>CM075817.1:45007234-46431560 GCA_037975025.1 Excoecaria agallocha | reverse complement strand
TAAGACAGCGCAGATGGCTCGAATTATTTAAAGACTACGATTGTATAATCGACTACCACCCAAGAAAGGCTAATGTGGTAGCTGATGCTTTGAGCCGGAAGATGATGGCAACCTTGTTATTACAAGGTTGTAGATGGAAGTTAGCATCCAATGGGGCTTTGTTAGCTCAGTTGCGAGCTCGCCCTAATCTAAGACAGACAGTTATAGATGCACAGGCAGATGATGTAAAGTTGCAACAATTGGCTCAATCAGTTTATGCAGGAGGTCCGATAGAATATTCTATTGGAATTGATGGTGGTCTTTACTATCGAAATCGTTTATGTGCCAGATGTCAAAGAACTGAAGGAGGCTTTATTACAAGAAGCCCATAGTACAATATTCACCATGCATCCTGGTAGCAACAAAATGTACAGAGATTTGAAACAGTTCTATTGGTGGCCGAAAATGAAGAAAGATGTGACTGAGTATGTTTCCAAATGCCTAACATGTCAACAAGTGAAAGCAGAGCATCAACTTCCTTCTGGATTGCTGAATCCTCTTCCCATTCCTCAGTGAAAGTGGGATAATGTCACTATGGATTTTGTTACAGGTCTACCCACTACTCAAAGAAGACATGATGCAGTGTGGGTTATAGTAGACAGATTGACAAAGGTGGCTCATTTTATACCGGTTCAAACCAATTACTCAATGGATAAGTTAGCTGAATAGTATATAGACCAGATTGTTGGATTGCATGGGGTACCAATCTCAATTGTTTTAGATTGGGATTCGAGGTTCACTTTCAGATTTTGGAAAAGTCTACAACAAGCCTTAGGCACAAAGCTCCTTCTTAGTACTGCTTTTTATCCTTAAACTGATGGGCAGTCGGAAAGAATCATACAGGTGTTAGAAGACATGTTAAGAGGCTGCGTTTTAGATTTTTCAGAGAGTTGGGACAAATATGTGACTTTGATGAAGTTTGCATACAACAATGGCTATCAAACTAGCATTGGTATGCCACCTTATGAAACTCTCTATGGCCGGAAATGTAGAACTTGTAATGGCCTCAACACTGGGTCAGCCGTGAATAGTACTTTCCGGTAGTGAATAGTATTTTCCGGGCCTGAAAGGACATCCGAAAGTCGAAAATATTTTATTGGACTATTTGAAAGGAATAGTCATGGTGAGTCTATGGTTGAAATTTAAAGTGAATTCGAGGTCAAATAGGCCTCCGAAAGTCAAAAATACGAAAAAGGTAGCGAGTCAATTTTTCCGGTAGAGAAGGGGACTTGATTTTACTTAAATAATTAAAAATAGCAAACGATCTCCGAATATTGCCAGATTTTGCGTGCCTACATGAATTTTCATGTAGAATATTTTGGTGATGAGAATAGAATTTTCGGTGACACCGACAGTTGTTGAATCCGACCGATAAGTTTGAATCGGACCGATAACGGACTCCGATTGAGCCAAAAATTTACGTCCTACCTATTTTTGATGTTTTAAGAATGATGGAATTAAAATTGAAGTGATTTGAAGTGAGTAAAAGAGAGGAATTTAATTGGACTTTAGAGAGGCCTAAATGGGCCTTAAGAACAAAATGGGTTAAGCCCATTAATTTGGCCCCATTTTTGGCCCATAAAGAAGGTATAAATAGAGCCAAATATCTGGAGAATTACTCCAGAAAACTCCAGCATTCTCACCCTCTTTGGTGGCCGAACCACCCTATCTCCCTCTCTCTCTTTGATTTCTTCTTCTTCTACCCCAAATCTCTCTTAAACCTCAACATAAGAAATGAAGTTCCAGCTCTCTAGATCACCCTAGTGATCCAAAGCAAGAGATTTGAGCAAGGAAAGACAAGAAATCAAGTGAAGAGAGAAAAAGAGGTAAGATGGAACTTGAAAATTCAAATAATTTTAATTGAGTTTTTGGTGTGTTCTTATAGTGTTTGAGGTGTTTAAGCTAATTATAAGATTAGATTTTTCATTTGAGGACAAAAATTTGTTGTTAGGAAGGCTTGAAATTTCGGCCAAAGAAATATTTGTGAAGGGATGGAGTTTTTCTTGGTGTCAAGTGAAGAAATGTGAAGTTTAAGGAAGCTAAAGCATGAAAAAAAAGTAAGTGACTACCAAATCCTTTGATTTCCCTATTAATATGAATTTTCCTTAATTATGTAATTAAGGTAAAAATATGAAAAATTGTTAATTAATGCAATTATGTTAGGATAAATGAAATTCACCATGAGAGGAAATGAGATGAAGGTATTAATGGAAGAAAGAAAATTTTTAAGGTATAAAATGGTTGATGGCCGAATTACTAGGTGAAGAAAATGATGAGAAAAATGCATGAAATTAATGTATGTTAGCTTAAAATAATAATAGACTTGATAATTGATGTCTATTAATTTTTAGAGAATATTTGAAATTTATTTGAGAATTTTTAATATTTATATAGTGTATGTATTGAATGAAAATTGTGATTTATTGTGAATTAAATGATTAATTTGATGAAAAATGACAATAACCAATAAATAATGCATAAATAAATTTTATTGGAATTTATTGAATTTATTGAAATTTTATTGGAATTTTTATATGAATCTGTACAATAAAAAAATATTGAAGTTTTAATGTATAATTGTATAAAAATGACAAAAATGAGGAATTAATGTGAAATTTAATTAATGCAATGATTAGAAATAAAAAGTCAACCAACGGATTTTTCGAAATAATTAGTGGGTCATGAAAATAATAAGAATTATGAATTATTGGTAATTAATTCATAAATAATCGGAAGTGATGAAAATAAATTAATACGTAAATAAAAGAAAGATAAAATGAGTTTTGAATAGAAAAAGGATTTAAATGAAAGAAAATAAAAGTTTTAGGGGCAAAATGGTAATTTTGTCAAAGTAAGTGATTAACGCGTAAAAATAAGTAAGAAATACTTAATAAGGGTAAAATAGTAATTTCGGAGGCATAATAGTTTCGAAAGATAGAATTTCTGTGGTTTAAGGACTAAAATGTAATTTTACCCGAAAATGGTAAAATTAAAGAATAAAAGATGAATAATAGAGGAAGTTATATAATAAAAATGAAAATAAATAATTATAATGGCAAAATCGTAATTACGCATTTGAAATGAATAAATCGATATAAAATGTCAAATTATGCTTGTTCGAGGCATAAGATAATAGTTGATATACTTAAAGTTCCTAAATGCCTAAAAGTAGAAAAATAAAGACGTAATAAATTAGTCGATAAAAAGTATTAAAAGAATTAATGATTATAAAAATGTTTCGCCGACGAAATACAGTTGGCATACCGAATGACTAAAAAGTCTGAACAATAAAAGAAAAAGAAGTCAACTATTGAATGATTAGAGAATAATTCGCAAAGAATTAAATAAAAAAAATAATAAAAAGGAAAAGTGTGAATTATAATGTTATAATTCATAATTTATAATCTGTATAAAAGATTAAAAGATTTAAGTATCTGAGTGAATTATCGAAGGATAATTCACAAAAGTGACCAGAAAAGAAAAAGTGAATAAAAGTTATTGAATAGTCAAAGGCAAGAAAGAGTGCATTTGATCAGAATAACGTATAATAATTAACAAAAGAAAGGAATTTAAAAGTTTTAAATGTTCAAAAATGTTGGCAATTAGATTGATTATGTTTGCCTTTAGCGATAGACAGGTAATATGATTCTTGTTTTAGATATAATTGGCTAGCCATAGGGACACCTCTGTACCGCGGTGCAAGTCATGGCGACTTGCTTAGCTATGGTTGGAATCTTTGATCTCCATAGCTTCTGTAAAAGTGTATCTGTATCTGTATCTGTTATGTGAGACTTGATCTTTCGAGATCATTTCTCTATCTGCTACGTGGAACCTTTGGGTCCAGTCCCGTGTATCCGTTGTGAAAAACCTGTTTTATTGCATTAGGGGCACATTGAAATGAATAGATAAGTACTGTTTAATTTAATTGAATATATGAAAAGTTATAACGAAAAATGATTCGTTTGAAAGAAAATGAAAAAAAATTGAGATAAATTCGTAAAGATTTCTGTAAAGTTTAATTAGTAAGGAAAAAGAAAAGAAAGGTTTTATAAGAATTCAGAATGTATGGTGTTTTTCGTAAAAAGGATGAATTTGATTAATTGGTATTTCTCGTACCAATAACTATTGTGAAAAGTGACAAATTTGAAAAAACAATATTAATTTCCTGTTTAAAGTTAAAAGTAATGATTTTGACATGAAATGAACTTAATGCTTATGGAATATCTTTCTGGAAGAAAGGTTATTTAAAAAGTAAAACAATAGAAAGACATATGATTGACCGATGAGGAAAAAAAAAGTAAAAAGTAAAAGACTTATGTCGTAATTAATATTTGAACGAAAGTAATATATATATATATATGAGTGAAGGAAAGAAAATACTGCAAAGTGTCCCGAAATATTTATATCACGTTGCAATAAAGCTGAAAAGCTATTAAATAGTAATGTATTTATTGGTGAAGAGTCGAAACAAAAATAAAAGAATAAATAGCAAGAAGTGTAATTAGAGTTCAAACTGAATAATTGAACATTAAAACAAGAATTTAAATAAATTATTTTGGTACTAGTAAAGACACGAGTACCAATACATATTATTAACTGGAATAATAGTTAACCACTGTGACTAAAGGATAAAACGAAGGTAGCGATAAAAGTAAAAGTAAAAGAGTAAATCCGATATTGATTCACCTAAAGAATATACTGCAAAGTAAAGTTAATAGTTCAGAAGCAAAGACCAATGGTTATCAGAATACGAACTTAATAACGAGATTAATCATAATTGAATAAAAGGAAATACTTAATGAAATAAGAATACTAGTAGCATACAGTATGTAATTATGCTTATGTTTGGGAAATTCTTGGATTAGTAGTCATCACTGGGCATATTTAATGCTCAGCACGTAGTGTTTACTGCGTGCAGGTTCGGAAGAGTTGCAGGAGCACAATACATGGAAAGATCATATCGTAAGAGAAGATTTTTTTATTAGTGAGTGTAAGCTTTGGCATGTATATACTTAGACTATTAAGGTAAAGGTTTGAATGATATTTTAGTTATATGTTTATTTGCCTCGAATGTATGGATTATAATAAGTTTTGATTTGGTGATTAATGATTTCTCATAAGACTGTTATTCGATTTTGTAATTACTGTATAAGTTTTTCGAGTGGATTAAAGTGTTCAGAAAAAAAAACTTGCTGTTGTCAGCTAAGTTTCGTTTCAGAAAGAATTGTTCTGATAAGGGCGTTACAGAACTCCTTCCTGCTGGATGGAGTTAGCTGAAAGCAAGTTGACAGGTCCTGACATTGTTAAAGATACCAAAGAAAAGATTCAACTTGTCAAGCAACGATTGAAAAAAGCCAGCGATAGACAGAAATCGTATGCGGATCTGAAAAGAAAGGATATTGAATATCAGGGTTGATGATAAAGTGTTTCTAAAGGTGTCCCCATGGAGAAAAGTACTACGATTCGGAAAGAAAGGAAAGCTCAGTCCCCGATTTATTGGTCCTTACAGAATCTTGGAACGAATTGGATCGGTAGCATATCAACTAGATCTTCCCAGTGAACTATCAAAGTTGCACAATGTTTTTCATGTTTCGATGCTCCGGTGGTATCGATCTGATGAGTCCCATATCATACCAGTGCAAGATATCAGTGTCAGAACTGATTATACGTATGATGAAGAGCCTAAACAGATTCTAGCCAGGGAAGTTAAACAGTTAAGGAGCAAAGATGTCCCCCTAGTTAAAGTGTTATGGCAACACCATGGAGTACAAGAAGCAACTTGGGAACCTGAAGTAGTTATGCAAGCTCAATACCCTCAGCTCTTCAGTACAGGTATGAATTTCGAGGACGAAATTCTTTTAGGGGGAGAGAGTTGTAATGCCCCTCAGTACACCTTAGAAGAACTATCACTAATTAAGTATTAGTGTTTATGCCTAATTAAGAGTAAATGCATGTAAAAGGACCTAATTAAAAAGTTAAAGAGTAAGATGTGGGGTACTACTAGAAATAAAGGAAAGTTAAAGGACCAATTGGCAATTTTAATGTTTAATTGACATTTGGGCCAATCAAGTGGGAGTGGAAGGGAGATATTTTTGGTGGAGAAGTGGCCGGCCAACCCTTGGTCTTCACTCTCCATCTTTATCTTCCCTCTCTCCCAAACCCTAAACTCTCTCTCTTAAATCCTCTCTCTAGAATCTTTGGGTTTTTGACAAAAAAAAGAAAGTTTTTCTTGGGTTTAGTGGTAAGACAATTTTATTATTCTTTAATGTGTATGATTCTTGGGTTAGCTTGCTTATTTTCATAGAAGTGCCTTATGTTTATAGAAGGTGAATCTAGCAAGAAAAAGGGAAAGGAAGCTCTCCAAGGTTGAAGAGAAAGGTAGAGTTTAAGTAAGGTATGGGAACTTAGGATTTTGTATGTGAATATATATATTGACTTATCATGAGAGAGATCTTGAGTGCCTCTCTCATGTGTTCTATGGATGATTTCAAGCTTAGAAGGGTTTAGAGTTGAAAAGATACAAGTTTTGTTGAAAAATATAAAAATCTGTTTTAAAGATCATTTGACCAGTCTGTACACTTTTGCTCATATCTTGAGCTATAGTTGTTCAAATGATGAAATTTTAGTTGGTATAGAAACTAGACTTGCATGCCTTGATTTTGTTAGAAGAGACCGAAATCTGATTTTCACTGCTTGATAGTGAGAATCAGTATTGAAATCTACTTGTGACTATTATTTCATTTTTGTGAGCAATCTGTGGTTTTTCTTGAATAACTGGAGTTTTATAAGTCCTATTGAAATGATTTTTGATGTTTTGAAAACTAAAAACATAGGCCTACAACTTTGTTGAGGCCATTTTGCCAAAATTTGTTGTTTTTCAGGTCAAAAATGGGTTTAGAAGTCGAAATTGGAAATCGGTCTCGAGGTGGTTTAGGGCTCACGGTTACCATGAATTTCATAGTAACCGTGAGGTGCCTAAATTTTCAGTCCAGACCAAAAGTATTTTCTTGATCACGGTTACCAAGGTTTCATAGTAATCGTGACCCAGTCTCGGAGCATTCTTCACGATTACTACCCTAGGCTTAGTAACAGTGAGGAAATGAACTGTTGGTCCAGAAATAAAATCCATGCTATCTCACGGTTACTAAAGAATTCATAGTAACCGTGATCCGAGTTCATCACCCTACTTCACGGTTACTACGAAATTATTGGTAACCGTGAGGTAGTCCATTATTTTAGTCTAGAACCAAAGAGCATCATAGCCCACGGTTACTAAGAAATTGGTAGTAACTGTGACCCTTATCACAAGTCTGGGCTCACGGTTACTAGAAATTGTTAGTAACCGTGACCTTTTCCTGCATTTTGAAAACTGTATTTTCTTTGATTTCTTTTGAGGTACAGACTTGTCTAAACCCTTTCTAAGCTTATAAATCATCCTAGATTACAGTCATATAGAAAATGTATCTTCTAACTTGCAAGTATACAGCAAGGAATCCCTTTAATTGCAAGAATTGTTTAATAATTGAAAGGTAAGTCTTATTACCTTAAAATGGAACAAGCATGAATTACTTCCTTGAAATGACAGTATATGATTGTTTTTACTATGAGATAACAATGTATGATATTACAGTGCTTTGCATTTATTAATGCTATAATGGAATATGTTAAAACAAGTTCATAGGATATAAAAAATGATTGATTTGTGCCTGCACTTGGTTGTGGATAGATAGGCATGCCTATAGGGTTCCTGTCGCAGCTGCTTCTGTTTGACTCTTATGAGTCTTCTGTTTGTCTCTACATGAGACTTCTGTTTAGATATCTTCGGGTATCCTTCTGTTTAGATACTTTCGGGTATCCTTCTGATTTGATACCTTCGGGTATCCATTGCACCCGTTATCCACACCCACATGATTGTACGCAGGCCATTTATGCAAATAATGATATACATATACAGTATGAAATCTGTTACTGTTCTGATTAAAGGATACAGTTATATCTTTATTAATCCGGATAATACATTGTATATTATTGTTGTTGTATGCTTGTTGATAACTACTGCAAGTAATTATCAGTATGTTATTAGTTGTTCCCCACTAAGTTTTTTAGCTTAGCACGAGTGTTTATCCATATAGGTTCGCAGGGTAGAAACTTTGTTCAAGGACAAAGCCAACAATTTCCCAAGCCGACATCAGATTAAAAGTAGCATTTTGATGTATGAAATAACTTTTGCATCTCTTTTGGTTACATCCAATGTATTTGTATTTAAAGGCATGTAATTATAAAGTTATGTAAAGAATGATCATCAACATATGACAATATAAATGTATGTATGCTCATATATGCATCATTAACAGATAAGTCATAGTATTAATGGGATTAATGAATGTAATTAGTAACAGTAATCAGGATTATCTAGTATAGTCATTACATTATCAGATAAGAAATAATTAAAAAAATTGAAAAAATATATTTTTAATTAATTTCAAAAAAGTTAACAAACAATTATAAAAATTTCAAAATGTTTTTTAATTTTATCTTGACTATTATATATTTTGATCCAGAAAACATTCAAATCTAATTTTAAAACATTCCAATCTTGATCCGTATGAAAAACTTCTTTTGGAATCTCTTTTAAAATAACTATATTTAACCATAATTTGAATATGAAACTTTATATATGGAAAAGATAAGTATCACTATATTAAATATTAGGGGTATCTGATGTTCTTGTCGTGAGGGAACCATAACACGCATGACTATGTATTATATTTATTGACCAGAAGAAAATGAGGAGATAGGAAGGAAAAGAAGAATCAAACCATTTATGGAGGAAAGAAGAAAAAGAAAGAAAGAAACCAAAATCAACAAGTAGAGAAAGCCATATATGGAAAATATTTAGGGTTGGCGATTAATTGGGAAGGCAAACATAGAAAAGAAGCAGATAATTAGCTTAGTTAGCTGCCCTTAGAAGGAGGGTCTGTGATTTCTACTTTGACCAAAGAGACTCAGCATATACGTTTCAAAAGAATGCAAGAGATACTTACTCTTATAGTATTGTTGACCATGAATATTTAAAATAAAAAATGTCTAATACTACTAAAATATACTCTTGCATTCTTTTGAAAAGTATATGCTGGGTGTTGACCATGACCATGACTATGACATTGACCATGACCATGACATATTATACAATACTAAATACACCTAAATATTCATGGTCAACAACAATATTATAAGAGTAATCTCTTGCATTCTTTTGAAACGTACGTGCTGGGTGTTGACCATGACCATGACCATGACATATTGTACAATACTAAATACACCTAAATATTCATGGTCAACAACAATACTATAAGAGTAATTTCTTGCATTCTTTTGAAACGTACATGTTGGGTGTTAACCATGACCATGACCATGACATATTGTACAATACTAAATACACCTAAATATTCATGGTCAACAACAATACTATAAGAGTAATCTCTTGCATTCTTTTGAAACGTACATGCTGGGTGTTGATCATGACCATGACATTGACCATGACCATGACATATTGTACAATACTAAATACACCTAAATATTCATGGTCAACAACAATACTATAAGAGTAATCTCTTGCATTCTTTTGAAACGTACGTGCTGGGTGTTGACCATGACCATGACATTGACCATGACCATGACATATTGTACAATATTAAATACACCTAAATATTCATGATCAACAACAATACTATAAGAGTAATCTCTTGCATTCTTTTGAAACGTACATGTTGGGTGTTGACCATGACCATGACATTGATCATGACATATTATACAATACTAAATACACCTAAATATTCATGATCAACAATACTATAAAATTAAATTATAAAAATTAGAATAAAATAATTCAAATTCATTTAAATAAAGATTCAAATAAGTAGTAAAATTCAAATACTCTATATTTTGTTCGAAAATAAAATTATATTAATTTTTAAAAAAAATAAAAAATAAATATCAATTTATTTAACAAATTAAGTTTACATAAAAAAATCCAAAATATTTTTTATTTTTATGTATATTTATGTTTCATTTATTTTATTTTATTATTATAATTTTTAAAATTTTTCAAATTTAAAGTATGGTTAACAAATATTTTTTGTAAGAAAATTTCACCCAAACACTAACTACCCACGCAAGCACAAGGACTGTGTTAATGGGCAGGTTCTGGTAAGAGATGGAGGGGATTTTGGGAAATGGTGAATATTCAAAAAAGAAAGAAAAGAAGAAGGAAATGTAAAGGAAGTAGAGGCTATGGAGGTCCTAGACACGTGGCCTTGTCTGGTAAGCTGTGATTAGATGCAACTTTCATTGGTCAAAACCACCTGCCTCAAGTATCTATTTTATTTTTTATTTTAACTTTCCAATCAGACTATTACAGAATTTTATAAGAATAAAGTTGTTTTGTCGACTTTCAAGTTTCAAACCTAAACACTAGCTAAAGATAAGCCTAAAGCCCTGGTCACAAATTAATTAAGTATTCAAATCATAAACGCCAATGTCACTCTGACCATAAGATATGGCAAAAGGTAAAAGGCTCAAATTAAATCACTCAAATAAAAATAGATAAATAATTATACTTATAAATAAATTTAAAATAACGTAAATAATCTTTATTTATCAAAAGTCAATTCAAATCGAGTTATATTTGACTCATAAAATGAGATGTCATTTCAAACATTTCAACTTACATAAATCTACTCTATTTTAATAGTAGGAAGCGAAGCAAAAGTTATCTTCGAAATAAAGCAAAGGACGTTCACCTTCTCTCTAATATTTTAAATACATCCTTTTGATATATATTGAAAATATTTTATTCAGAATGAACAAAGCGAGAATGAACAAAGCAAGGAAGATGAAAAAGAAATTCTATATTATTTTTAAAGGCAAAAAAATCGAGATTTACATGTCATAGAAAGAATGCTCGCGTCAAGTATTGGATATCTCTGATAGTCTATATAGAGCGTTCGAATCTTACAAAAAAGCTGAAGATGCTATGATGAGGTATAAAAATTTAGAATGCCAAAATTTTACGGACCAAGAAAATATTCATACAATACATGATTACCAATAATATAAGTACAAATAATTAAAACCTTTGATGTGCAGAGTTTTTATATGCGTATTTGGTTGGGTACGTAAGAAAATCTGAAAAGGAGGCACTGCACGTGGAAAAACTATAGGGGATTTAGAAGGTAACAGAAATGGAGTTGGAAACTATAGGGGAGGGGTGTGTTGGGCCTAAAAGCTTAAAACAGTTATGCCCACCCTATCTGTTTTATTATAGGCATTCTAGATGAATGAATTTAGTGATTCATTCACCCTATCTGTTTTACTATAGGGGATTTAGAAGGTAACATGTGACACGTTGATTCGTCTATCGTAAATTTGACAAAAATGGCAAAATCTAACATAACAGTCTTAAAGTGTTGATTTCTAGAGGATCTGTATTGACGGAACTTTTTTTGGTGAGAGTTTGCAATTTGGGCACAGTTGACATATGCTTAGATTACAATATTTCTTTTATAACTAGGCAAATACTAAAGCATATATGTAGTAATTAATTAGTGGTAAAATTAACCTAGAAACAATGATAATACATATGAAATTTCAAATTGACTCGATCTATGAACCGAATCATATAGTAAATTTCGCAATATAACTTGATTTTACTGAGAGTTGAAAATCGTTTCTGCTTGATGACCAAAACAATATATATATATGGAGAATAAAATCATTTTTAAATAGAAAATAAACTAAAAAAAAGCATATATAAATTGGAAATGCAGGTGACATTGGCAAAGCTAGCAATAGTGACATTGGCAGCTGGGGTTCTTACTCTTGGGTCTGTTGGCGATGCTTCTGCTGCTAAATCTGGTGGTAGAGTTGGTGGTCAAGCTTTCAAGTTATCTGCTCCTAGGTCATCCCCTAGAATCAACAATAATAACCACAACACCACCCTCTTGGCTCAGAAAACGCATTGATGTTGATAATATCATCCATATTACATCATTATAGAATTTTTATTTTCCAGTTCACAACCTGGAAAAGTCACCAAAATAATTCCTTTTCTCTATTAGCAATAACAACTGTCTGTATCAAATATCGTAGACTTTTTGACTTTGTGTATACAACTCAACCTCAACAAAATGACTGCCGATTTCTGTATGCCAACTTAATTAGAGTTCTAAGAGAATAATGGATTAAGGACTTTTATTATTCTTCTTGGATCACCTAAATTTTCCGGTATAGGTATTCACGGAATACTAGTTAAAGTTATTTTTTAATATAAAAGTGCTAATTTCTTTGTAAAAAAATATTTTCATTGCTGTTGTATAATTTGGCCAAATTTGGGTAACCATGTATAAAATTAAGCCAATGAATTGTCATAGCGCATAGGCAAGTTCGAAGAAATGGCAACAACGTAACTTGCAACTTCTGCTCGTCTCTTGGCCTGCTCGGCGATCTCAGACAACTCTCTATAGCTGTTCTTTTCGTTGAAGATACTAGCAGCTTCTGGTGGTTGAAGTCCATGCAATGTTCTTTGAGCAAGAGCCCATTGAGCTTCTCTTTCCTCTTTACCATAATCTTTTTTGGTTGTGAATGCAGTCTGTTACAGTTACACAGCGAAGAATGTTTTAAGGAAGTTCAAGTTTTAATAGTTAAATACGAACGCATTTAAAAAATGTAACGAATGGCGAATTTGAGGAAACCAAGTGGGATGTAGAAAACAATACTGTAAAGCCAGATATCCCCAGCCCATCCCCTTGATCCTTGCGAAGCCCCGGTTAGCATATACAGCAATCAAAGTTGCAACCTGAAAGTTGTGAGAATTATAATCTTTTCGATTTTTTTCTTTTGTTTGTGGATATTGGTATAAAGATTAGGCTATGCAGGATAGAGAATGCTTACCAGTTGTGCAATTAAGAAAGCAGTCATTAGCAGCAGACCCGGTCGCTCAACATAAGACCAGCTGCGAGATCGTGTCACGAAAATGAGAATCAAAATGCTGACTTGAAGATACTATGCAGCCATCATTTCATATTCACTATTCCGTAAAGATCTCACGCTAAATTTATCCTGCATTTGTTAAAAGCATAATCTCAACTCGGGATCAATCAAACCAAACTTTCAACTAAATCGCCTAAGCCGAAATGTGGGGATCCCTACCGAAAAGAAGTCTGAATCATGCATAAGCCAGAAGAATATAACAGTCATCAACGCCAAGTAACCAAAAGATTGTCCATTCCATCGCTGCAATTGCGGTGCTGAATGGGGTACATGACAATGATCTCAACCAACATTCCGACTGCAATGGAACACATACAGAAGTTCCCAAAACTACCGGAAAGTTACATCAGGCCGGAATCTGAACGTCCCCGGTCGATACAATTTTATATAAAGATTCCGGCCTGATGTAACTTTCCGGTAGGCTTGAGTAGGGGAATCCGGTGGAAAGAAGCTTTGTGTCCATGGATTAGTTACAAGATTCATAATAGTAATAATAAACAAGGTAATGAAACGGACAGACAGTCCTTAACTTGGGATGGACAGAGAGTCCTTAACTTGGGATGGACAGAGAGTACTTGGGATGGACAGAGAGTCCTTAACTCTGGGATGGACAGAGAGTACTTGGGATGGACAGAGAGTCCTTAACTTGGGATGGACGGACAGTCTCAGCTGCCTCTTGTCCCCATTTAAAACTTGTGAGAAGGAATTGAAGATGAGGACATGGTATTTATAATGTATTTTTTTTATATTAATTTGCACTGTAATTATTTCATTTTATTTTAAAATATGATTATTTTATTTTATTTTATTTTATCTAAATTTAAATTTTATTTTTGAAATTTAAAAAATAAATTTATATGTATATTGTAATTTATTATATATTTATTAAATATTTTTATCACTCTTTATTTTTAATTAAAATTAAATAAATTTTTTAAAAATTTTTAAAAATATTTTTTATCAATAATTATAATTTTATTTTATAAAATTAAAATAATTTAATTATTTATTAATATTTTTTTAAAAAATTATTTTTTATACTGAAATGAAATGGAAAAAGTAGTTTTAGATGGATAGATTTTGAAATTTTTTTAGAGAAATTAAATTTATTATACATGTGATGGCCCCACCTGCTGATGTAAGGTGGGGACGAAGATGTACACCAGCGATGATTAGAGAGAAAAGCAAGCAATAAATTGCACCAGGCATGACGAAAATTTTCGTGGCAAAAAATTAGTTCTTTTAGGCACCTAAATTTCACGATTATTTTATTACAAAATTCAACTTAAAACTACCAAAAAAGAAAAGTTCCAACTAAAAATATCTCCATTGCTTTTTCCCTTTTAACTAGGGATGATCACGAAGCAAAAAATTTTCGTTCTAGGTAAAGAATTGCCTCAAATAGGATGGAAAATTTCCGAAAAATTTTTCCGTGGGGACGGGGACGGAAAAAAAGTATTTCCCGACTTAGAATTCGGAACGGAAACGGAAATTGTGGTCCCTACCCCGAAATTTTTCCGCTTCTGAAATTTAATTACTAAATTTAATTATATTTATATAATTTAGTTTTAAATTATATTTAATTTTAGTTTTATCAATTGTTAAAATTTATATTAGTTTGATTTGTAATTGAATTTATATTTTTAATTATTAAATATTATATTTCAATTATAATTAATTATTAAATATTATATTTTAGTTATAATTAAATTTTTTTAAAAAATAAAAAATAATTTTTATGCGGGGATGGGGATCCCTGCGGGGACGGAGACTGGGGGAATTTTTCCTCCAAAATACTATCGGTCCACGCCCCGCCCCGTCCCGCGATCATCCCTACTTTTAACATTTTCTTTTTTTTTAATTTTAATTTTTAAAAATATCTTTTTTTTTTAATTTTACACAAACTTTTCATTTCTTCCCCCTTTCTTCTTCTTCTTCCCTTCTCCTTTCTGCCGGATCTCTGCTCATTTAGAAGAGATTCCAGCCCCTATGACAAGCACACGATAGGTTGGAAATAGATAACTTTGCCATCATTCGTGGTTGCAAAAACATCTGGATTTAAGTCCATGATCCCATCATCGGATGTAGATTTAGATTTGTTAAGGAAAACGGCTTCAATTGCTTCAGTTCCCTAACAATAAATGACACCAATGAATGAAAAAGCAAAAAAAAAAAAAAAAGAAATACCCCCTCCATCCTATAATTTTTTATCCAATTTTTCTTTTCACAATATTAAGAAATTTTAGTTATTATGGTTAAGGGATAAATTTTTTTCATACAACTTTTTCATTGTATATTCTAAATATAAAATGAGTAATTGAGTTTTATTGTAAGTACAAAATCCATGTTAATAATATTATATGAAAAATTTTAATTACAATTAATAAAATAAAATTACACAGGCTAACAATTTGCAATCTTCAACTAAATTGCCTGCAGCAGAGAGGTCCTGATATAGCTAACTTGACTTCCTGGGAGTCCGTCTCTATGATACCGAGACCGAGAAAACGAGGAAGAACAAATTGCAGAGCTTCCCGAACCGCCAGCAATTCTTAACTGTATAGACGAACCAGTTAAGAACCGCTTCCTCCTTAGTCAACAACCGACGAACCAGAGCCACATTCCAGCTTTTTAAATCATTCACAAGAAGATTTTCAAAACCCTCCAAATACTGACTATTAACTAAAAAATTTCCTGCAATCGGAAGCCAAGGATCAGACCAAAGTCTAACCGATAACCCATCACCAATGACCCATCTCGAACCCAAGCACAACAAATTCTTTGTTTCAAATAAGCTCCTTCATGTGAAACTGGGGTTGGATCCCAACCTTGCATTTAAGAATTAATCCCCATCTGGATAAATATTTAGCTTTAAAAATACGAACAATAAGAGAGCTAGAATCAGCCAGTGCATTTTATTTTTTCCATCCGCATGCTGACCCCACCAAAAATTGTTCATCATCCGTTGCAAAGCCTCACAAAGGGATAAAGAGATCAAGAACACATCCAAACAAAAATTGGGCAAAGCCTGAGCCACCGATTTTAGAAACACCTCCTTACCCGCCTTTGATAGAAAACAACCACTTTGTAATCTACTTGCTAGCTTGTCTCTGAGAAAAGCAAACACCTGCTTCTTATTTCTCCCCACTAAAGAAGGCAACCCAAAGTATCTCCCATGATCAATACTACTACTAACTCCCAAAATACTAGCAATATTATTTTGCAACTCAGACCCCACATTAGCACTAAAAAAAGTACCAGATTTTTGAAAGTTAATTGCCTACCCAAAAGCTTGTTCATAAACCCTTAATAAATGCTTCACATGAGAACTCTCCTCCAAATTGGCTCGAAAGAAAAAGAAAGAGTCATTTGAAAACAAAAGATGAGAAACACTAGGCCCATTCCTACTCACTTGACAACCATGAATTAAACCCCTCTCTTCTGCTTGTCGAAATAACGTTGATAAACCTTCAGCACAAAGAATGAATAAACAGGGGGAAAGAGGATCACCCTGCCTAAGGCCCCTATGCAGCACAATGGGTCCTAATTCATCACCATTCAGCGCAACGTTATAACAAACAGTACTAACACAAAGCATAATCAACCTCACCCACTTGTCTGCAAAACCCATTTTGAGAAGCATAAGATGCAGATAGTCCCATTGCACTCTATCATACGTCCTACTAATATCTATCTTTAAAGCAACCTCTCCTCTATTTTTCATATTGTTCCCCTTCATATGATGAATAACCTCAAAAGCAATCAAAATGTTATCTGTGATAGCTCGACCAAGGACAAAAGCAATGGTTTTGATATGATCAATCACCTCCTCACGATGACCATCAGCTGAAGAAAAGAGATGCGAAAAATAACTAGACACGTGATTCTTGAGCTCATCCTGATCTGATATCCATCTACCCGATTCATCCTTTAAGGCAGCAATAACGTTTCTCCTTCTTCTAGACTTTGCTTGCATATGAAAGTATTTAGAATTCCTATCCCCATGCTTTAACTAGAATTCTTTTGATCTATATTTCCAGAACAATTCTTCATTTTCAATAACCCGAGCTAACTCCTATCTCAAATGAGTCACATTGTCAATATCATGACGTTGTTGAACAATGGACCCATACAACACCTTCTTCTGAGAGTTACCCTCATTTCAGCTAGAAGAAACTACACCAGTGATAGCGGGATACAGCAACCAAGCATTCTCAAACCAAAACTGCTGCTTAAGGAGACGAAGCAGGGAACACTCACAAGAAAGAAAGATAGGCGAATGATCTGAAGTTATAACAAACTGATTCTTCAATCTAGTATGGGAAAAAATATTCTTCCAGTCGGGATTAACCACACACCTATCAAGCGGCTCCTGAACAAAAGTATCAGAAGACCTTCCATGCTGCCATGTAAACTGATGGCCTATCAGAGGAAGATCATACAAATTACATTTAAACAAGGTATCCCAAAAACCCTTCAGCAAACTAGGAGGGTGAGCAGCTCCTCCCATCTTCTCCATACTCGATTTTAGATCGTTAAAATCTCCTATAACTGTCCAAGAACCACTTCTATGCTCTGCAAAGTCAAGAAGCAACTGCTAGGATTCTCTTCTTCTACTTTGATGAGGGATGGCATAAAAATCAATAAGAAACCAAACACTACCAGCCAACATAGTTATTTTCATGTCAATAAAATTGTTAGAGAAACTAATAATAGAAACATCAAACTCATTTTTCCAAAAAAGCGCCAAACCACCTCCCCTTCCCAAACGATCCACCACAAAACAACTATCAAAACCCATTCTATTCTTAATAACTTCAATTCTGTTTTTATCTACCAGAGTCTCCATGAGGAAAATAACATTAGGTCTGTACATCTTATTCAGCTCCATAAGAGCTACTACTGCCCAAGAATTTTCCAAACCTCGGCAGTTCCAGCTTAAGATTTTTATGGCATCCGACGGGCCTGAATTCCAAGGCCGACCGATATCTCACTCTGCTGCATTGATAAGAAATAGAAAAAGATGATCCAGCAGTGATCAACGACTTCTTTAGAGTATCAGGACGTTGTCGTTTCTTTCTTTCCTCGATAGAAAAAGAAACGTCTTCAGAGACAATAGACTGGGCTCTCACCTGCTCTAGGTCCACAGCCTCATTTACAAGCTGACCCCAAGGCATATCATGATCCATGTCCACCTTAGAAGACAGCCCTCCATCAGATCCGTCATTTCCGTTACTAGCATAATTAGCGGGATAACCATTCACATTTGAATTACCACTCTTATATCTCCCATATCCCCTTAATCTAGCCCCATGTAGTAGGAATCATCACTTGTCCCGCCTCATTTCTCAACCAAGAACTAGCCATGGTTCTAGCACGGCTTCCAGTGACCCTAATGGAATCATCCCATTCTAATCCAATCGAATGTGACTTCTTATGGATTCTCAACTCACAAAAACTATCTATATGGCCTAATTTTCCACACATATAACAAAAGATAGCAAGTCTTTCACATTTGAACTGGGCATAAACGTAAGAACCATGCATAAAAATAAGCTTTTTCTTTCTCGCTAACGGCCTCCTAACATCAATCTCCACTAGTATTCTTATAAACTTCATCTCCCTCATAGCTACTTCACTTGTACTTGGTTCCAGACATATGACATGAAGTGTCATGTCAGCATTTAGATAATAATAATCGCCGAAAATCGGTCAAGATGACTTTTCTGCAAAAAAGTGATAAGTTTAGCGACATTTAAGTAAAAAAAAATAAGTCAATTACTTTTGGACGATTAAACGTAAGTCCAGTGACCATATATGAAATTGACCCGCAATCGAGATGCACAACCAACAAATGGTTATTAAAAGTCCAAGGTTCCCGTCAATCACCTCTGAATATCAATCTCATGGAAAAAAAAGGAAAAGAAAACGCTCAGATCCTTGATCCCGAACACAAACACCCCCTAAAGGAGTCCATAAATCAACCAATGTATTTCTCATTGGCTCAAACTTTTCTACAGCAGACGTCAAAAAATACACTACCAAACAAAACTCATATGGCCACTCATTTACTTCGCCCTCCTCCTCAAGATTCCACGCCTCCTCCTCAGCGTCTTTGATAGACAATGAAGCTATTTGCTCCTCTAGTTCCTGTGGACGTGAGTTGAAGTCCTAGAGGTAAAATGCCTTGTAAGTATTTTATGCTCTCCAGAGCATATTTATGTTCTGCCGAGCAACCCAGCGCTCAAGGAGACCGAAGCATCTCACTCGCCCGAGTAAGGAAGATGCTCTCCCGAGCAGCTTCATGAGTTAGAGTCCTAGTGAGTTATGCATCTTTCAAAGAGTTGTATAATATGTTACTTTGTGTATCTGTAGACTTATTCCTAGAATAGAACTCTGTTATACTCTGTGTATATATATTTAAAGCCTCCATACGTGAGAAGAATAAGATAGTTTTGAGCCTATTGAATCCTGGTATCTTGGTTTACATGGTATCAGAGCCAGGTTCCTCAAAATTCTCGTAACCCCGTATTCTTTGAAACTTGTTTTTTATTCGAAAAAAAAGGAAAAGTAGAAATATGGAACCATCAAAAACTATTGTCCCAGCAACCACAAACAACGCACCAATTATTATACAGCAAGAAAATTCTGTTTTTCCTACGAGTATTATTCTTGATGAAACAAATTATTCATTATGGTCTCAACTTATGGAGATGCGCATTGGAGCACGCAATAAAGCAGGTTATCTTACTGGAGCAGTAACAAAACCCGCACCTGAAGATCCTAGTTTTGGAACATGGATTGTGGAAAATCAAAAAGTGAAAAGCTGGCTTATTGATACAATGAGCCCATCGCTAATGCAACGATTTATTCGCCTGTCTACAGCCAAAGAAGTATGGGAAGCCGTTTCAAAAACATTCTATGACGGATCTGATGAAACTCGCCTGTTTGAACTAAACCAAAAATCCTTCTCTGTTCGACAAGATGGTAGACCATTGTCTACCTATTACAATGAACTGGTGGCTATCTTCCAAGAAATTGACTACAGGTCAACTTCTCAAGAAGAAACCGTTGAAGGAGTGATCCAGATGAACTCAGCAATGGCCAGACTCCGAGTCCATATTTTTCTGAGTGGGCTTGACTCGGAATTTGATCAGGTTCGGGGAGAAATTTTACGAAAAGACCCAAAACTGGATTTGGAAAGCACCTATGCCTATGTAAGGCGGGAGTATCAACAAAGACAAGCAATGGGAGGCTCTCGATTGATTCCTGAACATACAGCTATGGTGGCTAATCAAACACGTCTAGGATCATCATCTGGACTTGGAAAAACTCGTAAATCTGGTAAGAATAATAACTTTGTGTGTGATCATTGTGGTGAATCAGGTCACACAAAGCAACGCTGCTATGAACTCATTGGCTATCCTGACTGGTGGGACTTTACAAAAAAACCACGGAAAAAGGTTGAGGGAAAGGCGATGGTGACAACCATGAACGAAGTAGAAGGTGACAGTGCCGTAGCAAATCTTGCATGTTCAGGTATTGTGGGTAAGGCTAATGCTCTCTCTACATTCTCTACGAATAATACATGGATTATTGATACAGGTGCATCTGACCATATGATTAAAAATCCTAAGCAATTACAATCTGTCCAACCTTCCCCACAATCAGCTATATCCACAGCTAATGGTACCCAATGTCCTGTAGTTGGGCAAGGGTCTATTATATTATCAGATACCCTTTCATTGAATTCGGTTTTAGCTGTACCCTCCCTTGAAAATAACTTGTTGTCAGTTGGACAAATTACCTCAACTCTTAATTGTACTGTAACTTTTTGGCCTTCATTTTGTGTTTTTCAGGACATTTTGACCAGGAAGACTCTTGGTTATGGTGTTAAACAAGGAAAATTGTACTACTTGAAGTTAACAAAAAATGAAGAACAAAAGTTCAGTCAAGCTTATCAAATAAAGGGTCATGACAACAATAAGAAAACCATCTGGTTATGGCATCAACGCTTAGGGCATCCATCTTTTGGATATCTTAGGAAGCTAAAACCTCAATTGTTTTCAAACTTAAATATTTCAGATTTTCAGTGTAATGTTTGTGAATTGGCTAAGAGCCATCGAGTTCCTTATCCTCCTAGTTTAAATAAAAGCTCTGAGCCATTTGCAGTAATACATTCGGATGTGTGGGGACCTGCAAAAATTCCATCTTTATCTAAAACTAGATATTTTGTTACATTTATAGATGAATGCACACGTATGACTTGGATATCGTTACTTCATAAAAAAAGCGATGTTTGTATAGCATTTCAGGAATTTTGCAGCATGGTGAGTACTCAATATCAAAGACAGATTCAGATTTGGCAAACGGATAATGCTATGGAGTTTATGAGTACTTCACTCGAACACTCATTGAGAACAAACGGAATTCATCATCAAACCTCATGCACTTATACTCCACAACAAAATGGCTTAGCAGAGAGACGAAATAGACAAATACTAGAAGTAGTCCGTGCCTCGCTATTTGGAATGAACATGCCACGATGTTATTGGGGTGAGGCTGTTAAATCCGCTGTTTATCTTATAAATCGGTTACCATCTAGAGTCTTAGACTTTCAAACTCCTTTACAAAAACTGAAATCCTTACTTTCCATTCCTCATCTTCCAAATCTTGAACCTCGAATATTTGGGTGTACTGTTTATGTGCACATTCCCAAAGTCTTGCGATCTAAGCTTGATCCATGTGCCAAAAGATGTGTTTTTGTGGGCTATTATGAGTTTCAAAAAGGCTACAGATGCTATGATCCTCACAATAATAAGGTACATGTCTCATTGGATGTTTCGTTTCGAGAGGCTGAGCCTTTTTATGCAAAAACAACCTCCACGTCTTCCCTTCAGGGGGAGAATAATGGAGAAGGGAATAGTGAAGAAAGGAACACAATGCAAGACATCCAAGGAAGTATAACAGAAGTAGATGTGTCAGATAAAGAAGGGATGTTTGGTTTCTTGGAATTGAAAGGAAGGAACGATGAAGGGCTGGATGAAAATGGAAGTACCAAAGATCATCTTCATGGAGAGAAGCATTTTGATGAACAACCGAGTAGTACAATTCTTCCTACTTTAACACCAGTAAATGAGAGACCTGATCAGAATGGCCTTGATGATATTACTCAGGTATTTTCGAATTCAACCTCTGAAAACTCACATAATGAACCGTTTACTATTGTCTCTGAAGTTTCAACTTCTAGGTACCCACAAAGATCAAATAAAGGGATGCCGAAAAAACAGTATGAACCCAATCTTAAAACAAATGGTAGATATCCTATTGCTAATTATGTATCATTTCCGAAATGGTCCAAAACTTATGCACTTGTTGTTAATCAATTATCTAGTGTATCTATTCCTAGAAATGTGCAGGAAGCATTAGAGGACCCAAAGTGGACCAAAGCGATGAATGAAGAGATGGCAGCTCTCCAAAGAAACTCTACATGGGAACTTACTCCTCTCCCAAAAGGAAAAAGACCAGTCGGATGTAGATGGGTGTACACAGTAAAACTTAAATCTGACGGGAGCATTGATAGGTACAAGGCAAGACTCGTTGCAAAGGGATATACGCAAAGGTATGGTGTAGACTATCAAGATACCTTTGCACCTGTAGCTAAGCTAGATACCATTCGTATTTTAATTTCAGTAGCGGCAAATCGGGGATGGCCTTTAAAGCAATTTGATGTTAAGAATGCGTTTCTTAATGGGGAGTTAGAGGAAGAGGTATACATGGAGATACCACCAGGTATAAAGTTTGATTTGTCAAAAGGAGACAGAGTTTGCAAATTGAAAAAATCATTATATGGACTCAAGCAATCACCAAGAGCATGGTTCGGAAGGTTTTCAAAGGCAATGAAGTTGTTTGGTTATAAGCAAAGTGGTGCAGACCATACTTTGTTCATAAAACATAAAAGAGGCAAAGTGACAGCACTAATTGTATATGTAGATGATATGGTGTTGACCGGTGATGATTATGAAGAAATGAAGTTGCTACAAAATTATTTGGCTAATGAATTCGAGATGAAGGACTTGGGAGAACTCAAATATTTTTTGGGTATCGAAGTAGTGAGAACAGATCAAGGAATTGCACTCTCACAAAGGAAATACGTGTTGGACTTGTTGACTGAAACTGGAATGCTAGCATGCAAACCAACTGAAACTCCTATAGAAATGAATCATAAGCTTGGAATTTCGCCTAATCAAGTTCCAACTGACAAGGAACGTTACCAATGTTTAGTAGGAAAATTAATCTATTTATCTCATACAAGGCCGGATATAGCCTATGCAGTAAATGTAGTTAGCCAATTTATGCATCAGCCAAGTAAGGAACACATGGAGGCGGTCTACAGAATCTTGAGGTATTTAAAGGGTTGTCCAGGAAAAGGCTTATTTTACTCAAAGAATGATGTTTCCAATATTGAAGGGTATACAGATGCAGATTGGGCAGGTGATCAAACAACCAGAAAATCCACATCTGGTTACTTCACTTTTGTAGAAGGAAACCTGGTAACGTGGAAGAGTAAAAAGCAAAAAGTAGTTGCTCGGTCAAGTGCAGAAGCTGAATTTAGAGGAATGGCTTATGGAATTTGCGAATTACTTTGGATTAAACGGGTGTTATCAGATCTAGGACTTGAGAGTGCTGACCCTATGAATCTTTATTGTGATAATAAAGCTTCTATAAAGATTGCAGAGAACCCTGTGCAACATGATCGAACTAAACATGTTGAGGTTGATAGGCACTTCATTAAGGAGAAGCTAGATCAGAAGATAATCCAATTTCCGTTTGTGAAATCTGAAGAACAACTCGCTGATGTTCTTACAAAAGCTGTTTCAAAAGAAGCGTTTCATGGTGCAATCAGCAAGCTGGGTATGATGGATGTGTATATCCAGCTTGAGGGGGAGTGTGGACGTGAGTTGAAGTCCTAGAGGTAAAATGCCTTGTAAGTATTTTATGCTCTCCAGAGCATATTTATGTTCTACCGAGCACAATGGTGCTCTGCCGAGCAACCCAGCGCTCAAGGAGACCGAAGCATCTCACTCGCCCGAGTAAGGAAGATGCTCTCCCGAGCAGCTTCATGAGTTAGAGTCCTAGTGAGTTATGCATCTTTCAAAGAGTTGTATAATATGTTACTTTGTGTATCTGTAGACTTATTCCTAGAATAGAACTCTGTTATACTCTGTGTATATATATTTAAAGCCTCCATACGTGAGAAGAATAAGATAGTTTTGAGCCTATTGAATCCTGGTATCTTGGTTTACAGTTCCATTACAAATCATAAAACACTCTTCGGAAAGGAGATGAGAACAAATGAAAACACAAGAAAACAAAAAGAAAAAAAACGTGTCAAAACTTTTAGAGAGAAAACGTGCACGAGGCAGACTCAGTCTCCTGCAAACGACTTAATTTGATAAGCGTTAATTTTTGATACAACTATAATTTAAGTTATAGACAACTAAGTTATTGACGAAGATATACTGAAGAAGTCCTGATTTGAAAACTTATTTGTCTATAAATTAAGTTTAATCATTATGTGCATGGAAATTCATACCTGGCAGGGATGGTGTATTTGGAGAAGCAGGAGGAGCATCATTCCCGGAATCTGCGGGAGGGCCCAATGGAGAATTTGCAGGACCGTTATTTGCGGCATATCATGTGGCAAATTTGAAAAAAAAAAACAATCTTTTTTTGATACAAATAAGTTTTCAAATCAGGACTTCTTCAGTATATCTTCGTCTATAACTTAGTTGTCTATGACTTAGTTGTAGCGAGAAAGCTATGCTAATCATCACTGGTGTATATCTTCGTCTCCACCTTACATCAGCATGTGGGGTCATCACACGTATAATAAATTTAATTTCTCTAAAAAAATTACATTCTGTGGTAGCTCAAAATTCTGACTAGTCGTCCTTTCTTCTGGCGTATATACTGAGTTTATTCACTTCTATTCAACTTCATTAACATTGTTCTGCTTTCATTTACTTGTAGCCATCTCCCATTCTTCGAAACCACTAGAAAAACAATGAGTCTCAATCTTTCGTTATTCAAGAAAATACTTTGCATCTGAGTTATTCATTGGTAAAGGGTTCGGAAAAATGTCCATTACTTCCGAGAAAAAGAAAGTATTGATGGAGTTTCGGAGGGGAAATATAAGTTGAAGAGTAAGGAAAAGGTTGAAAGAATAAATAAGGAGTCTCCTCTGCGTGTTTTTCTTGGCCTTTATATAGAATTCCGGGGACACTAGCATTTAATAGGAGAGCACTGCCTTTATTAAGTGATGGTATTGTCCAAATGACTAATTGTAAACTCTCATAATTATTTATAATGTCCATAAGTTCAACTAGCTTGGTTGACCCAAGCCTCTGGAGTCGTGTTTAATGAGCTTTGTTATCATTCATAAATTGCCAAAGATCTCAGTGCACTAACAGAAACTGTCCTTAGTACTGAGGCTATACAATCCAGGGAAAAGCAAATCTCAATCTTCCAAAGAAATGGCATAAAATAGCATGATGCTTAGATTTACAAGATTTGATGCAATGTACCTATAACGAAATTGCCTAATTCATGAGCCATACCGATGTCCAAAAGCTGTATGATGAAGATTTCAATAATAAATCGTCTCAGGATACGATTGTTCTCTTAAAAATTGTATCCATGTGAGGTACAATAGCAATGGCAATATACATAAATGCTTCTCTCCTTTTACAAGACATTAAGCTTCTCACTGTTCCTACATATCAGTCTATCAGCTGGACAGCTGCAATGGCAGGTATCTTATCTCTCAATTTTTGCACCAAAGCAACACGAACAGTCATAACTTCTGCTGCTGGCCCGCTTAGGCGAACCTTGACGACATAATCTTCAATTTGAACAAGTTCAACTACTCCACCTCCAGTCCCTGCTAGGTATGGTCTAATCTCAGAAAGAACCTGAAAGTAACCAACTCCAGCCCTTTAGTTCAAGTGCTATACATCTTCCAAATACATTTAAAGGTTCACAAGTGCAAACTGAAATCCTGTACACAAAATTCAATTAGCTATTGACATTTAAACGAGTTTCCATTAATCAAAGGTCATCCTGAGAAATCAAGAAAATTCATTACGTGATTTGATATCGTACTCCAATTGATTAAGTTGAAGTAAAATCATGGACATGCTTGGTTTTTGCAGTCACTGATTATTAAGAATAATGAAGACACAAACACGTGAGACTTTAGTCATGAAAATGTGATGATTTATGTCAATTGTGTTATCTGCAATTCTATAAACAGCTTTTACTGTACTAAATGTCCGAATGAAAAAAATCGATTCAAAGCTGCAGAAATGTGAGCATATGCAGTGCCAAATAACTAAAGTACTGCGTTGTCAAACCTTTTCGACATTTTCCTGATTCAGCTCCAGTCCTGTTTCAGTGTCTAGGATCTGCTCCACAGCCATGATTTCAGGTATTTTATCGCGTAATCGAGTTTCGATTCCCATCTTTAGCGTCATGGTAGAACTGGGACATGATCCACATGCCCCTTGCAGCTTCAACACAACAATAAGACCATCTATCTCATGTAAAACTACATTTCCTCCATCTGCCATCAACCCAGGCCTCACCTCTTCTAATACACTCTCCACATTCTCTTCAGTTAATGGGAGAACACAGCTTGGTGAAACTACAAGCCCTTCAAAATAAATCAAATTGTTGCATCAATGTAATGTATTCTTAGTTCTACTGCTGTTTAATTATGACAAAAATTGCCTACAGACTATAAAAATGTTCTCTATTTCAAGCATTTAACTTCATTTCCTCCTTCACATAAACTATCCAGTTTTTTCAGCAACAAAAGAAAAAAAGAACAATACTATAGAGTGGCACAGTTATTGTAAAGTGGACTTGGAGCTTGATAAACGTGAGTTCGCCATTGCTTCAATGTGGCATACTCTCAAACATTTAATACCGTTCTATTTGTTCCAAAACTCAAGCATATCTTGACCCAATTTCATATTTACATGGCTTAAATACTATATTTCAATAATATAATCTTTAAAAAGTGGCACAATGTTATGGTGAAAATGAAAATCATAGAAAAGCAATGAAAATAGAAGTTACCAGAAGATTTCCTTGGAGCAAAGTTGAGCTTAAAAGAACAAAGATATCTGGTATGAAATTGTCCTCTGAGGAACCCACTCTGCCTTGAACAAAATCCAAAAGAATTTGAAACTGGGTTCTACACAGAATGATGAACAGAAACATTTTAAATTCAATAACAACAATAAAAATATCAGTTTTCGCTCAAACATAAGAAAGGTGTTACCTTTAAGACAGATGAGTAGCGGGTTGTTTCAGATAGAGAAAGAGAAGGGTTCAACATTTGTATAGCTAAAAGTAATGAATTCCCATTTGAGCTTTGATCAATAGGAACAGAGAAATATGTCTGTTTGTTTGTTTGGGTTGTGTTATGGAGCAGAGTAGCAATGGAAATGCAACACAGAGAAGCATTTTGATTGGCTAGTAATGGTGATGTTAGATAAGAGAAAATATTGGGAAAGGAATGAAGCCACGTTGGTTTCATTTATGCCCCTTCTTTTACTTGTGTTGGCTTCCGAGAATTGGACCAAGTTTTGTTCTACCCTTCGGAGTTGGCCCAATATTATTCTATTATTTTCCCTTTTTTTAAACTTGATCCTTAATTTTTGGCAAAAAAAAATACAAAATAATTTTTAAAGTTGCATTTAATGCAATATCATTCATAATATTTTAAAATTGAGATAAGTTAATCCTTGAAATAATGGCTGACAGTTAATAATTTGACACGTATTATTCAATAATTGAATCAATTTTTTTAGAGATTAAATTATTTCGATTTATATTAACCTTTTTTTTTCAAACATTCGGAACCAAACTGCAACTTCAGCCTAAAAAAAATTAAACCATTCCTTTTATTATGCAATCTATGCATATATTATTAGGGATTAGCATAGTTCAGTCAATCGAAAATTAAACTACATTAATTCAACTACGGTTCAATTATTTAAATAATAAATTAATTTTGATTAGCAATAAATGTGAATTTCAATTTTAAATTATTGATCGAAAAATGAAAAAATGTAAATTTTAAAATTGCTTCATTTTTACATGATAAAATTTTTACTCATGTTGGTTCAAGTAGTTCAATACTTATTCTTTTTAATTAATTTAAATTTGAATTTTATAAATAGTAAAATTAATATTAGGAGAGTTTTACTATCGTAGTAAACTGACTCGGTTTGAACTAAACACTATCAATAATTATACGGAAAAATTCTTTAAATTTGGTTTTTAATTAGTTATTTAGTTCAATTTTGGCATATAATTTTTACCAAATTTTGAGTTTTGGTTATTTCAATTTGATTATAATCGAAAATTAAAGAGTGTGATTAATTTTATATTAATTTTTTTAAACAATTTTATATTAATTTTTATGCAAGAAAATTCAATATTAATAAGTCCAATCAAATGAAAAATTTTATGCGTGCATGACTTTATGTTTTAATAAGTTGAAAATTTCAAGAAACCAAAAAAAATTGTAAATTTCAATTCATATTAAATTATATTCATACAAAACTATGAACCCATATGTAATATCTATAATAATATAATTTCATAGAATTTTATTCGTTCTTCCTTTATCAAAACGGCGTAGTTCTTGAAATAAAAACCCTATTCTGTCTTTTCCCGTCTATTAAACCCTTCTACTTTCCCTGTCATTGGTCAATCCCTTATGAAGGACTTATTCACATCATCGTGTATCCTCCCCCGCCGGAGATATACTCGCCGACGACCTTACGGCGATTGTTCCACTCACGCCGCGCCGCCACCGCAAAGATAGAACCTCGTAGCGCTTCGAGTTTGCCTATCCAATGGTATTTATCTCTTAAATATTTGGTAATATTCATGGGTTAAGTAATTTTTTTTCCCTTCTCAAAATTAAATATTTGTGTGAACACGCACAATTGAGTTGATTCATTTATATCCTTCAGGTGCTTTATTTGCTCATTTGATTCACTTGGGCAGCGAACAACTTTGCTTCGATAGGGGGAATAAAATGTTTTATCACAGTAGACTGTGCCCAAGAACTCTTTATACACTTACTAAAAACCGCAGCTTTAGGCCTCCATTCTATGCTGAAAATTGTAGTTCCTATTCAAATTTAGTAAGTAACACTTGTGTGAACTTCACCTTCTCAAGATATGTATGGGGTCAGAATTCGATTCCCTCAGTTTTCTTCCAGTCCAAGTATATGTTTTATGGCAGAGAACCTTGCTTTGCTAGAAATTACAGTTCTGGAGAGAAAACTGCAAGTGGGTCTGCTCAGTGGACTGAGGATATAGAGTATTTAGATGAGTCAGGCAGTGTAATTTATAGTGGCAAAGGTATACGGTCAGTTGATCCAGGGTTGGATGGGCACGTGATGGTTGGTGAGCTGAAGAAGCCATTTTTGAATGTTGTTGCTGTTGGAAAGATTGTTGAGGTGGTTCAGAGGTGGAAATGGGGGCCAGAATTGGAGACCCAGTTGGACAAGCTACAATTCGTGCCTAACATGACTCATCTTCTTCAGGCTATGAAAATTGTCAATGATTCTGATGCCTCTTTGAGTTTGTTTAAATGGGCCAAGAAGCAATCTTGGTATGTGCTGAATGATGAATGTTATATGTTGTTGTTTGATAAGTTAAATAAAAGTAGAGATTTTGATGGAATCCAGTCATTGTTTGATGAGATGATTCAAGATTCAAGTAAGGATGGGACATCCTCAATTTGTGCATATAATAGAGTGATTCAGTATTTGGCAAAAGCAGAGAAGTTGGAATTAGCGTTTTGTTGTTTCAAGAAGGTTCAGGGTTCAGGGTGTAAAATTGACACTCAAGCATATAATGCACTTATCACATTGTTTCTAAATAAGGGTTTGCCTTACAAATCATTTGAGATATATGAGAGCATGGAAGCAGCAAAATGTTCTTTGGATGCCTCAACATATGAATTGATGATACCATGCTTGGCAAAATCAGGTCGTCTTGATATGGCTTCTAAGCTTTTTCAAGAGATGAAAGAAAGGAATTTTCGGCCGAGCTTTAGCATTTTTTCCTCAATTGTCGATTCCATGGGGAAAGCAGGGAGGTTAGACACATCTATGAAGGTTTACATGGAAATGCAAGGTTTTGGGCTTAGGCCATCTGCGGTTATGTATGTATCTTTGATTGAATCGTATACCAAGGCTGGCAAGTTAGATACAGCTCTCAGGCTTTGGGGTGAGATGAAGAAAGCTGGCTATAGGCCAAACTATGGGTTGTATACTGTGGTTATTGAATCTCATGCAAAGTCAGGGAAGCTAGATGTTGCAATGTCTATCTTTAAAGATATGGAGAAGGCTGGATTTCTACCCACCCCATCTACATTTTCATGTCTTCTTGAAATGCATGCTGCCTCTGGGCAAGTAGATTCTGCCATGAAGTTGTATAATTCAATGATTAATGCTGGTTTAAAACCAGGTTTGAGCACATATACATCTCTTTTGACTCTTCTGGCTAGTAGGAAGCTTGTGGATGTGGCTGCTAAAATTTTACTTGAGATGAAGGCCCTGGGATTTTCTGTCGATGTGAGCGCCAGTGATGTTTTAATGGTGTACATCAAGGATGGCTCTGTCGATCTTGCCTTGAGGTGGCTACGTTTCATGGGTTCATCAGGTATAAGAACGAATAATTTTATAATAAGGCAGTTGTTTGAGTCTTGCATGAAGAATGGTTTATATGAATCAGCCAAGCCTCTCCTGGAGACCTACGTGAATTCTGCTGCTAAAGTGGATCTCATACTTTATACATCAATTCTTGCCCATCTTGTCCGATGCCAAGAAGAGCAGAATGAGAGGCACTTGATGTCAATCCTTGGTGCTACAAGACATAATGCACATGCTTTTATGTGTGGCCTTTTCACTGGTCCAGAACAGAGAAAACAGCCGGTGTTATCCTTTGTTAGGGAGTTTTTCCATGGCATTGATTATGAGTTGGAGGAGGGTGCTGCGAGGTACTTTGTGAATGTTTTGCTCAATTACCTTGTTCTCATGGGTCAAATAAATCGAGCCCGATGTGTTTGGAAAGTTGCTTATGAGAACAAGCTTTTCCCAAAGGCTATAGTTTTTGATCAGCACATTGCATGGTCCCTCGATGTTAGGAACTTGTCAGTAGGAGCTGCCCTTATTGCAGTTGTACACACTCTTCATAGGTTCAGAAAGCGGATGCTGTACTATGGTGTGACACCAAGGCGCATCAAATTGGTTACAGGACCTACCCTAAAGATTGTGATTGCACAGATGTTGAGCTCGGTAGAGTCCCCATTTGAAGTTAGCAGGGTGGTTCTAAGAGCACCCGGGGACTCTATCATGGAGTGGTTTAAAAAACCTATTGTGCAGCAATTTCTTCTCAATGAGATTCCTTCTAGGGCCGACATACTCATGCACAAGCTGAACACATTATTTCCTAGTTCTGCTCCTGAAGTTAGATCGCTGTCCCCTCCGAAACCAATAATTTCAGGGAAGGCAATTTAATTTTTCTTGATGGCTGAAATTTGCTATAGGTTATGTACTTATATTTGTGTAGTTTTGATCTCTGAGACATGGTATTTGATCTTCATTTTTGCCATTGAAGTTAATGAGAGGTGTAAATAGGAACTAAAGAGATGTACTAAATAATGAGATATGCTACATTTTTCTTAAATAATTTTACGTAGGGGAAAAGAAATTTGAAGGCTGTGTTGGCCATCTGAAGTTTGTTACTTCCAAGCGTCAAATTCGTTCATTGCTTGCTATTGACTATTTCAGGTTATGTTGCTTGAATAATCTATGCTTTGTACGCCATCATTTTTGTCAATTTTGATGAGTTCTTTGATGAATATAGGCGCCCTCTTTATGCCTCAGCTTACTAGTTTTACCCAGTGCTACCTTCTTTTTATTCTCTGAGCTGCATCATCTTGAGTTTGTTTGTCTAAATTTCTTTTACTACGATGAAGTTTTATGGTTAATTTGCTTAATTACTGAGTAAGGAAGTTGTTTGAATTGTCGATAGCTGTGTTAGGTGCATCTATATGCATTAGTCTAAGCTTTAAGATGAAGATAAGTTGTTGAAGACACTGATTTGTGTGTTGACTAGAATCTAAGCCTCCCTACCAACTGCAACCTTTTGTCTGAACCTCTGCTTACTTCATTGTTCCTTTCTTCATCCTTGATTTGATTATTATAGAGTTCCATACCTTAGGCTGATTCTGTTTATGAAGATGATCTCAATTTCTGGTGAAATTGGGATTGTTGTCAATAAATTATGTAATGATATGCCAACTGAGAGTTGCATTCATGTTTGGAATTCTTATCGTTCATCCTTTCAATTTCTATTTCTGTGATATATTGCTCAATCAATTATTAATATTTATGAGGAATTATTTTTAGTTCAAATGGTTGAAAGTTTGGCTATTCTTTTGATGGACAATATTCGAATCTCACCCTCTCTTGCCCTCAAATATATATTATAAAAAAAGATTATTAATATTTGTGAAGCCAAATGATGGCTGATGCTTTGATTTGGAGCAAAAATTCCTTGCAATAGATTGATAATAATCATCAAATTCTGATGCTTCTGATTTGCATCAGGGCATTACATATTACTCTGGCATTTTTTACACTTTTAAATTGAATTTTTAAATTTTTATTTAGTTACGTTAGATTATTAAATTTTTATTTTTATTCACGTTAAGTTCAAAGTTATCAGATTAAATAAAAAAAGATATAATCACTAACGGTTTTACTATTTGAATAAAAGAGCAATATCATTGGATTATTAAATTTATTGAATTCTTAAATTTTTATTTTCATCTAGTTAATTGAATGCATCATGTGGGTCAAATAAAAAATTGAAGGATCCAATTGAAAAAATAAATAAATAAATAAATAAAAAGTTAAGGAATCATGATGATTTTTGCCTTTATCTTATTGAATTTCTAAATTTATGTTCCTATATTCCCCTGCAGAAAACCTTGGAATGAAAATAAAATAAAAACCAGTATGAATGTTTTAGGCTACAAATGCTACTGCTAGTTCTATATTGAATACATTCTCTTTGAATTATTTTCTCTCATCTCACTCCCTCAAAAAATTAAATAACATGCTGTGATTTTTTACCATTTCCTTCATGAGACTTGACCCCAATCACCAGTTATATATCATTAAAATTCTTAACTCAGAGAAACCGAATCGAACCGTGAGAAATTTATTATACTTAATTTGATTTGTTTAATTTTTAATTTAGTTGGTTCGATTTAGTTTTGAACTGAACCGGCTGATATCCAATCATGATAATCAAACTCTATGACCGGCCTCCCTCAAGTAATGCTGTCACTTGGTTATTTGGTTTATCTTGGATCCGAACTTATATCCAAGCACAATCATCTTAGAAGTTATATTTGAACAAAAACAATTAGTTACCTAAAATAGATGAAAGTCCTATTTAGACGTTTCAGCTCAGTTTCCTGATCAGTTAAGATATTTTCCTAAATGAAATTTTTGTTTAAGATAAAAATCCACCCTAAGCAGAAAACCGAATTCTGTCTGAGTCAAAATTCGTATTTCCATAAATAGGCATGATAGCTCAGGTATATCTTTCTTAGATAAATTTTCTCTAAAATCGTTTTTTAAACATTATTTTAACTTGACCATCATAACTTTTTCTCATGAAAAATTCAGTCGAAATTCTTTATTTTTAGGTGTTGAATAGCCTTGAAGGAAATTTCCGTCCAAATTAGGCTCAAAAAACAGTCTAATTACCCGAACTGTTATCAAAATCATTATTTTAGTATAAATTTCAAAAGTTTTAGCAGTTGAAATTTTCAATCACTGGCTTTTATTTTGAAAAAATTGAATCGAACAGTGAGAAATTTAGTATATTTAGTTTGATTTGTCTAATTTAATTTAGTAGATTCGATTCGGTTCTAAACTGAACTGGCTGATACTGGATCGATAATTGGAGTTACGGCAACACGAATAGTTATTAACAGGTTAACAGATAAGAAGTGCAATTAATCCGTTAATTAATTTAAGAAAAAGGAAATGCAGAAACATGTGAACGGACATAATTTAATGTAGGATGCCAGGTTGCCTGAAACAACACAAACTAAATCATACGAACATGTGGGCAATGAATAGATCCAGCCTAAGATAACAACATTTGTTTTATTTTATTTGTTCTTCAAGCAAACAGATCCAACGTAATTATATTATAATTAGGCAATCAAATCAAGGTCAAGCTTGTTGTCTCCTTGCTTCATTAATTCTTAATTACTATAATTCTCCCTTCCATGTTATCCTAATTAGGTGAAGCTTTTACTTTCTATTTAATAATTATTGTTAATTAATGTTGTTATCTTATCTCTATCTAATACCTTAAACAATTCAAACCTAATTAAGTGCTCATAACAACCAAGATTATTTTTCATAAAAAAATTATAGCTATTGACAAAAATATTTTTTTATATTTTTAAAAATTTTATTTAATTATAATTAAACATAAGGAGTGATAAAAAATATTTAATAAAATATATCATAAATGGAACATATTTTTAAATTTAAAAAAAATATTTAAAATGAAATAAAATAATAATATTTTAAAATGAGATGCAAAAAATATTATTTTTTATTACAACTGATTGGGTTACTTCTACAGATTATTCTAAATTACCAGGAAATTATGTTTCTTTTTTTTTTCTTGTTAATAACAATAATTTGGAGAGATGAGAGTATGTTTTAATGATTTTCTTTATTTAAATAATTATAATTATAACTTGCACAATTAACGTTCTATTGCACACAATTAGCCCACAATTATTTATTTATTTATTTATTTATTATTGATAATCAGCCCACAAAAGTTGACAATTCTCCAGCTATTTCAGATATCATTTAAAAAAGATTAATTCCATGATTGAGACGGACTGATATTTCATTGTCTCGCGAATTATATGGGCAATTAATGACAGTGACTAAGTAATCCATAATAATTTTAAATCATAAACATATTTTATGATGAATTTTTTTTACTAATGATTATCTACTAATTTACAACCAAAATAAAATATATATATATACGAAAAAAACATGCTATATGTACGATATTTTGATGGTATGATAGTACGTATAAGTTATGTGATACTATTTTATATAAATTTCTATTTATACGTTGGATGATTGCCTTGACAATTGAAGTCATCTGAAAATGAAGAGCGCTCTCAAACTCTAGTAAAAGAGAGAAATAGAAAAATAAATAGGTAAGAGTATCGATAAATTTGAAGATTTTATAAGAGAAGAGACTTTTATGGTGGTCGAAATGATATCATGTCTGAATGAGAATAGTAAAATTCGGTCGGATTGGATAGTGTTTATAACTTGCGAAAAAGGGGCTAGCCAGATTGGACCGGATGTAAGTACTATGATACTTAAGTCAGTTATATATTTAGAGAGAGAATCTAAAGAGTGTAATGTGTTTGAAGTGTATAAGTTAATCTGATATTTATAGAAGACGTTGAGAATCACTTGAACGGTCTATATAAGTGTCAGAGTAGATTTGTAGCGACATAACGTGTAACAGACAGTGAATGGGATGGATGCATGTATCAATGGATTATTGCAGGGCATGCATTGTCTTGTCCGATCAAACGGCATTATCCTTTTGATTTTCGCGCACATCAGTTTGTTCATGCATCAAGCCTCCAGAAGCGTTGGACTTATGTCAGGTTGGACCTTTTTGTCTGGTGATTCTCTGGACTGAATATGATTCAGGTCGAACAAAAGATAATATTGAGGATTATCAAGTATAAATAGCTTATTTAATATAATGGAGAGATTTTATATAGTTATTTATCATGTTGTATTAATTGAGTTGAGTATTAATGCTTAGTAACAGCTCGTACACAGTGAGTCTTTAATGATAGTAACATTTATATACTAAATTTGGACTCTATCTGCGAATAGGGCATTCAAATTGAATAGTTCGTGTATGTGTGTATATATATATATATATAGCAAAATAAAGTAACATTTCAAAATCAAATTATGTCGAAAAAAGAGGAAAAAGGCGAAATTGCGGAATTAATTGATATTTTGCAAGATTAATATATAACTAAAATAGGTAGACCAATATGATACCAATATTTGTTGATTTAAATGGTTTAGCATTTGTTTTTTTTTAAATAAGATTTTTAATTTAAATTTTGTAAATGATAAAAATTAATATATGTGATAACAACTCATAATTACCTAACTAATACTGAATCTTGACTGGAACGAAAGACTACTTCAAGGGTACTTGTAAAACGAAGAGAATGTTGGCAAAGGTCCGGCGGTGGATTTTCCGACAATTAAGTCAGACAGTGTATGATGGATTTTTAGTGAAATCTTGGATGTGCCTATTTATAGGGGTGAGTCTCCTACTTTGATTAGGAATCCTTTCTGCTGTGGGAGTCTTTATTGAGGAAAAACGCTGCATGTATAGGAAGCCCAACCAAAATAAGAAAGAGACGAAATCCCTATCCTACCAGCACTCCTTCAAGAACGATACGGGTGGATGCTTCCATGTGGATTTCGGACAATCCGAGCAACTAGAGGTCCGGGCTATAGGTCTAGCTTCGAGGTTCAGTTCTATCATCAATATGAAAAATTTTATTTGACAGTAAATATAGTCTATCTGAATAATATTAATAATTATATAAAAAAACAAAAGTTGGTAAATATCGTAATCAACCAAGAAGTGGAGCAGCCTTTACACACAAAATTTTCCTTCGAAACGGCATTTTTTTTATAAAGCATGATTAGTAAAGTCAATTGCTTCTCTAATTAGCAAATTACAGTTTTTTTCAGCTAAATTATTTGATAACCGAATTAAGTCATCCAAGCTTTTTAAATTCGGACAAAGTTCTGAACTTTTGTCTGAATGTTACATGCATTGAAGAACTAATTATAATTATCAGATATTAATCCATTAATAATCGGACATTATATGAATTTTTATTTAGCAGTGATAGTGTGATTAGGTGCCATATGATGATTATGATCAGATTTACAAGGTAATTAAACTCTCTAATTCTCTTTAATTAGACAAACGTTAAATTAACCATACAAGAAATTTACTAATATTCTTTATTTTTGGATGATTATAATTGCTAGATAATTGTCATTATTTAACATATTAATCATCCCATTTAGTCAAATCACAAAGTGAACATTAGTTCTCAACTTGGGATAAACTAGAAAATTATAAAATAACCAAAATAATTTCATAATTGGGTTCTGAGACAAGTGTCACTCCTGCAATGATTCATTGGGAACTTTTAACAAACACCTAAAAATCATATCTCAATATCATGAAGATGAAGGTATAGGAATTAGATTCTTTAATTTGGTGAATTATTTTTATATACTTTATAGATAATGACAACATTAATATGCATGGTAGCTATTGATTCAATTGAAAATTAGTGTGGGACCCACCAAAACAAAGTCCTATCTCCTTATCAATTAGGTCCAGAACATTTGATCTACTTCACAATTTGTTTGAATATATATATATATATATATATAACCCATCAATAAAATGTTTTAATTTATGCTTTCAGTTCAGCTATAAAACGTCACAATAAAGAAAATGACACATTAGTAAGATTCCAATCATGCCTTTATTTAATGGACATTATTTATCAATTAAGGAAAATATTAACTCAAACTTGATTCAATTAGTATAACTCCATCTATTTATAAATGAAATATTTTTATTTTTATATTTTATATATATTGTGAATTTTGAAAATATTTATTTTAAACTATGATGTATGTTTATTAATTTTTAATTAAAAAAGAATTGCATGACTTCATTCTTGTATAATCTAAATTAAGGGTGAGCATGTATCGGTCCATCGGTTCACTAATAATTTTATTAAATAGTTCATTAATTTTGATTAATTGAAATATTTATTTTAATTTTTAATTAATTTTTTCGAATCGGATTATTGGTTAACCATTAAAAAATTTTAAAATATAAATTCAATAAATTATATAATTTGTAATGTTATTTTTTATTGTTAAAAATGCTTTAAAAATAAAAAATACAAATAAAATTTAATATGTATTAAAATAATCAAAAGAAAAATAAAATTTTTAGCATCAAGAACATAAATTTCATTTTCAAATTTTCTATCAAAAATAAATTACACATGCCTATTTATAAGCTTATATTTCAACCATAAACTTAGACCACCAATCCACTAATTCCACTAAATAATTAACCCATAACTCCATTAATCTACTAACACTATTAACTCTACTAACTAAATAACAATTAACAAAAACAATATAAATATGTTAAAATAAAATTCACTAATTTAGTTACTACATAAAAAATTAATAATTTTAAATCAATTCTCTAACACTTTGTCTATTTTTTTATATAATTTTATTTTATAAATTTTAATGATTAACTGAAAAATATTGATTAATTAAATTAAAAAATAAAAATTTATAAATTAATTAATTGAATGTATAGTTAGTAATTTTAAAAAATCGGTACTAATGAAGTGTGTATAATTATGATAATTAATTGATTGTGGGGCACGAAAATGAGAGCAAAAATAAAATAAAATAAAATAAATGGGACTCGCAAAATTACGGCTTGTGCGTTGATTAGGCCACAACGCGTGCATATCAATTGGATATGCCGTCACTTGTTCTGTCTCTTTTTCCTTTTCTCTTCCTTACCCAATTTACTTTTTGGGATTAATTATTATAAAAAACTAATTGACATCTCATCTCAGGTAATTTACAATTTGAATTCTATAGTTTACAAATTAAAAATTTTAATGATTACATCTTTTAATGTTAAAGTTAATTTCACCTATGGTAACTAAATTTACACTAATAAACAAATTATTCTTAAAATTTATTCGGATTAAAATCAATTATGAAAACCTTAAAAAATCTGTGCTACTCTAACTTTGCACGATTCATCTTAAAAGCTCACAGGTACCCAAACACGTTACGAACTACGTACAAAAATGAAATAATTAACTAGATAAAAATATATATATAATTTTAGAAAACTAATAAAAAGATATTTTAGTAAATTATAGTTAATATTTTATAAAATTGGTGATAATTAATTATTTTTCGAATTCAGTATAAAAAGAAAGTAAAAATAACATTTTAAGTACAACAGGGGAGTAAAATATTTATCCAATTTGGACTACCCTTTTCTAGTTGATTTAGCACAATAAATGAGGCAAGGTTCCAATTGTGGACTATAAGTCCAATGCAAAAATTTGGTAGTTGATGTTATGTTCTTTTTGGAAAAAGATCCCAAAACACATAAATACATTGCCTTGCTAACATTGTTATTAAAATCAAACCGAATAAAAAATTAAAAAAGTAAAATGATCGTGATCAGATTTAATTATATTAATTTTTTTAAATAGTATATCTTTAAAAAATTATATAAATGTTATGAAAATATCATTATATAAAAAATAAATAATATTTTTAAAAAATACATTCATCATTAGATATTAATCATAAAGCATTATTTTCAAATTTAATATTTATTACAAAAAATTAAAATAAATATAATAAAAATCTTAAATATTAAAAAAAATTTATCGAATATAAATTATAATTTTTATTTTATTCATAAAAAATTTCATCAAATTTGTCTAAATTTCAATTATTTTACATTTTTGTTTTATTTTTTCGGCAAAAAAATATTGTACGGATATTTTGGACAAAATAGGTTTTTCTAATTCAATCCGATTTTTTCTAGTTCAATCCGATTTTCTTCTCTATTTATCTTAGTTTTTCACTATTTAAATTGGTTTTTTGCTGGTTCATATTCCATTTGATTTTTTTAATATTTCGATTTTATATATTGTATCAAGCCAAATCAGCTGCAAGTTCGCGGTTATAGTGATCCGACCAATCGATTCATTTTGATTTTAATAACATTATTGCTACATTTTACGTATGTACACACCACTAATTGGATAAAAAAATTTAAATATACATATTTTTTAGGGTAGGAATATTTTGTTAGGCTTTGTAGTAATGGACAAACATAAAATCCTTGTAGAGGTGCAAAAATAGAGAAATTTTCTTCTTTAAAGTCGATATTATTTATAGACTGTGAGACGTAATATTTAGCCAAAGAAATAATGACCACCAAGCCAAGACGATGTCTGGAATATCTTGTTCACTGGCCTACAATGGCTTATACATGTTTAATTTATATCTATTATATGACTTTTGTGGTCCCATTATAATCCCCCATCTTTTGATTTGATCTCTCTCGATCTTAATTAATTTCTCCACAATTTCCAACTCATCAAATAAACTAAGTATTATTCTTTTTGATGCACATATATACAATATCTTCACTTCTCTTTCTTAATTCATATATATATTATATAACCCAATCTTTAATTGTTTATTTTTCTTGCTTGCTTCCTTCACAGCCTGTCAAGCTTGAATTATTAAGAGCATGATTATAATTTTTTAGAAACAGGTTTTGGCTTTGTTGTTTCTCTAGAAAGAGAAAGAGAAAGAGAAAGAGAGAGAAAGATTTTAATTCTTTGGTTTTGCTTAGTTACTACTTTTCTCTCTATCTATCTGTCTATCTTTTTCTCAATTTTCCAGTTCATATCTTATAGAATAATACTTAGTTTGATCCGTCCAAATTTGGCCTAGAAAACATGAGTAGTTATGGAAGCTCACGACATGAAAATTAAGGAATATCTTCAATGAGCCTCACCGGAGATATCAATTCGCGGTCCGGCCAGTTCTTGTTGCAGGTAATTAAGCAGCGTTAAGTTAGTCTTTAGTTTCTTGTTTCTTGAAATCTTTGGCAATTCTTGATCTTGTTTCTAGCTTTGTATATTGTTCCATGCAGATATATCCATACTCTTTGAAAGACTACAACTCTTTTCTTTTGGAAGAGGATAATTTTAGATATTAAGTGAATGTATCATGCGGATTGACTGAAAATCAAGGTTTTAATTTCCTCTGGATGGAACAGAAAAGAGTTTTTTTATTTTTTCCTAGAACAATTTTTAGTGATTATAATTTAAAATAAAAAATAAAAAATTAAGGTCTCTCAATTGTCAAAATCCCATTTTGCTTTTACATTCTTGTTGGTTGTCTGGGTATTATTATTATTGTTTGACACTTTCAGAACTACCAATGCAAATTCGGAAGTTTCCTTTTTTTCTCTCTCTTCCAATCCATACACGTTTTCAACCTTTTTTTTCAAGATCGATAATTTTTATCGAGTGTTGATCACCGATTCAAATTTTAATTACTTATACTTAAATTAAGAAAAGGGAACTCTTTTAAAAGCTCTGTTGGATAAATTCTTTATATATTCAAGAAAAAAATTAGATCTTATTTATACAAGTTTTGTGATGACGATGATGATATGTTTTTTTTGCATCCAAGTCTTAGTTTTTAGATAGACTCGATCAAAAAGACGTTTTTAGTATATGAGACTCCTTATTTAGAAAAATTCAATAAGAATATTATATTTCTTGTGATACTAATAGGAAATATTTATTTACGCTCCGTCCGTAAATTTTTTCAAAGTTTACGCCTTGTCCTATATTGTATATGGTTGGATTATAGTCTTCATCACAAAAATGTCGCACAACACTATTTTATAACTAGTTGGGTCCGTAAAAGAATTCATGAATACGAGATTAATGTATGATTTCAGGTATGGGAACTAAATTTGAATATGCCATCAATCCTCTAGCACAATATTCACTCAATAGTAGTGGTGTGGAAGGGCTCGAACCAAGCTTCCAAATCACTGGACTCCACAGATATCATCAAAGGTTTATGAGCACCAGAATGCCCCAAAACCACAACATGGATTTCATCAAAAATACAATGCAGATCCATGAAGATGTCTTCAAACAACAGGTACTTGTTAAGTTTTCATTATCATGTAATAATTAAGCTAGTCCAATCAATATTTTTGAGAAACTTTTAACTTTATTAATTAATACTATACTATTAATAATTTAGTTCTGTTGTTTCTAAATAAAAGTTTCGGTGATACGTTGATTTAAATTTAAGCAGAGATTTTGAGTTTGAATTTTCCATTTTCATTCTCTTTTACCAATCTGTTCATCGAAAAGAAGAAATTCTATTGTAGTATGTTGGTAACTGTCTTTAGCGACGGCATCGTCGTTGATATAAGTGTTCTTTTTAGTGTTATAAATTTATTTCTGTCATCTTGAAGTGTACGTTCTAGCAGTATGCTAGCTTAAATTTAAGGGGAAGTTTTGGGTTTGAGTCTTTTCACCTCAATTCTCTTTGTAAAAAAAAAAAAATAATCTACTATAGTTTGTTGGCAACTTTAGCGACGGAAAAGGTGTTCTGTAGTGTGGTTTATTGAAACTGTTGCTGTTGATCTGGGGCAGGTAAGGGAACTACACAGGCTGTACAGTGTTCAAAAGATGTTAATGGAGGAAATGAAAAAGAATGAAAAGTATAGGGTTAAATTAGAAAATTTAAGAGTTGAACGAAGCACAAGAGAGAGAAGTGGTAGTTGCTCAGCTGATCAACAGCAAACAATTAAAATTATGGGAACAAGAGGATTCGATCTTGAAAGGCCAGTTGTTAATGTTGTTGGTGCAGAGGAAGATTTATCAACTGGCGTGAGTAGAATCGGAGAAGAAGAAGAAGAAGAAGAAGAAGAATTAGAAGAAGAAGAGGGTGAAATTGAATTAACATTAAGCATTGGGGGAAGTTTCAAGAACAAAAACTTGAAAAATCAAGAAATTAGATTTTCAGACAGAAGAGAAGATTTTATGAGTAGCAGTACTGTCCCAAGTCCAACAACACCAATCAGCAATTCTAGTACTCCAACATTTGATCAACAAACCAAGCACCCACATTGGCTTTTCCAAGGTTTAAGCATAAACAGCACTTCTACTTAAATTTGCCAACTTCAATTGGTGCATTTTTGTGTAACGATCAATCTGAATTCGTATCAGACGGATATATAAAGTAGCGAAATGCTCTCTCTTAATTTAATATCAAGATGTCCGATTACAGAGAAGCTAGCAATGGAATCATGCGTGGAGATTCAATTTGTGCATTTGTATCAATTTTTTTTTTTAATTTGACTAATTAGAACAATTCAAGAACATAATATTTGTGCATGGTCGTTGAATTCATGTTCTTAATTTAAATTAGTTGGCACATGAATTAATCTAATTAATAATAAATACATGGATTATTGGAGGTGCACATGGTTGCGTATAGGATTAGAGGTGAGCAAACTTTGGTTAAATTCAAAAATCAAAACAAACCGATCGATTTTTTTAATTTGATTCAGTTTTTTGGTTCGGTGTCGGTTTGAGATTTTAGAGAAGTTCAGTTATTCCAGCTCGATTTTGGGAGTAGAACGAAATTTTATTTAATTAGGTAATTTTTTGGGTTTTTTAATTAGGTAATTATCTTGTATATGTAAATTATCTTATTTTAAGTTGCAAAGTATATGAATATATTTATCAATTATTAATATTTTTTTTTAAATGATAATTTGAGATTTTGACGATTGAATTGAAGGTCGATGGAATAAAAATATTTATTCAATGATTTTTATTGTATTATTTATTATGTATTTTTTTATTATATCTTTAATTTGAACTTGTATTTTGTACAATTTACCCAATTTATGATTTTTATTGTATAATTTTTAGATATAATTTTTTTTATTTTTTTAAAATAGTTTTAATTTTCAATTTTTAGGTTAACCAAATCGAAAAAATAAAAAATTTTGATTCGATTATTTTTTTTAATTCGATTCGATAAATCCAACCTACTGTTGCACATCCCTCCGTAGGATAATGTAGCTTTCTGTTTTGTAGCGATTGCAAGGCCACTATTTAATTTAATGTAAAGAATTAATACCATTAATTAAAAGAAAAATAAAAATTGAAACAAGGATATGTTGAAGCACCAAAATCTGTAGGGAGCTCTTTAATGCTTATATGCTTATCAACAAGAGCTTTTTAGCTCCGATCATTGGGATCCGAACCCAGTCAAAGCTTTGCACTTAAAAAAGGTTTTTTCTTTTCCTAAAAAGAAAAGATAAGGATGGATATTTTGAATGTTTACGTGCAAAATTCATAATTTAATTTTTATATTTTTACAGATTAAATTTTTATATTTTTAAAATTATATATTAAATTCTTAAATTTTTAAGTATTTATATTTTGAATTATTATATTTTTAAAATTATATATTAAATTTTTAAATTTATTTATTAGAATACATTAAATTTAAATAAAAGTTAAAAATAATAATATTTTATTAAAATATAAGTAATTTTAACCGAACGTATGTTATTTTATTATTTATACGGTTAATTTTGAATTTAATGTATTCTGCTTGAAAAATTTAATATGTAATTTTAAAAGTATAAAAATATAATATATAAAATTAATAAAAGTACAGAAATTAGAACATATTTTTTTAATGTTTATTCAGTAAGTTGGATGTAGAGTACACATCATGGGTGCAGACGTTGATAAAAAAATAATATAGAATTTTTTTATTTTTTATTCAATAATTCATATTGCAATTCGATTTGAAAAACTCATTGTTGGATTTAAATTGGAGAAAAATGGAATTATGCGTTCGTCCTTCTTGGTATTGACTCATAATGTAGTTCTTTATTTTTTTTTAATTTTTATGTGCAATTTTGTGTTAGTTAATTACCATTTATTTCCAAAAGAAATCATTTTCAATTTTTTTAGAGATCAAAATAAACTGAAAACTTCAAATATATTGCTTCCAAGATTCTCTACGAGGAATAAAGACACTTAATAGAAGAGTTTGCTGCATTTTTAATACAAGATGCTTTTCTTGGACTTGTTAAAAAAATTTAATAAATGTAATATATAAATGTTGCTAGCATCGGATATATTGAGAGATTCTTCCTGATAGGAAAAATTTTTTTTTATTATTAATCGTTTGGTATTCGAATCTCATTGGGCCAATTAAATTCGGATTCAGGACATCATTACAGGTTAAGATTCCTTACCTCTTTCCATGAGAAATGTCCGGAGTCGATCCTGAGACCTCTTATTTGTAACCTAACCTGCATCGTTATCAGACCACCACCTTATGGGTTTGATAGTAAGAATTTTTAACCATATCAAAGTTTATTTTAACAAATGATTCGTTAAGTCATTTTAAATTAACACCGAATCTACAATTATCAAGTCCGATTCTGCAGACCGTACCACACATGCTATGAATTTTAATTCTATATATGCACTTGAAAATTTCATTTTCTTTTTTTCCTTTTGTATGAAATGTATTTTTCTGGGGTTGGTAAAGTGGGTGTGATTTCAATTTTGGAGAAACATAAGATAGCAAATTGGGGACATATTGGAATCCAAGAGTACAAGATTAGATGGTCCACAGAAGAGAAGCATGGCTAAGACAAAACATAGAAATTGGCCAATCCACTCGAGAACATGTTGGCCACCAAGCTAACATTATCCTATCTAAACTCAGTAATTTTTTCAGTTATCTAAGCATATGCTGTTCATGGTACTATGAAGAACCCTATAAACCTAAATCTGAAATTTTTCATTTTTGATTTAACATTCCATTAATATCTATTTGTGGGTAAGCCCATCAGCTGCACTATATATCAATGGGGTATCCAATTTCCTTCTTTCACACCTTAATTTGACTTTGAAATGAGGACATTTTTTTCCCCTTCGTATATTCGAAATAGAGCGATTTCATTTTGTTGATATTTATTTTTAAATTATTTGAAAAGAATAGATTTTATTTTTGTACTTTTTAAAATAGATAATTTTTACAACTGAACTTATTAAAATAGATATATTTTAAAATTAAATTGGATGATACGTGGTATTATGTGATTAATTGATGTTAGGGGTGAGCAAATTTCAGTTCAAACTGAAAAACCGAACCGATCAATTTTTTAATTTGCTTCGGTTTTCGGTTTTAAATTTTAAAAAAATTCGATTTTTCGATTCGATTTTTGAAGGAACAACCAAACCGAAATTATATATAATTATATAATTTTTTATTTTTAATTGAATAATTATTTTATATATGTAAATTATCTTATTTTAAGTTGTAAATTATATGAGTATATTTATCAATTATTAATATTTATTTTTTAGGTGATAATTTAAAATTTTGACGATTAAATTAAAAATCGATTAAATGAAAAAATTTATTTATAAATACCGGATAGTTATATAAAAAAATAAAGGAATAAGAAAATCTAATAGGCTAAATATAATAAAGAAAAACTTAATTAATAGCAGAATCAAAAGAATAGCTAAAAAATAAAATAAAATTAATTGTAATGAAACATACAAAATGCATTATTAACAATCCATGCATAATCATGGGCATTTCTCTAGCTAAATCTATTTATTAATGGATCGAAACTCAAGTCCATCACTTGGTATGGGAGATCTCGAATTCCATTTTTCATAGCTCAACCATATGCCTCTTCTTTCGTAACAAATAAAAAAACAGAATAGACTCTAGTTGATACGAGTACAGTCGTTCCTAATTTCACCTCGATTACCGGTCAAAACACCAACTCGGCCAAGCTTAGTAATGGCAGAAACAAAAGCATTTTGGAAGGCAACATTGTTAGAAGCAAAGAGATTAACAGTAGGTCTTGATCTTTGATCAGTGAAAAGGATTTGGTCTGAACTGAACAAACCTTTGCCTTGTTGAAGGTTTCTGAAGTAAGCATTGTCAAACGTTTGAGGAGTTGTTGGGTCCATGTTAATTGCAATTCTTGGGTCAACTCTTAAGGGGCACATTTGCCTTAGTTGAAAGGCATATTGGAGATTGAGTGTTGGGTCTATTCTTCTTGTTGGGCTGAAATTGTATATTCTTTTGGAGAATCTGCTGCAATGGGAGAACCCAAGTGTGTGTGCACCTGCTCACTCGCCCAATCTTAATTAGTTACATAATTTTATTTGGAAGAAAGTTTGAAATAATGATGGTTAATTAAACGAGGGAATAGGTTATTATTTTACTAATTTCATCCGTAGTCAATAAAATTTTACGATTGTAACGTTATAATCATTATATTACAATTTGTAACAAAAAAAATAATTTAACTTTTATTTTATAACTGAAAAGTCATAAAAGCCGAAAAAATAAGAATTTGTCTATCGAAAAAAATAACTTAACTTTTATTTTGGTTGGATTGATGTTATACAAATTGAAAATAATTGAAATGATGTTATACAAACTGTACCATTAAAAAAATAAATAAATTCAATAATGAATCAAATAAAAAGCTAGGTTATTTTTTTCGGTAATCGAATTTTCGATTTTCTGATTTTTCAGTTACAAAATAAAAATTAAATTCTTTTTTCGTTATAAATCATAATATAGTGAAAATAATATTACGATCATTAAATTTTAGTAAATATAGATGAAATTAACCTCAGATTTGGATGGAAAAAAGTTTGAAAAAGCATGTAAATTTACCAAAAGCCTGGGCCAAGTTCAGCAAAGTCCGGCTGTAAATAGGTCTAGTTGTTGAACATGCATGGTGCTAAATTGCCTCTATTTTAACATGCTTTTCGGCACTTGCATAAGCATTTTAGCTTTAAAAATAGTTGGATGGATAATTGTTCACAAAAAGTTTGATTTTGGAATAAATTATTCGTAAAAGGTTTGAGGGTTAAATTACTGTTATAGGCATTAATTTTATGCATGTAATTAAGCTATTGGAAGCTGTAAAAAAAAAAAAAAAAAAGAAAAGGGTAAATACCTGATAATGCAATCATGTCGGTCTGGTCAAGACCATGTGAAGCAAATAGTTTATTAAGCTGATCTAAGTTGAAGGTGGGCTGAGGCAGACTGTGCTGAACACTTGCAATTGTTGATATTCTCCCATCTCTTCTCCCCAATTCTACATTATAAAATGGCCCTCCTGCCTGTATTTTTACATATTATATATACTATTATTCCACTATTTCAAGAGTTAACGCCGTGCGAGTTATTAATAACGTACACCATCTGATCAAAAAATAATATTCTTCTTATTTTTAATTGGACGTGCGTTAAGTTAATAATGACGTATCCAATCATTAATCCAAATTTAAAAATAAAAATTTGCAGATATGTACCAAATTAATGACATCTCTAGTAGCAAGAGCAAGTATATCAGCACAGGAGACTTTGTTCTTGCACTGTGGAACTCTATCAACTGCAGCCTTAGCCTTTATGACTGTATCAAATCCATCCCCAGCCAATGATAGATTGTCTGGATGATCCTTCTCTGCTTTGTTACTCGGTGATGCTACCAGCACTGAAGCATCACATCCCTGCTTAAACATAGTCAAAGCATCAGAAACCGACGAAATTGATAAGCTTATGTATCTAAAGACGAAGAGAACTAACCCGAACAAGGCAATCATGGAAGAAGAGTCGAAGAGTGGCAGGAACAGTAACAAAGGTTTGCTGGAGCTTCTGCTGGACAGCAGAACGGACGATGGATTCCACGTTTGGACATACATTGCTGTAGAAGTTCTGCCTGAGCTGAGCATAAGCTGGTTCAACAGCAACAAGGGCTACTGCTACAATTATCACTAAACAATGCTTTTGCTGCCTTTCCATTTCTAATTAATTATGTAATTATCAACTTTTCTGTTCATTTGTGTCCTTTTTAGTGCCCATAATTCTCCTATTTATACTCACACATCGACACAAATTATTTGTAATTGGATGCTGAAGGTAGGTACACTGGCCAGTTAACATTGAGGATGAATTGTGGTCACACTTGTCATTTAGTTTAATGTTTTTTTTTTATTAAGAAAAATATTTTTTAATTTATAAAATATTTGCATTGTGGATGGGCATAGACTTGATTAATTAATTAATTAAGTGTTAGGATAATATTCCATATTATTTAAGTTTTATCACTGCTGGAATACCATGTGAAAAGGGTACATTTTTCCAAGGAAATTTATATTTTTATTCATTTATCAAACTACTATTAAGTTATTTAATATTTACACTAAAAAGAAAAAGAAAATTTGATTTCATCTTTGCTTTTTTTTTTATTTGAATTTATGAAAATAATTATTTTGAGAAATATGAGAATTAGTGGTGAATTTCAATGGATTAAAATACAAATATACCTATTAAATTAATTTCCAAAGATTTCTGACCGTAGTAGTAGTTGAGATTCTGCAAATAAAATTAATTAAAAATAAATAAAAGAAGGTTGGATGCGTAGTGGAATTATAAACAGTTTTTTTGTGCATACTTTGACTTACATGTATTTATTGAATGGAACAAATATATAGAGACACACTGACCTTACTTCCATACGAAGCAACACTGTATGCTCACATGGTGGACTGTTCAATCCTAGCCGTTATTTCATAACATTATTATTATTATTATTATTATTATTATTATTATTATTATTATTATTATTATTATTATTATTATTGTTGTTGTTGTTGTTGTTGTTGTTGTTTTTGTTGTTAAGAGGATTGGATTGAACAAAAACTTAAAAGAAGTTTCGGTAATAATCACTAAAAGTTGATATAATGGTCAGCACGTTTATTAAAAATGTGAAAAGTTTGGAGTTTAATTTCTTTTAGTGACAAAAGAAATAAAATTGTGCCAATTTTATGCATAATATGTATGACAAAGCTAATTGTTCAAGATAAATACCAATAATTCTTAATATATTGACTCGGTGATCATATAGTAAAACTTTTATGAATCTCTATTACAATTCAGAAAATGGTAATTTGGAAAAGCAAATGATAAAGATAAAGATTTAAAGTGTTTATTTAAAAAAAAATTGTAAAGAATTTATATATAGTAATTAAATTAAAATGAACCCGATCCTTGTTCGAATTTAAATTGAATGATTTGGTTATCAAATTTGAGTACTAATTTATTTATTCAATTAGGTAGCGTTTGTTAACTTGAAATGTTTGGGATGCAAAGAAAATATAATTATTTCAATCTTTCTAACTTTTTCAATGTTGAAAATATATGCATTCTTATATTTTGTCAGATAAGAAACTGCTAAAAAATAAAAAAAGTATATATATATATTTTTCAATTCATCTCAAAAAATTTAACAAATAATTAAAAAAAATTAAAATATTTTTTAGTTTTATTTTAATTGTTCTATATTTTGGTTTGGAAAATATTACAATCTTATTTTAAATTTTTTTATCTTCGTCGATTTAATGCTTTAAAAATAGTTTAAAATAAATAAAATCAAAATACTTAGTTAATCTATGTAATCTTTGGCAATAAGATGCTCAAGTGTTAAGTTCAATGATATTGAGTGGGATTGAAAGGTGAATCGAATGTGTACAACTATTTCTGAAAAGCTACATTATTTTATTAAATAAAACTAGGAATTAATTGGATAATTAGAGACATAGTTGCCCTAATTCTTCCCTAATTTTTAATTAGAAAAAACAAAATACTTGGTTGATTGAGGACTTTGTAATCCTTCACATGGCATGCCCATAGCCGTAGGCAATGCATAACTTCATTGTCAATAACAACATGAGCTCTATCTTCTGCCAATCAATTTTGACAAGATATCCTCCTAAAAAGAAATCTAATTCTTCTACCCATTACTAGAAATTAATTTAATGGTCAAACATTTAATTATAAAAAAATCTTAAATTCAATTTTTTTGTAAATAAAAAAAATAGCCTTTTTAAAAAATAAAATAAAATAAAATGGAGCAAGGTCTTTTTTTGCGATTCAAATTTTTGAAAGGGATAAATTAGTCTCTTGAACAATTTTTGACCATATGTGCTGTTAAAATGCCACAAATAGCGATAATATGACTTTTTTTTAAGGGTATACATCGATCGAGTTCGGGTGAACCCGATTCGAATCCAAATTTTTGATATTCTTTAAATCCGACCCTACCTTATATAAATATTATATCCCTATCCGATTAACCTAATATTTTTCAGATCCCAAATCGATTCATTTGATTTACTCAAATTTATTTTTAATGTACATATTTAAATCAAAATTAAATTAAAATCCTAAATTAATACAAATAAATAATATTAAATACCATAAAAATATTTTAAAAATACAACAAATTAACAAGTTCAAAATTACATTAATATATATTATATATTAATTAATATGTATAGAGAATTATAATTTTTTATTTATATATTAATTTATTCAGATAGTTCGGTCGGATTGATTTTAGATGGATTTTTACCCGATCCGAACCAAAATTTTTTTAATTTTTATAATCGAACCGACCCTATTAACCCCACCTGAATGTATCAGTTTGGTTTTTGTACACCCCTAGCCTTTTTTATAGCTACCAATAATAGACTGCCGCATGATCTTTACTTTAAAAATAAAATTGCTCTATTTTAATATTTAAAAAAAAAACTTTTTCAATTTCAAAAAAGTACAGAGTTAAATTTCTCTATTTTGAAAAAGTGAAACTGCAAATACAAATAATATCCAATTTTGCCATTACAAATCACAATTTAAAAATTATTTATATTTCAAACGATCGAAAGTCCAACTGCTATTCTAATATGTAAGAATTCGAATTTTATTCTCTTGGCTTTGATTAAAAACAAATCACAATTCTTTTGCATAGCACATGACAGTAGAGATAAATGAAAAAAATCGAAAATATGATTAATCGTAAAATCGATCCAAAATAAAATCAATTTTTAAGGTTAATCAATTTGATGAACTCGGTTACGATTTTTAATTTTTATATTTTTTTAATTAATGATAACTGTTTAAGTTTTTAAATACCGATTAATCGTTAGTCTACAATTAAGCGGCTCATATATATATATATATATTAATTTTTTTATTTTTCTTTAAAATTTACATAAATTAATACTTTAAAATATAGTTTTATTTTTATACCTTAATTTTTTATATTTTTCTATAAAATTTATATAATACTTTAAACTAAATTTTTATTATCTCGTTATCTTTACTTATATAGTAATATTTATATATAATATTCGATTAACTTTTATATATGTTATTTTTTATTATATATTGGTGTTCGTACTTTAATTAATAGTATTTAATTGCATTTTCTTATATTTTATATTTTTTATTATAACATTTAATATTATTCAAAATTTTATTTGATTTAGAATCAGACATATTAATTTTCAATAAATATCAATTTTATTTTATAATATTAGCTATTAATTCATAGAATATGAATTTTGGCTAGTGAATTATGTTTGTTTCATAATTTTTATATTAAATTACTTTATACATTTGAAATTAAATTTAACTTTCTCTAATTTTTGTAATGGTTAACCTAAAAATATTGATTAACCAAACTTAAAAACTGAAATCGATAGATTGATTATCGAATGTAACAGACTGGTTAATGGTTAGTAATTTTAAAAAATCGATATTAATGAACTGATTATTTTTTTTGCTCATGGATTGATTAATTGCTTTATATTCACTTCTACACTAAGATAATGGAGCGTAGGACCAAGGACCAATAGGAAATGGGCTGAATTTTAATATGGCCCATTTCCATATTCAATCAAAAAGTAATTGGGCCCTGCATGTGAGGAAGAGTTCAAAATATGTATACACAAATACATACGAGTATTGGGTTATTGCATAAAAAACAAGCATGATTAAAATTTTAGAACATTCTAATATTGCCTTTGGTACTATTTTTTAATTTTATTTACTAAACAGTTATATACTTTTTGAAATATAATTTTTATTAATTAAAAAAATTATTTTCATAAGTTTTATCAGACTAACACTAAATGAACCTTGTTGGTTCTTACATCTAATATAGGATGATAAATTTTTTACAAAATCTAGTTCATTTTGCTGTATGAGTAGTTAAGTGGCTAACTGAGTATGCTTGAGAATAAGAATATTCACAGCAGAACTACGGTAAGAGAGATTCCAATGGTTAAATTAAATAATTTTAAAAGAAAAATAAAATACATTTTGAAATTTGGAGTTTAAAGAGTTATATTTAGTGGTACATGAATTTTGTCCAACTACAAATAATGGTTAAATTTCTATATTTTAATATGTTGGAGCATCCAATCACTTATACACTTATAAACGGCACGTTAGCGCGTGTATTTCAATCGTTATTAATGTTGTTTCATGTTGGTAAAACTCACTTTCTATTGAATATCTGAATTTTTAAAATTTTTCACATTAAATTTCTAAATATTTATAATTTTTTATATTAAATTTATCAATAAAATAATAATGTATCTTTTAATGACGGTTAAAATACATGTACGTTAGTTCCATTAATGAAATATTGTGTATTATTATATTAAAGTATAAAAATCTAATCCATAATTTTTTTTAAATAATTAAATGTAAAAAATTTTTGAATGGCAAATTATTTTTAAAAAAATTGTGTAAGATATAAATTAATGAGAATAATGGAATGTTATATAGTATTATGGTTTAATAACACATTTTATTTTTTATTTCATATATTTATTTAACTAATTTAATTTCATGTAATTACTTTCTCAAAATTTGGAAAGCTTAAAGGGCTTAGCAATATTAGCCCATTACAATTAGGGTTTTCCTCTAGCAAAACAAAAGCACAGAGAAGGGCGAAAATGTAATTTCGTATCACTCTGAAGAAACCCTCACTATAAAACCCTTTCTCTCTTCCTTTCTTCACGTTTGTTAGCTGCCGATACATACCCAGAAAAACCCTAACCCTAAGAGCGTCAATTCCCCATTAGACGAAATGGGTCGAGTGATTCGTGCCCAACGTAAGGGTGCAGGCTCCGTTTTCAAGTCCCACACGCACCACCGGAAGGGTCCTGCCCGCTTCAGATCTCTTGATTTCGGCGAGCGAAATGGTTACCTGAAGGGAGTGGTTACGGACATAATTCACGATCCAGGCCGTGGTGCCCCGTTGGCACGCGTCACTTTCCGTCACCCGTTCCGTTACAAGCACCAGAAGGAGCTTTTCGTTGCAGCTGAAGGAATGTATACTGGGCAATTCGTATACTGTGGAAAGAAAGCAAATTTAATGGTTGGAAATGTTTTGCCTTTGAGATCGATTCCTGAGGGAGCTGTTGTTTGCAATGTTGAGCATCATGTGGGTGATAGAGGGTCTTTTGCTAGAGCTTCTGGCGATTATGTTATTGTTATTAGTCATAACCCTGATAATGGAACTACCAGGTACGAAAATTTGTTGTTCTTGAGTTTTAGTGATAGATTTCTCTTTCTTAGGAAAAAAAGGAAACGAAAAAGCTGTGTTTTTTTTCATATGGTTTTTCTTCATATAGTTTTAGAGATATGATACTGGTGATCGATTGTTCAAAATATTTTTTGACTAGAGACATGAGGCAGCTTTTATTGGTTAATTGCTTGATTGGGTATAATGAGTGGTGGATGTAACTGCATTAAGTTGATTTTATTGGCAGCATTAGCTTTACTTCAACTTTGCTTAGAAATTATTGCTTTGGTGTATATAAGATATTGTTTTCAATTTTTATTGTTCTATTTGTAATAAGTTCTCAATGTTAACGAACATTATCTGAGATATGGGTCAGTTGGTCTTTGAAATTGAGGTGTGGATTTCTGTTGACCTAATTGTAGAGGTGGTTGTTCATGAATAAGATGGAAGTTCATTTGTTCTTCCCCCAGTTTGATAGGGTGATATAGTATTGAAAGTTACTTCCCTCTAGTTTTTTTTGTTATTATTTTATGATTATACATGTGTGTGTGTGTGTATCATCGTAGTTGGTTAATGATGCAGAAATTAGTATTAGTGGTGAACATCTCTAGGATGTTATTAAGTTTTAATGTGTCCTAATTCTTGAAATCCTAAATAATTTGATGGGGCTGTGCATACAGCATCAGACTTGCTTAATGTATCTTGTTACTGAGTGAAGGCTTCATAGTTTCTTACTATCTTTATCAATGTGGTTGTGGCTGTCAATTATGTTTGTCTAGGATCAAGCTTCCCTCCGGTGCCAAGAAAGTCGTACCAAGTGGATGCAGAGCTATGGTCGGTCAAGTTGCAGGTGGAGGTAGGACTGAGAAGCCTCTGCTGAAGGCTGGAAATGCATATCACAAATACAGAGTGAAGAGGAACTGCTGGCCCAAGGTTCGTGGTGTTGCTATGAATCCTGTGGAGCATCCCCATGGTGGTGGTAACCACCAGCATATTGGGCATGCCAGTACTGTTAGGCGGGATGCTCCTCCTGGCCAAAAGGTTGGTCTTATTGCTGCAAGGAGGACCGGGCGTCTCCGTGGACAAGCTGCTGCCACAGCTGCCAAAGCTGATAAGGGTGCATAAGTTAGTTTTGAAGTTGAAGTACTATTTAAGTATAAGCCCTTTGGATGTATTTTCTGCTTAAACAGCTTTTTGATATCTTCCGATTTTGTCAACATTTTCTTGATAGATGATTTTGTTTATTGTTATTTTGGGCATGTTAGATTCGAAATATATGTGATGTTTGCAGAATTCATATATCCTCACATATTACAACCAGTTTTGGGCAGTAGGCTTATTGTTGTTATAGCATTTTCAGCCCATTGGAGCTTTGGACTTGCATATCTATAAAATTGGAACTTGGTTCGGGTCCGCAATTATAAGGCTAATGATCGCTTGACATGGAGTATGCCATTAAGGGTTGTATGGTTCAGATTTAATTTTATTTTAATTAATGTCTGAAAATAACATACAAAAAAAAAGGCTTAATACATGAATTAGAGTCTTTACAAAATTAAAACTAAACTTGACTTCATGATTTAAAGTGTCTTGTAAAATCGGAGTGCATGACGGGTAGGTTGGTTCTTTTTGTTCATTTTCATGTTCCATGATATTATATCAGTTTGGTTGATTGTTATGTATTTTGTATTTATAAAATTGGCTCTCTAATATGATATGAATGTAGAATTGATAAATACAGGTGAGTTGATATATTCAAATGAATTTTGAAATTAATTAAAGAAAAAAAATGTAGCTAATCTAGTCAAATTAAAATATTTGATTAGCTCCGTGGTGTGTGTGATCCCCGCAAAATTGATTTCCTGAGTTGGGGTTTCGAGTTTCGACAGCTCAAATCAATTAAAAAGGGGACTTAATCTCTGAGTTGTGGACCGTCGATGCTGAATATTGATACTAAATAATAACTTAATATTGGTACTAAATATTATCGGCAATGATGAATACTGAATAATTTCGGATCTTAAATCAATGTGTTGGTTCTACTTCGTGCTTCCAACAATTGAACAAAGTGACAATAACTTAACGTTTGATAAATAAGAAAAGAACCATTTCATTTCACAAATATTGTTGTAGAAAGATTTTACAATATTCAATCTTTTACAACATCTTTTGAAGCAAAGCATACTTGATACATCAACAAAAGAAAGTGAAATTTCAATACTTTAGTACATTATCCATTTATATGTAGAGCACTGGGCTTATAAACTTCCAGCCATTGTAGCTGTACAGTACATAAAATATAGACCAAATGAGTGCATATCTCTTAGCTGCTTAGAAGAACTTTTTGAGGATCAAGTTGGCCACTACAATAACTTGAAGGAACAGATGAAAGCTCCAATCTTCCTCTCCATTCTTCACCAGGTTTCAGTGTAATTGGCTTTTCAACAGCTGCAGCCTCCACACACAACATATGCTTGTATTCATCATCTCCAAAATCAGCCATAGCCTTCGCCTTTTTATCCCATGGATTCCACACCACTAAATGCAAGATAGAGAGACAATGTATGGTGGATTATAGATACCACATCGGATAGCAATTCTGCTAATAAACTGAAATAAATTCATTTTGCTAGAATTTAAAGCTAAGTCAAATTGTTTGAAGTTCCATGCCATTCGAAAAATGTAGCCCCTCCCATTTCAAATCAGCTAATTCTCCTATATACGACTGAAAATATCCTTTATTCACTATCCTAAAGTATGTCAAAAGAACCGAGTAGGTTCTGGTAATAATGCAGCTAGTTTCTACTGCATATAGGCTTGTGAAGTCTTATTGAACCAAACAATTGTATTGTACTAGCCAACAAATGAAGTAATTTGATGGTACATGGTACTATGACAAGTGAATGCAGTAATCTTGCCTTGCGGCTGTAGTCTTCATATGTGGAATGAAAGCTCCAAAGTACTAAACATTTAATGTAATTTGTGGAAGGGAGGTGCTCTAAACCCTCAGAATCCCCAGTCTGAGCACCACCCATTGTAAATGATGTCCCTACCTTTGTGACAGAGGAAACATTAAGAGTTCCACTGACCTCATACATGGTTCTTAAAACAAGATCTGTCCAATGCAAGTGAGAAATATAGAGATCTTACCAGCATCTGGAAGTCCATCTTTGCGCAGTACAAATGTTCTCTTCGTTTCATGATCCAGGATTGCTATCTTTGTGGGAGTGCTAAGGTAGATCTTGTCGATCTGTATGATGATAAAAGCATAAATTAAAGCCTTACCATTAAATAACTGAGTAAAAGAGGACATCCACTATTTCTATTTACCTCTGACTCAAACGTTATCGCATCCCCTTGCTCAGTAAAACGTTCCTTATTCTGTAGGTTGTCCAGATAATCAAGTGTCTCCAATCCTTCAACCCGAACTTCACTGAGAATATGCCAAGGGAACTATATGTTATGCCATAAATAAAGGCATGTAACTAGAGAAGCCTTGCAACAATTTCTTTATTGAGTATCACCATATGATCAATAGTACATCAGAACACAACCGATAGATGCAGAGCTTTAGAAATCTTAATAACAAATCAAGAGTTAGCAGTGGACAAAAAAATTAAAAATATTTATAGGTCCAATTAACCAAGAGTTCCATTAAAATTTTATTGTGTCCTGTCTATTATCTGCCATGTGAACATTACTGAGGACAATGGTTCAATTGGTAAAGGAAGAAAAACTAGAGGAAAAGGGGATTCTTAATGTAAATCCAGCACCAAACACAAGTTGGACACATGGATTTGAGAGGGCTACTCTGCCCACATCATCAAGGCCACAGAAGTCAAGTCTTCAAGGATTTTGGAAGTGAAGGGAATAGGGGAAGTTAGGCTTCAGTATGGATCTAGAATCCAATTAAGCTAGCCTGAGCAGTTCTAGACATTCCTGAGATTACATAAGGGATTTGGCTGTGAGATAGTGTAAGAAAGAACTGATAAAGGATAAGCATTATAAATTCATAAACCGACATTTAAAAGCAGACACCACAACCGCAGCCCCAATTTCTGAGCAGATTGGGGCAAGGGTTAACTTGGACCCTAGATTTCTACATAGGTTGTCTTATAAACTATTAGCAATGAAGGACATCCATGCATGAACGTGACGAATATTCTCACAGCAACTTACTAAAGCAAGCAATCTCAGAAGCATTTTGTAACTTTTCAAGAGATTTGGTGAACTTGTAACTATCATGAGATTTTAAGAGCATCCTTTCAAACATTTCCAAAAGCCACGTTCAGAAAATTGCATAGGTTATGGCTGGAGAATATGCTTATTCAACAGCTCTAACATGGCATGAAACATGATGATAAGGAAAGACTGCATTTTACAAATGAGAAACTATAGTAGCATTATGCATGCATGAACAAGGCGAAGATAATGTATCATTCAGCAGCACATCACAAGCAAAACAGGCAAAACTAATATCAACAATTACCTGACGTCTGAAACAGAGAAATAAGTGTGATATGCAAATGTGAAGGAAAATGGCTTTCCATCAGCATTGGTATTCCTGATTCTAGATGTTAGCATCAGATCTCCCCCAGGTCCCAAAGCTACCCTCAGCCGGAATTCGAAACTGAAATAAGAAGGAAAAAACAAAAGCAATCATGACTTAGCAAGAGATTATATGCATCTCAATCTAAGGAAGAATGGCTCAGAATATTCTTACGCATTATATTAAGAGATTTGCTCAAATAAAAGATTTCAAGCACTACACCTGTGAGGCCAAATCTTCGTATCTTCTTCAGTAGGCTTAAGGATCAAATCAATAAATGCCTTATTAGAAGAAACTGTCGGGAAAGGAGGTGCGTCAGTGTCAATGCTCCAGATTCTATTCCTTGCAAATCCATGCTGCTCAAGACCCCCATGACTTCCAAACTGCATAAAAGAAGGAATATAGCTCACAGTGATGAACTCAAGCAAAACAATAAGATTTGAGGTATGACTACATACTTGAGGAAAACAGATAGGAATGCCTCCTCGAATTGCCTTTGGAGGTTTAAATGTAGCCTGCATAATATATTCAAAACAATTTGGGTTTACATGATACAACAAAAGTACAATCAATCAAATCTGCACAGAGTATGCTGGATACTTTACAGCTCAAACTCATCTTTATATGTAATTGGTGTTATAGAAAAGGACATCTCAAATTTGGAACATACATGACACTTATGAAAAAGCAGAAATGATTATATAAATGTATAGCACCTTACTGCTAACAAAAAGCAACTCCTCTCTATGGTCATTCTTCCAAGATGTCACCTGACCCCCATATAGATACACCTGGAATAAAAAAAGAAAAAGAATACGTAAAAATGGCCTATATAAAAAAAAAAAAGGGACTATAAACACATACATAATCCAATTCATCAGAACACCTCTGGGTTACCAAATCAAATCTAGTTCATTAGATAATTAACTAGAAACTGTAAATAATAGCCTCAATCAAGTTTCCCTAATTTCTCAAGATAATTACAAGTAGAAGTTTGCAACTTTTCCCGGTTGTACTACACAAAGTGCAAAGAAGACCCATCTTGGTTATGTTAATTATCTCAAAAAAATTTGAACATGCGCTGCATTCTAATGCTAACAAAACTTCAAGATTAGCTAAACCCGATTATTATCATTTATACCTTTTCCAAGAATTAAAACATTTGGCGTCAGTATGTCTTAGGTGCTATAGTTATTCTTAATTTGTTTTAGGGCAGCTATTTTTCTACCTGCAATCAATTTTGTCTTTGTAATTAAGTTCCACATTTGGCTATAAACATGAAACCAGTTCCTTTAATGCATTAGGAGACTATTAATCCTTGTCAGTTGGCGGTTAAAAATGGTTATCCAATCTTTTAGTGAAAGGGGAAGAAGAAAGTTCTTTCAAAACCGAGATCCTGTAGCCCTGGTTTTTTGGGTTGTCAGTAACAAACCTTGCTATGAAATTGGCGGAAAAAAAGGTCAAAGTGAGAAAGTCTTAGAAACACAAGTTATTCTCTGACTTGAGGTTAGAAAGCCCTATAGCCTGATCACAAACACAGGCCTGTAAAAGTTGTATAGATCTGCAGAAGTTGAGATTTACTCAATCTATAAGTATTGCACAGTTGGTTGTCTGCTGGCACCTTGAATGAGATAACAGATCCCATAAACACGGCTAAAATGGCAATACATGCTCTCAATTCTATATCTGAACAAAACCGTCCACTGAAGACACAAGTACCATCAATGGTAAATCTACCTACAAGAAATCTAGCAATGAACACCCAAAACAAACATTCCATAGAAAGTATGCAATTGCAAAAACGCTACTACATTACTAATACATCCAACGCAATTGCATCACAAACACAAAGTTAAAATTCCAGAATAAGCACATAAAGCAGCAGTTTTTGCAATCCATAAAAAGTATAATAAGGAGATCAGAGGTAGCTAAAAAAAAAAAGCCCTAAGAGGAAAATTCGGAAAAGATCCGGAATCGAAAGAAATAGATCCCAGAAATTAGAGGCAAAAATCAAGAAGAGATAGGAATGATCTAACCTCAGCAGAACTGCCACGTGTCTCGCGGAGAACAACCTTGTCGAGACCATTGATACCTTTACAGACCTCCACTGGAACTCTATCGCCGCCAGTCGCCATTAAGTATCTTTCTCTCTCTCTCTCTCTCTCTCTCTCTCTCTCTCTCTCTAAGCTGTTCTTGCTGTTGTTTGTGGAATTAGCTCACCATACAAGTTCGTGAAAAACTGTGTGTCTCTGTCAATGGTTACTGTGCGAATCTCTCTATCTCTCTCTCATGAAATTTCGGATTGGATTTTTTAGTTTCGTATTGTTGTTGGTGCCACTTTTTCAGAGCCTGCGGTGCTCTTCTTATTTAGTCTTTATTTATTTATTATTTTATTTTATTTTATTTTTTGGTTTTTTTAATATTTTATTTAATTTTTTAATATTTTATTTATTTCTGCACAGGGAAAGCAAAGTTGTTTTCTATAAGGATTGTCTCCATTTTGCCTTTTTTCTTTTCTCTTACAAACAAATAAATATTACTTTAATTAATCTAATCTTTTTTTTTTAATTTGTAGTTTCTGTATAAAAATATTTTTGATTAAAAATGAATAAAATATATTTTCAATAGAAAATAGACAATGTAACAAGGTTTTGAGTATGCAATTTTCTTTTTAAATTTAAATAAGCATTTAATATTTTTATAAATTTTCAGAATTTTTATATTTAATAAAATTTTAATTTATAATTTTATCATTTTCAGCGTAACCAATTAATACCTTTATACATATAATTATGCAGCCATCTATATCATATACATTCCTATAATTGATTGGACGTTTTAAATATATACATAGTAGACTACCAGTAGCTTTTATTCTTTGACATGAAAGCATTAAAATTAAAGTCAAAGTTCCAATAATTCAAGGTTTTCCATAGACTATAGGGTGAGCAAACTTTGATTAAAATCGAAAAATTAAATCAAATTGATCTATTTTTATATTTATTATTTTAATTTATAGTTTTATCATTTTCGGCGTAGCGAATTAACACCCTTGTACAAGTGACTATATCATATACATTCCTATCATTGATTGGCCTTTTTTTAAATATATACATACTAATAAACTACCAATCTCTTTTATTCTTAGACAAGAAAGCATTAAAATTGAAGCCAAAGTTCAAATAATTCAAGGTTTTCTATAGATTTATAGATGAAAAAAACAATTCCTTGAAGATTATCTTTTATTTCTAAATTTATATGCATTTAACTAGAGAATTAGAGATGAACATGAATCAATTAACCGATTTATTAATAATTTTATTAATCAGTCCGTTAATTTTTATTAACTTTTATATCAATTTTTATTTTTAACCAATTTTTTTGAATCTATTTATTAGTTGACCACTAACAAATTTTAATATATAAATTTAATAAATTATACAATTTATAATATTATTTTTAATAATTAAAAATAATTTAAAAATAAAAAATACAAATTAAATATGATACCCATTAAAAGAATCATAATAAAAACCAAATTTTCATAATTAATTATAAAATTAAATACATTGAATATAAAACTAATAATAAAATGCTAATTATGCACATATAACAAATAAATAATAATAATAATAATAATAATAATAAATAATTTTAATGTTTATTTACTAAATATATATTACAATAATATTTTAGAAAGTTATATATTATGTAATATTTATAAATTACAAAAATATTGAAAAATTTAAATATAAAATTTAAAATATATATAAATTGATTAACCGTTAACCAAACAGTCAATTTTTATAAGTAAAAAATGTAAACCAAAATTTTTTATTTGATTAATATAAAAATTAAATTAATTTCGGTTAACCAAAATTTTAATTTTTTTCCACCCCTACTTTTAACATGAATGGGTGAAACTGTTAATGAAATCAGTAACACAATCACCTAGTTTTCAAATTGTTGTTTATATCTCAAGAGAATCAATATATAAAATGAGCAAAAATTGAGAAAAAAAAAATTAATTATTGACTGGTAAAATACAAAATTAATCACTTAAAATTAACAAAATAAATAAAAATTAAAACAAAAACACAAAATTTTTATTAAAAACAAATAATGAGTGGGTTGGTTTTTACACTCTGCTGTACACACTTTTATCCTCAATTGTAAAAATACATCCTAAACTTACTGCATTCTCAAGCAACCTAATCGCTACAGAAAATCAAATTTTCAATTCAAAAATGGGAAACAAAAATTGCAACCTCACAACAAACCTGTGATCATAAAGAATAACAAACAACTAACTCAACCCAAAAAAAGAAATCATCAGATGGAAAAAAGAAGAAAAAAAATAGAGAAATAAAAAAAAAAAATCTCATACTGTCCATTAATCAAGGAACAAGCTTCCTGGGGAGCAGAAGCAGCTAAAAATGCACTGATGCTGTCCCTTTTACTCTGAGAAACCGAGCTCCCCCCACTGCAGGAACGAATAAAGTGGAGGATTTAGAATATTTGATAGCAGTTAAAGATCCTAAAAATTATATCCTTCCGGGAAGAATTTGTACAGATATATAAATAAGCTTTTCTTGGCTGCAGGTAGCCAAAGGCGAGGTTGAGGTATGCCGAACGCTCAAAACAACTGAACCGCCATCTTAAGCTTGTTCTGTTTCCATTTTGGCATCTTATAGAATGCGTCTTTTGTCATCCCGAATTTCTCCCTGAACTCTGCTGCTGAGAGGTACGTCTGCATGTAATGAACAAAAATATCTTAGTCCAGTCTCAAAATGTATGCTTAAGATGACGTTTAGCAAATTTTCAATAGCTTACCTCTCGCTTTGTCACATCAATTTCGGTGACGGGATCCGATGAGTTAGTTTTAAGGCGATCATATGGATATATTGGGAGCCCTTCCTCGTCTTCAGCTTCACCCTCTTTCACATCTTCCTTTATTGTAAGGGATTCTAATCTTGTGCCCATTGTGTTCTCCTTATTGTTTGTTTCAGGCGTTGGTTTTGGAGGCTCAGGGCTCCCTTAACACAATACAAGCAGTTATATCAAATTTACAACCAGGAAATTGGAGGTATTATAGTATCAATTTAACTGCCTTCAAAAAGCTTCAGTATAAATACCTTTGACAGAGCGGGGCATGATAACTTGTCGCGCTGGTGGTGGTTGTTCGAAACCTGCAGTAAGTGCTGCTATAGCTGCAGATTTGGAAGCAGATACTTTTGAATCTGGGGATGCTGATTTTGGATAAATTTTTCTAACAACAGGTGGTGGGGTTGAAAGGTTCCTAGCACTTGGGTTCTCAAAGTTAGCAGCTAGTGCATTGAATGCTGGTGATCTTCCCCTGGCACGTACTCGGTCAGGACTGAAAGACACGCTTCTGGAACGCTGTGATTTGTCTGGAACACTCGATCTTCCTCCATAGGATACAGGAGTTCTTCGTTTTGGTTTCTAATCAAGCACCGCACATGCAATCAGAAACTGATGCTAAACAGAATAGTTTTAACAACATAATATGCAAATTAAGATCTACAACAATAAATAAATTATAGCACTCAACAGGAAAAACAAGAAAATGAATGTTTCTGATGGCTGTACATGGCAGACTTTCACTCTTTATTTTAAAGCCATAGAATAGACTGATTCGTTTATTTACTTGTAATATATATGGTCAACATTCTGATATTAGAGAAATGAAACCAATAAGGAGCTTTTCAGTTTAAACAATTTATAAAAAGACAGAAAATTTATAAATGCAATTACGATACACAAGACAGGACCTTCTCTCACTTCCACCCTTTATCTTTAAAATGTTTGAAGTCAACTTTTCCCTGAATGATTTTTACTAGGATGCATGCACTAGTTTTCATAAGAGAAATCAGTGGTATTGATATTTAAATTACTCGTGCACTGTAGTTTATGGGTCAACCATAGATCCTCAGGCAAAATCGAACAGCTTTTGAAAAGATGCAAAGTCTAAAAGAACTAGCAATTAGGATAAAAGGTCCAAGATGTGGATGTAAAACTCAGAAAGGAATTTTTGCTCGCTATCTCGAGCAACTTCAAAAGCAATATGAGCTTCTTACATCTATAATTGGAGTAGTACCCCCATTCTTGACAATTGCAAGCTTCCTTTGGAATGAGTTGCCGAGCATCTGTATCCAAATGAAAACATTAAAATCTCACAAAAAATCTAAAGTCATACTAATTACTTTACAGCCATTACAGTCTAACTTACAGCAGATTTTGTGGAGTCCCATGCAAAGAAACGAGTGAAAAAAGGTGGTTCACTCCCTTCCATCACAATATATATTGGAACTTCATGAGATAACTTCTCTAATAGAAAATCCTTCTCGATAAATTTCTGTTGAGAGCAAGCGAGAAGCAAAAGGTGATATCAATAGTAAGTCATTAACCTGGGAGCCAAGCCAAGTCAAACAGCATTGAGATTGAAGACCTAACTGCCTGCCTTGCCTTTAACTTCAAACAAATAAAAACCAGGGGAAACAATATAGTAATGCGGCACTTAAATTGCAAACCAGAATCATCCAAAAAAAATGCCATTACTACACCCCCCACAATCTAAGAAAACCATACCTCTCCGATAGTTAAAGCATGAATTTTATTCTTGGCGTCCACCTGTTGCCCCACCCAGACATAGATTTCAGAGTGGCAATCCAAGATGAATATATCTTCAGTCATCAAATCATCTTGAGTGAAGTTGTATATCTCTGTCACCTACAGTAACATAGTTACAGTCACAGTCAAAACATATTAGAGCATAATTGCCACAAAATCTTGCATAGTAGAGAGCATTAAAAAAAAAAAAAGTAATGGTTCTATAATCCATCAATACATGAACACACAAAGAAGTGAATAATTTGAAAACTACCAGAGCCTGAACAGTTGTAACTTCAAAATAATATTCAAGATATTATATAGTTGCAAATAATATAATACAAAGCACACACCTTCAGATTTCCTGCAGATCACCGCGCATTTTGGTAGGAAAACCATGGGACAAAGAGAAAGGACTAGGAATTAGATAACCGTGAGTACATAAGATAGAAATAGAACAAGGTAATGCAAAGAATCAAAGAGCAATTTTCCTACCTTGTGAAAATACACAAGAGAAAAGGTGAGGATCACTTTCAGCCTCCTTTCTTATTTTTTGGCTGGGGTATTCGTTTTTTCCTCCTAATATGTCCCAAAATTGCTCAGATTCTGAACCTTCTTTTTGTGGCTTTGTTTGCATATTTGGCTGCAGTTTTATAAGCAAATAAGGAGTAATTAGAATGAAAATACACCAGAAGTATGATGAGCTAAAAGGAGCTTCCTCATGCATGTAGGAGTAATTTTGAAATGAGTAAAGTAACATTTGTCTGCATTCTTCACAATGCCAGATGATATACGTACTAATGCTTCCTTTAATCATAAACATTTGTCTATCACAACTATTAGGGTTGGTTTAATCGATTCGGAAAATAGATAACTACTGAAATTCTACAAAATCAGTTCTCCGCATAAATTGGAAGATACATAAGCTTTCTAGTAAAGCTGAAACAAAATATATGGTCAAGTCTAACTTTTACGGATGCCTTTGTGGGTTGTGTCTATTCCAGGCATGGCAATTGACTTTCAGTGTTTCAATGGCTCATGTTTCTTATTTGTTGCTGTTAGTTTATTTCCTAGAATAGGTTCATTTATGTTATTTAGTTATTATGAGAAGCCTAACAGATAGGTTTCTTCTTTTTGTAATAAGAATAGTCCTGTTAAAAGGACCAATGTGAGTAACAAAACCCTAAGCTGAATTTATAAAACAACTTAAAGAGACACTGAGCTCTCTCTTCTAACAAGGTCGAAGGTTTTAAGCTCCCTTTAACGAGCTTGAATAATTAACTCAAAATAGGTCATTCAAGGAATCAGAACAAGCAAAATGGAAACTTAATAGATCTGGAATTTCCAGTCAATTGCCCTGTGACGCAATCTTTTCTCATGGTCCTGAAACTAAATTTTAATATAATATGATGTGCCAAAAAAAATATTCAAATAACTCAAGGAGAAATCCATATATGTTAGAATTTGAGTCAACTACCTAAGAAATTATTTAGAAGAAGATTCATCAAACCTTTATCAGATCCAATAGCCTTTCCATAACTTCCTGATCTTCTGTGGTTGTAAGGTTCCCAGACCAAGTAAAGATAGAGGAGTTATTGTGCAATATGTAACAATAAGAAGAATTCAGGGATGATGCAACCTGATTGTTCAATGAAGAAAGAAATAAGAAATTAATTAAGACTGTACATGCGCAAATTTTGAACAAAAATTGTGCATGTCAACAGAGCCCAGATCCACATGCATATCAAGATTACACCTCAAAGAGTACCCTTTTTTTTTAATTTGATAGTGCGAAGAGTTTTATCCAAAAATTAATGCTTAGTGAAAGTTAATTTGCAAAGATAATAGAGACATTGTAGACATTCCCAGTATAAATCATGTCATTTTTAGAAATACATAAGGAGAGTTCATAGTTGAATTGCGGAAACACCAACACTTGACAAATTTAAATAATTATGCACCCAAGTATATCCATGAAATATAAATGCTACAATGTTAAACATGCAGACTGAATTATACTTCTTGTAAGTTGAAAAGTTGAAGACCAATATCATGTTTTCAAGCTCTCATGGTGTAAGGCAACCACACTGAAATAATTGCCTTTGGAGATGGATAATCAAATTATTAAACAGAGACATATTACAAGTAGCTGGAAGGGCAATGGATAAAAGCACCTAAACAAGGCATTATGTTAAACCAATTTGCAAGGATTGCAAGTGATTTAGACCTCCTGGATATAATTTAAAAGCTCAACTAGCAAAAGAAGCATAGAACTCACAGAGACAACAATATAAAAGAAAGAGGGACAGAAAAAGGCTAAGGAACCAACAAAATTGAAGGAATCAAATATACGAAATAGGAATCTCCACAGAAAAAAAAAAAAAATTACTTTCACCAAAACTAGAATGGACTTGGAACCTAAGTAATTAGCTTGTTTGTTTCTTTTTCTTTTTCACACAAGTCCATCTAAATATTTGAAAAAAAAAATTCATGAACATTCTGCCCCTCTATCCAAAAGAGAATACAGATAAAAGTGAGAAATTTTAAATAAATAATTGAAAAAATAATCGTGCATCCTACTTGTATAGAGAAAAACAAGGGAAGTTTTAAGGAAAAAAATGTGACAAGTGATAATACAGAGGCAATAGATACAGATTAACTTTACAAATCTTATTTCTAAAATACATTACATAATTTATAAGCAGGGAACTAAATATTATCAAGCATAAGATCATTTCCAAGAGGTAAAAAATAACAAAAATTATAAGCCATTTCTACCATTATCCAATATCAATATGAAAATAGAGTGTCTAGAACCTACTTCCACACTGGTTGGGTAATAAAATAAGAAATTAAGACAAATAAAAAGTTTCAAGCCTTCAGAACTTAAACTTTTAACTTCAATAATTAGAAGCACATTCAAAAAGAAAAGGAGAAAAAAGAAGAATTTTCAGAAATAACTAAAAAACACCACCACATACAGGATCAACTTGTATTGCTTGCATATTATCTGGTCCAGAACCCTGTATGCGGAATAATGCAATCCCATCCTCCTTATATGTCTCATCCGGTAATTCCTTCTCTGCAATATAACTCTTGTATCCAGTGCTAAGACCACCCTGATAAACTTCAGATTAGTTTATTTTTGGTAAAGTTTGAAAAGGACAAGGCTAAATTATAATCACTAAATAAATGATTATGCTTCTCCATCATATCTTAAAAGCACACGAACCTTAAAAACAATTAAACTCTGCAAGATTATAAAGAGCTGGATTGGCTCGTTTCCTTCATAGATGCGAGCCTAAGAAACAATAGTTTGACCAAAAAGAAAGAGGGCCAGGATGAGCATCTGAAAATGTAACTTCTGATAACTATGAGAAAATAAATCAACGGCTAACGAAAACAACCTGAGCAGGCAAAAACTTTAATAATTCAACCATCTTGCCTGCCAATGAAATAGCAGAAGCTCTTTCCTCCTACAATTAAGATAAATGTGAAATAAGTACAGAAACTAACGCATGTCAAGTATAAATATTGGCAACTTTGCAGTTTTAGAGAAATGACACAGAAAGCAGGACAAATTCACAAAATACTGATATATATACACTGCACATAAGAAAAAGAATTCCAGCCTGCATAAAGCTTCAGCTCTTGCTTCACAGGATGGCATATGGGAACAAAGAGGCCCCTCCAGTGAACATCAGAATCCAGGACAGCATGGCAAAGACATCAAGCCTTATGTTAGGAACAATATTTGTGCTAACCAATGCTACATTAGCATATTTCCATATGGTAGTTTCTTTACCAATAACATCACTTCATAGCCAACACAAACTAATACCATGATTTTGTGTGTATTAGAAGTTCAGACAAGATACTATTGAGCTTAACACTTAACGGAATTTGTTGAAGAGCTTACATCCTAAAAGATGAGCAAAATTCCAACTACAGATGTCATTTAAGTTTCTACAAATTTCCATTTTCTGAAATAAGCAAGAGAGCCCCAAAATTGATTAAATGACGATAAGAAAAAAAAAGAATTAATTGATACGAATGCTTAGGCATTACAAGCATAAAGCCAGCTTAATTAAAAATAGAAATGAAAAGTCCTATCCGTCCATATTACAGAGATGGGGATGAGAAGTGGGAACGTGTTACTTACAATAACCAAATGCTATCTGACAAAGTAAAGATAATTGACGTGAAAAGCTAAAAAGAATGTCAATAACATTTCATGCATGAAAGATATTAACCCAAAGAGCTTATCCGAAAAGGAAGAAAGAGAAAAAAAGTCAGTAAAATCATAAGAAATTAGTTGCATCTATTTTTTTCCTGCTACACTTTAACAATCATGTTAAGGTTAGACTAGCTGAAATTTCCCTATAGCTAGATGGTAAAAAAGTTGCCACAAAGGTCTTTCCAATCATGAGGCAAAAAATATATCTAACGTCAGAATATAAGTAATACTGTCCTGCAGCACTCTTCTCCCAAATAATAGAACAAGACACTTTAAATCTCCATATCTCTTAACATTTTTAAGGTGCTAATGGCAGCACTCATCCAAAAATCCAAGCCAACCTCAAAGGCATGCAGAAGAATGAGCTTACAAAAGACATTTTAGACCAAGGATATGGTGGGACAGTGGGAGAGGGAGGAGAAAGAAAGGAATAAATTTTAATTAAAGATACTTGAAATTCACCTCAACACTATTCTTCCCAAACCATGTTCCTATAAGATATTCTTCCTTGTCTTCTCCCGGATATGAATACTGAAATATATAGCAATCCCCACGGTAAAACTTTGATTGATCTGAAGTGTCAAGGAGAACCTTTCCGTTGCCATCCACACGCCAAACCTATCCAATCAAGTTGGAAGCTATAATTAGCAACAAGATTATAGTGTTATTTGCAGATGACATGGATTATAATGTGCAATGACAGTAAGATTCAAATGAACAGAAAAGAATAGGAAATTGATAATCATCCAAAAATGCATTGAAGAAAAATCCAGAGTGCATTTATATGTAAAAAAAAAAAAAAAAGAAAAAAAAGAGATTTCCACTGCATGATTGATAGAACTCATTGAAAACACGAACTTATGGTTTTTCTCCAAACATTTACGTTTTTCATCTACTTATGTGATGTATAGATCTATTACAGTTGTAAAATATTTCCTACCCTTCCAATAAATTACCAAGTTCCAAACAATAAATTGTCACTTCTTTCCTTATTTGATTTAATATTGACTTAAGATTGATTCTACTCTTTCGTGTCTCATATGCCATTCAGATCTCCTGCTTCAGCTAATGGTGCATATGTCAATATGTCTGCTTTAACTCGCCACTGTAAAAAAACAAAAAAGCGCCATATGGGTACTGGATGCTAAATCTGAGGAAAGCAATATCTGCAATTGATTTCTGGTAAAATCAAATTAAGAAAGAAAATCCTCAGATTTAAGATTGCTTTCTGTAAATTTAGGCTTGTTAAGATTTTCATTTCAGTAGATGTGCATGACCATAACGAATATAAATCAAAACAAAGATATAACAAGAACCAGCCTCCTATCAAACCTAGCATCCAAAGTCCAATAAACTATCTAAATTTGGAATATACACACAGTACCTGCAAGTTTCCTGTGACATCAATATATGGTTGAGGTTCCTCCTTCACTGGTGCAGCATTCAACCGACCCTTGACACTAACCCCCTGTTGTCTTAGAAGGGCTGCAAAATCTCCAAATAATTAAAATTATAGAACTCCATTTATAATTATGATGGATTCTCATGTAGAAAACCAAAATGCATGAATATTAAAAACTCTAAAACATCAAGTTAATGACCTGCAACTTTGCCTCTACCATCTTCAGACACAGCCACATCAGCTTTCTCGGGCCATGATTCAAACTTAGACCGGAACATCACTGTTTCAAATCCCTCAATTACACGAATAATATGGGACTTTGGTCGTTCCGCTTTTCGGAGTAACTCCTGAGTATTATAATCAACAACAAACACAAATAAAAAAACTACATTAAAGAAATTAAAATGTCAAAATCCATATGGGATACATAATAAAAAGAGTAATGCCTCTGCTGCTTGACTTGCACTCTTTCTTTCATCAAGTGATGTATCTCTTCCCATCCATACAAACACTTCAATTCCACAATCCAAAATATAGCACTTATTTGTAAATAGTAGTTCCTTAGTCAAAGATTCTGCCTCAACAGGTTCTGCCTGCCCCTTCTCAACACTTGAAAGGAGAGCATGTTAATTAGAAAAAATCATATCATGAAATCTGGTTCTTCTCCTCTAAAATGAAACATAAATTCAAATGCAGAATACAGAATCATAGGCATTACTGAATATGATATGCAGAAACAGAGTAAGACTGAACAAGCAGAGGGTAGACAGAAACAAGATCATTACCAAAACAGCTTAGTAGAATCAGAATCAGCAGTTTTATCCTCATTGGTAGTTGTTTTCCTAGGAAGTGGAGCAAAACCGCCGAAAAAACCCCAGAATTCTCCAGTTTCAGCATCAGCCATCAATTTTCCATCCTCTGCCAAATTACAAATAATTAAAAGGAAAAAAATAAAAATAAAAAAAAGAAATAGCCAACTATGTATAATCTTTGACTTCCCAATCTAATTCTCCACTTACCAACAGCAGCAACCTCACATTTTCCATCATGGTACGTGTCCTTGATGAACTGGACTACTTCTAAAGCTTTAGCTCTCTCTTGGATAGAAGAGTTGGAACCATTAAATTGAAAAATTTTCGACTTGGTATCGAGAATAAAAATGTCATCATGGCTCAGTGAAGATCGAGCGAAAGGAACCTACTAACCAAAAATAAATATTCGTAAGAGAGATTATAATCACTAACAGAAGTTTTTTTTTTCTTTACAAAAAAAAAAAAAAAAAAAAAAACAGATGGGAAAGCTAAGACTACCAGCCTTGCCTCTTTTACACTATAAGCTAGAACTATAAACTAATAGACTTCTTTATCAAAGAGCATCAAACTTGCCTCTTTCACATGGACAACGTGTTTTCCATGGCAGACAAACAAGCGAGTCTGGTGTTCTTCTGCTTCAGCATGTTTAAATCCAGTTGCAACCCCACCTTCCTGAGGTATGATACATGGTTTAAAGTAAGACAAGAACTTCTCAGTTTCATGGCCCTGTACCTCACGATACTGTACAGCACGACCTCCAAGGACTGCATCCAATTCAACTGTTTTAACGGCAGCAGTACCTGCTTCATCCTATTCAAAAAGAGTTCTAGTCAAAGACCCAAAGCAAGAAAAGGACATTGAGTACAAATATAAGAAATATATGAAAAATAAGGACTCACCTGAGAGGTATCTTTACCCAGCCAATAATGAATATCATGGCGTAAGGCACCACTTTTTAAGGCAGTTGTCTGGGAAGGGAAAAATAGTATTGCGTCATAATAATTCAATGTAATGAAAATTTGGATTTCTGTTTTCACAGAAAATAATTGCAATTATCTTTGAAGCAAAAGCAGAATCTAAGGAATTCAGTTATTAATAAGCAATAGTACACTATATTGATTGTAACAGGAATTATCAAAAGAAGGATGCATTAAGGTCTCAGTGAAAGTATCAGTGTTCTATGGAAGCACAATGACTGGCAATAGCAGTGAAAATGATAGCAGTACCGACTGTAACAGTGCCAGCGACACCTATAGGATAGCAGTGTGGCTTGCAGAAGATCAGTAATAATGTTAGCAGAGGGTGAGTAATGGCAGTGGTGGTGATATTATCAGAGTGCATATTATGTTGGCACTGACAATGGTGATTGTAATCTAAACCATGATAATAGCACGGCAGAAGCATCAGTTCAGTTTGCAATCAGCTGACATCTATGAAAATTGTCTTGGATTTTTAATCTTTCAGAAGTCAAGATCAACAGTAGTGGGCAGTGGACTGTTAATCTTTGTTTTACTAACAAAGCTGCCAACATAAACCATGTTGATGCATTGAATTGTTTCTAACTTTTCAAAAGAAGGGCAGCATGTGTAGTTTGGCCCCCTAACTCTTTTGTGACAATCAATTTGCCCCAAAATTAACTTTTGAGCCAAATTAGCAACACTTTTTGATTTATGCTCATTTTTCCTTGTTTCATCCCAAAAAAAGTGCTTTGGAGGATGAAGATGGGTGGAATTGCCATGCATTGAAAGTTACATACTACTTGGGCCCAAAAGTTCATTTGAGGGTAAATTGGACATCACCAAAGGGTGATTTTATTGCTTCTACCTTAAAAGAAGAGAAAACACAATTCCTATACCACTAGGTTCTTTTGCCCCTTAAAATCGGGTTCACTTTGAACTGCAAGTAAGGTTTTGAAGAGAGTGCTCCTTCTTCCAGCACATTGACCATGAGCAGACTACAGATGATGTCTAAAATATATTACACTTCCTACATGCAATTTCACATGAATCACCATGCATGAAACTAGAATAGCAATGAAATAGCAATAGCAAGTAATAATTTAATTATTAAGAAACGTGTGCCAAAATATAATACTCATAACAATCTATAACCTTCATATCTCTCTCTCTCTCTCTCTCTCTCTTCAGCCACTATCACTAAAACTGGTGGAAAAGCTCCCAGTCAACAGTCAATGAAACGAAGTCTATATCTTACATGCCAAGTATCGCACATATGCATAGACACCACAGATGGACAGATAATGTAACACAAACCTTTAAAACGATATAGGAGTCACCCATGAAAAATTTCCCATGTGAAGACTTTGGGACAAGAACAGGCTGAAAGTTTTCAATCCTCCATACTTCAAGTCCACTATATACTGTTAAGGATATTATTTTGATGAGATCCATTGACACTATTGCAATTTAAAACAAAATCCACAAGAGTAAAGTATTTGTAGAATATAAGAACACAGAGATGCTGCATATTTAATGAAGGATACGCTTTCTGTCCAGCTCCCTGGAAAGCTGGATCCACCTCTCTCAAGGAAACAGCCATATTATTTCTGCCCTTCAATTTATTTGACCTTCCACAATTTTGGGTTGAATACAGAGATCAGAATACACAATTCAGAAACAAGATTACCCTAAAACAGAAAAGGTATCATTAATTAAAACAAAGAGTTGAAAAATAAAATATATGAACTAATACAGGAAGCATAAAAGCATATAGTTTTAGGCAATAACTTTATATTGGGGATGATATCTCAGAAACTTCTGTTTTAGATTGAGTTAAAATCTTTGAACCTAACACAAAGCAAAACAGACAAACATCAAATAGGACTGGTTTGTCATGCATACAGTACACCTCAAATTAAAACGTGCCAGTATCAATTTTTCTTTTTCATCATGGTTCCAGAACAACATTTTGGCACTGAGATATTAATATTCCTTGAATTGCATCAGCATGAGTCACTCAAACTCAAACATGCACTGGGCACACTTATGCCACGGATTTAGCATCACTAAAAGGAAGGAAAGAAACTCTAACTCACACTGTCACAAAGTCTTTGAGAAATCTCTTCAACAGTCAATTTAGAATGTGTCACATTAGATCATCTGTAGAAAAGCCTATGTACAATAATAGAGGGAAAGTCTCCTAAATAATTCCAGAAAATTAGCATGCATGCACTACAATGCTTCAGAGCCAACTTCTGAGTTTCCATCAGAAATTATAATTGGTCTAATATCTCTTTGATCATATTTCTCACAAAAGTTCTACGTTCTTGCAAATATCATCCCCTCATCTCCAGCTGAATCCTCTCCTCTTTGCCAAACCAGGCTGGTAAATTTAAGCTATATAATGCAGATAAAACTTCATTCACTTGTACCCCCTCAATGTATTAAGAGACTCCCTGATTCTGACAAGATAACGTCCAGTCAAAATGCTAAAGTTGTTATAGTTCGATACCAACATCTAAAAGATCTATGAATTTTCCAAGTGCATAACTTTTATAATAAAGTGTAAAATAATACAACAACTACGCCTTAATCTCATACTAGATGGGATGAGCTATATGGATTCTTTTGTCTCCAAATCCAACAAAATTGTTGTAATAGAAGTTAAAAATAAAATTGAAAAAAAAAAACAAAAAAACAATATGGATTCGGTAACTAGCCTCGACTGATGATATTTAGATTCCACCTTCTCATTAACTCTGACTAATTTTCTACCTATCTGAGTAGAACCTTTACATTAGATGCAAAGTTCCAATAAACCCACATGGTGGTTTTGGAGATGAGCAGTTAATTAATGCATGACAAATTATACGTACAATAGACCTCAAATGACACTCAGACACCGTGGATATGCAATTAATAAAAATAAACGAAGCCAGATGGAATTTGCAATTGCAATGAATCAACCAAGTCATAGCCAATGAAACACCAATAAGAAGTACGTAAAATACTGTTCAGCACCAGATAATAATATATGTAAACTTGCCGAAGAGTGAGGAAAGAATAGTAATAATAATAATAAGAAGAAGAACTAAAATCCATATTGGAAATCTAACATTCTAAAAGAAAGATGTTTTCAATTTCTCGAATACCGAAATCCCGAGAATAGTTTCTACCTCGAACAAAACAATAACAATGTCCTAAAATTTACATAAGAAGAACAAAATCTGAGCTTAATCATGCGACCAGCCCTTGCCGTGGAGCCAAATCACACAACAAAAAAATAAGCTAACAAAACCCAGATCAATCATAATTCATTATTCATTGCTAAAAGACCTTTCCAAAAACCAGATCAAACACCCACCACAACCAAATACAAACAAACAAAACTATAAAGAACAAAAATTTTGCCACTCCCAATAGCAATTATTGCAAAAAAATTATATTCGCATATAAAGACATAAAATCCCATATAAATCCCGATAATCCCCGCCTGAACAACCATTCCACTTGTACTGACTTTAAAGGTTTTAGCGAAGGTGACTTTAATTCAAAACCCAGATACCAAAAACAATAAAAATGGACCAAAATTCAAAAAATACCTGGTGATTGAAGAAGAGATTTCAATATTGAAGCAACCCAGATCCAATCTATCGAAGGAAATTCAGGAAAGCTGAGATTTTTGTATTGAATTTTGATATTCCTGTTGCAGCAGAGAGAGAAAAGCTTGGTAGAGAGAGAAGGAGAAAAGGTGGAAGAGAGAGAAAAGTGGGGTTAAGGAGAAGAAGAAGAGCAAGAATAGCAAATGGAGGAAGGAAAGAGAAAAGCTAGAGAGAGAAAAGAGGGAAAAAAGAGAGTCAGAGAGAGAGAGAGAGTGAAGGGTTGGAGCCTTAGAGGGAATGATGAATGACAGGCGTGCTTATCACTAACGGCAACAAAAGCCACCCCACAAGAACTCATGAACTGTTATTTTAGCATTTTAAATCACATTTTTATTTATATAATTCCTCATTCTTTCAACTGTAAAATCAATTAATTAATTAATAATATTAGAATAATGGATCTCTAATCTTTCATTTCTTTGATTTTTGTTGTTTTATTGGTTTGTTGCTGTGGTTGCTGCTGTTCTTACAAGACATTTCTTCTTCTTTCTATCACTTTTTTTGACTGTCCAATTTAAGAAAACTTAATATTTCTTCTATTCTTTATAATTAATTATGGTTATATATAAAAATATAACCATTTAATCACTTTCCATCCATTCAATTTTACATTCCCACGATTAAAAAAATATAATTTTCTATTCTAAATATCTGAAAATGCTGGAAACTCAAACTAGATTAATCCCATATAAAATGAAAAAGCTAAAATTCTTTTTTTTTTTAATATTTATGATCAGTTTGATAAAATTTATGAAGATAATTTTTTCAATTAATAAAATTTATATTTCAAAAACTAAGTAAATGCTTGATAAATAAAATTTAAAATAATTTATAAATTTAAAAACACTTTGTTAACTGTTTGAAAAATGATACGATTAAAAATAATTTTTTAAAATATATGTTTAAATTGTTATGGCATTTATTTCATTTAAAAATGTATTAAGTTTAAGATATTACAGCAAATTCAATTTGTAATATGTTGAAATCTATATCATTTTTGTGCAAAACTAATTTTATTTTAGTTGAAAACTATAAAAATAGAGTATTTTATTTTCTTAATTTGATTTAAAATTAAAAAAAATAGAAAAGTAAAATTTTAAACATAAAAAAATAAAGAATATTTGAGAGAAAGGAGAACTTGTAGACAAAAATCTTTCCTTTTTTATATTAAATTTAATTGTTATTATGAAATAAAATAAGAGGTATTTTTATTTAAAATAAATTTTAAATTAGCTGCCTTTAAAAATTAAAATTTGAATTTTCAGAAAAAATTTGATTTTTAAATTTTTTTAATAAAGGGTTTTTTTTTTTTACTTTTTATAAATTTAAATTTTCCAAAAATAGCTTTTACCAAACATATATTTTTATCTAATAATCAACTTTTTACCATTTTAAAAATAATATTAAACGCTTTCTTAAATATATTTTGTATCTATAATTTATATATAATTTAAGCTAAAATAATTCAAATTTATACTGAACAAGCTCTTAAAATAGATAAATAGTTTTAAAAATGGTACGTGCTCAAAATTCGAATTTGAAATCTCATATAAAAGAGAAAATTCTATATTTATCTATCTCTTATCTTAAAAGTAAGCCATCAAATTTTAATCTAACTTGCGAATACAATCTATACAACTCACTTTTTTCCATCCACCAATAATTCAACAAATTTTAATTAATTGACTCATTTAACCAAGTGCATCGCAACTCATTATATGACCCAACTCGATCGATTTATATTTTTATAATTTTTTATATAATGTATGTAAAAACATTTTTTATAAGTTATATGCGTATATATTTTTATTGAAAAAATACAAAAATCATAAAACTTTATTCATTTATGACACCATCTATTTAGATCATAATTTATTTAGATCTGACACATTTTATAACCCGTAAAATGTCGATTTATTTATAATATAATTCATTTATAATCGATCCATCATGATCCAATTCCTAAAAATTCAATAATTAATATTATTTTTATAAAAATAAAATAGTAAAAATTCGAATTTAAAACTTCCAAATCAATGTGGCTCAATTTTGCAGCTATAGCATCATTAAAGACCATTAATTAATTAATATGATTAATGATAAAGTAAGTGAGGAATTATGGGAAAAATCCAACATCCATGATTACTTCTTGTTAGGTGTTGTTTTTTAATGGACATAGAAAATGTCAATCAAACAGTAAAAACTCTTTACACACCACTTTCCTCTTCACCACCATTTTCTTGATATCCAATCACTATCTTTTGCATTTCCTTTCTTTAAACAACATTAAAATAGCAAATAAAAAGATTAATATTCTCTTTAAAGAAAAATAATTTTTAAAAAGAAAAGTTGATGAACCTTTATAACTCATGCCTTTTACAGGTAGAATTTGCTATTGATTATTCTTGATTCTCTTGTATTGTTGTTGCTATTATTGCTGCTATTATTAGTCTAAAAGTGTATATATACCTCTCACTTTAGAATAATTTTAACTCATAACTTCATATTATTAAATTAAATTGGCTTAATGTGCAAAAAAAAATTATTTTTATAAAAAAATAATTTTTACATATTATGCTGTTCCTAAAATTAGTAAAATTGTGCAATTTTGCTCCTAAGGAACGGTTAGTTTGACTTATTTTAGGGATAAAATTGCATCATTTTGATAATTTTAAAAATACTATTGCACATAACTAACATTAAGGATAATTTTTTTTTAATAAACATTAAAATATTTTTGCACGTTTGGCCAATTAAATTAAATAATTTGTAAATGCATAAGTTGGATATACTTAAATTAAATTGGATATAATTCATTCATTAATGCCTACATAAAATAATAGCCAAAAAGCATTTTCATATTTATTTAATTTTTTTGGTCAATTATTTGCCTTTTTATTATATTGGATTGTGTTCCTAAATCCTAAACTTTTATTTTAGTATACAGCAAAATTTAATTTTGCCGAATTTAGATAAAATTATATTATTATTTTAATATAGATTGAATTTTCCCTAACTTTATTATTTATAACAAACCACTAATTGAATATATTACGTATTAAAATAAAAGTTCAATTCGATGGTATTTTAAAAATTTAATAGCAAAAAAAAAATTCAATTATCACTTTTAGATATCTTTTATTAGCATAGCACTGCTGTAGTGATAAAATGCTTCTAAGGGGTATTGAATTGATAAATTTATGCGTTTGCATAGTCACTTAAGCAAAATGTGTCTAATGATATTGAATTGAAAAATGATTAAAAAACATGTAAATTTAATTGTCTGCATATATATTAATTATATCTAATTATAATAATAAAATAGTCAATTATAGTATGTTTGAGTTGAAACCATGACAAAAACTCACTAATTTGATAAAATTTAGCAAATTATTAAATGAAAGTTATAAAAAAAATTATTAAATGGAAAGTTCAAAATGCAAATTTTTATTATAAAAATAAAAAGTACACCTCGTAGATGCGATGTAATTACTTTTCCGAGTTTAAATATGAAGCATTTTTAAATATTTAACGTGAGTTCGAGTTTATATATTTTGCAGGGAACATTTTGCTCATTTATATGCCTGTCCGATGCAAAATATAATTAATAAAATTGGCAAATTTCGAATATCTAATAATTATATATAAAAAATATTAAAATGCATATAATTTGTATATGGTTGAATAAGGAAGCAGAGACTAAAGGAGGAGAAAACTTGCGGTTAGTAGCGAGGAAACGAAAGGAATATAAGAAAGGAAAGAAAATGCTTATGGGGGTCGGTCGCCGCCCATTTTCATAAATTGACATTTACACTAATTAATAACCCAAAATAGTGGGCCTTTACCATTATTTTCTTGATATTATTTTGTAAAAAAGAAAACATTTTGCTTTGATATTTATTTTAGATCTCAATTTTTCTCTTTAAAGTTGCTTTTTAAATAAAAAAATTTCATTATATTTGTTGAAAATAGTGTTAAAATACTTTTTATAGCTACTGAAAATGACGTGAAAATATCTCTATTGTTCAAAAAAATAGTACTTAAATACATTTATTTTAGCATATTTCTCAGCACAAAACAATTTGAGCGATAAAATAGAGCTATGAAATAAATGTAGTTGATAAAATAATAGGGGTGAGCATGAACTGATTAACCGTTATATTAATAATTTTATTAATCAACCAATTAATTTAAATTAACCGTTATACATATTTTGATTTTTTAATCAATTTTTTTATCGGTTTATTAATTAACCAATAAAAAATTTTAATATTTAAATTTAATAAATTATACAATTTTTAATAGTTAAAAATGTCTTAGAAATGAAAAAAAAATACAAATTAAATATAATATCTATTAAAATAATAAAAATAAAAATAAAATTTTCATAATTAATTATAAAAATTAAATATAACCAACATGAAACTATTATTAGAATGCTAATTATACACATATAATGAATAAATAATAGTAAAAAAAGATAATTTCAATATTTATTTACTAAAAATATGTATTATAATAATATTTTAGAAAGTTATATATTATAGTATTTATAAATTACAGCAATATTAAAAAATTCAAGTCTAAAATTTAAAATATAATATATAAAATACATATAGATCGGTTAACCGTTAGTCACGATTAACCACCAGTTTTTAAAAATAAAAATTGTAAATCTAAATTTTCGATTTGATTAATCTAAAAATCAGTTTGATTTCATATTGATTTTTTGATCAACCAAAATTTCGATTTTTTTCTCACTAAATAGTACCTTTCCTATCTTTAAAAAAAAATGTATTATTTTGCTTTAATATTGTCTTATAATTTAATTTCATTTTTCAATAACTATTAGAAACAATTTTGCACTACTTTCAGCAACTAAAAGATGCAGTCCTGCTCAAAAAATAAATCAAAAAGTAAAATAGAGCTCTGAATTTCATGAATGGGCCATGCAAATTTAGACAAAAGCATAAAGTATGTATTTTCAAAAAAAAAAATTAATTGGGTACTGATCCAATGAGTTAAAAAATAAAATTAATTAGTTTTAGATTGATCCAATGAGTATTAAGTTGGATTGAATTAAAAAATAAAATGAATCGATTTTAGATTGATCCAATAAATATTTATTTGGATTGGATTGAATTTAATTTTTTTTTTACGGATTTGGATTGAATTTTGAATTTAAGTTAATTTTGCCACCTTACTCTAAAATAAATATAGAAGGCAGAATAGGAATTTTTTCAATTAGAGCGAGTGATAATAAATTTTTTTACCTATTTTCCAATATAAATGCAAGTGGGGCTACAATTATTGTTATGGTAATTAGGGTTTTCTATTTGAATAGTGAATTGGTGTGAGTAGTCACCTTTTTAATCATAATAATTCATTATCTATTCTACATATACGTGTTAAAGTGTATTCAATAATAGCCTTAGAAACATAAAATTCTAATTTTAACTTATGACCTTACTTAATATTCGACCCATCAAATCAAGTAAAATCTTCATTCTTCTTAAGATTTTTTGATTGGTCCCATCAATTTCCCACTAAGGGTGAGATGAGACTTCTAAAATTTTTTAGAATTATCTACTTTAGAAAATAAATACATAAAAATAGATAATAAAAAGGTTTATGAATGATGGGTTTAGGATTGTAAATCTTTACCCACCCCAATTAGTGGATAAAAATATAGTCTAAATTCAATTTAATCCATTAATAATTCTCTTTGTTTAATTTTAAAAAAATAACTAATTTAATTCGATTCATTACGCGAGTCATATGATTCAATTTGCTTACATTACTTATAATTGATAACTACAGAAAAAATATTTTTAAAAGCCTAGTTAGTCTGATCCAATAGTATTTGAGACGGTTCAAGCCCAATAACAAAAGGGTAAAGCGTGAGCTGAAAGATAACTCAGGAAAGCAAAGTATTCGATCGGACTGATGGATATCACCCTCCAAGGTACTCAAGTACCTCTTCAAATAACTCTTATAAATACTCAAAACATGATGACATCAGGTATGAAAAATATTTGAAACTTTCTCTCTCCAAACACTCTTTCTTTAAAAGCCACTAACTTGAGTTTCGGAGTGCTAAAACTCGGTTCCGACCGGACACTCCCTTTTTTGCAGGTCCTACTGTCCGATCGGCTGGATGAACTGCAAGCTCTCATTTTACAGATAATTCAACTATCCAATCTGCCGCCTCAGCTATTGATCTCTATCTCACAGATAAACTATTTTAGGTTTTATCAATAATTTTATAATTTTTTATATAATACGAATATAAAAAATAATTTTTTTTATAATAGGTTGATATTTTTATAAAGATAAAAAAATAATATTATAAAATTTAATTAATTTATAATTCATATAATAATATGATTCATTTGGATCATGACTTGATTCCATCATATCCAATTCATTTATTATCTATTTCTAATTCAATTTATCATAACTCGAACCAAACTACTTAATTGAATCGTTTGCCATCTACAAAAATTGATAATAGAAAGGTAGATGACTAATTGAGCGGAGAATTTCATGTGATCACTTAATTTTTTTAAAAGTAACGTGTTAGTTACTATATTTCGATTGATAATAATAAAATAATTCGAGTATTATTTTATAATAATAAAGTCAAATAATTGAATTTTCAGTTACCAGCATGCATAGAAATTGCTGACTTAGCAGCTAATTGATCAATTGCTTGTTAAAGCAAGGGTAGAGGAGAAAACGGAGTCTAATTTATCCGACTATAAGAAAGAAAATAGTATTCAACTTTACTGAATCGACGGTTTTTATATATTGGTGACCAAAATTTTAATTATTCAGTATTTTTAAATTACTGTATCAAAATAGTATTTAAACTATTTTTATTGTTATTAATCTAAATATAATAATTAAAATATTATTTATAAAAAAAGTTAAGTGATCACCAATAAAATTACTTATAATTTTGGAAGCCCATGCAAAGCCAGAATTGCATATCAAATTAATTAATACTCAACGTAGCCTAAAAGCAGGGACGAGCTACGCATACACATTGGGACTTGTTGGGGCCTTTTTCTCTTTTCAAAAAAAGAAAAAAAAAAAAGTCTTGACTCTTGTGAATTGCAATTTGATCCTTTAATTTCTTTTATTTTACGATTTGGCATTACAAATTATTTGGTCCCTCTAAATATAATCTAAACCAAATACTGCAGGAATCCATTACTACGAACGATCTTTTCAATACCGTAATTTTCATACATATGCCGAACTTTCAGATCGAACTTGACATATGATTAAGAAAGACGAAACCCTTATTCACTCTGACCAACGGACGTTGATTCCAAAAGAAATATTTTAATGGTATACCTTACATCAGCCCAGTAGTCCGCTATATGGGCTTGGAATGCTGATTGTTAAAAAATAAATATAAATAAAAAAAACGATATAATTGTTATAATAATTAGCGGTTTAAGCACTATTGGGCATTTATATTGGATTTTAATGAACGAGCACTATATAAAAAGAGTCTCCCATACTAATTTAGATCTCATAAATTTATACTTGTCTGTATATTAATTTGATTGTCGAAATATCTAAACAAGAACCTTTATCGAACAATTTTCTTGAAAGCAAATGGAATTTTTGTAGGTATTGGAACAACTTGGCTATTCTTAAATAAAAAAATGATATCCTCTTTGTAATGTTTGAAATTAAAATGTTGACTTTATTTTTCAAACAATGTTATTCTTGATTTGTATATTTTTTGCTTTAATTTTTAATTGAGCAATAAAAGATAAAATCATTTGTTTATATGCATGTCGCCATATCCTATCCTTGGATATGCCTATTCTATTCTTTATTTGTTTTTTTCTTTTTCAATATATTCTTTATTTGTTATTACATACATTTAAAAAAATATATTTATTGTAAAAACCTTTTAGACCAAGTTGTTGGTTTGAAAAGCTAATTATAAATATCATATCTTATTCTTATTTCTTCTCTGTGTATAATATATCAATATATAATTATATAATTTCTCAATATAATTTTACCAAATAGCATCAATTATTTTACCAAATATTAATCATCAATTAACAATAAGTGATATTTAATTATTTACCAAATATTAAACATTAATCAACAATCAATTATGGTTCGAGTGTTAGATATTAAGCACCGGCAATAAATATCGGCTACCAGTTAAATCTAAAAATTGTAATTATAGTAAAATTAATATTGCTCTCAATTTTAATTATCATATAAACTCTTAAAATTCAGAAAAAATCTTCAAATAATATTTCAACAAATGGTTTATGATTCAAATATATTAAGTACTGAAAATATGGTTAATTTCTTAATTTATTTTTTTCTTTTTTTTTTTTTAATTTTAAAATTGAAAAATGAAAAAAAAATATTTATCCACTTTTGCGCTCCCCGTTTTATCGTTTATCTGTCTTCTAAGTTGCAAAATTTAGCAAAAACTTTGACTCGCATCAGCACTTTTCCTCTCCATAGTTAACGCTATAGAAACTCCCTGAAACGCTAAAGCCAAATATGTCATTTTAGAGCCAATCTCTCTAACTAGAAGGAATCTAGGGTTCTCCACAGTGAATCATCTTCATCACGTGAAACGGTAAAAGAATCTTCACTGTCTAGCTTAGGGTTGCAAGGTTTCAACTTTTTGCTTGTTTTTACTTATTCTGAACATGTGTTTCGTCTTTCTTTCAAATTCTGGCAATAACCTTTAGTGGGTTATCATTTGTTTGGTTGTTAGTTACCATTTCTTAAATGGGTTATTGTCATTCTCTTTCTGTTACATGTGATGCTAGTTAGACTCGTGTTTCTTCTGTTGATTAGCTGCTTGTTGGTCAGTTACCTATATATCCAATTTCCCGCTGCTCTTGGTTATTCGGTTCCAGAGAAAAAGGAAAATTTACAACTTTTATGCCAAAGGAGGGAAGAACTCATTTGAACTTGGTTAGAGTTGTTGTAATTTGAAGTATTGCAATTCAAGGATAGTGTTTCTGTGTGTTCATTCAATATGATGCCTTCTAGTGGAATTAGGTTACCGTTGCACTGTTCTTTTGATATTGTATTGTCTTTACCTTTCTCATGTCATTATATCATCCTTTTTAATTTGTGTAAATTGCTGTCCTACTTTTTTTTTTTTTAACCACCTTCTTATTGCTTGTCATCTGTGGGATCACTTATAGTAGATGGATGGCTTCGATTTCAGGGACATTGTGACATGACTGTTACCCTTTAATTAGGATAGAGGGGATTACTGTATTCTAGTAATATGGCCACTGAAAGCCCTCTTAGAATGCCTCCCCATAAGGATACTACAACTTTTGCACCATCAACTCCTAGTATGGCTATGGAAGATTTAGGATTACTAAGGAAGGGGCAAAGGTTTCGTGGCCATGGGAGAGATGCCCCTGATCGGAGTGGAAGTGCACCTCCTAGCATGGAAGGTTCTTTTTTAGCCATAAATAACCTCATTTGCCAGCAGAACTCTAACTTTGGGAATTTAAATGGTGCTGTCCAAGAGAGGACGTCATATATGGCTTACAGAGACTCTATAGTCAATCCAAACCCTAGACTTCTCACTCCAACCATTTCTAGGGATAACCAAAATCTGGAAACCCATATTGGTAGGTTTGGAAGCACTATGGGGTTGACTTCACTAGATGACAGGGGTAATAGTTCCTTGGATTTGTCAACAGTTACGCTTTCTACTCACAAGGAAGAGTCTGAAGATGATTGCTCACCCCATCGGCCCTTTGATGATTTGGTAGATCGAAGGCCTGGAGGGAATGTGTCTACATTGATAGGCTCATCTAGAAGCTTGGGTAATTTAATTCAGGTAGCAGTTTTGTTTTGTTTCTTTCCTTGAACTGTCAATTACTTTGACCAATGTTGCTGGGATTTATTGGCTGTGTATTCCTACACTGACTAAGATTTATTATCATCCCTTCAGTCTTTGCTCCTTTCCGCAAAATTGCATTTTTATTGATTTAAAATTGCAGGAAGATTATCCACGCACTCCATCACCTGTAAATGATCATTCTCATGCATTAAGTTCTGGAACAACAGATGAATCGGTTGATCACGATACTGATTCTAGTTCCCTGCACAATCCCCCTGGCAGCACATCAAATGCTGCTAAATCAACTGTAAGTACAGATAGGGTAGGGCTCCTGTTGAATGCAAATCCCTCAAATTCACCTGTTTCAAGTTCACTATCTGTAGAACGTGCAGGAAACACACAAACAATGCAACCTTCTTTTAAGGGAAATCTAAAGGGTGCTGATGTTAATATTATTGAATCTGAAATAAAGGATCTTAGTATTTCTAGCCTTCCAATATCCAAAGAGCAAAAGTGCCAACAACAATGGCCGCACAACTATCAGGGCAATGTGCTGCAACACCAAATACTCCAACAACAAAGCAACTCATTTCAACTCCAGAATGCCAAGTCGCATATGGGTTCTCGAGGAGTGAATTCCCCATTCATCGGCACAAATCAATATCTCCATAGCCATTCTAAATTCTCAGCAGAGATGCAGCCTGTATTACAGTCATCTGGGTTCACACCTCATTATGCATCCCCTGAAGCTTTCATGACTTCACCAAATCCATTTTATAATAGTTTACAGCCTCCTGGATTATATTCTCCTCAATATGGTGTGGGAGGATATGCTTTGAATTCAGCTGCCATTCCCCCTTTTGTGGCAGGATACCCTCCTCCTCATGGTACTATTCCAGTGGTTTTTGATGGGGCCCCTGGCCAAAACTTTAATGCCCGCTGGCCTGGGGCTTCTGTTGGGGGGAGCATTGCACATGGAACTGATATGCAACATTTGAACAAATTTTATGGACATCTTGGATACCCAGTGCAACCTCAGTTTTCTGATCCTGCATATATGCAATACTATCAGCAGCCTTATGGACAGACATATAGTATTTCTGGTCAATTTGATCCACTGTCTACTGGAGGTGGTTTTATTGGGAGTCAAAGTGGTGCTCCTGAACCAAAGCAAGCACCTGAGGTTGCTGCTGGTTTGGATGACCAGAAATTACATCACCAGGTAAATGGAATGAGTATTCTTTACCAAGGTAGAGGAGGAGCAATTAGTCCTCACTATTTTGCAAGCCAATCAAGCATGGGTGTGTTTATGCAGTATCCCTCATCATCCCTGGCTAGTTCAGTTCTGCCAGAATCCCCTATAGGTAGCACAGGAGATTCTGGAGGGAGAAATGAACTGAAGTTTCCATTGGGTGCTGGTAGATATACATCAGTGTATTCTGGATGGCGAGGTCAACGAGGATCAGAGAATTTTAACGACACAAAAATATATGATTTTCTTGAGGAGTTGAAATGTGGTAAAGGCCGTAGATTTGAGCTCTCTGATATTGCTGGAAGTATTGTTGAATTTAGGCAAGTGATTAAATATTATTAATAAATCTGGTTTTTAAAATTCTTTGTGTTGGGAAGTCGAATGATTAAAACTTTTAATCTTCAGTGCTGATCAACATGGGAGTCGATTTATTCAACAGAAGTTGGAGACTTGTAGTACTGAAGATAAGGCATCTGTATTTAAAGAAGTTCTTCCGTTTGCTTCCAAATTAATGACTGATGTTTTTGGAAATTATGTCATACAGAAGGTTTGCTTTGAAATATTCATTTATTTTTACGAGAGGTCAAGCTGTCAACTGGCCATGATAATTTTGTCATGTCTTACTATTGCAGTTTTTTGAGTATGGAACCCCTGAGCAAAGAAAGGAACTTGCTAATCAGCTTACTGGTCAGATTTTGCCTTTAAGTCTGCAGATGTATGGCTGTCGTGTTATCCAAAAGGTATGTTTAGTCTTATGGTTTGTCTTTGTTGCATATGTGACACTATTTTATTATACTTAAGTGTTCTCTACATGCTTGACCACTTGCACAACTTCTCCTTGTAACCATTTTCTTCCCTTGATTACTTTTTTGTTAACAAATGTTTGCTAGTTAGTTTTTTCTCGTGCTATGCCCACCATTTTATATAATCCAGTGGGAAGTGGGGTTATTTGCTGTGAAGGAAAGAAAATTTCACATTTCCTTGAATTGCCATTGTTTGGCTTACTAGGACACGTAAGCTGCAAGTAGTGGAGTTTGCCACTGTAAGATTTCCTGGAAATATACATGTCTTTCTTGTTGTTAGATGAAATTATGAATATTTTACTGATAATCAAGCTGTTGTCATATGCTATGGTTTTTGTTTCTTCCTGCTGTGTATAAATAATGGCCTTGGCCGTCATAATGTTGACTTTTCCAGATTGTTCTTAGCAGGAATTTTAATTGGAGAGTAAACTTGTTAGAAATGTAAACCTTTTCTAGGGTTTGATGAAACTTTGAACATTTTGGTGATGGTCAAGAAGCTATCATATTATATTATGTACAATTTGTCCTTCTGTACGTGAGTTGCGGCTGTTTTCTGTATGATGTGTAAATTGTCCAAATTATGGTTATCTATGGTTGTGTTAGATGTATATTTTGAGCACAAGCCACTGTTCTGATGTGTTGACACATGAATATGTCTAGTTTCTTGTTTTTGGGGGGTTTCACATTTGGCTTGGTCTTATGAACCTAATTTGGCAAAACTGAACTATATTAGTAACCCATCTGGCACAGAACTTCTGATTCTGTCAAGCAGTGTTTATTCTCCTCTCCTTTTTATAGTCTTCCTTTGAGGTTGAAGTGCTTTTTCTTCAGGCTTGCTTGCTAGCTCAGTTTTCATGTACTTTTTGTTATAGAGAGTGCGCAACAAAAGGGATCACTATATTTGATATATCATATGGTTGATGATCCGCATGTTAAATATTATCCACAAAAAAATCAGGCGGGATTTGCTAAGATGATTATGATTTGAACATTTCCAAGAGAAAAACATCTGCGTTAGATCTAATATGTGGGAATTGAATGGAATGCTGAAGGTGGTATGCAATTTGGACAGAAACAAAGTGAAAATGTGGAGTTATAGAGTCCCTTTATATGAGTCAGCTCCTGTTTCTGTCATGAAGTCAAAATTTCAGCATTTGAGCTCTCAATTGTGTAGTGGCTAAAAATGGAAAAAAAGAAGAAACAAAAAAGTGTAGTAATGATAGAAATGGTGGATTATTTCGTGTGTTGTACTGCAGGAACTGTGTACGTCAAGACGTATAAAAGAAGGCACTGATACAGGCCCAAAAGGCCATCAGAAAGCTGGAAGTGAAAATGAAATTCTAAATTAGTCTCTAGATTCAATGTATAAGGCCATATTTTCTAGTTGGCAGCTCTGTTACTCGGACTCGTCGTTTTGCCCTGCCGTACCAGGGTCGACACGACACGACACGGGACACGACACCAGATCCGTGTCCGACACAAACCCTAGAAGATCGAAAAACTGCAGAAGATCGACAAACGGCAAGAGATCGGCGAACGGCAGGAGGAGAATAGCAGGAGATCGGTGAACCACAAAACGAACAGCGGCAGAAAAATGGCGAACGGCGGCGAATGGCAAACGAAGGATGGCAGGAGAACGGCGAATGGAGACGAACGGCAGGAGGAGGATGGCAGCTTAGAGGAGATCGGGACAACTTTTAAAGAGAGGGGATTGAGAATAAATGTCAGCCATAAAATTGATATGCATTTACTGAAGTTTAAAGGGCCAATTAAGTGGTATGGGCCCAAGTCAATGTAATTTGACTTGAAAATTGAAAAGTTAAATAGGCCCAAGGTTTTCATCAATCGCAACAACTTTCAAGTTGAAATACTCAATGGGCAAGAAAAATGAATAGGCAATTTTAATTTTGAAATTAAAAATATTTGCTGGTATTTTTAAATTTTAACAGTATTTACGCACCCGTGTCTTAAATTTGGATTCGTATTCACGTATCTTCTATTTAGAAAATTTACGAGTCCGACACATGGATATATATCCGTATCCGACACCCGTACCCGAGTCCAAGTAACATAGGTTGGCAGAAATGAATAGATGGTATTTGGATCAAACAAACAGTGCATGTGCATCGATGTGTAGATACAAACTTTGTTTGAGATGGTCATACAATTTTGAATATAGTCATAGATTATTGCCAAAGGGCCAAAAGCTTGTTATCAAAAATTTTGAATATAGTCATCGATGCGTTAGATCTAATATGTGGGAATTGAATGGAATGCTGAAGGTGGTATGCAATTTGGACAGAAACAAAGTGAAAATGTGGAGTTATAGAGTCCCTTTATATGAGTCAGCTCCTGTTTCTGTCATGAATTCAAAATTTCAGCATTTGAGCTCTCAATTGTGTAGTGGCTAAAAGTGGAAAAAAAGAATAAACAAAAAAGTGTAGTAATGATAGAAATGGTGGATTATTTCGCGTGTTGTACTGTAGGAACTGTGTACGTCAAGACATATAAAAGAAGGCACTGATACAGGCCCAAAAGGCCATCAGAAAGCTGGAAGTGAAAATGAAATTCTAAATTAGTCTCTAGATTCAATGTATAAGGCCATATTTTCTAGTTGGCAGAAATGAATACATGGTATTTGGATCAAACAAACAGTGAATGTGCATCGATGTGTAGATACTAACTTTGTTTGAGATGGTCATACAATTTTGAATATAGTCATAGATTATTGCCAAAGGGCCAAGGGCTTGTTATAAAAAATGAAAAGGGTTGGCTGAAGTTGCAAAAGGGTTAAAAGGTCATCGAATTTTAAAATAATTTAGCTGTTGCCAGTTGAAGACGATAGCAATATTGCTTTCTTTATCTTCTATGCTATATTAGAAGGCAATTTTAAACTCTCTCTCTCTCTCTATAGTTTAATATTCTTTTTGGAGGACTTTGGTCTTCTCGATTTCTGTTATAAAACTCCAACCACCTTTTTGATTTTAGTTTCTAAACTTGTTTTCTTGTTTAGTGTGTGGATATGTGATAATTTGGTTGGAAGTTGTGCTTTTGGTGTATGAATATGGTTTATTAATTTGTTTTGTACCTTTTTTTGTCCTACTGATGTGGTTTCTTGATAGGTTTTTGGAATATTTGAATTGGGATTGTCATGCTGAATGGTCTTGCTGAAGCTTTTTCTTTTTTATTTTTTTCCCTGTTGACTGTTGATTTTGACTGCACATAGTTATTAGCATTTTTATTGTATTTGTACTTGTGATGTCAATTCTGAATTGAAATTTGTTGATGTTGGAATTTTTATGTCACTATCACAGGTCTTTTGGGTTAGGGATGTGGGCTTGATATAGATTCAAGCTTACCTAAATCTGAGTATCATTGTGAATTCAAGATGATTCTAAATTAGCAGCAGTAGAAGGAAAGAAAGAGAGATAAGAAGGGGAAAGACAGATGCAGTATGGGCAAAGACTTTCAAATCAACTGAAATAAAAAAATTTATTAATTCTCTCATCTTAACAAATCTGAAAAAATACAAGTTATTTATAAAGAAAACATAAAAAGTCCCAAACCTATTCTAATAAGGAAAGATAGAAGCTAATTAGAAAATAAACTCTAATTAGGAATAAATTCTAATCTAACTGGGAGATATAAATTTTAACTAAGAAAATCAAACTAGGAAATACAACATTCTCTCTCAAATTGGTGCATAGATATCACACATGCCTAACTTGTAAAATAAGGTGTGATAAAATGGAATCCCAAGAATTTTTTATATAAAAAATTTAGAATTTCTCACGAGTCCTCATGGTACAAAGATTAAATGGCGGAAGCCCTTGAAAGTTTTTAAAGCTCCGTTAACAGGTTGCTTTTCAATTGCTTCTCTTTTGTCTCTCATTTTAGAAACAAACCGTGCAAAAGAGATGACCAAAATCAAACCAGAGAAGAGTAGAGTCTGGAAATCAGCGAGCTTAGAAAGAGAAAAAGTCCAACAAAGCCAGAGACCTGCTGGTCAGAGTCGGAAATTGCAGGTGTAGTGGTCGGAAGAATAACCGGCATTGAACGGTGGCTGGAGCAGCCTGTACGCGCTTCACTCTCCGGTCTATGAACAGTACCCAGCAGTCTTCAACTGGCTTGTGTGAATCACTAGCGGCTTATCCGGTTACTGGATTTGGTGGGGAGGCCGATCTACAGGTGGCCCACCCTTCAGGAGTAGTGGTGCAAGTCACCCGCTCCTTAAAATAGCAAAGCCTCAATTTTGGTGTTTTAGGGTTCTCAGATCACACCAGAAAAATTAGGGATTTTAAACAAAATTTTTTGGTGTTACAGGGTCTTCAAACCACACCAAAAAATTAAAAATTTTTCTGTAACAAGAAGGAAAATAATTTCTTGATACTTTTCTAAAAATAAGGGTATTTTTCCTATTGCTTAGAAGGAGAAAACTTAACTTATATAAAGAGCACGGCTCTGATATTATGAAAATTTTTGAGAATAAAAATTTTTATTAATCATCTTATCTTAACAAATCTAAAAAAATACAAGTTATTTATAAAGAAAAAAAAAGTTATAAATTTATTCTAATAAGGAAAGATAGAAGCTAATTAGAAAATAAACTCTAATTAGGAATAAAATTCTAATCTAACTAGCAAATATAAATCTTTACTAAGAAAATTAAACTAGGAAATCCAACATAAACCATTGATATTTTCATTATAAAAATTCTAAGAAAAATATCTAGTTTCATAAGTATTTATAGACTTAAGAAAGAAATACTAGGATTAGGAATCAAAATATTATTTGTGTAGTAAGCCCTAAAATTGGTTTTGCTTGACTGCACAATGTGATTAGTTATTCTCCTGATAGTTTATTTTGGAGTTGCTTGGTTTATTTATTTCTTTCCTTGGGGTGGGGTATAACCTTTGCATAACTTCAAATTTTGTCTCCCAATCATTTCGTTCTGGCCTTAATTTCATCAAGAACTGATCACGCCGACTTTCTTCATGAATTGCTTGAAGACTGGTTAAAGCCTCTCTAGGAACCTTTGCATAAATAATATTAGAATACTCACTCTATAAATTCAGAATAATACTGCTCAATAGAAAGATTATCTTGACTGAAGTTGCTAAGCTCAAGTTCTAATTGAAATTGAGCTGTATTATCTTGATGGTATATTCTCCTAAAATAATCCCACATCTCTTTGGCAGTAGTAAAAGAACGCAAATTATTCACCATATGAGCTTCAATAGAACCAATGATCCAAGAAGCAACCCTGGCATCTTTTGTCTCCCAATCATTTTGTTCTGTCCCATCTGCTGGAGCAGGTGAAGATCCGTCAATGTGTCCCCAAAGCTCATTTCCCTTCAAGAACATCCTGAACTGAAACTCTCATGCAGCATAATTCTTTCTTGTGAATCTAATACCCAAGATCTCGGAAGAAGACATGTGAAAGCAAGAAGATGACTGACCCAAGAAAAATTGCAAGTTAAAGAACAAAACCAGAAGCAGGAACCAAAACAAATTCACTGTCCACCCTCCTAACAAAGTCGAATGGCCAAATCGACACCGGAGAACCACTGGAAAAAGAATTGCGACGTCGGAGAAGAAATCGAAGAAGATACGGCCGCTGCACGCGCCACCGCGTGCATGCGCGTGAACAGTACACAGAGAGCTTCTGACGGCGCGCGAGCTACACTCGCTTAACACCCGGTCATCGTACTAGGGGAACAGGCCGAAAAAGCCCCTGCGCTACCTTCCTGATGAGCGGTGAGATCCGAACAGACACAAAGAACAGTGACTCAAAGAAATCCCAAGATCCAGAATTGACAGCCAAAAAAACACTCAAAACAGCCAACCTAGCTCTGATACTATAACAAAGTTTACGATGGAAAAACTCCCTTTCATTGAGAAAAATCTCAAAATATATACAAAATAATTAGAGATTAAGAAAGGAAACTAACATATGTTAGCCTAAAAATCAGCTAAACTATACAAGGAAAGCCAATCTATTTCAAATCTATACATATATACACTGATAGGGTATATGCTTGTTTCCTGTTGGGGTGGGTCATCTCATGTTATGATGGTCTTGCATTCCTTGTTATGGGAGTTCCTAATGCTTTGTTGGGGTGTTTTTTTGGTGTGAAATGATTAGCTTAGACATTCAGGCATTGGATATGTATTTCTGTTCTGCCTGCTTGCATTATTTGTTGAAAAAAATTTGTAGCTTTATCCTTTTCGTTTTATTGGACATGTAAACCTGTGTATTGTTTAAATAGCAAACTGAATAGTATTTATATTCCCATTGAGGTGAACCATCTGCACAAGCACTTGGGCAATTGAAATTGTGAGATCACTTAATCATCAGTCTGGGTTTCAGGATGTTGCATTTACCCATCAAAAGTGTGTATTTGCTAAGATTTGCCGGTAATGGGTGGGTATTGTGGAAAAGCACAGTTAGTCAAAACTTAAATACATTTTTTTTTAAACCTTGAGTTGTGTCATATTTCTTGCTGAACTGAAAATATCTTGTTATTTATTGTACCTTGGTTTGTCTCATACTTATTGCTAAACTGAGATGTTCCTGTTCTGAAACTATATTACACCATATAAAATTGGATTTATATTGATTTCATAATGGTTATAGGCTCTCGATGTAATTGAGCTGGATCAGAAAGCACAACTTGTTCATGAACTGGATGGACATGTTATGCGATGTGTGCGTGATCAAAATGGCAATCATGTCATTCAGAAGTGTATTGAAAGCATTCCAGCGGAGAAAATTGGTTTCATTATCTCAGCGTTCCGTGGTCATGTAGCAGCACTTTCTATGCATCCGTATGGATGCCGTGTCATACAGGTATATCTAATATTGCACTTGAAGTGGGCTGTTGGAATCTCCTGCATGCTCACTTTCCTCCCATCTCTTCGGGTTGTGAACATTTAAACTTAAACATTTTGGTATATTGCAGAGAGTTCTAGAGCATTTTCCAGATGAGCTACAATGTCAGTTTATAGTCGATGAGATCTTGGATTCAGTCTGTGTACTTGCTCAGGATCAATATGGCAATTATGTTACACAGGTCAGTATTGCTTTATGCTGAGCAACTTGGATTTTTTCTCCTTTTTATAATTTGAAAATATCTTAAAGATTTAGGGAAATGTATTCTACAAGAATTGCACATCAGTTTCATCTTTGACAATGTTACCTGCATGGCACTCATGCATCATGTAAGGAGACAATGCCCTCTACTGGAAAAGAGACAATGAAAGATATGAATTCTGATGGCTTCCTAAGCTTGAACAGAAAACCAAGGGCTGACTTATTGGGATTGGCTGCTTCCTAAGGGATAGGAAATGACTGAGGAATAAAAATGGCAAATGTGAATAATTTTTTTGGAGGAGTTTAATGAATGGGTTTATATGTAATTGGAAGCACTGTTAGATAAGAAGGTTTTAAGCCTTAGAGATATAAATTATGATCTACATAGAACCGGCCATATCTATGTAGAGGAGTTTGTCTGTGTTTACATATAATATAATTATGTTAACGAGTTGTATTTGACAGTTTATTTGCAGGTAGTGCACATCAAGAATGGCTAGTATCTATGTTAGTCCATTTATACTGCATCGATCACATGCGTAATTATTATGACTAACCAGAACCTTACTTCCCTTGTGGCATGATCGGATCCCACACAGTGTAGATAATGACTTGTTTTCTTTCAATTTTATGCTTATTGTGCATGTGCCTCCTAAAGACACTCTTGAAAAGTTCCAATACTTTCTGGAATCATTACTTTGATTTATGCACGATTTAAGGAATAAGGGGCTATTTAATGTTGGTTTGTAACTTACATCTTTGATGACCTTGTTTGATATGAATTATTTGCTTCATTTGTTGGATACTGATGTGAGCACTTGTCCTTTTAACAGCATGTGTTGGAGAGAGGAAAATCTCAAGAAAGAAGTCAAATTATAACCAAGCTGTTAGGGCATATTGTGCAACTGAGCCAACATAAGTTCGCATCTAATGTTGTTGAGAAATGTTTAGAATATGGTGGAACCCCTGAGCGGGAGTTAATAATTGAGGAGATTCTTGGGCAGAATGAGGGAAATGATAACTTGTTGGTATGTTAATGGAACATTTCAGATTTATTGATCATGAACATTTTTTTGGTTCTAAGATGCACGTTTGTTTGTGGAATTTTTTTCCTTGTATAAATGATTTCAGCTTCATTTATGGCGTGCATTTTGTTGGAAGAGAGTGCTGAATGACACTGATAACTTCCTCTTCAGCAGTGTTTGCTACATTTATTAGGACTATTTGCTCTTATGGTGCAAAAGACATTGAGACAGAAAGAAGGGAAAAAAGAAAAAAGAAGCTGCTTTTCTCCTTCAGTCTTTGTGCTATTCAAGTGATGCCTTAAATTTATCTACAAGACTTTATATGATACACCTAGTGAACTTATTAATCTGGAGTAAAATGTGTCAATCACTAAATGCTTTTCTGATAAGAATAACCCTACTTTTGAACTTTTTTGCGTATTTCTAGTCCGTCATTTATCCCATCTTTACTATTGCTATAGGGGTCTATTATGATAATATGATACTATGAAAAGCTGTTGTAGCATGTTAATGCTATGGTTTGAGTTTTGAGTTTTTATCATTTAGCATGGTGCTCTGTTGCCAAGTGCTGTAGGTTCTATTACATTTTTTCCTTCAACTTCAAATTGAAAATAAATTTGAAACTGTGCTTCACTATCATTTTTTAATTTGCCTAGAAACTGTCTCAACTTTTAGCTTTAATTTGCTACACTTGAGTTTCTATCGATGTTTGCTTAAGCTTCCTTTGAGCCATTCTTTTTGCTTTGCATAAGAATGGTTGTGTGTTTGTTCAAATCCCTCCCAACACTTTTTGTTTCCCACCAAAAACTAAATTTAGAATGTAGAAAGTACCTGTCTGGACCTGCTCCATAGCTGTTTTCATGGATGAAACCCATGGGTGCATTATAGACATTGTTTTGCATATGTAGCATTCGGCTTGACTTGATTCACTGAAAAAATGAAATGGCCAGGTCTAGGTAAGGCTTTCCATTTAAATGTCAATTTGTTATAATAACTGAAACGACCTTATCTCAAAGTTGTATAAACAATTTCAGAGGTTAGCATCTACTTTTTGAGTTACTTTTCCTGTTTTCTATGTACTAGATAATGATGAAGGACCAGTTTGCAAATTATGTCGTCCAGAAGATTCTCGATTCATGTACTGACACTCTGAGAGCAACACTACTAAATCGCATAAAAACACATGCACATGCTTTAAAGAAATATACATATGGGAAGCACATCGTTGCTCGGTTTGAAAGGCAATTTGAAGAAGGTAAGTGCTTTTCCATAGCTTGAATTTAACTTAAGTCTTGTGTTGCTAACATTCTCCTTGGACCTTATGAAATAGTATTCCTACACCTTGGTATGAATATCTTTCTTGGATGAACTAGTACATGTGGCCAAATCTTATAATAACTAGCCTTGCTTTACTTTTTATGCTGTATTTGTACTTTATGGGTTGATACTCGACCAAGTCTTGTATTCTTTGTAGTTTTCATCTCCATTATTTAGGCTGGGAAAAAGCCTTCAAATACAATTGTACTTTCTTGGACAAAATTTTAATTCTGGACATGGGAATCAAGAACTGAGGTGTTATAATTGTGCATATACTTGAAGGGCAATCATAAAGTCGAAATATGGTTGAACCAGAAAAGTCAACTCACCATTAAAATCTCACCTGTTTGACCAAACTAAATTCGTAGAATTACCAATTAGGGGAAGCTAATCAGCATGCATTTCTCGTCCCTAAGAACATTTGGTTATGTTGAACAATTATGTTGTATTAACCTGTGTACAGTTGCTATAGTTAATCATTCATGCGAGCTATTATATAACTGATTAACAAATTTTTCACTCCCAATTGACTTAACAGTACTGATATTTGGCAGACAATCAAACATCATGATAATAGTTCAGACAAGAAGGAAACTTCTCTCGACTGCAGTGCAGCAACAGGCATGTCAAGAACCTCACACCTAGATGTTTTCTGAAATGTGAAAGTCCAATTGACTTGTTTATGTACTAGTATGATTTGCTTCCGGCAGCAGGAAGCATGAAGCATTAAGAACAGGGTTGATGGCGTAATATCAGTAAATATGTGTGCCTTGAATGGTTTGTTTTAATGTTCTACAGCGTAGTGTATCCAGGTCCAGAAGGAATAGAAACCATAATGTAGGAGTATAGACTATAGATTGCAACTGATCCAAGAGGAACTACTTGGAAGGAAGGCTTCCTAATGACAGTTGTAGAATTGTTTGGCTGATTACTGTTTCTATTAAGTGTGAAAATATACACATGTATTTACATTTGTGACACTTCCAAAGAGGAAAAGGTAAAAATGGGATATGAACTGATTGGATAGAAAGAGAGATTGAGTTCTCCTAATACTTGCTGATAGACTGTTAAGTCGTTTACATTCCTTCGCTTACTACAGTTTTTTAATCTCCGCTTTGAGAAATTCTATGCTATGCCAAGGTCCGTACAACAGTCTATGCCAAATGGGGCATAACCAGGAAAGACAACGAAGTGCGGATAACTTATTCATCTGAGACATTTACACAGCGCTTTCGAATATTATTAGTGCAACAGACTACATTTTAAGTAAAGATCAGACCGCTGGCATATTTTTCCAACCAGGAATCGAACCAGTGGTTTTAGTGATTTTCAAGCCAAAAAAAAAAAACCTTGATTGAGATCAATGGTTACAAGCCAACAAAAAAATTAATTAAAACAAAATTTGCAGGCCTTTCACCCACTTGAGTACCTCCATCGGAATATTACCTAAACAAAACAATAGCTAGCACAGCGGATCTTCCCTTCTGGTTTTACAATGACTATCCTCTGCTGCCTTGGTTCATACTTTCATGTAATTATATGTAACATTCCAAAGATAAAATCACCTCCCTTCTACCTGACACTATATTTATCAGATCACACACTTGAACATCCTGGCTTGTAAAACTGTGATCAAAACCGAGCCTTTCGTTTTCGAGCAGTGTATTTTGTGTCTGGAGGCACCATACATCCTTTATTTCTCATTTGCTCCTTTTTCCTCAGCACCCATTCTCTGCCCTTACCTCTTTTGGTTACCTTTTGCTTTTTCTTAGGTCTGTGCCGGTCTGAATAGCGAACCTGTGAAAGGCATGTGGGTATGTTAAGCAATATGAAAATTGTTCTAAGCCAAAACAATTAGAGAATGAGCTAAAAGTAACTCACAGTCCTGTTTTCTTCATCTTCACTAATTTCATCATCAGAACAACTTTCTCCCTCTTCGCCTTTTCCCTTGGGAACTGCAGTGGTTATGGACGGTGGTCCACAAGTGAGGACAAGATACTCCTTCCTGCTCTTTGTACTGCAATGGAAGGGATATTTATTGGTTATTGACCCATCAAGAAGATTGCAAATGGCTTTCATGGTCAACTAAGAAAGCAAATGCTTAGGATCGACAAATACACCCCACCTTAATTCAAATTTCCACCGGTTGTTCTCTGGCAAAAATGAACCCATAACTTTAAACTATTTTCAACCATAACTCAACTATAACTTTAAACTGTTTTCAACCATAACTCAACTATAACTTTAAATTATTTTCAACCATAACTCAACTATAACTTTGAACTATTTTCAACCACAAATCATCAAACCACATGGACAAGCAACAAATCCAACAAATAACAGTAAGATCCGGAACATAACTTTTAGCATTTTATAATTAAAGACTAAACATCAAGATTGCATGGTAAAAATGAAAAGGTCATTTAGAAATTCTAACAAAATGCCTGGAGTACCTGTGTGGATAATCGATAACAACACCGCCAGCAAATCCAGCATGCATTGCAGATCTCAAAATCAGCTCCCGCTGTGCTATATTTTCAGGATACACTTGAAAAACTGCTCTTGCACCCCTTGCCAGGCATCTATATAATGATCCAAAGAATGCCCTAAAATGAAATTGACACACATTAACAATAGAAGAGAGTAGGCATAATAATGTCCAACAGGAACTGTATGCTCTTTCACAAAATCATAAACTAGACATACTTCAGTCGTAGTCTTGGTTCATGGGAGGACTTATCAGCATTGCATAGCCACTGCCACATTAAATCAAATAAAAAAGGTGAAGTGAGCAAGAAATTCAATCAGGTGAGGTCAGTTGAAATTGACATCCAATAAGTTAAAGAAATGTCATTATGACTTCACAAAGGAGAATGATGCTATGCACTCCATAATCATGGAAAATCTCTTCCACATCAAGAAACTGGACATCTGAATGTGCAGCTATTTAAGACACTGGTAGAATCAACATAAACTAATCCATAACTTCAAAGTAATTTGAAGCTTTACCTTTCCACAGTAATAGATATAAATTTTTATAAATTTAAAGAAAAAAAAAGATAAGATGCTGGAACATATACACGGTGAATCTTTCAGTAATAAATCATTTAAGGAGCCCCAACAATCTCAATAATTTTTTACCCAAAATTTTCTCACTATCTCTCCACTACTGCATCTACCCAAAATCTTCCTCAATTTCCTTCAATTTGGAATAGGAATCACCTCTTTGTCATCTTCTAACATTGGCAACTTCTTCCCATTGATCTATGTTATAAACAAAAATTTTGATAGAAAATGGGAAATACCAAAGTTTAGATGCATCAAGTGCAATACTTGAGAGGTCTAGCACAAAAAGACATAACTAGCTCAAACATTCAAAATAAGGACTAGCTGTTCATAACAATTCCAAAAACTAGGATCACAACAATCAGTGGATGAATTCTAAATTTTGAATAAAGAAAACATTCATAACAAATTCACAATATTTGAATAACAACATTTGATAAGGAGAAGTTGACGGAAGAATTCTACAAAATTTAGCAAAATCTGACACAGTTCATTGTAAATGGTATACGCAAATAAGCATAACCTGAACAGCAGAGATACTAATGGCACCATCGACAACCCCAGAACGTAGAGCTAAGCCCTGCATCTCAATGCGAACACATTGTCATCGTAATAGAAATATTAAAGAATCCCATCAGCAAAATTGCAACTTCAATCACATATTATCACAAGAAAAATCAAATGAAAAAAGGCAGTTGTTATTTAAATGACATCCCAGCATGTATATAACTGTCCCATCAATGTTGCAACAAAGAAAGTCTAACATATAACAAACAGATTAAGGTTATAAAGCAATGCGACCACAAAAATACTTCTCATACCACTAATCTATACCTTCATAATTCATTCATATATCACCCATCCAGCCATGGCCACAACTGATACTTTTGTGATCTTAAGCAACTCAATTGACTGACAAATCAAAACATGCAACCATATTGATATCTACAAACAGCCTCCTTGACAAAGATTTCAATTTTAACGTTTTGCATTCAGCTTTAAGTAATATCAGCCATCAGTTTGAAATTTTCTAGGACCACCTACACAAAATTTTGATTTATTTCGAAGCACTACATAGATTTACAGAAATTTGACAAAAAAAAAAAATTAAGAGATTTTGAGAAACCATTTCAGATTTGGATTTAGAAAAAATGGATTCTCTAGGTAATTAAGAGTAATTGTACATTTTATCCCTACTGATTCCACTATATGTACCAGTAGCTCAGATTGCATGGATAATATCACAATAAAAGAGAGAGAGAGAGAGGGAAAAAAAGAAAAAAGAAAAAACTGAATTTTAGGCGGATACCTGGCCCATGTCACCAAGTAAAAGGTCACCCTCAACCTCCCGCTCCAATGCAATATCTACATTGAAAGTAACATCAGCACTCTTCCACAAGAAAGGAAACAATAGAATATATTAGCAAATTGATCAAAATCGATAACAAACATACTTAGCATTGACCATGAAATGTCTAAACCAATCCATTGGTGCCCCTTTTCAGTTAGTGTCTCTCCACTAAGTCCTGATCCACAACCTACAAAGAATGAGCAGTCACGATTATCAGAATAAAGTCTAATAATTGTTGAAAACTCATTCAGCCTTAGATGAAAAACAGAATTCTATGAAAAGTTGAAGGATCAAAACCTCAAACAGTACAACCCCAAAGGCTAACAACATATTCGGGCAATGACGGGTTTTCCAAAAAAAAATAAAAAATAACCCTCTTTTGTACATACCAATGTCAAGGAGTAACCGGGGAATTCCATCTTCAGGTAAAGCAAGAAGCTCTGCTGCTCTTTCTGATAGCTTTGCCTACAACAAAAAAGCAAATGGCAAAGACACCAATTAAACAAATAAATCATACCAAGAAGAGCGATTGATTCCAAACTAATCTTCCAAAAAAAAAAAAAGAAACTAATGAAGAAAATAGCATTAAGAAAACACCTGAATCTCGATTATACGAGAAGAAGAAGTGTATTTGCGAGCTTCAGTGTCATCATAGAAAATCTCAGGTGGTGCTAACAGTTCAGGCCGACTTGACATCTCTGAGCTTAACAACTAAGAGCGAGAGAACAAGTTTCGACGAAGAAGATAAATGTGGCGGCTGGACTCTTCTTTTGCACTGTGTTTGGATTAGGGTTAAGGGAGCGTAAGGAGGGCTAGCTGAAGGCAAGTCCGCACCGGGCGAAGGGGTTAGAGTAAAGACAGTAAATCACGGTGGCAACTGGTAGGGTGGCCTCCAAAATCACTTGCTCCAAAACTAACCGAACCCAAACCCGAATCCAAATAATTTTATTAATATTCAAATTTCATCCTAATACGATTTTTATACAATTCACTCTCATTTCAAATTCATTTATTATTATTCTTAATACTGGAATTTTATCTGAAATTTAATAATTAATATATAAAATTTAATTAAATTATTATGCATTTAATTGAATATATTCAATATTAATAGTAGATTTTAATTGATAAAATAAATTATAAGTATGCCTAAGGCCTTTCTGAAGCTCAATTTGCATTTATTGCTGGTAGACTTATTACTTATAATGTCTTACTTGCATTTGAGTTGATTCATTATATGAAATTCAAAGGAACTAAATATAGTGGAGATGTTGCTTTGAAGATAGATACCAATAAGGCCTATGACAGAGCTGACTGGGATTTTTTGTGAAATATTATGATCAAGATGGGTTTTGATATTAAGTAGATGGATCTCATTATGCTTTGTGTTACTTCTTTCAAGTACTCTGTCGCTTTTACTGGGATGGAAGTGGGACTAATAATTCCTGAGAGAGGCTTGAGGCAAGGGGATCCATTGTCCTCGTACCTTTTTCTTTTATGCACAGAAGGGTCGTCTGCTTTGCTTCGTCAAGCAGATTTGAATGGGTCTATTAATGATTGTAGCATGTTTAGAGGTAGTCCTAGCATCACACATCTTCTTTTTGCTGATGATTCTTAGTGCTAATGTTTTTAAAGCTGCAACTATTAACCAAATTCTGATAAATTATGAACTTGCTTTAGGGCAAGCCATTAACTTTCAAAAATCATGATTTTTTTTAGTAAAAATATTGTTGATTCTTTTAGGAATTCTATCTTTTTTGTATTAGAAGTTTCAGCAGGTATTGATCATGTAAAGTATCTTGGCTTACCTTCTTTTATTGGGAGAAGCAAAAAGCAGATTTTTTCTTTTTTGAAGAACAAGTTATAGTCATCGTATATCCGCTTGGCACAGAAGATTTCTCTCTAAAGCTGTTAGGTAAGGAAATTTTGTTAAAATTAGTGGCACAAGCTATTCCTTCAAATTGTATGAGTATTTTTCTCATACCGATTTCATTTTGTGAAGAACTACAACAGATAATGAACTTTTTTTGGTGGGGTTTGAAGCAAAATGGTCGGAAAAAGTTTGCATTGGGCCAATTGTGATCGTTTATTGCAAGAAAAGAACATAGTGGTATGGCATTCCAAAACCTTCATTTTTTTAATCTTGCTATGCACGCAAAGCAAGGTTGGCGACTACTTTCTAGGTCAAATTCTCTTCTCTCAAGAGTTCTCAAAGCTAAATATTTTCCTAATGGGGATTTTCTAACTGCACAATCCTAGCTTTACGTTGAAGAGTATCATTATGGCCAAAAAAGTTGTTCGTCAAGGTGTTCGAAAAGGTATTGGTAATGGTAAATCTATTAATATTTGGGCTAATCCGTGGTTACCAAATACTAAAAATGCGTTTGTTTCTAACACTATTGTGCCAAATTTTGGGCAGCTGAAAGTAGCATATCTTTTACTTGATAATGGTTTGCAATGGAATAAACATGTGGTGCATGGTCTTTTTATTCCTCAGGAGGCTGATTTAATTTGTTCTATTGATAGATGGGTTTGGCTCCATTTAAGGAATGGAATTTTTTCAGTCAAATCATATTTTATTCTTAATAAAAATATGGTGAATTCTCATATGCAGGTGCAAGGTTTAAATTTTAATATTATGTGAAAATTAAAAAATTACGCCAAAGGCTAGAAATATTCAGTGATGTTTATTGAATGGTTTCATCACTACTCGAGTCAGACTTGATGATAAAGGGATCGATATAGATAAAAATTGCTCTAGATGCTCTGGAAATCTTTTCTTCATGTTTTCTATTCTTGTTCTATTGCTTTTTCTGTTTAGGATATTTAAAAACTATAACGTGTTCCTCATAGCGATTTATTCATGGATTAGATAATATTAATGCACCAGGTTTTATTTAATGAAAGGCTTGAAGAATTTGCGATGTTGGTTTGGAAGTTATGCCTTGAAAGAAATAATTTTTTTTTTTGGAATGAGAAGGTTGCTAATGCGTCTTCCATCATCAGTTCATCCTTGGGGTTTCTACTGTTCTGGCAGAATTCTCAAGCTCTTTGAAGTTAAATTGATAATCCTCATCATCCCTTATCAAGTGAAGCGAACCAGAACTGTTGGAGCGATCCTCCTCTAGGATTATGCAAATGCAATTGTGATGGGGGCTTATTTTCGATATGCCTTTTGTGGGTTTTGGGGCAATAGTTTGTGACCATTCCAAGGCTTTTTTGGTAGTTGTTTCTGGTCATCTTTATGGCCCTGTTGATCCAACAATTATTGAAGCACTTGCTCTTCGTGCTTCTTTGACTTGGGTGTGCAGTGACTGGCCTAATCTTGATGACATTGTGGAGGTAGATTCACAAGTTGTCTATAGGGAAGTTCTTTCCCCTATAGAAAATAGATTCATCCTCAGGGCTACTCTTGATGATTGCAAAATTATTTTTAATTCAAGAGCTAATATCTCTTTTCTTTGGACTCGAAGATAAGTGAATTCAGTTGCATATTCTTTAGTTAGGCATTCGAATCAATATTCTAGTCTTCATTTTTGGAATTATGTTCCTTCTTTTATTGCCATCTGTTGGCTTAATAATATGACATTTCTTTCAAAAAAATATAAATATTATTTTTTAATTAAATAATAATTAATTTCATAATATAATTAGTATATTGTATGAATTGTTTTGCTGTTATAGTGCTTGAATGTTGGTGATGTTTGGAAAAATTTTTTACCGAACTACCTGATATAGTGCAATCAGGTGACTTTAGCTCTGATGTGACATCTGAGTTAATAAGTATTCGTACGTATAGTACAGTATTATAAAGGTGTTGCACTCAGTCCAGTTATCATTTAATCTTAAACTTCCACTATTATAATTATCTTCATCATATAATATATTAGTAAAACTCTAAGATTTATTCATATTTATTATATTTTGATTTAAGATTTTTAAGTTATTATTAATTTGTTTAAGTTGTTTATCATAATATATAGTTTTTATCTCTTCCATTTACAAGTTTATTCATTACATCCCATTTTATTTGCTATTTAATTTGTTAAATTTTCTATTTTATTCCTAATGTATTTTTTAAGGACAATAATTTTATTTCTATGTTATCAGGTTCTAATTGTCTAAATATTCTATATTTTATTAATTATAATTGTTCTATAATTTCTATTTTAATTAATTGTTCTTTAATATCTATTGCATTGGAACTTACTGAACTATTGTATATCTTGCATTATTCTTCTAGTAGTTATATTTATAATTTTTACATTTTCTGTTTATTTAATTAATTCTATATTTTCTCAAGATAATTTATCTAAATTTAATTTTTCCACATTATATTAGTTTTCAACTAATTTAGAGCTTTTCCTATAGCTTAATTAGGTACCAAAGTGTGATAAAAAGATAGTTTATTTTATTTTAAGGGGTGCAGTTAGGGGTGGATTTGCCCCTTTATCATACTTCAAGAGACTTTTTGCACCATTTTCCTATTTTATTTTTTCATACTTCAAGAGACTTTTTGCACCATTTTCCTATTCATTTATAATTGCATCATTGCAAGCAAAAAGGGTGTGATTCGAATCCTGATAAATTGAAAAAATAGGCAGGATTTCGACCGTTTCAAATTCATAGTTATACATGACATATTAGCAACAAATTTAATTACTTGTCCAAAATTAAATGAGAACTAAATTACCTAAATTAAATGAGAAAAAAAAAAGTAAAACCAGAGGCGTAGCAATGCAAGTGCTATACTAAGTAAAGTCCCTAATTATCTTTAATGGGCTTTATTACTTCACTAAAATTCCACCATAAAGGAAAACGCATAATTGCATATCAATATAAATTTCTGTGCATTTCCTCCATTTAGTTAGAGCTTGTTTGGCATTGTTTTGGAAGGAGTAAAAAGTTGATTATGGGATAAAAATATATGTTTGGTAAATGATAATTTTTTAAAAATAAAATTTGTAAAAAATGAAAAAACTCTTATATTAGAAGAAGTTAGAAATTGAATTTTTCATAAAATTTGAATTTTAGCTTTTAACGGTAGCTGATTTAAAATTTATTTTAAACAAAAATACTTATTATTAGAGGTGGTAAATGGACAAGATGAGTGAATTTGGGTTAGGTCATTAATGGATAGATCACTAATGAATTGGATAATAAATAGATATAAAAATATGGATCATAAATGAATCAATATCTAAATGGATTGGATGAATTTGAATTGATCCATGAATTTAATGTGTTATATTGATAACTATTGGAGAATTTTAAAATATTTCGATTTTGAATGTGTCAAAATAAAATAAATTTTATGATGTATTTTTTAATTAAAAAACTGTATGATGTATCTTTTAATTGTATTATACTTTTTATACATAGTACTCAAACTTGCTACTATTTAAATTACAGATAACTATTTCAATAATTATATTTAGTACTGTAGTAATTATTTTTGTTTTTCACTAGAGTAATTATTTTTGTTTTGTTAATATTTTGTTACAGTGACCGGATAATTTTTTTAGTAATTATTGATACATCATTTTAAGAGAATTTGAGATGAAAATTTAATCTCTAGATGGTCACTTTAGACTTCAGATTACTGTGAGAAGATAGTTCAGCAGTATCAACTTGACGAGTGGAATATAAAATCCGATATCCTGATGGACCTGAGCAACTCTAACTTCCCACCTCTTCCACCCAAAAGGAAATCATATTCGCCACCGTGGGAACCGATAGGGCGTCCCAAAAGGTGGTTTGATGGCTGCCTCGGAGCTGCTCCCTCTTCTGAGGTTGAGCACTCAAACAATGGGCTTAGAACTCACAAGTTTTTTATGAACAACCTTCCACCTGGTTGGCCGGCTTTGGGTGTTAGAAAAATGTTTTCATGGTTTGGGGAAGTCCATCAAGTCTTCATTCCTAAGAAACTGAGTGTCAAGGGAACCAAGTTCGGGTTTGTTAGTCTTGGAACAAATAAGAGTGCTGACTTCGTAGTTGAAAGGATGAACGGTGCATGGTTAGGGTCCGGTCAGATTCGAGTTAACCTGGCTCGCTTCAAGGTCAAGCAAGACAATAAAAATGTAGAGATTGGGAGGCACAAGAAGGCAGTGAATGCCATCGGATACAGGGACTCAAGATCCTATGCAACTGTGACAAGAGAGGACCTATGCAGCAAAGACGGAGTCAGGAAGGATATGTACATAAACCAAAGGGCAGGATCAGTAAACTTTCAATATGAAGCTACACAGGAAGACAGAGAGTGGCTCAGCTGTAGCCTAGTGGGGTGGTTGCATGAAGCTCAAAATGTCTCTAACATTCAAAGATGCATGATAAAGCAGGGTTACTTCTCTTGTGAATGTAGGCCTGTGGGAGGGAACTTGGTTCTTTTATCCTTCCTTTCATGCGAAGAGAAAGAAAATATGTTGGAATCTGGAAGTGAATGGTTGCATGAATGGTTTGAATAGGTTAAAGGCTGGGAACCAAAAGACATGTAAGAAATGCTATACATGGATTAGATGCGAGGGGTTTCCATTACACGCCTGGAATCCTAAGTTTTTTTCCACTATTGCTTCCTTGTATGGCAATTTCATTTGTCTAGACAATAATACAAGTAAGAAAATCTGTTTAAATGTGACCAGGATTCTCATAGGAACTTTTGCTCCCAGCATGATCAATGGTATCCTTACAACCAGGATCGACGGAACCACATTCCCCTTCAGAGTCTCAGAGGAACCTTCTAGTTTCTGTTCGGACTTGCTCATAAGAAATCCGGTATTAACTCCGATCACGCAAGGGCTCAGCCAGCAGACTCCTAGGGCGGCGGATGGGTCTTTTTCTTTATTTAATTCTTTGTCTCCTTTGGAACAGTCCTCAAGTGTGGCGCACATCTCCCAAAGTAGACCTGCAATATCAAATACACAGCTGGAGTCGGTGGCAAATGTGATGCAAAAGACAAGGGACGTGGGGATGGATTTAACGGAGCTGATTTCAAATGTGGCTGTTAGTTACAAGCCCAATTCCATAGCTTCCTCAGGAACCGATGGTAGAGACAGCCCTCATCTTAATGGGCTGGATTTAGTGCCTTATACTAGTAAGCCCAATGTAATAAGTGAATTGTTGAGCTCGATTTGCAATGCAGCAAACGTCCTCCCCTGCTCCAACGATTTGCACAGTTCAAAGAGGGATAAAGCCAAAAGGAAAGCTAAAAAATTAATCTCACTCTACCCAATTTGTGTCTTTGCATCAGATACAGTTGCCATCTTAGTTTCCTTGATTTTGATTTAGCTGCCGTCCCTCAGTGGATGGTTTTTGTTGGGAAGCAAACATACTGATATTTTGAGAATGGTGAACAATTTCGAATCTAGCTGCTAGTAAATTAGAGCTGTGTTGTGGTACCCTTTCACGTTGAGTTCATCTGACCGAGCACTTTTGTTGCTTGGCATGTTAGTTGCTTTCATAGTGTGAGATGGGAATTGAGGGCCCATGTTCTGTTCACTTTTATTTCTTTAGTGGTGAAGGTTGTGATGTTTTTTAGGGTATGGGGTTCATCCACTGTTCGTTGCATTATGTTTACAGATCAGTAGAGGAGATTGAGGAGTGTTTTGTGGCTTGATTTAAGTTTCTCTCGGGGTTCTCTTTTCCTTTTTCTCCTCTTCTTTTTCATAAAGGGTCCAGTGTTTTGTGGTTTTTTTTTTTTTTCTGTCTGGATATTGGGGTCTTTTTTTGGTGGAGCCTTTCAGTCCCGATTTTGTTCAGGGAGTTTTGTCGGTCTGAAGGCTTTTTTCTCGGCTGGTTTAGATAGGTTGGGTTGGAGTTCCTAGCCGAATCTTTAGGGGCTTCTTGTCTGATTCTGCTCTTTGCACTTAGCCTGTAGCTGTGCCCTCTCTCTGGTGTTTATTTTTTGTTCAAGTTTTCGGATTGGTTTTGAGTTTTGAAGCAGGAAATGTTTGGCACTGGGACTGACGCATCAACAAATACATTGTCATAGCTGATGTGTTGCCCAAGAGCACTGAAAAAAGCACAAGAGGTGAGACGAGTTTTTGGGGAAAATGGAGAGATGGATGAATCAAGTTTTAATGGATTAAAGTGCTTGAAGTTGGTCATCATAGAATCAATGAGGGTTGAAGCTTTTTTAGAAGCTTCAGTGATGTTCTTGTTGGCTCGGTTTTTTTTTCTTTAGTCTCCGTTTGTTTATTGGGTAGTGGCTCTTGGTCTCGGTCTTGGTTCCAGGTGTTGTAGCAGACCAGTTTTTCTTTTGTTTTGTTTCGGATTTGCTTCAGGTTGTCTATTACCAGGTAGCTAATTTTAGCTCCCACTTCTTTTTCATTAATAAAACTATAGCTTATATAAAAAAAAATAATAATAATTGCTTAATGGTAAGGAAAAGGCAATGTTATTAAAACCGGACCGGATAGAGAACCGACAAGGTTGAAGGTTCGTGATTCGATCGGTTCAACCGGATTCAATCGGATTTTTTTTCTATTTTTAAAATATTATAATTATTATAATTTTTTGAATACTATTGTATAAAAATTAAAAAAATATTCATCAAATTTTAAATATATATCACAAATATTTTAATAATAAGTTACGAAAATAATTTTAATTTTATTATTACAAGTGATTAATTATGGATTATTGAATATCATATGCTAGAAACATAAAAATACAATCATATCATGAAAATAATTTCATGTTTAGATGAAGTACTAATAAAGTGAACACAAAAAATATTAACCTTGCATATGTGAGTATAATTATATTTAATTACAATAAATTCAAATAGATAATAAATATATTAAATTATTAAGTGATATTTTTAGAATTTAAAATACTAATTTTTCAATAAATAAATAATAAAATTTTAATATATATATATATGTATGTATGTATGTATGTATGTATGTATATTTTAAATTTCCATTATTTATTTATTTGAAAAAAATTAGTATTTTAAATTCTAAAGATATTATTTAATAATTTAATATACTATTACAATAATTCAAATAGATAATAAGTATATTAAATTATTAAGTGACATATTTAGAATTTAAAATATTAATTTTTTTAAATAAATAAATAATAGAAATTTAATATATATATATATATATATATATATATATATATTTATACATGAATATAAATATATATAATTACAATGAATCAAAAATATAATAAATATATTAAATTATTAAGTGATATACTATATATATATATATATTTAATTATAATGAATCAAAAATATAATAAATATATTAAATTATTAAGTGAAATACTTAAAATTTAAAATACTAAGTTTTTCAAATAAATAAATAAATATATAAATATATATATATATATATATATATAATATCTATATATATATATATATATATATATATATATATATATATATAAAATATATATATATATATATATATATATATATATATATATATATATATATATATATATATGAAAAAATTCAAAAAAAATTGATTTTTTACATTTTTAGCAAAAAATCCGGTTTTGTCTGATTCGCCGGTTTTTCGGTTCTATCCGGTTCAATTCGGTTTTTTGCCAATTCAGTTTTCAATAGTCAAACCAACCGACTGACCTATCGATTCGCGGTTAAACCGGACGGTCCGGTCCGGTTTTAATAACATTGGGAAAAAGAAACAAGGAAAACCTCGAAAATGGAAACCGCGTGACCACGTTCTGCCACCGTCGTTAGCACGCCAATCTATTGCAATTGTCTACAGCCAACACTTCTTTTTGCTTATGGACGATGCTTATTAGAGTAGTACCTTATCGAACATTTTCACCCTCTTTTATTAAGAGAGACAAATGTACAATAAAGGTAGCGTCAAACTTTTAAGAGCTATCCTAGAAGGTATACCATAAGAACATACCTTGGGTAAAATATTTTTTTTAAAATATTCATTGAATTAATATTCAATAGATTAAAAAATGAGATTGATTAATTTAGAATTGATCCAATGAATATTGAATTGCGTTGGATTAAAAAATAAAATGGATCAATTTTATGTTGATCCAGTAGGTATTCATTTGAATTAGATTGAATTTGAATCAAGTTTTTTTTTCTAATAAATTTGAGTTCATCTATAGGTTTGAATCAATTGCTAGGTCTACTTATTATTTTATTATAACGATAATTATATCTAATATATAAAAATAATGTGTTATTCTTTCTCCCAATTTTTCTTTTTCCTTATTTTTCTATATTTAAAATTTTATATTTTTAGTTTTTATTTCAAGTTAGAAAATTTTAGATTATAAATAATTAAAAAATAATTATAATCATTTATAATTACTGCCGTATAATTTGATTAATTGAAAAAAATATTTATTGTTGAGTCAAGACAAATAAAAATTTACAAAATAATAATTTAAATATTTATTGTAAAAAATTATTTTTAATTATATAATTTATCAAATAGTTGATAAACTATTTTTAAATTTATAAATTATTTTAAATTTTATTTAGCAAACAGTTGTCTATTCTTTTAGATATAACTTTTTGGAATATAATTTTTATTAATTGAAATGTGCGTTATAATTTGATCAAATTACAAAGGAAGATTTCATCTCTCAGTTCTAAAAGCAGACAAGTAGTTTTGGCTACGATGGCAGAGAAAACGGAGAATACCTATAGGTTTTTTGTAGACAACCTACCCTTCGGGTGGCCGGCGTTTGGGGTGAAATATGTTCTCATGGTATGGGAATGTAGAACAAGTCTTTATCCCAAGGAAAATGAGTTCAAAGGGAACCAATTTGGTTTTTTTAGTCTGAGTACACCAATCAATATCGAACTTATCCTCAAGAAGTTGAATGGAGCTTGGATGGGAAATCGAAAAATTCGAGTTAACTTGGCGCGATATAGCAACAACAAAGAGGACAAGAAGAGGATATATGTCAAGGCTACTAAAATGGGTTTGTGTAGTGAGGATGGCAAACGGAAGGACACATTCATAAAACTTAGTGCTGGTTCGGTGAACTTTCAGTATGAGGTAGCAAATGAAGATAGAGAGTGGTTGGATAGAAGTTTAGTTGGCTAGTTACATCAGGCTCGAGACATCATCAACATTCAAAATGCTATGATGGATCAGGGCTATTTCTCTTGCGAGTGTAGACCAATGGGAGGTAATATAGTTTTGCTTACCTTCCCTTCCTGCACAGAGAAAGATAAAATGTTGGAGCCAGGTACAAGTTGGTTGAATGAATGGTTTGAGATGATTAAATCTTGGGAGCCTATCGATATATGTAAAAAGCATTATACGTGGTTAAGGTGTGATGGTTTCCCTTTGCACGCTTGGAACCCGACTTTTTTCTCCACTATTGCTTCATTGTATGGAAATTTTATCAGTTTAGACGACAACACTAGCAAAAAATGTTGTTTAGATGTTGCTAGATTTCTCGTCGCAACTTCATCTGCATCTTTGATCAATGATACTTTGTCTACCAGAATTGATGGGATATCATACACATTTAGAGTTATAGAGGAACCATCTAGCTTTTATCCAGATTTATTCATTAAAAGGTCTGTTAAGTCTTCAATGGTGAATACAGAAATGTAGGATCCCGGATTGCAGGCCACTAGAGAAGCTGAAGGATTACCTTCATCGATTTACTCGTGGACTTCCTCTGAAAATAACTCTCAAATGGCGCACTCTGCCCAATGTAAGTCCGCATGCTCGACTAGCCAGTCTGGAAAAAAAGCTGATTCTGGAATTAATTCTCAATTGCCGCACTCATCCCATTGTAAGCCCATATGCCCGACAAGCCAGTTAGGAAAGGCTGATAGGCCCACCGAGCACAATGAGGAACAGAGTTTGAGTTTCAATGAGGTAGTTGTTCAGATTGGCTCTAATGGCAAAGCTCCCTCAAAGTCGGAGAAAAGTATAAGAAAGGCAAAAAAAATTCGTTCATTCTACATTCTCGACACAAACAAATCCACTTTCCAGTTTCCGAATCTGAAAAAGAAAAAGGGAAGAAAGCCAAAGAAAAATTCAAAAAGGGTTGATGTTGCAGTGAACTCGAATCCCGATGACATCATTGCTGGTGAATCTCTATCTGATGGATGTATTTTTAATGTTAATGAAAGGTTAGGGAGAGCAGGATTTCCCCATCAGCTGAGGCACAAAAAGTTCTGGAAGTAGCTGAGTTGCTGGGTCTGGTTCTACCAGAAAATAGAGAAGATATTCTTGCTTCTCTCGTCAGATCTGAAGAACAGGATAGGGAAAATTGGGAGAAACTGAAAGATGGGAGATAAGTTGCAGTGGTTTCCAGGAGCGCCTCCAGTGATTCTTGTGAGATTATCGGGTTTGGTTGGTTATCGGTTGTAGAGAGTTTTGGGGGTATTGAGTATCAGATTGCTAGGCGTATTGAGTATCAGATTGCTAGTCTTCCGGTTATTTGGCGTTGAGTTGTGGTGCTTTGTTTTATGTTATTGTGGTTTTGAGGCATCGTGTGTTTTGGCTGAGTTTAATTCATTTTCTTCCTAGTATGGAAGTTGTCGGGTTTGAAGTTTTGCTAGTCTGGTTGCTTTAATGTTGGTTTGTTGGTTCGAGATTGGGTTGCGATCTGGATTTGGTGGTGTTTTGTTTTTGCCAGTTGGTATTACATTGCTCAGTCGTTGGAGACTGTTGTTAATGGTTTTTGAGACAACTCAGTAGGTTGTATCTGGCAGTTTCTACACTTTCAACATTTTAATTTCAGGTGCTCGTGGATCAGCCCCTCCTTCTGGATCTCTCCTCTGTAGTTTCGGCTGGCCTTTCTTGATTTTTTGAGAAGTTGCTTTGCAACTCCTTTTCGATGGGAACTGGGAAGCAGGTGTGGTCTTTATTGGGTTTTTTGGTTGAGAGTTGTGTTGCCTACTGGGGTTCTTCTTGGTATTAGGCAGAGTTTGGTTTTATCTGGTTGGTTGGTTTTTTGGCATATGGGGTTTTGTTCTTTCGTGGCATGGGGGATGCGAATTCTCTAAATGGTTTCTTGTCTCTGTACTGGGAGGATTTTCTTGCTTATTGCAGTTAGGCTTCTTCATCTTACTGCTGCATAGCAAACTCCTGAGATGGAATGCAGTAGTACCTCAGTAATTTTTTGACCAGGTTCAGTAAGATCTACTTCAGACATAAACAGAGAGAGAAATTTTTACTGACAAATTGCAAAGCAAGGTGTACATCGTAGGGAGGATTTTGTTGCCTGGCTAAACTGAATTCCTTTTCACTACAGAAGCTACTGCCAGTATGAAAGCTTGGTGGTTCTGTTGCTTTTTTGCTTTCTTCGGTTTTTCCTAGGGGCAGACTGTTTTTTCAGCTTTCAGTTGCGTTCCAAGTAGACCGTTTTGTTGCTGCGTTTTTTCCTTGTGCTTTTGTTTTTTGGGTCTTCTTGTGTGCTGAGTTGTATTGTTTTGGTTTGATTCAGCAGGAATACTCTGTCCCGCTGTTGAAGTTGTAATGTTTACCTACTGCTGCTGGGATATTAAACTTCCAGCTTCTAATAAAATCTCAGATTATAAAAAATAAAAAAAAAAATTTATTAATTGAAAAATTTGTTTTCATAATATGGCTTGCTTATCCATCTCTATCATTAATTTATTAAAACCTTTCAAGGCCAAATATAATTGAATAATCATGAATTACAGAATATATATATATATATATATATATATATATATATATATATGAAGGTGTTTTTCTTTTTTCTGTCATTTATTATTGCATTTCATTTCATTGCTATTTTTAAATTAAATATTATTTTTTATTAACTATATTTCCAACGGATTTTATATAGGTGAAGAGTAGAAATGACCAAATATCCGACATAATTTGAAATAAAATTACCAACAATTTTTTTAAATTTCTCAAGTCAATTTTTTTCTTATGAATTTTAAAAAAATTGTTCGTAAAATATATGGACTGTAACAAATTTTATATTAGCATCGAAAGTGTTCTGCTATAGGAAATTGCAATATTTTTAATTGATACATTTAACAGCAATTTTACTTTATAAGACATAGGAAATTGCAACATATTTTAATTGATACATTAACAGACGAAAAGTAACGTAACAGAAAATACATTAACAGATATATTGAAAAATACATATACACATATTTCATATTTGTCATTACAGTATAGTATAAAAAATTTTATATAAATGCTTTTTTTTTTTTCTAAAATAAATGTGTCGTAGCTATGGTATATCTAATTATCAAAACCAACTGCAAAAAAAACTGTAAGTTAGCAACGGCTTTTCTCCGCTTGCCAATTTGCGACGGTTTCGCGACTGTTTTATAATCCGTCGTGGGAAGGTTATTTTTCATTTTTTGAGACGGATAGCGATGGATTTAACAAACAGTCGCTAATTATTGGCGGGAAATTTACACTCCATGTTTTGCGACGGAATTAGCTACAAAAGTACCGTCGCTAATTTTTTAATTTTTTATTCGTAAAATTAGTAATAGAAAATTTAATTTTGGAGGGAAAATATCGGGCCACTTTTTGCGGCAGTTTAGCGACGAATAGTATTCGATTTCAGTAAAAAACATGAGCGGTGAAATTATGTAGTCGCTAATCCGTCGCAAACAAAATAAAAAATAATTTTTTCTATTTCATGCATTTTTGATATAGATCATATGAAATGGATATTTTATTTTAAAACAAAAATTTATAAATTATATTATAATTTGATAATAATTTTTTATCAATTATCTCAAAATTTAAAGTTATTTATTTAGAAAATTTACATTTTTGATAATAGTAATAATAAACTACTCATTATAATTATTATATAATCACATTATAAAAATTAATAAAAGTAAATATTTATAAAATAGTAATATAAAGTTTATTATCTCATTTAAAATAATTATAATTTATTTTTATTTTGTAAAATTTCGACCAAATATTAAATTAATAAAAATTTTAATTATATATATTTATCAAATAATTTTTAAATATAAAGAAGAAATAATGAAAATTGGTAGGGACATTATAATTTTTTATTTTTATTTTTCTCTTGCAATCGTATTTTATTATAATTGTATAATTGTACCATATATTTAACTAAATATAATTTACTTCTAAAACTAGTGAAATTGACCTTTTTCTTCACATATCTTAATAAATTATATATTCATTATGTGTGATCACATAATTATCTATAATCAAATGAAAATTAGCATCCAAATAAATAAAATTGGTTGTTCATTAAATTTTAACTTATTTTAAATAAATAAATAAATATGAACTTATCATAATAAATATAAATTTATGTCCAATTATATGTGGTGGTTATGTAACGCCCCAAAATTTGAGTCGCCTGATAATACTTTTTAATATGTGAGCAGTACTTCTGATATCGAATCACGAGGATCAATTTATTGAGGAAATTATATAAGCGTGTGTGTGTGTGTGTGTGTGTGTGTATATATACAATAAAATACCCACTTTAAATCATTTCAAGATAATAACATCCAATTTATAATAAATTCAAATATTAAATATACTTCAGAGTAATATAAGTATATTTTAGATTCGAACTCCCGCTCCGATATCATTTTTATTATATATTTAGATAAAATTAGCAAAATAAAAAAAAATTGTAGACATATGAATTTAATTAATTGAAAGACTTTCCAAACATTAGGAGTACAATTATTATATTTAAATTGATATAATTTTGATGGTAGATTGGCCTAAACAATTTAATTTTTTTAATTAACTCTATTATTTTATTCAATTTATGAAAATTAAATTAAATATAGAAATATAAATTAAAATTCATAAACTTAAAAGTATATCTTACCAAATAGAAAACAAAACTACTATTAAAAACAGAATGTGTTACGGCCCAAAATTTTTGAGTCATTTGAAAATATTTTAATAGGTGAATAATATTTTGATACCGGTTCATGGGGTTAATTATTGAGGAGCCAAAGAGTAAATATATAATTTTAAAATTAATAAATTAATAATTTTTAATTAAAGTATGATCTAATCACTAATAACAAGAAATTAAAATAAATTAATATAAAATAATCATTTGAATAATAATAATAATAATAATAATGATTAAAAAGAAAGGAAAAGTCCCTAGAAATTTCGGGACCATAAACCTTGTGTGGCCATAAAGTGATAAAATGATATGAGGTAGGAAAGAAAAAAAAAAAAGAGGAAAGAGAACAAGCGGGAGGAAGGAAGAGTGACGTCGGGAAATGGTGGAAATGAGCCACCGATGCCGGCGATTAGCCAACCTCGCTCCACCGTCGACTACCGTTTGCCGCCGTTCGGGGTTGTCTTCGTCATCGTTGCGGTCGTCAGAGGCGTGGTTGTCTCCCCTCCGCCGTTCTTCTCCTTCTTAAACCGAAGATTTCTTCCTCTTTTTCCGGTGAGTCACAGCGGCAGATGACAACACGACCACCAACGGAAGAATTCTAGCAGCAAGGTGTATCTTTCAGTGCCCTCTGTCGCTCCTCACTCGCCGGTGATTGACAAATCGGAGAAAGAAAGTCTCCGACGATTTTAGTTAGATTCCGGCCAACCATGGCAGCGCTTGAGCGCATGACCACCGAAAATGGAACCTGGGGATCCCGATCTTTGAGGTGGTAGTGTCAAATCATCTTTGACGAAGCTTCGGTGATCGGTCAGTCAATAACTTATAGCAAATGATCTTCAGACTTCTGTTTTCTTTGAATAATTTATAATTGTTTCTAACATTCAGCATAAATAATTGAACATTAATTATGATTCACTGCCTTTGAGAGTTGCTGTTGCACTGGTAACTCTGTTTCTTATTATGTTTGAGCCTCATTGCATCTCACCTTGCTCTCTTTTCCACTGATTTTTTTTCAATTTTTTTCTTAAATTTCTATTATTGATTATGGTTTGTGTGGCTGACAATCTGTTTTCGCTTTTCGGTGAGTTCTCTTCTTTTAAAAGAAAGCTTTTTTTTTTTCACCTATTTTTAACTTGCAGATACTGATGCGATTGAGCATACACAGCCTCTGAGCCGTGGTTCACATTTTCCCTATTTTTGTTTTGTATTTTTTACGTTTGAGTTTGTAATTTCTTTACTGTCCTATTATATATTGTTCTCTGATTCCTTTTTAATTCTAAATTAGACCCACTTTGTGCTATCTGCAAATTTATTTCTTGGTGGCTTCAGCTAATATTTATTTGGCTGAGGCTTGTGTTAATTTGAACCTTTTCCAAGAACACGAGAGATACAGGTCAAAGGAGTCGCAGTCCTTGAAAAATGTCTTTGTTCTTTCATGTTTTTGTCAAAAATATCCCTTCTTATCTAATTATGTGTTTAAAGCTTGTGGCATGTAATTGAAAAGTGTGGCATTTTGCTAAATGATTTGATCTTAGGGACAGTTTTTATGGTTTGATTTGATTAATGTAATTGCTGTTGAGCATAATTAACATGTGAACCTTATACACCGATAGAAGTGAGGATGTTCTTTCTCTCGATGGGCACAAAATATGTTGATGTGTAGGTTTGCAACCTGTTAATTTTTAACACGTGTTGTGTGAAAATGGTTATGCTATTTGTATAAGGTTCATGGTTCCAATGAAGGATTGGAATCTTTGTTCCCAATGGAGGATATTGCTGTAATGGGGATATGGGAGTTGTTACCTCACCTGAATATGTATTTAAAATGTTGTATTATTTTTGTAAAAAAATTTAATAAGTCCAAGATTGATATAATCGAATTTGTAAAAAATATTTAAACATGTTCTAAAAGTAATTTTATATTTTTGGGACTATTCATTTTTAATTTAATTTTTTAATTTAACATTTATTAATTATAAAAAATATTTATACACATTCTGAAAATAATACTTGTAACTTTTGGAAGGTGCAAAGACTAAGCGGCCAATTATATTAAATTTATGGTAAATTTTGAAATATTTATTTTTGTAAAAATGACTTTTTATACAGAGATTAGACATTTCATGTATTTTCTTGTTACAATTTTTTTTCTCTTTTAAATTTGATGACATTTCGTATAATTAATTATATATTTTACGTGGCCGGTTACGTGACACATTTTAAAAGAGTCATGTAGCAAGTAATTTTGACGTCAAGGTGACTTTATATGTAAAACTGTATAATTTAAGATATTTTTTTATTTTTTTATCACTTTATTTATAGTTATTATTCTATAAGTCTAGTGCCCTGAAGTGTTGAGATAAAGACTTGACTATTACTCATAAAAGCTTAATCTTTATTGAACTGAAAATGGCTATTTTATTAGCCTTACAATGGTTAACTAAATGTCAGAAAAATAGTCAAGTAAATAGCTAAATAAAACATAAATTACTGCTAATCAGATTCCTTGAGACTAGGATTTATTGAAACTAAATTATAATAGACTCCTACAAAATAGTAACTACCCGTAACAAACAAAGACCTTTTCATACCCTCCCTTAAACTAGCTGCAGGTTGCAGTTAGTTTAATTCAGAGACATCAACCATTCCCATCTTCTTCCTATGCTTTTCAAAAGCATCAACCTTCAGAGCTTTAGTCATCAAGTCTCCAACCTGCTTTTGTGTTCCACAAGGTACCGACTCGACTTCTCCATCACGCGTAATATCTCTTAGGAAATGAAAACAAACTCTGATGTGTTTGCACCTCCCATGCATTACTAGATTTTTGGAAAGTTTAATTGTTAAACTGTTATCACACATGATAGTAGTACTATCTTCTTGATTATGACTTAAATTCTTCAAAACTTGTCTCATCCACACAACTTGGCTGGCATAAGCAGCAGCTGCTACAAACTCTGCTTCTGTAGTTGAAAGAGTAATGATTGGTTGTTTTTTAGACATCCATGATACTGCCCCTGCACTCAATAAGAATGCATATCCAGATGTACTCCTAGAGTCAGCTTCATCTCATGCGTAGTTAGAGTCCGTGAAAGCAAATAATTCTTCATCCCCTCCCTTCTTATAGAAAATCCCATAGCTAGTAGTTCCCTTTAAGTACCTCAATATCCTTTTTGCAACTTGTAAATGCAACTAAGTAGGCCTTGACATATATTTGCTAATCAAACTTACGCTGAACATAATGTCCGGTCTTGTAGCTGTGAGATACATTAAACTTCCAACCATTTGTTTGTAATACGTATCATCTACAACTGCTCCATCTGCATCTTTGCTAATCTTAAAGCCTGGAACAATTGGACTTTTAACTGGCTTACTCTCATACATTGCAAATTTCTTCAACACATCAGTGGCATACTTTCTTTGGCACATGGAAATTCCTTATGGTTTTTTCAAAACTTCAATTCCGAGAAAGAATCTCATTTTTTCCAAATCAGTCATGTCAAATGTTTGCATCATAGACTTTTTAAACTTAATCAACAGATCTTTATCATCACCTGTATAAATTAAATCGTCAACATAAATGCTAACAATTAAAATTTTACCTCCATTTCTTTTGATGAACAAGGTCTGTTCAGTTGGACACTTTTGAAAACCATCACTAATGAAGTGAGACTCTATGTGACTGAACTAGGCCCTTGGTGCTTGTCTTAGACCATACAAGGCTTTATGTAGCTTGTAAACCTTATGTTCTTTCCCTTTCTTTACATACCCCTTTGGCTGCTCAACATACACATCCTCACTTAATCTTCCATGAAGGACGCAATCTTCCATGAAAGAACGCAAATTTGACATCTAGCTGAAAGATATCCCATCCTCTGCAAACTGCTAATGCCACAATCATCCTTACAGTATCCATGCATGCAACAGGTGCAAAGACTTCAGTAAAATCAATTCCTTGCCGTTGAGAGTACCCCTTAGCCACCAAGCGTGCTTTATATTTATCAACTTCACCAAGCTCATTTAACTTTGTTTTGTAGATCCACTTCAATCCAATTGTTTTTGCTCCAATTGGTAGATCCATGAGCTCCCAAGTTTGATTCTTTTCAATGAAGCCTATCCATTGCTTTTCTCCATTTCTCATGATTTACAGCTTCTTCAAACAGAATATGATCATCTTCAATGACATCTTGCACCATGTAGGCCTCTACTTCTTTTTCACTTAGTCCTTCTCCATTTACATAATCATCCATCCATGTGGGCATCCTTCTCTCCCTTATTTGAGTCACCATGCCTGCGTTATTACCCCCTTCATTATTCCCATCATCTTCACTTTCAGCATCGAACTCTCCTTTAGTTTCTTCTTCACTATCATCATCATTCCATAGTAATTCAGCTCTGATTTGTTCTTTGAAATTGCTATCCCAATTCCAATTTTTTTCTTCCTCAAAAATTACATCTTTACTAACCATAATTCTTTTAGTCTTAGGGTTAAATAGGCTATACCCTTTTAACTCTTCACTAATACCCAACAAAACACAAGGAAAGCTCTTATCATCCAACTTACTCCTTCTTGCTTCTGGTTTATGGACATGTGCAACACACCCCCAAATATGATAGAGAAGGGCAACATCAAGCCCACAAGTGTGAAGGCCCCTTATCCACCAAAAGGAATTTCTATCAGTGGAGGGAGCCCAACACCCTTATAAGCCACTAACTGTCTAGTTAGTTAACCGATGTGGGATCGTAACATTGCCCCCTCCCTCAACAGCCGACGTCCCGATGGCTTGTCACCCATTGGTGACTTTTCCCCAAGGGTTCCTTTCCTAGGTCACACCCGCTTGGTGGCTTCTCCCTTCTAGGTTCCTCTCCTGGGCCACACCCACTTGGCGGCTTCTCCCCTGAGGTTCCTCTCCTGGGCCACGGATTCGGTAGGTCGGACTACTAATAGAGAAGGGCAATATCAGGCCCATAAGTGTGAATGCCCCTTATCCACCAAAAGGAATTCCTATTAGTGGAGGGAGCCCAACACCCTTATAAGCCACTATCTGCCTAGTCAATTAACCAATGTGGGATCGTAACAAAATACGAAAGTGCTCAATTGAAGGCTTGATTCCGCTCCATGCTTCTTGAGGAGTGACGTTCTTGACTGCTAAGGTTGGACATCTATTCAGTAGATAAAATGTCCAGTTGATAGCATCTTCCCAGAAAGTTTTAGGAACCTTCTTGGCAATAAGTAAGCAGCGTACCATGTTCATGATTGTTCTATTTTTCCTTTCGGCAATTTCATTTTGGTGAAGTGTATAGGCAGTTATGAGCTGTCTTTTGATCCCCTGCTCTTCACAAAAAATTTTAAAGCTAAGTGAAGTGAACTCTCCTCTTCTATCTGTCCTCAAGCACTTGATGGATTCTTTTGCTTCTTTCTCTACTTGGTTCTTAAAGATTTTAAACTTTTCCAATGCTTCTGACTTTTCCACTAGCAAATATACCTAAGCTTTACGACTATAATCATCAATAAAACACAACACATACTTCTTTCTTGTAATGCCCGATAGCCGAACATTGGTCCGAATACCGATGTCACCCTACATTGCGGTGGTCCATAAATTATTATTAAATTATCCATTGATAGCATTCAATATTTAACCATTAAGTCATGGGTTTCATATTTTAAAATATCTTATTAATTAATCTATAAAAATTCGGGCAGCATAACGGCTGAAACCCAAATTCTGCCTTCGTACAATAGTCACAAAACACTCCCAAAAGGTTCACAATATCCAACCCAACCTTCACAATCTAAATATATACTCCACAAGATCAGCTAAATACAGAACAACAGTCATTTCCAATAAGTTTACATATAACCACACATACATACAGTACATAACATATGTATAAGTCCAAAACTATATACAGTCCAAAAACTAGCCATGTTGTCCTACAAGGCAACATCTATATGTACAGTCTCCACAAAACCACCAAAAATGCTGGATCCTTCTAACAATGATTTTCTTCCAGTACGAACTCAGTCTCTGCCTCCTGTGTGCAGTATAAAACCACACGCTAAGTATAAAAGTACTTAGTGGTGAACATAAACTTGAAACTCCAGAATTTCACTACAGTTCATTCACATATTTTTCATAGCTATATCTCATTATAAGACAAACATTTTTCGATTAATTTCTAAATGTTACTTTTATTGACAAAATTACTATTTTCCCCTTGCTTGAGAAATTCATTCTCAATTATAGTTTTTCAAGTTTTATTCTCAAATTCTATCACTTTAACTTGAATTTTTCACTGTAGGGATAAATTTTCACTTTAGTCCCTAAAGTTTCAAATATGCGCTTTTGTCCTACTTTCTGATTTCACACATAATACTAAGGGCAAAATACAATTACAATTTACAATAATGCATCATTACCGATTCATGGTAATAATTAGTTTTCATTATTAAAAACAGTCTCAGTATTTCGAATATACCAGTTTTTCAATTAAAATAATACAATTCAATTACCATTATTTTATTTATTACTTTCTTTTTCAATACATGCTCCTTACATGTCATATAAATTAATTATATTCTATTTTGCATTTATTCCAATTTATATCTCAAAATTTCACAAATTTTCTTAAGGTCCCTATTCGGTTACCTTATTTCAATTTCCTCATAAATTATATTTTCTACTCAAATTAATCACACTAAACATAAAATCATCTATTTTTCATTTATTTCAATTTAATTCAGAAAATTTCATTTTAGTCCCTAATTTTTTTTTGTAACCGAAATTTTCCCGAAAATTTAACTTGTCTAAATTTTAATTAAATACCATAATTTCACTAATTAATCTTCTAATTGCACAATTCTAAGTCCAATTTCATAATTAATTCGTAATTAATAATTAACTTAAATTTTTTTCTAATTATATATACAACATATATATTGTGAAATTAAAGGGTTTAAAATTATTCACTTACAAAATCACTCAATAACCTTGTATTTCCCCTTATTTTTGGTTGGTTTGCTTCCCTCTCTTTGCTCTTCAATTGGCAGCAATTTCATGGCCAAAATCACCATAGATTAAGTCAAAATTTTGCTCAAATAATACTCACAATACTATAATTAACACTTAATTACTCTAATTATCAAATAAAACTAAAATTTTCCCAACTCACCAATTTAACCACTTGAAAAATTAGACTTTATTCACCTTCTTTCACCGCCCAAAGCAACCAAAGGTGAAGGGAAGCAAGATTAGACAATTTAATTTTAGATGATGGTTGAGAAATTTGTGAATTTGGCTTAGAAAACAAAGAACAAAATGAAGAAGGAGAAGAAGAAGTAGAAGAAGCCACGGCAAAGGGAAAAGAAATGGTGTTTTGGTCATCCAAAAATCAAGAGATAAATATCTCTTAATGTCCATTAATTAAACACCTACTTTAGGACAAAATAAATTAAGTCTTAAGTGGGTCTAATGCTATAAGTCACTATTTAATTGGTCAATACACTTTTAGTTGTCAATTTTTGATAAATATTATACCAAAAATTTCTAAAAATATTAATTAGGCCATGCTTAAAATTTCGGGTCAATTCGAGATCGTTTCGATATCAACCTAGCCCCGAATGTAAATTTTAATCAGTCCGAAAGCTAAATTTTCAAAGTCTTCAAAAAATTTATTTTATCATTCCAAAAATTCATATACATAATTTCTAGTCATTTGGTGCAATCGGAATAATTTTATGAAGTCCAGGGAATATTTTTAAGCTAGTCAAAGTTCCTAGTCAACTATATCGGTCCAGTTAATTATTTTATTTTTCCCTTTTTGAAGACCTATTTGACCTCAATTTTAGCCCAAATTATAACACCAGATTCGTTATGAATAATACTTTACAATGGTGAAGAAAAAAATTTTTATGGGCCCAGTGGCCCCGGGTGGCACTATTCACCTCGGGAAGTACTATTCACGTGATCGGAAATTCTTGGAGTGTTACATTTCCACTGTGTGATGTTGGTTCAATAGGCCCACAAATGTTAGCATGAATATGCTCTAGTACCTTAGTTGCACGTCATTCACTCCTTTTTGGTATCACATTTTGGTGTTGCTTTCCAGTAAAGCAATAAGTGCAAGTAATGCTTGAATCTCCCAGTTGAGGTATTCCGTGCACCATCTTTTTGGATTGCAAAGTCTTCAAGCCTTTTAGATTTAGGTATCCATATCGTTGATGCCATAAATGAGTAGAATCAACACTGGTGTGCAAACACTCTTCCGTGGTACTTGTAGTGGCCGCAGATCTTTCATTGATCAAGATAAACATACGATTAACACTCATTTCAGTGTGAGTAATGAGCCCTCTGTGTGGTTGATAAATATTACAAGTCCCATTCTTACTTAGGATAGTAAGACCCTTTTCCTACAATTGTCCCACACTCAACAAGTTGTTTCTTAGTTTAGGAACATAATATACATTGCTGACCACAAAGTGAATGCCATTAAACACCAACTTGACACTGCCTTGTCCAGTCACTAACATTCTAGTGTTGTTGCCACATTTGACAAAATGTGCAATGTCATCAACCAAGTTTGAGAACATACTTCTATCACCACACATATGATTGGAACACCCAGTGTCAAAGAACCATGCATCACTTTTCTTTGCCTTATGTTCATTCACATACGCCATCAAAAGCAATTCTTCTTCCTCATCCAGTTGTGCGTAGTTAGCTTCTTTATTCCAGTTAGGACATTCGTATTGAAAATGCCACATGTTGTGACATTTGAAGCATTCTATATTGGCTTTATTGAAGGTTGGGTTACCTCTGCCACGTCCTCTCCCTCTTCCACGAGATGGCATATGACTACGACCTCTTCCTCTTATGCCTCCTTCATGAGTCACTTTTAATACCTACTCTTCTGCTTTGGGCCTTTGAAATTTTTGCTCATGAACAATTAAAGAGCTTTGCAATTCATCAATTGATAAACTATTAATATCCTTTGACTCTTTAATTAAGCAGACAATATAATTGAATTTGTTACTCAAATATCAAAGTATTTTCTCCACTACAACACTATCATTCATTTTTTCAACATAAACTCGCATCTTATTAGCAATAGATATCACTCTTGAAAAGTAGTCAGAGACACATTCACCAGATTTCATCTCAAGAATTTCAAACTCTTTACGAAGAGCTTGAAGAATAGATCGTTTAACCCTGTTATTGCCTTCATACTTCTTCTTCATGGAATCCCATATCTGCTTGGATGTGTTTTTTTCTAGAATGGTTTGTAGAATTGTTTGATCGATAGCTTGAAACAGATAATTTTTCACCTTCAAGTCTTTCAGCTTCATCTCATCAAGCTTTTTTTGTTGCTTCTTTGTCAATGCCACTCCAGTTTTTGGCTCAACATAACCAGTCTCCACGAGACTCCAGTATTCTTTAGATCTTAAGAAGTTCTCCATCAACATGCTCCAATGATCGTAATGACCATCAAACTGAGGGATAGCAGGTTGCACAAAGTTCCTTTCAGTCGTCATCGCTATCACTGCTGCAAATTACAAAGACTGCTGCTTTATTTCTTCAGGCCCAATGGGGGCTCTAATACCAGTTTGTTGAGATAAAGACTTGACTATTACTCAGAAAAGCTTAATCTTTATTGAACTGAAAATGGCTATTTAAATAGCCTTATAATGATTAACTAAATACCAAAAAAATTGTCAAGTAAATAGCTAAGTAAAACGTAAATTACTGCTAATCAGATTCCTAAAGACTAGTACTTATTGAAACTAAATTAGAATAGACTCCTACAAAATAGTAACTACCCATAACAAACAAAGACCTTTTCATGAAGCAAAACTAACCTTATGTTCTTATTATGTAATTCTTTTCATGTTCTTTTATCTTTTCCTCTTCTGTTTTTTCCAATTCTCGGTTTGTTGTTTATTTCCCAATCTAATATGCGATAGTGACTTTCTAAATCATAACCACCACTTTATAATTGCGATAAAAACTCATATACTGACATTTAGTGTGTTTTATGAATAACACAAAGCATTTAATGTGTTTTATGAATACATTTAGAGTGTTTTATGAATAACACAAAGTATTTAATGTGTTTTATGAATACATTTAGTGTGTTTTATGAATAACATTTGTTGCAATTTTTCTTTGAGCATAAAACAAGGTGTGTGCATTTTTCTGATTTTTAAGTCTTTTCAATTTTCAATTTTGAGTTTTATAATGTTATCTCATAAATTTCGTAGAAAATATCGATTACTAAATGTGAAATGTTACACAGGCCGAAAATGTTTTTCCCTTGCAATTTTTTTCTTGAAGTGGGGATCCATTCTCAGCAAAGGACCTGATCACCATGATTCTAGACATAAGTTGGACTTCAATCAAGAAGTTACTATGATATGTGAGCACATAAGGTTTAAAAATTGCACCTATGTATTTAAGGCAATGCTCATTGCATATGTGTACAATATATGATTCATTTAATTAATATTTCTTGTTTGCTGCCATTTCTTGTATGTGCAGGGTTATTGTGCAAGGCTTAAAGATGAAATAAATCACTACCTACTGCTTGTGTTTTTTGAAGATTGAATAAGAAATAACTACTTGCTAAGAAGTTGAAAGAATAGCAGGTGTGCGTTTTATGAATAACATTTGTTGTTCCTAATTGATTTTATGAATAACATTTGTTGTTCCTAATTGATTTTAATTTATGTATTTATCTCCAATATTGAAAGGCTTATTAAGTTCATATACTGACATCCAGTATTTGAAGGTTTCTATGAAAGTTTTAGCTCGCAGTGATGTTTTAGAGATTGCTTAGCACATGTCTGTGCCTCTCACACATGCTTTTTGAAATTAGTTCTTTATTTAAAATTTATTCCTCAAGTTGATCAACCTCGAACACACCTCTGATGCACCGAAGGGTTGTCATGTCCAGGGAAAGCAAACCTCACCACATGAATGGAAGATAGAGGGAAACGGTGAACATTTCAAAAGTACAAATGCTTTACCTTTAGGTAAGCTAAATGGGCATTTTGCTTGTTTAATTACAGAATATTAAAATAATGTGTTTTGTAGTTTATGATTTTTATGGTTAATATGATAGTGCTTTTGGAAGAACATTTCCATTTATTATTTGATTAATATGATAGTGTTTTTGGAAGAACATTTCCATTTATAGTAGCATATTTTAGATGACTAATAAAAGTTTGAAAGTGCTAAATTTTTGCTATTCAATATTGGCTGATATTTCAAAGTGAAATTGTTCTGTCTTGCCATTGATTTTCTTTTTTGATACACTTTTATGAAATTAGGTGTTGAGCATTTCCCTAGCAGCATTGGGATCTCTAATGTGGCTTCCTAAGAACAAATCCATAACTTTGATTCCTATAATATATGCCATCCTTAACAAGGTAATGTTCTTCATACTTGTCATTGCATCACTCCTTTTTTGGTGTATCTTTATACACTGGTAATGCACTGTACAATGGTTATATTGTTTGCCTAATTCTTAAAAAAATTTATAATAGATGTTTAAATTTTGTTAGCATAAATTTGTGTAGTTGCATTCTTTAGTTGCATAATTTTGCTTGTTTTTCAAATGAAGGGTTTATGTACATAGATGTGCTCTCTTTGGCTTTATGGTTTGATATATTTGTCAAGTTCACTGTTAATTATGCTCCATTGGGATTTTTTTATTTGCCATTAGTGATCCTGCGTCTTCTGTATGATGATTCATTTTTAAATCAATCCCTTCCATCGATATCACTTGTTACAGTTGATAAATCCAATGCACCTTATAGAGTTTAAGGGGATGGCTCTTGGAGGTCCAACTAATTTGTTTGAGTCTTGTGTTTAATGGTGGGTTAGGTTCATATTTGAGATGGCATCATTGGAACTGTAATGGGATAACTCAGTCTGTTGATTTCTTTTATTCTATCATCAGTCTATTGATTTTTTTTATTCTATCATCTAACTTAGATAATTTGGTGATTGCATTTTTAGTAAAATTCTAATGACTATAAGATAATCTTTTCTTTTCCTCTTCAAATCTCATTTGGGTTTATTGCTAGAATTCAGTTAATTACTTACACATTAAGATAGAGTAAACCAAAATTAGTAAATGATATGTGATTGGTTGATATGTAAGCAGGGATATTCCAATAACAAAACAAATGGAGTAGTTTCTTGCAAACTAAGAGTAGTTTCTGGCTAAAGACTATCGGTAAAGAGGGATTGCATTTAGCCTTAGGGTATATTATTACAGCAATATTAGCTAGGAGCTAATTCTATATTTAATAAAAAATTGTAAAGATTTAATTTGTTAGTTATTAATTTTAGGGAAATGGACTGTATAAATAATACTTTTTATATATATATATTTTTTATGTTAACTTTATATTTGTAATGAATTCATTACAAATTATATATATATGAAAAAATAATATTATTATTTATATTTGCATCTATTATATATGAATTTTATAATATAAGATTATTATTTATATTGTATATAGGATGAAAATTTAAAAATACATCAAAATAAAAAAATAAATTATGCAATAATTTAGTGATGGATTTGTGACAAAACTGTCGCTACTATATAAAAGTTAGAATTTAACAAATAATTGGCGACTAATATTTCGTCGCTAAATTTTACAGTAAATTAATAATTAGTGACGGAATTTGTGACGGAAATGTAGTCGTAAAAATTATTAAAATAATACCAGAGACCAATTATGAAAATAAATTATCAACGACACAAGCAAATTTCGTAGCTAAATTAGAGACTGTTCGTCTTCGTCACTAATTTATTTTAGCGACGTAATTTTGATAATTAGCGACGAAAATTTCTGTCACTAATTGACAGTTTTTTTGTAGTGAATTAGGAGCATACAATATTGATCAATTAACCGGTGCATAAGTAAAAAAAATAATCATGTTAAAGTTGTACAACATCAGCTCTATTGGTTTTTGACCAAGTTTGCATAATAGCTATTTTATTGCTTTAAGTTGTTATTTTATTATTTTTCGGTTGCAAATATTTTTCCTAATTTTTCGAGTTGCATATACACTTTTCTAATTTTTAGTGTTAATGGGACTATTGGTTAAGAAAAACGTGGGTGTCTTTGTAAGCCTATCTATGTAAGGCTATTAAATGAATTGAATAAATATTCCTACCATTTTTTTCTACAAAAGTATTAGTTCACTCTCAAATTATTCTTTTATTGAACTTGTAGTTCCTGTTCTATTTTAACATTTTGGTATCAGAGCCTGCACAATGAATGATCTTCAGATTGATGGAGGGATAAGGAAGCTCAATAACCAGAATTATAATGCATAGGCAACATGTATGATGTCTTATTTGCAAGGCCAAGATATTTGGAAGGTTATAAATGGAAATGATGTTACACAACCAGAGGCAGAGGATGGCAATGGAACGTTACAAAGGTGGAAGGTTAAATCAGGCAAGGCAATGTTTGCTCTCAAGATAGCAATTAAAGAAGATGTGTTGGAGCATATTCGAGATGCCAAAATGCCAAAGGAAGATCGGGATACACTTGCTGCACTTTTCTCAAAGAAGAATGATGCAAGGCTGCAACTTTTAGAGAATGAGCTATTATCAACAACTCAACGCGATATGACAATTGCCTAATACTTCCACAAAGTAAAGTCGGTATGTTGCAAAATTTCAAAGTTGGATCCAACAGCTTCAACTGGAAAAATTAGGATAAAAAGAATAATTATCCATGGATGGAGACCTAAATACAGAGGATTTGTTGCTGCAGTATAGGGATGGACAAATCAACCATCACTTGTTGAGTTTGAAAATTTGCTTGCTGGTCAAGAAGCCATGGCTAAGCAAATGGCTGAAGTCTCATTGAAGAGTGAAGAAGAAGCACTCTACATCAACAAGAGCAAAGCAAACTCCAAACAATATAGTGTTGGGGGATCTAAAAACAATAATGACAAGGTAAAAATTCATCAAGGAGACGATAGTTCTTGCTTGAAAGAAGCTTCAAAAACTCATAACAATAATAGAAGATTTGAAGGAAAGTGTTACAATTGTGGGAAAAAAAATTGCTGGTCCAAGAGAAAGTCTGTAGAAAGTAATGCTGCTACTTCCATGCAAAGGAGAAAAATGAAGATGATTGGGATGCCAAAGCACTCTTTACTATGAAAGAGGAGGAGTTAGCACTTACAGCAACAATATCTAGTTTAATTAATCATGAGAATGAATGGATTCTTGATTTGGGCTGTGCAAATCATATGACGGGTGATAAACAAAAATTGGTAAACTTGATAGAGTACAAAGGAAATCATGTTGTGGTTATTTCCAATGATTTAAGGTTACCAATAGCTCACATTGGTAAGACAGTAGTTTCTCCTTAACAACAAGGTGCCAACCAAATGTCACATCAAAATATCTACCATGTTTCAGATGAGCCAATAATGAAGGGGCAAAGATCAGAGTCAATCTATGTGATGTTTGCAGAATCTGCATATGTAGACAAAATAAGAAAGAATGAGACAACAAATTTGTGGCATATGTGGTTGGGTTACGTGAGCTATTCCAAGCGAAGTGTGAAGATGAAAAAGTTAATGCTCAATGGCCTCCCTCAACTTAAAGTAAGAACAAACACTGTTTGTGCAGGATGTCAATATGATAAAGCACATCAATTGCCATTTGAAGAGTCAAAATTTAAAGCCGATAAACCATTACAATTGGTTCACTCTGATGTTTTTGGACCTGTCAAGCAGCTATCAATTGGTGGAATGAAGTACATGGTGACTTTCGTTGATGATTTTTCCAGATATGTATGGGTTTTTTTTATGAAATAAAAATCTGATTCTTTTTCAAAGTTTAAAGAGTTCAAAGAAATAGTTGAGGGAGAAATAGGCAAGAAAATTTCTTATTTAAGAACAGATAATGGAAGAGAATATAGCTCAATTGAGTTCTCTTAGTACCTAAGGAAGTGTGGAATTCATCATTAATATACTTGTGCTAACATGCAGCAACAAAATGCATTATGGAGAGGAAGAATAGGCACTTTGCTAAAATTTGTCATAGTATCCATCATGTAAAGAATGTTCCAGGAAGATTTTGGGCAGAAGCAATGCTAACAGCAACATTTGTAATCAATAGACTTTCTCAACAAGGGTTAAATTTCCTTTCACCTTTTGAAAAGTTGTGGAATACAAAAGCTAATGTTAGCTATTTTCGAAAATTTGGATGTGTGTGCTATGTTTTTATTCTAGATCATTTGTGTAGCAAGATTGACAAGAAAAGCTATTAAATGTATTTTTGTGGGCTATGATAGCCAAATAAAAGGGTGGAAATACTGTGACCCTACAACTAGAAGGTGCTATATATCACGACATGTTGTATTTGTTGAAGCATTTTCATGGTGGTCTTCAAAAAAGAAGATATTACTAGACCTAACTGATCTAAAAAATGACTTGCAAATTGTTCAATTTAAATCAAGTGAAGATAGTGATGTCGAACAAGGAGTAATTCATAATTCTTGGCAAACCGGTGTGTACCAATGGCCTTATGAAGAAGGTGGGATAAGAGAAGCAGAAGTTCTAACTCCTCAATCTCAACTTAGAAGGTCAGCACGAATTCGAAGGCTAAATCCTAAATATACCAATGCAGCAACAGTTGAAGATGAATTTGTAAAAGAGCTAGAAACCTTTGAAGAAGCAGCTCAAAATTTATTGTGGACTAAAGCAATGGAAGAAGAAATTATTACATTAGAAAAAAATCAAACTTGGGAGATGGTGCCAAAGCCAAAAGATATGTAAAGCCTATTTTATGCAAATGGGTTTACAAAATAAAACGCCGCATAAATGGATCAATTGAAAGGCATAAAGCACACTTGGTAGCCAAAGGGTTCACACAACAATATGGATTGGAATATGATTGTAACACCGTTAATGGAATAATTTTCTTCCGATACACAACAAGTAGTAAACGGTAAATTTTTTTTGGCAAACTTGTTACTTTGGTTCTAAATAGTTAAATCTACTTCAAAACATTTTCTTTCGTAATTTTAATTGCAAAAGTTACGATTCTTTTCTTACTTTTACTATTGCTCTTACTTGACTTAACCTTGAATTTTTTTATTTAATTTCTTATTTAATCAAGTCAATACAAATATTAGTTCTTTAATGATTTACATTATTATTTGCCACTGTAATGGCAAATTTTCTATTCAATACTTGCTTTCTTAATTAATCACAATTTATCCTTTTATTAGCAAACCTACAATTTTGCTATTTATTTATTTATATCACTTTAGCCTTTTTGATTTACTTATCAAAAGACACTCATTAACACTTTAACATTTATTGTCCAATAATATTATTTCTTAGCAATTTTGCAATTAACTCTTTGTTTCCTTATTTCATTACAAAATGGTATTGTTTAATTTACTTATTGCAAGGATCATCATTTTTACTTGTTATTTGCAAAATAGGCATTTTTGGACTTTTATTACAACTTTAGCTTTATTTTACAAATTTTCATTTTCAAAATAGTAATTAGTATACAATATCAATATACTAATTGGTCTTTCTTATAACTATTTTATTTCTGACTTTATTTATTGCAAAATAACTAATTTATTATTAATAAGCTTATTTTTACTTTTTAAGCTAATAGTCGATATACATTACATCAATTTATACTTATTTTATCATTTTTATGAAAAATTACATTTTAGTCTCTGTTAAATGTAAAACTTTATTTTTAAACAATTTAGCTATCAAATAACTATTTTACCCTTTTATAAGCATTTCTTATTTAATTTTCTCATTGTTTACATTTTTTTGGAAAAATTACTATTTTGCCCCTGAATATATATTTTCTTTCACTTTAGTATTTTTTTTCACGATTAATCATTAATTTTCATTATCTTTTTACATTTTTAGTACTATACTTTCTTTATGTCCCTAATGCAATATGTCAGAACTCTTAAATAGGATATACGAGACATGGACCCAAATGTCCCACTCTTAAATAGGATATACGAGACATGGACCCAAATGACCCTTAAGGGATCCTTTCTTCAAAAAGCATTGCACTAATACTTTCACTTTTACACTGAAACTATGAAGATCAAAGATCTTATCCATAGCAAAGCAAGTCGCCATGACTTGCACCGCAGTATAGGGTGTCCCTATGACTAGCCAATTATATCCTGAATAAGAAAATCACTACCTGGCTATTCTAAGAGCAAAAATAATCAATTAATTTTTTAGAATAATTTTCACACTTCAATAATTTTTAATTTCTTTCATCATTTTTCATTTTTTAAACAATACATCTTCGTCAATCACACTATTTTTAGTGCTATTGACTATACAGTAACTTTTTTTTCATTTTCTTTTTCTTTCCAATCACTTTTGCGTGAATTATTTTACAGTAATTCACAATAAATATTTATTATTCTTTCAATTTTAGCTAATTATTACCTCAATATTTTTTCTTTCTTGGCACTTATTTAATTATTTATTTTAAATGAATTTAAGCCTTAATTTGATAGTATATGTGAAATAATGCATGTACAAATTTTTGTGGAATTTATAAAGATTATGTGAATATTTTCGAAATATTTATTGAATATGTAATTAAGAAAAAATTGAAAAAATGTATGTATATTGAAATTACCCTTAAAATGATGCAATTGAACCTTAATTAAGCTTAAATGTAAGCTTAATTAAATTGAAATAAATTTTTAAGGAGATATTCCTTAAGGGCCGAAATCATTTGTTAAAGAAAAAGAATGTGTACAATAAGCAATTTGACGAAATTAAATCATAAAATAAGGTAAAACATAAAATATAATGTCCATGAATTTTTAGAAAATTTATAGAATTTATTCAAGAATTTTGAAGCTAAGGATAAGTATAAGTATTTAATGTAAATGATGTTTATCTTGGTGAAAAATAAGGTAAGAATTTCGACCAAGTGAGGATGTTTTTGATGAAAGATGTTTTTCATGCTTTTAAGTGAATAAAAGGAAGCTCAAAGGAAGATTATGCATGGAGAAAGGTTAGTGACTACTAAATCTTAGTAATTTTCATTTAAATTTAATGATTTTTCTTAGGATTTATTAAGGAAAAATTTGTATAATTGATTAAAATTGAAATTAATTGTATAATAATATAATTAGACCTTAATTAAGTGTGTTAGAATGTTTAATTTAAAAAAAATTATAGAAAATTTTATGGTAGTGGCCGAAATACTTGAGGAAGAAATTTTTTTTAGGGGTGCATTGTAATAAATAAATTAGTATTGTCAAAATAAATTGAATGTAAAGGTTATAAATGAAAAATACTTTGATTGAAAGGAAATAAAAAATTTGGGATAAAATCGAAAATTTTCTCAAAAATTGTGGTTAATAAGAAAAAATGAAAAGAAAATATTTTATAAGAATAAAATGATAAATAAAGATTAAAATAAGCCTTTGTAACGAAAAAGGGCTTAAAATGAATATTTACATGAAAAAGATAAATAAAAATTAGTTGGTATTTCATGTACCAATTATTATTTTGAAAATGAAAAGTTTGAACAATAGTACTGATTTTTTATTTAAAGTCAAAAGTGATAATAATGTACTTAAGTGAAAATTTGGCTTAACTAATGACATTCTGAAGGAAAAAGTTAAATGAAAAGTAAGAAGATAAAAGGATAACAATTGTTCAAGTAGAAAAAGAAAAAGATATCAAGTTCTAAATAAGTACTTGAACAGGTTTAAATGTAAAAAGAAGAAAATAAAGATTTGTATGCAAAGTATTTCAAAATAACTGTATTACTTTGCATTAAAGGTTAAAAGCCTTGAAAATTGTAATATGTTAATTAGTTTAAAAAAATTTGAGGCACATCTTATAAGTTCATATCGGAGTGAACTGTTCCGTTAAGGGTATTACAATGATGAAATATTAAGTCCAGTGGCAAAGCTTACGACAATACGTGTTTTGCTTGCACTAGCAGCTAGCAAAGATTCGAATTTATGGCACATGGACGTTAAGAATACATTTTTACATGGGAAGCTGGATCGAGAGATTTACATGGTTCAACCAATTAGTTTTCAGAACCAAAAACACCCTGAATATGTTTGCAAGTTACTGAAGGCACTCTATGGATTAAAGCAGCTGCCAAGGGCCTAGTATGGTAAGATTGCTGAATTTTTAACTCAAAGTGATTTTCTTGTTACACCTACAGATTCAAGTTTATTTGTTAAAATCAATGGTGGGAGTCTAGCAATTATGTTGGTCTATGTTGATGATTTAGTCATAACCAGCTATAATAAAGAAGAAATTCTTCAAACAAAGGAGAATTTGTCAGTTTGTTTTCACATGAAAGAACTTGGATAGCTCAAGCATTTTTTTGGTCTGGAGATTGATTGTATTGAAGGAAAAGGAATTTTTCATCATCAGCAAAGGTATTCCAAAATTTTGTTAAAAAAGTTTGGAATACTGCAGTGTAAGCCAATCTCAACACTGATTGAATCAAATGCAAAAATGTGTGCGTATGAAGGGAAAGATCTGGAAGAATGAAGATGCAATGATGTAACTGTAGTTGGTAGGTAGTCTGATATACTTGACTTTAACTAGATCAAATCTTTCTTTTGCAACTGATCTTATGAGTGATTACATGCCAAATCCTAAAAAGTCTCATGTCGTACCTGTTCGAAGAATGTTGAGATATGTGAAAGTATAATTGATTATGGTCTTCTATACAAGAAAGGTGAAGGTTTCAAGTTGTACGGTTATTGTGATGCTAATTATGTAGGAGATCATGGCATTCGTCGTTTAACTACTGGCTATGTGTTTAAGTTAGGAAAAGGAGCAATTTCTTGGTGTAGCAAAAGGCAGCTAATCATGTCTTTGTCAACAACGGAAGCAGAATACTGAGTAGCAATAGTTGCAGAACAAGAAAGTACATGGCTTATACAGTTGATGAAGGATTTACATCGGATTGTTGATTATGTAGTCCCATTATTCTGTGACAGTTAGTCAACAATTTGTCTAGCTGAAAATCCAATATTCCATGCAAGAACTAAGCATGTGGAGGTTCATTTCCATTTTATCATGGATAAAGTTTTGCAAGGAGAAATTAAATTGGAGCATATTAAAATAGAGGATCAAATAGCATACCTTTCTACAAAAGGTTTAAATGTCAATTAAAGTTTTTGTCAACAGCTAGGTATGGCTAAAAAGAATGGGAGCTAATGTCGAGAGGGGATGTTAAAGTTATACAACATCAGCTCTATTGGTTTTTGACCAAGTCTACAAAATAGCCATTTTATTGCTTTAAGTTGTTATTTTATTATTTTTCAGTTGCAGATATATTTTTCCTAATTTTTAGAGTTGTAGATACACTTTCCTAATTTTTATTGTTAGTGGGATTGTTGGTTAAGAAAAATGTGAGTGTCTTTGTAAGCCTATATAAGGAGATTAAATGAATTGAATAAATATTCCTACATTTTTTTCTGCAAAAGTATCAGTTCACTCTCAAATTATTCTTTTATTGAGCTTGTAGTTCCTATTCTGTTTTAATAAATCATTTAATTAATATCGATTTTTTTTGAAAATACTAACCATTAGCCAGACTGTTACAATCGGTTAACTAGTTCATCGATTTTGATTTTTCGGTTTGATTAATCAATATTTTTCGGTTAACCATTAAAATTTAAAATATAATTATAAAAATATTAGGCAAAATTCAATTTAATTTTAAATGCGTAAAATAATTTAAAATAAAAATCATAAAATAAACATAATATACTGGCCAAAATTTATGTTCAACAAATTAATAGCTAGTTTATAACATGCATGAATTTGATATTTGATGAAATTCTAAGTGAAAAAATTCTGGTAATATTAAATGTTAAAATATAAAAAATGCAATTAAATGCTTTTAAGTAAAATATGGATACCAATATATGTGATAAAAAATAACATATATAAAATTTAATCGGTTACTCAATAAATATTACTCTATATAATTCAAAAAATGACATAATTTAAATATAATTTAAAATATTATATAAATTTTATAAAAAAATATAAAAAATTAAGGTATAAAAATAAAAATATAATTTAAATGTATTTTAAAGTATTATTCTATGTAAATTTTAGATAGAAATAAAAAAATAAAATTTTAAAGGTATAAAAATAAAAAATATAGTATATATGAATCGGTTAATCATTAGTTCACTATTTTTTTGAAGATACTAACCATTAATCAGTTCATTAATATTAATTTTTTGAAGATACTAATTATTAAACAGTCTGTTTAATTGAAAAAATTAATTAAATTTTGAACCGATTTTTGATTAACTGTTTTTTCGATTTTTTTTACCACAATCATCATTTTGATCAGTACGAGTGCAACAAATCTTCCTCTCAATAATCTTCATAATTATTGCTGTTGGCTCAACAATATTAAAAGAAAAAAAAATTATACTATGACCCAAGTTCAAAACTAATCCTTAGCATTTTTATAAAAAGCACCATAAAATTTTATATATTTTTATTTTGGCCTCTTAAATTTTTCAATCCCATATATAATTATATTTTAGCTCCTCTTTTTCATCTCAAAAAGCTTAATGCACATTGATTTTTGTGGTTGGATTATATAAATATATAACTTAATTAAAATTACTTAATGATCTCATATAATATAAAATTATTATAAAAAATAAAATAAAATAATCATATAAAAATTTAATTGATAATTATATATAAAATTACATTATATATAATCCAGTCACATATAAAAATATATTAGTATTTATATTATATTACTAATGCAATTAAATATAATAATATAATTACAATTTCATTTCGTTACATTACTTATTATATTTCAATTTATTACATTGCTAACAAACACATCCTTAAATTACTCATTCGTGATTAATTAAATCATTGATTTTTATTCCCAATAAGGATCTACCTTCCATCCAAATTCCCATCATTTCACTTGATGCAGGCAATCAGCAGGCTCTAGTCCACCACCAACACCATCGAATCCACCTCCTCCTCCACCGAAAGCAACTGCTTCAGCTAGGACGACAATTTTTTTATTATAGCACAAAGGGCGGAGAGGCCCAGACATGAAAAAACAACAATTAATAGAATCAAATGAATTTCCATTTTCTGTATTCAATCAAATTACTCACAACTCTTTATATAGCATCTGTGTCATCTGGAATTAACGAAAATTCCAAAGATTTTCCTTGCCGTGCACTCTGGTTTAGAATATTTTAAGAGAAGTTTATTTTGTTATTTATGGACCATGGTATTTTTGTCCTTGAATTTTTGAAAATAACAATTAAGTATTTATTTTTTAATTTCAATTTTATTAATTTTCAAAGATATAGTTATTTTTATATTTTAATGTAATTTATTTTAAGTAATTATACAAATCCCTAATTTAGACCTAGTTCAGTCTCCCCACGTTCAATCCAATCGGACTAGGAAAGCTTGGCCAAGATGCAACCGTTACATTATTTGACTAGACTACCCGGCCTGATAGAGCTTCTCTCTGTCATCTCATCTAACAAGGGCAATATATCTATCGCAGTTGGTACACCTATCCTGTCAAACTATCCATAGATACCCAAGTTGTAACACGCTCATACCGCTATACAGTATACGCGAAAATCAGATATCAAAAACTAACGACGGTTACAAATTCTATACATGAATCAGTAAAATTTTTTTATACAATACTTGCAAATACTAATAACATAATTACTAAATATACAACTGTCCCAATAGCTTACAGGCATACATCACATACTATAGTCCTATGCCTACACAATTACTATACTTTCCATACCTAGATATGCATACCAAATCTAACTCTAATCTTATTCCTTATCCTGATCTTGACTATCCTTGCAATACCAGCCACATGAAATCTTAGCATATTCATAACTTGCACGCAGTCAACAAACTATGCGCTGGGCATCGAAACACCCAGTGGTGGATATGTATCCCAAACTTTCCATAATAAATCACATTCATACATACTCATCTGCATGCAATTACTCATACATACATTCATTCCCACATACATACATACTCACATACATACATTTACTTACACATGCATACATACTCACATTCATACATTTACTTACACATGCATAAATATTCACATACATACATTTACTTACACATGCATACATACTCACATACATACATTTACATACACATGTGCGCATAAATATTCACATACATACATTTACTTACACATGCATACATACTCACATACATACATTTACTTACACATGCATACATATATTTACATACATGCATACATACACATATACATACATTCACATATACATGCATACGTACATTCATAAATCTATATATATACATATGCTTGCATACCTATCTACACGTATACATATATATACATATACATATACGTATACGTATACGTATACATACATACATACCGTCACAGCTACATATACATACATGCATACCTGTTTACATTTACATACATGCATACATAATTACATTTACATACATATATTTTTTTGTTTCTTTAAATTGCCCCCAGTAATCGTCCGATAGAAATCTCGGACTGGATACATGGGATAGGGACCCTAAAGTCTCACATGTGGGGTGACCCTGAAGGATCACAACATGAACATGGTACTTGTAACTTGTGAACATATAATATGGGGTAGACCATCAATAGCCTACCGAACCGAGTCGCCATGATCCGGATCTAGGTATAAGTGTTCTTATGGCTAGCCAACTATATCCTCAACTAGATTCACTACTAGACTACTAAGGGCAGTATTTTAGGTTTTGTATAGGCATAATTAATTCATCATATATAGTCATACGTATCACATACTTGATTGCACATTCATACATAATGCACACATTATTTTTACAAGCCATACATACATCTCTGCATATACCATACATGTACATTTATATACAAATATTCAATTACATTTAACATACTGAATAATTTATTTAATGATTGCTATTATAAATTTATGACTTAATATCCGTATTGCTAATTTTAATTATTATGCTTATTATTTATTACTATCTAGACATTAAATCTTAAATTTTCTTAACAAAAACTTTCATTTTACGTATTATTAACTATTTTGCATATTAATCCTTCAATTATTATTATTGCGTACAATTTACATATTAATCCTTAAAATAGCTAAATTATCATTTAATCTTTCAAATTTAATCAAATTATTATTATGCCCTTTTACTTTCAATTTATTTACCAACATGTCATACTTATTTATTTAATACCATTAATTCAACATTTGCCCCTAAAATTATCATTTAATCCTTAAAATTGCTAAATTACCATTTAGTCATTCAAATTATAATAAATTATGAAAATACCCTTCGATTCATTTTATTTACAAAATGGCTACTAATTATATATTTTACATTACTAAGCCATATTCATTGGTAAAATTTCAATTTCGTCCCTAACCTTCATTTCAAGCATAAATTCTCATTTAATATTCATTTCATTATTCATTTTTTTCTAGTTTAACCTTTATTTTACTTGAACTATTTTTTTCTTTTCCCTCAATATTTGGCAATATTACAATTTTGTCATAAACTTTTAATTCCTTCATTTAAGTACCTTTTTGTTCTATTCCTTTATTATTCTTCTTTATTTCAATTTTTAAGCCATCAACTCATTTATACATAATATATTATATAATATCTCTTTATTTCATAATAAAATTATTTATCAAATTATTGACAAATAAATTCCAATAATTCTTAATTAACCAATATATACCCATTTTAATCCTATATTTATTTCATGTCTTTAAACTTGACAAATTTCAAACTTACACCTTAATAATATTATAAACACCATTCGACATCATCCAAACCCATGCATTCCAATTTATTTTCTTTCAATCTAAACCATTCCACTAGTCAATTTAAGTTCCAATTTCACGTTTATAACATTATTTCCAATTTATCACACATAATCACATAAAATACATATATACATAATCAAATTTTCATACAAAGATTATGGAAATATAGGGATAATGTATCCACTAACCTTAAATCCATCTCCTCTATACTTTAATCTTTCTCTCATTTGCCTTAATATATGTAATTACTTTTTCTTCCATAGAAATCCTTAAGTGGCTGAAAATTCAAAGATAAAAATCCATTAATTCCTTGTTTTCTTTGTTCAATCTAACTACAAAATCTTACTTTATAACCTTAAATCTACCTATATAAATTCTTAAATCAAATTAAAACTATCAATTATATATACCTTAATTTTGAGACATAACCTTTCTTTCTTGATTTCTTACACTTTCAGTATCTTACTTGACCTCTTGAGACATTCACCATTGAAAATAGAGAATGAAAAATACTTGAAAAGGTTGGATTTAGGGAGAAAGTTAGAAGAAAGACGAAGAAATCAAGGGAAAATGGCCAAGAATACCATTTGGCCAAGAATGAGAGGAGAAAAACGTGAAGCTTGATGAATTTTCTGGAGAATGGCAGATATTTGAGGTATTTATGGTTTGGGCTGAGCTTAGTCTAACCAAATTTGGCCCTTTTATACCTTTTAAGCCTATTATGCCTCTCAAAAATTAATTTTCTCACTTCTAAAGCTCAATTCCACTCAAAATCAATTTTATAATTTTTAAAATAATATATTAAGCTTTCATACAAAAATTTGGCTTAATTGAAATTCATTTTCAATTAGGTTCACTTAAATGATCCAACTAGTAAACCTCCAATATTACTGAAAAATCACTTTTTTCATTACCAGATAATTCTAAATACTTATTATATCTCAACTGAAAATTGCTATAATTTTTAGAGATCTTTTGCTTTTATTAAAGTCCTGATCAAATTCATGGTCAATCGATTACTATTTAGACTAAAATTATTATTTTTCTCTTACTTTTAGAGGTCAAACCTTCTTAAAAATATTTTTTTGACCCTCAAAATATATTCATTAGACTCCATGAATATTTTTGAGTTATTCGGGGACTATTTCCCGATCTAGTTTATTTTTACCAGTCCAATACTCGAATTTTTAAAGTCGTTGAAAAATTAATGTTTCATTACCATATGATTCTTCATCTCATTTAATGTAGATCTGAAAATTCTGGTAATTTTTAGAGGTCATTTGCTATTTTTAAAGTTCCAGTCAAACTTTCAGTCAATTCGAGCACCGTTTAAAATGAAATTGTAAAATTTTCTTATTTATGACTTTTGGGTATCCATTTGATCTCATTTTCGGTCCAAATTTCAACCACGGGTTCCTGCTGACATGCTTTTTCCGATGATCAAATAAAATATTTTTCAACTTTAAAAGGTACTATTCACCTTGGTATCACTATTCACCATCGAAAAATACTATATTCGATTAGCCCGGTATTTGGACCATTACATAAGTGCCTTGATATTTGATGCTAAAATCCACTATAAATAGCATACAACATTAAAGCTCAAGGTAATGCTTCTTCGAGACCTTCTCTTACTATATTTTCTCTCTCTAAAGGTCTTACTGATTTAGACAATGGAGTACTTATCCCTATCTGATTGGATACTCTCTTTTTTTCTTATAGGTCTCGATTGGTTGTCTAATCCGATAAGATTATGACTTTTTCAATCCCACTCTCTTTCTTTCTTTAGATATTTTGAGAAATATTATTTGGTGCTTTCGTTGAGAGTCATGAGAGATTCACAGAGATAACCCAGACATTCAAGGTCTGAAACCAATGATCACTCTGATGATGATTGCAGAAGACCCAGGTCTACTGCAAAAATAAACAAGATAAGAAGGACTCCTTTTAGGTCCCCTGCTTATGAACACATTTTATAAGTGTTTAATTTATTAGCTCATGGCTCAACCTCATTCCACTCTCATCACCACGAAGGATTTGAAAATAATCCTTGGGGATTTTGGTAGAAATATCCTCAAATCTATCCAAAAGGGAAAACGATCCAAGATCTCGATGAGAGAATCAGAGAGTGAAACTACAAGATGAGATATAATAAGATGTAAGGGCACAGGATTGAAAATCAGGGAACACATTGAAGAGCTCAAATCCAACATGCAATTTGCAGCAAAAAAGTCGAACAGATTCTGAAAAGATCCTATAATGAGAAAACACCCAAAAGATTACTCTTCTATTTTTGTCACATAATTGACTAACGCTCAAAAGTTGTATTTTATACCTACAATAAGAGGGGCATCTTCTGTTGTTGGATTAGAACTAATAGTTTCAATACCAATTAGTTTTCCCTTATTGTTATCATCAAAGCTAACAGAAGCACCATTATATTTTTTCAGCTTAGAAAACTTGGTTCTAGCTCATGTCATACGCCCAGAGTAACCACCATTTATGTACCGATTTTCTATCTTGGTGCTCTATAGGCAAATCTGTAAGGAATTTAAGTTTTTTTAGGCATCTAATCTTTTTTGGATCTTTCATGGTTAGTCAAAGCAATTGCATAATTTTTAACCATCCATTTTTATTTTCCAAAATTTGCATTTTTTTATAATAATAGAATTTTGATATATGTCATTTTCTACAACAATAAAAACATGTAACAGAAGAGCTAATTTCCATTTTAGCATAAGGTAGAAATTTATAAACCTTTTTTTAGTGTAATTTTTCTTGTGATAACTTTTAGATGCACTTGCATGCTTTTCATGAACATATTTTGTTTTCATATAATCAACAACATTACCATTACAAACACAAATATGTTTTTCTTTATTATTATATTTTTCTTGTAAAGATAACTATTTTCTTACTAAGTCAGAAAATTCATTTTTCAAATTAGCTTCTTTTTGTTTAGCATTTTCATGTTCCAAATTTAATGCATCAATTTCTTTTTTTATCTCAATATGCGTCTTTTTAAACACAAGGTATTTATGTTATACTTTCTCAAAATAATCAAGCATTCTTTCATATTCATCACCATTTGCATTTGAATCAAAATTTGAGTTAGAATTACTTACTTCAGACTATTTTGAGTCTTATCTATTTCAATTTTATCAGCAAAAGAACTCTGCTCCTCGTGATCAAAAATTGCCATTAGACCAACAACATCAATTTTTTTTTATTTTGGTTTGAATCTTAATTTTCACTCAATGTAGCTTCTATAACTTTCTTTTTGAATATTTTCTCTTAAAATTTGGACAATTAGATTTGTTGTGGCCAGGTTTGTAGCAAACAACATCTCCTGCAAATTTTAAGGTTTTTTCCTTTACGATGAGAGAATTTTTATTGTTATTTTTTGTAGGACTGCTTTTATTTTCTATATAGATTTTTAAAATTCTTAGTTATTAGTGCCATCTCATCATCATCTGTATAATAATTACTTCTAAATTCTACTTTGAGAGCAATAACTTTCATTTTTCTGTCTTTTTCTTTTTTTATATCTGGAGACTTAATATAAAGCTTATGTGAAATAAGAGATCCATAAATATTATCAAAATAAAGAGTAATGAGATCCTTATCTAATAGAATGGAAGCTTTTGCTTCCCATCTAGGAGTGAGGCCTCTAACAAGCTTAGCAATTTTATTTTCTTCATTTATTTTTTACTAAGAGCTTTAATTTCATTGCTTAGATTTAAATACCCATTAATTACCTTGGAAATTGATTTTTCCAGCTTTATTTTAAATTCTTTATAATTTTTATGAGAACATAAAGTCTAGTATTTCCTTTATCTAATTTGTACCTTCATATGTAGCTTGTAGCTTATTCCAGATTGCTTTTATTGTATTGCATCCAGAAGCTCTATTGAACTTATTTGTATATAGCAAGTAGAATATTATACTTATTGCTTTAGAATTTAGCTACTTGTTTTTTTTTGCATCAATAAACTCTTTTCTGGTCTTTAGAACAACAACAGTAAGAAAAACACATTCTTCAGTGGATTTTTTTGGGAGGCTCATATCCATATTCAATGATGTCCTAACAATCTTTATCTTGAGATTGAATAAAATGTCTCATGATGATAAACAATTGATAAACAACAAAACCAAAACACATAATAATATCATAATGCAGTATAGTTTTGTATATTGATGTGTAATGAATCAATTATAGTAGAGTAGTTCTATAGCAATACAATCAAAGGAAATGAAAAGATAAAGAAATTAACAGCAAGGGCCAACTATAAGAGGAATAGCCAAACAACCTGCTTTTTTTTCCTTTACTTCCCTTACACCTATTACAAGCAAATTCTTCACATACCCCTATCCTCCAACAATACTGAAATGTATAATCCCTTACTTAGCCAATTCCTAACTAATTTGTTCCAGCACACCCTGTACCTCATACCCAACCTTCTTTTTGGATCTCCTGGCATAAACTCTCCAAATTGTGGGTCTATAGGCTTAAGTCTCTTCCCTTGTAGCCTTTTCTTTATCATTGCCATCGGGTGGGGAAGCAATCGTATCCTCAAGATTGAATTGAGGGAATTGGTTACTTATAACAAACTCATCCTCCTATGTGGCATTGTCGATTCCCCCTTCACTCTATTAGATCAACGATCGAGGAATCATCTCCCCATGTTTGCTGATGGTTTGTTTAGCTAACATGCAAATCGACTGGAAAGAATTTACCTCATCCAATTCTAAACCTTTCGAAAGGGAGGCAGCTACCTGAACTATTTCGAATGCCTTTTTTAAGAGGGACATCTGAAAGACTAAGTGGAATTTATCCCTAAGAGGTAACTCTAATTTGTAAGCTACTAGCCCAATTCGTTGGTGGATAGCGAAGGTACCATAAAGTCGTGGGGCTAATTTGGGTGTAATTATGAAAGTTACATAATATTGGTGATAAGGATGCAACTTCACTTACACTCGGTCTCTTATGTTGAATTCCACATGCCAGTGATGTCTATCTATTGTATGCTTCATCTTTAATTATGAGTAAGGTAGGTGAAACTTTAACTGAATAAAGGCTTCATCGCTGTCTAATAACTTTGTCCCTATAATTGCCACTTGAATTTTTCCAAGGATAAATTGGAATACAGTAGATGCTTTGCAGCCATAAACCACCTCAAAGGGAGTTTTATCAATGAAGATTTGATAGTTAGAGTTGTACCAAAACCCAGTCCAAGATACCCATTAAGACCAAGTTTTGGACTGATCAGTAGCAAAGCAATGCAAAAATGTCTCAACGTACCTATTCATGACCTCCGTTTGACCATTAGTTTGAGGATGGTAGATGAAGCTAAAATTCAATTTGGTCCCTTGCAACTTGAAAATTTCCTACCAAAATCGATTAATAAATAATGGATCCCTATCACTAAGAATAGACTTTAACAACCTATGTAGGCGAATAACCTCCCAGATGAATATATCAGCCAACAGTCTAGCCGTGAAAGGGTGTTTGAGTGGAATAACTTGTGCATATTTTGATAATCTATCCACTACCATCCAAATAGTGTCAAACCCCTTCAATCGTGGTAAGTCAGTAATGAAGTCTATAGATATGTCTTCCCAAACTTGATCGGGAATGGGTAGGGCCTGGAGCAAACAACCTGAAACTAAGATTGATGCCTTGTACCTTTGACATATATCATAAGCTTAAACAAACCGTTGTACTATCTTAGTCATTCCTAACTAATAAAACAATGAAGTTAATCGTTTGTAAGTTCGATAGTATCTTGAATGTCCACTAAAAGGATTAGAGTGGAACTCTTCTAATAAAATAGGAATCTAAGGAGAACCAGCAAGGATGACTAACCTATTTTTGAAAAAAATTTACCATGGTGCTCCATAAAATCAAGGTGAGAAAGGGAATCCCTTTTTAAATCAACAAGTATTTTCTGAAATTGTGGGTTATTTGCTAGTCCATGAGTCAACTTCGATCCATCTAGCAAATGAGGATTGACTGAGAAGGCCAATAACTCATTGACCATTTCTGTAACCAGAGATAAGTCATCAACAACTCAATTTTCTCTTCTAGGTTTATATCGAACTTCGAATGTGTACCCTATAAATTTAGCAATCCAGTTTTACTGGTCATTGGTGGTGATTCTTTGATGAAGTAACTAGAGGATACTTTGGTGGTTGGTGTGGATAATGAATGGCTGCCTTAATAAATATGGCCGCCAATGTAAAATAGCAAGAATAATAGCCATGATCTCCTTTTTGTAAGTTGACATTTTGAGATTTTAAGGTGATAATATCGTACTAAAATAGGATGATAACATCCCCTATACCATAACATGATGCATCGTATTCGATCTCAAAAGGTTTGAAAAAATTTGGTAAAACTAAAAGTGGGATAGTAACTAGTTTATGTTTTAGAACTTCAAAGGCATCTTGAGTAGCTGTATTCCATTTAAAATCTTGCTTCTTAGTTAGTTCGATCAATGGTTTAGCGATTTTCCCATACCATGCGATGAATTTTTGGTAGTAGCCGATGAACCTAAGAAACCCACACACTTTTTTTTATTGTGGTGGGTGTAGGCCATTCTTGGATAGCTCTGACCTTATTGGAATCCACCATTAGCCTTGCTCTATTTATTACGTGACCCAGATATTCCACCAACTATTGACCAAAGCTATATTTCTTATGGTTCAACACATACTGATTTTTTTGCCAAGATACTTAAAATAAGCTCCACATACTGCAAGTGTTCTTACTAGGTATGGATGTATATCAGAATGTCATAAGAGAAACCAATATGCATTTGCGAAGCAATGGCTGGAATATGTCATTCATGGTGGATTGGAAGGTGGTAAGAGCATTGGTTAATCTAAAAGGCATCACCAAGAATTTGTAGTGACCATCATGTGTCCGAAAAGATATTTTCTTAATATCCATGTCACGGATAAGAATTTGCTGATAACCCAACTTGAGATCTAATTTGGTAAAGAATTTGGCTCTACCCAACTCATCGAACAATTCTTCGATTATAGGAATTGGATACTTATCTGGTATCATCACCTTATTTAAAGCACGATAATCTGCACACATCCTTCATAACCGATCCTTCTTCTTGACCAAAATAACTGGGCTTGAAAAAGCACTTTGACTATGACTGATAATCCCTTTATCCAACATATCAGAAACTTGTTGTTGAATTTCTTCTTTGTGATGGTAGGTGCAATGATATGATCTCATACATACTTGGAGAGTTATCAAGTGTCCACCATTATTTTAGGTGGCAACCTTTCCATTTCCTTAAAAATCGAACTGTGTTTTATGAATATGGCAGCCATTTGTTGCTTCTGCTATCCATTCAAGTGTTGTAAAACTTCCAAAGACACGTGATAAGACTTATTTTCTTTGGTTGTAAGCTATGATAGATGTTCATATAACAAAGTTTGCAAGGCCTATGGTTTCTATTGCACAATATTCATTCCTTGCAACTCAACCATCTTTCCTTGGCCTTTGAATTTCAAACAACCTAGTGCCCAATTAGTTGTAATGTCCCTAAGAGTTCTTAGCTATTCAATGCCCAAGATCAAATCCAACCCTCTAAGATCAATCACCGATGCATTAATGGAACACTAGTATTCACCTATATGTATGGGAATTCCAGTACACTTCTTGTCCACCCTAATCAGATTCCCATCCCCAAGTTTAATTCCAAGAGTTTTAATATGACATACTTGGATTCCCAAGACTGTTGCCATTTGAGATGAAATAAAGTTGTACGCTGGTCCATTTTCAACCAATATCACCATAGGAATTTTGATTATGGTTCTAGCTAGTTTAATGTTATTCAACTCCCTTTCGTTCTCTGTTGGAGCATCTATTTGGTGGTGAAGTCGACTTAGGTCAAACATCTTGCATTCTCTATCTATCGGGTCTTCTTATTCCTCATTATCTACTTCAAAAAATTCTTCATCATCTTCATTGTCCTCTCTTTCTCTTAACAACATAACTTTCAATTAGGCCTCAGGGCATTTATATTATGGAGAGTAACTCTGGCCACATTGGAAATAAAGCCTTTTTTCCATCGCTTCTCCTATTCCATCTTGCTGAGGTGTCAAACTCTAGATTTCCTATTTCCTCATTGATTTACTTCCAACGAAGAAGAGTTTGCTAGTGGTTGGGTGTTTATTAATTGGGCGGGTATTTATTTTGAGTTGGACCAAATGGTGAATTAATCTACCACTGAGATGAACCATACCTATTGGGCTCATTTCAAGATCCAAATGATAAATAGGGTTTACTAAGTTTTTCTTTCTCTTTGAACGAGTTCTGCAATGGCTTGGATGAACTCATCCCCAACCTCCCGATTTGCAAAAAAGCTTCGATGGTACGAGTTAACCTCATGGCCTCCACCCTATCCTCCAGCTTGTGCACCTTCACCCACTCTTTAATTTCTGCCTTCAATCCACTTATAAATTAGCCCATATATTATAGTTCAAGGACCCCTAAAGCTATTGCTGCCACCATCTCAAAAGTTTTAATAAATTCATCTACACTCCTAAGTAGTTTAAGATCTGCTAAGTCCTTAAAAGGAATGAAAGAATGAACTCCACCATATCTTTGTATAATCTCTTTCTTAAACTGTTTTCATGTCAGTGATGGATTTATATCAAGGAGCATGGTGAACCAGTTGATAGTTTCCCCTTCTATACTCAATTTAGCCAAATGGATTTGCATTTCATTTGGATTTGATTTATCTTAAAATATATTTCAACCCTCATTACCCACCCACAAGGATTGGTGCCGTTGAATATAAGGACTTTTACCTTTTTTAGAGATGCAAATGGGTCAACAAAGTGGTTTGTATTGAGATGATAATTCATTTTTTGAGATGACCCTTGTCCCTGGTGATTCTCATCCCCTATCATAGTTGTTTCTTCCTGGTAACTAACCTCATTTGTATTGGATGCTTGTTTATCCAATCATTTAATCCAATTAAACACCTGATCTCTAAACTCATTTTCCTTTTTCTTATACGCTTGGTAACTTAGTTAAGAAAAAGCCAAATGGGTTTGGATCTCGGTTACTAATTTGGTGAGTTCCTTAACACAAGCTGCTAATTCTCCCACCTTGTTCTCTATTTCATCTAATTGAATGTTCACGAATTGCAAATGGGTTTCCATTTTAGATTCTCCTCACATAATTCGGTAGATCGGACCAATGATAAATAATTGATAAATAACACAACCAAAACACACAACAATAGCAGAATGAAGTATAGTTGTGTATATTGATATATGTAATGAATGAATTATAGCAGAGTAGTTCTGTAGCAATACAATCAAAGAAAATGAAAAGATAAAGAAATTAATAGCAAGGGGAAACTATAAGAGGAACGGCCAAACAACTTGCTTTCCCTTTTCCTTTACTTCCCTTATGCCTATTTCAAGCAAATTCTTCACATACCCCGATCCTCTAACAATACTGAAATATATGATCCTTTTCCCAGCAATTCATAACTAGGTTGTTCCAGCTGACCCTCTACCTCATACCCAGCCTTCTTTTTGGGTCTTCTAGCATAGGCTTCCAAATCGTGGGCCTGTGGGCTTGAGTCTCTTCTTTGCTAGCCTTTGTTTTATCACATTACCACTTTCCAGAAAGGATAATTTTCTCCATTGAACATTGAAGGACGACAGACATAATATCCTTATTTGAATGGAGTAGCTACTGGAGAATCACTTGTATTAGCCATCTTTAGGATCACTCAAGGATGTTAAGCCTTAAGAAAATGAGAACCTGCTTTGATACCAAATGTAGATCCTAAAGACACACAGGCGGGATGGGGTGAATTGATTTTTTATAAATTTTTTTGGCTATTTTCTAGTGGAACAAAAATTTATGAAAGATGCAAAACACTTAATAGAATTTTTCCTAAGGTTTCTATACAACCCAACTCACAATCTTTTATAATAAATGCTCCTCACAAAATAATTACAACAAAAAGCTATAATCAAATGGATGATGATATGTAATAAATGAAGTGCAAACGATGTGGAAAATAAGGACTAAAAAAGTATGGTTTGATCTATTAAGCAACTTTGATCTATGCGTTTTGGACTTAAAACAACATGTATTTATACCCAAAAAATAATTTCTAAGGTGTTAGAAGTAAAAACTAGCTGTTTATAGCTATTAGAAATGAAAACTAGACGTTTATGGCTGTTGGAGGACAAAGATGGAAATTCATAAAAAAACTAGCCGTTATTTTATCCTGTAGTGAAATTTAGAGTTATGTTTGAAAAATGATACGTCTAGAATTTGTCACAGTCGGAAATTCTTTTTTTGAAGAAAATCAGTTTTGATCAAAAGTTCATTTTCAAAATCTAAGACCTTTTGATGCAATTTTCAAAATATAATAGGCAAAACCAACAATTTAGTCCATGAACTTTAACGTTTTTTCATATTGAGTCCCTATACTTTCAAAATTACACATTGAGTTTCTGAACTTTTCGAAAAGTACACATTAAGTCCACAATGAATGGGAACAAATAACAGTGTAACACATGCTTCGTTAAAGTTGCGTGTATTTAACGTCCATTTGGACTTAATATGTTCTAGTAGATAAGTTCAGAAATCCAATTTGTAGTATAATTAAGGACTCAATGTGTTCCATGCAAAAAATTGGAGGACCCAATGTGTAGTTTTTAAAGTTTAGGAACCTAATGCGAAAAAGTATTAAAGTTTAGGAACGAAATGATACTATTTTGCCAATATAATATGCATATGAATGAATGAGAAGAAGTGTCTCAATTTGATTTTACAAATAAATATCCTATTTTCTCCTAAGCTAAGGTATTCTTCGAAATTGGCTTCTTTTAACCATGCTTGTTGAAATTGAAAGCTCATTTCTGTGATCTTTGTAATAAAAGAATAGAGAATTTCTTACACAAAATTAGTTAGACAAAATTCTCAATATAATTTATTTGATATTTGATTATTATCAAAACTAGGATATGGACTCGAGCCAACAACAACAATTTAGTATTCTAATCACATTAGCTTAACCAATTCAGATTGATATTGCACAGACCCACAACAAAGATAAAATACTTGTCAAATATTTAAATGTGGTTCATTTTTAGGAATAAAAAACTTTTGGTTTTTTTAAGTCTTTGAAATAAAAATAAAATTAGCTTCAATTCTTCCATTAAAAGAATCTATCAATTCCTAATAAAGCAAGACCTACACTTTTATGAAGTCTTTGCAATACTAACAAGAAGACCATATAGACTTTTGTTTTTTTTTTAAGTCTTTGCAATAAAAACAATAAGACCATCAAATCTATTAAATTGTTATTGTCGAGTACATATATATCTTCTATTTTCATGATCTTCCAAGTCTTTGCTAATTTACGATCTAATGGCTGTCAACCCTCATCAATTCCCCAACCTTTGGGACATCACCTGGAAAAATAGTTCGTTCCAAATTTCCAATCATCAATGCAATTAATTTTAGTTCTAGAGATATATAATGTGAAAAATTCTAAAAAACTTAAAAAAATAAAAATCTAAAATTTTTGCAATCATAAAGATAAATACAAAAATTAACAGGAATTACAAATAATTTATGCACTTTAGCAGTAATTGAAAGAATTGTAAAATGCATTCAGTGTCTTCCTTAATATTAGCTTTTGATCAGATATTCATATTAGCTGCTCAAATTGTTTCACTATAATAAATACATTAATGCTTTCTTTTATCTTCCTTCATTTAATTATATTCACAAGTGATGTTTGTTCCATCAATTTGACTGCAGTAAGTCTAAGCTCCTGGTATTTTCTTGTAAGTCATTTTGAAACAGTTGTCTTTATCTTGCCTCGTCATGAAGCATATACAGTTGGAAAATCATCTCCAATTATAAATCCGACAGTTTTGATTATCGATGATCAAAAGAATCTATGAATGCTCAATTGCAAAGAATTGTTTGATTATCAATAAGATTTTTTTTGAAGTCTTTACAATAAAAACCAAAAGACCATCAAATTAATCAATTAAATTGTGGTTGTTAAGTGTCATCATGTTATCGTCAAGCACATATATAATTCTTCTATTTTCATCATCGTCCAAGTCTTTGCTAGTTTACAATCTAACATCCTATCAAATCTCAATATATCAAATCCGTGACTTTTGGGGCGTCCATAGCAAAAATAATTGCATCCAATAATCAAGGCAATTCATTTTAGGGTGTGTTTGTTAGATGGTATGATTTGATTCATTAATATTTTGTTCTATAGAGAACAATATTTGGGAGCATGATACTTTTCATGGTATTGTAGTTTATGATTTTTAATCATGATTCTTAAATTATAGATTTTTCTAATTTTCTGAATTTATTTTTACTATTCTAACCTTATAACTTTTACTTTTTACTATAAATAATTTTTATAACCACCCACCTATATAATATTAAATAAATATATATTTCATTATTTTAGAAATATAAATATTATTTTTGATAAAAAAATTATCTTAAAGTATTAATGATTATTAAAATACTTATATATTTTTTTTAAATTGAAGGTAATTATGTCATTTAAATAATAAAAATATATAATATCATACAGTTGAACCAAATATAAAATATTATAAAATCAGATACTATATATCATACAGTTTTTTCAAATATTGTATCGTTCAAATAAAAAGTATCATATTGTACCATACTATACTATATATTAATGAATCACAGACTACCACCATCCAAACGGATCATTAATTTAAAAAAAAAAGCAATGAAATAAATAATCTTGAAAAGCATGCTATGGAGACTGTGCCAAAAAACTAAATAATAAAAATATAAAAATTTTCAGCAATCATATAAATAAATACAGAAATTACGTACAGGGAGTTGATGAATTTCTTGATTGGAAAGATTTATTAATTAAAATAGTAAAATTAATATTTTGAAATCCAAGGTAAATTTGTCAAGAAATTTAACTTGAAAATGAATTGTATGTTTAGAATTAATATTATAAAACATTTAGAAAATAAATATCATTGATATTGACTTTCAGGATATTATGCAATCGCATCACCACCTAAAGTGAAGACTAGACGAAGAACAATACCTCGTCTAAGGAGATGAACTAAACCTTCTTCTGAATTCACAATACCAACTGCAGCACCATGATTATAGAGTTGGACCTATTTCATGCTAAAGTCACAACCTCAAGAATTTTCCTACAAAAAGTATTTTCCAATGGAATTCTTTTCCATTGAAGATAATATTGCCATATCCTTATTTAGATTTAAATCTGGTAAAATTGACCCAAATCCATGGATCGATCTAAATTTATCCAAAAAATTTTGACCCAAACCCAACTCAATTCATATAAATATCAATTAGGTCAACCCAAAATTGATCTATTTTATTTTTCAACCCAACCCAATCCAATACCCATTGGGTCAACCCAAAATTGACCAATCCACTTTCCAACCCATTGGGTCATTGAGTATTAACCCAATGAATGTTTTCAAGATTCAAAGATCTTGACCCATTGGGTATGTAATGACATCAACACTGGGCCAGTCCTAAATAATACTTTCCAACAGTGAATAGTATTTTTCGGATTCGAAATGACACTCGAAAGTTAAAAATTTTTTATTGAACTATTTAAAAGGAATAGTCAAGGTGAGCCTAGGGTTGAAATTTGAAGTGAATTTGAGATCAAATAGGCTTTCAAAAGTCAAAAATACGAAAAAGATAACGAATCCATAATACGAAAAATATATTTTAAATAATTTATTTTAATGTTAAGAATGAACAAAAAAAAGAAAAAGAAAAAATTGATACAAAAAATAATCGTATTTCAAATAAATAATTTAAAGATCCCATTATATATATACATAATAACAATTCTTCTTCTTTTATTTTATTTTTTTTGAATAATAACAATTATTAGAATAAGCATTGAAAGTTAATAGCATTAAAAAATTAAATTATAATCGAAATATTACTTTTTTTAATGACCAACTGTTATGCAGTATAGTATATTCTAATTATTTAATTCAACATGACGAAATATTAAATAAAAACTTTCAATACGTTTACGATTGGATATGTTTTTAAAAATAAACATTTAAAATTAACTCAAATTCATTGGTCGACCCAAATCAACCCAACCCATTAATGATCCATATTTTTTGATCCATTAATGACCTAACCCATTAATAATGCATCCATTAATGACCCAACCCAAATCCATCAAACCCGCCCATTTGCCACCTCTATTTAGATTAGATTATAATTTCATAAATCATCATTTAAAATTATTTACTTCATAGTATGACAGAAAAATAAAAACAAAAGTACCATCAAAAGACTTTTTTCAATACTGTTCATGTCTTTTTTTTTAAAGGTGAGCAAGTCTAAAAGAATCAAACTAGCGAATATAAAAAATGCCAACTAAATCATGATTAAACCAAATATCAATCCCTTTTTTTTTTTATAAAAGCTGCAATTTTATTAAGAGGAAAGAGTCTAAACACCGGTCCAAAACTCACAGTACCCCGAAAAAATCAACAGCCTCAAATAAATACAAGAGGAACATAGGCAACAATCTAAAAAAAATACAATAGACCGCCATTGTCAGTTCCATTTCTCTCTTTCACCACCTTCCAACAAAATCTTAGACCCAGGAAGAGAAACAACAACCGGGGAAATAAACAAAACAAACTGCAGGAAGAGATCTCCCAAGAAAAATGCAGCAGACACCGAAGATGTAATCACAATTTGCGAAAACCAGAACCTCCAATACAGACAAAAACAACTCCAGCAATTATGAGAACAACCCAGGAGCCCCCAAAGAACCATTCTGGGAATTAAGGTATCTACACCCCGAGATGACAGCTCCCACCTTCTTCCAATTTGGAAGAGATTCTGCATGTCAGATCAGCCATGCCACTAAGTCCTTTTTGCGATGAGATCCTTGTTTGGCTAGAGCATCAGCGAATTGATTGCACTCCCTTCTCTTGTGAACAAAATAGATATCTTTAAGCCTTAATGAGTTATTTTTGATATCATTGAAAACATTTCCTAACTTCCAAGGCCTGTCAACAGCATCATTTGAGAGCCAAGATACTGCATTTAAAAAATCTAATTCAAAGCACACCCCTACATTCCAATTAACTAGACAGTCAACTGATATTTGAAGGGCTTTTTGGACTGCAATAACTTCCGCTACCGCTGAGGTGTTAACCCCAATGCCACATGAAAACAAGCACAATACCATGCCAGCTGAATCCTTAAGCACTCCTCCAATTCCCCGTGGGGCCTAGATTGCCAAATGACGAGCCATCGGTGTTCCATTTCACATCGCCACAGCCAGGAGGGGACCAAGAACAAGGTGGTATGGGATTGCGAAGAGCTTGTAGCTTTTTAATGCCATCAGCTGCTAGAAATAGATTTTGCCCTCTCAGCATCTCCAAATCCTTATGCGAATTAATCCAGAAGGCTGCACGGGCCAGCCTAAGATGGAATAAGGATTCAGAACTAACCATTTTACCAGAGAAAATCACAGCGTTTCTCTCCAGCCAAATTGTCCATATGCAGGCTAACAGAATGATGTTCCAGATCTTTTGCTGAATAATACCTTTCGCAAAGTGAGACCATTGGATGGCTAGCTCGTTAAACTATCCAGGAATGCAGAATTCATGATCCCACCATTTAATCATTTTGTATCATAAGTCAGCTAAAACAACACAGGTTGCAAGGAGATGGTTGGTGTCTTCATTCAGTTTGTGGCACAAGGGACAAATAGCATCACTGGGCTGCATAATACCTCTTTCTACTAGGAAACTTTTTGTACTAATACGATTAATAATGCATAACCAGAAGAAAAGTTCTACCTTGGGCGGAGCTAGTTACTTCCAGAACACTGAAGAGTAAGGCTTCGGATCAAACCAAGGCATGCAGGACTTGTAGAGGAAGGAACATGCTGATTTTATTGAGAATACCCCTTTTAGATCATGTACCCATATTTTCCTATCCATTTGACCCAGAGAGAGAGAAGGAGGTCAACAAGGCTTCAAGCTCATCAACCAATTCCCGTTCCCAGAGTAAAAGAGCCCTTCTCCATTTCAAATCCTAATACCAAGTCCCCCTAGACCACTTACCACATTCTTCTACCATTGCATCTTTTAAGAGAGAAATATTGAATAGGCAAGGGAACCTATGTTTCAAAGCTATGTTCACAATCCACCAATCATGCCAAAACAAGCATGCATCTCCCTTGCCTACATCTAGTGCCAGGCAGTTCGAGAAAAGGGGGAAGGATCTGACCCTATCAATGTCTTTCCAAACTTTTGAAGCGTTCAGGGTAGCGATATATTCTGGTAAAAGGCAATTCTTAATTCTATACTTCTTAAAAATCAGCTCCTTCCAAGTAGCCTTACTCTTTGATTGAAGCCTCCAATACCATTTAAACAATAAGCAGTAGTTTCTTTGTGCAATAGATCCAATCCCCAAGCCTCCCAGATATTTGGGCTGTTCAATTGTACTCCATTTCACCTTACACAGTGCCTTCTTGCCATCAACGCCTCTCTAGAAGAAATTTCTCATTAAAGAGCTTAGAGACTTTATGACTCCTAATGGCATCTTAAAAATGGACATATAGAAGATGGGTAGACTCAACAGGGTAGCTTTGATTAGAGTGATTCGACCAGCCAAAGATAAGTATTCTCCCTTCCATCCAACTAGTTTTGCTTGAAAATTCTAAAGCGCAGGGTACCATGTCTCCTTTTTCCTTGGATTTGCCCCCAATGGTAGCCCAAGATACGTACAAGGCAGGTATTGAATCTTACACATCACATTATTTGCACAGTTTTCTAACCATTCTTGCCCAACATTTATTCCAATTAGAGATATTTTGTGGAAGTTTACTGTCAACCCAGAGATGACTTTAAAAACCTTAAAAATTTGCTTCATCTCCAGTATGTCCTTAAGATTCGGCTCCTAGAACATTACTGTATCATCGGCGTATTGAATGTGAGTGATGGATAGCTTCTGCGAGATGAAGGGGAGCGGGTTTAACCCTATAAAAAGATTGAGTTCCTTTTCCTTTTTGATAAGAACCGATAGGCCTTCCGTGACAATGATGAATAGGAACGGAGAGAGGGGATCTCCTTGTCTAAGTCCTCTAAAGAGTTAAAATTCTAGGGTTGGGGAACCATTAACCAGCACTGACACTTTTGCAGAACCTATACATTTCTGAATCCATGTTCTCCATTTAGTTCCAAAATTCATGAGTTCCATTACTGAGATTGAGATACTCCTAGTTGACAGAGTCAAAAGCCTTATGGAAATCCACTTTAAAGATGACACCGCTGCGATTATAGCACTTCAAGAAGTAGATAATTTCGTTAGCAACTAGAACACCATCAAGGATTTGTCTACCTTTAATAAAGGCACACTTCTCTTCGAATATTATCTCATTCACCACTTTTTTTAATCTGTTAGCCAACAACTTTGCAACGATCTTGTACATGGAACCAATCAAGCTTATGGGACAGAAGTATTTAAGCTTGTTTGCACCTACCGCTTTGGGGATAAAGTAATAAACGAAGAGGAGACTCCATTTGGTAGAATACCCTTGTCATAGAAATTCTCCACCATTTCAAAGATGACCATCCCACTTATATCCCACGCTGCTTTGATGAAAGCAAAATTGAAACCGTCCGGTCCAGGTGCCTTCGAACCATCACATCTCGATCCAAACAGTTACTTTGACCTCATCAAGAGTAAAAGGTAGCTCCAAAAAGCTAGTCGAGGAAGAGGAGAGCTTCTTGAAAGCATCTTGTGAGAAGGAAGGCCTGATGCTGGGATTGTCACTGTATAGGTTCTTGTAGAAGCTATAAACTTCCTGCTTGATTTTAACTGGATCTGTGATTGGGCCCTCTTCTGTTTCTAATCTCCCAATCTTGTTATGACAAGCTCTAACTGAGGCCGCAAGATGGAAGAATTTTGTATTTTGATCCCCTTCATTTAACCACTTTACTCTATATTTTTGCCTCCAAATGGATTCTCTCACTTTCAATTTTCCCCATAGCTCACTTCTAAGGGAGTTCCTTTTGGATATCATGAATCTCCTGATTACTTTATAAAGATCTTCACTTTCTAAGTCACAGTCTAGAGCTTCAATCTCCTTTTCTAGACTTGAGATAGCCAAATCTATAACACTCTTATCACTCCTAACACTACACTGATGTACTAAAAGCCGAAATTTTTTTTTCCAACTTAATCTCTACATTTCAAACCTTATTAACATTTACTTAATCATTTTGAAGCCACTTTGCCGATGACCTATAACTGTCCAATTTACTATGCATTTAATAAATTAAAATTTTTGCAATATGACAGCTGTACATAGTACTAGCCCCCTGAAACACAGACAATCACACAGCCTCTCAGAGGCACAACAATAAAAAAATATCCAATATAAGCATTCATTCCATCTCACATACTTCCAACATAAGGTTTATCCATATACTTCCTATTTATCAATTACATAACCAATAGTAAAACTTAGATACATATATACATGCCAAAATCATACAACATAAATTCTTAAAAGAAGTCATGCAAACTGTATTCTTGCTCCTGCTTACCTGCGCGCAGTAAAACTATACGTTTAGCACTCAACATGCTCAGTGATAACTAATAATCGATACATTTCCTAACATTATCATTATTATTCTTATATATTAACATATATATAAACATATTTATAAAATTATTTAGTATCATATTCAAAACATTAATTTACCTTTTTCTATAAGATTATTCATTTCAATCGCATAATTACAATTTTGCCATTATAAGCTTATTTATGATCTTTAAACTAAAAATTGAAGCAATTTACGTTCTATACACTTAATTTGACATTTATATGCAAAATTACATTTTAGTCCTTGTCGACTATAAAATTCACTTCCTAGACAATTTAACTATTATCTGACTATTTTATCTTTATTTAAAAAATATTTACTTAATTTACTTATTTTTTTTACACTTTTGGATAAAATTACTATTTTACCCCTAAACTTTCTTTTTCTTTCATTTTGGTCTTTTTTCACTTTTTTTTTCTTACTTTTCAAAATCTTTTCAATTCTTTATCAATTTATTACCATTATGTCCCTAATACAGACCCGGCAGAATGCGTCCCTAAAACGTGCATAGGTACCAATTTACCGGCGGAAAATTCTGTCAGTAATGTTACTGACGGAATTGTTAAAATATTCCGTCGGTAGTTTTATTTAAAATCCATCGGATGTTTGCGTCGGTAAACCGTCGGCAAATTTTAGTATAAACAACGACGAATATTTCCGTCGGTAATTTGTCAGTAAATTAAAATAGTTCTATTCAATTTTTTATAATTTTTTTTTTTGTAATTTTCTGTTTACAAATCTCAAATCAAATATGACAAATGCAATACAAAAAGTCTAAAATTTCTATTGAAGATATATTATAATTTAAAATCAATATATACATTCTAACTCTTGTACATATAATAAAGCATCTCTACTACAAAATTGATTAATATGATCAAAACCCAAATCACTGAGTTTGGAAAAACAAAAAACAAAGTAAGCAAACAAATCAAGAAAGAGAAATTCAGCAAATACTCTAATCAAACAGAGAGAATTCCATGTCATCATCACTTTCCTCTACTGGCTCATCCTTCTTTTCCTTAACTGTCGGTGCCTCGACTGTGGGACCTGCCCTTCCTGCTGCAGCTACACCACCAGCAAAGAAACCTCCACCAACACCACCACCAACGATTACCTGCGCCATATACATGCAAGTCAATTTCCTGTTTTCACTTAGTATCAAGCAAGACTAGCAAGTAGCTTTTGTTATTCTCATCATGGTAAGCTGCTATAACATTAAAAATCAGTTTATTAGAGAAATAATGATAGAGTTCCTAAAATCTTAGAGACCTTAAAATTTCTAAAAAAACAGGTGGAAAATAACATTAAAAATATCACAAGCTAGAAACCTCAGGCTTCACATATGAAATATGGATTATCGTCTTGGCATATGGTTGGCATGCATATTCATAATTTAAGTTCCAAAAAGAAAAGTCACATTAAATATAGATCCGAAAAGTATTAATTTATTGGAACACTGAAAATTTATCTCTAGTAACAATAATATCATAAAAGGGAAAACCAATGCAAAAGAAAGTAACTCACCTAGCAAATTTAATGCCCTATCATGAAGTCATCATCATAATTTCCACCAAAAAGTGCTTGCTGGTCAAATGATTTTGAAGACTTCAGAAATGGGGTATTCCCAAAATTTTGAGCAAAATTATCGCCATCATCTTCTTGTTGAGTTCCATACTTATTATAGAAACAATCAGTGTGTTCTACATTAACCTATGAAAAAGGACTGCACAGGAATATATAACACTATTGATAAATAATGGCAATTAGATTGCTGTATTTAGAACATTCAGGATACAATTGCACACTATATTTGTATCAAGGTGTTATAAACTTGTGAAAATATAAAATCAATTGAGTTGCAATCAAATTGATTTAACCATGTGCAATTGAAATGTAATAATTTAACTCTGCCATGTTTCAACTAATTAGAGAAATCACATCTAATTAGACACCGAGTATCATAAAAATTATCCTCATTTAAATTTAATTGAAAGCCAAAACATATTACCTCTTTCTTGACCTGTCGGGAATGTACAGAGATGCAAAGCCTAGTGTCTTCTATTCGCAAAAATTTTAAGTCCTCGTCTCTCAAACCCTAGCTCAACACGTAACTGTTAATAGGCAGATATCTTTGTTTACAAGTTAAATGCATAGCAACATCTCCAGCACAAATAGGAACTGAAAATGCTTATTTCTAATGAAAAATCTACTTATTTCAAAGAATTGATATAAATTATATAGCAGACATGCAGGATAAATGATATTTTATTAAAAAAATGACAATTAACAAGTGAAACTGAAAATCAAACAAAATTGATTCAGAATATAAAGGTTTTTCAAAAAAGAGGATGTATAAGAATAAAATTAAAATATACCAGAAATTAACAGCACTCATCATAAACAGCAAAGAAAGACGTGGAACTGTCCAAATCTGGATAAGCTGCATGTTGTTGAACAACTAATATAAATTCAGTAGGTAAAATATCAGAATTTGTGGAAAATCATAAAACTACAGATTCTGTAATGTGAACTACAACATCTCAGTCTCCAAATCTAAATTTGCCGAGCAATTTGTCCTACATTAAACATAGAATAAAAATCTAAATTTGGAATAAAAATCTTCCATGACATTTTCCAAATAGATTCACCAAAAGTGGCATCATATCTAATTAAAAATATTACAGAAAAATAAAACTATTTCAATTTGCAAGTGGGACCCTTAGGCAACTCATATAAAATAAGCATCAATTTAATTTGAGTAGAAAACAAAAACTTAGCAACTAGAAAGTGATTGACTTAATTATGAATTGTATAAAGCCCTTATAAATCAAACTTCTCTAAGAGATGGTAATAAATAGAAAGTGAAAAATTTAATTATATTTAAGAAAGTAGCAAAGCAAAGAAAGACCGCATTATCAAAATTTGAACCCTACACTGCAAATGCAGCATGTACCTGTCGCAAAAGAATACAATGAAAAATCCATTTCTGCACGACTATTAACCTTCAAAATTCACCAGCTATTACAATGAAAAATCCATTTTTATGTCTATTTCTTCATTTTTATAAAATATAATGCATAAATCCCAAGAATGATGAGCAATGCATCACATGGAAAGCCAATAAAAAGTGTTCAATAATGAGTTTCCATCTAATTCTGTTTCAAGAATTCCAAATTAAAGACAAAAGTATGAGGCTAAAACAGCTGATTAGCCACACAACCGAGTACAATTCAAAATGAAAATCCCAAAACAAAATTCACATACTTACTTGCCAGAGTGAAGAATCATTCTAACTAAGCCAACAAGAGAAATTGTTTGTAGTTTTCTATGTTGCATATCTCAAGAAATAAGAATCAATGCCTTTGGGACCTATTAATATTTAGAGCAACCAAAGAACCATCAGAATAACAGTAAGCAAAAAAGAAAAATTAAAATACAAATATGAAGGCTGTGCCTTTTAGGATTGAATCTAACCAAGAATCTTATAAATTAGCATCTCATTGTGGCTCAAAATTAAAGAAATATTCTTAAAAAGATCAAAGGACATAAATCAGCGAAAAGACATAAATCAAAGCACTTTTTGAAAAGAAAGACTAGAAATACTAAGAAGTTGTGATTGCTCAGCTGAATATCTGAATATTCAGATATCTGTTATTCAGATATCACCCAAAATTTAAGGTCATTTCTCAAATTTCTGGTTGATGATCGCGGATGTTGTCTGAGGGGTGAGTTAAATCTTTAAAGACTGTTATTTTCCTGCAACAATGTGAATTTTGGACAGCCAAACTGCATGCGTGTTGTGTAATGTTAAACCTTATTTGAAAATTATGTTGTCAGACCTAAATGAATTCTCCTCCTAGTGGCACACAAGGACCCAGCCTAGTGTCAAAAAAAGGTACCAGCTGTCAAATAAAAAAATAGTGAATAAAGAGGAATATTCAAATATACTATACAATTAATTTGGTTTTGGCCGAGAACTTGATTCTACTTTCTTTTTTTCCCAAAGTCAAAAGAAAAAATAGTAATAATAATTATGCAAGAAAAAAGGCTGGGTGGCTTTATCTTTTGGTCATATCCTTTGAATAGGAGCATCACACTTCTTTTAAATAATCTAGAATCTAACTGATTGTTTTAGTAAGCTAATAAAAAAAGGATTATTTAATAATTAAACCAGAAAATATGCAATTATTGCCCATCTAAAAATAATAAAAAGTTTCAAAGCCATGCAGGTGTCAGGCCCCGGAATTTTCCTGTTAGATGAAAGTTTAGTGCTTAATTTCAGACAGTGTGACAAAACCTATGCATAACTTCTCAAAAATAGAGGATTGAAACTATGCCTTCCACAAGGAACCAAGAATCATATAAAGTGACAAACATGCAGGGCATACCTGTATCCCTGAAACAGCAAAATATGGTATTTCAAACTTCAAGCGTATTGGAGCTTTTCTCTCTGGAGCACCTTCAACAGTTATACTTAGAAGACTGAACTCTGCCTTCAACATGGATTACTAATAATTTAGAATTGCAAAGAATATAAAAAACAAAGCAGAATTATAATTTCTAAAGGTAAAAGAATATTCATTTGAACACCACTGCTATATACTAGTGAGAGTCTAACACTTTTTGAAAGCAAATGTTGTTAAAAACTAGTATTTATAAAATCATAATTTCTAAACCAGTGGTTGGCGAAAACAGACCTGAGTCTTGGCATTGATCCATGTATCTCCCCATATGTACACCCCATGGTTACGAACAAGCACAACTGTGGTCTTTGGGTAAGCTTTTATCTATAGAGTAAAAGGTTCAATGTATAACTATGGATAAAAGTAGCAGGATTTTAATTAGAAATCTTAAGTCAAGGAAAATTTTGACAAAAAACATGGCAATTAATCTCCATGACTAGAAACTAAAGATATTGAACATGATGCACTCAACTTTTCAGAACCATTACAAATCAATGTGAAATGACAACCTTTTTCCTTTTACAAAAAAATTTAACTGGTTTCCTCTCCACATTCCTCATGAAAGACACTAGTTTATAATTCAGTCCTCTATAGTTAATTGTTTCAACTAAGTAAAAGTTTCTAATGCAGACAGTCAGCCTACACACAACCATGCAGGAATTAAATGATGAAATATGATATAAACACTATGTGAAATATACAGCTATTCAAATTCCACTTGTTTCTAAGCCTAAAATGTATGATATGATATAAACACTAACATGAAATTTACATAAAAATCATATTCACTCTAATCCCTAAAAATCTAATGACCAGAATGTATGATGGCCTGCACGTGCTTCTTGGTGGGCTGAGCAAGGATCAATGGGTAGCTACCCAAGAAAGATAGGTGGTCACTTTAACTATCTTTTATATATATAGAGAGAGAGGGAGAGAGAAAGAGAGAGAGAGAGTTACACTCTATATAAAGGAGCATCCATTAAATATCTCATCAGAACAAGATAAAAGCGCAATAAACTAGTAATTAACTATAATAAACCAATTTCCTAAAAAAAATAGTTAATGCAACTAACTACTCAAACACGCCACTAAGGTCGAGTAAATACTTCTGGGGAAAGAAAGAAAGAATCTATCAACAAAGTAAGATAAAGCACACACGGCACAATTTAGCCTTATGCAATGGTATACTCTCTTTTGCATTAAGAAACAGAAAAGAAAGAGAGTTTCTAGGAAATCTGTCATAACATAATAAAAACTAACAGATCTAGCTGAAAATCGGAACATAAAACACTAATATTGTCAGATCTAGGCTTGAGATACAATACATTATCAAAATTAAAGCAAAACAAATGCAATATACAGATCTAGGACCAAAACTGATAGATCTAAAGATAAAAAAGAAGGAAAAACCAACAGATCTAGGATTCAGCTTAGAAAAATAAATTATCCAAATTGCAAACAAATAAACACAAATGCGCCAAAGACGTACCTGGATGCAATGCTCGAGTTAGTAAAGTTCCCAATAGGCATTTTAGACCTGGATACCAGTAAAATACCCTTTTTGCGCGAGGAAAGAGGAAGAATACGAGAGAGGGGGCAGGAAAGAAAGAAGAAGTGTTTTTATGGCTAGGGCAAAAATTGGGAAAATACTTACATTTCTTTTATTTAAAGGTAGGAGTATTTTAGCCAATACAAATTAATAATTTTTTAACTATTTAAAATTTTAAAAAGTTTTAATAATAATAACTAACAAAAATAAATTATTGATTAAAAGGTAAAAAATTTAGAATAAAATTTATTTAACAATGAGATTAATCCATAAAATGCCTAACAAAATATCTTTATTTAGGATAATAATAAAATATTTTAAGTTAACAATAAAATTAAATTTCATTTTATACTATAAATTATTATGGATTAATCCTTAATCTGATCTAAAATTTTTAGGATAACATGAACTGCTTTATATACCGATCGAATCAAATTTAAATAATAGAAAATATAATTTGTATAGATCAGATTTGTATATCATCTCAAAATATAATAAAATTTTATTTAAATGTTCATAAAATTAAAAGATTTGTATAGGACATTGGACATCGGTGGAGGAGGCTGGATTCTGGAACCAGCAATCGCTCTCTTCCCGCCCCCTTCCCCCCTGCCCCCGATCTATTCCCTCTCTCCCCGATCCACAATAATCATAAAAAAAATTAAGTTAAAAATAAAATTAAATTTGATTTTATAATAAAAATTATTGTAGATTAATCTTAAATTTGACCTAAAATATTTAGGGTAACATGAATTCATTAATATATTGATCCATTTAAATTTAAATAACAAAAAATACAAGTCTTATGGATCGAACTTATCACATCAAAATATAACAAATTTTTATTTAAATATTCAAAAAATATGTTGTATACATAATTAAAAAATAGGAGTATTACTAAAATATATTAATTATTTTACATAAAAAATTATATATAATTAAAATGAAAAAATATCTAGCCTAGGCTTTATTTGGAAAAAATGATATTTATAAAAAAATTGAAAAGAAAAATTTCAAACATTTATTAAAATATTATAAAATAATAACGACGGATTACCGATGAAAAGTCGATGCAAGAATAATTTTCCATCCCATATTCCATCGCTATTTCGTCGGTAAATAATGTGCCAAAATTTGCTGCCATTATTTACTGACGGAATTTCCGTCCGTACATAACAAAAATCATTTGTATCCTTACCGACGAAGATATTATGTCGCTAAATCATCGCTACAAAATGGCGCCTCTATTTCCCGCCAAATTTCCGACCGTTTGCCATATTGGTCGCTAAACACTTCGCCATATTTGCAATTTTTTATTTTTACCGACACATTTGTGATTCCGTAGCTAATCCGTCGGTAATATCTTGGTTTAGCGACGGATATTTTACCGTCGGTAAAATTAAATTTTTTTGTAGAGACTGCCAGACTAATTCTAAGGGCACAGTAATATTTACATTATTAATCTTTTTAATTCGCAAAAAATTCATTAGTTGACTTTTTAATTATTTTTCATTGACTATAATTTAATTTCATACAAATTCACTTTTTTCAATATTTTTATGCAATTATTAACTAATAATTCAATTATTTTCAATATACATATTAACATTAAATTTTTAATAAAATCCTAATAATTTCAATAAATGCCAATAAAATTTATTTATGTATTATTTATTATTTATTATCATTTTTCATTAAAATAATCAATTAATTCACTATAATTCACAACTTTCACTATATACATACACTATACATAATCTTAAAAAATTCCAATTAAATTCTTTAAAAATTCATAGACATTAATTATCAAGTCTACTATTATTTTAAGCTAACATATATTATTTTTATGCAATTTTATTACCATTTTTCCTTACTATTTAATTTGGCCACTACTAATCATCTTCCTAAAATCTTTTTTCTTTCATTTTAACTTTCCATTCATCTTTTCTCTAGTTTAATTTCAATTACCCTAACATACACTACAAAAAAAAATTGCAAATTTTTCCGTCGCTAATTACATATTTTCCGTCGCTAATATAAATTAGCGACGCCACGATGACAGTCGCTAATATATTAGCGACGAAAAAAGTCGTCGCTAATATATTAGCGACGAAAAAAGTCGTCGCTAATTTATATTCCTAATTAGTCACCGAATTATAATAATAATACTTAGCGACTACATTTTCCGTCACTAATTCAGTCGCTAAATAAATTCTTAAATTAATCGAGACAAATATAATAATAATTTGTTAGCGACAAAATTTTCATCACTAAACCGTCGCTAATAAATATTCATAAAATGCAAATAAATCGAAAATTAACTTCGCAAAATAACATCAAAATAGTAAATATCATTCTTGCGACGCAATTAGAAAACAGTCGCTAATCCATCACAAAATTAGCGATGGAAATTGTGCAGTCGCTAATTGGCAGTTTTTTTGTTGTGATAATTGCATCAATTAACAACTTTAAATATTTTTACCCTAATTACATAATTAGAAAAATTTCATAAACTTAGAAAATATAAAGATTAATTAGTTACTTACAATTTTCAACTTAAAGAGAAACTCCTTTGTGCAAAGCCTATTTAATAGCGCTTTCCAAAAGAATAAGTTGACTTTCAGAGGTACCAAATTTCTCCCAAGAAATTTAGATGGCAACAAGACTGCTTGCTTGCATACTTAGAGATCTTGAGACTTATAGCATACTGATGCCACAAAAAACTTACCATTTGTTTCATAAATTCAGACTCTTTTATCACTTTTGACCTTAGATATTGACACCGAACCTAAGGAGTTTAGTAGGGCCGCCTCAACATCCTTTTTCAAATCTCGCAAATGTCTTCTCCATTTTAGATTCCATACCCAGTTCCCATTCTGCCAAGATCCGAAGTCTTCAACAAAAGAGTGCTAGTTGGTAGATAGTGCAAAGAGACGAGGGAATTGTGATTTTAAAGTGTTCTCTCCAATCCCCACATCCAACCAAAATCTGCATAAGTCCCCTTTACCTATACAGATTCTGAGGCCCTTATTAAAAGGTGGACAAGATGACACTTTGAGGATACCTTTCCACACAAGAGACAACTTAGCTGGAGAAGTGAGCTCAAAGGGGTTAAGAGAGTTACCCATCCCGTACTTCTTTCTCACAATTACTTGCCACGGGGTAGTGCTAGACTGATCCAATCACCATAACCATTTAAAAAGTAGCCCTTTGTTACGTAGGTCGATAGATCCTAGCCTAAGTCCTCCAAACAAATTTTGCTCTTTGAACCAGATCCCAGCTGACAGCATAAAGTTTCCTTTTATCCCCAGAACCTCCCCAAAGTAAGTTATGCATCAATGTTCCAATTATCTTCAAAACACCAGCAAGCACTTTGAAGAGAGACATGAAGTATAACAGAAGATTAGAGAGAGAAGCTTTCAATAAAGTGACTCTTCCAGCCATAGACAGGAGCTTTCCCTTCCAACAAGCCAGTTTTGCCTTGAATTTTTCAATAACTGGATTCTAGGAAGTTATTCTGTTGAGATTTGCTCCTAAGGGTAAACCCAAGTACAAGTAAGGTAATTCTTGAATCTGACATCTCATCAAATTTGCGCATGAACGAAGCCAAGAGTCCTTTACATTGATACCAGTCAGTGAGCTCTTAAGGAAATTAATTTCTAGACCAGAGATATCAACAAAAATCCTTAAAACCCTTTTAACATTAAGCAATATATTCTCCTCGACCTCCAAAAAAATTATCGTATCGTCCGCAAATTGTAGGTAAGAAACAATGAAAGGCGGTTGTGTCTCCTTCATGCAAATGATATTAGCAATCAAACCAAGGTCAGAGGCTTTACATAGGAGCCTAGATAACCCTTCAGCTGCAATAATAAACAGAAAGGGGGAGAGAGGATCCCCTTGTGTCAGCCCCCTAGACAAAGAAATTTCCTCAGAAGGGCTACCGTTAATGAGCACATAAACTTTAGCTGTTGATATACATTCCTTAATCCAATTTCTCTAAATAGTACCAAACCCCATTTGCTTCATAACGTTCTCCAAATAATCCCATGACACCGAATCAAAAGCTTTGTAGAAATTAAGTTTAAGCATTACTCCACTTCTCTTTGAGCTTTTAAGAGAATGAATAATCTCATTAGCATCCATAACATTGTCAAGAATTTGGTGCCCTTTTACAAAAGCACACTGCTCTTCGGATATAATATATCCCAAGACCCTTTTCAAACAATTAGCCAGAACCTTCGCTACAGTCTTGTACAGGCACTCGATGAGACATATGGGACAAAAATCCTTAACCCATGCAACCCCAAGAAACTTAGGGACAAGAGTTATAAAGGAGGAGTTGATCCCATTAGGCAGCTTGCCAGACTTCCAGAATTGTTGAATCATGTCAAAAATATCCATCCCAATCACATGCCAGGCGGCCTTTATAAACCTGAAGTTAAAACCATCTGGTCCTGGGGCTTTCGAACTATGACAATCCCAAACAGCTTCTTTAACCTCATCCAAGGAGAATGGCCTTTCAAGAAACTGAGCAGATTCCTGTGAGATTTTTTTGAACAGGTTGGAGGGGAGAGAGGGTCTTCTGAGCTTTTTCTCTTTGAAGAGTTCTTTGTAAAAGGACAAAATCTACTTCTTATTGAACGTTGTCAACAATACTAGTTTATTTCTGTCAATAACAAGTAATTGACATAAATCATCCATACTAATTCTATCTTCCATTCATTCCCCAAGTCCCCTCTTCCCTTATTCTTTCCATTCCACCCATGAACAATCAATAACTCATAAATCCAGATCAACTAATTGTTCTCAGATAGCACCTTCAAGAAATGTGTCAAGCTTTGGGGAGTTAAGAAAACGTGAAACGTTTTCAGTATCATTGAATATAAAAATACAACTTATGAGTTGCCCGGTCTGGCGTATTATTTATTTCCATGTCAAAATGCAAAATTTATAGTACATTGACAGGGTCAGATAATGGATTAGTAGCATATACTTTGATATCAATGAGCAAATATAAATTGCAGCCATGTTAGTTATTGTACCCCAAAATTGCTGCTAGTTGCTTGTCCATCTAATAATCTGCTTCTTAAATTGCAGCCATGTTAGTTATTGTACCCCATTTGTTTGGCTGATTACTGTTTCTATCAAGCGTGAAAATATACACATTTAGGTTACAGTAATGGCACTCGCAAAGAAGAAAAGGTAAAAATGGTTTTAGTGATTTTCAAAGAAAAAAGGACCTTTGCTTGAGATGAATGATTCCAAGTAAACTAAATTTTTAAAGGACCTTTCACCCCGAGTATCTCCATCAGAACAAAATCACCTCTGCGTCCTAAGTTCATACTTCCATGCAATTATATGTAACATTCTAAAACTAAAATCACCTCCCTTCTATGATCAAACTAGAACATCCTGGGTTCTAAAACTATGATCAAAACCGAGCCTTTCATTTTCGAGCAGTGTAGTTTGTGTTTGGAAGCACCATACATCCTTGATTTCTCATTTGCTCCTTTTTCGTCAGTACCCATTCTCTACCCTTCCCTTTTTTGGTTACCTTTTGCTTTTTCTTAGGTCTGTGCCGGTCTGAAAAGCAAACCTATGAAAGCAGGATATGTTAAGCAATATGAAAATTGTTCTAAGAACAATTAACGAATAGATAAAAGTAACTCACAGTCTTGTTTTCTGCATCTTCACTAATTTCATCATCAGAGCAACTTTCTCCCTCTTCGCCTTTTCCCTTGGGAACTGAAGTGATTATGGATGGTGGTCCACAAGTGAGGACAAGATACTCCTTCCTTCTCTTGGTACTGCAATGGAGGGGATAGTTATTGATTAACAAATAACAGTAAGATCCGGAACATAACTTTTAGCATTTGATTATTAAAGACTGAACATCAAGATTGCATGGTAAAAATGAAAAGGTCATTTAGAAATTCTAACAAAAATACCTAGAGTACCTGTGTGGATCATTGATAACAACACCGCCAGAAAATCCAGCATGCGCTGCAGATCTCAAAGTCAGCTCACGCTGTGCTATATTTTGAGGATATACTTTAAAAAACTGCTCTTGCACCTCTTGCCAGGTGTCTATATAATGATCCACAGAAAGCCCTAAAATGAAATTGACACTCAAGTTAACAATAGAAGAGAGTACGCATAATAATCTCCACACGGAACCGTATGCTCTTTCACAAAAATCATAAACTAGACATACTTCAGACTTAGTATTGGTTCATGGGCGGACTTATCAGCACTGCATAGCCCCTGCGACATTAAATCAAATAAAAAAGGTGAACTGAGCAAGAAATTCAATAGAGTGATGTTAGTGGAAATTGACATCCGATAAGTTAAAGAACATGTCATTATGACTTCACAAATGAGAATGATGCTATGCACTCCATAATCGTGGGAAATCTCTTGCACATCAGAAAACTGGACATTTGGTAGAAAGTGGGAAATGCCAAAGTTTAGATGCATCAAGTGCAGTACTTGAGAGGTCCGGCACAAAAAGACATAACTATCTCAAACATTCAAAATAAGGACTAGCTGTTCATAATGATTCCAAAAACTAGGATCACAACAATCAGTGGATGAATTCTAAATTTTGAAGAAAGAAAATATTCATAACAAATTCACAATATTTGTATAACAACATTTGATAAGGAGCAAGCTGATGGAAGAATTTTACAAAATTTAGCAAACTCTGACACAGTTCATTGTAAATGGTATTCGCAAATAAATAAAGTCTAACATGAACAGCAGAGTTACTGATGGCACCATCGACAACTCCAGAACGTAGAGCTAAGCCCTGTATCTCAATGCGAACAAATTGTCATCGTAACAGAAATATTAAAGAAACCCATCAGCAAAATTGCAACTTCAATCACATATTATCACAAGAAAAATCAAAGGAAAAAAAAGCAATTGTTATTTAAATGACAGCTCAGAGCATGAAAGGATGCATATAACTGTCCCATCAATGTTGCAACAGAGAAAGTCTAACAAGGTGAACTCATAACAAACAGAATAAGGTTATAAAGCAATGCGACCACAAAAATACTTCTCATACCACTAATCCATACCTTCATAATTCATTCATATATCACCCATCTGGCCATGGCTACAACTGATACTTTTGTGACCCTAGCCAACTCAATTGACTGACAAATCAAAACATGCAATCATATTGATATCTCCAAACAGCCTCCTTGACAAAGATTTCAATTTTAACGTTTTGCATTCAGCTTTAAGTAATATCAGCCATCAGTTTGAAATTTTCTAGGACCACCTACACAAAATTTTGATTTATTTCGAAGCACTATATAGATTTACAGAAAATTGACATAAAAAAAAAGAGATTTTGAGAAACCATTTCAGATTTGGATTTAGAAAAAATGGATTCTCTAGGTAATTAAGAGTAATTGTGCATTTTATCCCTACTGATTCCACTATATGTACCAGTAGCTCATATTGCATGGATGATATTGATAATGGTCATTTTTATGATGTTTTTAGTATGTTTTTAGGTGTTTAATTAGGTTAATTTTGTGTTAATTAGGTTTGATTTGAGTTTAATTTGTTAGTTTTGTATTTTTGGAGTTAATTGTAAATTTTGGTGTTTTTCAGGGTTATTTTGCAAGAGAAAGGACTTAATTGTAAAAAGGACAAAGATTTGAGCTAAAACTGCAAATATGGAAATTTTATGCGAGAAAATGATCGTGAGGTCCAGAAGATCGAAGCATGGCCACGTGAAAAGCATTGAAGAAGTATGCATGGCCACGTGAGAAGGAGAAAAGAAGAGCAAACAAGTTACACGTGACCATGTGTGAAGCAAAGGAGGAAATCACGTGGCCACGTGTGAGGAAGAACAAAAATAACACATGGCCACGTGTGAAAATATACTAGGAAACACATGGCCACGTGATGCTTCTCCCACTTCGCGAAGGATTCTCGAACTTCCTGTTTTGGGCAAAATTTGCTTCCTATTTGATTCTAAGAGTTTGAGAAGGAATCCACGACATCTTTTGCCTATAAATAGCAGTCTAAAACACCAAAGAAGAGGATCGAATTAGAGAATTAGGGATTAATCTTAGAATTTAGCTTAGTTATTTTACGTTGTTTTCTATTTTCTTTATTTTTTCTTTAGTTTTTAAATATGTTTAGGAAGTAATTTTTTTTCTTTTGCTAATGGATTCTTGTGATCTTATATTTTCATTGTTATGACTTTGTTTTGAGTTTAATTCAATATCAGTTGATTATTTCTTGGTTTTAAGCATATTCTTATCTTTGATTATGTTGAGATTGATTGTTGGTTTATTGAATAAATAACTAAAAATTAGTTTTGACATAGTTAATGATTTGCATGTTCTTGGATTAACTCTTTAATGTTTATGCATGATTATTATCCGAAATATGAGATGATTATGTGTGAATTTTATTGGTTAATACTAAGAGAGGAGGAACTAAGAATGAATTGGAGTTAAATCACTTGAGAAAGGCTTCAATGAATATTTAGGAAGTTAAAACTAGATTTTCATGCTAAGTATTAGATTTGTCTATGAGTTTAATACTAAGAATGATATACTTGAATAAAGATATCTTGCTTTACAACTAGTTTTTCTATAATCACTGGTGTTTCTATTGAATTTAAGTCATTACAATGAAAGTTAAGGGGGATAGTTTCTTTAGCAAGAGAATTCCAGTTATTGTTTTATTTTTAATTCATGTTTTAGCTTTTATTTTGTTTAATTTTTGCTTTTAAATCAAAAAAATTTGGGAAACAATCTCGGATTGATTTAATTCATACATAGATATTATCCTTAACAATCCATGTTCCCTTGGGTACGATATTTGGGGTCTTAACCTATATTTTCCTGTATTACTAGCCGATCTAGTACACTTGCTAGATATCGGTCAGATATCACAATAAAAGAGAGAGAGAGAGAGAGGAAAAAGAAAAAAGAAAAAAACTGAATTTTAGGCGGATACCTGGCCCATGTCACCAAGTAAAAGGTCACCCTCAACCTCCCGCTCCAATGCAATATCTACATTGAAAGTAACATCAGCACTCTTCCATAAGAAAGGAAACAATAGAATATATTAGGAAATTGATCGAAATCATAACAAACATACTTAGCATTGACCGTGAAATGTCTAAACCAATCCATTGGTGCCCCTTTTCAGTCAGTGTCTCCCCACTAAGTCCTGATCCACAACCTACAAAGAATAAGAAGTCAAGATTATCAGAATAAAGTCCAATAATTCTTGAAATAGAACTCATTGAGCCTTAGATGAAAAACAGAATTCTATGAAGAGTTGAAGGATTAAAACCTCAAACACTACAACTCCAGAGGCTAACAACATATTCAGGCAATGAAGGGTTTTTAAAAAAAGAAAAAAACCCTCTTTTGTACATACCAATGTCGAGTAATCGGGGAATTCCATCTTCAGGTAAAGCAAGAAGCTTTACTGCTCTTTTTGATAGCTTTGCCTACAACAAAAACGCAAATGGCAAAGACACCAATTAAACAAATGCATCAAAAAAAGAACAATCAAACCCACAATCATAACAAGAAGAGCGATTGATGACAAACCCATTTTCTAAAACTAAATAATAATAATAATAATAATGAAGAAGATAGCACTAAAAAAACACCTGAATCTCGATTATACGAGAAGAAGTGTATTTGCAAGCTTCAGTTTCATCATAGAAAATCTAAGGTGGTGCTAATAGTTCAGGCCGACTTGACATCTCTCAGCTTAACAACTAAGAGCGAGAGAACAAGTTTCGACGAAGAAGATAAATGTGGCGGCTGGACTGTTTTCTTTTACACTGTGTTTGGATTAGGGTTAAGGGAGGGTAATGAGGGCTAGCTGAAGGGAAGAGAGTGTTTAGGCTGAATAGACTCTATGAGAACTATGAAACAACTCTAAAATTTTGAACATCGAGTCATTCCTCTAAAACTTTCCAACTGGCAATGCTTTGATTTTATAGAAGTTTGTCACTTCAAAATACTACAATACTACAACGACTTGCTTCTGCGTAGTTCGATCAATGGGTTGATTATTCATAATTTGATGAATGTTAGTACTCTTGTTTTTTATGCCAACATATCACTGCACTATTTCAACTTTCTAACATCTTAACCCTACCTTCTCAAATTAGTTGAATCTTATAGAAGAACTAATTTAGAATTCAAGTGCATACATATTCATGCAAGCCGTTAACTTAAATTTCTCATTTCTTGGTCTTTAAACTGAAAGGATTGAATTCTCAACTCACTTTATTAACTGAAGATGCAGAGTATGTAAGGAGCTGTACAAGATTGACAGTTACAACGAATCAAAATTTAAATACAACAAATCGTGGACTGATTCAAAGTGATTTAAAGTGAGAATATTGTTATTATCATGCATAACAGAATAGATTCCCTATCACTCCCCCTCAAGATGATGGTGGATGAATCATCAGCTTGTCACGTAAGCAGAGGAACCTTGGTTTTGAAAGTGGCTTTGTGAAGACATCAGTAGTTTGATCAAGTGTGGAGATGTAGCATACACGTAGGGCCTTGGTAGCAACCTTGTCCCTAACAAAGTGAAAATCGATTTCCAGATGTTTCGATCGGTCACGAAAAATTGGATTTGCAGAAGTAAGTTGCGCCTAAGTCGTCACACCACAGAACTGGTGGTTTGGTGGGGCAATATCCAACTGTTAACGGTAGTGATGGAGATGGCATTGGTGGGTGGGGTAAGGAAGTAGTGGGTTGAATGAATTGGTTGAGGAATTGGGTTTTGGGCATATAAGGAATTATATCTGTTGATGCAGTGGCATTTTGTGAAGGTGGGCTGGGAGATTGAGGATTTAAGGATGGCTAGTGTGTAGGAATATTAGGAGGAAATTCCACAAATGGTTGTTTTAATGATGGAAATGTAACTGTAAAATCCGAGCGAGACTGATTGGTTGCTGATAATTGGCAAGACTCACGAGCCAACTCTGGATAAGGAAATGCCTGTTCATTGAAGACAACATGGCGTGAGATGAAGATTTTATTATTAAGTAGATCAAAGCAACGATACCCTTTATGAATTTTATTGTAGCCAAGAAAAATGCATTTACGAGATCGGGCAAGTAATTTATGAGAATTATAAGGTTGAAGCCATGGAAAACATAAACAACCAAATGGACGAAAGAAATTGTAATTCGGAGGTGAACCAAATAATTTTTCATATGGAGTGCAAAAATCAATGGTAGACACAGGTAAACGATTGATAACATATATAGCACATTCAAAGGCATAGGTCCAAAATAAAGAAGGCATTTTAGCATGTTCAAGCAAGGAAAGACCGATTGTAATTACATTTCGATGTTTGCGTTCAGCACACCCATTTTGTTCGGGTGTGTAAGGACAAGAAATACGATGATTGATTCCATTTGAGGATAAGTAGGTGGAAAGAGCTTGAAATTCACCTCTCCAATCAGATTGAAAGGTTTTAATTGGTCTGTTGAAGCATTTCTCAACAAGTGTTCTAAATTTTATAAACACACTTAACACTTCAGATTTGTATTTCTCAACTCACTTTATTAACTGAAGATGCAGAGTATATAAGGAGCTGTACAAGATTGACAGTTACAACAAATCAGAATTTAAATACAACAAATCGTGGACTAATTCAAAGTGATTCAAAGTGAGAATATTGTTATTATCATGCATAACAAAATAGATTCCCTATCATAAACTACTAATTAATGAACTTAATATATGGCGTAAATGGTTGATTGTATATATTTTTGCTTTCTTGCTGAAATAAATTGGTTTTCTTTCAACACTTTACCATGAAATAATAAAGTATCCAACACTTTTTTTTATAACCATTTATTATTCTAATCCCAATTAGCTTCACAAAGAAATTCACAAAGGCAAAGTACTTCCTGAATATTTAGTATGTTCCATTTCTTTTAATTTTTTTAAGTCTGAAATGAAAATAAAATTAGCTTCAATTCTTCCATTAAAAGAATCTATCAATTCCTAATAATGCAAGACCATAAAAACAATCACAATCTATAAAAAAATTAAATTGTACCCACACTTTTTTTTTTCCTTCTTCTTCTTTTTCTTCTTTTTTTCCTTAATAACCATTTAGTATTTTAATCCACTATCCTGACTAGTTCATATTTACACTAGACAGACTCATAACAGTAGATAAAATATTTCTTAAGGTAGCATTTGTTAACCTTGAAAAGAGTGGGATGGAAAAAAATAAAATTGTTACAATCTTTCAAATATTTTCAAGCGTTTTGTTAAAAAAAAAGGACGTACAAAAAAAATTTAACTAACTATATTTTAAAAAATCAAGATATGCATATCTTGATATAAGATTAAGATATACATTTTTATAATTTTTTTGATAAGAAACAATTAAAAAAATTATATTTTTAATTTATCCTAAAAATTTTAAATAACAATTGGAAAAAAATTTGAAATATTTTTAAGTTTTATTTTGCCTATTCTATATATTGGTCCAAAAAATATTCCAGCCTTATTTTAAAATTTTTTTATCTAAGTCGATTTAACGAATACTACTTAAATATTAAAAAAATGCTCTATTTCTAGAATTCGAAAACTTTTGATTTTTTTTAAGTCTTTGAAATAAAAATAAAATTAGCTTCAACTCTTCCACTAAGAGAATCTATCAATTCCTAATAAAGCGAAACCTATACTTTTCTTAAGTGTTTTGCAATACAAACAAGAAGACCATAAAACCAATCGCAATATATAAAAACAATTAAATTGTACCAAATTTTTTTTTATAAGTCTGTCAAACCTCATCAAGTCCGATGGGAAATAATTTGTATTTTTTTTCATTGAAGGGTGTCAGGAATTGATAGATAAATTTGTTTTTATTGCCAGGACTTAAAAATAAACTGAATAAAAGTCATTATTTTGTTTCATCATTCATGCATAAAAGCATACGCTGGTTGAAGGACCGTGTCCAATCCTTAGCAAAAATAATTGCATCCAATAATCAAGGCAATTAATTTTAGTTTAAAAAAGTGGAAATGAACTAAATAATCTTCTTCTTCTTCAAAAAAAAAACTAAATAATCTTAGAAACCATGCTATGGAGACAGTGCAAAAAAAAAAAGTAATAAAAATATAAAAATTTTCGGAAATCATAAAAGTAAATACAGAAATGACTGGGAGTTCATGAATTTATCGATTGAAAATATTTATTAATTAAAATAGTAAAATTAATATTTTGAAATCCAAGGTAAAACAGGAAATTCTATTTGCAAATGAATTGTATGTTTATAAAACATTTAGAAAATAAAATATCATTGTTATTGACTTTCAGGATATTATGCAATTACATCACCACCTAAGTGTAGACGAGACCAAGAACAATACTTCGTCTAAGAAGATGAACTAAACCTTTTTCTGAATTCACAAGCAGCACCATGATTATAGAGTTGGACCTATTTCATGCCGAAACCTCAAGAATTTTCCTACAAAGAGTATTTTCCATTGAAATTCTTACTTGTTAAGAGCTTTTCTTCAATTGGAATTCTAAGATAATATTGCAATATCCTTATTTAGAGAATATTATAATTTCTAGAGGTGTTCAAATGTGGGTTGGGTGGGTTACAATTGATTTTTTCTCTAACCCGCCTAAATTATTAAATGGTTTGGGTTCAACCCAAACCAGGTGGGTTATGTATTAAAATTTTTGTATTGGATTGGTTGGTTTATGTGGGTTATATGAGTTATGTTAATTTTTTATATTATATTATAAACATATAAATTATTTATATTTATATATTTTTAAATATAAAGAATTAATTTTATTTTAAATAAGAGAGTAGCAATGTTAATTAATTAATAATTATTTTTTCCAGTTCAATTATTTTTCACTCAAGATAATTGATTTAATTATAATTAAAAAAATGTAAAATCTTACTAATTATTGCAAATTATAGTAAAAAATTGAAGGATAATTGCTAAAAGAATAAGAAAATTTTCTTTTGTTCTTACGCATAAGAACCGATTGATCTTGGAATTACTGGAGTTTTATCCATTTTTCCAAATATATATATAGCTATTTTTTTTTATCAGAAAGAACATTTCATATAATTCATATTGGATAATGAATAGTATGATCCAAAGACGGCATCCAAGATTAACTAAATATCTTAGAATTTGAATTGGATAATAATTTCTATATTAATTCCTGCACTAATTGTTTTCTTATTGAAATACAAGAGAAATAAAATTACACTAATAATGTTGATAGTTAATAAGAAAATTAAGAATTTCCCATGTGTTGTACTATCAGCGATGGGTTGCCAACCTACTTATTCCAAAGCAAGTACCGTACTACTAGTCATTATTTTATAAGAAAATATATAAAAACTGAAATGTTATTCTATCACTAATGGCGAACATTAAAATTAAAAAGTGAAAAATAGCGCGCATTGATATTTTCAAAAATTAAAAAAGAAAACATACACTAAATATTTTTCTTGAAAGGGGAAAGAAAAAAATGAATAAATGAAATGGTATAATGATGTGGTTCAACAGCCAAAAAGCATCATTGGCTTGCTTAATTTAGAATTGAAGGTTTCATGATTTCCAAAGGGGAAATAAAAAAAATGAATAAATGAAATTGTATAATGATGTGGTTCAACGGCCAAAAAAATGAATAAAATCGAAAATATATGAATAATATAAAATTTCAGTTATTGAATGGTTAGAATGATTTGAATAGTATTAGAGCATCATTGGAAATATTTTTGAAGAAATTTTATAGATTTTGAATAAAATTTAAATGAAATAATAAAAATTGAAAATAGATGAGTAAAAAAAAGTGTAAGTGAAAGTGTATTTGAAGAATAGTGTAATGTGGGTTAATTGGTTGGGTTAACCCACATGTATATTTTTAAAATGTTAAAATGGGTTATATGATTTATAATAACCCACTATAATTATAAAAAAATTGGGTTAAGTGGGTTTGATTAAATGGGTTAAATGGATTACCCCAAATTTGAATGGGTTAAATGGATTACCCCAAATTTGAACACCTCTAATAATTTCATAAATTATCAGATATGAATAACTTTAAATAAATAACCAATTTTTTTAAAAAAATTAGTAACTTCATGGTATGACACAAAAATCTTACTTTTAAAGAAAATCTTTAGAAAGATACATAAATTTAATTAAAATTATTCATATAGTAAGACAAAAATGTTACTATATATCAAAATCTTTCAAATTTTACAATCTTGAAATTTTCAGTATGAATATAGTATGTAAAGTTGAAATTATTAATATAGTGTTTTAATTTGTCCATGAATTGGTAGTTTCTTAGAATTTTCTATATATGATGAGGTCAAAGTGAACCAATCCTTACTCTAATATTGCTCATGTCTTTCTTCAATAATTTAATGTTTTCAACAAAAGCAGCCAAAGCCATAGAATTTCCAACATAATTGGAAAATGAAATTAAGGTGATGAAATTTCTAAAGGCTGTAAAATCATTCCACGATAACATTCCACGAAATTTCTTAACGTGTATTGACTGCAAAGTTGAGAAATGGTCCATTCCTAATTCTTCTAGTCATTGCAAGTCATCGATCGTCTTAATTAATAATGACAATATAATCACAATTGACTCTTTCTTCTATTACTAATTAACAATTTAATTTTCTGAGCCTATAAATAGAAGCAAAATCATATGTATTATGCACAGAATCCAATATGATCTTCCTCTAATTAGGTCTAGCCTAATTATATCATGACAATCATGGCAGCTAAAGTTTTTCCAATCTTTTCTCTTATTTTTGTTCTCCTCATCTCTCTTCTTTCTCATTCAGCTTTAGTGGAATCAAAATTAGATCACAACAAAACATCAACATTTGATTTCGTTAAGCATCTTCAAGGATGCCACAAGGGTGAAAATGTTAAAGGCATCAATGAACTCAAAAGCTACTTTCATACTTTTGGTTACTTAAACTACAAAAATCAATCACTTGCAAATAATGATGATTTTGATGATTCTTTAGAGTCTGCAATTAAAACCTACCAACTAAATTACCACTTGAAAATCACTGGAACTTTAGATTCAGAAACAATCTCAACCATGGCGATGCCTCGATGCGGGGTGGCGGATATAATCAATGGCTCAACTAGGATGGAATCTGGCAAGAAAAATCACGACCATCGCCATGACTCTACTTCTTTCCACACGGTCTCTCACTTTTCTTTCTTTCCAGGAAATCCGAGATGGAGACCTTCGAATTACCATTTAACCTACGGATTTCTCCCCGAAACACCTAGTCAAGTGATGAACCCCGTGGCTAGAGCTTTCGAAACATGGGCAGCTAATTCACATTTCAGATTCCAAAGAGTTGCAGACTATAGAACTAGGGATTTAAAAATAGGGTTTCATAGTGGTGATCATGGAGATGGAAGCGATTTTGATGGGCAAGGTGGGGTTCTTGCTCATGCTTTTGCCCCAGAAGATGGAAGATTTCATTATGATGCTGATGAGAAATGGGCAGTAGGAGCTGTAAATGGTGCATTTGATTTGGAGACTGTTGCTTTGCATGAAATTGGACATTTGCTTGGACTTGGACATAGCTCTGTTCAAGGTGCTATTATGTTTCCTTCTATTCCTTCCGGTGCCACCAAAGGTTTACATTCTGATGATGTTCAAGGCATTAGGGTGCTTTATAATCGTTGACAACTTTGATTTTTTTCTTGAAATTTTGTGCTAAAATATTTTCTTAATATCTGTTTTCTTCCTAGTTAGCTTTCATTTTAATAATAAGATGTTTCTACCATCCATAAACAAGTATTAGAAAGAATAAAAAGTTCGTCTCTTTACCTCATTTTCTTTACTTCTTTGATGATATATTATGCATTCCACTTTTAATTCAACAATCATGAAAAATTCAAAAAATCCATCGAAAAAATCTAAACTTGTGAATTATTTTCCTCTAGATTAGTGGCTAAATAATCCTTTTATTTTCCTACTAATTGTATTATTTTCCTCTAGATGTATTAAGGAAAATTTAATATAATAAGGTATAATTGAAATTAATGTTATATTCATGCAATTAGATCTTAATTATGCCTATTAGGAATTTTAAATGAATTTAAAAACATAGATATGGTGGAGTTGTGGTTATGACCGAATGGTAATCAAAAGGGAATTAATGTGATTTTAAGTTATTTTAATGAATTAAAGCCTTATAATGATAGTACAAGTAAAAATTGATGTCCATAAATTTTTATAGAATTTATGAAAATTAAATGAATATTTTTAAAATAAATTTTAGTTAGGTATTAATGAAAAAATGAAAAATTATGATGAATTCTTGCATAATTTACTAATAAGTGGTGAATTATTATGAAATAATTCATAGATTGTGTAAATATGATTGACTATAAATGAAATGTATCGACAAAGTATTGAAAAGTATTAAAAGAGTGAAAAATTGAATAATAAAATGGAAATTAAGTAAATTTATGCCCTTAGAAAGAGTCAGACAGTAAAATCTAGCTCAGGATATAATTGGCTGGCCATAAAAATATCTGTACCGCAGTGTAAGTCATGGCGACTTGCTTTACTATGGTTGGATCGTTGGTTTCCATAGTATCTGTCATACGTATTATCATATGTTCTATGAGAACTGATTCTTTGGGATTATTTCTCATTCTGTTGTGGCCTTGTGGGGTTCACGTCCTACATATCCGGTCTGAGAATTTCTGCCGGATATGTACTAGGGGTATAATGATAAAGACATGTTAAAAGTGTAAAAAGAAAGTTAAAATTGAAGATAAAAGTGAAAAAGGACTAAAATAAAAATGAATAAAAAGTTTAGGGGTAAAATGATAATTTTTTTAAAATATGAATTTAATAAGTAAAAGTAAGAAGAAAATAATTAATTAGCGTAAAATGATAATTTGGTCAACTAACCGTTTAACAAGTCAACTTTTTGTAAAGTTAAGGGACTAACATGTAATTTTATATGAAAAAGTCAAAACAAGGTTTAGTTGAAAATTTGTAAGGCAATTAATAGATTAGAAGGAGAAAATAAGAAAATAAATGGCATTTTGGTAATTAAATGACTAAAAAGATTATTTTTGAAATAAATTAAAAATTTAAGGATTAAACTGAAAAATTATGTAAAATTTTGATATTAAATGAAAAAAATAGTTTATAGCAGTCTACCATACTTTTGAATGAGAAAAAGTGATAAAATTAGCTTTATTTAACATAATTAGGAAATTATGCATATAGAAAATTACCATGATTGTTAGTCATCATTAGGGATGATCACGGGGAGGGGATTCCCCGGCCCCGGCGGGGACCCGCCCCGAACGGGGCGGGGAATCCCCGAATTTTCCCCCCGCGGGGGCGGGGATGGGGGGAAAAAAATCCCCGTTATAAAATCGGGGACGGGGAATGGGGTATCCGCCCCGCGGGGATCCCCGCCCCGCAAATTTTTTTTTTAATTTTAAAATATAATATTTTATAAATAATTATAATTAAAATTAAAATATAACTTAATTTTATTACTTAATTTTAAATTTATGAATGATTAAAATTTATATTATGATTAATTTTAAATTTTTTATTTATTAAATGTTATATTTTAATTTTAATTATTTATAAAATATTATATTTTAAAATTAAAAAAATAAAAAATTCGGGGATGGGGATCCCCGCGGGGGACGGGGGGGGATTTTCCCCCCGTTCTAGATTCGGGGGCGGGGACAGGGAATCCCCGACCCCGAGCGGGGCAGGGAGTGGGGATGCAATCCCCGGCCCCGCCCCGCCCCGTGAGCATCCCTAGTCATCATTGTGCATGTTTAATGCTTAGCACGTAAAATTTACTTCATGCAAGTATTGATATGCTGGAATTAAAGTACACAAAAGATGAAAGATATAGAAGAATTAGAATGATTGTTTTTTTGTGGCATGTATATATTTATTTTGTAGTTATGGAAAAGAAGTTATAATTATAATTGTTTTGTATATAAGCATTAATTTTTGGGTTGTAATATTTGATGGCATGAAATTGGAATGGATAAATAATTGATCTATTTTTATTGCGATGTCTCTGAGAGGTTGTGTATTATTTGCTTTTTAGAGGGTTAATTGAATTTATAGCCATAATATTATCAAAATTTCAAAAAAATTGAACAGTTTTAGATCAGTGATAGATAGGAGTTATTTTGCAAGGTGTTTGTTATGTTAAAGATGGAAAAATAATTTCGACCAATAGATTAAGTCGATAAGACTGTTCTAATAAGGGCGTTACATTTTAAATGTTATAAAATCACCAATAATTAATCAATATGTTATATTCGGTTAATCAGTACATCGATTTTGATTTTTCAGTCAAGTTAACCAATATTTTTCTATTAATAATTAAATTTATAACATAACATTTTAAAAAAATTAGATAAAGTTCAATTTAATTTCAAATATCAAAATAGTTCAGAATAAAACTGACAAAATAAATATAATTTACTAGCCTAAAATATATATATATATATATATATATATATAAGTTAATCATATACTACATATAAATATTATTATATAACTAAAGAGAATAACATATTATAAATTTAATTTAAAGCATTATATAAATTTTATAGAAAAATCTAAAAAAATTAAGGTATAAAAATAAAAATATAATTTAAAATATTTTTTTATGTAAATCTTATTGAAAAATAAAAAAAATTAATATATATATATACTGTGTACTAACGGTTAATCTACACTTAAAAATTTAAACTGCAACTTAAAATTAAAAATCATATTCGAGCCTATCGGATCGATTAATCATAAAAATCGATTCGATTTCAAATCGATTTTGTAGATAACTATATTTTCGCTTTTTTTTGCTCATCCATAATATATATATATATATATATATATCGTAATTTTTTTTATTTTTCTTTAAAATTTATATAAAATAATAATAATTTAAAATATATTTTTATTTTTACATCTTAATTTTTTATATTTTATTATAAAATTTATATAATATTTTAAATTAAATTTATATTATATTATTAATTTTAATTGTTTAATAATATTTTGTTTTTGTTGTTAGTAAATAAAAATCGCTTCAATTCGTCCACTAAAAGAATCTAACAAATCCTAATAAAGCAAGACCAAGACTTATCTTGTACATAGAGTTCCTTTTTTTTTTTTTTTTAAGTGTTTGATAGAAAAACAAGAAGACCATCAAATCAATTAAATTGTGATTCTTAAATTTTATTATATGTTATTGTCAAAGTACATATATATCTTCCATTTTTATGATCTTCCAAGTCTTTGTCAAAGTACATATATCCTATCAAACCTCGTGAATTCCGATGGTGAATATAATTTCGTGTCTTTGGGGCATCCACACAGAAAAAATCAATTCCATCCCATCATTAAGGCAATTAATTTTAGTTTAAGAAATTGGAAAATTCATAAAAAGCAAGAAATAGTAGGAAGCGCAAAGTTATGCTTCAAATTGAAATCAAACCGGTTAATTCGGTCAACAATTCATACTTTTAAATCATAACAAAAACTATAAAGAAATAGTTTTAAAAATTAGATTGAAACCAAATCAAAATCGGAACTGAATTATTAGTTTCAGTTCTAAACCGTGCATGTGTATATATATCATTTTTAAAAATAAAAGGTAAGAAAATTACATGGAATTTGATTCATCTATACCAAAAAGAATATGTAGGCAATTTAATTTCAAGTTTTTTAGAAATTAATTATGTTCAACTCTTTTTTCTTTTTGTTTTTAAGTTTTATTAAACAAGTAAGAAATTTGTATAATAATTAATATCCATGTTTTTGCTATTGTGTTAGTTTTAATGATGCAATTTAATGAAATGATATGAATTGCTTCTAAAATATTTAAAATGGTACATATTTATCTTTAAGTTTGTTTTAGGGTAAATTTACCCTTAAATATTGAAAATGGTACACCTTTGTATCTTAAATATGTTTTTGGTCAAAAACTGCCCTCACTATTTTGTATTTAGCTCAAAGTTGCTACTAAAACTAATGAAATTGTAAGTAAATAGATAGAAATATACATGTTGGCGGATTCAAATGACTTAAATTTGCCATGTGTGCATTATAAATTATTAAAATATTTTAACTTTTAAAAAAGTATTAAAATTTCTTGTCATTGGACAATTTTTGTTTGCTTATCTGAAATTTAGTTATTTTGACAAGTTTAATATAATAAATTTTAATTATTTTTTCGAGAGTTAAATAAGCATGTTAATTTATATTGTATATATGTCAAGTTTATATTACTTCAATAAGCCTGTTATGTATTTTTCCTTTTTTGCTTGCTTATCTGAAATTTCATTATTATTTCCTTATTTTCAATAGTAAATTTGAGTTGCATTTATAATAATATGGATAGTTTTGGCCTAAAAATATGCTTAATTAAGGGACAGATGTACTATTTTTAATATCTGGGTGGTAATTTTTCCTAAAGAATATTTCAGGGCAAATATGCATTATTTTTAATATTTTATTAGCCATTTCTTCAAATTCTTTAAAAATAAAATAAAAATGTTTTACTTTAGTGTTAAATATTTTTAATTTTTTATTATTTTTTCAATATTTTTTATAGTAAAAAGAATTTTTGAAACAAAGCAAAAAAAATATATTTTGATTTTCATATTCAAGTTCTGATTGGGTTGGAATTTATTCCTTTGGACTAAAATATATTTTATTCAATTATATGTTATAAAATTTAAAGTGCTAATTAAAATGAACGTACACTTTAAAACTATATATCACACATAGTATTTATGTAATTTTTCAAGCTATTGTACGTATAAGGTCAATGTTTCATCAAGTATAAAATCATATTAAAGCCCATTTACCGTAATTGCAACCATTGTTTCATGAGTTTTTTACATAATTATGATTGTTGATCAATGCTTCTATATTGAACTTAACGTATTCAACCCCTATTAAGTCAAAACTAAATGGAATTTATGCTATGATGCAAAAGATGGATTTCTAACATATAGAATTCACAACAATAAACATTACGGTTAATAACCATTCAGTATTCATCAAAAGTAGCCAAAGCCATAGAATTTCCAACATAATTGGAAAATGAAATTAAGGTGATGAAATTTCTAAAGGCTGTAAAATCATTCCACGACATCATTCCACGAAATTTCTTAAAGTGTATTGACTGCAAAGTTGAGAAATGGTCCATTCCTAATTCTTCTAGTCATTGCAAGTCATCGATCGTCTTTATTAATAATGACAATATAATTAAAATTGACTCTTTCAATATATATTTAATACTTATATTCTTGAGGAAAATGATCACGCTTCTACACTGGATGTTCACATTGTTATCATATAACAATGAACATTACGGTTAGTTTAAGTATTTATTATGATATTTTAGTAATATTTATAAATGTTCCCTTCATATTAAAATACTTGTCTTGACGTGTATTGACTGCATGTAAAGTTGAGAAATGGTCCATTCCTAGATAATAATTCTTCTAGTCTTTGCAAGTCATGGTCTTAATTATTAATAATTACAATACAATTAAAAATTAATCAATCCATTAATATCGATTTTTTTTAAATCACTAAACATTATTCAGTCAATTCCTAATTCTTCTAGTAATTGCAAGTCATCGATCATCTTAATTAGTAATGACAATATAATTAAAATTGTCTCTTTCAATATATATTTAGTACTAATATACTTGAGGAAAATGATCACGCTCCGACACTGAATGTTGATATTTTTGTCATATAACAATGAACATTACGGTTAGTTTAAGTATTTATTATGATATTTTAGTAATAGTTATAAATGTTCCCATCATGGTAAAATACTTGTCTTGACGTGTATTGACTGCGTGCAAAGTTGAGAAGTGGTCCATTCCTAGATAATAATTCTTCTAGTCTTTGCAAGTCATGGTCGTAATTATTAATAATTACAATATAATTAAAAATTAAATTATCTGTTAATATCGATTTTTTAAATTACTAAATATTATTCAATCAATTTCCAATTCTTCTAGTCATTGCAAGTCATCGATCATCTTAATTAATAATGACAATATAATTAAAATTTACTCTTTCCATATATATTTAGTACTAATATACTTGAGGAAAATGATCACGCTTCTACATTGGGTGTTCACATTGTTGTCATATAACAATGAACAATATAATTAAAAATTAAATTGTCTATTAATATTGATTTTTTAAATTTTTAAATATTAATCAGTCTATTCTTAATTCTTCTAGTCGTTGCAAGTCATTGATCGTCTTAATTAATAATGACAATATAATCAAAATTGACTCTTTCTTCTATTACTAATTAACAATTTAATTTTCTCAGCCTATAAATACAAGCAAGATCATATGTATTATGCACAGAATCCAATACGATCTTCCTCTAATTAGGTCTAGCTTAATTATATCATGACAATCATGGTAGCAAAAGCTTTTCCAATCTTTTCTCTTATTTTTGTTCTCCTCATCTCTCTTCTTTCTCATTCAGCTTTAGTGGAATCAAAATTAGATCACAACAAAACATCACCATTTGATTTCGTTAAGCATCTTCAAGGATGCCACAAGGGTGAAAATGTTAAAGGCATCAATGAACTCAAAAGCTACCTTCATACTTTTGGTTACATAAACTACAAAAATCAATCACTTGCAAATAATGATGATTTTGATGATGCTTTAGAGTCTGGAATTAAAACCTACCAACTAAATTACCACTTGAAAATCACTGGAACTTTAGATTCAGAAACAATCGCAACCATGGCGATGCCTCGATGCGGGGTGGCGGATATAATCAATGGCTCAACTAGGATGGAATCTGGCAAGAAAAATCACGACCATCGCCATGACTCTACTTCTTTCCACACAGTCTCTCACTTTTCTTTCTTTCCAGGAAATCCGAGATGGAGACCTTCGAAGTACCATTTAACCTACGGATTTCTCCCCGAAACACCTAGCCAAGTGATGAACCCCGTGTCTAGAGCTTTCGAAACATGGGCAGCTAATTCACATTTCAGATTCCAAAGAGTTGCAGACTATAGAACTGGGGATCTAAAAATAGGGTTTCATAGTGGTGATCATGGAGATGGAAGCGATTTTGATGGGCAAGGTGGGGTTCTTGCTCATGCTTTTGCCCCAGAAGATGGAAGATTTCATTATGATGCTGATGAGAAATGGGCAGTAGGAGCTGCAAATGGTGCATTTGATTTGGAGACTGTTGCTTTGCATGAAATTGGACATTTGCTTGGACTTGGACATAGCTCTGTTCAAGGTGCTATTATGTTTCCTTCTATTCCTTCCTGTACCACCAAAGGTTTACATTCTGATGATGTTCAAGGCATTAGGGTGCTTTATAATCGTTGACAACTTTGATTTTTTTCTTGAAATTTTGTGCTAAATTGTCTTAATATCTGTTTTCTTCCTAGCTAGCTTTCATTTTAATTATAAGATGTTTCTACCATCCATAAACAAGTATTAGAAAGAATAAAAAGTTCGTCTCTTTACCTCGATTTCTTTACTTCTTTGATGATATATTATGCATTCCACTTTTAATTCAACAATTTAATTCAACAATCATGAAAAATTCAAAAAATCCGTTGAAAAAATCTAAACTTGTGAATTAATATATATATATAAAGAATAACAAAATATATTATCAAATGCTCAACAAGTGAGCGATACTTACAGGGTACACTCAGCACACGAGCTTTCTAATATCTAAGATGAATATGTTTGAGACTGAAAAATTCTCTCAAAAAAATTCTCTACCTTCAAAGAGGAGGAAGGGTCTTCTTATAGGGAGTCTCCTGTGTAATTTGTGAGAATCTGGACCAATGAAGTGACTGAATAGGCTGTAAAATGAAGGTTCCATTTGCAGAAATCCTATGGCTTCACATGGTTTTGATAAGCTGAAGTGACTGGATGAGCTGTAAGGCTGGTGCTTCATATGCAGAATCCCTATTGCTTCACATGGTTTTGAGAGTTGTTGCAAAGATTTCCACACGATAAAATGCCTAAACAAAAATCATTTTCCTTTTTGACCTTTTTTTTTTGCATAGGGACTATTACATTATTAAATGGGCTAAACTTATTTTTGAAATATAAGATATGGACTAAGTCCATGTTTTTGAAAAGGGACTATTACATTATTAAATATGCCTATTCTAATCGTGAAAAAATGCTATAACGGTCATCTTCATTACTGTCACCTAAATCTCAAGTCCAAGGATAAAATTGCCTTTGAAGGAACCGAAGAAGCCTTTGAAGATGAGGCTTTGCTCTGTAGAAGGGGGCCCATGATCGCAAAGTATTCTTCTTCAATTTTTACTGCTACTAGTTGAGTCTGGGCGAATGACTTCTAGGCAATAAATTGAGTTATGGAAATATCCAGCTTGAGAAGGCCTTGGCATTGGAGCTATTGGCTAACAGCAGGTTTTTTTTATTCTAGTCGGAATCGAGAACCTCGTCCATCAAGGAACTTTCAACCTTAAAACAATTGTTGTTTGCACTTCCTTTTGCTGATATTCTAAATACCAGGCTATACCCATGGTAAGAACATCAAAGGACGAAACCTTTCTTACATGTCAATAGGTTGGTATGAGGTTTTGAAAAGGTTAAAGCTTTCCTGAACTTCTTGTCTTGGGATTTTAAGAATATCGCAATAAAATTTCAACTAGTATGGGCGAAAGACTTCTAGGCAATAAATTGCGTTATGGAAAGATCCATCTATCCATGTCTCAGACTAAATAGGCCATATACATCTACCTTTCATTTCTTATAATCTTAATGCATTTTCCTGACCTTTAACACTTCACATACGCCAAACTTATAAATGTTGCTTAGTCATCTCCGTGAACTAATCTGGCAACTTTTGTGGATGGTTATTACTCCAGCTATCACATCAAATAGCTGTTTCACATAGACATGAATTTACCCTTGTTTGGAACAAGTAAATAAATAGATAAAGCTTTGGTTGAGCTTCTTCAGTTATCCTCTGCTCTTGCATGCTCAACCCGCATCAGGACATATAACATTAACAAATAAAAGAAGACTATATAGCCAGTCCTCACAAGATAAATTTAATCATCCTTCCACAAACAGACATTAGACCAGATATTTGCTCGTCAGAATTTGATAAGCTTTAGCTTTGTAATACCGGTATTATCACAATAGTCAAGATCGAAAGACAAATAATCCCACAAAAGGATCTCAAATCTTCATACAATAATAACTAGGAACATCGAATGGGATTACACTTCTAGTACTAGAAAGCACATGCAATCCAATTCTAATTAACTTTAGGTTCTTGAAAAACTACTGCTGGCTGAACTCATCTTCTTGGATTCCAAAAACAATACTTCCCATTTCCCATTCTCTATATATGATCATCTCATCTAAACCAAATCATCACCCTCTAATAATCTAACCTAAATCATAACTATGAAATGGGTATACATGAAAATAAAGATCGAGAAGAGAAGTGTTACAATATAACCTAGCTAAAACTATTTAAAGTAAAAAACATATATAAAACTCTGTACAGTAATCAGAAAAGAAAGATCCAAGCTTCGTGGCTCTTGTTCTTCCACTTATCTCACAGTCGCGAGATAATAACGGTATTACAAAGCTAAAGCTTATCCTTCCACAGAAATTCTTTCAATCTAAAATGCTCAAAATTAAATTTTACTTTTTTTTTTCCTTACTATAGCCAAATCTCAAAAATTTTAGGCATGTTCATCAGTATATAGAATCCAAATTACAGTTCGGTCATAGAATATGCACGCGTTAAAATTCATCCTGTTATGAAACTGCACCGTAATGCCGATGTGACAAAGGTTAAACAAGACTTAACACCAATGGAGTTCAACCATCCAACAGTGGTAAAAGGACATCAAGAGCCAATCTTATTCGTGGATATTTCAATAATTGAAAAAGCCATAGACAGGCCTTTTTATGTTTTTTTTTTTTTTTGAATTAGACAAATTCATACAGCTATGCAGTACTAATATAAGGAGAAAAAGAAAAAGATAAAGATACCTGTTCTTGAAGGTCTGGCAACGAATTTACTTCGGCATCGACAGGCAGGCCACCAAACAAATCATCCATATGAGAAGATGGATGCTCCAATTTAGACTTCTTTCCTTCACGAGAATTTGTTTCTTCTAGTAGTAAGCTAGGTCATGCTTGAGACTGTATAGCTTAGATGCAAGCCCTTTTGAATCCTTCCAGACTTGATTACCTTTTGTTCTTTCCTCAACTACTTGTATTACAGCTGGTCTATGCTTTTATCTCAACTCTTGTAATCTAGCCTCATTTACAGCCAAAAAGCCTATGCATGCAGGAAAAACTAACAGCTGGCGGCTATCAACTGTTGAACCAGCAAGGGATTGTAACATTGTAATTGCATCTCCAGCATCTCTAGTTGTCACTAGTGCTGGACTTACAGGAAATGGCATGATGTAGAATTATTCAACACAAGATATACACAAATTGATGAATTGCAATACACCAAAATTGACAATTAATATACAGAAAGCAAATATACTTTTGATATGCATTAAGCAATACCATATAGTTCCATTAAAGCAAGTGCAGTTCGAAACAGCATTACATGATTTCCTTCAAATGGAAGAACATCCCAAACCCGGAAAACTGAAGAAAAAGAAACAGTCAGGTTCAAAGTCAAACTTGAAGAAAGGACGTAAATGAAAATATAACAGAGCAGAAAAAGAAACTCAGTGCGAAATTTTATTGACATGCAAATTTCTTAAGCTGATCACTTTCCCAAGGAAGCATATTGACGAAGATAGAAAGGAACCAAGGTCCAAAAATCTATGCAACCGGCACTCTCATGTAATCCAGATGATTAACTGCACAAGAGGCATATATGGAATGAAAGACTACTCAGATAGCGCCTGCAGGACATCAACCAGAAAACAGAATATCCTAGCATAGCCAGAGATGAACTTAGTGTTAGCTCAAAATGCTACAATCTCAGCCTTATGTGGATTTTGATGAATAACAAAACAATTCAATTAACAAAGTTTTGGGCTTTTTAAGTTTATATTGCCCAGGTCCAAAATAAAACTGTTGTCAGGAGTTCTACTAGAAACAGAATAGGCTAGACGAGTTTTGCTAACAGATCTGATACTTTGGATTAATTTTGAAGATCAAGTCACTTTAGGAAAGTATTGTAAAATTATTTCAAAGGATACACACACTCACACAAATCATTCATTACATAAAAATATGTTTTAAATCACATCTTAAAATATTTAAATTAAAATTCCATTAATTAAGTTTTCCATATTTACATCTTTTTAAATGGAAAGATTTTTTCTGAAATATTTTATAGCTGTTGGAATGGATAATAAAATAATTCGTAACACTAAAATCATCAAAATTCTATTTTATTTCAATTGAAGTAAAAATTACCTAAAAATTAATTTTTTATACCATCTGAGTGACAATTAAACACATCACGTATAATTATCACGTTATTTTAGGATTAATAACTTTTATAAGTTGAACTACCAGTTAAAAAAAATTTCTCAACATCATGTAGACAGAAAAAAATGTGTACAGAAAATAAAAAATCCAAGTAACTAATCATAAACTATTTGTAGAGTTAATTAGTATTAAAATGACATGATAATCATATATGGTCTGCTTAATTATCACGTTAGTGACATAAAAAATTAATTTTTAGATTATTTTTACTTTAGTTGAAACAAAATAAAATTTTAATGATTTTTGTGTTACAAATTATTTTATTATAACCATTTGGTTATAAGTCGGAAAATCCGATGATCACGGATGTAATTAACCCCATAATTTTATCTATGATTTCATATTTATTGTTGGTAAGGTTGATTCAAAATACGTTAAGCAATTCTTATAATACATTTGACTTTATCTCAATATATGCACTTGAAATGAATTGTTATTCCTCCAGCACTTAAAAAGTTTTAAATACTCTATTCACTCCCTCTAGAGTATATTTGGGACTCACGGCAAGCTTTAAGACAACAAAGAAACAGCTAAAGCATGAATTACATGCAAATGAGATGAGATACTAACCATAGCTATACAAAAATCTCGGCAGATCAGTTATAACAAGATTATAACACCAATTCACATGCCTGGTTTAAAAGTGACACAAAAACTATAAGCATTTCAAAAGGTAGTCACACTACACTATTTGATTAAATCCATGTATATACATGTAGATAGGCTATTAATCTCAAGTAATAACTTCAAAAGTATCTAAAGACAATAAATGCTGTGAAGAACTGTAAAATCATCAAAAGTCAACTTGCATATGTCCGGCCATCGACACTCAAGTTGTGCTCTTGATCTGTGTCAGATGCCTCTTGATCATCCTCTGATTCAGCCGCTTCATTCATGTCTTTGATACTAATTGCGGTGGGTTCTTGCAGTTTACTGTCCTCAGGACTTGAGAATTCACCATCAGTTCCTAGAAACATAGATGATGAAACACAAGGCAGAAAATTCCAATCAAATCCATAATTGGAGACAGAATAATGCAACTTTCCTCTGACAAAGAAGCAGCATATACAAATGAGTGATCACGTAACAGAACAAATTTAATGAATGAAAAATTCAGACGAGTCCATAAATTTATCAATATTTCATGTTGTAGCAAAATATTTTCCACCATTAACTAAATATTCTTTAAGAGCATCCAATGAGACAGAGACGATAAACTGTTTACCATCTTCCTCTTTATTAAGGGATCTACTCTCATCTTCTTCAGATTCACTTCTACCTTCTTCTCTTTTTCTATTTTCAACATTCAAGTATTCATACAAATGCCTCAAACACCTTAGTTTACTTACAGACTTAAAGGATACATAAATTAGTCCTTCAAATGAATCCCTTGTAGCCAACAACAAATTAGAAATTTTTCGGCATCAAAGGCAAAATTTACAACAAACAATTTTCAGAATCAAAAACACCAAGCCAACAAAATTATTCCAACAGAAATTCCTTTCTAGATCTTTCTGGTTTTTTTTTTTTATTTTGGTATTTATTTGAAAAACATTTACATTTTTGGTGTCACGGTAAAAAAAAATTTGATAAATTTAGGATTTTAAAAAACGGCATCCAACTTGTCATTTTACGTCAGCATGGCCCCACAGAACAAGGGATAAGACAATATCAAATAAAGAATAATGCATTTCTCGACCAATTATCGGCTCCAGAAAATTCCGATTCCAAGTCCTCATTTTCATTAAACCTCTGATTTTCTAATTTCGTATTGTTTTTTCTTTCTCGCCCATGTTTTTGTTCATCTGAATATTACAAATTTATTTGATGTTAATGCATTGTAGATTGGAGAAGGAATTTAGGAGTGCTATTTGATTTTTTTTTTTGAAAATGTCAAATTATGTAGATTTCGGTAAAAGAGGCATTGATATATCGTTTTAGGTAACTTTTGTTAAATCGATCCAGATAAAAAGTTTTCAAATAAAACTGGAATACTTTCCGGATCAAGATATTGAATAATCAAGTTAAAACTGAAAAACATTCCGAAATTTTTTTTCAATCGTTTGTTAAATTTTTTGGAATGAATTAAAAATAAGTTTTCTTTAATTTTTTAGTTATTTTTTATCTTGAAAGATCAAGATATGCACATAACTTGACCCTAGCATATCTTGAAATATCAAGATACATATAGTTAAAAAAAATTTGTGAGACCCTTTTTTTTTTTTAATAAACGCTTGGAAAGATAGAAAAAGTTGGAATGATTTTATTTTTTTTCCATCCCGACCTTTCTAAGGTTAATAAACAATACCTTAGTGAATAATAAATCCCCAACCACTACTATTTTCCCCCTTTTCCGTTTCTTTTTCTAATACGGGGCCCGCAACACTATATACTATTCTTTCAAAAAAATTATATGAATGTTTTTTGGCATACGGATTCTATAGAGAAATTTGTTTTTTGGCATACGGATTCTATAGAAAAAAAATTTCCATTTTTCTCGTATACAAAATCAAGCGTCGCCATTTTGTGAACGGTAAAAAGGCACATTAGATTTTCTTTTTTTGTACAAAATTTTGCAATTGTCATGTGGGTTTTAAGGTAGTGTTTGTTAAATTAATTCAGATAAAAAGTTTTCGGATAAAACTGAAATATTTTCCGAACCAAGATATAGAATAATCAAGATAAGACTAAAAATTATTTCGAACATTTTTTTCAATCGTTTGTTAAATTTTTTGGGATAAATTAAAAATAATTTTCTTCAATTTTTTAGTTATTTTTTATTTTGAAATATCAAGATATGCAGATATTGATCTTATGTCAAGATATGCATATCTTGAAATATCAAAATATAAGTAGTTAATTTTTTTTTTGTGGAATCTATTTTTTTAACAAACGCTTAAAAATATCGATATTTCCATTCCGACCTTCCCAACATTAACAAACACTGCCTAACACGTTAATTTGCTAATTTTTTTAACTGTAACACAAAAAATCTAATTCTTTTAAATAAATACCAAAAAAAAAAATCCAGATCTTCCAAGAACGAACAGTTATTCAATTACAAAATCAGCAAAATCAATACGAAATAATTTATTTGAAGAATTACTAAAAAAATGAGAAAGTATACGTGCCAGAGTTGAAAGAATTACTAAAATTGCAAACAGTTCCATAATGTCGAATTTAAAAAGATGCATTTTTTACATTAAAGAGATTTTCCACAGCTAAACATTTATACAACTTAAATCACTACATCAAGAATTCTGCTATTTCATGCTAAAATCACTACCTCAAGAATTTTCCTACATCGCCTTTTACCTAGCTTTTTTTGGAGAAGCTTATAGTTTTATAAATTATTAACTTCATGTATGACATAAAAATAAAAACAATAAAAACAAAGTACCAAGCCATTTTATTTTATTTTTTCAAGTCTTCCATAAAAAACAAAACAACATTTTTTTTTTATAAATATTGCTCGTGTCTTTTTCCAATAATGTTTTCATCAAAAGCAGTCCAAAAAGTTAGTCAAGCTTGACATAATAACTAAAGCAAAGCAGAATTTTTTTTCTTCAGTCTTTGCAATACACCGAAGATTAGAAGACCGTCAAAATAATTGTAAAATAATGCCATGACATCAATTCTGCCATGTTATAAATTGAGGATTCTTCGTCTATTTGCACATTAACAAACTTTATTCCCTACAATCAACTGTTTATGAAAATATCAATGGGTCCCTTTGTTTTGCTTTGGTGGTTCCTCATCTATGCAATTTTTGGAGTTGGTCGCAGCTTTACTGAGTGCATTGAGAGGGAGAGAGATGCTCTTCTCAACTTCAAATTCCATCTCACTGATCCTTCAAACCGGCTAGCAGATTGGACTGCAAATGGAGACTGCTGCAATTGGACTGGAGTTTTCTGCCACAACATCACTTCTCATGTTCTTGAGCTACACCTTCGTACACTTTCTCATGCTGAATATTTTGGCCCCGATCATCAATATGATTATGATTATGAAGAATATGAGGAGTATTATGAGAAGTCCACATTGGGTGGAAAGGTGAGTCCTTCTTTGGCTGAGTTGAAATATTTGAGATATTTGGACCTTAGCAATAATGATTTTCGAGGAGTTCCCATTCCTACATTCCTTGCTTCCATGGGGAGTTTAAGATATCTTAACCTCTCTGATGCTGGATTTGGAGGAACAATTCCTCCTCAGCTTGGAAATCTATCTAATTTACACTATCTCAATCTTCGATGATCCTATAGTGTTGAGAATTTAGGTTGGATTTCTGGTCTTTCTTTTTTAGAATTTCTTGATCTGAGTTATGTAGACCTCAGTAAATCATTTGGTTGGGTGCAGTTCGTGAATTCACTCCCTTTTCTGGTAGAATTGCACTTGTCATATTGTGGACTTCCAGGTTTCAATCCTCTCCTCAATCTCAACTTTTCTTCTCTTTCCATCCTTGATCTCTCAAATAATAATTTGGGAGGTCCAATTCCATCTGTTGATCAAAATATGACTTCTCTCCTTAGTGAACTTGATTTGTCATACAATGATTTCAATTTCTCCACACCCAATTAGTTATATGGTCCCAGCCATTTACAAAATCTCAACCTTGGATCCAATGAATTGCCAGGTCAAATTCCAAGTGCCATTGGAAACTTGTCTTCTCTCATTAGTCTCGACTTGTCATCCAATGATTTCAATTCCTCCATACCCGATTGGTTATACGGTCTCAGCTATTTACAAAATCTCAACCTTAGATCCAATAACTTGCGAGGTCAAATTTCAAGTGCCATTAAAAACTTGACTTCTCTCGTTAACCTTGACTTGTCAGGCAATGATGGACTTGAATTTGAGCAAGGAATTCCAAACTCATTTCAAAATTTTTGCAACTTGGGATCACTTCTTCTATCAGGTGTCAAAATAAACTAGGAAATAAATACTTTCTTCGAAATTATGTCAACGGGATGTATATCAATTGGGCTAGAATCATTGGAGTTGGGATATGATAATTTGTCTGGTCATTTGACCGATAATCTTGGCCATTTTAAGAATTTAAAGTCCCTTGACCTTAAGGGTAATTTGATCCAAAGACCAATTCCAAGATCCTTAAAACTTCTTTGCAATTTGAGGTCACTAAAAATAAATGGGGTCAGATTGGGACAAGAGATAAATGATGTCCTAGAAATTTTGTCATCGGGATGTATCTCATATAGGCTACAATCATTAGAGTTGATTGGTTGTCAATTATCAGGTCATTTGAACGATCATCTCAAACAATTGAGATATCTTAATAACCTTGATCTTTCTCATAATTCCATCTCTGGTCCAATCCTATTTTCTTTGGGGGGAAATGACTTCCTTGAAATCATTATGGCTTGATAGTAACAAACTGAATGGAATTCTTCCTGTATCTCTTGGACGACTTACTAAATTGGAGGTATTAGATATCTCAAATAATTCCATCTCTGGTCCAATCCCATTGTCTTTGGGAGAAATGACTTCCTTGAAATCATTATGGCTTGATCGTAACAAAATTAATGGAACTCTTCCTGTATCTCTTGGACGACTTACAAAATTGGAGGTATTAGATATCTCAAATAATTCCATCTCCGGTCCAATCCCATTATCTTTGGGAGAAATGACTTCCTTGAAATCATTGTGGCTTGATCGTAACAAACTGGATGGAACTCTTCCTGTATCTCTTGGACATCTTAAAAAATTGGAGGTATTAGATATCTCAGATAATTTCATCTCCGGTCCAATCCCATTGTCTTTGGTAGAAATGACTTCCTTACAATCATTGTGGCTTGACCGTAACAAACTGAATGGAACTCTTCATGTATCTCTTGGACGTCTTAAGAAATTGGAGGTATTAGATATCTCAGATAATTCCATCTCCGGTCCAATCCCATTGTCTTTGGTAGAAATGACTTCCTTACAATCATTGTGGCTTGACCGTAACAAACTGAATGGAACTCTTCCTGTATCTCTTGGACGACTTACAAAACTAGAGGTATTAGATATCTCAGATAATTTATTGGAGGGTGAGATTTATGAACTTCACTTTACAAATCTCATAAAGCCATGTCAGTTTTATGCATCTGGGATGGGCAAAAAGATTACATTAAGAGTTGGCCCCAATTGGATCCCTCCTCTTCAATTTGAAGTCTTACAATTAGGATCTTGGCATATTGGACCTCAATTTCCATTTTGGCTTCATTCACTATAAAATTTAATTTCTCTGGATCTATCTAACTTAGGAATCTCAAGTTCAATTCCTACTTGATTTTGGGATAATTTGTCCTCTCAATATCATTTTTTTAAACTTATCTCGTAACCAAATGCATGGATCTATTCCAAATTTGCCTTTTTTTGGTGGCAACCCTTCTTTTGGTGTTACCTCCCTAATAGATCTAAGTTCCAATAATTTTAGTGGTCCAATCCCTTTCTTTTCTCCAAGTCTATTTGCATTAGATCTCTCCAGTAATTCATTTTCGGGGTCTATATCCAACTTCTTATGTTATAACAAGCATGAGGTGAAGGATATGCAAGTTCTTAATCTTGAAGGAAATCTTTTATCTGGTGAGATATCGGATTGCTGGATGAGTTGGAAATATTTAGTAGCCATAAAATTGAGCAACAATAAATTTAATGGAAATCTCCCCATTTCCATTGGAACTCTTAGCTTCCTTGAGTCACTTTCCCTTCGCAATAACAATCTCTCAGGTGTCATCCCAATATTACTTGCAAATTGTAAAAATCTAATCAAACTTGATGTGAGTGATAACAAATTCAATGGAAACATTCCGATATGGATGGGAGATAGATTTTCCAGATTGATGATTCTCAACTTACGCGCAAATAAATTTGAAGGTCATATCCCTAAGGAGTTGTGTTGTTTAGATTTGTTGCACATTTTAGACCTTGCAAAAAATAGATTTTCTGGTACAATACCCAGTTGTTTTTGTAATTTCACTGCAATGGCTACAAGCAATGATTTTACAGGGAGGTTTTATTTTAATTCTAGTAGTTCAACTTCATTTATAGAGAGCACTATAGTGGTGACGAAGGGGAAAGTTCTGGAGTACAACACCATTCTTTTATTTGTAAGGAGCATAGATCTTTCTGATAACAATTTCTCGGGAAGGATTCCAAATGAAATAACAAGACTTGCAGGATTGCAATCGCTGAATTTTTCACAAAATGCATTGGGTGGAAGAATTCCAAATAATATAGGAGCTATGAGGTCATTGGAATCTCTTGATTTATCCAAAAATAAATTTTTTGGTGAAATTCCTCCGAGCATTTCAAGCTTAACATTTTTGAATTATTTGAACCTATCCAACAACAAATTGTGGGGAAAGATTCCTACAGGCACTCAGTTGCAAAGTTTCAATTCATCTAGTTTCTTTCGCAATGACCTTTGTGGGCCTCCATTGACCAATAATTGCAGTGCAAATGATCCATCAGATCCCTATAAGGAGAAAGGTAGAGGAAAATATTATGGCAATGAAACCCCAATAGTGGATTGGTTCTAATTCTACATGAGCATTGCCCCTATATTTGTGGTTGGATTTTGGGGTGTAATAGGTCCTCTTGCTTTTAACAGACGCTGGAGGCATTTTTACTTCAACTTCTTTGGCCGTATGTGGAATAAGTTTTGGGTTTGGTTTCATGTATATATTGTCAGAATTTTCAAAGGTGATGGTACTTAGAGTGTGCAATGTGTCTTCTTGCCATTCATAGCTAGTAACAATAAGAGTTTTCAAAGGTGATGGTACTTAGAGTGTGCAATGTGTCTTCTTGTCATTCATATCTAGTAATAGTTTTGTGAGTTTGTTTTTGTCAATCATTTGTTAAAGAGAGCAAGTTTTCTGCAATTGTAATAGTTGTAGTATAAAAATTGGAAAAAGAATAAAGAAAAACAATTTAGAAGGTATGTTGTGTTACCAATTTTATATATAATAATATATAGTTGTAATACCAAGTGAAATATAATCAACAATTAAGGATTTTATTTTCTTCATTAAAAAATTAAATACTTAGGTTTCAGGTTCTTTGATTTCCATTTTCTACAAGCCCAAAGATGAATAGGGTCTTCCTGCAAGTAATTGTTCCATAAAGAAATGTGTCAAGCCTTGGGGAAACAAGAAAAAGTGAAACATATTCAGTATCATTAAGCATAAAACTAGCACTAAATATCTTATATCACAAGAACCCCCTAAAGTTGGGGGTTTTTTTGAAAATGGGGTTAATTTTAAAAAAATTTAGAAATCTGGTGCTACAGTAAACAAAATGCAAAATTTGGTGTGCTGAAAACCGGATCCTATATGTGCCGGAATTGGACTTACGGGACCCACCTCATTTGACTGTCAGAGTGCCATAATTCGGCACAAATGGGAGTCGGAATTCAGCATGCTGGGGCCCACGGATGGTTAGAATCCGGCACTATATGGAGCCGGAATTCAACAAAGTGGGGCCGCCTTCATGCTGTGGTGCTGACTAAGTTTAACAAAAGAATTTTGATATTTCTCTGTAGCCAATAATGTAAAAATGGATTTGATGGTCGATTGCAGGTGGTTGGATTTTTCAAAGTATGATAAACTTTTTTTTTTGTTCAAATACTGTACAAGTTGCTTTTTCCAATAGTGAATAACAAAATATATTAAAAGGTCTGTAATATATATATATTCTTTGATCAAAAACTAATTCTGCATCTTATGCAGTGATTGTTAACTTTGAGGTTACCGTTGGAGTGGTTGGAGTGGCTGCCAATTAGGAAAATAAGGAGAAAAATTAGGTATGTAAAGTAGAAAAATCTGCCACTAACGTATAAATCCTTGTAGTTTAGGAGTTGCCTTTTTACTAATTCAAAATGAAAAATTTTAATCAGTAAATTCCAACACCAATACGTTGTTCATGTGTTAAATAAGTCTAGTTACTTCAACTCCCATAAATGCATATTGATGCTCTAGAATATCTTCCTTTAAATCTTGCTATATAACAACTCTTCCATTTTATCATCAATAAATTTGAATTATTATTTCTTTGTTTTCCTAATATGCTTCTAACTAGTGTAGAATATACTACATCCTCAAAAATATTTACAGGTCCATTAAAATAAATGCAATTAAAGTATATGCTCTATAATCTTTTATATGCTCAACCATGCTTTCATGGTCACAAAAAATCATACCCGAGCTAAATCACTACAATAACTATGAAATATTATGAAGGCGGGCCCCACCTTAAATGAATTCCGGCTCCATGTAGTGCCAGATTCTAGCCATCCGTGGGCCCCAGCATGCCGAATTCCGGCTTCCATTTGTGCCGAATTCTGGCACTTTGACAGTCAAATGAGGTATATCCCGCAAGTCCAATTCCGGCACATATAGGACTCAGTTTTCAGCACACCAAATTTCGAATTTTGTTTACTGTAATACCAGATTTCTAATTTTTTTTTAAATTAACCTTATTTTCATAAAAAAAACCCCCTAAAGTTGAATGTTTTTATTCAAGTAGTTAATAAGGAATTGAGAAACGAATTGGAAAAATTTAGCTCTACTCATAAATTTACTATATATTTGGCACAAATGGGTCGCATTACATATGAAGAATAGCAAATATAGAATTCATAGAAGGGCTGGGACTAATTTATAAATTAAAAAGAAAATCCTGTTAAAATATAAATATGTGATATTGAGAAGAACATACGGGAAGCACATCGATGCTCGGTTTGAAAGGCAATTTGAAGAAGGTAAGTGCTTTTGCATAGCTTGAATTTAAGTCTCGTGTTGCTAACATTCTCCTTTGGACCTTATGAAATAGTATTCCTACACCTTGGCATGAATATCTTTCTTGGATGAACTAGTACATGTGGCCAAATCGGGTTAATTTCACCCACGGTCACTCAATTTTAGTCAAATCACCCAAAAGTAACGGAATTATTTTTTGTGACATAAATGTCACTGAACTTATCACATATTTGCATAAAAATCACGATCACCGGATTCCGACGATGACCCTTGCCGGATTGATGACATGGCACGCCACGTCATATGCCTGGACACACGTGGCACATTCCACATTTGGGTCAATTTCAGTTACGGTCATTGAACTTACAATTTATCACCCAAAAGTAACTGACTTATTTTTCATGACTTAAATGTCACTGAACTTGTCATCTTTTTTCAAAAAAGTCATCTTGACCGGATACTCATGATGATTGATTTATTATCACATCATAAGCTAATATTTCATATTTGACACGTCAGTAACCAAATCACTGTCATAAGCTAATGTATTATATTTGACACATCAACAATTTATGTGTGTCCATAGCTAATAACGTCCATAGCTAATGTGTCATAGCTGATGGACCGAATTTATAAAATAACCGAATTCAAACCGAACCAAAATTTTCGATCGGTTTGGTTCGGTTAACCTAAAAACTGAAAATTAAAACTATTTTAAAAAAATTAAAAAATTGTGGGTGAAATTGACCCGGCCAAATCTTATAAGTTCAGTGACATTTATGTCACAAAAAATAATTTCGTTACTTTTGGGTTATTTGACTAAAGTTGAGTGACCGTGGGTGAAATTGACCCGGCCAAATCTTATAATAACTAGCTTGTGACAAAGTCTCCACTTTTTTACGTTCTATTTATACTTTGTGGGTTGATACTCGACCAAGGCTAGGATAAAGCCTTCAAATTTTTGCTCTTTTTTCTTTATTTTTGCTCTGCTTCTTTTCTAATTTTTTTCCCTGTTGCTAATTTGGTTTAATCCTTATCAAATGCATAACATCCAAGATTAATCTCAGTCTTCTTGAACAAGGGTAAAAAGTTGCACACAACTCATTCATGGGGCTTTCTCGGACTCATATGTTGGACACTTTAATTAGGTTAATTCTATTCAATCATATATATTATAATATATAGTTGTAATACCAAATGAAATATTAACTAAGCCCTAAATTGCATAATTTTGACTAAATGGATTGGATAAAGTTAGGTTGATCCATGAATTTAATACATGTTTGGTCCAAATGGATCGCATTACATATGAAAAATAGCAATTATAGAATTCATTGAAGGGCTGGGACTAATTTACAAATTAAAAAGAAAATGCTGTTAAAATATAAAAATGTGATATAGAGAAGAACATCAAAAAAGTCAATTATTCAAGCATTATGGTTACTATAAGTATATAAATATATAGTTAATATATGATTGATTAGAATTAACCTAATTAAAGTGATACAACCAATTTAAAAGAACCAATTAAGACAATTAAGTATAAAGAATAACGGGCTACTTAATGTATATAACTTAAAACTTATTACTTATAAAGAACCAATTAAGACCGACGCTTGTGTGTTGATATGGCACGCCATGTGTGTACAAGTAAGCTGACTTGGCACGTCACATGTGCAAAAATAGCTGACATGACACGCTGTATGTGCATAAGTAGATGACGTGGCGTACCACTTTAACATTCCGGCAATGATCTTCACCGTAAATCGATCATCATGACTTTTACACAAAATGGTGCTAAATTCAGCGACAATTTTAATAAAAAAAATTATTTAGTTATTTTTGTGTTATTAGACGTAAGTTCTGACACTATGAGTGATATTAATCCAATAACTAACCAATAGGCAGTATATCAACTCTCAATTAAGAAGTGAATTTTCTTCTACACCAAGAAGCCACACATTTAATTATTTAAAGCAATTTCATTGAGTAACAGGAGCATTCCATCTTCAGTTAGAGCAAGAAGCTCAACTGCTCTTTCTGATAACTTTGCCTACAACTAAAATTCAAATGCGAAGACACCAATTAAGCAAATGCATCAAAAAAAAAAAAAAAAAGAACAATCAAACCCACAATAATAACAATAAGAGTGATTGATGCCAAACTAACTTTCTAAGGGAGGTTAAGGAGGGCTAGCTGAAGGGAAGAGAGTGTTTAGGCAGAATGTTTGGGAAGTTCGCACAGGTTGAAGGGGTTATAGTAAAGACAGTAAATCACGGTGGCAACCGGTAGGGTGGCCTCCAAAATCGCTTTATCCAAAACTAACCAAATCCAAATAATTTTATAAATATTTGGATTCTATAGCTCGATATCATTTCAAATTCATTTATTATTATTTATAATACTTGAATTTGATCTGAAATTTAATTAATATATAAAATTTAATTAAATTATTAAGCATTTATCTGAATAAATTCAATATTAATAGTAGATTTTAATTGATATTCTTTTTTGAAATAAATTGTAAAAGGTCAGGTCATTGATGCTGAGACTAAAAACTTGGATCATTTTATATTATTTACGACAAATAATAAAAGTATGACTTGGTTTAAGAAAAAACAAAAAAATAAAAAAATAAAAAATTGAATGTTTTTGACGTATAATTTGACTGAAAAATGATGCACTTAATTAATCATCATTAACAAGTTGATTAAGGCCACTTTGAAGGACATTTATCGAAATATATGGAATATTGAATAGAATTGAATATTCATTTAATGATACTTCAATCAATTTGGCCATATTCTTGATAATGACATAAAATTCAAATTCGAAGACTATAATTGACTGAAAATTTTGGGATGAATGTGTGGATATCGTTAATTTCTCGAAAAAAAAGCACAAATAAATTAGACCGTAAAGAATTTATTTGGCTTTCACGCGCTTCCTTGATAGAATTTCATATAAATAATGTATTGCAATTGCAGCAAGTTTCTACAAACAATCAAACATGCCATTACATTTAAACTCCAAAATTTCTAAAAAATGACACGTTATAATACATATAAGTACCAAGAATTTTAAGATTTTTTTTTTTGTAAGAAATAAAATTCGCTTCGGTTCTTCATTAAAAGAATCTATCAAATCCTAATAAAGCAAGGCCAATACTTCTCTTGTAACTCAATAATCCAAAATTTAATGATACAATTCAATGCAATGATATGAACAAGTAACTATTTCAAAATATTAAAAAGTAAATGAGGAAGAAATTGTCAATCTTTTATAATGGATTTTATTTTTTTTTTTGGAATGAGGATAAAATTGCTTCTAAAATATTTAAAATGGTACATATTTATTTTTTAAGTATGTTTTAGGGTAAATTTACCTTTGAGTATTGAAAATGGTATACATTTGTATCTTAATTATATTTTTGGACGAAAACTGTCCTTACTATTAGTTGGATTTGAATATCAATAAATTTAATTGGGTTTCGATTTATTAGGGAGATTTTTTGCTCGTACCCAATTCATTGCTAAAGTTAATTTTGGAGAGCTAATTGATTATTATGAATAAGAGTATAATTTTAATTTTAAAATTTTAAAATATATTTTATTTAATTATATGTACAAAATTTGAGGGCTAATTAAAAGTAATGTATACTTTAAAAGAAGTATATATACTATTTATGTAATTTTTCAAGCTATTGTATGAGGTCAATGTGAACCAATCCTTACTCTGATATTGTTCGTGTCATTTCAATAATGTTTTCAAATTTTCACTAAAAGCATCTATCAATTCCTAAAGAAAAATAAAAAATATTTACAATAAATAAAGCAAGACCAAGACTTCCTTAAGTCTTTGCAATAAAAACAAGAAGACCATCAAATCAATTAAATTGTGGTTCTTAAGTTTCATCATGATCCATTAGTACCAAGACATTTTTTTTATAGTCTTTGAAACAAAAATAAAATTAGCATCAGTTGTTCCATTAAAAGAAAATATTAAATCCTAATAAAGCAAGGCCAAGGCTTTTCTTGTCAGTCTTTGCAATGCAATACAAACAAGACGACCCTAAAAACAATCACAATCTATAAAAACAAACCCTAAAAACAATCATGATCTTCCAAGTCATTGCTAATTTACAATCTAACATCCAAGAAACCTCATCAATTCCTATGGTGAATATAATTCCGTGTCTTTCACTCTTTTGGGGCATCCATGGGAAACATAATTCCATCCGATCATCGTTCCATTATACAATTTTTCTTTTTATTATAATTTTTTGACATTTAAAATTTATTTATTCAATTAATTTAAATTTATATTAAAAAAATTAAATACTTCCGTTTAAATATTTAAACATGGTAGATAACTAGAAACTGAACTCTAAAGGCATATATATATGATATAGCTCATTCATCCTCTGATTTACGAAGACAAGTGTTTATTCCTAAATTCTTGGAATGGCAAGTTGGTAGGTCCTACTCCAATACATTTCTACTCTCATTTCAATTTTTTTTATTATTATTCGATAATACAGAAATTTAATCTAAAATTTAATTAAATTATTATATAGTTAATTGAATATATTCAATATTAATTGTAGATTTTAATTAATAAAATATATTATATAATTTGTAAATATAAACTATATTTTAATATTATAAAGTAAATTAAATATTAAATACAATATAAAATATAAATGTTATTTTTTAATTAAATAATAATTTATTTTATAAACATATTTGAATAACGTGTGTTCAAGAGTATAAATCCGATTCCAAGCCAAATCTAATATAAATAGCAAAATTAATATCCAAACCCGTATCCAATTCATTTAAAGACTATCCACATCCATCCTTATTTTCCTTTTATGGTTTCAACTTGAATAATATATCGACAGAAATATATGTGTGCTGAGCAACCCATGGAGGAGTTTAACACTGGACGTAAGTCAAAGGCTTAAGGCAATTCACATTAAAGCCCATTTACCGTAATGGCACCCATTGTTTCATGGGATTTTTGCATAACTATTCATTCTCTTAATTATCCAACATTTTAAATGTTTCCTTTTATTTATACAACTTTTATTTTCAAAATATATGCAATACCTGTTATATAGTGTCTGTGTACTTATTATATACGTGTTGCGTACTATCTGTATACTTTTACTTTTTGTATATTGCATATATATTTGTAGTATACAGTGTGCATACATATCATCAATGTAAAATTTATATTAAGAGATGTTCCCTAAGAGACCCCCGCCGTCTCCAGTTGATGAAGACAGAGTTGCAAAAAAGGTAACATTGAGGCCAGATCTCCCTAGTCAATCTGCATACAAGGACACGCTGATGAATGGGGCTGTTATGGAGACCTCAATGGAGGAAGTTTTTTAAGACATGGATGTGAGTGTGGAAGCAGGGGATGTCAACATTGATAAATCTGGATCCGTTCCTGTGATAACTTTTTCTGATGATCTAAGTAGGCATAATGAGCAATTTTGCCCCTGAAGTTTTTCAACAAGAGTAATGTTATTTCTAAAGTTTATTTGCGTGCAATACACCCCTGCTCTAACATTTCCGTTAGAGGGTACATTGCACATTTTTGCAAACATCAGGTGAACATTGCACATAAAAAAACTTCAGAGGTAAAACTGAACGTTAAGCCATCTAAGAAAGAAACTTATGAAAACCCTTATAAAGGATGTGGTTGTCAGTTTGCTCGGAAGAACTATAGGATATAAGGCTTTATGTGCTCGAATCCAATCTCTATGGAACCCCTTTAATGCAAAAATTCTGGACATAGGGAGAGGCTTTTTTCCGGTGTAATTCTCTAATGAGCAGGATTACAGACAAGCTCTTTTCGAGGGGCCTTGGGTTATTAATGGAGCGTATCTCCTTGTTTAAAAGTGGACAACTGAATTTAGAGTTTCAAATGGTGCTATGGAAAATACTACTGTGTGGATTCAACTACCTGAATTGCCTTTGCAGTATTATTCGGAAAAGGTTTTAACTGCCATTGCTGAAGCCTAGAATGATTGTTCTCTTTGAACCCCGTATTAGTGGGGTGGTGGCTGATAAATGTATCTCTAAAATTGGTTACCCTCGATCACATAGAGTTGAAGCAACTGGTTTTAGTGGTGGCATTTGGATTTTATGGAAAGAAGCTTGGAAGATTGATATTCTGATTAGCAATCTCCAATTTGTTCACAAGCGTATTTGGTATAATGGCATGCTCTTGACTTTATTCACTGCTATCTATGCTCATCCAACTCCGTCAGTTCGTAACAGGCTCTGACCTCTTCTTCAAAGGATTAATTCATCCACCTCAGATCCTTGCACTACAAAATAAAATGCAAAATGGTGAGGAGGACATTTCTTTGATTGGTTTTATAATTCTGATCTCATTGATATTGGCTATAAGGGAGCGGATTTCACTTGGACGAGAAGGAACTTGCAAGAAAGACTTGATAAAGGCCTTTGTAATTGCTCCTGGCATTTCGCTTTTTCTTGAAGGTTGCATTCACCATCTTGCTCATATCTCTTCAGACCATCATCCCCTGCTTATGTGAAGTCCAAGCGCTATAATGCTCGAAAAGGATCTCAGCCTTTCAGATTCCTCCAAGCTTGGCTTTCCCACTATGAGTTTCATTCTTTAATTTGTGGTGCAAATTGGAAGGCTGATCTGAATTTCATGGGGCTGTCGACATGTTTACTAAGAAGCTTCAGCATTGGAACCAGCACACATTTGGAAACATTTTCCAACAGAAGATCCTCTTGGCTCGCATTGCAGGAATTCAACGAGCCCTTAATTACCATCATTCAAGATATCTGGAAGACTTGGAGATCCGCCTTAAAAAGGAACTAGATCAAGTGCTCCTCCGGGAAGAGATTCTTTGGTTTCAATGTTGGGGAAATTCTTAGGATGAAGAACACATAAATTTCATTTCCCAATTTCCCATAAAAATAAATTACATATGCCTATTTATAGGCTTACATTTTAACCATAAACTTAGGCCACTAACCCACTAATTCCACTAAATAACTAATCCATGACTCCATTAATTCACTAACTCCACTAACACCATTAACTCCACTAACTAAATAACAATTAATAAAACATTATAAACATGCTAAAATAAATTCACTAATTTAGTCACTACATAAAATTAATGATTTTGAATCAATTCTCCAACATGCTCCCTTGATTCAAAATCATACACATTAAATATTTTTTTTTGAAGCCCTTTGTCTTCAATTCTTGATGCACTCTCTCATCAATCTTCAATTTTGATGCACTCTGTCATCAAACTTCCATTATTGATGCACTCTGTCATCAATCTTCCATTATTGATGCACTCTGTCATCAATCTTCTGCCATTTAATTTTTTTCTTCCTTTTTGGAGCACCTGTCTCCAACTCTCAAAAAAGAGATTCTTCTTCTTGTGCCAAATTCGCTTGATCATTTGCCAACCTGAAAATTTTTTTAATATGGCCAAATTTCTTACAACCAAAACATTGTATTTTACCTTTGTACCAACAATCCTTTTCATCATGATTGTTTTTCTTACACACACCACATGGTGGAAATTTTCCTTTTTGAAATGCCAATGAAACCTTGTGTGTTGTTTTGGCAATGAAAGCTCCCTCTGTTGGCTTCTCATCTCGAATTGCTATTCTTTGCTCCACAGCTTGCAATGCATTAACTAATTCTGCAACTGTTATTTTTGAAAGATCATTTGAATCTTCGAGTGAAGAAATTTTTGACTCAAATCTTTCAGGCAAACTCACAAAAAATTTTTCAACAATTCTATCATCTGGAAATTCTTCACCAAACAATCTGATTTTGTTAACAATTGCCATGAGTTTGTTAACATACTCTTTAATTCCTTCAGATGGCTTCATTGTTTGAATCATAAACTCTCTTTTAAGATTCAAAATCTGCATAAATTTTGTTTTGTCATTGCCTAAATACTCATTCCTTAACAAATTCCATACCTCTTTTGGAGTCTCACATGCCATGATATTTGTGAAAATTACTTCAGAAACTGAAGAGTACAGACACGTCTTTGCTTTGAACCGCTTGACTTTTTCTTCATTGTGACTTTTAATTTGAGCTGAAGTTGGATGCGCTGGCAACGGTGGAACTTCGCTGTCATTTTCAACCACATCCCATAAATCAAATGACTGTAAATATGTTTGCATTTTGACAGCCCATAATTGGTAATTTTCTCCTGTGAAAATGGGAGGTGAAGTTAAAGGACAAGTGTTTGAGGCCATTGTAATATGGATACTCACTTGTTTTCTCTCAATTTTTCTTACAAACCCGTGATCAAGAATGGCTCTGATACCACTGTTGGGGAAATTCTTAGGATGAAGAACACATAAATTTCATTTCCCAATTTCCCATAAAAATAAATTACATATGCCTATTTATAGGCTTACATTTTAACCATAAACTTAGGCCACTAACCCACTAATTCCACTAAATAACTAATCCATGACTCCATTAATTCACTAACTCCACTAACACCATTAACTCCACTAACTAAATAACAATTAATAAAACATTATAAACATGCTAAAATAAATTCACTAATTTAGTCACTACATAAAATTAATGATTTTGAATCAATTCTCCAACATTCAAAAGTCCCGTAGTGATTGGATCATGTGGGGAGATAGGAACACAGCCTTCTTCCACCAGAGAACTATCCGTAGAAGGAAAAGAAATCGCATAGAGGTTCTTCAAGATGACGAGGGAGTTTGGCAAAATGATCCAGATGTTCTTCAGTCAATGGCAGTTAATTTCTTTTCTAATCTCTATGCAGAAGACTGTATTTCTAGCCCCCTTTATCCTCTTAGAGGCTGCTTTCCGTACCATGCAAATTGGGTATCGAGGTTGTCCGCTGATTTCACTAATGCTGAAGTGCACCAAGCTCTCTTTGATACGAAGCCGTAGAAGTCTCCAGGCTGTGATGGCCTTCATGCGGATTTTTGTATGGATTTTTGTTCGTGTAATTGGTCTCTTTTCTCGTCCTTAAGAACAATTTGGTTGTGTTGAACAATTATGTTGGATCAACCTGTGCACAGTTGCTACAGTTAATCATTCATACGAGCTATGGAATAACTGATTAACAAATTTTTCACTTCCAATTGAATCAACAATATTCGTATTTGGCAGACAATCAAACATCATGATCATTGTTCAGACAAGAAGGGAACTTCTCTCGACTGCCCAACAAAAGGCATGTCAAGAACCTCACAACTAGATGTTTTCTGAAATGTGAAAGTCCAATTGACTTGTTTATGTACTAGTATGATTTGCTTCTGGCAGCAGGAAGCCTGAAGCATTAAGAACAGGGTTGACGACGTCATAGCAATAAATACGTGTGTCGTGAATAGTTTGTTTTAATGTTCTACAGTTTAGTGTATCTAGGTCCAGGAGGAATTGAAACCATAATGTAGGAGTATAGACTATAGATTGCATCAGATCCAAGAGGAACTATTTGGAAGGAAAGGCTTCCTGATGGCAGTTGTAGATTTTTTTGGCTGATTAATGTTTCTATCAAGTGTGAAAATATACACATGTATTTACATTTGTGACACTCTACAAAGAGGGAAAGGTAAAAATGGGATATAAACTAATGTGATAGAAAGAGAAATTGAGCTGTCCTAATACCTATTGATAAATTGATTATATGCAGGGATTCAAAATGGCAACTTCTAGTGATTTTTGTTTGTTGAAGGTGATGATATCATAAATTTATTATAATTTGCAGAGAGTGTGAAATTCCTTAGCGTACTACAAATTTTAGTTTTTGCATAGAGAAATTCTATGTTATGCTAAAGTCCGTACAACAGAGTTAATGTCAAATGGGCCATAACCAGGAAAGACAAATGGGCCAAAAAATATAGCTTTGATTGAGATGAATGACTGCAAGCAAACAAAATAGTCAAGTAAAACGACTTTCCCCCTTGAGTACCTTCATCGGAACATTACCTAAACAAAACAATGGCTTGCACAGGGGATCTCACTTTCTGGTTTTACAATGACTATCTTCTGCTGCCTTAGTTCATACTTTCATGTAATTATATATAACATTCTAAAACTAAAATCACCTCCCTCTATCTGACACTGTATATTTGTCAGACCACACTGTAATCAAAACCGAGCCTTTCGTTTTTAAGCGGCGTAGTTTGTGTCTGGAAGCATAATTATGGGGTGTTCTGTGCCGGCCTGAAAAGCAAACCTGTTATGAATGTTTCAGTAATAAAACATATACATGATGAATGTTTCAGTAATAAAACAATTAAGGAGCCTCAACAATCTCAACAATTTTTTACCCAAAATTGTCTCATTGTATCTCTCTGCTACTGCTTATACCCGAAATCTTCCTCCATTTCCTTCAATTTGGAATAGGAATCATCTGTTTGTCATCTTCTAGCATTGGCTACTTCTTCCCATTGATCTATGTTATAGTAAACAAAATTTTTGATAGAAAATGGGAATGCCAAAATTTAGATGCATCAAGTGCAATACTTGAGAGGTCCAGCACAAAAAGACATAAGTAACTCAAAAATTCAAAATAAGGACTAGCAGTTTTAATAATGATTCCAAAAACTAGGATCACAACAATCAGTGGATGAATTCGAAATTTTAAAGAGAGAAAACATTCATAATAAATTCACAATATTTGTGTAACAACACTTGAAAGGAGCAAGTTGACAGAAGAATTCTACAAAATTTAGCAAATTCTGACACAGTTCATTGTAAATTGTATACGCAAATGAGTAAAGTCTAAACTAAACAGCAGAAATACTGATGGCACCATCGACAACTCCAGAGCGTAGAGATAAGCACTGCATCTCAACGCGAACACATTGTCATCGTAACCGGGGAATTCCATCTTCAGGTAAAGCAAAAAGCTCTACTGCTCTTTCTGATAGCTTTGCCTACAAAAAAAAATGCAAATTGAAAAGACAACAATTAAACAAATGCATAAAAAAAGAACAATCAAACCCACAATCATTACAAGAAGAGAGATTGATGCTAAACTCATTTTCTAAAATAAAAAAAAAAATGAAGAAAATAGCATTAAACAAACACCTGAATCTCGATTATATGAGAAGAAGAAGCGTATTTGCAAGCTTCAGTGTCATCATAGAAAATCTTAGGTGGGGCTAACAGTTCAGGCTGACTTGACATTTTTTAGCTTAACAACTAAGTGCGAGAGAACTAACAGAGCATAACAGTTATTTCCTTTCTCTTAGGCTTCTGTTAATATTTTTTTCCTTTATCTTAGACTTCTGTTGTTGTATTTAGTTATGATATGTTAGTTGAGCATTTTATGGTAACAATCAAATGTAACTCTTTATATAATTTCATTCTCAGATGAATAAAATACAGCCTTCATTTTACAATTCCTAAGAACTCTTCTATGGTATCAGAGCTCTAAAAGCTCCCACAAGCAAACACCCAATTTTTTTTCCTTTTTAACTATCAAATCCGACCAAAAATGGCTCCTTCTCATGAATTCACCAATGCAGATACTACAGTGAACACCAACACCATCATCCAATTCAATCCAACAGCCCAATTGCCCATCAAATTAACTGGAAGTCACAACTTCACCATCTGGAAGGCTCAAATTGAAATGCTAATGCATGGCCATGATTTGTTTGGCCACCTTGATGAGTCAACACCTGCTCCCCCTCAAACAATAATCCATGATGACCGCACCATACCAAACCCAGAATACCAAAAATGGTTCCGCCAAGATAAACTCATTTATACTGCTCTTTTAGCTACTGTTGATCCAACCCTTGCTTCTACTGTTGCCATCTCTACTACTGCACATTAAGCATGAAAATCCCTTCATATAGCATTTGCTAATAAATCTCAAACAAGGATTATTAGCCTCCAAGATAAACTAGCACGTATTACTAAAGAATCCCGCTCTGTTGTTAACTATCTCCATGAGATTCGCTCAACCGTTGATGAACTAGCAACTGCTGGTGAGCCCATCTCCAACTCTCAGCTAATTGTCAGGATTCTACAAGGCCTAGGTCCCGACTATAAAGCTATATCTGCAGCAATCCGCTCTCATGACACTACCATCACATATGAAGAGCTCTATAAAAAACTACTGGATCATGAGCTATTTCTTCAACATGAAGAAGCCAAGGTAACACCTCCCATTATAGCTGTAATTGCCCAATACAATAATATTGGATTCCCACGCACAAATGCTCGTCGCCCAACAAACAACAACAATCCTGCAGTGTCCTCACAATGGCGCCAACAAAAACCTCCTAATAACTCCAACAATTTCAAAAATCAGTGACGCTCCAAACGTAATCCCAATCAGCAGCATATTGAGCACAACAATGTTTGCTGTCAACTATGTGATTGTAATGGTCACACTGCTAAAGTATGCATATCTACATCTCATAATCATCTTCAAGCAAGGGCCAACTTCGCTGCTGCCTCTTATCCTCCAAATGTTGTACCTGGATTGTTGATTCAGGTGCCAGTCATCACATTACAACTGATGCTCAAAACTTAGCTACAACACAAGACTACCATGGAACTTAAGACATTACTATGGGTAATGGAAATACAATTCAAATCACTCATACCGGTAACGCTAAACTTAAGGCATCAAATCTTGACTTTCATTTATCTAACACCCTATGTGCCCCAAAAATTACAAATAATCTTGTCTCTGTCTTCCAATTTTGTCATGATAACAAAAAATCTATTGAGTTTTTCCCATTTCATTTCTTTGTGAAGGATCTAACGACGGGGGAGCTGCTAGTGCAAGGGCAAACTAGAGATGGACTCTATGAATGGCCTCAACACAATTATGTTCAAGCTTTCATTGCAACAAAATCCGAATCACTTGAGTTGTGGCATCGTCGTTTAGGACAACCCAATAAGCACATATTGCGCCAAGTTTTAAAACAAATTTCAATTCCTTATCCTTTCAATAATCAGCATTTTCTTTGTCATTCTTGTTCCCCTAATAAAATGCACAGGCTGCCTTTTTTCAAAAAATAGTTTGCAGAGTCAAAAATAACTCCAAATCATTTACAACGATTTATGGGGACCATCTCCCTTAATTTCACTAGATCAAAAAAGATATTATATCCTTTTTGTTGATCAATTTTTGCGATACATGTGGATACATACACTTAAAACAAAAGATAAAATTCTAAGTGTTTTCAGAAGTTTACATCCCCTTCATGAACGTCAGTTTAACACAAAAATTTTAACACTTTACACTGATGGTGGAGGAGAATTTCAAAGTCTATCAACCTATCTAAAAGCACATGGCATTGAACACCTACTTTCACCACCATACACTCCCCAGCGTGTAGCTACAGTCGAATGCAAACACTGATATGTAATTGAAATAGCCAAAACATTGATGGATCAAGTTTTCCTCCCCCATTAATTTTGGAGTTTTGCCTGTACCCATGGCGTATATCTCACTAATAAACATCCAACACCAGTTTTGAATGGCAAATCTCCCTATGAAACACTTTTTCAGCAATTACCCAACCTTAATTCCCTTCATATATTTGATTTCTTATGTTACCCTTGGTTACGACCATATACCAAACACAAATTGGACCCTCGTTCAAAACTGTGTTTATTTGGGTTTTTTAAATAAATTCCACTCCCATCAGTGTTATGACCCAACCTTTTCGAAAATATATCTTTCTAGAGATGTTTTGGTTTTTGAAAACAATTATCCATTCACAAATATTTTTTCAAAATTAAAAGAACAATTAAAACTCACTACTTGGGATAATCTTTCCACAACTCAAAACCAACAACATTCAGCCGTGATTCACTCAACAGAATTGACACCACCCCTGCATATTGCGCCACATATGCCCATCACTAGGACCCTGCCTACAGTAGCACCACCTAGCACAGGTAATATCACTTCACCTACTCCACTCATTCAATCATCTTCATCCCAACAACATCACCCACCATCCCTTCAAACACTTCTAAATTTATCAACGATGCACTCAACCTACCCCACCTCCTCACAACCACCCATCACAAAATGAAAATACTCACTCAATGGTTACCTGATCTAAAAACAATATCACCAAACCGAAAATTCCCCAATCTTTTCTTACTTACACACCTCCTCGTACTCAACCATCCACGTACAAACAAGCCCGCCTCATATCTCATTGGAACCAAGCAATGAAAGATGAATTTGATGCCTTAGTTTGAAACCAAATTTGGGATCTAGTACCCAATGATTCTTCTAGGAATGTGGTTGACTGCAAATGGCTGTATCGTATCAAATACAAACTTGATGGCTCAATTGACAAATATAAAGAAAGATTGGTTGCAAAGGGCTTCACTCAAAGGCCTGGTATTGATTTTCACTCCACTTTCAGCCCTGTAATCAAGCCAACAACAATCAGACTTGTGCTCACTATAGCCACACAACGAAACTGGCCCATCCACCAACTTGATATCAACAATACTTTTTTTCAAGAAACATTACATGAAGAAGTGTACATGAGACAACCACCCGATTTTGATCATCCTACACTATCCTCTTATGTCTGCAAACTCAAGAAAGCAATATATGGCCTTAAACAGGCTCCCAGAGCATGATATATATAATTAAAAACATACCTTCTTTATGTGGGTTTTAATCGCTCCAAGTCGGACTCATCTCTATTTATCTCACATATCTCTGGTATTGTTGTTTATATTTTGGTATATGTTGACGACATTGTGATTACAAGCAACCTTGGAAGCGCTATACAACATGTTATACACGGCCTCTCTACAAGATTCTCCCTCAAAGACCTTGGTCATTTAAACTACTTCCTTGGAGTTGAAGTAATTCCATCTATACATGGTTTACTTCTTTCACAACATAAATACATATTTGATATGCTCCAAGAATTTAACATGCAACACTCAAAAGGAGTCCTTACTCCAATGATGACAACTAGAACTCTCATATCTGGCACTTCTACCAACACTGTTTATGCCACTCATTATCGATTCATTATGGGCAAACTTCAATATCTTCTATTCATTAGGCCTGATGTTGCATTTACAGTCAACAAACTTGCCCAATTTATGCACTGCCCAATTGCAGATCATTGGTGTGTGGTCAAGCGCCTCCTTAGATATCTAAAAAACACTGCCTTATATGCATTACAGTTGATTCGGGAAAATGATAATCGCCTATATACTTATTCAGACTCTGATTGGGCAGGAGATCCAGTTGATAGGTTTTCCACTACAGGATTCATAGTATACCTTGGTAGCACTCCCATCTCCTGGTCATCTAAAAAGCAGAGAGCTGTATCTCGCTCCTCAACTGATGCAGAATATTGTGCAGTTGCTGCTGCCTTGGCTAAAATGAATTGGATCACTAATCTTCTTCATGAGCTTCACTTCCGCTTGGCTGTAATACCTCAAATCCTTTGTGACAATGTGGGCACAACTTACCTCTGTCAAAATCCTATCTTCCACAACAAAATGAAACACATTGAAATTATTGATTTTCACTTTGTACGTGAACAAGTACAAGCCAACAAAGTTAAAATGTGCCATCTTCATGCTGCTGACCAGGTAGCAGACTTACTAACCAAGCCATTGCCTCAACGTGCTTTCACCAATCTCTTTTCCAAGTTATCTGTCGTTAACCTTATAGACAACTTACTGGGGCATGACAGAGCATAACAGTTATTTCCTTTATCTTAGGCTTTTGTTAATATTCTTTTCCTTTATCTTAGGCTTATGTTGTTGTATTTAGTTATGATATGTTAGTTGAGCATTTTACGGTAACACTCAAATGTAACTCTTTATATAATTTCATTCTTAGATGAATAAAATATAGCCTTCATTTTACAATTCCTAAGAACTCTTTTAAGAACAAGTTTCGATGAAGAAGATAAATGTGGCGGCTGGACTGTTTTCTTTTTCACTGTGTTTGGATTAGGGTTAAGGGAGGGTAAGGAGGGCTAGCTGAAGGGAAGAGAGTGTTTAGGCAGAATGTTTGGGAAGTCCACACAGGTCGAAGTAGTTAAAGATAGCAAATCACGGTGGCAACCAGTGGGGTGGCCTCAAAAATCACTAAAATTCAAAACTAACCGAACCCAAATCCAAATTTAAATAATTTATTAATATTTAGATTTGATCTTAATGCGACTTTTATATATTTTACACTAATTTCAATTTTATTTATTATTATTTATAATACTCGAATTTGATATGAAATTAATTTAATTAATATTTAAAATTTAATTAAATTATTATATATTTAATTGAATATATTCAATATTAATTGAATATATATCTAGGCTTACCTTCTTTTATCAGGAGAAGCAAAAAGCAGAATTTTTTATTATTTGAAGAACAAGTTCAGTCATCGTATATCCACTTGGCAGGGAAGATTTCTCTCTAAAGCTAGCAAGAAATTTTTGTTAAAATTAGACAAGCTATTCCTTCATATTGTATGAGTACTTACTCATACCGATTTAACTTTGTGAAGAAATACAGCGGTTGATGAACTCTTTTTAGTGGGGTTCGAAGCAAAATGCTTGAAAAAGTTTGCATTGGGCCTGTTGGGATCTTTTATGTGCAAGAAAAGAACATGGTGTTATGGCATTCCAAAACCTTTATTTTTTCAATATTGCTATGCTTGCAACTTTCTAGGCCAAATTCTCTTCTCTCAAAAGTTCTCAAAGATAAATATTTCCCTAATGGGGACTTTCTAAATGCTAGGGTGGGACACAATCATAGCTTTACATGGCGAAGTATCATTGTGGGCAAAGAAGTTGTTTGTCAAGATGTTTGGAAAGGAATTGGCAATGGTAAATCTATTAATATTTGGGCTGATCCGTGGTTATCAAATACTAAAAATGCTTTTGTTTCTAGCATTATTGTGCCAGGTTTTGAGCAGTTGAGATAGCATATCTTTTACTTGATAATGGTTTGCAATGGAATAAACCTCTGGTGCATGGTCTTTTTACTCCTTAGGATCAGGCTGATTTAATTTGTTCTATTCCTTATCGTAAGTTCACTAGCAAGGATAGATGGGTCTGACTCCACTTAAGAAATGGAATCTTTTTAGTCAAATTAGCATATTTTTATTCTTAATAAAAATACAGTGAATTCTCATATGCAGGTGCAAGGTTTGAACTAGAATCTTATATGGAAATTAAAATTCTGCCAAAGGGTAGAAATTTTTTGTGGCATCCCCACTCGAGTCAGACTTGGTGATAAAGGGATTCATATAGATAAAAATTACTCTAGATGCTCTGAAAATGAATCTTTTCTTCATGTTTTCTATTCTTGTCCTATTGTTTTTTCTGTTTGGGATATTTGGAAACTGGAACGTGTTCCTCCTAGTGATTTATTCATGGACTGGATAATATTAATACACCACGTTTTATCTAATGAAACACTTGAAGAATTTGCAATGCTGGTTTGGAAGTTATGGCTTGAAAGAAATAACTTTTTCTGGAATGGGAATGTTGCTAATGCGTGTTCCATCATCAGTTCATCCTTAGAGTTTCTACGGTCCTGTAAGAATTCTCAAGCTCTTTGAAGTCAAGCTGAAAATCCTCATCATCCCTCAAGTGAAGCGAACCAGAACTGTTGGAGTCACCCTCCTCTAGGATTATGGAAATGCAATTATGATGGGGGCTTGTTTTTAGGTATTCCTTCTACGGTTTTTGGGGCAGTAGTTTGCGACCATTCCGAAGGTTTTTTGGTTGTTGTTTTTGGTCATCTTTTATGGCCCCTCTGATCCAACAATTATTGAAACACTTGCTCTTTGTACTTATTTGACTTGGGTGCGCAGTGATTGGCCTGGTCCTGGCATTGTGGAGGTAGATTCACAAGTTGCCCGTAGGAGAGTTCTTTCCCCTACAGAACATAGATTCATCCTTGGAGCTGTTCTCGAGGATTGTAAAATTCTTCTTAATTCAAGAGCTGATATCTCTCGTTTGGACTTGAAGACAAGTGAATTTAGTTGCATATTTTGGAGTTAGGCATTCGAATCAATATTCTAGTCTTCATTTTAATTTGGAATTATATTCCTTCTTTTATTGCCATCTGTTGGCTTAATAATATGGCCTTGCTTTCAAAAAAATATATAAATATTATTTTTAATTAAATAATAATTAATTTTATAATATGAATTAGATAGCGAGTATTCAAAAATATAAATCCGATCCCAATTTGAATCTAACACGAATAATAAAATTAATATCCGAACCCATATCAAATCCATTTAAACACTATCCAAATTCATCCTTACTTTTCTTTTATGCCTTCAACACGAATAATGTATTAACCGAAATATGCAACTTAATGTCAACGATTATTGAATGTTTTTGTATCGTACTTAACATATTTAATAAAAATAATATTAACTTCAATTCTTACGTTAAAAGAATCTATCAATTCCTAATAAATCAAGACTTGGACTTTTCTTTAATAGTTTGCTATACAAACCAGAAGACCATAAAAATAATCACAATCTATAAAAACAATTAAATTGTACTAATAAATTTTTTTTTTAAGTCCTTGCAATAAAAACAAGAAGACCATCAAATCGATACATGCTATTGTGGTTCTTAAGTTTCATTATATGTGTTGTTTCCGACTACATATATATATACATATATTATATTTTTATGATATTCCAAGTCTTTGCTAATTTACGATGGTGAACTATAGTTCCGTGACTTTTGGGGCATCTATAGGAAAAATAATTCCATCCGATCATTAAGGCAATTAATTTTAGTCCGATGGTGAATATAATTCCGTGACTTTTGGGGAGAGCATGAGGTTGGACAGGGTACAGTTAGATTGTAAATTAGCAATAATCATACGATTAAGTGCTGTACTATATTAATCATACGATTTTGTTTGCCAAATACGATTTTCATCAAAAGCAGTCAAGCCATAGAATTATTTATCATCGTACGATTAATGATGACTTTTATAGTATAGTATCAAAGTACTCCATATATATAAGAATTCATACATCAGATATTGACTTGGGTCCCACCATACTTTCTGCAAACTGCAATGCAATGGAAAGATTTTCTCTCACTCTGAGCTGGTTAGCTTGGATTTTTCGTCAATCAAGCAAAAATATAGGGAGAGCCTAGATTTCTATGATACGGTCAAAGTTTTCATCAAAAGCAATCAAGCCATAGAATTTAACAGATAATTGGAAAACTATTTACAATGGTATAATAAATAAAGCAAGACACCCAGACTTTTTCTCGAGTCTTTGCAATACATCCAAGATTAGAACACCATCAAAACAATCTATCAATGCTGGCATCCATAAATTTCTAAAGAGAAAATATTAATAAAAAGATTTATAAATTATAATAATAAAGTTAATATTTTGAAATCCAAGGTAAATTTGTCATACACTGAAAACTGACCACAATCATGGTGAAAAATTTCCCAACCAATACGAATGATTCTAGTTCCTCCTTGATATCTTCTAATTTTTTCGATTGCCATTCATCCTCTTTCTCTTTCTGAATAGACAAATTTTCGATATCAGGCTCCATGATCGAAGAAAAATGACCTTACTCGTATTATGGAACAAAATGTGTCACAATAGACAGACAAAAACAGAGGAAAAAACCATCATAGGTGTCACAGAGGACAAACATGAACATAGTTAAGTATTACTTTACATAATTAAGAAGAATTGACATAATTTAAATATATTTTAAAATATTACATAAATTTTATATAATTACATAAAATTTATAGAAAAATAAAAAAATTAAGACATAAAAAAAATATACTTTAAAATATTATTTTATACAAGTATTAGAGAAATAAAAGAATACATTTTTTTAAAGTATAAAAATAACAATATAATATATAGGAATTAGTTAATTGTGTTCCAACGGTTAATTTGAAAAACTAAAATCGATAACTAAAAATATTAAAAATAAATATCCAAACTGAGTTCATTAAACCGGTCAAACAAAAAGCTTAGATTTTACCTTTAACTAAATTTTTGATTTTTGCACACCCCTGCATATGCATATTTTCCGTCTTTGCTCATTTACAATTAATCTAACACCTACCAAACCTCATCAATTTCTAAGGTGAACTCCAATTCCATGACTGTTGGAGCATCCGTACGAAAAATAATTCCAATCAATCATTAAGGCAATTAATTCTAGTTCTATTAAAAAAAAAAATAGGAAAAATCTTAGAAAGCATGCTAGATATTGTAGGGTTACATTCAAACCGAAAATTTGGTTAAAACCATAATTGAATTATAATGAAAACTGTAAAAGTATACTTTGTTACGGTTATATATTTTAAAATTAAAGTTAAAACCGAACTATTGCGTGTATGCAGAACCAAACATTAAAAATTGGAAAATTTTTTTCATCAAAAGCAGTCAAGCCATGGAATTTCCAAGATAATAGAAAAATGAAATTAAGATGATGAAATTTCTAAAGGCTGTAAAAGGATTCCACGATATCAATTCTAGACTTTTGAGTTGAGTGGAAGCTAGCAGAATAGCAAACATTATAAATTGAGGGTTCTTCGTCGATATTTGAACACTAACAAACATTATTCATTACAAACAACTGTTTACATACTGTTTATGAAAATATCAATGAGTCCATTTGTTTTGCTTTGGTGGCTTTTCATCTGGGCAATCTTTGCTGTTGGTTGCAGCTGTACTGGGTGCATTAAGAGGGAAAGAGATGCTCTTCTCAACTTCAAATTCCATCTCATTGATCCTTCAAATCGACTCGCTGATTGGACTGTCAATGGAGACTGTTGCAATTGGACTGGAGTTGTCTGCCACAACTTCACTTCTCATGTTCTTCAGCTCCATCTTCGTACACTTTCTCATGATGAATATGTTGGCCTTGATTATTCAAAGTCACTATACGAATATGAGGAGTATTATGAGAAGTCCGCGTTGGGTGGAAAGGTGAGTTCTTCTTTGGTTGAGTTGAAACATTTGAGATATTTGGACCTTAGCAATAATAATTTTGGAGGAGTTCCCATTCCTACATTCCTTGCTTCCATGGGGAGTTTAAGATATCTTGACCTCTCCGGAGCTGGATTTGGAGGAGCAATTCCTCCTCAGCTTGGAAATCTCTCTAATTTACACTATCTCAATCTTAGATCCAATTTCAATAATAGTGCTGAGAATTTAGATTGGATTTTTGGCCTTTCTTCTTTAGAATTTCTTGATTTGAGTTATGCAGACCTTAGTAAATCATTTTATTGGGTGAAGGTTGTGAATTCACTCTCTTCTTTGGTTGAATTGCACTTGTCAAGTTGTGAACTTCTAGGTTTGAGTCCTCTCCTCAATCTCAACTTTTCTTCTCTTTCCATCCTTGATCTCTCATGTAATTATTTTGGAGGTCCATTTCCAAATGTTCTTCAAAATATGACTTCGTTCCTTAGAGAACTTGATTTGTCATACAATGATTTCAACTCTTCCATACCCAATTGGTTGTACGGTCTCAGCCATTTACAAAATCTCAACCTGGGATCCAATGACTTGCGAGGTCAAATTTCAAGTGCCATTGGAAACTTGACTTCTCTCATTAGCCTTGACTTGTCACACAATGATAGACTTGAATTTGAACAAGGGATTCCAAGCTCATTTCAGAACCTTTGCAATTTGAGGTCACTTCATCTGTTTGATGTCAAAATAAACAAGGAAATAAATAATTTTCTTGAAATTTTGTCATTGGGATGTGTTTCATATGGGCTAGAATCATTAAAATTGGGCTATTATGATAATGTATCTGGTCATTTGATAGATCGTCTCAGCCATTTTAAGAATTTAGAGTTCCTTGAACTTTATGGCAATTTGATCCAGGGACCAATTCCAAGATCCTTAAAACATCTTTGCAATTTGAGGTCACTTTATTTTCTAGGTGTCAAATTGGGCCAAGAGATAAATGATGTCTTAGAAATTCTGTCATCGGGATGTATCTCATATGGGCTACAATCATTAGTGTTGAGAGATTGTCAATTATCAGGTCATTTGAGCGATAGTCTCGGCCAATTGAGGTATCTTAGTAGCCTTGATCTTTCTGAAAATTCCATCTCTGGTCGAATCCCATTGTCTTTGGGAGAAATGACTTCTTTGAAATCATTGTGGCTTGAAAGTAACAAACTGAACGGAACTATTCCTATATCTCTTGGGCGACTTACAAAATTGGAGGAATTAGTTATCTCAAATAATTCATTAGAGGGTGAGGTTTCTGAGCTTCACTTTGCAAATCTCACAAAGCTACGTCGGTTTTCTGCATCTGGGACAGGTAAAAATATTGCATTGAGAGTAAGCACCAATTGGATTCCTCCTCTTCAACTTGAAAACTTAGAATTAGGATCTTGGCATATTGGACCTCAATTTCCATTATGGCTTCATTCATTACAGTATTTAGAATATCTTGATCTATCTAACTCAGGGATCTCAAGTGCAATCCCTTTTTGGTTTTGGGATAATTTGTCTTCTCAACATTATTTTTTAAACTTTTCTCATAACCAAATGCATGGATCCATTCCAAATATCCCTTTTTTTAGTACTACCTCCCTAATAGATTTGAGTTCCAATAATTTTAGTGGTCCAGTCCCTTTCTTCTCTCCAAATTTGACTTCATTATATCTCTCCAGCAATTCATTTTCGGGGTCTATATCCAACTTCTTATGTTATAACAAGCATGAGGTGAAGGGAATAGGAGTTCTTAATCTTGGAGGAAATCTTTTGTCTGGTGAAATACCTGATTGTTGGATGAGTTGGAAAAATTTGGCGGCCATAAAATTGAGCAACAACAAATTTAGTGGAACTATTCCCAACTCTATTGGAACTATTAGCTTCCTTGAGTCGCTTTCTCTACGTGATAACAATCTCTCAGGTGTCATCCCACTTTCACTTTCAAATTGTACAAATCTAATCACACTTGATGTTAGTGATAACAAATTGAGTGGAAATATTCCAACATGGATTGGATATAGATTTTCAAGATTAATGATTCTCAAATTACGTGCAAATAAATTTGAAGGTCTCATCCCTAATGAGTTGTGTCATGTAGCTTCATTGCACATCTTGGACCTTGCTGAAAACACATTCTCTGGTACAATACCGAGTTGCTTCTGTAACTTCACTGCAATGGCTATAAACAATGATTCTAGGGGCAGCTTTTATTTTGATAGCAATGGTTCATATTCATTTATGGAGAGCACTTTAGTGGTGACGAAAGGGAAAGCTTTGGAGTACAGCACCATTCTTGTATTTGTAAGAAGCATAGATCTTTCTGATAACAATTTCTCTGGAGAGATTCCAAATGAAATAACAAGTCTTGCAGGATTACAATCGCTGAATCTTTCGCAAAATGCTTTGAGTAGAAGAATTCCAAAGAATATAGGAGCTATGCGGTCATTGGAATCTCTTGATTTGTCCAAAAATCAAATTTTGGGTAAAATTCCTTCGAGCATCTCAAACTTGACATTTTTGAATTATTTGAACCTATCCAACAACAAATTGTGGGGAAAGATTCCTACAAGCACTCAGTTGCAAAGTTTTGATTCATCTAGTTTCTTTGGCAACGACCTTTGTGGGCCTCTATTGACCAATAATTGCAGTGCAAATGATCCATCTAATTCCAACAACGAGAAAGGTAGAGAAAATGGAAATGAAACCCAGGTAGTGGATTGGTTATACTTCTACGTGAGCATTGCCCTTGGATTTGTGGTTGGATTTTGGGGTGTGATAGGTCCTCTTGTTTTCAACAGACAATGGAGGCATTTTTACTTCAACTTCTTAGGTCGTATGTGGAACAAGTTTTGGGTTTGGTTTCATGTATATGTTGTCAGAATTTTCAAAGGTGATGCTACTTAGAGTGCAATGTGTCTTCTTGTTATTCATATCTAGTAGTAATTTTGTGTATTTCCTGCAGTTGTAATGGTTGTTATCATGTGTTACATAAATCATGTGTAATAAAAAAAATGTATGTTATCATGTGTAATGGTTGTTATCATGTGTTACAAATTTTTTATATCATTGTAATACCAATTGCGAAGTATAATTAATTATTTAGAATTTTATTTTTTTCGTTGATTAATTAAATAATTTTGGAGTAGGTTCCTTCATTGGCATTTTCCACGAGTTCCTTGACTATGAAAAATAGTATAGGAGAATCAATGTTCTTGTTATGTGAATATGTGTAATCTCGAAATAGAATGTATAACATAAATCAACCGAGTATTAACCAATCCCCTGTAGTGCTCTGAAATAGGATAACAATAACAAAATCAGGTCATTTTGCAATACAAATAATCTTAGAAAGCATGCTATAGAAAAGGTTAATTACAGGGATTAATTACAAAATCAGGTCTAATACGATAGTTTTCAATTTTAAACTCAATAAAAAGACCTTTCAATGTTAGTCCCAAACATCAATTGTCTTTTCAATTTAGACACTCTGTTTTTTCGGTTAAAATTAATGGTTAAGAAAAATTATTTTTTTCGTCTTTTCTAGTAATTAATATTATTAAGCATTGATAATAATTTTTTTATTGTTGTAATTAAATGGATGTTTATAATAATGACCCAAAATTAATTAAAAAATATGACAATATTGTTAGGGAACATTATGTTCGGATTACTATTCTTTTTATTGATATTTCCCTTGTATTTATCTTTAGCTCTTATCACTGATATTTATCTTGTATCCCTTGTAATTATCTTTAACTCTGTTTTGTAAAGCCTCTGTACATTCAGCTCTATAAATTATGAGCTGATATGTATTACGAAATATACAAGAAAAACAACAATCAGTTTAAAACAAATCAAATTACTTTCATAGGTTTTCACATGGTATCAGAGCCTTTCTCTCCTTCTTCTCTCTCAATGGCAAATTCTATTGCTCCCTTCACCTCGTCTACCTCTACAACCACCAATGTCTCCTCTAGCCACTCTTTCTATATAAAACTGAATACAAAAAATTACTTAGCATGGAAAACACAATTCATTCCCATTCTGAACTATCAAGAGTTACATGGCATTATTGATGGCTCTTCTCCTCCACCAAAAACTATTCCCCTTGCTGATGATGAAACTGTTCAAGTTCCCAATCCCGAGTATGCTACATGGTTTAAAAAGGATCAGATGCTACTCTCTTGGCTGTTTTCCTCTATTACAGAATTTATTTTTCCCTATGTTATTGGACTCTCATCTTCTCGTGAAGTTTGGATGGCACTAGAAAGTGCCTTTGGCTCAATCTCTCAAAATCGACAACTTCAACTTCATATCGAACTCCAGGAACTGAAACGAAGTGATTTATTTGTTTCTGAATATCTACAAAAGGCAAAAGCTCTTGCTGATGAACTTAAAGCAGCTGGTAAGCCACTCTCCCCTGCTGAATTCAATGAGATTATTTATCGCAATATTGGATCTGAATTTCATAGCATCATTACTGCTCTTAATCTCCGCACTGAACCTATTTCCTTCTATGAGTTACATGGACAATTGGTAGCACGTGAAATTCTTATAAAGAGTACACTTCTTCCCCAAGCAAACATGGTTCTCAAGAACTCCAGTCCAATTTTACCTACACCACCTGGAAACACATTTTGCCCATAAGGTAACAACAATAGCTTCACTCCTCGTCCCTACAGCAACAATAATCCTAAAAATCATGGTGGCCCTTGTCAAATTTGTGGCTACCGAAATCACATTGCTTCCACTTGTCGTTATCGCTATGCTCCAAAAAACCAAAACTCCAATGGTAATCAGCAGTTCTCACCTTTCTCATCTTATCCTTCCCAAAACTCAACTTGCCCTTTCCACCCTGTGGCCAACTATACAACTCTAGATCCTCACCAAAATCATTCCATGCACTGGTTTCCTGACACTGCTGCAAATGATCATATTATCCCTGATGTTCAGTCCCTTCATGGTGCCTCTGAGTATACTGGTAATGATCTTCTTCATGTCGGTAATGGTCATGGTTTACCTATTACTCACACTGGTACTACTTTCCTTCATTCTTCTAAAGGTTCATTAAAATTGAAAAATGTTTTATGTGTTCCTTCCATTGTTAAAAATTTGCTTTCTGTTCAAAAATTCTCTTCTAATAACTCATGTTTTTTTTTAATTTTGGCCTGATTTCTTCTTGATCAAGGACCAACAAACAAAGAAGGTGCTAATGCAAGGACCCAGTGAGTCGGGCATGTATACGCTTCGTGCTCCCAAGCAGGCCTACACAGCTCGATTACCAACTATTGATGAATGGCATGCATGTCTTGGTCATCTTAATAAAAAAAAACTTCAGCTTTTATCCAAGTCCAAATTAATTTCAAATTCATCTCATACTTTGTCTCCTTGTTCTAGTTGTCTATTAGGAAAGATGGCTCGAATTTCCCTTGCCACTGTTGAGCATAAAAGCCGTGCTCCCTTTGACATTATACACTCCGATGTTTGGGGATCAGCACCTGTTCTTTCTCATTATGGCCATCGTTATTTTGTACTTTTTGTTGATGATTTTACTCGATATACTTGGGTTTATTTTTTAAAGAATAATAGTGATGTGTTTGATATTTTCTTACAATTTGAAAAATTGATTCATCGTCAATTCAACTCAAAAATTCAGGCTTTCCATTCAGATTGGGGTGGGAAATATCAAAAATTAAACAAATATTTTCATAATGCTGGCATTTTACATCATATTTCTTGTCCTCACACCCATGAACAAAATAGAACTTCAGAAAGAAAAATTCGACATCTTATTGACACCACTTTGATCTTGCTTGCTCATGCAAATGTTCCTCTAAAACTCTGAAATTTTGCTGTTGAACAAAGTGCTCATTTAATCAATCTTTTTCCTAGTCATGTCCTTCACAACAAATCTCCTTTCCAGCTCCTTTTTCAATCCGATCCTGATTTCCTTGATATTCATCCTTTCGGTTGCGCTATCTATCCTCTTCTTCGTCCCTATAATGCTCATAAATTTTCCTTTCGTACCCGTACTTGCATTAATTTAGGTCTTAGTCCTACACATGCTGCTTATTGCTGCCTAGATAAACCTACCGGTCAAATTTACTTAGCTAGACATGTTCGCTTTCATGATGGTATTTTTCCTTATTCTGATCCACCTGTCGATTCATCAAGGGTTGTTGATTGTGCTCCTTGGCTCCACATCACCACCAGCTCATGCTCACAAGTGGTCCCTACATTAGCCCCTTCTCACGGTAAGACTTCTACTCCAACTCTATCTTCTGTTACTCCCACTCCTACTTCATCTAAAACTCCTCCTTCAACTTTATCTCCATCTCCTCCTTCATCTCAATCTCCTACTTCTACTTCAACTCAAACTCTTTCCTTATCTTCATATTGTAATCTAATTCCATCTCATAGTCATTCTTTATCCTCATCCCCATCCTCTCCTTTAGCTATCCACTTATCTTCTCCTCAGTCCACACATTCTACGCCTCCCGTTCCCAACAACTAACCCGCCCTTAATCTAGTTGTTGATCTCACCAAATACCCTCCTTCCTCCCTGGACCATGTGCCTCCATCTCCCTCATCCTCATCCCATCTCCACCACATGTCCCTACGACCCAGCACCCTATCTAAATGATAAGCTCATCTCACTCACACTGCACCAAATTACATCCAAACTGAACCAAAAACCTTCCTTCAAGCCAAACCACATACTGAGTGGAGAGCAGCAATGTCTGAAGAACTAAATGCTCTCATTTCTAATGGGATTTGGACTCTGGTTCCTCGCCCAGCCCATGGAAACATTATTTGTAATAAATGGATCTTTCGTATTAAATGAAAGCCTGGTGGTAGCATTGATCGCTATAAGGCACGTCTAGTGGCTAAAGGCTATGCCCAGCAATCTGGCATTGATTATCATGAGACCTTCTCTCCAGTAGTGAAGTTCACCACTGTCCGTACTGTTATTTCCATTGCCATTGTTCATCAATAGCCCATTCGTCAAATTGACATTTTTAATGCCTTCTTACATGGGTATCTTGATGATGAGATATATATGGAGCAACCTGCTGGGTACATCAACTCTGCCTTTCCCAATCATGTCTGCCGTCTTCATAAGTCTCTCTATGGACTCAAGCAGGCACCTCGCCAATGGTTTACTCGCTTGTCAGAGTTCTTATTCACGCTTGGGTTTACTGCCTTCAAGGCTGATAGCTCCTTATTTTTCCTTTGCCAAGGTGATCTCAAGTTCTTTATTTTAATTTATGTTGATGACATATTGTTAACATGCTCAGATCCCTCCAAGCTCGAGTGGTTTATTACTTGCATTCAGAAGGTGTTTCCCACCAAAGACCTTGTTCCTCTTCACTATTTCCTTGGAATTCAAGCTTTCCCTCATCCATTTGGCCTCATTCTCACTCAACAAAAATATCTTGAGGACCTTCTCACTGAAACTCATATGCTGCACGCCAAGCCTTGCTCCACCCCTATGGCTACCACTCCTAATCTCAGCAAAGCAATGGGCGATCCTTTCCCTCATCCAGAACAGTATCGATAGTTTATTGGTGCTTTTCAATATCTGCTATTAACTCGCGCCGACATCTCCTTCGCAGTCAACAAGCTGGCTTAATTTATGCACTGTCCCACGTCTGTTCACTGGCAAGCTATGAAGCGAGTTCTCTATTATCTTAAAGGTACTTGTTCTCATGGTCTTTTCATTTCTAAACATACAGCTTTGACCCTCCAAGGCTTCTCAGACAGTGATTGGGCCGGTTGTCTTGATGACCGGCGTTCAACTAGTGGTTACCTTGTCTACCTCGGCACCAATCTTATTTCATGGTCCTCCAAGAAACAACCCACTGTTGACAGGTCATCCACTGAAAGTGAATATAAATCCTTGGCTAATGTCACAGCAGAGGTCTTATGGCTCCGTTCTCTACTACTTGAACTGGGCTTTAACTATTCCACCCCTGCCTCATTATGGTGTGACAACATTGGGGCCGTTTATCTATCCTTAAATCTTATTTTTCATAGACGAACTAAGCATGTTGAATTGGACTATCACTTTGTTCGGGAGCAAGTTAAGATGGGAAATTTATCTATCAAATTTATTTCTTCAGCTGATCAATTAGCTGACATTTTAACCAAACCATTGGGCTCATCCGCATTTCATTTTTTCCGTGACAAGCTTCGTCTCCAGTCACTTCCACCATCAGCTTGAGGGGGGGTGTTAGGGAACATTTTGTTCGGATTACTATTCTTTTTATTGATATTTCCCTTGTATTTATCTTTAGCTCTTATCACTGATATTTATCTTGTATCCCTTGTAATTATCTGTAACTCTGTTTTGTAAAGCCTCTATACATTAAGCTCTATAAATCATAAGTTGATATGTATTACGAAATATACAAGAAAAACAACAATCAGTTTAAAACAAATCAAATTACTTTCATAGGTTTTCACAAATATAAGTTTTTTTATTTATTTTAAGTATATTTGAATAAAATAAATTTATTTTTATTTTTGAAATTAACTCTTATGCAACCCAATAATAATAGAAATAAGTTGAAGTTATTGAATATATATATATATATATATATATATATATATATATATATATATATATATATATATATATATATATATATATATATATATATATATATATATATATATATATATATATATATATATATATATATATATATATAATGCAAGCCCATTTCCTCCACATCAGCATCCTTATTTGAAGTTATTGAACATATATAGTTCAGGCCGCATTCACACACAACTTAGATAGATTGTTCCTTCTATATCGATCGATCTATCTGCTCTCTCGAGCGTTAAGCTCTCCCGAGAGCTATGCTTTCCCTCTATTCCGACTGGACAGATTCATTCTGTCATTCCAATCAGCTTTCCTGAGTGGATATATTCACTTTGTCATCCCGACCAAACACTCTACTCCGTTCGAAAATCTGTCTCTCGGGTAGTATATGAGCCATTCTTAATAAATACCTTTTATTTATTTTCAATTACTTATCTCTCACAATAGAAATCCAATTAGCTATAAGTCTTATCTCCAAGATCTGCTTCATACTTTGTATATAAATACTGTACTACAGCAGAATATACACATATATGATAAAATAAAACCTTTAGCCTCACGTTTGACATGGTATCAGAGCTAGAATCCAAAACTATGACTACTTCCTCAACCTCTGTCATTCCAGCCACACTTTCTTCCTCACCCACCATCTCGTCCACCAACTCCTTTGCCATCAAACTGAACTCAAAACATTTTTTTGTATAGAAAACTCAATTTATTCCTATCCTAAATTATCAAAACCTATATGGATTCATTGATGGAATAATCCCTGCCCCTCCAAAAACAATTCTGTCTCCACTGATCCATCCCAACAAATTTCAAACCCAGATTATCAAGAATGGTTTAAGAAAGATCAAATATCCCTTCATGGCTTCTCTTTTCACTTTAATTTCGAAGAAGTGTTCTCCTATGTTATTGGTCTAAAATCCTCTTTTCAGGTCTGGCAGGCTCTTTCAATCGCCTTTGGTGCTATTTCTCAGAACAGGCAACTACAGTTACATATTGAACTTCAAGAACTCAAAAAACATGATCTTACTATTTCTCAATTTCTTTATAAAGCTAAATCTCTTGCTGATGAATTAAGTGTTGCTGGACGTCCTATATCCACAGTTGAATTTAACGCGATTATATATCGTAACATTGGCATTGAATTCCATCCAGTGATCACAACTCTCAACTTACATCCAGAACCTGTTACTTTCTTTGAACTTAAACTTGTTGCACATGAAATCCTTCTCAACAATATCAATGCACCCATTGCAAACATATCTCTCAAATCAAACCCACCCCAACCTCCACCACTCCATTTCGACCCAGACCACCACACTTAAATTCCCGACCATTTCACTCCAACAACCAAAACTCTTCCCATGGCCGCTATGTTACTTGTTAGATTTGTGGTAAACCAAACCATAATGCCTCTGTTTGTCATCACCGTTATTATCGTAAGAACAACTTACCAAATCAATTCTCATTTTCATCTTCAACCCGCACTCCCTCTTATCCAACAGCAAAGTTTTCCACCACCAATTTCCATCCTTCTCAACCTGTGACTTGGTTCCCGGATACAGCTTCAAATTACCACATATCTCCTAATTTTCAAAGCTTGGCTTCAGTAAATAAGTACCATGGTCACGATTAGCTTCATGTTGGTAATGGTCAAGGCCTTCAAATCACTCACACTAGTAATGGTATCATTCCATCTCCTCATGGTAATTTAAACTTGAATAATATTTTTTTTTGTCATCAAGGACCAAGGCACCAAGAAGATTCTGATGCAAGGTCCAAGTGAGAATGGGGTCTATCAGCTTTCACCTACTGCCAAGCATGCCATGATAGCCACTACTTATACTTTTGATGACTAGCATCAGTGTCTTGGCCATCCCAACATCTCTAAAATTTTTTCTTTAATCATAATAAGCATATTTCTAGCTCAAATAGATCCTTGAGTCCCTGTTCTAGCATCAATTAGGCAAGTTATCTAGATTTCCTTTATCTTCTATTAAACATTCTAGCACTACTCCATTTGATATTATCTTTTCTGATGTTTGGGATCCTTTCCCGGTTCAATCGAAATTGGGACATCGTTATTTTATTATTTTTATTGATTATTTCACCCGTTTTACTTAGATCTATTTTCTTAAAAATAAAAGTGATGTCTATCCCACTTTTCTGAACTTCGAACAATTTATTGCATGCCAGTTTAATAAAAAAATTCGTGCTTTTTCATTCTGATTGGGGTGAAAAATTCCAACGCTTACACACTTATTTTAACAAAGTCAATATTCGACATCGCATTGATTGCCCCCATTCTCATGAGCAAAATGGGATAGTTGAATGTAAAATTCATCATCTTGTTGACACAGGATTGACTCTATTAGCACATGTAAACCTTTCGTTATCCTTTTGGAATTATGCTCTTGAGCAAAGTGCAATGCTCATCAATGTTCTTCCTTCTAATGTCCTTACAAATGCCTCTCTCTATCAGTTGCTTTTTCATAAAAACCCAAATTATCTGGCCTTTAAACCTTTTGGCTATATTGTTTATCCTCTATTACGTCCCTATAACTCTCATAAATTCTCTTTTCGGTCCTCCCAATGTGTCTACCTAGGTAACAGTCCTCTCCATTCTGCTTACAGGTGTCTAAATCTAGGGACTAGTCGTATCTATTTAGCTCGCCATATCAAGTTTCATGATAAACTTTTTCTGTCCAAACTCAGTTCTCCTTCCGTTCCTATGCATCCACCCGCCTCACCTTGGCTACAAGTCATGCATAGTTCCCATTCTCTTTTGGACACTGCATCGGCATCTCCTTTTGGTAAGTCTTCTAGTCCTTCCAGCTCTTCTCCAACCTTATCCTTATCTTCTACAAGTCCTACCTCATTTCAATCACCCTCTCCTACTTTATCTCCTTCTCCTACTATACCTTCTCATCTGGATAACACTCCTCAACATTTATCCCCATCTAATTCCACCTTAGCCACTACCATTCCCAATCTTCCCCTTATTGTTGACCTTACTAAGTTTTCATCGGACTCCATCACACCTCCACGCGTCCACCACATGAAATTGGACCCTTTACTATAAATAAAAAAGAAGCCCTTATTGCTACCTCCTCTTCCTCGCCAATTTCTTCTTCCCCACCCCAAGTGGAACCCAAGAATATTACTCAAGCTAAATGCCATCATGAGTGGCATAATGCTATTCTTTGTGAACTCAATGCCTTGATGCAAAATCAAATTACTTGGACTCTGGTTCCCTGGCCACTTGATAAAAATATCATTGGTAACAAGTGGATCTTTCGCATTAAAAGAAACTCTAATGGGTCCATTGAGCGCTACAAAGTGCGTCTTGCCGCCAAGGGTTACCCTTAACAGTCAGGTTTGGACTATCAAAAAACTCTTTCTTCCATTGTCACTGTTAATTCTTGGCCTATTCGATAATTAGACATTTAGAATGCTTTCCTTCATGATGTACTTGATCTTGAGTTGTATATGGAACAAACAATTGGTTTTCATGATCCATCTAACCTAGACTTTGTGTGCAAGCTTCACAAGTCTCTGTATGGTCTTAAGCAGGCCTTCTGTGCTTGGTTTCAATGACTGTCAGTGTTTTTTCTTCGGCTTGGCTTTCAGTCATCCAAATCGGACCACTCTCTTTTTATTCTATCTCAAGGCTCCTTACAATTTTTTGCTCTTGACTATGTAGATGACATTATCATTACATGCTCCGATCCTATCAAGATAAACTGGTTTTTGTAGCAAATCAAGTTTTAATTTCCAGTTAGTGACCTTGGAGCCTTGCATTACTTCCTTGGCATTGAAGTCAGCTCTACGGCTACAGGTCTTATTCTTTCCCAACAAAAATATATTAATGAGGTGTTGAATGAGACTCATATGCAAGATTCAAAGGGTTGTGCAACTCCTATGGAAATCACTCCCAACTTGAGCAAGTTTTCTGGTTCACCTCTAGAAGATGCTAACCAATATAGACAGATTATTAGAGCACTATAGTACCTCACCATAACACGACCTGACATTGCCTTTAGTGTAAACAAGTTGGCTCAATTCATGCATTGTACGATGGATAGTCACTGGCAAGTATGCAAACGTCTGCTTCGGTATCTCAAGGCCACCAAATCTCACGGTTTGTTTATTTTTAGGCACTCCAATCTCACCTTGCAATGCTTCTCTGACAGTGAATGGGTTGGTTGCCCAGATGATCGTCGCTCAATGAATGGTTATCTTATCTATTTGGGTTCCAATCTTATTTCATGGTGCTCTAAAAAGCAAACTATTGTGGCTTGTTCTTCTTTTGAAAGTGAATACAAGGCTATGGTGAACATTACTGCTTAAGTTTTGTGCTTCACTTCCCTTCATCTTGAACTTGGTTGCTCAATTTCTTCTCCTGCCACACTTTGGTGTGACAATGTCAATACCATTTACTTGTGCTCCAACCCAGTCTTCCATGCCAAAACAAAATATGTGGAAATGGACTATCACTTCATCAGGGATCAAGTCAAATATGGTCTTTTAACTATAAAATTCATCTCCAGTGCTGACTAGGTTGCTGACATTATGAGAAAGCCTCTTGGCCTCTCCTTGTTTGAGTCTCATGGGGACAAGCTTTGCCTCTGCTTCACTCCAGCATTAACTTGAAGGGGGTGTTAGAGTAGATAAATATCTTTTATTTATTTTCAATTACTTAGCTATCATAATAGTAATCCAATTAGCTATAAGTCTTATCTCCAAGATTTGCTTCATACTTTGTATAAATACTGTACTACAGCAGAATATACACATATATAATAAAACAAAACCTTCAACCTCACGTTTGACATACGACACTATGGAAAAAGTACGAATAATTAATTGACTATATAAATTTCCAATTCTATGTCTATGACAAAAGAACAATAGTGTCTCAAATTTTGGAATATTTTAAGACTCAGAGCTCAAATTATAATGGAGGTAAGCTGTTGGTGAGCTTTAAAAGTGATGGAAGTAGTGGATTAACACCTGATAATAGATTCTTTACAGCCTGCAATAGGCTTAAGAGTGAGAGCAAATTGAATGGTATCTTTGTTTGGTCTGCTGATGACTCCATGGGCATGGATTATAAATTTCTCTATAAAGAGCGATCTCAGGCTTTGTTAGCTATGCGCCACTGATGTCTAATGAGTCAATTTCATCCATGGTCATTGAACTTACGCCTAATCGTCCAAAAATAACTGACTTATTTTTTATGACTTAAATGTCATTAAACTTATCATATTTTTGTAGAAAGTCATTTTGATCGAATTTTGAGGATAATCTTTGTCGAAATGTTGACGTGACATGCCACATCATATGCCTGGACACATATGGCATGATCGATACGTCAGCAGTCACATCATCGAAAGAGGTCATATCACATGAAATGTCAGCACGCCACGTCATATACTTGGACATATGCGGCCTTTTTCGGTGATATGGCTGCCAACGTTTTATGCCACGTATGTCCAGATATATGACGTGACGTGTCACATCATCATTTCGGTAAAGATTATCTTCGAAAATCGGTTAAGATAACTTTTCTGCAAAAATGTGATAAGTTCAGTGACATTTAAATCACGAAAAATAAGTTAGTTACTTTTAGGAGATTAGGAGTAAGCCCAGTGACCATGAATGAAATTGACTCATGCTTAACTTATGGAATGTGCATGCCTAGTCTTTGTGCCATTACACATGTATTGCTTTCTATAAATACTTATGGTATAGATTAAAATGCCCAAATGCTTTATATATATATATATATATATATATATATATATATATATATATATATATATATATATATATATATATATATATATATATATATATATATATATATATATATATATATATGACTAGTTATATTATATTACAATATTATATTACTTATAATAATTTAACAACTATTGTGCCTCATAATAATTATTTTTTTTATAAAATTCTTTTGTTATAAATAAAATAGTAGAGCGATTTACAAAGTTTGAAATATTAAATTTTAATACAAGTTGAATCCATGTTCACCTATGTGTGTATATATATTATATTGGGTTAGATTAAAAAAAAAAAGACAAACCATTAATTCGAAAGTTAAAATCTAACTATGGATCTAATAATGCTCAACCCCCAATTAATACGTTCTATAAATTTAAATAAGTCGAACCATATACCGAAAAGTGATATTAAAAAGAGTCAGGAGGAGATATTATTTTATTGATTAATAATAATAATAATAATAATAATAATAATAATAATAGTTAGTGGTGGCAAATGGACGGATCGAACATGTTTAAATTAGGCCATAAATGGACGAATTATAAATGAATAAAAAATATGAGCCATAAATGGGCCAATATCCAACTGTGTTGGACGAATTTGGACCGACCCACATATATAATGAATGTTGATTCATTTATAATTCATATTTTTTAATGAAAATAATTTTTAATGAATGTATAAAATTTTCATTAATAATTTAATTTTACTCCAAAAATACAACTCTGTACAAATATTGAATGTACAAATAGTAAAATTTAGTATAGCAAAATAACAATAATATGCTAATCTATTTTTTCTTTTTCAGCTTATGATAAGTCCACACTTCTAAAATTTAATAACTTTTCTTATGCTATCTTGAGACTACTCTTCAAACCTAAATAACCAACTATGAGTGATAATTATTGCACCACTTGTCAATTTCTCATTGGCTCTTTCATTCTTATTTTATTTTTTCACCAAAATTATTTCAAAAATTTTCTAAATATTATAATTAAAATGTTTTTAAAATTTTGAGTTAATTGCAATTTATTTCTATAGATTTCAGGGCACCGAAATAATTTTGAACGGTCCGAAAATACTAAAATTTAAAAGTATCCAAAATTTTATTTTTCACTTCTGAAAATTAATATTTATTATTCTAAGATATTCCATGTGATCAGAATAATTTTCAGAAATCCGTAAAATATTTTTAAGTCGGTTAAAGTTAATTTGATCTCTTTTTCGGTCCCACGATTTATTTTTATTTTAAATTTTTGGATAAATATTTAACCTAAATTTCAGTTCAAACTATATCACTAGACTAGTTATGAATTGTATTTTCTGATGGTGACATAAAATTTTTCAAGGCCTCAGTGGATCCAAAATGGTATTATTCACCCTTAGTGTCACTATTCACCATCGGAAAGTACTATTCAAGCCGGTATTGGTTTCAAGACATTATAAACGACGAGGATTGAAGGGATAGACGATTTTAAATTAAAAAAAAAAACTAGAAGGGAAAGGAGAAAGAATTAAGTATAACCCTTTTTTCAAGGGTCACAATATCAATTAATTTGTCGGCGTCAAATTGGGTCAATTATCAGATCATTTGAGCGATAGTCCCAATCAATTCAGGAATCTCAGTATCCTATCTTTCTGAAAATTCCATCTCTGGTCCAATCCCGTTGTCTTTGGGAAAAATGGTTTGATGAGTGTTAAAACTATTGGTTTTGATGCCAAAATACCACTGCACTATTTTAACTTCTAACATCTTAACCCTACCTTATCAAATTAGTTGAAACTTATAGAAGAAGTAATTTAGAATTCAAGTGCTTGAATATTCAAGCAACCCATTAACTTAAATTTCTCATTTCTTGGTCTTTAAACAACTAATTAGTGAACTTAATATTTGGCGTAAATGGTGGACTGTATATACTTTTACTTTCTTGCTGAAATAAATTGGTTTTCTGTCAACACTTTACCATGAAATAATAAAGTATCCAGCACTTTTCTTTTCTTTTATAACTATTTATTATTCTAATCCCAATTAGCTTCACGCAGAAATCCACAACAGGCAAAGTACTTCCTAAATAGCTCCATTTCTTTTATTTTTTTTAGTCTGTGAAATAAAAATAAAATTAGCCTTAATTCTTCCATTAAAAGAATCTATCAATTCCTAGTAATGCAAGACCATAAAAACAATCACAATCTATAAAAACAATTAAATTGTACTGACACTTTTTTTTTTCATAACCACTTGGTATTTTAATCCACTGTCCTGACTAATTCAATTTTATACTTGACAGACTCATAATAAAGGATAAAATATTTCTTAAATATTTAAAGATGCTCTATTTCTAGGATTCGAAAACTTTTGATTTTTTAAGTCTTTGAAATTAAAGCAAAATTAGCTTCAATTCTTCCATTAAGAGAATCTATCAATTGCTAATAAAGCGAGAAGACCATAAAAACAATCACAATCTATAAAAACAATTAAATTGTACCAATACTTTCTTTTTTTATGAGTCTTTCAAACCTAATCAATTCCGTGACTTTGGGACATCTAGGAAAAATAATTCCATCCGATCAGGCAATTAATCTTAGTCCGATGGCAATTAATCTAACCCCGGGATAGGGTACTGTTAGATTGTAACTTAATTGATTTGATGGTCTTCTTGTTTTTATTAGAAAGACTTAAGAGCAGTCTTGGTCTTGCTTGATTATTATGCCATTCTAACTTGTTTTTTTTTTCCTTTTTTTTTCCTGAATGGTGTCGGTGATTGATAGATAAATTTGTTTTTGTTGCCAAGACTTAAAAATAAATTGAATAAAAGTCATTATTTTGTTTCATTCATGCATAAAGCATATGCTGGTTGAAGGGCCGTCTCCAATCCCTAGCAAAAATAATTGCATCCCATAATCAAGGCAATTAATTTTAGTTTAAAAAAATGGCAATGAACTAAATAATCTTAGAAAGCGTGCTAAGAAGACAGTGCAAATAAAATTAAATAATAAAAATATAAAAATTTTCGGAAATCATAAAAGTAAATAGAGAAATTACAGGGAGTTGATGAATTTGTCGATTGAAAATATTTATTAATTAAAATAGTAATACATGAAATTCAATTTGCAAATGAATTGTACATATTTTTGCTTTCTTGCTGAAATAAATTGGGGGTTAATTATACTGATGATACACTGAATTTGTGCTCCAAATACTCGCGGTACGGTACAGGGTAATTTTGTAATTGTACCAAGGGATTATATATATATATATATATATATATATATATATATATATATATATATATATATATATATATATATATATATATATATATATATATATATATTGAATTTGTAACCTAAGAGACTATCCTCTCTTGAAATAATAATACAGCCGCGGCTTCGCTCCCGAGGACCTGGATATATTGCCGAACCTCATTAAATCGCTGTGTTCTCTATTTTCTTGCTTGTTTTGTTCATATTTCTGTGATTATTAGCGTTTATTCTCAACAATTTTATGTAAATTTTAGAGAGAAATAAAGAAAAATTGAATATATATATATATATATATATATATATATATATATATATATATATATATATATATATATATATATATATATGAACCAGTTAACCGGTACTTAAAAACTTAAACCGTAACCATTAATCAAAAATGTAAAAATTAAAAATCATAACTGAATCCATTTGATTGGTTAATCGTAAAAATCAATTCGGTTTCGGACCGATTTTACGATTAACCATATTTTTGATTTTTTTTGTTCATCCCTACAATTTAAAGCAATGACATAGAAATTGTTATTCTTTTGTAACGGATTTTTTTTTTTTTTGGGAGAAGAGACTGATTTGCTCTTAAAATATTTTTAAAAAGTATATATTTGCTCTTTGAGTCTCTTTTGCAGAAAATTTATCCGTAAATATTGAAAATAGTGCACATTTGTACCTTAAATATGTTTTTGGGCTAAAACTACCCATACTATTATGTATTTATTTCAAATTTGCTGCTGAGTGCTGACACTAACGAAATTACAGGTAAGTAAATTAAAAAAAGAAAAAACATATTAGCTGATTGAAGTGCATGCCATTTTTAATATTTGAGAGATAAATATGCACTATTTTTTAATATTTTTGGAGAAACTTTAAATATTTTTGCAAATTTTAAAAAAATAAAAAAGCTTTACTTTATTGTTAAATACTTTTAATTTTGGTATTTTTTTCTATTTTTTATAGTTTAAAAGAATTAGCTGTTAATTAATTAACTAAAAAAATAATTTTTACACTTCTATATATATTATATGTAAAATTTAACTTTTAATCTATTTGATTATATTAGAGTAGAATTTGTATTTATAAATTTTATAATAAGCTTTACTACTCATATTAAATATATTCAATTACATATATCAATAATTTAATTAGATTTTACATGTTAATTGGGTTCAGATATTATTGGATAATAGTAAATAAATTTGAAATAGATATATATTTTGTATAAATCGAGTTTAGTCGGATTTGAATATCAAGTGATTGTATGAAGTTATTGTATGAGGTCAATGTGAACCAATCCTTACTCTGATATTGTTCATATCTTATTGCAGTAACGTTTACGATGGGATAATAAATAAAGCAAGACCAAGACTTTCCTTAAATCTTTGCAATAAAACAAGAAGACCATCAATTCAATTAAATTGTGGTTCTTAAGTTTCATCATCTTATCATCAAATATATATGCGTAAGAGTAAACATGTGTCATTTAATCGACATATTAGCAACTCTTTTAATCAATCTAGTAAGTTATCAATATCAATTTTTTAAAATTATGAACTATTAATAGATTTATCAAATTCAGTTAAAAAGTCCATCAAATTCCAATTTTATAGTTTGGTTAACTAAAATTTTTAGCATACAATTATAAAAAAAATTAACAAAATCCAATTTAATTTTAAATATTCAAAATAATTCAAAACAAATATAATATACTAGTCAAAATTCATATTCCACTTTAATCATTGTCCACTTTTTATGGTTAATTATTTTAATATATTAATAGCAAATATTATAAAGTGAATTTAATATTTGTTGAAAATTAGTATATTTGATATTTCTTGAGCTCTACAGACATCTAATTGTACTATATCGGTGCACCAATAATTTGGGGAAAATCGTTTCTGAAATAGAGGCAAAAATCCATGAAAGGATTTTTCTTAATACTATTCAACTCTGACATAATAGTAAGGACAGTTTTGTTCCCAAGCACTAAAGGTCATTTGAGTTCGCCAAAGAAGGAAGTTTTGAGTGGTTAATTAAGCTCAAGTCTTCTTCTTTCTTTCTTTTTTTAAGTTTTCTAAAACAAGTTAGACATTTGTATGGTAATTAATATCCATGTTTTTGCTATTGTGTTAGTTTTAATGATACAATTTAATGCAATGATATGAACAACGGAATAAGGATAAAATTGCTTCTAAATTATTTAAAATGGTATATATTTATTCTTTAAGTATGTTTTAGGGTAAATTTACCCTTAGTTTTGAAAATGTTACACATTTCTACCTTAATTATGTTTTTGGGCCAAAACTGTCCTTACTATTATGCCAGAGTTGATACACCAATTAATGAGAGTGCAGGTAAGCAAATAAAAATATACATGTTAGCTCATTGAAATGCCACATGTACATTATAAATTATTAATCTGTTTTAACTCTTGAAAAAGTATTAAATTTTCTTATTATAGGACAATTTTGTTTGCTTATTTGATTTTACTACTCGTGTCGGGTTTTGATTGGGTTCCAATTTATTATTTTGGATACCTGCTACTCCATTGTGTTTATAAAATTAGCTATTAATTAATTAATTATAAAAATAATACTTATATTTCTATATTATATGTAAAATTTAATTTTTAATAGATTTTATTATATTAGAGTATAATTTGTATTTATAAATTTAATAATGCACTCTACCACTCCTATTAAATACATTCAATTACATATATCGATAATTTAATTAGATTTTATATGTTAATCTGGCTCATATATTATTGAATAATAGTAAATGTGTTTGGGATGGATATATATATTTTGCAAAAATTGAGTTTCGTTGGATTTGAATATCAATAAGTTTAATTGGCTTTCAATTTAGTGGGGAGATTTTTTGCATGTACCCAAGTCAATTGATTGCTAAGTTTAATTTTGAAGAGCTAATTAGTAAGAATAAGAGTATAATTTTAATTTTAAAATTTTAAAATATATTTTATTTGATTATATATACAAAATTTGAGGTCTAATTAAAATGAATGTATACTTTAAAAGTATTATATAAACTATTTATGTAATTAAGATGAAATTAAAATGAAATTAAGATGATGAAATTGAGCTGCATGTGAACAAATTTATGGCTGATTAGGAATGTAAAAATTACTGTATTTCTGTAAATGTATGTAATTTTTATAAGGAATTATTTGTCAATCATGTGAGGATTGATTTCATCCGTGGTCACTCATATTTGCTGATTGTAATGTTATGGTCATTATATTACGATTTGTAATAAAAAAAATTACTCATCTTTTTATTTTGTAACAAAAATATCACAATGACCTGAAAATTAAGAATCCAACCACCGAAAAATTGAAAATATGAAAATAAATATATATTTTATCCGTCGAACATCTAACAAATTTTGATGTTATCAATGATTTTAAGATTATAAGAAAATATATTTTTTTACTTCTGTTAACAAATCTTGCTGCTGTCAATTATTTTAGTGGCTGAATTTTTTATTTTTCGATTATTGTAACTTTTTTGTTATAAAATAAAAATTGAGTGATTTTTTGTTACAAATCGTAGTATAGTAATTCTAATGTTACAATCGCAAAACATAAGTGATCATATATCAAATTAATCCAATCATGTGGCATACGTTAAGTGGCTGGAATTTTGCGATACTGATATCTATGCCACCACCAAATTCATTCATTTGATTACTGGCTAAGGAAAGCCATTTTCTTCTGTGCAAGTTATGGTATTGTCCTGCTTTATCTTCCATAAAATTCCCTCTATTTCTTTCTTTCTTTTTCATGGGGAATTTGTAATGATTATTTTTTTAATGATTTTTCATGGGCCATTTTTAATGACTATTGTAAACTCTATTTGTCTTCACTTGTGGGAAACTAATAATAATAATAATAATAATAATAATAATAATAATAATAATAATAATAATAATAATAATAATAATAATAATAATAACAATCTGGATACTATACTTTGGGCAACCGATGAATGTCACACCCACACACACGTACCCAAAAGATAAGAGCTAACCGGCAAAGTGCAGTACTCTTATACAATTCAAAATATATCTATTTGCTCTTTTTTTTTTTTTTGAAGTAAGATTTATTTGCTCTTAATTGTTTTTGTTTTATTAAAAATACCCTTAAAATAACAAAATAGCATCACATATGTCCCTTTTAGGAATTATTTGGCCCTTATTTGGACACGTGTTACATAGATAGACCTCCAAGTGCAGCAGTTAGAAACTGTGATAGTTTTAGGAGTAGAAAAGAAAATTTGAGGTAAACCTAGGATCACAAATAAAATAAAAATGATCTTTTAGAAATTTGTATGAGGTCAAAGTGAACCAGTCCTTACTCTATTGGTCATGTGTTTCTCCAATAATTAATGTTTTCATCAAAAGCAGTCAAGCCATGGAATTTCCAACATAATTTCATAATGGAATTAAATTGATGAAATTTCTAAAAGCTGTAAAATGATTCCACGATATCAATTCTGGCACATTATAAATTGAGGGTGGTTCGTCTATTTGCACATTAACAAACTTTATTCTCTACAATTAACTGTTTATGAAAATATCAATGAGTCCCTTTGTTTTGCTTTGGTGGCTTCTCATCTGGGCAATCTTTGCTGTTGGTTGCAGCTTTACTGGGTGCATTAAAAGGGAGAGAGATGCTCTTCTCAACTTCAAATTCCATCTCATTGATCCTTCCAATCGACTTGCAGATTGGAGTGTCAATGGAGACTGTTGCAACTGGACTGGAGTTGTCTGCCACAACATCACTTCTCATGTTCTTGACTACGTCTTTGTACACTTTCTCATGCGGAATATGAGGAGTATTATGAGAAGTCCACATTGGGTGGAAAGGTGAGTCCTTCTTTGGCTGAGTTGAAACATTTAAGATATTTGGACCTTAGCAATAATGATTTTGGAGGAGTTCCCATTCCTACATTCCTTGCTTCCATAGAGAGTTTAAGATATCTTAACCTCTCTGAAGCTGGATTTGGAGGAACAATTCCTCCTCAGCTTGGAAATCTATCTAATTTACACTATCTCAATCTTCGAGGATCCCATGCCTATATGTATAATGTTGAGAATTTAGAATGGATTTCTGGTCTTTCTTTTTTAGAATTTCTTGATCTGAGTTATACAGACCTCAGTAAATCACTTGATTGGGTAAAGTTCGTGAATTCACTCCCTTCTTTGGTTGAATTGCACTTGTCACATTGTCAACTTCCACGTTTCAATCCTCCCCTCAAGCTCAATTTTTCTTCTCTTTCCATCCTTGATCTCTCGCTTAATTATTTTGGAGGTCCAATTCCAAATGTTCTTCAAAATATGACTTCTATCCTTAAGGAACTTGATTTGTCAGACAATAATTTCAATTCCTCCATACCCATTTGGTTCTACAGTCTCAGCTATTTACAAAATCTCAACCTTGGATCCAATAACTTGCAGGGTCAAATTTCAGGTTTCATTGGAAACTTGACTTCTCTCGTTAGCCTTGACTTGTCATCCAATAATGGACTTGAATTTGAACAAGGAATTCCAAAGTCATTTCAAAACTTTTGTAACTTGAGGTCACTTAATTTGTTGTATGTCAAATTGGACCAAGAGATAAATGATGTCCTAGAAATTCTATCATCGAAATGTATCTCATATGGGCTACAATCATTAGAATTGATTGTTTGTCAATTATCAGGTCATTTGAGCGATCATCTCGGCCAATTCAAGAATCTTAGCAGCCTTCATCTTTCTAACAATTCCATTTTTGGTCCAATCCCATTGTCTTTGGGAGAAATGAGTTCCTTGAAATCATTGGGGCTTCAAATGAACCAACTGAATGAAACTCTTCCAATATCTCTTGGACGACTTCCAAAATTGGAGATATTAGATATCTCAGATAATTCTATCTCTGGTCCAATCCCATTGTCGTTGGGAGAAATTACTTCATTGAAATCATTGTGGCTTGGCCGTAACAAATTGAATGGAAATCTTCCTGTATCTCTTGGACCACTTACAAAATTGGAAGTATTAGATATATCAGATAATTCCATCTCTGGTTCAATTCCATTGTCTTTGGGAGAAATGACTTCCTTAAAATCATTGTGGCTTGACCGTAACAAATTGAATGGAACTCTTCCTGTATCTTTTGGACAACTTACAAAATTGGAGGTATTAGATATCTCAGATAATTCCATCTCTGGTCCAATCCCATTGTCTTTGCTAGAAATGACTTCCGTGAAATCATTGTGGTTTGATCGTAACAAACTGAATGGAACTCTTCCTGTATCTCTTGGGCGACTTACAAAATTGGAGGTATTAGATATCTCAGATAATTTATTGGAGGGTGAGATTTCTGAAATTCATTTTACAAATCTCACAACGTTATGTCAGTTTTATGCATCTCGAATGGGAAAAAATGTTGCATTGAGAGTTAGCCCCAATTGGATTCCTCCTTTTCAATTTGAAGTCTTACAATTAGGATCTTGGCATATTGGATCTCAATTTCCATTGTGGCTTCGTTCACTACAACACTTAACTTCTCTGGATATATCTGACTCTGGAATCTCAAGTCCAGTCCCTATTTGGTTTTGGGATAATTTGTCTTCTCAATATCATTTTTTAAACTTTTCTCATAACCAAATGTATGGATCCATTCCAAACATCCCTTCTTTCGATACTATCTCCCTCATAGATTTCCGTTACAATAATTTTAGTGGTCTAGTCCCTTTCTTCTCTCCAAATCTGACCGCATTAGATCTCTCCAATAATTCATTTTCGGGGTCTATATCCAACTTCTTATGTTATAACAAGCATGAGGTGAAGGATATGCAACTTCTTAATCTTGGAGGAAATCTTTTGTCTAATGAGATACCGGATTGTTGGATGAGTTGGAAATATTTGGCATCCATAAAATTGAGCAACAATAAATTTAGTGGATCTATTCCTAATTCCATTGGAAATCTTAGCTTTCTTGAGTCACTTTCCCTTCGTGATAACAATCTCTCAGGTGTCATCCCACTATCACTTGCAAATTGTACAAATCTAATCACACTTGATATCAGCGCTAACGAATTTGGTGGAAATATTCCAACATGGATTGGAGATAGATTTTCAAGTTTGATGATTCTCAAATTACGTGCAAATAAATTTGATGGTCGCATCCCTAATGAGTTGTGTCATGTAGCTTCATTGCACATCTTGGACCTTGCTGAAAATACATTCTCTGGTACAATACCTCGTTGCTTTTATAACTTCACTGCGATGGCAACAAACAATGACTCTATGGGCATCTTTTATCTTCATATTAATGGTTCACTTTTTATGGAGATCACTTCAGTGGTGACAAAGGGGAAACTTTTGGAGTACAACACCATTCTTAGATTTGTGAAAAGCATAGACCTTTCTCATAACAATTTATCCGGGGAGATTCCAGAAGAAATAACAAGACTCGCAGGATTGCAATCACTAAATCTTTCACAAAATGCTTTGGGTGGAAGAATTACAAAGAATATAGGAGCCATGCGATCATTGGAATCTTTTGATTTATCCAAAAATCAAATTTTCGGTGAAATTTCATCGAGCATCTCAAGCTTAACATTTTTGAATTATTTGAACCTATCCAACAACAAATTGTGGGGAAAGATTCCTACAAGCACTCAGTTGCAAAGTTTCAATTCATCTAGTTTCTTTGGCAACAACCTTTGTGGGCCTCCATTGACCAATAATTGCAGTGCAGACGATCCATCTGATTCCAACATCAAGAAAGATAGAAAAGAATATTATGTCAATGAAATCCAAGTAGTGGATTGGTTTCACTTCTACCTGAGCATTGCCCCTGGATTTGTGGTTGGATTTTGGGGTGTGATAGGTCCTCTTGTTCTTAACAGACGCTGGAGGCATTTATACTTCAACTTTTTAGGTCGTATGTGGAATAAGTTTTTTATTTGGTATCATGTATATATTGTCAAAATTTTCAAAGATGATAGTTCTTAGAGTGTGTAACGTGTCTTCTTTTTTGTTATTTATAATTTAGCAATAATCTTGTGAGTCTTATATATTTTTGTGACATTAAGCTGTTTTATAACTCTTTGTTTAAAAGAGTTCAAGTTCTCTATGATTGTAATAGTTGTTATATAAAAAAGGGAAAAATCATGTGTTATATAGTTGTTATATAATTCAATTTCTCAATGATTGTAATAGTTGTAATATATAATCATGTGTTATATATAGTTGTTATATAGTTCAAGTTCTCTATGACTGTAATAATTATAATATGTTTGTAATAGTTGTAGTATATAATCATGTGTTATATAGTTGTTCTATTTCCAAAGCTAATTATTTTATTTTTTTTTTCAATTGATTCACTAAAATACTTATGGTTAATTTGGGTTCCTTCATTCGCATTTTAAAATCCAATCTTAGGATTCATGCTTTAGAATCTTGAAATAGCATAATGGGTGGCTATCTTAGATGATTATTTCTTTACTAAATAGGAAAATGAACATACTTTATGATAACAAAGGTAATTTAATTAAACGTAAAATTCTATGATATTCAGAGTTCTAAAGCTATACAAATTTTTACCCTATAAATAGTTAAGTTAGATATTTACTCAAGAATACTTTTTTCCTATTTTTACGGGATGCTTTCTATTTTCTATGATTTTCCCTATTTGAATAAACTTACTTGACCGTCGGAGTATCTTAAAACCTCCACAGGCCGTTTCTCCTTTTTTATAGGTAATAAGCTCGGATCGAGATTTTTTCGACAATGTTATCATTGATGTGGTGAGTGTGGAACACATAATCCATTTTTATTGTAATCCCTGCATCAATTATATCAAAAAAATTGAGAAAATTACCCCAAATGCCAAGTTTTTATCCTTTTTTTCAAAAAATACAACCCTTCTTTATAAGCTTTCATAAATCTTACTTTTTAAATTTTCATTTTCAAAAATATAACTTTTTTTCACTTCCTCTTTCCTTATCGCTCTATTTTTGATGCCTTTGCATTTTTCACCATAGGGAAAAGCCATGGGTGGCGGCTCATTCAACAAATAAGTGCATCTCTTTTTATTTTTTTGTTCTCTTCTTTGCACCTCTTCTTCTATTATTCTAAGGTTTCATCACTGCCTCCAATCTTCAATCACTGGTTTGTCATTTATAGTGGTATTAGCAATCGATTCGATGAAATATTTCATAACCATAGTCTCTTTAATGATTTTACACTGATTCAGTTCCTTAAATTTAAGCACTACATTTTGTGGATGTAGATCTGAGAACAAAGGAACAAATGTGAACCAAAAAATTAAACTCTTGAGGTTACAACTATCATTTCATCTATGAGTAAGTTTTCTCTTGCCACTATCCGGTATTTTAATTATTTACTTGTTTCAATTAGGGTTTAATATGAATTTGGGAGATTATACTGGTTCCTGTTCAGGGAATTTATCAGTTAAATCAGCGTTTAGCTTTCTTGCTATTGGGATTTTAGGGAATGTTTGTTTGCCACGGAATATCATTTGGAAATGGCCACGAAATCAAAGATCAAAGATTTTCTTCTAGTTGCCGTTATATAATGGGCTGAGGATAAACTTAGAGAGACAACATCTGTACTTTGGTTCTGATGGTTTGTGTGTGATTTGCAATAGCGATTCTGAATCAATTAGATTTTGGATTTTTATCCTTCTTGATGGCATATTGGAATTCTTTTGTGATAAGAGAAATAATCTTTTTGACTGGATTTTTTTGAATCTTAAATTAAAGAAGAAAATTGTCTTTGACTTCAAATGGGATATTCTGTTTGGTATTGGTTGTTGGCTCCTGTGGAAGTGTCTTACTGGAGTTGTCTTCAAGGATAAGCCAATGGATGTTTATGGACTTTCTATTGAAGCGTTGAAACAAACGCAACAAATGAAGACTTTCATGGAAATACCTAGTAGAGAGCCAATTCAAGTTCTTTGGAAATGCCTCCGTTTGAATTTTTATAAGCAATTGAAAACTTTTAAGTTGGTATTTTTGGAACATTTTGTCGGTCCCTAATTCAACTGTTATTTCAGAGGTCATTCACGCTGCCACTCCGTCCCCCTCTCTCTCTTAGCATCCTCTTCTAATATCTTACTTTACTTCAAATATCTTATTTTTTAGCCTTCAAACGGTCGAGACTTAGCCCGAGATGCTATATTTTGCTCGTACACAAGGCATATAAATGGCTTTGCTGCTACAATAGATGACGAAGTAGCTGCTCAAATAGCTAGTCAGACCTTTTGCTCTTTTTTCTCTGTTTTTGCTCTGCTTCTTTTTCTAATTCTTTTTCCCTGTTGCTCAAGTATAAAGAATAACGGGTTACTTAATGTATATAACTTAAAACTTATTACTAATAACGGGGTACTTAAAAATTCAAATCAAACAAGGGTATCACAAACTTTGGTTCTCATATTTTTCAAACTTTGATTCTCGATTCTTTCAGTTCGATCCAAAACTGAATCGAACAGACTATTTGCACACTTGTTTTCTTTACTGTAATTGTTTTCCTTTTTTATTACTTGTAAACAAGTTCCAGTCCTGCTTATATGTATTGGAACCATTACAAATCAATACGAGTTTATCATCATTCTTATTTGTTGAGTGTATATGTGTGTTGGAATTGTTTGCTCCGTCAGTATTTGTGTGAGGTTATCATTATATCCATCATTGATGGAGACCCGTTTGCAATCGGTGATGGTCCGACTGGATGAAACAGAGAACAAGTTACGAGAGCTAAATGCATCTGTGAATTTTCGGATGGAGGCAACGGAGAACAAGGTAGGGGAATTAACCACCTATGTGAATGAGTTAACCAAATCGATGACGAAAATCTAAACTTGTTTGGCCATCTCTGAGCGTCGTTACCAAGCAGACAAGAAATAGAATGAAGAATTCCGGACTCAAGTGCTAAACTAGATTAAACGAACAGACGAACAGTCCCTCCACGCGGAGGAATTCAGATCTCAGGTGGAAACAATCATGAAAGGAGGAGGAAGTCGCCAAGGCCAAGACTCAAAACGGCGTATGGATTATCACTTCCACACAAGCCATTTTGCAGATCTACTTGTTCTTCTTCTTCTTCCCATTTATCTTCTAAAATTGTGTGTTCCTGATTAATTGCTTTAATGCCGCCATTAGAGACGTCAAAGAAAGAATCAATAGAGAAATCATCGGCAGAAATATTATTTGAATTAAAACATAAGAAATTGTCAAATAATGCTTGTTGATTTCAAACCCGCAGTTTCTACATTTTCAAAATTCAATCTTCATCATCACTATAGCTTGGGTTTAGGGTTTTACAAAATAAATTAAAAAAAAAAACGACTTTAGAAAGAATAAGAGGTGACAAATCCAGAACCAAAATTGAATCTTCGATTTTGATTTCAATTTCAACTTTGTATGTTTGGAGATATATTATAGAATCATTTTCAAAAATAAAAGTACGAGACTAAATGAAATTTGATTTCTCTATGCCCAAAATAATATTTATTTTAGAAATTAATTAAGCTCAATTTTTTTAACTTTTATTTTTTATAAAAGAAGTTCAAATTTTGTACAATCATTAATATCCAATTTTTAAAGTTGAAAATGGAACCTTTTATTATTTATTTATTTATTTATTTATTTATTTTGATATTGTTTTGGTTTTAATGATACAATTTAATGTAACATCTTTTGCAATAAAGTTTATATTTTGAAATTAATAAAGTGAATTTGTCACATTCGTTTAGTACTTTGAGAAAAATTTGAGATTAATTTTTTTATTTAATTTTTAACAGAGAAAGAATATAAAATTTCCCAGCAAACATTAAAAATTTCTCTATCTATTTAAAAATAAAATAAAAAATCTTTCAAATTTATAATCACACGTTATTATAGAAATTTGCATGAGGTCAAGGTGAACCAATCCTTGCTCTATTGCTCATGTCTTTCTTCAATAATTAATGTGTTCATCAAAAGCAGTCAAGCCATAGAATTTCCAAGATAATTTTAAAATGAAATTAAGATGATGAAATTTCTAAAGGCTGTAAGATGATTCCACGGTATCAATTCTGCCACATTATAAATTAGCGTTCTTCGTCTATTTGCACATTAACTAACTTTATTCTCTACAATTAACTCTTTACACATTGTTTACCAAAATATCAATGAGTCCCTTTGTTTTGCTTTGGTGGCTTCTCATCAACGCAAGCTTTGGTGTTGGTTGTAGCTTTACTGGGTGCATTAAGAGGAAAAAAGATGCTCTTCTCAACTTCAAATTCCATCTCATTGATCCTTCGAATCGACTCACAGATTGGACTGCCAATGAAGATGTTGCAATTGGACTGGAGTTGTCTGCCACAACATCACTTCTCTGAGTCTCCTTGATCTTTCTAAAAATTTCATCTCTGGTCCATTCCCATTATCTTTGGGAAACATGACTTCCCTGAAATTATTGTGGCTTGGCAGAAACAAACTGAATGGAACTCTTCCTATATCTCTTGGACGACTTATAAAATTAGAGGAATTAAATATCTCAAATAATTTGTTGGAGGGTGAGGTTTCTGAACTTCACTTTGGAAATCTCATAAAGCTACATGCTCTTTATGCATCTGGGATGAGAAAAAATATTGCATTGAGAGTTAGCCACAATTGGATTCCTCCACTTCAACTTGTATTATTAGGATTAGGATCTTGGCACGTTGGATCTCAATTTCCATTATGGCTTCAATCATTACAACATTTAGAATATCTAGATCTATCTAACTCAGGTATCTCAAGTTCAATCCCTAATTGGTTTTGGGATAATTTGTCTTCTCAATATTAATTTTTAAACTTTTCTTATAACCAAATGCATGGATCCATTCCAAATATCCCTTCTTTTAGTACTATCTCTCTAATAAATTTGAGTTCCAATAATTTTAGTGGATTGGTCCCTTTCTTCTCTTAAAATCTGACTGTATTAGATCTCTCAAGAAATTCACTTTCATGGTCGATATCCAACTTCTTATGTTATAACAAGCACGAGGTGAATGATATGCAACTTTATAATCTCAAATTAAATGAAAATAAACTTGATGGTCATATACCCCGTGAGTTGTGTCATGTAGCTTCATTGCACATCTTGGACCTTGCTGAAAACACATTTTCTGGTACAATACCTACTTGCTTCTATAACTTCACTGCGATGGCAACAAACGATGAATCTGTGGGCACCTTTTATCTTCATAATAATGCTTCAGGTTCATGTATGGAGAGCACTTCAGTGGTGACAAAGGGGAAAGTTTTGGAGTACAACACCATTCTTTTATTTGTAAGAAGCATTGATCTTTCGCATAACAATTTCTCTGGAGAGATTCCAAAAGAAATAACACGGCTTGCAGGATTGCAATCACTAAATCTTTCACAAAATGCTTTATGTCGTAGAATACTAGAGAATATAGGAGCTATGCGATCATTGGAATCTCTTGATTTGTCCAAAAATCAAATTTTTGGTGAAATTACTCCAAGCATTTCAAGCTTAACATTTTTGAATTATTTGAACCTATCCAACAACAAATTGTGGGGAAGAATTCCTAAAAGCACTCAGTTGCAAAGTTTTGATTCATCTAGTTTTATGGCAACAACCTTTGTGGGCCTCCGATGACCAACAACTGCAGTGAAGATGATCCATTTGATTCTGACAATGAGAAAGGCAGAAGAAAAGATTATGACAATGAAACTCAAGTAGTGGATTGGTTCTACTTCTATGTGAGCATTGCCCCTAGATTTGTGTTTGGATTTTATGGTGTAATGGGTCCTCTTGTCTTTAACAGACAATGGAGGCATTTATACTTCAACTTCTTAGGTCGTATGTGGAACAAGTTTTGAGTTTGGTTTCATGTATATGTTGTCAGAATTTTCAAAGGTGCTAGTTCTTAGAATGCTGCAAGGTATCTTTCTTTCTTGTTATTCATAATTTAATAATAATCTTGTGAGTTTATTTTTGTGTCATTCTGTTATTTATAATTGTTTGTTAAAAAGAAGTGCAGGTTTTCTATAATTGTAATAGTTGTAGTTTAGAAAAGGGAAAAAGATGTATGTAATCATGTGTACTGGTTGTCGGGATTCCAAAGTTAAAATTGATAAATGAAAGGAAAACAATTTGGATGGTTTGTTGTGTTAAAAATTTTATATATCATATATAAGATATCATTGTTATACCATTTGCCAAGTATAATTAATTCTTAAATTGTTTTTCATTGATTAATTAAACAATTGTGGTGTAGGTTTGTATTTTATTAACTGGTAATCAATTAATTAATAATTAAATAATTATTAACTGGTAATTGACATAAAGCCATCCATTCTGGTTGAATAATATTTAGCTAATTCTATGCGTCTAGCCGAAGAATCCCTTATTCTCTCAACTTTTTGATCTTCCCATTCATTCCATATAGGCCATTCTTTCCATTCCACGGACGAAAAATCTATAAAAATTAGTAATCCTGTTCAACTAATTGTTCTCATAAATCCTATGTAAATTTCTCAATTTTGAAATGTATTGAAGCCTTGGATAGCTAAACAAAGTGCAATACGCCAGCATCATTGAGACCTAAGCAGCGTTTAGAAAGAATTAAAGAGGACTGAAAGCCATCTGAATGATTAACAGGAAATAGTAATTTCAAATGAAAATTAAGTGTTATGACTGATGGATAAATTTCATCTTCATTTTCTTCTACTCCATTGCAGCTTTTAAAATTGATAAATGAAATCTGAATTTTCATGATAAAAGGCCTGAGCAGTGATCAGTATTTGTTGGTTCGCATGTGCAAGGAATAGCCTTTATGTTCATATCATGGAAGTTGTATACTTTTTGCTGCTTATGTTTGTGAGAGAGTTAGTATAATTAATTACTGCTTAAGCTGAATGAATAAAAATTACTTCTTATTTTCGTAGCTTTGTACTGCTTTTCAGTAGCACTTAAAAAAGTTTTATCCTGGTCTTACCGATTTTGCTTATTCTGGCGGTCCAAATCCGTTGATTCTTGGTGTCGACCCCTGTCTAATTTGGCCTTGACTCTCTGAGCAGTCAAGCTTGCCCAAGTCGGACAGGTTTATTTGTTTCATAATTTGATGAGTGTTAGTTGAATCTTATAGAAGAACCAATTTCTTATATTCAAGCAAGCCATCATCTTAAATTTCTTGTTTCTTGGTCTTTAAACTACTCGTTAATGAACATAACCATTTAGTATTCTAATCCCACTAGCTCTGACTAATTCAGATTCGCATCGTACAGGCGCGCATTTTTCACTTTTTAACCATCAAATATGCTAATGGCAACATTTAAAATATGATTTAACGGTCAAAAAGTGAGAAGCAGAAAAAACATTAGCTAAGGCCTAATTCTAGTAGCTAACCTACACCGCTACTCTCGTGGATCACTATTCTTTTGAAAGTTATACATGCTTCCAGAATGACTGTATTAAGTTCAAAAATCCATTGTTTTTCCACTCAGTCAAACAATACTTAAGCCATGTTTACATAGGCAAAACCACAAAATGATAGCAATTTATGTTCCTTAAACATCTCACAAAATGATAAAGTGAGAAGACTGTTGGCTTCCTCTTCTTGTTGCTCTTTATGTTTAAGTTGTTCTATAAGTAGTGCTAATGATGCTTCTTCTTCATCCCTTGCTTGGTATAGATGTTGTATGTATGTTGAATCTTCTGTTGTTTCCACTTTCTTCACTGAGAAATACTGTTGATTTCCCCCATAAAAATTATGAGTCAGGACAATTAAATGACCGCTAATTATACCATCTAAAAATACAATTCAATGGTAGTCAAAAGGTAAAAAATATAGTATGTTGGTGAGAAGCTAATGCTCTTATATAACAGGTAAGTTAAGGCTAAAGAATGATTCTCATTGGAATAAAATCCAAAAACAAATTATCACCTAAATTTTGTATATACTTTTATTCATTAGCGAAGGTAATAATAAACTGTATAGACGTATGAATGAGTTTATAAATAAAAATACGTGGCAAATAAAACTGAATAAATGCAAAAATAATTGTACCTAAAAACAATAAATTAGTCAAGTTAAGACTAAGAATCATTCCCATTAAGATGACATTCAAAATAGATTTGATTCGATATGTACTTTTATTCGTTAATGATCTAATGATAAGGTACTGCAAATTACTTTTTTTCACGTGAATCATATGCACAAATTTATAAATGAAAACACGTGTTGAATAAAAATGAATATATGAATATATGTAACTTATTTTATTCTCAGGGTATTTACTTTAATTTTTTTTCTAAATTAAATTTACACGGTTATTTATAAATCAAATTAATAATACATTAATTGAAATATAAAAAATATTCCTATTTTAAATCTTAAAAAAAAAATCATGGATAACATACATGATAATAACATAAATTTTACATGATAATAGATGATTGAAACGGTATATAAATGAAGATATTGTTATAATAATAAGAAGAAAATTTATTAATTAAAAAAGAAAAAAGAAAAAGAGAGAAGTTGTTTACAACACGCAGTCTCCTTGTGGGCTAATTATTACTAATGTAACGAATTATGGGCAAGTCGCCATGTTTGACAAATTAAAAAAGAAAAAGAAAGAGTTAAAAAAAAAAGAAAAAGTCAAGAGATAATAGGTTTAAATAACTTATGCAACCCAATAAATTAAATTGTAGACAAAAATACCAATTATTTTAAAAAATATTAAATGATTTAGATGCATAGTAAAATACAAAATACTTTGTGCACAATAGGGAGAATGAATTAGTGAAAGAACTAATAATAATTTTATAGAAAATCCTCAGTTTAAATTAAAAATAGTAAAATTACAAAATAATCTATTTATTCAAATATTATTAAATTAAACAAAAACAAAAAACATCTTTTGGGATTGTGACAATCTGAGCCCTTCTCGGGTTTCTTCCATTGGAAACCAATTTTCCAATGTAAAAGTAGCCTGAAGAGCAATACTGTGATCTCTTTCTTGTCTATCGCTCCTTTCGACAATGAACAAGTTCAATCGCATTATTATGGAAAAAGTACGGACAATTAATTGACTATGTGAATATCCAATTCTATACCTATGCCAAAGGAACAACAGTGTCTCAGTTTTCGGAATATTTTAAGACTCAGAGCTCAAATTATAATGGAGGTAAGGTGTTGGTGAGCTTTAAAAGTGATGGAAGTAGTGGATTAACACCTGATAATGGATTCTTTACAGCCTGCGATAGGCTTAAGAGTGAGAACCAACTGAATGGTATCTTTGTTTGGTCTGCTGATGACTCCATTGACAATAAATTTGTCTACGAAGTGCAATCTCAGGCTCTGTTAGCTATGCTCCATTGATGTTTAACTTATGGAATGTGCCTAGTCTTTGTACCATTACACATGTATTGCTTTCTATAAATACTTATGGCGTTGATTAAAATGCCTCTTAATAACTTTTCTCATAACCAAATGCATGGATCCATTCCAAATATCCCTTCTTGTCTTCCTTACTCCCTAATAGATTTGAGTTCCAATAATTTTAGTGGTCCAATCCCTTTCTTCTCTCCAAATCTGACTGCATTAGATCTCTCCGATAATTCATTTTCGGGATCTATATCCAACTTCTTATGTCATAACAAGCATAAGGTAAAGGATATGGAATTTCTTAATCTTGGAGGAAATCTTTTGTCCTGTGAGATACCGGATTGCTGGATGAGTTGGGAATATTTGGTGGCCATAAAATTGAACAACAACAAATTTAGTGGATCTATTCCCAACTCTATTGGAACTCTTAGCTTCCTTCAGTCACTTTCCCTTCGTGATAACAATCTCTCAGGTGTCATCCCACTATCACTTGCAAATTGTACAAATCTAATCAAACTTTATATAAGTGATAACAAATTCATTGGAAACATTCCGACATGGATTGGAGATAGATTTTCAAGATTGATGATTCTCAACTTACGTGCAAATAAATTTGATGGTTGCATCCCTAATAAGTTGTGTCATGTAGCTTCGTTGCGTATCTTGGACCTTGCTGAAAACACATTCTCTGGTACAATACCTAGCTGCTTCTACAACTGATCACGGCAATGGCCATAACAAATGATTCTAAGGGTAGCTATCAATTTACTGTTGGTGGTCGAAGTCCATTTATTGAGAGCACTTTAGTGGTGACAAAGGGGAAAGTTATGGAGTATAGCACCATTCTTATATTTGTAAGAAGCATAGACCTTTCTCATAATAATTTATCTGGAGAGATTCCAAAAGAAATAATAAGACTTGCAGGATTGCAGTCGCTGAATCTTTCACAAAATGCTTTGGGTGGAAGAATTCCCATGAATATAGGAGTTATGAAATCACTGAAAACTCTCGATTTTTCCCAAAATCAAATTTTTGGTGATATTGCTCTGAGCATCTCAAGCTTAACATTTTTGAATCATTTGAACCTATCCAACAACAAATTATGGGGAAAATTTCCTACGAGCACTCAATTGCAGAGTTTCGATTATTCTAGTTTCTTTGGCAACGGTCTTTGTGGGCCTCCATTGACTAATAATTGCAGTGCAGATGATCCATCCGATCCCAACATCGAGAAAGGCAGAGGAAAAGATTATGGCAATGAAACCCAAGTAGTGGATTGGTTCTACTACTATGTGAGCAATACCCTTGGATTTGTGGTTGGATTTTGGGGTCGGATATGTGAGCATTACACATGTATTGCTTTCTATAACTACTTATGGCGTCGATTAAAATGCCCAAATGCGATATATATTACTTACAATAATTTAACAACTATTGTGCCTATCAATAATTATTTTTTTATAAAATTCTTTTGTTACAAATAAAATATTAGAGCTATTTACAAAGTTTGAAATATTAAATTTCAATACAAGTTGAATCCATGTCCTCCCATGTATGTATATATATTATATTGGGTTAGATTAAACAAAATGACAAACCATTAATTCGAAAGTTAAAATCTAATTATGGATTTAATAATGCTCAACCCCCAATTATTCTTTTCTATAAATTTAAATATGTCGAACCAAAGACCAAAAAGTGATATAAAAAAATAGTCAGAAGGAGATATTATTTTATTGATTAATAATAATAATAATAATAATAATAATAATAATAATAATAATAATAATAATAATAGTTAGTGGTTGCAAATGGAAGGGTTGGACATGTTTGAATTAGATCATAAATGTGCAGATCATAAATGACTAAAAATATTAGCCATAAATGGGCCAATATCCAACTAGATTGGGCAGATTTGGACTGATCCACGGATTTAATGCATATTTATTCATTTATAATTCATATTTTTTAATAAAAATAATTTTTAATAAATGTATAAAATTTTCATTAATAATTTAATTTTATTCAAAAAATAAAACTCTGTACAAATATTGAATGTACAAATAGTAAAAATTAGTATAGCAAAATAACAATAATATGCTAATCTATTTTTCGTTTTCAACTTATGATAAGTCCATACTTCTAAAATTTAATAACTTTTCTTATGCTATTTTGAGACTACTCTTCAAACCCAAATACCCAACTACGAATCATAATTATTGCACCACTTGTCAATTTCTCATTGGCTCATTCATCCTTATTCTATTTTATTACCAAAATTATTTCAAAAATTTCTAAATATTATAATTAAGATGTTTTTAAAATTTTAAGTTAATCGCAATTCATTTCTATAGATTTTAAGGCACCAAAATAATTTTGACCGGTTCGAAAATACTAAAATTTAAAAGTATCCAAAATTTTATTTTTCACTTCTAAAAATTAATATATATTCATTATTCTAGAATGTTCCATGTGATCAGAATAATTTTCAGAAATCCGTGAAATATTTTTAAGTCGGTCAAAGTTAATTTAATTCATTTTCGGTCCATTGATTTATTTTTATTTTTGACTTTTGAAGAAATATTTAATTTTAATTTCAGTTCAAATTATACCACTGAACTCGTTATTAATCGTACTTTCTGATGGTGACGTAAAATATTTCAAGGTCTCGGTGGGTCCGAGATGGTATTATTCATTTTCGTTATCACTATTCACCATCGGAAACTACCATTCATGCCAGTAGTGGTTCCAGAACATTACAGACGGCAAGGATTGAAAGGATAAATGATTTTAAATTAAAAAAAAAAAAAACCTTGAAGGGAAAGGATAAAGAATTAAGTATAACCCTTTTTTCAAGGGTCACAATATCAATTTGTAGGCATCAAATTGGGTCAAGTGATAAATGATCTCCTAGAAATTCTTTCATAGATGTATCTTATATGGGCTACAATAGTTAATGTTGAGTGATTGTCAATTATCAGATCATTTGAGCGATAGTCTCAATATATTCAGGAATCTCAGTATCCTTGATCTTTCTGAAAATTCCATCTCTGGTCCCGTTGTCTTTGGGAAAAATTGTTTGATGAGTGTTAAAACTCTTGGTTTTGATGCCAAAAAACCACTGCACTATTTTAACTTCTAACATCTTAACCCTACCTTATCAAATTAGTTGAAACTTATAGAAGAAATAGTTTAGAATTGAAGTGATTGCATATTCATGCAAGCCATTAACTTAAATTTCTCATTTCTTGGTCTTTAAACAACTAATTAGTGAACTTAATATTTGGCGTAAATGGTGGACTGTATATATTTTTGCTTTCTTGCTGAAATAAATTTGTTTTCTGTCAACACTTTACCATGAAATAATAAAGTATCCAACACTTTTCTTTTCTTTTATAACCGTTTATTATTCTAATCCCAATTAGCTTCACGCAGAAATCCACAACAGGCAAAGTACTTCCTAAATAGTTCCATTTCTTTTAAATTTTTTTAGTCTGTGAAATAAAAATAAAATTAGCTTCAATTATTCAATTAAAAGAATCTATCAATTCCTAATAATGCAAGACCGTAAAAACAATCAACATCTATAAAAACAATTAAATTGTACTGACACTTTTTTTCATAACCACTTGGTATTTTAATCCACTATCCTGACTAATTCAAATTTATACTGGACAGACTCATAATAAAGGATAAAATATTTCTTAAATATTTAAAGATGCTCTATTTATATGATTCGAAAACTTTTGATTTTTTTTCAAGTCTTTGAAATTAAAACAAAATTAGCTTCAATTCTTCCATTAAGAGAATCTATCAATTCCTAATAAAGCGAGAAGACAATAAAAACAATCACAATCTATAAAAACAATTAAATTGTACCAATACTTTCTTTTTTTATGAGTCTTTCAAACCTAATCAATTCCGTGACTTTGGGACATCTAGGAAAAATAATTCCATCCGACCAGGCAATTAATCTTAGTCCGATGGCAATTAATCTAACCCCGGGATAGGGTACTGTTAGATTGTAACTTAATTGATTTGATGGTCTTCTTGTTTTTATTAGAAAGACTTAAGAGCAGTCTTGGTCTTGCTTGATTATTATGCCATTCTAAATAGTTTTTTTTTTCTCTTTTTTTTCTTGAAGGGTGTCGGTGATTGATAGATAAATTTGTTTTTGTTGCCAAGACTTAAAAATAAATTGAATAAAAGTCATTGTTTTGTTTCATTCATGCATAAAGCATATGCTCGTTGAAGGGCCGTCTCCAATCCGTAGCAAAAATAATTGCATCCCATAATCAAGGCAATTAATTTTAGTTTAAAAAAATGGCAATGAACTAAATAATCTTAGAAAGCGTGCTAAGAAGACAGTGCAAATAAAATTAAATAATAAAAATATAAAAATTTTCAGAAATCATAAAAGTAAATTAATACAGAAATTACAGGGAGTTGATGAATTTATCGACTGAAAATATTTATTAATTAAAATAGTAAAACATGATCAATTTGCAAATGAATTGTACATATTTTTGCTTTCTTGCTGAAATAAATTGGGGGTTAATTATACTGATGATACACTGAATTTGTGCTCCAAATACTCGCGGTACGGTACAGGGTAATTTTGTAATTGTACCAAGGGATTATCTATATATATATATATTGAATTTGTAACCTAAGAGACTATCCTCTCTTGAAATAATAATACAGCCGCCGCTTCGCTCCCGAGGACCTGGATATATTGCCGAACCTCATTAAATCGCTGTGTTCTCTATTTTCTTGCTTGTTTTGTTTATATTTCTGTGATTATTAGCGTTTATTCTCAATAATTTTATGTAAATTTTAGAGAGAAATAAAAAAAATTGAATATATATATATATAAACCAGTTAACCGGTATTTAAAAACTTAAACCGTAACCATTAACCAAAAATGTAAAAATTAAAAACCGTAACTGAATCCATTTGATTGGTTAATCGTAAAAATCAATTCGGTTTCGGACCGATTTTACGATTAACCATATTTTTTATTTTTTTTTTGCTCATCCCTACAATTTAAAGCAATGACATAGAAATTGTTATTCTTTTGTAACAGATTTTTTTTTTTTTGGGGGAAGAGACTGATTTGCTCTTAAAATATTTTTAAAAAGTATATATTTGCTCTTTGAGTCTGTTTTGCAGTAAATTTATCCTTAAATATTGAAAATAGTGCACATTTGTACCTTAAATATGTTTTTGGGCTAAAACTACCCATACTATTATGTATTTATTTCAAATTTGCTGCTGAGTGCTGACACTAACGAAATTACAGGTAAGTAAATTAAAAAAAGAAAAAAACATATTAGCTGATTGAAGTGCATGCCATTTTTAATATTTGAGAGATAAATATGCACTATTTTTTAATATTTTTGGAGAAACTTTAAATATTTTTGCAAATTTTAAAAAAATAAAAAAGCTTTACTTTATTGTTAAATACTTTTAATTTTGGTATTTTTTTTCTATTTTTTATAGTTTAAAAGAATTAGCTGTTAATTAATTAACTAAAAAAATATTTTTTACACTTCTATATATATTATATGTAAAATTTAACTTTTAATCCATTTTATTATATTAGAGTAGAATTTGTATTTATAAAGTTTATAATAAGCTTTACTACTCATATTAAATATATTCAATTACATATATCAATAATTTAATTAGATTTTACATGTTAATTGGGTTCAGATATTTTTGGATAATAGTAAATAAATTTGAAATAGATATAGATTTTATATAAATCGAGTTTATTCGGATTTGAATATCAAGTTATTGGATGAGGTCAATGTGAACCAATCCTTACTCTGATATTGTTCATATCTTATTGCAGTAACGTTTACGATGGGATAATAAATAAAGCAAGACCAAGACTTTCCTTAAATCTTTACAATAAAACAAGAAGACCATCAATTCAATTAAATTGTGGTTCTTAAGTTTCATCATCTTATCATCATCAAATATATATGCGTAAGAGTGAGCATCTGTCATTTAATCGACATATTAGCAAATCTTTTAATCAATCTAATAAGTTATCAATATCATTTTTTTTAAATTATCAACTATTAATAGATTTATTAAATTCAGTTAACAAGTCTATCGGTTTCGAATTTTACAGTTTGGTTTACTAAAATTTTTAGTATACAATTTTAAAAAAATTTAGCAAAATCCAATTTAATTTTAAATATTCAAAATAATTCAAAACAAATATAATATACTAGTCAAAATTCATATTCCACTTTAATCATTGTCCACTTTTTATGGTTAATTATTTTTATATATTAATAGCTAATATTATAAAGTGAATTTAATATTTGTTGAAAATTAGTATATTTGATATTTCTTGAGCTCTACAGACATCTAATTGTATTGTGATGCGCACACAATGCTGGGCACCAATAATTTGGGGAAAATCGTTTCTGAAATAGAGGCAAAAATCCATGAAAGGATTTGAAAATCCTGTTGTTCCAAAGCACTAAAGGTCATTTTAGTTCGAATCAATAGAATTTCTAATAATTTAATATTTGATTTAAATTTTATAAAATAAAAATAAATTAATTTTTTTAATTTTTATTTTAAATGAAATACTAAATTTTATATTACTATTTTATAAATATTTATTTTTATTAATCTTGAATATGCAAATATATAATAATTGTAACAATTAGTTTATTATTATTATTAAAAATGCAAATTTTCTAAATGAAAATTACTTGAAACTATACATGTGAGTGGAATTAAAAAAAATTATTTTATTTGCGACGGATTAGCGACAAAATATATCCGTCGCTAATATTTTACTTAACAAATTACTATTAGCGACAGACCAATTTCTGTCGCTAAACCGTCGCAAAAAAGGAGCTATATTTTCCCTCTAAAATTAGCGACTAAAATGTTCGTCGCTAAAGTTTCTGGAAGTAATTTCATGAATAAAAAATTATAAAATTTAGCGACGAAAGTATTTGTCGCTAATTCCGTCGCAAAGCATTGCTCGTATTTCTCGCCAATAATTAGCGATTGTTTTTCAATCCGTCGCAAAAAAATAGAAAATATCCACGATGGATATGTAAAACAGTCGCGAATCCGTCGCAAAATTCGCGACGAAAATTATGCCGTCGCTAATTTTAGTTGCTAATTGACACTTTTTTTATAGTGAAATATTTCGAAATTTTTTCAATTGTTTGTTAAATTCTTTCAAGATATATGTAGTTGAATTTTTTTTATGGATCCATTTTTCTTAACAAAAGCTTGGCAAAATAAAAAAGTTGGAATAATTTTATTTTCTTTCCATCCTAACTTTTTCAAGGTTAACAAACACTATCCAAATATAAATGCATATGTAGGAGTGAATATGAATAGCTTCATTGCCAAAATTTTTAAACAATATATTAACATCAATTTTTTAAAATTATTAATTGTTAATCTAGCCACTAAATTTGGTTAAAAAGTTCGTTGATTTCCTTTTGTACTATTTGGTTAATTAATATTTTTCGACTAATCATTAAAATTTTTAGCATAAAATAATTAAAAGAAAGGCAAAATCCAATTTAATGTCAAATAATCAAAATAAAAATAACAAAATAAACATAATATACTAGCCAAACTTCATGTTCCACTTTAATCATTCTCCATTTTTTATGTTTAATTATTTTAATAAATTAATAATTAATATTATTGATAAGACGTGGAATTTTTTTTATCTAAGAAGAGAGGAAGAGTTGGCTGAAGTTGTTCCCGATCGGATGTGAAGTTCCTGCAAGAAAGAAAGCCCGGTCAGACCAGACGTAAGCACTCCGAAGCTTAAATTAGTAGCTTACTATTAAGGGAATTCTTTGAGAGAGAGAGTCTCATATATTCAATACTTGGAATCACTGTACATTGAGCTATTTATAGGAGATAAGAGGGATGTACTTGAGTGCTTGGGACGTGATAATTGGCTGTCAAAGCAGGTGAACGACGAAGTGACAAGGAGTAGTTGAAGGGCATGGACTCTGCCTTGTGTCAGTAGACTGATTGAAATGTGATGTCCCATCAGTCCGATCGGACATCAAATGGCCTCTTTCTTGGCTTGTGGCTCACGGTTGGTGCTCTTTTACTAATGGACTTTGGGCCCTGTCAGGTGTAATGGGCCGATCTCTTGGGTCTTGGAGTGTGATATTTCCATAGTTATCACTTATCCCTCCCAAAAGGGTCCAATCAGATGAGTTTTACCCTGAGGTGCTCCAATTGGCGAGTGACTATTGGCGAAATTTTCAAAATTTAAAAAATGCTCAGCTGAAGAGACGTGTCTGTTCAGACAGCTGTCTTCTCATTTAATGTCGTACACGCGCATGTGCATCAAGAATGACGCTTCGCTCTTCATGTTGTAATGATGGCTTCAATGACACGTGGTGAGACAATTGGTGCATTCAAAAAGTTTTTGCCTATAAATAGGTAACTTCTGAGTGATATTTTCTTTACTTTTCATCAATTCTTAGCGAAACTCTACCAAAATTTTTTCTCGACCTTCATCTTTTAGATTCTATCAATTTTTTCAGAGTTCTTTTGAGATTAACCAAGTAGTTCCTACTCGCATATCTCTCATTTCTCTTTCATCTGCTTCATTTCACCATTGCATTCATCTTCATTCCGATTCCTAATTACCAGTTCTTATATATATATATATATATATATATATACACACACACACACACACACACACACACACACACACATACATATTTTCATTTCCAAACCGGGGCAAATATGTATTATTTTTAATATTTTATTAGCCAATTCTTTAAAAATAAAATAAAAAGTTTTACTTTAGTGTTAAATACTTTTAATACTTTTATTATTTTTTCAATTTTTACAGTAAAAAGAATTTTTGAAACAAAAAAATATATTTTGATTTTACTATTCAAGTCTGATTGGTTTGAATTTATTCCTTTGGTAGCTGCTAATCTATCCCGTTTATAAGATTAACAATTAATTAATTAATTAATTAAAAAATAATACTTACACTTCTATATTATATGTAAATTTTAATTTTTTAATCTATTTTATTATATTATACGTCTTATTTCAATAATGTTTCATTTTTTCATTAATTCCTAAAGAGAAAATGAAAGAAAAACTAAATATTAACAATGGGATAATACTTAAAGCAATTCCTAAAGAGAAAATGGAAAAAAAAAAATAACAATGGGATAATACTTAAAGCAAGACCAAGACTTCCTTAAGTCTTTGCAATAAAAACAAGAAGACCATCAAATCAATTAAATTGTGGTTCTTAAGTTTCATTACGTTATTGTCAAGTATAAATGCATAGCAGTGAACATGAAATGAATGGGTTAAGCTGTATATTAACAAAATTTTTAATTAATCTATAATATTAATTTTTTAAAATTTTTAATTATTAATCAATCCATTAAAATTCGGTTAAAAAGTCCACTGATTTTCATTTTACGATTTAGTTAATCAATATTTTTGAAGCAAACACTAAAATTTTGTAGCATACAATTATAATAAAATTTGTCGCATACAAATTTTTTTCGAGATCCAATTTGAATTATTTTTTGTAAAAAAAAGGGAAAAAAGTATTAGAAAGCAAGCTCAATTTTTTTAATAATATTTTTATGGTGATTAAATCCAAGGTGCCCACGGTTACATTCAAACCGAAAAACTAGTTAAAACCATAATTGAATTATGGTGCGTTATTCATTTAAATTATAATGAAAATTGTAAAATGATAATTCTGTTTCAGACTTTCAGTTATAATCTATTTTATATATTTTAAAATTTAAATCAAAACAAAACTAGAACCAAAATTCGATTTCTCTATGCCCAAAAGAATATACAGCAATTTAATTTCTACTTTTTTAGAAATTAATTAAGCTCAATTTTTTTTAAACTTTTTAATTTTTCTAAAAGAAGTTTGAAATTTGTATAATCATTAATATTCAATTTTTAATGTTGAAAATGGAACCTTTTATTTTTTCTTTTATTTTTATTTTTGCTATTGTTTTGGTTTTAATGGTACAATTTAATGTAATGACATTATCTTAAATATTAAAAAGTAAATAATGAAGAAATAAACATCTTTTTGTAATGTAATTGATTTAAAAAATAAAATAAAAAATTATTAAAACCCAATAAAAAATAAAAAAATATTTGGGTTTTAAACTTAAATAATCAAAATCCAAACCGTCCCAAAAGGTTTCCATCTTTTTCTGTTCATAAAGCTGAAATTGGTTATTCTAAAATTGAAATCTGCGATTTTGAAACTGTGATTTTTAGTACCAGAAAACTAAAAAGTAAATTAAATACAAAGTTTAATAAAAATTACGAGGAATTGATTAATTCGTCAATTGAAAAAGACTTATTAATTTGTGACATTGTTTTAGTACTTTGAGATTTATTTATTTTTATTTAGTTTTTAACAGAGAAATAATTGTTTCATCACGTTATTGTCAAGTATAAATGCAGGGTGCCCACGGTTACATTCAAACCGAAAAACTAAAAAAAATTGAATTATGCTGATTTATTTTGCCCCTATTTTTAGTACCAGAAAACTAAACTAAAAAGCTAAACATTTTCGCATTGTTTATTTTTTATGAATTCGTCAATTGAAAAAGATTTATTAATTAATTTGTCACATTATTTATTTTTATTTAGTTTTTAACAGAGAAAGAATACAAAATTTCTCAACATTATTGTAGTGACGAATAAAATCTCTATCTATTTTGTTTTATCCATCAGAATTTATTTAAAAATAAATTTATAATCACACGTACGTTGCTTTAGAGGTCAAACTGAACCAATCCCTACTCTAATATTGCTCATCTCTTTCTTCAATAATTAATATTTTGAAAATGAAATTAAGATGATGAAATTTGTAAAGGCTGTAAAATGATTCCACGATATCAATTCTCCCACACTATAAATTGAGGGTTCTTTCTCTGTATTCATTACAATCATCAACTTTTTACATATTGTTTATGAAAATGCAAATGAGTCCCTTTGTTTTGCTTTGGTGGCTTCTCATCATCTGGGCAATCTTTGCTGTTGGTTGCAGCTTTCCTGGGTGCATTCAGAGGGAGAGAGATGCTCTTCTCGACTTCAAATTCCATCTCACTGATCCTTCTAATCGACTCGTTGATTGGACTGCCAATGGAGACTGCTGCAATTGGACTGGAGTTGTCTGCCACAACATCACTTCTCATGTTCTTCAGCTCCATCTCCGTACACTTTCTGATAAAGAGTATTATGGCTCTGAAGAATATGATGAGTATTATGAGTCTGTATTGGGTGGAAAGGTGAGTTCTTCTTTGGCTAAGTTGAAACATTTGAGATATTTGGACCTTAGCAATAATGATTTTGGAGGAGTTCCCATTCCTACATTCCTTGCTTCCATGGGGAGTTTAAGATATCTTAACCTCTCCCTAGCTGGTTTTGGAGGAACAATTCCTCCTCAGCTTGGAAATCTCTCTAATTTACACTATCTCAATCTTCAAGGATCCTATCCCTATTGGTATAGTGTTGAGAATTTAGATTGGATTTCTGGTCTGTCTTCTTTAGAATTTCTTGACCTGAGTTATACAGACCTTACTAAATCGTTTGATTGGCTGAAGTTCATGAATTCACTCCCTTCTTTGGTTGAATTGCACTTGTCACATTGTGGACTTCCTTATTTCAATCCTCTCCTCAGTCTTAACTTTTCTTCCCTTTCCGTCCTTGATCTCTCAAGTAATTTTTTTGGAAGTCCAATTCCAAATGTTCTTCAAAATATGACTTGTCTCCTTAGGGAACTTGATTTGTCATCCAATTTTTTCAATTCCTTCATACCCAATTGGTTGTATGGTCTGAGCCATTTACAAAATCTCAACCTTAGATTATGTAACTTGCGAGGTCAAGTTTCAAGTGCCATTGGAAACTTGACTTCTCTTGTTAGCCTTGACTTGTCAGCAAATTTTGAGCTTGAATTTGAACAAGGGATTCCAAGTTCACTTCAGAATCTTTGCAATTTGAGGTCACTTCATCTGTTAGGTGTCAAAATAAACCAGGAAATAAATAATTTCCTTGAAATTTTGTCATTGGGATGTGTTTTGGATGGGCTAGAATCGTTGGAGTTGGGCTATTATGGTAATCTGTCTAGTCATTTGACATATCATCTTGGCCATCTTAAGAATTTAAGGTCCCTTCACCTTGTGGGCAATTTGATCTATGGACCAATTCCAAGATCCTTCAAACATCTTTGCAATTTGAGGTCACTTTATTTTGAAGGTGTCAAATTGGGCCAAGAGATAAATGATGTCCTAGAAATTCTGTCATCGGGATGTATCTCATCTGGGCTACTATCATTAGAGTTGATTAATTGTCAATTATTAGGTCATTTGAGCGATAATCTTAGCCAATTGAGGAATCTTAGTTTGCTTGATCTTTCTAAAAATTTCATCTCTGGTCCAATCCCATTGTCTTTGGGGGAAATGACTTCCTTGAAATCATTATGGCTTGACAGTAACAAACTGAATGGAACTCTTCCTTTATCTCTTGGACAACTTACGAAATTGGAGGAATTCTATATTTCAGATAATTTATTTGAGGGTGAGGTTTCTGAAATTCACTTTGCAAATCTTACAAAGCTACGTCATTTTTGTGCATCTCGAATGGGAAAGAACATTGCATTGAGAGTTAGCCCCAATTGGATTCCTCCTCTGCAACTTGAATACTTAGAATTAAGATCTTGGGATATTGGACCTCAATTTCCATTATGGCTTCATTCATTACAGCAGTTAGAATCTCTGGATCTATCTAACTCGGGAATCTCAAGTCCAATTCCTATTTGGTTTTGGGATAATTTTTCTTCTGATCAATATCAATTTTTTAACTTTTTAATTTTAAACTTTTCTCATAACCAAATGCATGGATCCATTCCAAATATCCCTTCTTGTTGGGGTTTGACCCTAATAGATTTGAGCTCCAATAATTTTAGTGGTACAATCCCTTTCTTCTCTCAAAATCTGACTCTATTAGATCTCTCCAATAATTCATTTTCGGGGTCTATATCCAACTTCTTATGTTATAACAAGCATGAGGTGAAGGATATGCAAATTCTTAATCTTGAAGGAAATCTTTTATCCGATGAGATATCGGATTGCTGGATGAGTTGGAGATATTTGATGGATATAAAATTGAGCAACAACAAATTTAGTGGAAATCTCCCCAACTCCATTGGAACTCTTGGCTTCCTTCAGTCACTTTCCCTTCGCGATAACAATCTCTCAGGTGTCATCCCATTATCACTTGCAAATTGTAAAAATCTAATCAAACTTGATGTAAGTGATAACAAATTCATTGGGAACATTCCGATATGGATTGGAGATAGATTTTCAAGATTGATGATTCTCAACTTACGTGCAAATAAATTTGAAGGTCACATCCCTAAGGAGTTGTGTCGTTTAGCTTTATTGCACATTTTGGACCTTGCGAAAAACAGATTCTCTGGTGCAATACCTAGCTGTTTCAGTAACTTCACTGCAATGGCTGCAAGCAATGATTTTACAGGGAGGTTTCATTTTAATTCTATATTTGCAAGTTCATTTACAGAGAGCAGTATAGTGGTATCGAAGGGGAAAGTTTTGGAGTACAGCACCATTCTTTTATTTGTAAGGAGCATAGATCTTTCTGATAACAATTTCTCGGGAAAGATTCCAAATGAAATAACAAGACTTGCAGGATTGCAATCGTTGAATGTTTCACATAATGCTTTGGGTGGAAGAATTCCAAATAATATAGGAGCTATGCGTTCATTGGAATCTCTCGATTTGTCCAAAAATCAATTTTTTGGTGAAATTCCTCCGAGCATTTCAAGTTTAACATTTTTGAGTTATTTGAACCTATCCAACAACAAATTGTGGGGAAAGATTCCTACAAGCACTCAGTTGCAGAGTTTCAATTCATCTAATTTCTATGGCAATGATCTTTGTGGGCCTCCGATGACCAACAATTGTAGTGTAAATGGCCCATCTGATTCCAATATCGAGAAAGCTGGAGAAAAAGATAACGGCAATGAAACTCAATTAGTGGATTGGTTCTACTTCTATTTAAGCATTGCTCCTGGATTCGTGGTTGGATTTTGGGGTGTAATGGGTCCTCTTGTTTTTAATAGACGCTGGAGGCATTTATACTTCAACTTCTTAGGTCGTATGTGGGACAAGTTTTGGATTTGGTTTCATGTATATGTTGTCAGAATTTTCAAAGGTGATGGTACTTAGAGTGCAATGTGTCTTCTTGTTACTCATATCTAGTAATAATTTTGTGAGTTTATTTTTGTCAATCATTTGTTAAAGAATGCAAGTTTTCCGCAATTGTAATAGTTGTAGTATAATAATGGAAAAAATATGTGTAATCATGTGAAATGATTGTTGTGATGCCAAAATTAATTTCGATAAATAAAGAAAAATATGTGTGTTGTTGTTATGATTAAGCTGGGAATTGTGGAAGTCACGGGTTCAACCTCGAAGGAGGAAGATGAATCTGGAGTGAAGAATCAAGTGAGAGCAAAGAGTGAGGAAGTTGGGTTCAAGGGGACTAAAGGTATTGGGCCAGCAGATGAAGAAGTTGGGCTTGAGAGGGCTGGGCCTGCAACTAATGCAGGATAGTGGGTTGGATGTGGACCTGCCACTGCTGCCTTTTTGCGATTATTTCAGTTGTTTTCCATTCATTACAGTTGTGTTGTGTTAACAATTTTATATATTATAATATATAATTGTAATACCAAGTGAAATATAATTAACCATTAAGGATCTCCATTGATTAATTAAATACTTATGGTTTAGTTTCTTTCATTAAGGTCAAGTAATTGTTGTGCTTGACTGAACGTTCATGTACAAAGAATTCGAGTATTTGTTACGAGCAATATAAAATCATCAATTCTTGTTCATATTTATTTGATAAAAAGGCATCCGACCGAAAATCCCTTCTTCCGACTTTTCAGGGCCAGTTTGACAAAACTTATGAAAATAGCTTTTTCAATTGATAAAAGATGTATTCCATAAAGTTATATCCCAAAAAGTAGATAATTATTTAATAAATAAAATTTAAAATAACTTATAATTCAAAAACAGTTTTATCAGCTATTTGGTGAATTATATGATTAAAAATAACTTTTTGCAATAAATATTTAAATTATTATTTTATAATTTTTTATTTATCTTTACTCAACAATAAATATCCTTTGTATTATTTCTTTTTTATATTAGGTATAATTGTCATTATAAAATAAAATACGAGATATTTTTGTCAAAAAAAAATTCTAAAAAAGTTACCCTTAAAAGCTAAAATTCAGCTTTTTTGAAAAGTTTCAATTTCTAGCTTTTTTCAATATGAGGTTTTTTCACTTTTTATAAAATTAATTTTTCAAAAATTAGCATTTACCAAACACGTATTTTTATCCTATAATCAATTTTTTATCCAATAATCAGCTTTTTATTCTTTTAAAGCAATGCCAAACTGGCTCTCAATCTTCCCATTCATTCTCTAACTCCCCACTTCCCTTATTCTTTCCATTCATATCAGCAACTTGTTACATACTCATAACATTTGTTGGTAAAGAAAGAAAAAACAAAATAAAATATTGAGAGAAGCCAAATACTAGATTGCAGGAATATCATTTGCTGCCTTGAAAAAGGAAAATACAGAGCTTTAAATAAACTTGAGAGAGTAACTGAAAATGACAAAAAAATAGGAACATAAACCCATGATCTGATTACGTGATCCCACTAACTAATAACAAGAAAAGAAAAGAGGACACGTTTCGACTAACTAATAACTAGAAAAGAGGACACGTTCCCACTAACTAAGAGCATAAAAAGAGTCAAGACACGTGCTCCACTAGTTTTGAATCATGCTTTCAACAACATTGACAATCAAATAGAGCAAACTCACTCGTCCTAATTTCAACCTGTTCTGTAATCATGACATTGACAACAAACTGCTGCTAATTGCTTGTCAATAAAATAATCTGCTTCTTGAATGTTGTCAATAATACTACTTCATCACAGTCGATAACTGGCAATTGACACAAAATCATCCATTCACTCCTTACTTTCCATTCCACCCATGAAAAATCAAATAATTTCCATCAAGAAATGTGTCAAAGCCTTGGGGAGTTAAGAAAAAGTGAGAGCGTATTGGGAAACATCCACCAATCTCTCCTGCATTAGTCAGTTTATTATAATAACTGAAATGACCTTATCTCAAAGTAGTATAAAGCATCTACTTTTTGAGTTACTTTTCCTATTTTCGATGTACTAGATAATGATGAAGGACCAGTTTGCAAATTATGTTGTCCAGAAGATTCTCGATTCATGTACTGACACTCAGAGAGCAACACTACTAAATCGCATAAAAACACATGCATATGCTTTAAAGAAATATACATATGGGAAGCACATCGTTGCTCGGTTTGAAAGGCAATTTGAAGAAGGTAAGTGCTTTTCCATAGCTTGAATTTAAGTCGTGTTGCTAACATTCTCCTTGGACCTTATGAAATAGTATTCCCACACCTTGGCGTGAATATCTTTCTTGGATGAACTAGTACATGTGGCCAAATCTTATAATAACTAGCCTTGCTTTACTTTTTATGCTGTATTTATACTTTATGGGTTGATACTCGACAAAGTCTTCTATTCTTTGTAGTTTTCATCTCCATTTATTTAGGCTGGGAAAAAGCCTTCAAATACAATTGTACAGCATGAGACTCAACATACAAGGACTAAATTTTAATACTGGACATGGGAATCAAGAACTGAGGTGTTATAATTGTGCATATGCTTGAAGGGCAATCATAAAGTCGAAATATGGTTGAACCAGAAAAGTCAACGCATCATTAAAATCTCACCTGATTGACCAAACTAAATTCCTAGAATTACCAATTAGGGGAAGCTAATCAGCATGCATTTCTCGTCCCCAAGAACTTTGGTTATGTTGAACAATTATGTTGTATTAACATGTGAACAGTTGCTACAGTTAATCATTCATGCGAGCTATTATATAACTGATTAACAAATTTTTCACTCCCAATTGACTTAACAGTACTGATATTTGGCAGACAATCAAACATCATGATAATAGTTCAGACGAGAAGGAAACTTCTCTCGACTGCAGTGCAGCAAAAGGCATGTCAAGAACCTCACACCTAGATGTTTTCTGAAATGTGAAAGTCCGATTGACTTGTTTATGTACTAGTATGATTTGCTTCCGGCAGCAGGAAGCATGAAGCATTAAGAACAGGGTTGATGGCGTAATATCAGTAAATATGTGTGCCTTGAATGGTTTGTTTTAATGTTCTACAGCGTAGTGTATCCAGGTCCAGAAGGAATAGAAACTATAATGTAGGAGTATAGACCATAGATTGCAACACATCCAAGAGGAACTACTTGGAAGGAAAGCTAATGACAGTTGTAGAATTGTTTGGCTGATTACTGTTTCTATTAAGTGTGAAAATATACACATGTATTTACATTTGTTACACTTCCAAAGAGGAAAAGGTAAAAATGGGATATGAACTGATTGGATAGAAAGAGAGATTGAGTTCTCCCAATACTTGCTGATAAACTGTGAAGTCGTTTTCATTCCTTCGCTTACTACAGTTTTTTAATCTCCGCTTTGAGAAATTCTATGCTATGCCAAGGTCCGTACAACAGTCAATGCCAAATGGGGCATAACCAGGAAAGACAACGAAGTGCAGATAACTTATTCATCTGAGACATTTACACAGCGCTTTCGAATATTATTAGTGCAACAGACTACATTTTAGTAAAGATCAGACCGCTGGCAAATTTTTCCAACAAGGAATCGAAACAGTGGTTTTAGTGATTTTCAAGCCAAAAAAAAAAAAAAAAACTTTGATTGAGATGACTGGTTGCAACCAAACACAATAACTAAATGAAACAAAATCTGCAGGCCTTTCACCCTGTGAGTACCTCCACCGGAATATTACCTAAACAAAACAATAGCTAGCACAGCGGATCTTCCCTTCTGGTTTCACAATGACTATCCTCTGCTGCCTTGGTTCATACTTTGATGTAATTACATGTAACATTCTAAAACTAAAATCACCTACCTCCTATCTGACACTATATTTTTCAGACCACACACTTTAACATCCTGGGTTGTAAAACTGTGATCAAAACCTAGCCTTTCGTTTTCGAGCAGTGTATTTTGTGTCTGGAGGCACCACACATCCTTTATTTCTCATTTGCTCCTTTTTCCTCAGTACCCATTCTCTGCCCTTACCTTTTTTGGATACCTTTTGCTTTTTCTTAGGTCTGTGCCGGTCTGAAAAGCTGACCTGTGAAAGGCATGTGGATATGTTAAGCAATATGAAAATTGTTCTAAGCATAAACAATTAGAGAATGAGTTAAAAGAAACTCACAGTCCTCTTTTCTTCATCTTCACTAATTTCATCATCAGAGCAACTTTCTCCCTCTTCGCCTTTTCCCTTGGGAACTGAAGTGGTTATGGATGGTGGTCCACAAGTGAGGACAAGATACTCCTTCCTGCTCTTGGTACTGCAAGGGAAGAAGATTGCAAATGGCTTTCATGGTCAACTAAGAAAACAAATAAACCCCACCTTAATTCAAATTTCCACTGGTTGTTCTCTGGCAAATACGAACCCATAACTTAAAACTATTTTCAACCACAACTCAACTATAACTTTGAAGTATTTCCAACTACAAATCATCAAACCACATGGACATGCAACAAATCCAACAAATAACAGTAAGATCCAGAACATAACTTGTAGCATTTGATAAGTAAAGACTAAACATCAAGATTGCATGGTAAAAATGAAAAGGTCATTTAGAAATTCTAACAAAATGCCTGGAGTACCTGTGTGGATAATCGATAACAACACCACCAGCAAATCCAGCATGCATTGCAGATCTCAAAATCAGCTCACGCTGTGCTATATTTTCAGGATACACTTGAAAAACTGCTCTTGCACCCCTTGCCAGGCATCTATATAATGATCCAAAGAATGCCCTAAAATGAAATTGACACACAAGTTAACAATAGAAGAGAGCAGGCATAATAATCTCCAAAAGGAACTGTATGCTCTTTCACAAAATCATAAACTAGACATACTTCAGTCGTAGTCTTGGTTCATGGGAGGACTTATCAGCATTGCATAGCCACTGCCACATTAAATCAAATGAAAAAGGTGAAGTGAGCAAGAAATTCAATCGAGTGATGTTAGTTGAAATTGACATCCAATAAGTTAAAGAAAATGTCATCATGACTTCACAAAGGAGAATGATGCTATGCACTCCATAATCATGGAAAATCTCGTCCACATCAAGAAACTGGACATCTGGATGTGCAGCTATTTAAGACACTGGTAGAATCAACATAAACTAATCCATAACTTCAAAGTAATTTGAAGATTTACCTTTCCACGGTAATAGATATAGATTTTTATAAATTTACAGAAAAAAAAATAAAGATAAGATGCCGGAACATATACATGATGAATCTTTCAGTAATAAATCATTCAAGGAGCCCCAACAATCTCAAGAATTTTTTACCCAAAATTTTCTCATTGTATCTCTCCACTACTGCATCTACCCAAAATCTTCCTCCATTTCCTTCAATTTGGAATAGGAATCACCTATTTGTCATCTTCTAGCATTGGCAACTTCTTCCCATTGATCTATGTTAGAGTAAACAAAACTTTTGATAGAAAGTGGGAAATGCCAAAGTTTAGATGCATCAAGTGCAATACTTGAGAGGTCCGGCACAAAAAGACATAATTAGCTCAAACATTCAAAATAAGGACTAGCTGTTCATAATGATTCCAAAAACTAGGATCACAACAATCAGTGGATGAATTCTAAATTTGAAGAAAGAAAACATTCAAAATTTGTATAACAACATTTGATAAGGAGCAAGTTGATGGAAGAATTCTACAAAATTTAGCAAAATCTGACACAGTTCATCGTAAATGGTATACGCAAATAAATAAAGTCTAACCTGAACAGCAGAGATACTGATGGCACCATCAACAACTCCAGAACGTAGAGCTAAGCCCTGCATCTCAATGCGAACACATTGTCATGGTAACAGAAATATTAAAGAAACCCATCAGCAAAATTGCAACTTCAATCACATATTATCACAAGAAAAATCAAAGGAAAAAAGGCAGTTGTTATTTAAATGACATCCCAGAGCATGAAAGGACGCATATAACTGCCCCATCAATGTTGCAAGAGAGAAAGTCTAACAAGGTGAACTTATAACAAACAAAATAAGGTTATAAAGCAATGTGACCACAAAAATACTTCTCATACCACTAATCTATACCTTCATAATTCATTCATATATCACCCATCTGGCCATGGCTACAACTGATACTTTGTGACCCTAGCCAACTCAATTGACTGACAAATCAAAACATGCAATCATATTAATATCTCCAAACAGCGTCCTTGACAAAGATTTCAATTTTAACGTTTTGTATTCAGCTTTAAGTAATATCAGCCATCAGTTTTAAATTTTTTAGGACCACCTACACAAAATTTTGATTTATTTCAAAGCACTATATAGATTTACAGAAATTTGACAAAAAGTTAAGAGACTTTGAGAAACCATTTCAGATTTGGATTTTTAAAAAAAGGGATTCTCTAGGTAATAAAGAGTAATTGTGCATTTTATCCCTAATGATTCCACTATATGTACCAGTAGCTCAGATTGCATGGATGATATCACAATAAAAGAAAGAGAAAATAAAAACTGAATTTTAGGTGGACACCTGGCCCATGTCACCAAGTAAAAGGTCACCCTCAATCTCCCGCTCCAATGCGATATCTACATTGAAAGATAGCAACATCAGCACTCTTCCATAAGAAAGGAAACAATAGAATATATTAGCAAATTGATCGAAATCAATAGCAAACATACTTAGCATTGACCGTGAAATGTCTAAACCAATCCATTGGTGCCCCTTTTCAGTTAGTGTCTGTCCACTAAGTCCTGATCCACAACCTACAAAGAATAAGAAGTCAAGATTATCAGAATAAAGTCTAATAATTCTTGAAATAGAACTCATTGAGCCTTAGATGAAAAACAGAATTCTATGAAGAGTTGAAGGATTAAAACCTCAAACACTACAACTCCAAAGCCTAACAACATATTCAGGCAATGAAGGGTTTTCCAAAAAAAAAAACCCAGTTTTGTAAATACCAATGTCAAGGAGTAACCGGGGAATTCCATCTTCAGGTAAAGCAAGAAGCTCTACTGCTCTATCTGATAGCTTTGCCTACAACAAAAACGCGAATGGCAAAGACACCAATTAAACAAATGAATCATAAAAAAGAAGAGCGATTGATGCCAAATTAATCTTCCACAAAAAAAAAAAGAAACTAATGAAGAAAATAGCATTAAGAAAACACCTGAATCTCGATTATACGAGAAGAAGAAGTGTATTTGCGAGCTTCAGTGTCATCATAGAAAATCTCAGGTGGTGCTAACAGTTCAGGCCGACTTGACATCTCCGAGCTTAACAAATAAGAGCGAGAGAACAAGTTTCGACGAAGAAGATAAATGTGGCGGCTGGACTGTTTTCTTTTGCACGGTGTTTGGATTAGGGTTAAGGGAGGGTAAGGAGGGCTAGCTAAAGGGAAGAGAGTGTTTAGGCAGAATGTTTGGGAAGTCCACACAGGTCGAGCTGGTTAAAGACAGCAAATCGCGGCGGGGTGGCCTCCAAAATCACTTTCTCCAAAACTAACCCAACCCAAACCCGAATCCAAATAATTTTATTAATATTCGGATTTCATCCTAATACGATTTTTATATAATTCACACTCGTTTCAAATTCATTTATTATTATTCTTAATACTGGAATTTGATCTGAAATTTATTAATTAATTTATAAAATTTAATTAAATCATAGATAACACTCGTTTTTTTTGTATTTCAGCAGAAGACAACAATATATTGCTCGCTCATTTTTAAGCTAAGGAATTTAAATTGGCAATTGCGCAGATGCATCTTGATAAAGCCCCGGGACCTAACGGTATGAATCCTGCTTTCTACAAAAATTTTGGCATATTGTGGATAATGTTATTATATCTAGTTGTTTATCTTGGCTTGCATCCTTTACTTTACCTAATAAGCTGAATGAAACTACTATTGTTCTTATACCTAAGATTGAGAATCCTATTACTTTGAAAGACCTGGACCTATTTCATTGTGTAATGTGGTGTAAAAAATTATATCTAAAATCCTTGCAAATAGGCTTAAAAAAGTACTGCCTAAGGCTATTTCTAAAGCTCAGTCTGCATTTATTGTAGGTAGACTTATTACTGATAATGTCTTACTTGCATTTGAGTTGATTCATTATATGAAATTCAAAGGATCTAAAGGTAGTGAAGATGTTGCTTTAAAGATAGATATCAGTAAGACCTATGATAGGATTGATTGAGATTTTTCGCAAAATATTATGATCAAGAAGCATTGTGTTACTCATTATGGGTTTTGATATCAAGTGGGTGGATTTCATTATGCTTTGTGTTACTTCTGTCAAGTACTTTGTTGCTTTTAATAGGATGAAAGTGGGACCTATTATTCTTGAAAGAGGCTTGAGGCAAGGGGATCCACTCTCCCCGGACCTTTTTCTTTTATGCGTAAAAGGGTTGTCTTCTTTGCTTCGTCAGGCAGATTTGAATGGATCTACTAATGGTTGTAGCATTTTTAGAGGTAGTCTTAGCATCGCACATCTTCTTTTTGCTGATGATTCTTTTTTATTTTTTCGTGCTAATTTTTTTGAAGATGTAACTATTAAGCAAATTCTGATCAATTATGAACTTGCTTCAGGGCAAGCTATCAACTTCCAAAAATCATGAATTTTTTTCAGTAAAAATACTGTTGATCCTCTTAAGAATTCTATATGTTTCGTATTAGAAGTTTTAGCAGGTATTAACCATGGATAGTATCTAGGCTTACCTTATTTTATTGGGAGAAGCAAAAAGCAGATTTTTTCTTTTTTTGAAGAACAAGTTCAGTCATTGTACATATATTCGCTTGGCAAGGAAGATTTCTCTCCAAAGCTGGCGAGGAAATTTTATTAAAATTAGTGGAACAAGCTATTCCTTCATATTGTATGAGTACTTTTCTCATACCGATTTCACTTTGTGAAGAATTACAGTGGATGATGAAAATTTCTTGGAGGGGTTCGAAGCAAAATGGTCAGAAAAGTTTGCATTGAGCCAGTTGGGATCATTTATGTGCAAGAAAAGAACATGGTGGTATGGCATTCCAAAACCTTCATTTTTTCAATCTTGCTATACTTGCAAAGCAAGATTGGCAGCTACTTTCTAGGTTGGATTCTCGTCTCTCAGAAGTTCTCAAAGCTAAATATTTTCCTAATGGAAATTTCATAACTGCTAGTGTGGGTTACAATCCTACTTTTACATGGCAGAGTATCATTATGGCCAAAGAAGTTATTCGTTAAAGTGTTCAAAAAGGCATTGGCAATGGTAAATCTATTAATACTTGGGTTGATCCGTGGTTACCAAATACTAAAAATGCTTTTGTTCTAGCACTATTGAGACAGGTTTTGAGCTGTTGAAAGTAGCAGATCTTTTACTTGATAATGGTTTGCAATGGAATAGACATCTGGGGCATAGTTTTTTTTATTCCTTATGGGGATGATTTAATTTGTTCTATTCCTTTTCGCAAATTCACTAGTGAGGATAGATGGGTCTAGCTCCATTCAAGGAATGAACTTTTTTCAGTCAAATCAACATATTTTATTTTTAATAAAAATACAGTGAATTCTCATATGCAGGTGCAAGGTTTGAACTGAAATCTTATGTGAAAATTAAAAATTCCACCAAAGGTTAGAAATTTTTTGTGGCGTTTATTGAATGGCTTCACCCCCGGTCGAGCCAAGCTTGGTGATAAAGGGATTAATATAGATAAAAATTGCTCTAGATGCTCTCAAAATGAATTTTTTCTTCATTTTCTATTATTGTCCTATTTCTTTTGCTGTTTGGGATATTTGGAAACTGGAATGTGTTCCTCCTAGTGATTTATTCATGGATTGGATAATAATAATGCATCAGATTTTATCCATTGAAAGGCGTGAAGAATTTGCAATGCTGGTTTGGTAGTTATGGCTTGAAAGAAATTTTTTTTTTTGAAATGGAAAGGTTGCTAAAGTATGTTCCATCATCAGTTCATCCTTGGAGTTTCTATGGTCTTAGCAGAATTCTCAAGCTCTTCGAAATCAAGCCGATAATTCTCATAATCCCTTATCGATCTAGTGAAGCGAACCAGAACTATTGGAGCCATCCTCCTCTAGGATTACAGAAATGCAGTTATGATGGGAGCTTGTTTCCAGATATGCCTTCTGGGGGCTTTGGGGCAGTAGTTCGCTACCATTCCGACTATTTTTTGGTAGTTATTTCTGGTTATCTTTATAGCTTTGCCGATCCAAAAGTTATTGAAACACTTGCTCTTTGTGCTTCTTTGACTTTGATGTGCAACTACTGGCCTGGTCTTGACATTGTGGAGGTAGATTTACAAGTTGTTTATAGGGGAGTTCTTTCACCTACAGAAAATAGATACATCCTTGAAACTGTTCTTGAGGATTGCAAAATTCTTCTTAATTCAAGTGCCGATATCTCTCTTATTTGGACTTGAAAACAACTGAATTCAGTTGCATATTCTTTAGTTAGACATTCCAATCAATATTTTAGTCTTCATTTTTGAAATTATATTCGTTCTTTTATTGCCATACGTTGGCTTAATAATGGCCTTGCATTCAAAAAAAAAATATTATTTTAATTAAATAATAATTAAATTTATAATATGATTTAGATAGCGAGTATTCAAAAATATAAATCCGATCTCGATTTGAATCTAACATGAATAATAAATTTAACATCCGAACCCATATCAAATCCATTTAAACACTATCCAAATTCATCCTTACTTGTCTTTTATGCCTTCAACTTGAATAATGTATTAACCAATGTTATTAAAATAGGACCGGCCGGTTGAACCAATTAAATTGCAAACCGACAGACTAATTGGTTAGTTTAACTATTAAAAATCGGATTGATAAAAAATCAGATTGAACCGGAAAAAATCGAATTGAACCAAAGAACCGGATATAACCGGATTTTTGGCTAAAATGAGTAAAAAATTATAATTTTTTGTATATTTTCATCCACACACACACATATATATATGTAAATTTTCATTATTTATTTATTTGAAAAATTAGTATTTTAAATTCTAAAAATGTCACATAATAATTTAATTTATTTATTATCTATTTTGGTTCATTGTAATTAAATATAATTATACTCATATATGTAAGGTCAATGTTGTCTATGTTTGCTTCATTAGTACTCCATCTAAATAAGAAATTTTTTTCATGATATGATTATATTTTTATATTTCTAACATATGATATTTAAAAATTCATAATTAATCACTTGTAGGAATAAAATTAAAATTATATTTTGTAACTTATTATTAGGATATTTGTGACATATATTTAATGTTTGATGAATATATATATATATATATATATATATATATATATATATATATATATATATATATATATATATATATATATATATATATATATATATATATATATTTGTAAATTTTCATTATTTATTTATTTGAAAAATTAGCATTTTAAATTCTAAAAATGTCACATAATAATTTAATATACTTATTTTCTATTTGAATTCATTGTAATTAAATATAATTATACTCATATATGCAAAGTCAATATTTTTTATATTTGGTTCATTAGTAATCCATCTAAATAATAAATTTTTTTCATGATATGATTATATTTTTATATTTCTAACACATGATATTTAAAAATTCATAATTAAACACTTGTAGTAATAAAATTGAAATTATGTTTTGTAATTTATTATTGGGATATTTGTGACATATATTTAATGTTTGATAAATATTTTTTAAAATTTTTATATAGTAGTATTTATAAAAATATATTAAATAATAATATTTTAAAAATAGAAAAAAACTGGTTGAACCACGAATCTCCAATATTGTCGGTTCTTTATCCAGTTCGATTTTAATAACATTGGTATTAACCAAAATATATGTGTACTGGGCAACACATGAAGGAGTTTAACTGTGTACTGGGCAACACATGAAGGAGTTTAACGGTGGACATAAGTTAAAGGCTTAAGGCAACTCAGATTAAAGCCCACTGAGCTCAATAAAGCCCATTTACCGTAATTGCAATAAAAACAATCCTTACTCTAATATTGCTCATGTCTATTTTCAATAATGTTTTCAAATTTTCATCAAAAGTATCCATCAATTCCTAAAGAAAAAAAAAATTACAATGGGATAATAAATAAAGCAAGACCAAGACTTCCTTAAGTCTTTGCAATAAAAACAAGAAGACCATCATATCAATTAAATTATGGTTCTTAAGTTTCATCATGTTATTGTCCAGGGATGAGAAAAAACTGGAAAAGTGGTTAACCAAAAAATTGATTTGAAATCGAATTAGTTTTTTTTTTAACCAAACTAATTTAACTAGTTTCAAATTTTGAATATTATTAAGTCCAATTATTGATTTTGGTTTCGGTCCATATTCAGAAAAAATTAACGATTACGGTTAACTAATCGATTTATTATTATTTTCAATTTAAGTTTGGTTTTTAGTTTTTTGATTTTGATACTGGTTAACTGTGATTGATGATTATCGGTCTTTATATACTTATATATACACACACATGTCTTATAATTTTTTATTTTGTTATTTCTTTCTAAAATTTACATAGAGTAATAATTTAAAGTATATTTAAATTATATTTTTATTTTTATACCTTAAATTTTTCTATTTTATAAAATTTATATAATTCTTTAAACTATATTTAAATTATATCATTTTCTTTAATTATATATAATAATATTTATATAGAGTAACCAATTGACTTTTATATACGTTGTTTTTTATCATAATATATGGTGTCCATATTTTACTTAATATCATTTTATTATATTTTTTTATATGTTTGAATATATTTTTTAACATTTAATATTATTCAATTCTTTACTAGAGTATTCAAGCATACTACTTTTCAACATATTAAATATATTTTATAATATTAACTATTAATTTTTTGAGTACAAATTTTAGCTAGCATATTATGTTTATTTTGTAATTTTTATTTTAAATTGCTTTAATTTTTTTTTTATAATTGTATGTTATAAATTTTTTGGTTAATCAAACAAAAAAATCAAAATCGAAGAATTAATTAACTGAATGTAACGAATCAATTAACTGCTAATGATTTTAAAAAATCAATACTAATGAACTGGCTAATTTTTTTTGTTCATGAACCAAGTACATACTTACTCCTATTATTGTAAAGTATATATGTCAAGTACATATGTATAAGTGTGAATATGAACCGATTTATTGATCCATTAGCAAATTTTTAACCAATATATTAACATCGGTTTTAAGATTATTAACTATTAATTATAATCAATTTATTAAATTCGATTAAAAAGTTCATTGGTTTCAATTTTTACAGTTTGGTTAATATATATTTTTTGATTAGTCAGTAAAATTTTTAGCATATAATTATAAAAAGATTTGAAAAAATCCAATTTAATTTCAAATATTCAAAACAAAAATAACATAACAAAGATAATGTACTAGCCAAAATTCATATTCAACTTTAATTATTTTTTAAATCTTATAATTAATTATTTTAACAAATTAATAGCTAATATTATAAAATGAATTTGATATTTATTGAAAATTAACATATTTAACTGCAATTTTGTTCTTGCACTTCAAAGGTCTACGGACATCTAATTGCATTATAATTCATGTATAATGCTTGAAAACATAAATGAGAATTTTTGAATCATTGGCAATGAACTTACCTATAAAATTACCAAAGTTATTGGCCATTATTTCCAATATAAATCCTGCAGGTAGATCATGAATCTGCACCCAATGATCACTGTGACATATACATGTCACAGAGGACAAATATAAATATTGTTAAGTATTATTTTAAATAATTAAAAAATAACATAATTTGAATATATTTTAAAGTATTATATAAATTTTATTAAAAATAACAAAAATTAAGGTATAAAAATAAAAATATAATCTAAATATACTTTAAAATATTATTTTAAAATAACAGTTAAGTTAACTGATATTTAAAAATAAATATCGATAACTAAAAAATATTAAAAATAAAAATCAAAACTGTGGCTGTTAAACCTATTAAACAAAAAATTCAATTTAATTTCGAATCAATCATAAGGTTAACTAAATTTTTTATTTTTTTCTCTTCAGCTGCACAAGCCTTTGCTCATTTTCAATTCCATGACTTTTGGGGCATCCGTAGGGAAAACAATTCCAATATCCAATCATTAAGGCAATTAATTTTATTAAATTTTTTTTAAAAGGGAAAAAGTCTTAGAAAGCAAGCTAGAGGTTGACTGGTTAAAATACCATAAGTCCAATGAATGATTCATGACATTTTTTTAATGTAAATTAAATCTTCATTAATAATATAAAATGTACATTTAAAAAATACAAATAAACATATAAAATTTAAAAATATATGTGATATACGAAATTAATAAAGTTGTTAAAGTATATCTTTAAATTTTTTCAATAAAAACAGAGGATAATGATAACATAACACAGGCAATCTGACTTTTATCGAGAAAATCAATCCATCTACTATTAATAGAAAAATTCATTTCAAAATGACAAAAATTTTTATTAAGAAAAACAATAACATCCAAATTTGATGACTAAACTTGCGTGATAACAATTTTAATTGCATTCAATATTTGCTAAAAGAGTCAGATTTATAAAAACATAAAAAAAATATGAGCAAGCACAAAAATTAGATCTAAAATAAAAAATTTCATATTTGAGTTTTTTGAAATCAAAAAATAAAAAATCAAAACATAAATAAAAAATAACAAATAAAATTAAAATTAAAATTTCAAATTTATATTGATATGAAAATTACTATAAACAGATTTAAAAATAAAAATAAAAAATTCGCTTAAATTGAAAAATACAAATATAAATTTAATAAGGCCTAATGTGCAAATTTGCCCTTAAAAATTTTCAAAAAGAGTAATGTTGCCCCTAAAATTTACTTGCATGTAATGTTCCCTTGAATGTTTCAAAAAATGTGCAATGTATCCCCTGTCCTAACGTTTTTGTCAGTTTGATCGAAAATCGTCAGTTGACCACTTACATGGGTGTATCATTTGATGTCTACGTATCTGTAATACCCCTAAAGGTACCCTAAGAGAGATAGGTGATTATTTTTGCATAAGATAGAGGTTAATTATGTGACTAATTAAAGGGAAATTATAAATTAAGGATATAATTGAAAAGTTAAAGTAAAAGAATTGTGGTAGAAATGTAATAAGTGAAAGGTTAAAGACAAAATTAAGAAGTCTAAATACAAAGAGGGACCAAAGTGAAATTGTCAAGATTTTTAAAAACTAACCAATAAGATTTGAGCAAGTGGATGGCTATGAAGAGAGAAGCAAAAACTTGGTCTTCTTCTCCTTGTGGTGGTCGGCCATTTTGGCCAAGAAAATTAATTTGTTTTGTTTTCTTTCTTTCCTCTTCCTCTTCTTCTTCGTTTTCTTCTCTTCTCCTTAAAGATGTTGTTATGCTTTAAGTGAGAAAAGGATTGGAGAGGATTAAGAGAAAGAGAGAGAATTAATTTACAGCAACTTAAGGCTAGGAGCAAGAAGAGATAAAGAGCAAAGATAGAGAGGTTGGAGGAGAAAGATAAAGAAGAGAGAGAAAGGTAAAGCTTGAAAGGTTAAACTTTAAAGAGGTATGGGAACTTGAACTTAACCTTGATTGTTTGTATGTTTAGTGTGTATATGATGCAATAATAGTGGTATTTGATGTTATAGTAAGTGAATATTATGAAAAAAATGAGGTTAGACTTGTTGAAAACCGAAATAGGAAGGGGTGACAAAGATAAGGGAAAAACTGTTTTAGGGTTTATTAGACCAGTCTTCACTGTTTTAGTGATATCTTGAGTTATATTGATTGGAATTGATAAATTCCAGTTGGAGATGAAAATAGACACATATATATTAATTTCATATGAAGAACACGACCTCTGAATCAATTTTAATGATAGAGAAAAATAGGCTTGAATCCGGGTCTTGTCTGCTGCCTCTGTCTTTGGGAGCAGTCTTCGGTTTTTTGTGCATAACTTGAGATTTATAGCTCTGATTGGGGTTATTTTTGATGTTTTAGAAACTAGAAAGATATATCTAAGACTTTGTAGAAGAAAGTTTTCGCTAAAAATGATGTTTTCTGGGTCAAAAATGGTATATAAGTTGAGACAGAAAATCTGTCTTTGAGCGATTTTAGGCATCACGGTTACTATGAGTTTCATAGTAACCGTGAGGCAGTTCAGAAACTAAATACACCCTATCTCACGGTTACTAAGCATTTCATAGTAACCGTGACCCCTTTAAAAAGTAAAGAACATGGTTATTACTCCTCCGGTAATGACCGTGAGGTAGTCTGGCGCAGTCCAGACCCGAAAGTGCAATGAGGTCACGGTTACCATGAATTTCATAGTAACCGTGACCCCTAAATCATGTCTTGGGCCACGGTTACCATGAATTGTTAGTAACCGTGACCCACCTTCAAAGTTCCAAACTTGAAAGTTAAAACCCCATTTGTAGTATAAGATCAACTATTATTTTCTTCAATTACATAGTTCATTCTAAATATGAAATATAGGAAAATGTACAACATTCATTATACTAATTATGTAAGAAATGTTAAGGCAATGGTTATATTGTAGTATATGATGCTTGTACATGTTTACTTGAATATGAAATTATGAAACAACGCAATTATATGGTAATGATGGTTGTATACATGTATATATGGTGATAGTTGAGAATCATAGTATGGTATATTACTTAGAATTATTCTACTTTATAGTGGAATACATTAATATGAATTGACGACATATATAATATGATTACTTGCCTGCACATAGAACTTGGTTGTGGATAGATAGGCATGCCTATAGGGTTACAGTCGCAGCTGCTATAGTCTGACTCTTATGAGTCCATAGTTTGTCTCTATATGAGACCATGGTTCTGGCCCAATGGGTCCACAAATTTGATACCTTCGGGTATCCACAGATTCGATACCTTCGGGTATCCACAGCACCCGTTATCCACACCCATAGAACTTTAGCAGGCATTTCACAGTTTGAAATGAAAAGTGTGTATTATGTTATATTGATAAAGGTTCCATTATTTCATTATGATTTATCTTCATACAGTAAAGTTATACCCTTAAATCTGTTATGTGAGTTATATTATAACTCTTACGTGTTAATTATAATATCTTGACTGTATTATTGTTTATTGTGTGCTTGGAAACAATCACTGTGAGTGGTTGTTCCTACATGTACTGTTCCCCACTAAGCTTTATAGCTTAGCACAGGTGTTTATCCGTGTAGGTTCAGGAGGTGTCGTTGCTTCAGGGACAAGGCCAACACTAGCTAGGGAGAGAAGTTTAGGATGTCTAAATTGTATTGATTTCTCTTTTGTTTTATGTAAATCTATGAAAATATTATAATGAACATGTTCTGTAACTATTAATTCAAATATGTCTACGATGTAACAAAATATATGTTTCTGCAGCTTATTAAAGTGTATGAACTAAAAAGTCAAAGAAGAACTAATTATGTAGCAGGAGAACATATTATGTTTATTATATGTAATATTTATTAAAATATTAAGATTGGTAACAGTAATCCGGATAGACTAGTGTGGTCCTTACAGTATCATCCCACGTAAGCGGTCAACTGACGATTTTCAATCAAACTGACGAAAATGTTAGGATATGGACTAAATTGCACATTTTTGAAAATATCAGTGGAAACATTGCACGCAAGTATACTTTAAGGGTAACATTACTTTTTTTGAAAAAGTTAAGGGGCAAAATTGCACATTAGGCCATTTAATAAAGATCAAAATGAAAGAGAAGAAGAGAAGAGAAGAGGGGTTGCAGCCAATGTTTTGAAACTCGACCCAGTAGTCGACTTGGCCTGCCAACTGAGTCATGGATCAATTGGTTCGACCGGATCGATTCGAAATTTTTATTATTTTTTTAAATATAATTATTCACAAAAAATTAAATATGTAGTATGTAAAAATACATTCAAAAATCTATTAATTACCAAATATCAATATAAAACTATTAATTTTAAGTCCAATAAATTATGTAAATGTAAAAATCAAATAAATTATCTTAAGTAATAAATATCCAAATAAATTCACATAAAATAAAAAACAAACATTTAAATAAATTCATTTAACATATGTACAAATTACTGCAAGTTCCGTGAATAAATATAATTAATAACACTGAATTATACAGAAAAATATATAATTTCATGCAAAAATATTTTACAAGTTTGATTGAATGGAGTAAAAATTAAAATTTGATTAATTATAATAAGAAAAATAAATCAAATTATATAAATATATAATTCTCCAACCACACGTATGAGATATAATAAAATAAGCAAACCGTTTTCTAATTTTTTATTTTTTTGAAAAGTTTTTGAAGTTGAACCCGGTTTTTTCGGTCCAACCCGGTTCAAACCGAGTTTTTTTTTTTATTTTTTGAGTTTTATGTTGGACCAACCTAATTTTCTTACCGAGTCACGGTCCAATCGGTTCGAATGTCCGGCTCAAACCGAGTTTCAAAACATTGATATTCTTAAGTCTTTGCAATAAAAACAAAAAGACCATCAAATCAATTAAATTGTGGTTCTTAAGTAGTTTCATCACATTATTATCAAGTAGCGTTTGTTAAATTGATCCAGATAAAAAAAATTTAAGATAAAACTGAAATATTTTTTGTACCAAGTAGAAATTACAATTAAAATCATTCATATAGTAACTATATATCAAAATCTTCCAATTTTTATGATCTTGAAATTTTCAATATTATTGTAGTACTACGTATGCAAAGTTGAAATTATTGATATACTGTTTTAATTTGCCCATGAATTGGTAGTTTCTTTGAATTTTCTTTGATGAGGTAAAAGGGTACCAATCCTTATAATTTTCCTACGATACTGTTTTCATAATTTCTGCTTAAGAGCTTTGATTGCATTTTCGAAAGATCTTGCCATATCTTTAAGATTGTAAATTAGCAAAGACTTGGAAAATCATGAAAACAACATTTTGAAACTCAAGAACCACAACTTAATTGATTTGATGGTCTTCTTGTTTTTATTGCAAAGACTTAAGAATAGTCTTGGTCTTTATTTATTATGCCATTCTAAATCTTTTTTTTTTCTTGAAAGGTGTCCTCCTTTTAGGAATTGATAGATAAATTTGTTTTTATTGCCATGACATGGAAATAAATTAAAATAAAAGTCATTATTTTGTTTTATGCATAAAGCATATGCTGGTTGAAGGACCGTCTCCAATCGGTAGCAAAATAATTGAGTCCAATAATCAAGGCAATTAATTTTAGTTTAAAACAATGGCAACGAAAGACCAAGACTATTCTTAAGTCTTTGCAATAAAAACAAAAAGACCATCAAATCAATTAAATTGTGGTTCTAAAGAAGTTTCATCACATTATTATAAAGATAGCATCTATTAAATCGATTCAGATAAAAAATTTTAAGATAAAGCTGAAATATTTTTCGCATCAAAATATGAAATAATCAATATAAGATTGAAAAGTATTTTGATTTTTTTTAATTATTTGTTAAATTTTTTGGGATGAATTTGTTAAATTCTTTCAAGATATAGGTAGTTAAATTTTTTTTTGTGGGATCTATTTTTCTTAACAAACGCTTGAAAATATCGAAAAAATTGGAATAATTTTATTTTTTTTCCATGCTAACCTTTTCAAGATTAACAAACACTATTCAAGTATAAATAACCTTTTCAAGATTAACAAACACTATCCAAGTATAAATGCATATGTAGAAGTAAATATGAATCGGTTCATTACCAAATTTTTTAACCAATATATTAACATTGGTTTTTTAAAATTATTAACGGTTAATCAACCCACTAAATTTGGTTAAAAAGTTCATTGATTTCCTTTTGTACGATTTGGTTGATTAATGTTTTTCGATTAATCATTAAAATTTTTAGCATACAATAATTAAAAAAAAGCAAAATCCAATTTAATGTCAAATATTCAAAATAAAAATAACAAAATAAATGTAATATACTAGCCAAATTTCATATTCTACTTTAATCATTCTCCACTTTTTATGCTTAATTATTTTAATAAATTAATAGCTAATATAATAAAGTGGATTTGATATTTATTGCAAATTAGCACAGCTCACCACAATTTTATTTCTCGCGCTTCAAAGGGCTATGAACATCTAATTATTTATTTTTTCTTGAAGGGTGTCCTCCTTTTAGGAATTGATAGATAATTAAATTTGTTTTTATTGCCATGACTTGGAAATAAATTAAAATAAAAGTCATTATTTTGTTTCATGCATATAGCATATGCTGGTTGAAGGACCGTCTCCAATCCGTAGCAAAATAATTGCATCCAATAATAAAGGCAATTAATTTTAGTTTAAAAAAATGGCAACGAAAGACCAAGACTATTCTTAAGTCTTTGCAATAAAAACAAAAAGACCATCAAATCAATTAAATTCTGGTTCTAAAGAAGAGTTTGTTAAATTAATCCAAATAAGAAGTTTTAAGATAAAATTAAAATATTTTTCGTACCAAGATACGGAATAGTCAAGATAAAACTGAAAAATATTTCGAATTTTTTTAATTGTTTGTTAATTTTTTTACTATGAATTTGTTAAATTCTTTCAAGATATAGATAGTTGAATTTTTTTTTGTGGGACTGATTTTTCTTAACAAACGTTTGAAAAGATATAAAAAGTTGTAATAATTTTATTTTCTTTCAATCTTAACATTTTCAAGGTTAAAAAACACTATCCAAGTATTTTAACCACTATCCAAGTATAAATGCATATGTAGGAGTAAATATGAATAGGTTAATTACCAAAATTTTTAACCAATATATTAATATCAATTTTTTAAATTTATTAACCGTTAATCAAGCCACTAAATTTGGTTAAAAAGTTCATTGATTTCCTTTTGTACGATTTGGTTAATTCATATTTTTCAATTAATCACTAAAATTTTTAGCATACAATAATTAAAAAAGGCAAAATCCAATTTAATGTCAAATATTCAAAATAAAAATAACAAAATAAACATAATATACTAGCCAAACTTCATGTTCCACTTTAATCATTCTCCATTTTTTATGGTTAATTATTTTAATAAATTAATAATTAATATTATAAAAGTGAAATTGACATTTATTAGAAATTAACATCCTAAACAAAAATTTTATTCTTTTGCTTCAAAGGTATATATATGGGCATCTAATCGCACTCTAATTTGCATATAATGCTTGAAAACATCAATGAGATTTTTTGAATCATAGGCAATGATCTTACTTATAAAATCACCAAAGTTATTGGCCATTATTTCCGACATAAATCCTGTAGGCAGATCATGAACTTGCATCTAATGATCACTATAAAACACTGGAATAGTAAGAATATTCTTCCCTTTTTTAAGACATGAGTGATTAACAAATGTCTATTAAACTAACAACAACAATGGTGAGAAACTTCCTGATAAAGCATAGAATGTTTTTATCTGAGAAAAAGAGTCGGTAATGGTCTTTTCCGATCGGATGACTTGATCCTACAAGAAAGAGTGCCTGATCGGACCAGGCGTTAGCACTCCAAAACTTAAGTTAGTAGCTTTTTAGAGAGATAATATTTAGAGAGAGAATATCAGATGTTTAATATCTGGAGCCATTATACTTTTGGCTATTTATAGGAGATAAAGGAGGGATACTTGAGTACCTTGGGGCATGATAACTGGTAGTTGGAGCAGATGAGCGATCATGTGATAGGGAGTAGGTGTAAGGTATGGGCGCTAGCTTTTGTCAGTGATACGACGTCCCATCAGTCTGATCGGACATCGTGCCCTTATGTCTTGTCTTCCAACTTGAGTTTTGTTCTTTTTACTAATGGGCCTTTGGCCCTCCCAGTGCAATTGGGCTGACTGATTGGGCCTTGAAAAATATTTTTTCCTTGGTTATCACTTGTCCCCCCCTCCAAAGGTAGCTACCCTGTTTGTAGGTACCGCTTAATGGAGCTCATCCATGTATCTTGAGCTGCCTTGTTTGTAAGTACCGCTTAATGAAGCTCATCCATGTATCTTGACCTAGCTCAATCTCCATCATCTCTGGTTCGTCTAAGGAGGAGGTCGGTTGCTCGACAAAGGTGATTTTTTCCTCTATCAGCCCTGGCTTAGAAGCAGACGTCTTGGCAAGCCGATCGGCAGCTATGGTTTGATCTCTCGACACCTTCTGCAGGATCCATTTTGATCCAGATTCTTCCAGCATCTTTCCCGTAATTGGAGCTTGATTGCCCATCCTACCATTTTTCCTTCCAGGTTCGGGGTCTGGAGATTTTTTCTAATAGGCTAATCCGATCGGACCACTATGGTGTACGCTTCGAAATACTGCCTTAGCTTTTTCATGCATATCATGAGGGCAATAATGAGTTATTCGATCGGACCTTTCTTCAACTCTAGGCCCCTGAAAACTTGGTTCATATAATAAATGGGCAGCTGCTGGGTTTCTTCTTTCCTGACTAGGACACTTGCAACAGCTTCACCAGAAGTCGATAAGTATAGATACAAATTTTCAGCTGAAAGCGGTCGGCTGAGTAGTGGTGGATTAGTGAGAAGCTTCTTCAATTCATCGAAAGCTTGCTGGCAGTCGGTTTCCCAGTTGAAAGCTTCATTCTTTCTCAATTTCTTGAAGAAGGGGTTGCACCGTTTGGCTAAAGAGGAGATGAACTTTTCGAGTGCTGTTATTCTGCCATTCAGCTTCTGAACATCACTATAAAACAACTGTAAATTAGCGACAACAATATTTTCGTTGCCAATTTGCTACGGTTTCGCGACTGTTTTAGAAATCCGTCTGGGATAGGTTAGTTTTTATTTTTTTGCGACGAAATAGCGACAAAATGAATAAACAGACGCTAATTATTGGCGGCAAATATACGTGCCATGTTTTGCGACAGAATTAGCGACAAAAGATCCTTCGCTAAAATTTTTTATTTTTTTCGAATAATTAGTTTCTGAAAATTTAGCGACGAATGTTTTAGTCGCTAATTGTGGAGGGAAAATTTAGCTCCACTTTTTGCGACGGTTTAGCGACGAAAATATTTGTCGCTAATAGTATTAGATTTTAGCAAAGAATATTAGCGACTAAATTATATTGTCGCTAAGCCGTCGCAAATAAAAATAAAAAATAGTTTTATTTGATTTCAAGTATTTTTGATATAGATGGATTTTTTATTTTGAAACATAAATTGATAAATTATATTATAATTTGACAATAATTGTTTTATCAATTATCTCAAAATTTAAAGTTATTTATTTAGAAAATTTACACTTTTGATAATAATAGTAATAAACTATTTGTTATAATTATTATATAATTATATTATGAAAATTAATAAAAATAAATATTTATAAAATAGTAATATAAAATTTATTATCTCATTTAAAATAATTATAAAAATTTTATGATTTATTTTTATTTTTATTTTGCAAAAATTTGATCAAATATTAAATTATTAGAAATTATAATTATATATATTTATCAAACCATCTTAAAATCTAAAGATAAAATAATGAAAATTGGCAGGGACATTATAAAGTTTTACTTTTAATTTTTCGCTTGCAATCATATTATATTGTAATTGTATTTTTTACGTGTAATTTTATTAATTATACCTTATATTTAACTAAATATAATTTACTTCTAAAAACTAGTGAAATTGACCTTTTTATTCACATATCTTAATAAATTATGTATTCATTATGTGTGATCACATAATTATCTATAATCAAATAGATGAACAGTAGCATCCAAATAAAGAGATTTGGTTGTTCATTAAATTTTAACTTGTTTTAAAAATAAATAAATCTAAACTTATCATAATAAATATAAATCTACGTTCAACTATATGTGGTGGTTATGTAATGCCCCAAAACTTGAGAGGGAGATTTTTAGTAGTTTGATGCTCCTTTCCACATCCGCAATAGCCGGTAATTAATAGATAGATCGAAAAACAATTCCTAACAATACTAAAAAAGTCAGTTATCTTAATGAAAATAAGAAATAAGATCTGAAATTGGGGAATTTGATCTGTAACGCTCCAAAATTTGATTCGTCTGAGAATACCTTTTAATATTTGAATAATACTTCTGATATCGGTTCACAAGGGCCAATTTATTGAAAATTTTATACGAGTGAGTATAATTTCAAGGTTGGTAAAGCAATTTTTTTTTGTCTAAAGTACAATTTAGTAACGAATAAAAAAATAATATTAAGCTAATAATAATAATAATAATAATAATAATAATAATAAGGAAAGTGTAACACCCCGACTTTGAATTACCCGAATAATAATTAGATTGATTCGTAACTTTTGTTCGGACTTGAAAATAAATAAATACAAATAATGAGAATTAAAGGAAAATTGAATAAAATAGTTAATATAAGTTGAACTAAAGATGAATTAAGGGCTCAATTGCATAAAAGAAGAAGGATTTAGGGCTTAATTGTTAAGGGTGTAAAAGTTGAGGGACTAAAGTGAGAGTTTGACAAAAACTACGTCGTTTTGGGCTATTTCACTTTCCTATTTGGCTGAATCGGGTTCCTCCTCTTCCTTTAACTCCCCACTGCCCTCTTTCTCCTTCCTCTCTCCTTCTCTCCTTTTCTTCGATCAAGCTTCACAGCCCCTCCTCCTCGCCTTCGCTGTCCCTCACCGGCCTTGTACTCCGCCGTCGCAGCCCCCCAATGCCACAGGTAAGTCTGTTTCTCCCATTAATTACTGTTTCTCCCATGGCTGTGTGTTGCATCATAGATCTGGTTTTTATGCAACCTTCTTCATAATTTCAGGGACTTTTCTTAGTTTTATTTTTGAAATTATTTTTAGGTTTTAGTTCTTCTCTTTTGTTGTTCTTAGTAGTTCTTATGTTAGTTTAGGTTAGTTTTTAGTTCTTATGTTAGTTTAGGTTAGTTTTTAGTTCTTCTCTTTTGTTGTTCTTAGTAGTTCTTATGTTAATTTAAAATTGAAGTTGTGATTGAAGCGATTCCCTGTTGATCCGTGTTGCTTTAATTAGATCTACTAAAATTTCACTTCTTGAACGTAAAAGTTTTCAACTTTAAAGAAGCAAGAAGAATAAAGTTTTAGCATAAAGTTTCAGCCTTTTTCTTCCATATAGTGGACGAGAAAGGGGGAAAGAGAGAGAGAGGCTTTTGGGTTCTTTTGTGTGTTGACAAAAAACCTCAATTAAAGCCATTTTTGTTGGCTTTCACTTCATTTTTGTTGAATTTTGAGTGATTTCTGAACTGGAATTTCTCTGGATTCTCACTATAAGATTGCTGATTTTTAAAAATTTTTCAGCTCCTCTACCAATGCAGTCTCTGATTTCACGGTGAGTTCTCAAGCATGCTTATTTTCCTTCATAACTTACTGAATTTCTTATTTTGGTAACCCAAATGACCAAAAAAGTTTATTTCTTTATTTCAATTACTAAACAATTCGAATAAAGTTCGTTCCTTTATGCTTTTGGATTGACTATTATGTTGGCTTTTCTCTTGGGTGTTGTGGGTTTAGATTATAACTCTCTTTCTCTGAATTTATATATGCCGTGGAGAATATAGCAGTTTTAGTTACATTAATATCAATTCAATATATTGTTTTGTGTTAAATTGAATATTAGAAGATGAGAGATGTAAAATCGTTCTTCGGATCCTTATGTAAGAGTATAAGCTTTTAAGTTGAGTTTTCTTTTGATGTGGTATCACAGCCTCTTCAACCAAAATGCGCAATGTCAAAAAACTTGTCACTTTAATTAAAATTCAGCTGAAGGTAAAACAGGTTTTGAGTTGGTGCAGTAGAGATGTAAATTATTTTTGAAACCCTGGTTAACAAGCTTGAGCTTTCTGCTTCAACCATCCATGTTGCTCTAAAACAAAATATTTGTTTCATGTGGAATGGATGATATCTGCTGATCAAAATTTTTGACTGTTCTGATTTTGGTTTCTCTATTAAGTTGCTTAATGAATCTTAATTACATGCTTGGTCTGAGTCCTGATTGTAAATATTGATCTTACTGCTATTTATATGCAGGGAAAATAAGCAATAGAGGTATAAAAGATGATGGAAAACAAAAGAAGTCCCTGTGCTGTGGATCAAAGCAGTCTCACTACCCTTGCAACCAAAAGTCATAAAGCTGACATTCCTATGTCCACAAAGGTTTTTTCCAGCACCCACTTTTCTTCCCTTTTTATACATTTCTACTGCTGGGATACAGATTATCGAGATTAGCACTGTACTTTAGGTCCTCAGTTATATGTTCTTTTTGTCCAATAAATTTGTAAAATTGATAGGACCAGTTTCATGTTTCATATAGAAGATAGGCAGCACCTAGGTGATGGAATGTAATTAATGAATAGTGGGAGCAGAATAGATATATTTTGTTTGAAAGTATTTTTATGACATTGAAACATGCATAAAAATTGGCTATTTATGGTTCATAATTATAGTTCAATTCAACAGCTATCTATAGGCAGTCTCTGCTCATAACAGGTGCTATGCATATATTTGGTCCTATGTTTTATACATTGTTTTTCATGCCTTAAAATGAATCGATTTTTTTTTTCCTTCTTTTGGCTGGGTGACTTATTTTATTCTGTAAAATCATATCATAGCTGCTCAATTGTGCTTCTTATTTGACTTTTAGGAATAGGAGAGGAAATAGAAGCTTGGTGAGAAGATTGTAGCTCTGCAGCAGCTTGTTTCCCCGTATGGAAAGGTATGGATAGACAACTATTTGTTAATTTATGGGAAACCATATTGTGATAAAAAAATGCATTACTTGATCACTTGCATGCGCTTATTTTACCTATTGGATTTTAGCGTTGGAAATTCAAGCTCTTGTTTCATGCATTATCTTTAAATTAAAACCCATCCATTTCAACTACCATTATATAGCCTTCTTTTATTTTGTGCAGACAGATACTGCATCTGTCCTTCTGGAGGCAATGGACTACATACGATTTCTTTACGAACAAGTTAAGGTTCGACCTTCTTTTGCTTTTTTACTTTCCTTATCTTAGTTTTCTACTTGTTTAAGTCATACTCTAGCTGATTTTCATGCAGTGGCAAATTCTTATATGAATGAAATTTAATCTGAAGTTAATAACATTTGGCAGCTCATCGTATAATTTATTTTTGAGGAAAGGCTAAGGATTTGATGAGGAAAAACTAGATCATGTGGACTAATATGATGAGGATGCAAAATAACACAAAGATAAACTAATAGACATCACTTATGGATGGTGTTTTAAGAAAAGTTGAAGAAACTAGCATTTATTCAGGATTTGGTGGAAGGAACTTTAATATAGGTTTATTTTTTAATTTCAAATGTATAAGGATAATAATGCCTTCTGTATTGCTATCGTGATTATATGTATGCGTGATTATATTTAAACTCCTTTAAATTGAATCTAAGTTTATTTCAAGTTCAACATTTTAAAGAGTTTTGCTAAATTGATCCAATTGCAGCTCAAAAATGCTATTGTGATTATATGTATGCATATGTGTGTGTGTGTGTGTGTATGCACAATATTACAGTTGACTAAAATGCTCTATTTGTAGCTAAATACAATGGTTTAAATTACAAGGATCCACCAAATGATAAAAAAATGTCCGATTAGAGCTTGATGTTTTTTTGCAACTTTTTGTCTTCATATTGGCAGCAACTTGGAGTGTTTTTATACTTGCATCCTATGTGGATGATTGTAATGGGTGGTGTTGTGCTGTAGCAAACGACTAAAAATCATGTTTGGATCCATTGTATTTATAACTTCATAATTTTTTTATGGGATTTGGTTGCATTAAATTTGTGAAGAATATCCCATCTTGACAGCACCAATTTAGTGTGTTTTCTTGGTTTTTTACATTAATTTCTAGAAATACACTTATATTATTTCATATATTACTTTTTTATTCTATTCTATTCTATATATATATAATATATATATATATATCTCAAATCCTATTTTCTTTTTATCACTCTCAGCCACCCACTCCATTTTTTCTCTTCTTCCATCAGCTGCTGTGCATGTGAACTATCATTTCCTGCAATTTTTTAATAAATAATTAAATATATCAAACATTAGTACTATTTTTATGTTGTGTTTTAACTTCAATAATTATTTAGACTATTATTAAGCCATTTTTTACTTTAATAACATTCTACAAATTTTATGGATTACAGAGCATTTTTAAATGCAGGTGAGAAAAGGAGACTTTTTTGGCCAGAATCTCAAGTGCTGGTTCTTTTTGTGTTTAAATATTTGGCTTTTTCATATTGTAGGTTCTTCTAGTGTTTCAATAGATTTAGTTTGTTTGCCTATTGACTAGTTTTGTTAATTGGTAATTCTGATTTTTCATTGTGGTATTGCTTATCATAGTAGATACATAGATATATAGGTAGATAGAGACTAATAGTGAAATAAAGGGAAAGCATTAGTTATAAAGGGAAAGCATTTCAAAACTTAAGTTAGCTAATTTCTGGAGAGAAAAAACTTAAAAAAAGAGTCTCAATAAAGTGCTTTTACCCATTGGAATGAGGGGGCTACCTATAGTGTCCATAACTAGTGTGTTGAAATTGAGATAATTGAGTGCTAATCATGACTATATTAATAAATGTAGGATTAGATCTGCTGTTCCATTTCAGCTAGAGAGAATTTTCAGTCAAGCCGATCAATAAGAAATCTTATTTCAATTACAGCTAATTTAGAATCCTATTTCGATGTGGCATTTGATTGAAACTGCTAAAGACTTGCTGTATTTGGGATCCGAATCTGTTGAAAATGAAGGTAGTTTTTGGCATATGTGAAATAAAGGGAAAGCATTAGTTATATAACAACTGTGATACCTAAAACTAAAATTAATTCTGACCTGTGGGATTGTTTATGCTAAATCTTTGTTGTGTTTTATTCTAAAGAAACTGTTTCAAGAGTTAAGTTGGAATGTTATGTTGTAAGCATAAACGCAACAGGAGTGAGTAAATACGCAAGAGAAGAGAAGGAAAATGCTGTAGGAAAATACAGAAGAAGGAATAATGAAAAGGGTAGGTAGAGTGGGTAAGATGATGATCACGGTATTCCTTTATCTTGTAGTTTGTGAATTATTGCTAAAATCTATTTCCTTACATCATTTAATGCTGTTTTCTCTTTTAATTGAAATGCATGTTTCATTTCCTGTGGTTCATCACCTCATTCTATATGTTGAAAATTGCATTGCATATGATTGCATTTGTAAAGCATTCCCTGAAGATATTTGACCACTGAGAACTCAAATTTGGATATTGTTATTTCCAGCTAATTTGAGATATTGTCATAGTGCAAGTCCATTAATAACATGAGGGCGTGGTCTTTCTGCAGATGGAACCCCAATGGAGACGGGCACAATCCCTCAAGAAAGCAATTGAAGACCAGATCAAAAAGGGTAACAATCAAAAATCAAATATTACCCTTCTCTCTCCTTTCCTCTCAGTCTCAATAATAATGTTGTTGATGTTTTGGTGGAGCTGCTGATTATTATTAATTTTTTTTCCACATATGGTATAATTGGCATAGGTATTGTTGTAACAACTGTGGAAGTGGTTGCTGGTGGCATTACTGTAGCTCTTGCGCGAAGAAATTAGCCTTCTTTTTTTTTTGAATTTATTGTTTTTGTATCTCTTGATATGCTGAAGTATTCAGTTGATGGGGAACTATGACAAGATTTTAGTTGAATACACAATGCACATGTTATTTGTTTTGATGTATATGAAAAGATTCTTGAAAAATTACCCAATTGCATTTTGTAATTTGCAACATTTCATAATTTGTTCTAAGCTGATAGAAAAGTTGAATTACATACTATTATAATATATATTTTTCAAACTATGTGTATTTTGGAATATATTCTGATTTGGAATAAATATGTGTGAGATTATTGTTATGTACAGGATGAAAATAAATAAATATCATTGTATACAGGATTAAAATTTTAAAATACAGCAAAAGAAAAATTTAATTATGTAATAATTTAGCGATGGATTTGTGACAGAAATCTGTCACTAATGTGTAATAGATATAATTTAAGAAATAATTAGCGATAATATTAGCGACTAATATTTCATTGCTAACTTTTACAGTTAATTTATAATTAGCGACGCAATTAGCAACGACAAATTTAGTCGCAAATATTATTATTATAATATCGGAGACTAATTATAAAAATAAATTAGCGACGAAATTTTTTGTCAATAAATTAGCGACTGATTTTGTATTCCATAGCAAATATATTCGCGATTAGGGTATTAGCGACTGTTCGTCGTGCCGTCGCTAATTTATTTTAGCTACAAAATTTTCGTCGGTAATTAGCAGTTTTTTGTAGTGCATCTTTCGCACTGCTCAGAGGTTGCATGTCCAATATTGCCTTTATTTTGTCAGGGTTAGCTTCAATGTCCCTTTAGGAGATCATAAAGCCGAGGAATTTTCCCGAAGGCACCCCGAAAATGTATTTATCAGAATTGAGCTTCATCCGAAACTTATTCAATGTGTTAAAGACCTTTGCCAGATCTGCATGATGTTCTTCGGGGCTTTTGCTTTTGACGATCATATCGTCAACGTGAACTTTCACATTCTGCTCGATCTGATCTTTAAAGATTCTGTTCATCAATCGCTGATACGTGACACCTGCATTTTTTAACCCGAACAACATGGCTTTGTAGCAGAAAGTGCCATTATCTGTGATGAAGCTGGTCTTTTCTTGATCCAGTAACCACATCATAATTTGATGGTATTCAACATATGCATCGAGGAGGGAATAGATGGCGTGGCCAGCAGTGATGTCCACCAGTTGGTCTATGCTAGGTAGAGGGTAGCTGTCTTTCGGATATGCTTTGTTAAGATCCGTGAAGTCTACACACATCCGCAGCTTTTTCGACTTCTTCTTTACTAGCACAACATTGGCAAGCTATTCCGGATAGTCAACCTCTCGGATCGTACCTGCTTTTAATAGTCTATCCACTTCCTCAGAAATAAATTTCCTTCGATCGGGAGCATACCTTCGCAGCTTCTACTTGATCGGTTTGTAAGCTTGATCCACATTAAGTTTGTGGGTGATTACATTAGGATCGATTCCGGAGATATCTTCTGGCTTCCAGGCAAAAGATGTTTGGTTGATCATCAAGACTTGCATGGCGACCTCCTCGACCTCTGCACTCATGGTAGTGCCTATTTGAGCACTCTTGCCTTTTGAAAGTGTAATTGCCTTGACTTCTTCCATAGGATCCATTCTCTGCCCCTTCGCCTGCTTAAATCGCTCTAGCCCTGGCTCCACCATCATGACCTCTTTTTGGTGCTTGATCATGGTGACATAGGCCTCTCTGGATTCCTTTTGGTCACCCCTTAGAATGGCAATGCCTCTCCTGGTTGGGATCTTCATCATCATGTAACGGATGCTGGTGACAGCTCTAGTTTGAAAGAGTAGAGGCCTGCCAAAAATGACATTATAGGCAAAAACCATGTAAATAACCATAAAAGTTACCTTGCAGGCCTAGGCCAAGGCCTCTTGGCCAAGCTCAGTGAATAGCTCGACAGATCCTACCACTAGGACGATGGCATTGCTAAGTCCAATTATTGATATTGCGTTCAGCTTGAGTTCCTCGATCGGCAGCCCCATGGCTCTGTATGCTTGGAGAGTGAGCATATTCATAGCACTTCCGTTGTCCACCAATATCCTCTTTACATCGAAATTATTGATTTGCGTCCTGATGATGAGAGCATCCTTATGAGGAAATATTACATCTCGTGCATCCTCACCGGATATGGTGAAGGGAGCTGGTCGCTCGGCTGTCTGGGAGATGTAGACGTCTTTCTCCTTTCTTTTCCTGGAGAGGTCCTCTCCATAGGATGACCCACCAGTGATCATGTTTATAACCCCGGAGTACGATCAGTGGGGATCTTCATTCCGTCGTCGTAGTCAGAGTCGAAATCACCTTTCTTAAGGTCCGACTATCTACAGAGACTTTCCCCTTTGGTCAGACTTACAAACTTTTTGAGGTACCCTCTTTGCAGGAGCCGTTCAATTTCTTCTTTCAACTGAAAGCACTCGTCGATTGTATGACCGACATCTCTGTGAAACTTGCAGTACTTGTTATGGTTTCGGAAGTTTTTGCTTCTTTCGTCAAGCTTTTTGGGCCAATTCACATTTCGATGCTTTTCCTTAATACACATCAATACCTGTGCTGGGTTGGTATTAAGTGGAGTAAAGGTTCGAGTCTACTGCCTGCTACCCCGATCGGACTTGAACCGCTCGGCCTTCTTTTTTTTCCCAGATTTCTCGAAGTAGAGGCTCTTTCAAAACTCCTTGCTATCCGTTCGGATATAGAAGCTCGATTAAATGACCATCCATCTGGGTACTGGAGCCTGTCCATAATGTTACTCCGTCTGCCTCGGCTGGACCTCAAGGCATCATCCAGCTGAATGTGTTGCCTAGCTCTTTCCATTAGATCGAAAAAGCTGGCTGGCGGCCTTGTTATAATTGATTCAAACAATGGCTGATCAACAATACCATTGGCCAAAGCAATGGATGCCATTTTCACACTTATATTTCTCACCTCCGATATTGTGGCTTGGAATCTGTCGATGTAGTTTCAAAGACTTTCATCAGTCCTTTAATAGAGGTTACACAAATCGCTCACAGATTTTGGCGCTCGTATCTGTACAATGAACTGTGTGATAAATAGTTCTTTGAGTTGTCGGAAAGAAGTGATTGACTTCTGGGAAAATTCATGAAACCAGTTAAGGGCATCTCCTCCCAAGGTGGTGGGGAATATCCTGCAGGCAATTCTTTCATCGTAGGTATAAATCTACACTTTGATTAGATATTCTGTAAGATGAGTGGCATGGTCAGTTTTACCTGTATACCTGTCTATTACCACATCTCTCCACTTGAAAGGTAGCTCAAACTTCGTGATCTCCCTGCAAAATGGGGAAGCTATATTTTCACAAGTGTTCCTCTCGAACATGCCTTTTTTGGGACCTGTCAAGCCAATCTGCTTGAGTTTCTGCTTGAACCATTTGTCCTCTCTGTTTATGGCTATTGAGGCAAACTTGTCTCTCCGTCCCTTCGTGTGGCTGCGATTTGGAGTGCATATAAAGGACAGATCGTCCTTAATGGATGAGGTGGAGGATTTGCTGGGGATATATGAAGAGTCTCTATTCGAGGACATTGTCCCCTTCCCCTTGTCGTATTTACCTGGGGTTTTAACCCCTGCTCTTCTACTGTCATGAGCTCATGGCTCGTTAATGAAAATTTCTCTGTTCCTTCTTCTTCCGAAGTCTTCGGCCATGAAGTCCATTTCATGACCTTTTTCGAAAGTTCTAGGCATTTTGCCCTTTTTTAGCGTTTGGATAATACTCTTAGTGAAGTCACTAAAAATGGCGCTCATGTTCCTGATAGTAACAGGAGTATTCTCCGGCTATTGCATAACTACATCGTTGAAATCTAGAAGGAGATTACCCCTGGTAGGTGATCTGGAAGATCTCTCTCTTCTCCCTGAGGGTCTAGATCTGCCCTGACTGTTGCGATCATACGCTCCAGAAGCTATATGTTTATTGGATCTTGAACCTGCCATTTTCTCTCAATGAGAGCACCAAAATGATAAAGCGTGGAATGTCTTTATCTGAGAAAGAGAGTCGGCAGTGATCTTTCCCGATCGGATGACTTGATCTTGCAAGAAGGAGTGCCCAATCAGACCAGACGTTAGCACTCCGAAACTTAAGTTAGTAGCTTTATAGAGAGATAATATTTAGAGAGAAAATCTCAAATGTTCAATACCTGGAGCCATTATACTTTTAGCTATTTATAAGAGATAAAGGAGGGGTACTTGAGTACCTTAGGATGTGATAACTGGCAGTTGGAGCAGGTAAGCGACGATGTGACAGGGAGCAAGTGTAAGGTATGGGCGCTAGCTTTTATCAGTGTACTGATAGGACACGGCATTCCATCAGTCCGATCGGATATCGTGCCCTTCTATCTTGTGTTCCAGCTCGTGTTTTGTCCGTTTTGCTAATAGGCCTTGGGCCCTGTCAGTGCAATTGGATCGACTAATTGGACCTTGGAAAATATTTTTTTCGTTGGTTATCACTGCCTGACCAATTCGAATGATATATATATAGTTTCATTTCCAAATTGTTTGTGTGTGTATATATATATATCATTTTTTTAAGAATAAAAATATGCTTAACAGGCAAACATGTACTAGTTTTAATATTTGCGGAACAAATTTTTTCTAAAAAAAAATATTCCGGGGCAAATATGCATTACTTTTAATATTTTATTAGCCAATTCTTTAAAAATAAAATAAAAAGTTTTACTTTAGTGTTAAATACTTTTATTATTTTTTCAATTTTTATGGTAAAAAAATTTTTTGAAACAAAAAAAATATTTTGATTTTACTATTCAAGTCTGATTGGGTTTGAATTTATTCATTTGGTAGCTGCTAATCTATCCCGTTTATAAGATTAACAATTAATTAATTAAAAAATAATACTTCACTTCTATATTATATGTAAATTTTAATTTTTTTATTTATTTTATTATATTATACGTCTTATTTCAATAATGTTTCATTTTTTCATCAATTCCTAAAGAGAAAATGAAAAAAAAACTAAATATTAACAATGGGATAATACTTAAAGCAAGACCAAGACTTCCTTAAGTCTTCGCAATAAAAACAAGAATACCATCAAATCAATTAAATTGTGGTTCTTAAGTTTCATCACGTTATTGTCAAGTATAAATGCATAGTAGTATATATGAAATGAATTGGTTAAACGATCCATTAATAAAATTTTTAATCAATCTATTAATATTAATTTTAAAAATTTTTTAATTATCAATTAATTCATTAAAATTCGGTTAAAAAGTCCACTAATTTTCATTTTACGATTTAGTTAACCAATATTTTTGAAGTAAACACTAAAATTTTGTAGCATACAATTATAATAAAATTTGTAGCATACAAATTTTTTTCGAGATCCAATTTAAATTAATTTTTTTAAAAAAAAAGAAAAAAAAAGTCTTAGAAAGCAAGCTCAATTTTTTAATAATATTTTTATGGTGACTTAATCCAAGGTGCCTGCGGTAGCATTCAAACCGAAAAACTGGTTAAAGCCATAATTGAATTATGGTGAGTTATTCATTTAAATTATAATGAAAATTGTAAAAAGATAGTTCTTTTTCAGATTTTCAGTTATAATCTATTTTATATATTTTAAAGTTAAAATCAAAACAAAACTAGAACCAAAATTCGATTTCTCTATGCCCAAAAGAATATACAGCAACGTAATTTCTATTATTTTAGAAATTAATTAAGCTCAAAATTTTTTAAACTTTTTAATTTTTCTAAAAGTAGTTCGAAATTTGTATAATCATTAATATTCAATTTTTGATGTTGAAAATGGAACCTTTTGTTTTTTCATTTATTTATTTTTTGCTATTGTTTTGGTTTTAATGATACAATTTAATGTAATGACATGATTAAGTAACTACCTTAAATATTAAAAAGTAAATAATGAAGAAATTAACATCTTTTTGTAATGTAATTGATTTAAAAAATAAAATAAAAATTATTAAAACCAATAAAAAATAAAAAAATATTTTGGTTTTAAACTTAAATAATCAAAATCCAAACCGTCCCAAAAGGTTTCCATCTTATTTCTGTTCATAAAGCTGAAATTGGTTATTCTAAAATTGAAATCTGCGATTTTGAAACTGTGATTTTTAGTACCAGAAAACTAAAAAGTAAATGAAATACAAAGTTTAATAAAAATTACGAGGAATTGATTAATTCGTCAATTGAAAAAGACTTATTAATTTGTGACTTTGAGATTTATTTATTTTTATTTAGTTTTTAACAGAGAAAGAATTGTTTCATCACGTTATTGTCAAGTCTAAATGCAGGGTGGCCAAGGTTACATTCAAACCGAAAAACTAAAAAAATTTAAATTATGCTGATTTATTTTGCCCTTATTTTTAGTACCATAAAACTAAAAAATAAAAATCTAAACATTTTCACATTGTTTATTTTTTATGAATTCCTCAATTGAAAAAGATTTATTAATTAATTTGTCACATTGTTTATTTTTATTCTATTTTGTTTTATCCGTCAGAATTTATTTAAAAATAAAATAAAAAGCTTTCAAATTTAGAATCACACGTACGTTGTTTTAGAGGTCAAAGTGAACCAATCCTTGCTCTAATATTAATTGCTCATCTCTTTCTTAAATAATTAATATTTGGAAAATGAAATTAAGATGACGAAATTTCTAAAGGCTGTAAAATCTTTCCACGATATCAATTCTCACACACTATAAATTGAGGGTTCTTCCTCTATATTCAATACAATCATCAACTTTTTACATATTGTTTATGAAAATGCAAATGAGTCCCTTTGTTTTGCTTTGGTGGCTTCTCATCTGGCCAATCTTTGCTGTTGGTTGCACCTTTACTGGGTGCATTCAGAGGGAGAGGGATGCTCTTCTCAACTTCAAATTCCATCTCACTGATCCTTCTAATCGACTCGCAGATTGGACTGCCAATGGAGACTGCTGCAATTGGACTGGAGTTGTCTGCCACAACATCACTTCTCATGTTCTTCAGCTCCATCTTCGTACACTTTCTCTTGAAGAATATTATGGCCCTGATTATCCAAAGTCAGAATACTATAGTTTTGAAGAAGACGAATATGAGGAGTATTATGAGAAGTCCGCATTGGGTGGAAAGATGAGTTCTTCTCTGGCTGAGTTGAAACATTTGAGATATTTGGACCTCAGCAATAGTGATTTTGGAGGAGTTCCCATTCCTACATTCCTTGCTTCCATGGGGAGTTTAAGATATCTTAACCTCTCTCAAGCTGGATTTGGAGGAACAATTCCTCCTCGGCTTGGAAATCTCTCTAATTTACACTATCTCAATCTTCGAGGATCCTATTTATACACGCATAGTGTTGAGAATTTAGATTGGATTTCTGGTCTTTCTTCTTTAGAATTTCTTGATCTGAGTTATGCAAACCTTAGTAAATCATTTGATTGGGTGAAGTTCATGAATTCACTCCCTTCTTTGGTTGAATTGCACTTGTCAGCTTGTCAGCTTGCAGGTTTCAATCCTCCCCTCAATCTCAACTTTTCTTCTCTTTCCATCCTTGATCTCTCATAAAATTATTTTGGAGGTCCAATTCCAAATGTTCTTCAAAATATGACTTCTCTCCTTAGGGAACTTGACTTGTCATCCAATCTTTTCAATTCCTCCATGCCCAATTGGCTATACGGCCTCAGCCATTTACAAAATCTCAATCTTCAATCAAATTACTTGCAAGGTCAAATTTCAAGTGCCATTGACAACTTGACTTCTCTCGTTAGCCTTGACTTGACATACAATGATGAACTTGAATTTGAACAAGGGATTCCAAGTTCATTTCAAAACCTTTGCAACTTGAGGTCACTTCATCTGTCTAGTGTCAAAATAAATCAAGAAATAAATAATTTCCTTGAAATTTTGTCATCAGGATGTTTCTCAGATGGGCTTGAATCATTAGAGTTGGGTTATTATAATATGTCTGGTCATTTGACAGATCATCTCGGCCAGTTTAAGACTTTAAAGTCCCTTGACCTTTATGGCAATTTGATCCAGGGATCAATTCCAAGATCCTTAAAATATCTTTGCAATTTAAGATCACTAAGTATAGAATTTGTCAAATTGGGCCAAGAGATAAATGATGTCCTAGAAATTCTTTCATCGGGATGTATCTCATATGGGCTACAATCATTAGTGTTGACTAATTGTCAATTAACAGGTCATTTGAGCGATAATCTCAGCCAATTGAGGAGTCTTAGTAATCTTCATCTTTCTAGCAATTCCATCTCTGGCCCAATCCCATTGTCTTTGGGAGAAATGACTTCCTTGAAATCATTGAGGTTTGGCAGTAACAAATTGAATGGAACTCTTCCTGTATCTCTTGGACGACTTACGAAATTGGAGGAATTAGATATCTCAAATAATTTATTGGAGGGTGAGGTTTCTAAAATTCACTTTGCAAATCTCACAAAGCTACGCTATTTTTGTGCATCTGAGATGGGAAAAAACATTGTATTGAGCAGCCACGATTGGATTCCTCTGCAACTTGTATCCTTAGAATTAAGATCTTGGCATATTGGACCTCAATTTCCATTATGGCTTCATTCATTACAACATTTAACATCTCTGGATCTAACTCAGGAATCTCAGGTCTAATCCCTATTTGGTTTTGGGATAATTTGTCTTCTCAATATCATTTTTTAAACTTTTCTCATAACCAAATGAATGGCACCATTCCAAATATCCCTTATTATGTTGCTTCGGCAATAGATTTGAGTTCCAATAATTTTAGCGGTCCAATCCCTTTCTTCTTTCCATATTTGATTGCATTAGATCTGTCTAATAATTCATTTTCGGGGTCTATATCCAACTTCTTATGTTATAACAAGCATGAGAAGAAGGAAATGCAAATTCTTAATCTTGGAGGAAATCTTTTATCCGGTAAGATATCGGATTGCTGGATGAGTTGGGAAAATTTGGTGGCTATAAAATTGAGCAACAACAAATTTAGTGGAAATCTCCCTAACTCCATTGGAACTCTTGGCTCCCTTCAGTCACTTTCTCTTCGTGATAACAATCTCTCAGGTGTCATCCCATTAGCACTTGCAAATTGTACAAATCTACAAAAACTTGATGTTAGTGATAACAAATTCAATGGGAACATTCCAACATGGATTGGAGATGGATTTTCAGGATTGATGATTCTCAACTTACGTGCAAATAAATTTGATGGTCGCATCCCTAAGGAGTTGTGTCGTTTAGCTTTATTGCACATTTTGGACCTTGCAAAAAACAGATTCTCTGGTACAATACCTAGTTGTTTCTGTAACTTCACTGCAATGGCTGCAAGCAATGATTTTGATGGTAGGTTTTATATTTATTTTAGAATGGTTCCATTAATAGAAAGCACTATAGTGGTGTCGAAGGGGAAAGTTTTGGAGTACAGCACAATTCTTTTATTTGTAAGGAGCATAGATCTTTCTGATAACAATTTCTCGGGGAAGATTCCAAATGAAATAACAGGACTTGTAGGATTGCAATCGCTGAATCTTTCACAAAATGCTTTGGGTGGAAGAATTCCAAATAATATAGGAGCTATGCGATCATTGGAATCTCTTGATTTGTCCAAAAATCAAATTTTTGGTGAAATTCCTCAGAGCATGTCAAGTTTAACATTTTTGAGTTATTTGAACCTATCCAACAATAAATTGCGGGGAAGAATTCCTAAAAGCACTCAGTTGCAGAGTTTCAATTCATCTAGTTTCTATGGCAACGATCTTTGTGGGCCTCCGATGACCAACAATTGCAGTGTAAATGGTCCATCTGATTCCAACATCGAGAAAGCTGGAGAAAAAGATCACGGCAATGAAACTCAAATAGTGGATTGGTTCGACTTCTATGTAAGCATTGCTCCTGGATTCGTGGTTGGATTTTGGGGTGTAATGGGTCCTCTTGTTTTCAACAGACAATGGAGGCGTTCTTACTTCAACTTCTTAGGTCGTATGTGGGATAAGTTTTGGGTTTGGTTTCATGTATATGTTATCAGGATTTTCAAAGGTAACGGTACTTAGAATGTGCAATGTGTCTTCTTGTAATACATATCTATAGTAATAATTTTGAACTTTTTTGCGTATTTCTAGTCTGTCATTTATCCCATCTTTACTATTGCTATAGGGGTCTATTATGATAATATGATACTATGAAAAGCTGTTGTAGCATGTTAATGCTATGGTTTGAGTTTTGAGTTTTTATCATTTAGCATGGTGCTCTGTTGCCAAGTGCTGTAGGTTCTATTACATTTTTTCCTTCAACTTCAAATTGAAAATAAATTTGAAACTGTGCTTCACTATCATTTTTTAATTTGCCTAGAAACTATCTCAACTTTTAGCTTTAATTTGCTACACTTGAGTTTCTATCGATGTTTACTTAAGCTTCCTTTGAGCCATTATCTTCGCTTTGCATAAGAATGGTTGCGTGTTTGTTCAAATCCCTCCTAACACTTTTTGTTTCCCACCAAAAACTAAATTTAGAATGTGGAAAGTACCTGTCTGGATCTGCTCCATAGTTTTTTTCATGGAGTAAGCCAATGGATGAAACCCATGGGTGCATTATAGACACTGTTTTGCTTATGTAGCATTCAGCTTTTGGCTTGATTCACTAAAAAAATAAAATGGCCAGGTCTAGGCAAGGCTTTCCATTTAAATGTCAATTTGTTATAATAACTGAAATGACCTTATCTAAAAGTTGTATAAACAATTTCGGAGGTTAGCATCTACTTTTTGAGTTACTTTTCCTGTTTTCGATGTACTAGATAATGATGAAGGACCAGTTTGCAAATTGTGTCGTCCAGAAGATTCTCGATTCATGTACTGACACTCGGAGAGCAACACTACTAAATCGCATAAAAACACATGCACATGCTTTGAAGAAATATACATATGGGAAGCACATCGTTGCTCGGTTTGAAAGGCAATTTGAAGAAGGTAAGTGCTTTTCCATAGCTTGAATTTAAGTCTTGTGTTGCTAACATTCTCCTTGGACCTTATGAAATAGTATTCCCACACCTTGGCGTGAATATCTTTCTTGGATGAACTAGTACATGTGGCCAAATCTTATAATAACTAGCCTTGCTTTACTTTTTATGCTGTATTTATACTTTATGGGTTGATACTGGACCAAGTCTTCTATTCTTTGTAGTTTTCATCTCCATTTATTTAGGCTGGGAAAAAGCCTTCAAATACAATTGTACAGCATGAGACTCAACATACAAGGACTAAATTTTAATACTGGACATGGGAATCAAGAACTGAGGTGTTATAATTGTGCATATGCTTGAAGGGCAATCATAAAGTCGAAATATGGTTGAACCAGAAAAGTCAACTCATCATTAAAATCTCACCTGATTGACCAAACTAAATTCCTAGAATTACCAATTAGGGGAAGCTAATCAGCATGCATTTCTCGTCCCCAAGAACTTTGGTTATGTTGAACAATTATGTTGTATTAACCTGTGCACAGTTGCTACAGTTAATCATTCATGCGAGCTATTATATAACTGATTAACAAAATTTTCACTCCCAATTGACTTAACAGTACTGATATTTGGCAGACAATCAAACATCATGATAATAGTTCAGATAGTTCAGACAAGAAGGAAACTTCTCTCGACTGCAGTGCAGCAAAAGTCATGTCAAGAACCTCACACCTAGATGTTTTCTGAAATGTGAAAGTCCGATTGACTTTTTTATGTACTAGTATGATTTGCTTCCGGGAGCAGGAAGCATGAAGCATTAAGAACAGGGTTGATGGCGTAATATCAGTAAATATGTGTGCCTTGAATGGTTTGTTTTAATGTTCTACAGCGTAGTGTATCCAGGTCCAGAAGGAATAGAAACCATAATGTAGGAGTATAGACTATAGATTGCAACAGATCCAAGAGGAACTACTTGGAAGGAAAGGCTTCCTAATGACAGTTGTAGAATTGTTTGGCTGATTACTGTTTCTATTAAGTGTGAAAATATACACATGTATTTACATTTGGGATTAAGTGTGAAAATATACACATGCATTTACATTTGTGACACTCCCAAAGAGGAAAAGGTAAAAATGGGATATGAACTGATTGGATAGAAAGAGAGATTGAGTTCTCCTAATACTTGCTGATAAACTGTGAAGTCGTTTTCATTCCTTCGCTTACTACAGTTTTTTAATCTCCGCTTTGAGAAATTCTATGCTATGCCAAGGTCCGTACAACAGTCAATGCCAAATGGGGCATAACCAGGAAAGACAACGAAGTGCAGATAACTTATTCATCTGAGACATTTACACAGCGCTTTCGACTATTATTAGTGCAATAGACTACATTTTAGTAAAGATCAGACCGCTGGCAAATTTTTCCAACCAGGAATCGAAACAGTGGTTTTAGTGATTTTCAAGCCAAAAAAAAAAAAACAAAGAACTTTGATTGAAATGACTGGTTGCAAGCAAACACAATAATTAAATGAAACAAAATCTGCAGGCCTTTCACCCTGTGAGTACCTCCACCGGAATATTACCTAAACAAAACAATAGCTAGCACAGCGGATCTTCCCTTCTGGTTTCACAATGACTATCCTCTGCTGCCTTGGTTCATACTTTGATGTAATTATATGTAACATTCTAAAACTAAAATCACCAACCTCCTGACACTATATTTTTCAGACCACACACTAGAACATCCTGGGTTGTAAAACTGTGATCAAAACCTAGCCTTTCGTTTTCGAGCAGTGTATTTTGTGTCTGGAGGCACCATACATCCTTTATTTCTCATTTGCTCCTTTTTCCTCAATACCCATTCTCTGCCCTTACCTTTTTTGGATACCTTTTGCTTTTTCTTAGGTCTGTGCCGGTCTGAAAAGCTGACCTGTGAAAGGCATGTCGATATGTTAAGCAATATGAAAATTGTTCCAAGCATAAACAATTAGAGAATGAGTTAAAAGAAACTCACAGTCCTGTTTTCTTCATCTTCACTAATTTCATCATCAGAGCAACTTTCTCCCTCTTCGCCTTTTCCCTTGGGAACTGAAGTGGTTATGGATGGTGGTCCACAAGTGAGGACAAGATACTCCTTCCTGCTCTTGGTACTGCAATGGAAGAAGATTGCAAATGGCTTTCATGGTCAACTAAGAAAACAAATAAACCCCACCTTAATTCAAATATCCACTGGTTGTTCTCTGGCAAATACGAACCCATAACTTTAAACTATTTTCAACCATAACTCAACTATAACTTTAAAATATTTTGAACCATAACTCAACTATAACTTTGAAGTATTTCCAACTACAAATCATCAAATCACATGGACATGCAACAAATCCAACAAATAACAGTAAGATCCAGAACATAACTTGTAGCATTTGATAAGTAAAGACTAAACATCAAGATTGCATGGTAAAAATGAAAAGGTCATTTAGAAATTCTAACAAAATGCCTGGAGTACCTGTGTGGATAATCGATAACAACACCACCAGCAAATCCAGCATGCATTGCTGATCTCAAAATCAGCTCACGCTGTGCTATATTTTCAGGATACACTTGAAAAACTGCTCTTGCACCCCTTGCCAGGCATCCATATAATGATCCAAAGAATGCCCTAAAATAAAATTGACACACAAGTTAACAATAGAAGAGAGTAGGCATAATAATCTCCAAAAGGAACTGTATGCTCTTTCACAAAATCATAAACTAGACATACTTCAGTCGTAGTCTTGGTTCATGGGAGGACTTATCAGCATTGCATAGCCACTGCCACATTAAATCAAATGAAAAAGGTGAAGTGAGCAAGAAATTCAATCGAGTGATGTTAGTTGAAATTGACATCCAATAAGTTAAAGAAAATGTCATCATGACTTCACAAAGGAGAATGATGCTATGCACTCCATAATCATGGAAAATCTCATCCACATCAAGAAACTGGACATCTGGATGTGCAGCTATTTAAGACACTGGTAGAATCAACATAAACTAATCCATAACTTCAAAGTAATTTGAAGCTTTACCTTTCCACGGTAATAGATATAGATTTTTATAAATTTACAGAAAAAAAAAATAAAGATAAGATGCCGGAACATATACATGATGAATCTTTCAGTAATAAATCATTCAAGGAGCCCCAACAATCTCAAGAATTTTTTACCCAAAATTTTCTCATTGTATCTCTCCACTACTGCATCTACCCAAAATCTTCCTCCATTTCCTTCAATTTGGAATAGGAATCATCTATTTGTCATCTTCTAGCATTGGCAACTTCTTCCCATTGATCTATGTTAGAGTAAACAAAACTTTTGATAGAAAGTGGGAAATGCCAAAGTTTAGATGCATCAAGTGCAATACTTGAGAGGTCCGGCACAAAAAGACATAACTAGCTCAAACATTCAAAATAAGGACTAGCTGTTCATAATGATTCCAAAAACTAGGATCACAACAATCAGTGGATGAATTCTAAATTTGAAGAAAGAAAACATTCAAAATTTGTATAACAACATTTGATAAGGAGCAAGTTGATGGAAGAATTCTACAAAATTTAGCAAAATCTGACACAGTTCATCGTAAATGGTATACGCAAATAAATAATTTCTAACCTGAACAGCAGAGATACTGATGGCACCATCAACAACTCCAGAACGTAGAGCTAAGCCCTGCATCTCAATGCGAACACATTGTCATCGTAACAGAAATATTAAAGAAACCCATCAGCAAAATTGCAACTTCAATCACATATTATCACAAGAAAAATCAAAGGAAAAAAGGCAGTTGTTATTTAAATGACATCCCAGAGCATGAAAGGACGCATATAACTGCCCCATCAATGTTGCAAGAGAGAAAGTCTAACAAGGTGAACTTATAACAAACAGAATAAGGTTATAAAGCAATGTGACCACAAAAATACTTCTCATACCACTAATCTATACCTTCATAATTCATTCATATATCACCCATCTGGCCATGGCTACAACTGATACTTTGTGACCCTAGCCAATTCAATTGACTGACAAATCAAAACATGCAATCATATTAATATCTCCAAACAGAGTCCTTGACAAAGATTTCAATTTTAACGTTTTGTAGTCAGCTTTAAGTAATATCAGCCATCAGTTTTAAATTTTTTAGGACCACCTACACAAAATTTTGATTTATTTCAAAGCACTATATAGATTTAACAGAAATTTGACAAAAAGTTAAGAGACTTTGAGAAACCATTTCAGATTTGGATTTAAACAAAAAGGGATTCTATAGGTAATTAAGAGTAATTGCGCATTTTATCCCTAATGATTCCACTATATGTACCGTAGCTCAGATTGCATGGATGATATCGCAATAAAAGAGAGAGAGAAATAAAAAAACTGAATTTTAGGTGGATACCTGGCCCATGTCACCAAGTAAAAGGTCACCCTCAATCTCCCGCTCCAATGCGATATCTACATTGAAAGAAAGTAACATCAGCACTCTTCCATAAGAAAGGAAACAATAGAATATATTAGCAAATTGATCGAAATCGATAACAAACATACTTAGCATTGACCGTGAAATGTCTAAACCAATCCATTGGTGCCCCTTTTCAGTTAGTGTCTCTCCACTAAGTCCTGATCCACAACCTACAAAGAATAAGAAGTCAAGATTATCAGAATAAAGTCTAATAATTCTTGAAATAGAACTCATTGAGCCTTAGATGAAAAACAGAATTCTATGAAGAGTTGAAGGATTAAAACCTCAAACACTACAACTCCAAAGGCTAACAACATATTCAGGCAATGAAGGGTTTTCCAAAAAAAAAAACCCTCTTTTGTACATACCAATGTCAAGGAGTAACCAGGGAATTCCATCTTCAGGTAAAGCAAGAAGCTCTACTGCTCTATCTGATAGCTTTGCCTACAACAAAAACGCGAATGGCAAAGACACCAATTAAACAAATGAATCATAAAAAAGAAGAGCGATTGATGCCAAATTAATCTTCCACAAAAAAAAAAAAAACTAATGAAGAAATTAGCATTAAGAAAACACCTGAATCTCGATTATACGAGAAGAAGAAGTGTATTTGCGAGCTTCAGTGTCATCATAGAAAATCTCAGGTGGTGCTAACAGTTCAGGCCGACTTGACATCTCTGAGCTTAACAACTAAGAGCGAGAGAACAAGTTTCGACGAAGAAGATAAATGTGGCGGCTGGACTGTTTTCTTTTGCCCTGTGTTTGGATTAGGGTTAAGGGAGCGTAAGGAGGGCTAGCTGAAGGCAAGTCCGCACCGGTCGAAGGGGTTAGAGTAAAGACAGTAAATCACGGTGGCAACCGGTGGGGTGGCCTCCAAAATCACTTCATCCAAAACTAACCCAACCCAAACCCGAATCCAAATAATTTTATTAATATTCAGATTCCATCCTAATACGATTTTTATATAATTCACACTCGTTTCAAATTCATTTATTATTTACTGGAATTTGATCTGAAATTTAATAATTAATATATAAAATTTAATTAAATTATTATGCATTTAACTGAATATATTCAATATTAATAGTAGATTTTAATTGATAAAATAAATTACATAATTTATAAATATAAATTATATTTTAATATTATAAAATAAAATAAATATTAAATATAATATGACCACTATTGAACAGCAAGAGCAATATTGGAATCAAAGGGCTAAAACTTTTTAGCCGAAAGAGGGAGCTAGCAATTGGAAGTACTTCCGTGCCCAAGCCTGAAAATGCAAAAGAAAGAATAGCATTGATGCTTTCAAGAACAACTCGGCTGTTTGGGTTTCGGACTCTGTGGGTATGACAACACTGGTTAAGCAATATTTTGATGATCTTTTTATGCCTTCAACTTCAAATTGTGAGCCAGTGGTTAATTTGAGTACTTCTTGTATTTCAGCAGAAGACAACAATATATTGCTCGCTCATTTTTAAGCTAAGGAATTTAAATTGGCAATTACGCATATGCATCTTGATAAAGCCCCGGGACCTGACGGTATGAATCCTGCTTTCTACAAAAATTTTGGCATATTGTGGATAATGTTATTATATCTAGTTGTTTATCTTGGCTTGCATCCTTTACCTAATAAGCTGAATGAAACTACTATTGTTCTTATACCTAAGATTGAGAATCCTATTACTTTGAAAGACCTTAGACCTATTTCATTGTGTAATGTTGTGTAAAAAATTATATCTAAAATCCTTGCAAAAAGGCTTAAAAAAGTACTACGCTATTTCTAAAGGTCAATTTCTATTTATTGCAAGCAGACTTATTACTGATAATGTCTTACTTGCAGTTGAGTTGATTCATTATATGAAATCTAAAGGATCTAAAGGTAGTGGAGATGTTGCTTTAAAGATAGATATCAGTGCGGCCTATGATAGGATTTACAGGGATTTTTCGCAAAATATTATAATCAAGATGGGTATTGATATTAAGTGGGTTGATCTCATTATGCTTTGTGTTACTTCTGTCAAGCACTTTGTTGCTTTTAATGGGATGGAAGTGAGACTCAATGTTATTAAAATCGGATCGGATAAATAACCGGTAAGGTTGGGGGTTCGTGGTTCGACTGGTTCAATCAAGTTCAATCGGATTTTTTTCTATTTTTAAAATATTATAAATATTATAATTTTTTAAATACTATTGTATAAAAATTAAAAAAATATTCATCAAACATTAAATATATATCACAAATATTCTAATAATAAGTTACAAAATACAATTTTAATTTCATTATTACAAGTGATTAATTATTAATTTTTGAATATCATATGTTAGAAATATAAAAATACAATCATATTATAAAAATAATTTCATATTTAGATGGAATACTAATAAAATAAACACAAAAAATATTAACCTTGCATATATGAGTATAATTATATTTAATTACAATAAATTTAAATAGAAAATAAGTATATTAAATTATTAAGTGATATTTTTAGAATTTAAAATTTTAATTTTTCAAATAAATAAATAATAAAAATATATATATATATATATATATATATATATATATATATATATATATATATATATTTAATTTTTATTATTTATTTATTTGGAAAAAATTAGTATTTTAAATTCTAAAGATATTACTTAATAATTTAATATACTATTACAATGATTCAAATAGATAATAAGTATATTAAATTATTAAGTGACATATTTAGAATTTAAAATATTAATTTTTTAAATAAATAAATAAATAATAAAAATTTTGTATATATATATATATATATATTTGATTACAATGAATCCAAAATATAATAAGTATATTAAATTATTAAGTGATATACTTAAAATTTAAAATACTAATTTTTTTCAAATAAATAAATAATGAAATATATATATATATATATATATATATATATATATGGGTGGGTGGAAAATTGAAAATATTAAAAAAATGATTTTTTACACTTTTTGGCAAAAAATCCGGTTTTGTCGGCTCTTCGTGTCGGCTCTTCGGTTTTTCGGTTCAATCCGGTTTTTTTCAATCCAATTTTCAGTAGTTGAACCAATCAGATGGCCAATCGGTTCGCAGTTAAACCGATTCAACCGGCCGGTCCGGTTTTAATAACTATGGTGAGACCTATTATTCTTGAGAGAAGCTTGAGGTAAGGGGATCCACTCTCCCCGTACCTTTTTCTTTTATGCACAAAAGGGTTGTTTGCTTTGCTTCGTAAGGCAGATTTGAATGGGTATATTAATGGTTGTAGCATTGAATGGATCTATTAATGGTTGTAGCATTTTTAGAGGTAGTCCTAGCATCGCACATCTTCTTTTTGCTGATGATTCTTTTTTATTTTTTTGTGCTAATGTTATTGAAGCTGTACCTATTAAGCAAATTATGATCAATTATGAACTTGCTTCAGGGCAGGCTATTAATTTCCAAAAATCATGAATTTTTTCAGTAAAAATATTGTTGATCCTCTTAAGAATTCTATCTGTTTTGTATTAGAAGTTTTAGCAGGTATTGACCATGGATAATATCTAGGCTTACCGTATTTTATTGGGAGAAGCAAAAAGCACATTTTTTCTTTTTTGAAGAATAAGTTCAGTCATTGTACATATATTCGCTTGGCAAGGAAGATTTCTCTTTAAAGCTGGCAAGGAAATTTTATCAAATTAGTGGAACAAGCTATTCCTTTATATTGTATGAGTATTTTTCTCATACCGATTTCACTCTGTGAAGAATTACAGTGGATGATGAACTTTTTTTGGTGGGGTTTGAAGCAAAATGGTCAGAAAGTTTGCATTGGGCCAGTTGGGATCATTTATGTGCAAGAAAAGAATATGGTGGTATGGAATTCCAAAACCTTCATTTTTTTCAATCTTGCTATGCTTGCAAAGCAAGGTTGGCAGCTACTTTCTGGGTCGGATTTTCGTCTCTCAAGAGTTCTCAAAGCTAAATTTTTTCCTAATAGGAATTTCCTAACTATTAGGGTGGGTTACAATCCTAATGTTACATGGCAGAGTATCATTATGGCAAAAGAAGCTGTTCGACAAAGTGTTCGAAAAGGCATTGGCAATGGTAAATCTATTAATATTTGGGTTGATCCGTGGTTACCAAATACTAAAAATGCTTTTGTTTCTAGCACTATTGTGCCAAGTTTTGAGCGGTTGAAAGTAGTAGATCTTTTACTTGATAGTGGTTTGCAATGGAATAAACATTTGGGGCATGGTCTTTTTACTCCTTTTGAGGATGATTTAATTTGTTCTATTCCATCTAGTGAGGATAGATGGGTCTGGCTCTATTCAAGGAATGGAATTTTTTTAGTCAAATCAACATATTTTATTTTTAATAAAAATAAAGTGAATTCTCATATGCAGGTGCAAGGTTTGAACTGGAATCTTATGTGAAAATTAAAAATTATGCCAAAGGTTAGAAATTTTTTGGTGGCATTTATAAATGGCTTCATCCCCACTCAAGCCAAGCTTGGTGATAAAGGGATTCATATAGATAAAAATTGCTCTTGATGCTCTGAAAATGAATATTTTCTTCATGTTTTCTATTCTTGTCCTATTTCTTTCTCTATTTGGGATATTTGGAAACTGGAATATGTTCCTCCTAGTGATTTATTCATGGATTGGATAATATTAATGCATCAGATTTTATCCAATGAAAGGCTTGAAGAATTTGCAAGGCTGGTTTGAAAGTTATGGCTTGAAAGAAATATTTTTTTTTTTTTGGAATGGAAAGGTTGCTGATGCGTGTTCCATTATCAGTTCATCCTTGGAGTTTCTATGGTCTTGGCAGAATTCTCAAGTTCTTCAAAATCAAGCCGATAATCCTCATCATCCCTTATCAAGTGAAGCGAACCAGAATTGGTGGAGCCATCCTCCTCTAGGATAACAGAAATGCAATTGTGATGGGGGCTTGCTTTTAGGTATGCCTTCTGTGGGTTTTGGAGCGGTAGTTTGTGACCATTCTGACGCTTTTTTGGCAGTTATTTCTGGTCATCTTTATAGCCTTACTGATCCAACAATTGTTGAAACGCTTGCTCTTTGTGCTTCTTTGACATGGGTGTGCAGTGACTGACCTGATCCTGACAGTGTGGAGGTAGATTCACAAGTTGTTTATAGGGGAGTTCTTTCCCCTACATAAAATAGATACATCCTTGGAGCTGTTCTTGAGGATTGCAAAATTCTTCTTAATTTAAGTGTTGATATCTCTCTTATTTGGACTTGAAAACAAGTGAATTCAGTTGCATATTCTTTAGTTAGACATTCAAATCAATATTCTAGTATTCATTTTTTAAATTATATTCCTTTTTTGATTGCCATATGTTGGCTTAATAATATGGCCTTGCTTTCAAAAAAAATATAAATATTATTTTTAATTAAATAATAATTAATTTCATAATATGATTTAGATAGCAAGTATTCAAAAATATGAATCCGATCTCAATTTGAATCTAACAAGAATAATAAAATTAATATCTGAACCCATATCAAATCCATTTAAACACTATCCAAAATCATCCTTACTTTTCTTTTATGCCTTCAACTTGAGTAATGTATTAACCGAAATATATGTGTACTGGGCAACACATGAAGGAGTTTAACAATGGACATAAGTTAAAGGCTTAAGGCAACTGATCACATTAAAGCCCACTGAGCTCAATAAAGGCCATTTACCGTAATTGCAATAAAAACAATTAAATTGTACCAATATATATATATATATATATAAGTCTTTGCAATAAAAACAAGAAGACGCTCAAATCGATATATGTTATTGTGGTTCTTAAGTTTCATTATATATTTTATTGTCGACTACATATATATCTTCTATTTTTATTATCTTCCAAAGTCTTTGCTAGTTTATGATGGTGAACTATAATTCCGTGACTTTTGGGGCATCCATAGGGAAAATGATTGCATTCGATCGCCAAGACGGTTAATTTTAGTCCGATGGTGAACTATAATTTCGTGACTTTTGGGGTGAACATGAGGTTGGATAGGGCACTGTTAAATTAGCAAGACTTGGAAAAAATCATGAAAATAGATATATATGTACTTGACAATAACAATATGAAATTCAAGAACCACAACTTGATTGATTTGATGGTCTCCTTGTTTTTATTCCAAAGACTTAAAAATAGACTGTGATTGGATGACGGGACAGGAAAAATGGGTTCTCCTCCGATATAGCAAGTCACCTGAAAAGCAATAATGAAATTGAAAAGCAATAATAATGAAATTGAAAAGCAAGCAAGATTTCACAAATATAAAATTTCCGTTCATAATCAATTAATGAAGATATAACCAACAAACATTACAAATAATAACTGGGACTCATAAATTAGTCATTAATTCAGAAGTTATAAGATATTAAAGCCCATTAAATCCTAGTAATGATGCATATACACATAAATTTCTTAATCTTTAGGATTTTTCCCATCTTTTTTTTATATATATATCTAGAACTCATTTAATTCTTGATTAAATTATCCTTATTTAGAGAAGATTGTAATTTCATAAATTATCAGTTAGTAATAACTTAAAATAAATAACCTAATTTTTTCTTAAAAAATTATTAACTTTATTGCATGACATAAGAATCTTACTTTTAAAGAAAATCTTAAAAAAGATATATAAATTTAATTAAAATCATTCATATAGTAAGATAAAAATGGTTATTATGTATCAAAATCTTTCAATTTTTATGATCTTTCAATTTTCAATATTATTTTAGTACTACATGTGTAAAATTGAAATTATAAATACAGTGCTTTAATTTGTCCATGAATTGGTAGTTTCTTAGGATTTTCTATGATGAGGTCAAACTGAACCAATCCTTACTCTAATATTTGCTCATGTCTATTTTCAATAATGTTTTCAAATTTTCATCAAAAGTATTACAATGGGATAGTAAATAAATAAAGCAAGACCAAGACTTCCTTAAGTCTTTGCAATAAAAACAAGAAGGCCATCATATCAATTAAATTATGGTTCTTAAGTTTCATCATGTTATTGTCTAGGGATAAGAAAAAACTGAAAAGTAATTAACTGAAAAATTGATTTGAAATCGAATTAGTTTTTATTGTTAATCAAACTAATTTAACTAGTTTCAAATTTTGAATATTATTAATTTCGATTATTGATTTCGGTTTCGGTCCATATTCAGAAAAAAATAACGATTTCGGTTAACTAATCAATTTATTATTATTTTCAATTTAAGTTCGGCTTTTAGTTTTCTGATTTTGATACTGGTTAACCGTGATTGATGATTATCAGTCTTTATATATATATACACACACACGTCTTATAATTTTTTATTTTGTTATTTCTTTCTAAAATTTACATAGAGTAATAATTTAAAGTATATTTAAATTAAATTTTTATTTTTATACCTTAAATTTTTCTATTTTATAAAATTTATATAATTCTTTAAACTATATTTAAATTAAATCATTTTCTTTAATTATATATTATAATATTTATATAGAGTAACCAATTGATTTTTACATACGTTGTTTTTTTTTATCATAATATATGGTGTCCATATTTTACTTAATAGCATTTTATTATATTTTTTTTATATATTTGAATATTATTTTTAAAATTTAATATTATTCAATTCTTTACTAGAGTATTCAAGCATACTACTTTTCAACATATTAAATATATTTTATAATATTAACTATTAATTTTTTGAGTACAAATTTTAGCTAGCATATTATGTTTGTTTTGTAATTTTTATTTTAAATTGCTTTAATTTTTTTTATAATTATATGTTATAAATTTTAATGATTAATCAAAATTATTGGTTAATCAAACAAAAAAATCAAAATCGATGAATTGATTAACAAAATATAACGAATTAATTAACGGCTAATAATTTTTAAAAATTAATACTAATGAACTGGCTATTTTTTTTGTTCAAGTACATATGTATAAGTGTGAATATGAACCAATTAATTGATCCATTAGCAAAATTTTTAACCAATATATTAACATCGGTTTTAAGATTATTAACTATTAATTATAATCAATTCATTAAATTCGATTAATAAGTCCATTGGTTTCAGTTTTTACAGTTTGGTTAATATATATTTTTTGATTAGTCAGTAAAATTTTTAGCATATAATTATAAAAAGATTTGACAAAATCCAATTTAATTTCAAATATTCAAAACAAAAATAACATAACAAAGATAATGTACTAGCCAAAATTCATATTCAACTTTAATTATTTTTTAAATCTTATAATTAATTATTTTAATAAATTAATAGTTAATATTATAAAATAAATTTGATATTTATTGAAAATTAACATATTTAACTGCAATTTTGTTCTTGCACTTCAAAGGTCTACGGACATCTAATTGCATTATAATTCATGCATAATGCTTGAAAACATAAATGAGAGTTTTTGAATCATTGGCAATGAACTTACCTATAAAATTACCAAAGTTATTGGCCATCATTTCCAATATAAATCCTGCAGGTAGATCACTGTGAAATATACATGTCACAGAGGACAAATATAAATATAGTTAAGTATTATTTTAAATAATTAAAAAATAACATAATTTGAATATATTTTAAAGTATTATATAAATTTTATTAAAAAATAAAAAAATTAAGGTATAAAAATAAAATTATAATCTAAATATATTTTAAAATATTATTTTAAAATAACAGTTAAGTTAACTGATTTTTAAAAATCAAAATAAATAACTAAAAAATATTAAAAATAAAAATCAAAACTGAGGCTGTTAAACCGACTAAACAAAAAATTCAATTTAATTTCGAATCAATCATAAGGTTAACTAAATTTTTTATTTTTTTGCTCATTTTCAATTCCGTGACTTTTGGGGCATCCGTAGGACAAACAATTCCACTATCCAATCATTAAGGTAATTAATTTTATTAATTTTTTTTAAAAGGGAAAAAGTCTTAGAAAGCAAGCTAGAGGTTGACTGGTTAAAATACCATAAATGTAATGATTCATGACATTTTTTTTGAATGTAAATTAAATCTTCATTAATAATATAAAAGATACATTTGAGAAGTATATTTAAGAAATACAAATAAATATATAAAATTTAAAAATATATGAGATATACGAAATTAATAAAGTTATTAAAGTATATCTCCAAATTTTTTCAATAAAAATAGAGGATGATGATAACATGACACAGACAATCTGACTTTTATTGAGAAAATCAATTCATCTACTCTTCATAGAAAAATTTATTTCAAAAAGACGATAACTTTTATTAAGAAAAACAATAACCTTCAAATTTGAAGGCTAAATGTACGTGATAAAAATTTTAATTGCATTCAATAATAGCTAAAAGAATCAGATTTATAAAAACATAAAAAAATCTAAGCAAGCACAAAAATTAGATCTAAAATAAAAAATTTCATATTTGAGTTTTTCGAAATCAAAAAATAAAAAATTCAAAACACAAAAAAAAAAACAAATAAAATTAAAACTTCAAATTTATATTGATCTGAAAATTACTATAGACAGATTTGAAAATAAAAATAAAAAATTCACGTAAATTGAAAAATATAAATATAAATTTAATAAGGCCTAATGTGCAAATTTGCCTTGAAAATTTTCAAAAAGATCAATGTTGCCCCTAAAATTTACTTGCATGTAATGTTCTCTTGAATGTTTCAAAAAATGTGTAATGTAACCCTTGTACTAACGTTTTCGTCAGTTTGATCGAAAATCGTCAGTTGATCACTTATATGGGTGTATCATTTGATGTCCACGTATCATCCCATGTAAGCGGTCAACTGACGATTTTTTATTAAACTAACGAAAAAGTCAGGATATGGGCTAAATTGCACATTTTTGAAAACATTCGTGGAAACATTGCACGTAAGTAAATTTTAAGGGTAACATTGTTTTTTTTAAAAAGTTCAGGGGCAAATTTGCACATTAAGCCATTTAATAAATATCAAAATTAAAGAGAAGAAGATAAGAGAAGAGGGGTTGCAGCCAATGTTTTGAAACTCAACCCAGTAGTCGACTTGGCCTGCTAACTGAGTCATTGATCAATTGGTTCGATCGGATTCACTCGGAATTATTATTATTATTATTTTTAAATATAATTATTTACAAAAAATTAAACATGTAGTATGTAAAAATACATTCAAAAATATATTAATTATCAAATATCAATATAAAAATATTAATTTTAAGTCCAATAAATTTTGTAAATATAAAAATCAAATAAATTGTCTTAAGTAATAAATATCCAAATAAATCCACATAAAATAAAAAAACAAACATTCAAATAAATTTATTTAACATATGTACAAACTACTGCAAGTTCCGTGAATAAATATAATTAATAGCACTGAACTATATAAAAAAAGGTATAATTTCATACAAAAATATTTTACAAGCTTGATTGAATGGGGTAAAAATTAAAATTTGATTAATTATAATAAGAAAAAAAAATCAAACTATATAAATATATGATTCTCCAACCACACGTATGAGATATAATAAAATAAGCAAACCGTTTTCTAATTTTTTATTTTTTTCTGAAAAGTTTTTGAAGTTCAAACCGATTTTTCCGGTCCAATCCGGTTCAACCCGAGTTTTTTCGGTCAAATCCAGTTCAATCTGAGTTTTTTTTTTATTTTTTGAGTTTTATGTTGGACCCATTCAATTTTCTTACCGAGTCATGATCCAACCGGTTCAACTGCCCAGGTCAAACCGAGTTTCAAAACATTGCTATTCTTAAGTCTTTGCAATAAAAACAAAAAGACCATCAAATCAATTAAATTGTGGTTCTTAAGTAGTTTCATCACATTATTATCAAAATAGCAATTGTTAAATCGATTCAGATAAAAAAAATTTAAGATAAAGCTGAAATATTTTTTTGTACCAAGTAGAAATTACAATTAAAATCATTCATATAGTAAATATATTTCAAAATCTTCCAATTTTTATGATCTTGAAATTTTCAATATTATTTTAGTACTACATATGTAAAGTTAAAATTATTGATATACTGTTTTAATTTGCCCATGAATTGGTAGTTTCTTGGAATTTTTTTTGATGAGGTAAAAGTGTACCAATCCTTACAATTTTCCTACAATACTGTTTTCATAATTTCTGCTTAAGAGCTCTGATTGCATTTTCGAAAGATCTTGCCATATCTTTAAGATTGTAAATTAGCAAAGACTTGGAAAATCATGAAAACAACATTTTGAAACTCAAGAACCACAACTTAATTGATTTGATGGTCTTCTTATTTTTTATTGCAAAGACTTAAGAATAGTCTTGGTCTTGCTTTATTTATTATGCCATTCTAAATATTTTTTTTTTTGCTTGAAAGGTGTCCTCCTTTTAGGAATTGATAGATAAATTTGTTTTTATTGCCATGACTTGGAAATAAATTAAAATAAAAGTCATTATTTTGTTTCATGCATAAAGCATATGCTGGTTGAAGGACCGTCTCCAATGGGTAGCAAAATAATTGCGTCCAATAATCAAGGCAATTAATTTTAGTTTAAAACAATGGCAACGAAAGACCAAGACTATTCTTAAGTCTTTGCAATAAAAACAAAAAGACCATCAAATCAATTAAATTGTGGTTCTAAATAAGTTTCATCACATTATTATAAAGCTAGCATTTATTAAATCGATTCAAATAAAAAATTTTAAGATAAAATTAAAATTTTTTTCGTACCACGATATGAAATAGTCAAGATAATAATGAAAAATATTCCGAATTTTTTTTTAATTATTTGTTAAATTTTTTGGGATGAATTTGTTAAATTCTTTTAAGATATAGGTAGTTGAATTTTTTTGTGGGACCTATTTTTCTTAACAAACATTTAAAAAGATCGAAAAAGTTGGAATAATTTTATTTTCTTTCCATGCTAATATTTTCAAGTTTAACAAACACTATTCAAGTATAAATAACATTTTCAAGGTTAATTAACAAACACTATTAAAGTATAAATGCATATGTAGGAGTACCACCTCCGTTTACCACCTCCGTTTGGCCTTCAGTTTGGGGGTGATACGCAGTAGATAACTGCACTTCCACCCCTTGCAAGGTGAACAACTCTTTCCAAAACTTGCTGACAAAGGTGGGGCCTCGATCACTAGTGATAGTTTGTGGCATTCCATGGAGTTTATAGACGTGTTCAAGGAAGACTTGTGCAATGGTGTGGACTGAAAACGGGTGAGAGAGGCCAACAAAATGGGCATATTTGGTTAATCGGTCAACCACCACAAAAATAACAGATTTGCCTTGTGACTTTGGAAGACCTTCGATGAAATCTATGGTAAGGTGGGTGAAGACACCTGCTGGGATTGGAAGAGGTTGTAACAATCCTGGTGCAGCTATATTTTCTGGTTTAAACTGTTGACAGGTAGAGCAACTGCGAATATAATTCCGGACATCCTTCCACAGTCCTTTCCAATATACACTGGAGGCCAACTTCTTTGCTGTCACAGTGACTCCTGAGTGCCCACCCAAGGCTGAGTCATGATAAAGTTTTAGCAGCTTGTGTTTTAATGATGGATCGTTGCCAACCACGAGTCTACCCTTAAGGGTGAGTTTCTGTTGTCTCCATGCATAGCGGGGATGAGTTCCATCATCCTGTTCTTTGTCTGAAATGATGCTCCGTAAAGTAGGATCAGTAGCCCAGGTGCTTTCAATTTCATGTAATAACTCTGAAGGCAGGAGGGCCACAGTGCAATGAAAAAACTCTGACTCAGGAAGGCGTGATAGAGCATCAGCAGCAACGTTTTCTTTTCCCTTCTTGTAAAGGATCTCATAGTCAAACTGCATGAGTTTAGCAACCCAAGCTTGCTGTGAGGGGGTTGTAATCCGTTGGTCCAGTAAATACTTCAAGCTTTGATGATCAGCCTTGATGGTGAATCGTTGATTAATCAAGTAAGGCTCCCATTTCTTAATAGCTAATAAGATAGCTAGCATTTCCTTTTCATAAATGGAAAGTAGCTGATTTCGTGGGGATAAAGCCTTACTAATGAAGGCGATTGGATGTCCTTTCTGCATAAGAACAACGCCAATACCCACTCCAGAAGCATCAGTCTCAATCAAGAAGAGTTGGTTGGACACAGGCATCGCTAGAACTGGTGCTGTAACTATGGCCTCTTTGAGCTGCTCAAATGCAATTTGTGCATCCTTCCCCCATTGGAACACATTCTTCTGTAGCAGTTCAGTTAAGGGTTTGGCCATTTGCCCATAGCCTTTAACAAATCGCCTATAGTATCCTGTCAAGCCCAAGAATCCCCGTAACTGCTTGATAGTCTTTGGAACGGGCCATTCCTTCACTGCTTGAATTTTCTGAGGATCGGTCTGTACTCCTTCTGGTGTAATAATGTGCCCAAGATATTCCACCTGCATACATCCAAATGAACATTTACTCTCTTTAGCGAGAAGCTTGTTGGATTTCAATAAATCAAAGACCAACTTGAGATGCTGCAAATGTTCTTATTTGCTCTTGCTGTACACCAAGATGTCATAAAAAAAACTAAGACAAACTTCCTCAGATAGGGCCTGAAAATCGTGTTCATCAAATTCTGAAATGTGGACGGAGCGTTGGTCAAGCCAAAGGGCATAACCAAGAACTCATAATGCCCATCGTGAGTTCGAAATGCTTTCTTCTCTATAGAATTCGGATGCATCCTGATTTCTTCCATGGAGTCCTTCAACAACTGCTGCTGACGCTTTTCAGATTCCTGCACCATTTGTGCAAGGTCTCGCCTGAGTTCCTGCATTCTGGTGTTCTCCGCCATGGTCAGAGGATCGAGGCTCTGATACCAATTGATAGGGACTGAACCAAAGAAGAAGAAGAAACAGAGTAGAAATGCAGAAGAAACTAGTAGGGAAGAGAGAAGAAAACAACTTCTCAATATTTCATTTTTCAAAAACTGATTACAACACACTCTTGGCACACCCTTAAATCTCGTGGTGGCCTCATGCATCATTCCCTCTCCTTCCGTTACACAAACAGAGCGCCCTAACAAATAACTGAAATAACAAACTATGAAGCTACTGTAACTAATTCTACCAAAACGCATCGTTTACAACTTAAGTTCCCTTATTCTAAAACGCCATCGTTCAATCTGCATCACTTGACATCTCCGAGCTTAACAACTAAGAGCGAGAGAACAAGTTTCGACGAAGAAGATAAATGTGGCGGCTGGACTGTTTTCTTTTGCACGGTGTTTGGATTAGGGTTAAGAGAGGGTAAGGAGGGCTAGCTAAAGGGAAGTGAGTGCTTAGGCAGAATGTTTGGGAAGTCCACACAGGTCAAACTGGTTAAAGACAGCAAATCACGGTGGGGTGGCCTCCAAAATCACTTTCTCCAAAACTAACCCAACCCAAACCCGAATCCAAATAATTTTATTAATATTCGGATTTCATCCTAATACGATTTTTATATAATTCACACTCGTTTCAAATTCATTTAGTATTATTCTTAATACTGGAATTTGATCTGAAATTTATTAATTAATTTATAAAATTTAATTAAATTATTATGCATTTAACTGAATATATTCAATATTAACAGTAGATTTTAATTGATAAAATAAATTATATAATTTATAAATATAAATTATATTTTAATATTATAAAATAAATTAAATATTAAATATAATATGACCACTATTGAACAGCACGAGCAATATTGGAATCAAAGGGCTAAAACTTTTTAGCCGAAAGAGGCAGATAGCAATTGGAAGTACTTCCATGCCCAAGCCTGAAAATGCAAAAGAAAGAATAGCATTGATGCTTTCAAGAACAACTCGGGTGTTTGGGTTTCGGACTCTGTGGGTATGACAACACCGGTTAAGCAATATTTTGATGATCTTTTTATGCCTTCAACTTCAAATTGTGAGCCAGTGGTTAATTTGAGTACTTCTTGTTTTTTAGCAGACGACAACAATATATTGCTTGCTCCTTTTTAAGCTAAGGAATTTAAATTGGCAATTACGCAAATGCATCTTGATAAAGCCTCGGGACCTGACGATATGAATCCTGCTTTCTACAAAAATTTTGGCATATTGTGGATAATGTTATTATATCTAGTTGTTTATCTTGGCTTGCATCCTGTACTTTACCTAATAAGCTGAATGAAACTGCTATTGTTCTTATACCTAAGATTGGGAATCCTATTACTTTGAAAGACCTTAGACGTATTTCTAGGGATGAGCATGGTACCGAAAAATCGATCCGAAACCAAACCGATTTTTAGGTTAACTGAACCGAAATTTTAGGTTTATGGTTTTTACTTTAAAAATCGTTGGTTAACCGATTCGAAACCGAAATCGAATATATATATATTTAATGAATTATATTTTAAATTTTACACTTATATTTTTTAATTTTTGTGTAATTTATAAATATTATGATATATAACTTTGTAAAATATATATTTTTAGTTAATAAATATTAAAATTATGTGCATAATTAACATTCTATTGTTAGTTTTATATTGAATATTTTTAATTTTTATAATTAATTATGAAAATTTTATTTTTATTTTGATTATTTTAATGGATATTGTATTTAATTAGTATTTTTTCATTTTTAAAGCATTTTTAACTATTAAAAATAATATTATAAATTGTATAATTTATTAAATTTATATATTAAAATTTTTTAATGGTTAACCGATAAACCGATCCGAAAAATCGAGTTAAAAATCGAAACCGATATAGCGGTTAACCAATAATAATGAGCTGATTTAAGAAAATTATTAATTAACTGGTCCATGCTCATCTCTATCTATTTCATTGTGTAATGTGGTGTAAAAAATTATATCTAAAATCCTTGTAAATAGGCTTAAAAAAGTACTGCCTAAGGCTATTTCTAAAGCTCAATATGCATTTATTGTAGGTAGACTTATTACTGATAATGTCTTACTTGCATTTGAGTTTATTCATTATATGAAATTCAAAGGATCTAAAGATAGTGGAGATGTTGCTTTAAAGATAGATATCGGTAAGGCCTATGATAGGATTGACTGGGATTTTTCGCAAAATATTATGATCAAGATGGGTTTTGATATTAAATGGGTGGATCTTATTATGCTTTGTGTTACTTTTGTCAAGTATTTTGTTGCTTTTAGTGGGATGGAAGTGGGATCTATTATTCTTGAGAGAGGCTTGAGGCAAGGGGATCCACTCTCCCCGTACCTTTTTCTATTTTGCGCAAAAGGATTGTCTGCTTTGCTTCGTCAGGCAGATTTGAATGGATCTATTAATGGTTGTAGCATTTTTAGAGGTAGTCCTAGCATCGCACATCTTTTTTTTCTGATGATTATTTTTTATTTTTTCGTGCTAATGTTTTTGAAGCTGTAACTATTAAGCAAATTCTGATCAATTATGAACTTGCTTCAGGGCAATCTATCAACTTCCAAAAATCATGAATTTTTTCAGTAAAAATACTGTTGTTCCTCTTAAGAATTATATCTGTTTTGTATTAGAAGTTTTAGCAGGTATTGACCATGGATAGTATCTAGGCTTACCTTATTATATTAGGAGAAACAAAAAGCATATTTTTTCTTTTTTGAAGAACAAGTTCAGTCATTGTACATATATTCCCTTGGCAAGGAAGATTTCTCTCTAAAGCTGGCAAGGGAATTTTATTAAAATTAGTGGAACAAGCTATTCCTTCATATTGTATGAGTACTTTTCTCATACTAATTTCACTTTGTGAAGAATTACAATGGATGATGAAATTTTTTTTGGTGGGGTTCAAAGCAAAGTGGTTAGAAAAGTTTGCATTGGGTCAATTAGGATCATTTATGTGCAAGAAAAGAACATGGTGGTATGGCATTCCAAAAATTTCATTTTTTCAATCTTTCTATGCTTGCAAAGTAAGGTTAGCAGCTAGTTTCTAGGTCGGATTCTCATCTCTCAAGAGTTCTTAAAGCTAAATATTTTCCTAATGGAAAATTTCTAACTACTAGGGTGGGTTATAATCCTAATTTTACATGGCACATAGTATCATTATGGCCAAAGAAGTTGTTCGTCAAAGTGTTCGAAAAGGCATTGGCAATGGTAAATCTATTAATATTTGGGCTGATCCGTGGTTACCAAATACTAAAAATGCTTTTATTTCTAGCACTATTGTGCCAGGTTTTGATCTGTTGAAAGTAACGGATCTTTTACTTGATAATGGTTTGCAATGGAATAAACATCTGGGGCATGGTCTTTTTATTCCTTATGGGGATGATTTAATTTGTTCTATTTCTTTTCACAAATTCACTAGTGAGGATAGATGGGTCTGGCTCCATTCAAGGAATGAAATTTTTTAGTCAAATCAACATATTTTATTTTTAATAAAAATACAGTGAATTCTCATATGTATGTGCAAAGTTTGAACTGGAATCTTTTGTGAAAATTAAAAATTCTGCCAAAGGTTAGAAATTTTTTTGTGGCATTTATTAAATGGCTTCATCCCACTTGAGCCAAGCTTGGTGATAAAGGGATTCGTATAGATAAAAATTGCTCTAGATGCTCTGAAAATGAATATTTTCTTCATGTTTTCTATACTTGTCCTATTTCTTTCGCTGTTTGGGATATTTGGAAACTGGAACGTGTTCTTCTTAGTGATTTATTCATGGATTGGATGATATTAATGCATCAATTTTTATCCAATGAAAGGCTTGAAGAATTTGCAAGGCTGGTTTGGAAGTTATGGCTTGAAAGAAATATTTTTTGTTTTGGAATGGAAAGGTTGCTGATGCGTGTTCCATTATCAATTCATCCTTGGAGTTTCTATGGTCTTGGCAGAATTCTCAAGTTCTTCAAAATCAAGCCGATAATCCTCATCATCCCTTATCAAGTGAAGCGAACCAGAATTGGTGGAGCCATCCTCCTCTAGGATTACAGAAATGCAATTGTGATGGGGGCTTGTTTTTAGGTATGCCTTCTGTGGGTTTTGGAGCAGTAGTTTGTGACCATTCTGATGCTTTTTTGGCAGTTGTTTCTGGTCATCTTTATAGCCTTGCTGATCCAACAATTGTTGAAACACTTGCTCTTTATGCTTCTTTGACTTGGGTGTGCAGTGACTGGTCTGATCCTGACATTGTGGAGGTAGATTCACAAGTTGTTATTGAATCGGATGGAAAAAATTTCAATCGGATGTTATTATTTCGATCGGTCGGATGTTATTATTTCCACCGCTAAGAACGGACCGGATTATCTCTTCGCCAAGAGCGGATCGGATTGGAAGACCATCCATCGCTAAGAGCGGATCGGATGGAAAATTCCGATCGGATGTTTATTATTCCGATCGGTCAGATGTTATTATTTCCACTGCCAAGAGCAGATCGGATTGGAAGACCATCCATCGCCAAGAGCGGATCGGATGGAAAATTCCGATCGGTCGGATGTTATTATTTCGATCGATCGAATATGGTTATCTCTTCGCCAAGAGCGGATCGGATCGAAAGACCATCCATCGCTAAAAGCGGATCGGATGTGGTTATCTCTCAGACAACATAAGCAACCGTAAAGTAAGTTAGTAAATATTTATAAAATTATTTGCACAATAAAATTGCAAAAAATTATTTGCAGGATAAAATTATAAAACGGGTAACTCCCCATAAGCGGGTAACTCCCAAAGTCAATATCTTAATTTCGGTCGGTCGATACTGACATTCCGACCAAGGTATTCCCCATAAGCGGGTAACTCCCAAAGACAAGTTTCTCCAAACGGGTAACTCCCCATAAGCGGATAACTCCCAAAGACAAGGTTCTCCAAACGAGTAACTCCCCATAAGTGGGTAACTCCCAAAGTCAACATCTTAATTCCGGTCGGTCGATACTGACATCCCGACCAAGGTATTCCCCATAAGCGGGTAACTCCCAAAGACAAGGTTCTCCAAACAGGTAACTCCCCATAAGCGGGTAACTACCAAAGTCAACATCTTAATTTCGGTCGGTCGATACTGACATCCAGACCAGGGTAACTCCCCATAAGCGGGTAACTCCCAAAATTATCGAGCCTTCGATCTCAAAGATCGAATTGTGTGGAGGGGGACTAGTGATAATATCCAAAATAAAATTAACTATAAGGCCGGCCCATTAAAGTCCCACGAAGAGGCCTAAGATCAGAAACCCAAAAAACCCAACACTCAAAGCTATAAATTTGACAGGTACACGCATAACAGGGAGGCTTTCTCTCTCTAAACTCTTTATACTCTCTCTCTCCATTAAGCTTTCTCTCCCCACTTCGATAGCTAACTTAGGCATCGAAGCACAAAAGCCCGGCAAGACCGGACTTGTTTCCTTTTTTGCAGGTCATTAAAGCCTCATTCACCATGGCCGGCGATCTCTCCTTCTACGGTAAAATTTTGTATTTTATCACTAATGAACTGGCTAATTTTTTTTTTTGGTTCATGAACCAAGTGCATACTTACTCCTATTATTGTAAAGTATATATGTCAAGTACATATGTATAAGTACGAATATGAACCAATTAATTGATCCATTAGATAATGTTCATTGGTTCATATTCCGTCGCTAATTAACAATTTTTTTGTAGTGTAAGAAGTCAATTGGTTTCAGTTTTTACAGTTTGGTTAATATATATTTTTTGATTAGTCAGTAAAATTTTTAGCATATAAGTATAAAATGATTTGACAAAATCCAATTTAATTTCAAATTTTAAAACAAAAATAAATAACAAAGATAACGTACTAGCCAAAATTCATATTCAACTTTAATTATTTTTTAAATCTTATAATTAATTATTTTAATAAATTAATAGCTAATATTATAAAATAAATTTGATATTTATTGAAAATTAACATATTTAACTGCAATTTTGTTCTTGCACTTCAAAGGTCTACGGACATGTAATTGCATTATAATTCATGTATAATGCTTGAAAACATAAATGAGAATTTTTGAATCATTGGCAATGAACTTACCTATAAAATTACCATAGTTATTGGCCATTATTTCCAATATAAATCCTGCAGGTAGATCATGAATCTGCACCCAATGATCACTGTGAAATATACATGTCACAGAGGACAAATATAAATATAGTTAATTATTATTTTAAATAATTAAAAAATAACATAATTTGAATATATTTTAAAGTATTATATAAATTTTATTAAAAAATACAAAAATTTAAGGTATAAAAATAAAAATATAATCTAAATATACTTTAAAATATTATTTTAAAATAACAGTTAACTGATATTTAAAAATCAAAATCGATAACTAAAAAATATTAAAAATCAAAATCAAAACTGAGGCTGTTAAACCGATTAAACAAAAAAATTCAATTTAATTTCGAATCAATCATAAGGTTAACTAAATTTTTTATTTTTTTCTCTTCCGCTGCACAAGCCTTTGCTCATTTTCAATTTCGTGACTTTTGGGGCATCCGTAGGAAAAAAAACAATTCCAATATCCAATCATTAAGGCAACTGATTTTATTAAAATTTTTTAAAAGGGAAAAAGTCTTAGAAAGCAAGCTAGAGGCTAGGTTGACTGGTTAAAATACCATAAATGTAATGAATGATTCATGACATTTTTTTGAATGTAAATTAAATCTTCAGCGATAATATATATAAAATATACATTTAAAAAATACAAATAAACATATAAAATTTAAAAATATATGAGATATACGAAATTAATAAAGTTATTAAAGTATATCTCTAAATTTTTTCGACGAAAACAGAAGATAATAATAATATGACACATGTAATCTGACTTTTATTTGAGAAAATCAATCCATCTACTATTCATTAAAAAATTCATTTCAAAATGACGAAAATTTTTATTAAGAAAAACAATAACCTCCAAATTTGATGGCTAAACTTGCGTGATAAAAATTTTAATTGCAGTCAATATTAGCTATCGTATCAAGTTCTCGTGGATCTGCATCCTGGGTTAATTGTTTGGGTGGGGGCTGTATCAGTATTGGCGGGAGCATGGCTGAGTAGTCTGTTGATCCTTACTCCTTCGAGGGTTCTCAGATTGCTGGTAGCTGTTTCATTCCTCGAAGACTGATTTGTTAAGGGTCTCTGCCTCAGTGTGTCTTCTTGGTGTTGCACTTCCGTTTCTTCGCTTGGCTGAGATGAATTGTACATGCTTCGGCCCCTGCTGTTATCTAAGTTGCTGCGGGTCTTTTCCCTTCAGAAGCTTGTTTCCAGATCTCAGTTTTTATGAGTCCTTCCTGTATTGGCAGTAGTTTTTCTCTTTTGAACTGGGCTCAGTCCCGTCCTTTTGGGGGTATCTTGGTGGTTTCAGAATTACTCTCTGGGTAGGGCCTGCTGACTTTTTTTTCTCTCTGCCTTGGGTTTATTTGTTAGTCTGGTACTGAGTATTGGCGGAGGTTCTGTTTAGGCCCTGTTCTGGTTGTTTTACGGGCTCTTTTACTGCTGTCTCACGCTCTTTTCTGCTTTAATTAATAAAATTAACAGCTTATCAAAAAAAAGCTAAAAGAGTCAGATTTATAAAAACATAAAAAAATAAGAGCAAGCACAAAAATTAGATCTAAAATAAAAAATTTCATATTTGAGTTTTTCGAAATCAAAAAATAAAAAATTCAAAACACAAATAAAATTAAAACTTTAAATTTATATTGATATGAAAATTACTATAAACAGATTTGAAAATAAAAATAAAAAATTTACGTAAATTGAAAAATACAAATATAATATCTTTAAGTACCTAATACACTTCATTGCCATATCTTTAAGATTGTAAATTAGCAAAAACTTGGAAAATAATGAAAACAACATTTTGAAACTCAAGAACCACAACTTAATTGATTTGATGGTCTTCTTGTTTTTATTGCAAAGACTTAAGAATAGTCTTGGTCTTTATTTATTATGCCATTCTAAATATTTTTTTTTCTTGAAAGGTGTCCTCCTTTTAGGAATTGATAGATAAATTTGTTTTTATTGCCATGACTTGGAAATAAATTAAAATAAAAGTCATTATTTTGTTTTATGCATAAAGCATATGCTGGTTGAAGGACCGTCTCCAATCGGTAGCAAAATAATTGCGTCCAATAATCAAGGCAATTAATTTTAGTTTAAAACAATGGCAACGAAAGACCAAGACTATTCTTAAGTCTTTGCAATAAAAACAAAAAGACCATCAAATCAATTAAATTGTGGCTCTAAAGAAGTTTCATCATATTATTATAAATGTAGCGTTTATTGAATCGATACAGATAAAAAATTTTAAGATGAAACTGAAATATTTTTTATACCAAGATATGAAATAGTCAGGATTAAACTGAAAAGTATTTCAAATTTTTTTCAATTATTTGTTAAATTTTTTGGGATGAATTTGTTAAATTCTTTCAAGATATAGGTAGTTTAATTTTTTTTGTGGGACCTATTTTTCTTAACAAACGTTGAAAAGATCGAAAAAATTGGAATAATTTTATTTTCTTTCCATGCTAACCTTTTTAAGGTTAACAAATACTATTCAAGTATAAATAATTTTTTCAAGGTTAACAAACACTATCCAAGTATAAATGCATATGTAGGAGTAAATATGAATAGGTTCATTACCAAATTTTTTAACCAATATATTAATATCAATTTTTAAAAATTATTAACAGTTAATCAAGCCACTAAATTTGGTTAAAAATTTCATTGATTTCCTTTTGTACGATTTGGTTAATTAATATTTTTCGATTAATCACTAAAATTTTTAGCATACAATAATTAAAAAAAAAAAGGCAAAATCCAATTTAAAGTCAAATATTCAAAATAAAAATAACAAAATAAACATAATATACTAGCCAAACTTCATGTTCCACGTTAATCATTCTCCATTTTTTATGGTTAATTATTTTAATAAATTAATAATTAATATTATAAAAGTGAAATTGATATTTATTAGAAATTAACATCCTAAACCAAAATTTTATTCTTGTGCTTCAAAGGTATATATATGGGCATCTAATTGTTAGTGGTGGTGTCCTTCCACATGGGTGGGACCCACACACTTTTGAAAAAGAGAAAAAAACATAATAAGCACAGTGTTTTGCACAGTAATTTTAAGTATCCCACATCGAAAATTTTAACGGTTGGATAGGGTTTGATTTCCTATATATACAACCCTCCTTTAGTTATTCAAACCATCCCATTTCTTGAGTCTCTTATTATAAATAGAGATTCATATTTTTAAAGTTATCCAATCCTGAAATAATAGGATTGAGATAAAGAGAGTTAATTATTTTAGAAAAATATTTGAAATATTTTTTTAAAAGGGGAGTGACAAAATAGTGAGTTTGGAAAATACTTGTGTGTTATTATTTTGGGTTTATTTTAATTTTTTTCTTGTATTCATTAATTTTATTAGTGGAAGAAATATTTTCGGAGTTTGTTTCGTTGACGTAGCCCAAATGTTTTGGGTGAATCACGTTAAATTGCTGGTGTCATTATTTTGCTTTGCTTATTTATTTTAATTATCTGCTGTGCCCAACAATGTAGAATGCCATCATTGTAAGAAGAAAGGCTCCTTAGTAGTGGTTAGAGGTGAAAAACATGCAACTCTATATGTGATCGAAGCAAAGCTCTCCACTGATACAGTAGCTGCGATGGAGAAAGATAGTGCAATTGAACGGTGGCATCGGAGACTTGGCCACATGGGTGAAAAAGCAATAAAAAGCCTAGCCAAGAAGAAAATGTTGCTCGGTATGGATGAAGTACACCTAGACAAATGTGATGATTGTCTAGTTGGAAAGCAAAACAGAGTTGCTTTTAAAAGTTTCCCTCCTTCCAGAATGAAGAATGTGTTAGATCTGATTCACTCAGATTTGTGTGGACCAATGTCAAAGTCACTTGGTGGTGCTCAGTATTTTGTAACTTTCATTGATGATCATTCAAGGAAGACATGGGTATATCTTCTGAAGACAAAAGATCAAGTTCTAGATGTCTTCAAAGAATTTCATGCCTCAGTTGAGAGACAAACTGGAAAGAAGTTGAAATGCATCTGAACAGACAATGGTGGAGAATACACTGGACCATTTCATGTGTATTGTAAAGAGCATGGTATTCGGCATCAAATGACACCTCCAAAGACACCGCAGTTGAATGGCTTAGCTGAGAGGATGAACAAAACTTTGATGGAAAGAGTCAGATGTTTATTGTCACATGCAAAGTTACCTAAAAGTTTTTGGGGTGAAGCTATACTCACAGTTGCACGTGTGTTGAATCTTTCGCCCTGCACTCCTCTCAAGATGGATGTTCCAGATAGAGTATGGTCAGAAAAAGATGTTTCCTATGATCATCTGCGGGTATTTGGCTGTAAAGCATTTGTTCATATACCTAAGGATGAGAGGTCTAAACTTGATGCCAAGACAAGACAGTGTATTTTCATTGGCTATCGTCAAGATCAATTTGGCTATAGATTTTATGATCCTATTGAGAAAAAACTTATCAGAAGTCGTGATGCTGCATTTATTGAAGATGAAACCATTGAAGATATTGATAAGACGAAGAAGGATGTTCCTGAATCCAATGGTGACTTTGTGAAATTGATTCCTTCAAAGGTGATGCCGAGACAGAATGAAGATGAAGTTGAAAATCGCCAGCCAAACATGGTTGATGATGAAGCTCCAGCCCAAAATCAATCAGATGATGATTCAGAAGATGATGATCAACCACCGATAAAGAGATCTACTAGAATGAGACAACCTTCTACTAGATACTCCAGTAGTCAGTACGTGTTACTCACTGACGGGGGAGAACCTGAAGACTTTAAAGAAGCTGTGAATGATGAACACAAGAAGAAATGGGTTGAAGCCATGCAAGATGAGATGAAATCCTTGTATGAGAATAACACTTTTGAACTGGTAAAATTGCCAAAAGGCAAGAAAGCTTTGAAAAACAAGTGGGTGTTCAGGATTAAGCATGAAAAATATAATCCTGACCCAAGATTCAAAGTTAGACTGGTTGTGAAGGGATTCAACCAAAGAAAAGACGTTGATTTTGATGAAATTTTTTCACCAGTTGTGAAAATGACATCCATTCGTACAGTGCTTGGTTTAGCTGCAAGTCTGAACTTGGAAATCGAGCAATTGAATGTTAAAACAGCCTTCCTGCATGGAGATTTGGAAGAGGAGATATACATGGAACAGCCAGAGGGTTTTGAAGTAAAAGAAAAGGGGAATTATGTGTGCAAATTGAAGAAAAGTCTTTATGGCTTAAAACAGGCACCGAGACAATGGTATAAGAAGTTCGAGTCGGTTATGGGGGAGCAAGGCTACAAGAAAACTACTTCAGATCATTGTCTTTTTGTACAAAAAATCTTTGATGATGATTTCATTATTCTGTTGCTCTATGTTGATGACATGTTGATTGTTGGCCAGAATGTTTCAAGAATCAATAACTTGAAAAAGCGATTGAGTAAGTCTTTTGCTATGAAAGACTTGGGGCCAGCAAAGCAGATACTTGGCATGAATATCATCAGAGACAGAAATGCCAAGAAATTGTGGTTGTCACAAGAGAAGTACATTGAGAAAGTACTTCAAAGATTTAATATGGAGAAAGCTAAAGTGGTTAGTTGTCCTCTTGCTAATCACTTTAGGCTAAGTTCTAAACAGAGCCCTTCTACAGACAAAGAGAAGGAAGAGATGGAAAAAGTTTCGTATGCTTCAGTGGTTGGAAGCTTGATGTATGCCATGGTATGTACACGACCAGATATTTCTCATGCTGTTGGAGTCGTGAGCAGATTTCTTTCAAATCCTGAAAAGGAACACTGGGCTGCAGTGAAATGAATTTTTCGGTATCTTCGAGGTACTTCCAAAATATGTTTATGTTTTGGAACTACAAATCCTGTGTTAGTTGGTTACACAGATGCAGATATGGCCAGTGATGCTGACTCGAGAAAGTCTACTTCAGGCTATCTAATTACCTTTACAGAAGGAACTGTGTCATGGCAGTCAAAGGTACAGAAGTGTGTTGCACTTTCTACTACTGAAGTAGAGTTTATAGCAGCAACTGAAGCTTGTAAAGAGTTGCTATGGATGGAAAAGTTCTTGAAAGAACTTGGTTTGCAGCAAGATAGATATCAATTATTTTGTGATAGTCAAAGTGCTATACATCTTGGAAAAAATGCCTCTTTTTATTCAAGATCCAAACATATTAATGTAAGATATCACTGGATAAGGGATGTGATGGAGAAGAAGCTACTACAACTTGAGAAGATCCATACGGAAGAAAATGGATCAGACATGTTGATAAAGATTCTATCAAGACAGAATTTTGAGTATTGTCGGCTTGGTACAGGATTAGTGGAACCCCCCATGTGATCGGGAGGGGGAGATTTGTTAGTGGTGGTGTCCCTCCACATGGGTGGGACCCACACACTTTTGAAAAAGAAAAAAAAAACAAAATAAGCACAGTGTTTTGCACAGTAATTTTAAGTATCCCACATCGAAAATTTTAAAGGTTGGAGAGGGTTTGATTTCCTATATATACAACCCTCCTTTAGTTATTCAAACCATCCCATTTCTTGAGTCTCCTATTATAAATAGAGATTCATATTTTTAGAGTTATCCAATCTTGAAATAATAGGATTGAGATAAAGAGAGTTAATTATTTTAGAAAAATATTTGGGATATTTTTCTAAAAGGGGAATGACAAAATAGTGAGTTTGGGAAATACTTGTGTGTTACTATTTTGAGTTTATCTCAAATTTTTTCTTGTACCCATTAATTTTATTAGTGGAAGAAATATTTTCGGAGTTTGTCCCGTGGACGTAGCCCAAACGTTTTGGGTGAATCACGTTAAATTGCTGGTGTCATTATTTTGCTCTGCTTATTTATTTTAATTATCCGCTGTGCCCAACACTAATCGCACTCTAATTTGCATATAATGCTTGGAAACATCAATAAGAATTGTTGAATCATAAGTAATGAACTTACCTATAAAATTACCAAAGTTATTGGCCATTATTTCCGACATAAATGCTGTAGGCAGATCATGAACTTGCACCTAATGATCACTATAAAACACTGGAATAGTAAGAATATTCTTCCCTTTTTTAAGACATCAGTGATTAACAAATGTCTATTAAATGTCCATGTCTATTAAACTAACCACAACAATGGTGAGAAACTTCCTAACCAATTCGAATGATATATATATAGTTTCATTTCCAAATTGTGTGTGTGTGTGTATATATATATATATATATATATATATATATATATATATATATATATATATATCATTTTTTAAGAATAAAAATATGCTTAACATTTTTAATATTTGCGGAACAAATTTTTTCTAAAAAAAATATTATGGGGCAAATATACATTATTTTTAATATTTTATTAGCCAATTCTTTAAAAATAAAATAAAAAGTTTTACTTTAGTGTTAAATACTTTTAATACTTTTATTATTTTTTCATTTTTTATAGTAAAAAGAATTTTTGATACAAAAAAAATATTTTGATTTTACTATTCAAGTCTGATTGGGTTTGAATTTATTCCTTTGGTAGCTACTAATCTATCCCGTTTATAAGATTAACAATTAATTAATTAATTAAAAAATAATACTTACATTTCTATATTATATGTAAATTTTAATTTTTTTTATCTATTTTATTATATTATACGTCTTATTTCAATAATGTTACATTTTTCATCAATTCCTAAAGAAAAAATGAAAGAAAAACTAAATATTAACAATGGGATAATACTTAAAGCAATTCGTAAAAAGAAAATGGAAAAAAAAATATTAACAATGGGATAATACTTAAAGCAAGACCAAGACTTCCTTAAGTCTTTGCAATAAAAACAAGAAGGCCATCAAATCAATTAAATTGTGATTCTTAAGTTTCATCACGTTATTGTCAAGTATAAATGCATAGCAGTGAACATGAAATGAATGGGTTAAGCTGTTTATTAATAATTTTTTAAATTAATCTATTAATATTAATTTTTTAAAATTTTTAATTATTAATCAATCCGGTTAAAAAGTCCACTGATTTTTATTTTACGATTTAGTTAACCAATATTTTTGAAGTAAACGCTAAAATTTTGTAGCATATAATTATAATAAAATTTGTCGCATACAATTTTTTGCGAGATCCAATTTGAATTATTTTTTTTTTAAAAGGGAAAAAATTCTTAGAAAGCAAGCTCAATATTTTAATAATATTTTTATGGTGATTTAATCCAAGGTGCCCACAGTTACATTCAAACAAAAAAACTGGTTAAAACCATAATTGAATTATGGTGAGTTATTCATTTAAATTATAATGAAAACTGTAAAAAGATAGTTCTGTTTCAGACTTTCAGTTATAATTTATTTTATATATTTTAAAATTAAAATCAAAACAAAACCAGAACAAAATTCGATTTCTCTATGCCCAAAAGAATATACAGCAACTTAATTTCTATTTTTTTAGAAATTAATTAAGCTCAATTTTTTTTAAAATTTTTCTAAAAGAAGTTAGAAATTTGTATAATCATTAATATTCAATTTTTAATGTTGAAAATAAAACCTTTTATTTTTTCATTTATTTATTTTTTGCTATTGTTTTGGTTTTAATGATACAATTTAATCATGTAATGACATGATTAAGTAACTATCTTAAATATTAAAAAGTAAATAATGAAGAAATTAACATCTTTTTGTAATGTAATTGATTTAAAAAATAAAATAAAAATGATTAAAACCCAATAAAAAATAAAAAAAATATTTTGGTTTTAAACTTAAATAATCAAAATCCAAACCGTCCCAAAAGGTTTCCATCTTTTTCTGTTCGTAAAGCTGAAATTGGTTATTCTAAAATTGAAACAGCGATTTTGAAACTGTGATTTTTAGTACCAGAAAACTAAAAAGTAAATTAAATAGAAAGTTTAACAAAAATTACGAGGAATTGATTAATTCGTCAATTGAAAAAGACTTATTAATTTGTGACATTGTTTTAGTACTTTGAGATTTATTTATTTTTATTTAGTTTTTAACAGAGAGAATTGTTTCACCACGTTATTGTCAAGTATAAATGCAGGGTGCCCACGGTTACATTCAAACCGAAAGACTAAAAAAAAATCGAATTATGCTGATTTATTTTCCCCTATTTTTAGTACCAGAAAACTAAAAAATAAAGATCTAAACATTTTCACATTGTTTATTTTTGATGAATTCGTCAATTGAAAAAGATTTATTAATTAATTTGTCACATTGTTTATTTTTATTCTATTTTGTTTTATCCATCAGAATTTATTTAAAAATAAATTTATAATCACACGTACGTTGTTTTAGAGGTCAAATTGAACCAATCCTTACTCCAATATTGCTCATCTCTTTCTTCAATAATAAATATTTGGAAAATGAACTTAAGATGATGAAATTTCTAAAGGCTGTAAAATCATTCAACGATATCAATTCTCCCGCACTATAAATTGAGAGTTCTTCCTCTATATTCATTACAATCATCAACTGTTTACATATTGTTTATGAAAATGCAAATGAGTCCCTTTGTTTTGCTTTGGTGGCTTCTCATTTGGGCAATCTTTGCTGTTGGTTGCAGCTTTACTGGGTGCATTCAGAGGGAGAGAGATGCTCTTCTCAACTTCAAATTCCATCTCACTGATCCTTCTAATCGAATCGCAGATTGGACTGCCAATGGAGACTGTTGCAATTGGACTGGAGTTGTCTGCCACAACATCACTTCTCATGTTCTTCAGCTCCATCTTCGTACACTTTCTGGTGAAGAATATTTTGGCCTTGATTATTCAAAGGTAGAATACCGTAGTTTTGAAGTAGACGAATACGAGGAGTATTATGAGAAGTCCGCATTGGGTGGAAAGGTGAGTTCTTCTTTGGCTGAGTTGAAACATTTGAGATATTTAGACCTTAGCAATAATGATTTTGGAGGAGTTCCCATTCCTAAATTCCTTGCTTCCATGGGGAGTTTAAGATATCTTAACCTCTCTGAAGCTGGATTTGGGGGAGCAATTCCTCCTCAGCTTGGAAATCTCTCTAATTTACACTATCTCAATCTTCGAGGATCCCATATCCATATGTATAGTGTTGAGAATTTAGATTGGATTTCTGGTCTTTCTTCTTTAGAATTTCTTGATCTGAGTTATGCAGACCTTAGTAAATCATTTGATTGGGTGAAGTTCATGAATTCACTCCCTTCTTTGGTTGAATTGCACTTGTCATTTTGTCAACTTCCAGGTTTCAATCCTCTCCTCAATCTCAACTTTTCTTCTCTTTCCATCCTTGATCTCTCATGTAATTATTTTGGAGGTCCAATTCCAAATGTTCTTCAAAATATGACTTCTCTCCTTAGGGAACTTGATGTGTCATACAACGGTTTCAATTCCTCCATACCCAATTGGTTATATGGTCTCAACCATTTACAAAATCTCAACCTTAGATCCAATAACTTGCAAGGTCAAATTTCAAGTGACATTGGAAACTTGACTTCTCTTGTTAGCCTTGACTTGTTAGGCAATTCTGAACTTGAATTTGAACAAGGAATTCCAAAATCATTTCAGAACCTTTGCAACTTGAGGTCACTTCATCTGTTCGATGTCAAAATAAACCAGGAAATAAATAATTTCCTTGAAATTTTGTCATTGGGATGTGTTTCAGATGGGCTTGAATTATTGGAGTTGGGTTATTATAATCTGTCCGGTCATTTGACAGATCATCTCGGCCAATTTAAGAATTTAAAATCCCTTGAACTTGAGGGTAATTTGATCCGGGGACCAATTCCAAGATCCTTAAAGCATCTTTGCAATTTGAGATCACTAAGTACAAATGGGGTCAAATTGGGCCAAGAGATAAATGATGTCTTAGAAATTCTATCATCGGGATGTATCTCATATGGGCTACATTCATTAGAGTTGATTGATTGTCAATTATCAGGTCATTTGAGCAATAGTATCAACCAATTGAGGAATCTTAGTAGCCTTTATCTTTCTGCAAATTCCATCTCTGGTCCAATCCCATTGTCTTTGGGAGAAATGACTTCCTTGAAATCATTGTGGCTTTGCAATAACAAACTGAATGGAAGTCTTCCTGTATCTCTTGGACGGCTTACGAAACTGAAGGAATTATGTATCTCACATAATTTATTGGAGGGTGAGGTTTTTGAAATTCACTTTGCAAATTTTACAAAGCTACGATATTTTGGTGCATCTGAGATGGGAAAAAATATTGTATTAAGAGTTAGCCCCAATTGGATTCCTCCTCTTCAACTTGAAGAATTACATTTAGGATCTTGGCATGTTGGATCTCAATTTCCATCATGGCTTCATTCATTACAACATTTAGAAGTTTTGGATCTATCTAACTCAGGAATCTCAAGTTCAATCCCTATTTGGGTTTGGGATAAATTTTCTTTTCAATATCATATTTTAGACTTTTCTCATAACCAAATGCATGGATCCATTCCAAATCTCCCTTCTTCAGGTGGTTCTATCTCCATAATAGATCTGAGTTCCAATAATTTTAGTGGTCCAATCCCTTTCTTCTCTTCAAATCTTTATGGATTAGATCTCTCAAATAATTCATTTTCGGGGTCTATATCCAACTTCTTATGTTGTAACAAGCATGAGGTGAAGTATATGATATTTCTTAACCTTGGAGGAAATTTTTTGTCGGGTGAGATACCAGACTGCTGGATGAGTTGGAAAAATTTGGTAGCCATAAAATTGAATAACAACAAATTTAGTGGAACTATTCCCAACTCTATTGGAACTCTTAGCTCCCTTCAGTCACTTTCTCTTCATAATAATAATCTCTCAGGTGTCATCCCATTATCACTTGCAAATTGTACAAATCTAATCACACTTGATGTTAGTGATAACAGATTGGGTGGAAATATTCCGACATGGATTGGAGATAGATTTTCAAGATTGATGATTCTCAAATTACGTGCAAATAAATTTGATGGTCGCATCCCTAAGGAGTTGTGTCATGTAGCTTCGTTGCATATCTTGGACCTTGCTGAAAACACATTCTCTGGTATAATACCTAGCTGCTTCTACAACTTCAGTGCAATGGCCATAAACAATGATTTCATAGGTATTATTCCTTTTGGGCCTAGCATTTCATTTATAGAGAGCACTTTAGTGGTGACGAAGGGGAAAGTTTTGGAGTACAGCACCATTCTTGTATTTGTAAGAAGCTTAGATCTTTCTCATAACAATTTCTCTGGAGAGATTCCAAATGAAATAACAAGACTTGCAGGATTGCAATCGCTGAATCTTTCACAAAATGCTTTGGGTGGAAGAATTCCTAAGAATATAGGAGCTATGCAATTATTGAAATCTCTTGATTTTTCCAAAAATAAAATTTTTGGTGAAATTCCTCTGAGCATTTCAAGCTTAACATTTTTAGATTATTTGAACCTATCCAACAACAAATTGTGGGGAAAGATTCCAACAAGCACTCAATTGCAAAGTTTTGATTCATCTAGTTTCTTTGGCAACAATCTTTGTGGGCCTCCATTGATCAATAATTGCAGTGCAGATGATCCATCTGAGTCCAACATCGAGAAAGGTAGAGAAACAGATTATGGAAATGAAACCCAAGTAGTGGATTGGTTCTCCTTCTATGTGAGCATTGCCCCTGGGTTTGTGGTTGGATTTTGGGGTGTAATAGGTCCTCTTGTTTTCAACAGACAATGGAGGCATTTTTACTTCAACTTCTTAGGTTGTATGTGGAACAAGTTTTGGGTTTGGTTTCATGTATATGTTGTCAGAGTTTTCAAAGGTGATGGTACTTAGAGAATGTGTCTTCTTGTTATTCATATCTAGTAATAATCAGAGTTTTCAAAGGTGATGGTATTTAGAGGGCAACGTGTCTTCTTGTCATTCATATCTAGTAATAATTTTGTGAGTTTCCTGCAATTGTAATAGTTGTAGTATAAAAATGGGAAAAAAGTGTATGTTATCATGTGTGATGGTTGTTGCGATGCCAAAACTAATTTTGATAAATATAGAAAAACAGTTCAGAAGATATGTTGTGTCCCCAATTTTATATATTATAATATATAGTTGTAATGCCAATTAACCATTAAGGATTTCATTTTCTTGACTGATTAATAAAATAATTATGGTTTAGGTTCTTTGATTTCCGTTTTCCTGCAAGTAATTGTTGTGCTTGAGTAAACGTTCATGTACAAAGAATTCGAGTATTTGTTACGTGTGAGGAGCATTGCAGTGCACATGATTGCAAAGAGAATACAACTTATGACTTGCTCGGTCTGGTGTATTATTTATTTCCATGTCAAAATGCAAAATTTATAGTACATTGATGACCTTGTAGAGGGTCAGATAACGGATTAGTAGCATGTATTTTGATATCAATGAGCAATATAAATTACAGCCATGTTAACAAGTTACAGTACCCCACAATGCTCAAAGCATGCACTTATTGTATATTGTAATCCATAATGAGTAAATGTTCATGTACAAAGAATTCAAGTCCATTTCTCATAAGCTGATCATAGTTACATATTAACTTAAGATGAATTACTCTGCACAAGATGACTAGTCACAAGGAAAAACAAAGTAACTTAAACCACAGCCTGTTGCTTTATTTAGTATTAAATGAGGTGACATACTAGATATTCTTTCTACTCAAAAAGTATCTTAATCCTAGAAAGACTAAGCTTTCTTTATCTTCATCTATAATTATCTGAAGTTTCCATTATCTATTTAAAATTTCTAAGCTCATCTTGTACAAAAATCTACTATTAATCAATACAGACTAGTTTCTTATTAACAATCCACAGCATAAGTCTCCTGACCATTCTTTTGTTGAAATAATCAGTAAACTAGTTATGATCATACAGAGTTAAGAGCTTAGTAGGAGCATATGACTGTGTAATCTAAATTCATACAGCAAAAAATGCTCTAAGTAAAAATCTCTAAAGAATAATTAATCAATATAAATCTTTGTGCAACTTCAAATTAGGAGTCACTAAAATCAATTTATTAGAGAAACAATGATAGAGTTCCTAAAATCTTAAAGACCTTAAAATTTCTAGAAAAAAAGGCAGAAAATAACATTAAAAATATCACAAACTATAAAACTCAGGCTTTACATGTGAAATATGGATTATCATCTTGGCATATGGTCGCCGTGCATATTCATAATTTAAGTTCCAAAGAGAAAAGCCATATTTAATATAGATCCGAAAAGTATTAATTTATTGGAACACTGAAAATTTATCTCTAGTAACAATAATATCATAAAGGGGAAATAAAGATCCATCACTGCAAAAGAAAGTAGCTTACCTAGTAAATTTAATGTCTATCACAATTTCCACCAAAAAGTGCTTGATGGTCGAATGGTTTTGAAGACTTAAGAGATTTAGTATTTCCAACATTTTGAGCAAACTTATTGCCATCATCTTCTCCTTGAGTTCCATACTCATTATAGAAATGATCAGAATGTTCTGTATTAACCTGTGAAAAAGGACATACCACTACAAGAGAGTATTCTTTCATTATGCGAGACTTAATCAAGTGGAATGCACAAGTTCAGCTGAAGTACAAAATGGGGCTTTAATAGAAGGGGCAAGAGAGCAATATTACAAACAAGACATTCAAGTTTGTAATCACAAATTTAGGCGTAATGATAGTACAACACCAATCTTGACCGCATGAATTCTCGCTTCTTCATCCTCACAATGGTAAATCGTGTCTTAAAATAAAGCAAAACCCAGAAAATCAAGCATTTTAGTTAAGAGAGCGAAAGGAAAAACCACGATGGTCAGAAAAACAACCTTGACACCAATAGGGTGGTACACCCAAATTAGAAAAGGACACGAACAAGCTATAGAATAGAACTATTGTACAATATTCTCCCTGTACAAATAGCCACCTTGTTTGCATAAGTTTGTACCAATTCTTAGGGTTAGTTTCACCGATGTCACTGAACTTAGGACAAAACTAGCTACACAGCGATAATATTTTTTTTATATATATAAAAATCACATAACTTTGCAAATTTATATAACAAAATTATTTTGACCGATTTCCGGTAAGGGACAGATTGAAAAGTACAGCTGGCATATCCAATCAGCACATCACGGATACATGTTGCATTCTGATAGAATTTAATGTACGGTTAGGTGCACGTGGCATGATTACGTGGCATTTTGTGCTGACTGTACATGCCAGCTAGACTTTCTGATCTGTTCTTTGCTTGAAACCAGTCAAAGTAATTTTATTTTATAAATTTGTAAAGTTCAATGATTTTTATGAAATTTTTTTTATTACAATTGTGTAATTTGGCCACAAGTTCAGTAATTATGGGTGAAACTAACCCACAATTCTCATGGCTAGTTTAAAAGTAACACAAGAACTAAAAGCACAAAAATATGCTAACAATAGCATATTAATCTCAAGTAATAACTGCAATAGTATCTTAAGACAATAAATGCTTTGAAAAACTGTAAAATCATCAAAGGTCACCTTGAAGATGTCTGGCCATCGACACTCGAGTTGTGCTCTTGATCTGTGTCAGACGCCTCTTGATCATCCTCTGATTCAGCCGCTTCATCCTTGTCTTTGATACTAATTGCGGTGGGTTCTTGCAGTTTATTTACTGTCCTCAGGATTTGAGAATTCACCATCAGTTCCTAGAAACATAGTGATGAAACACAAGGCAGAAAATTCCAATCAAATCCATAATTGGAGACAGAATAATGCAACTTTTATGATAGAGATGCAACCTGAAGATCCTCTGACAAACAAGCAGCATAAATGAGTGATCACATAACATAACAAATTTAATGAATGAAAAATTCAGATGAGTCCATAAATTTATCGATATTTCATGAAAAGCCAAATTAAACACCAATCTTGACTGCATGAATTCTTACTTCTTCATCCTCACAATGGTAAATCGTGTCTTAAAATAAAGCAAAACACAGAAAATCAAGCATTTTAGTTAAGAGAGCGAAAGGAAAAGCCACGGTGGTCAGAAAAACAACCTTGACACCAATAGGGTGTTACACCCAAATTAGAAAAGGACACAAACAAGCTATAGAATAGAACTATTGTACAATATTCTCCCTGTACAAATAGCCACCTTGTTTGTATAAGTTTGTACCAATTCTCAGGGATAGTTTCAACGTGGTCACTAAACTTATGACAAAACTACCCAGCGATAATAATTTTTTTTATATATAAAAATCACATAACTTTGTAAATTTATAGAAATAAAATTATTTTAACAGGTTTCTGGTATGGGACAGACCGAAAAGTACAGTTGACATATCCAGTCAGCATATCATGGATACATGTTGCATTCTGATAGGATTTAATGTACGGTCTGGTCCACGTGTACATGATGAAGTGGCATTTTATGCTGACTGGACATGCCAGCTAAAATTTCTGGCCTGTTCTTTGCTAGAAACCGATTTTATTTTATAAATTTGCAAAGTTCAATGATTTTTATGAAATTTTTTTTATTACCGTTACGTAATTTGGCCACAAGTTCAGTAATTATAGGTGAAACTAACTCACAATTCTCATGGCTAGTTTAAACGTAACACAAGAACTAAAAGCACAAAAATATACTAACAATAGCATATTAATCTCAAGTAATAACTGCAATAGTATCTTAAGACAATAAATGCCTTGAAAAACTGTAAAATCATCAAAGGTCACCTTGAAGATGTCTGGCCATTGACACTCGAGTTGTGCTCTTGATCTGTCAGATACCTCTTGATCATCCTCTGATTCAGCCGGTTCATCCTTGTCTTTGATACTAATTGCGGTGGGTTCTTGCAGTTTATTTACTGTCCTCAGGACTTGAGATTTCACCATCAGTTCCTAGAAATATAGATGATGAAACACAAGGCAGAAAATTCCAATCAAATCCATAATCGGAGACAGAATATTGCAACTTTTATGATGAAGATGCAACCTGAAGATCCTCTGACAAACAAGCAGCATAAATGAGTGATCACATAACATAACAAAGTTAATGAATGAAAAATTCAGACGAGTCCATAAATTTATCGATATTTCATGAAAAGCCAAATTAAACACCAATCTTGACTGCATGAATTCTTACTTCTTCATCCTCACAATAGTAAATCGTGTCTTAAAATAAAGCAAAACACAGAAAATCAAGAATTTTAGTTAAGAGAGCAAAAGGAAAAGCCACGGTGATCAGAAAAACAACCTTGACACCAATAGGGTGTTACACCCAAATTAGAAAAGGACACAAACAAGCTATAGAATAGAACTATTGTACAATATTCTCCCTGTACAAATAGCCACCTTGTTTGCATAAGTTTGTACCAATTCTCAGGGATAGTTTCACCGTGGTCACTAAACTTACGACAAAACTACACAACAATAATAAATTTTTATTTTTTATAAAAATCACATAACTTTGTAAATTTATACAACAAAATTATTTTGACCGGTTTCCGGTAAGGGACAGACCGAAAAGTATAGCTGGCATATCCAATCAGCGCATCATAGACACATGTTGCATTCTGATAGAATTTAATATACGGTCAGATCCACGTGGACATGATGACGTGGCATTTTATGCTAACTGGACATGCCAGCTAGACTTTCTGGTCTGTTTTTTGCCGAAAACTGATTTTATTTTATAAATTTACAAATGTCAATGTTTTTTATCAATTTTTTTTATTACAGTTGTATAATTTTACCACAAGTTCAGTAATTATAAGTGAAACTAACCCACAATTCTCATGGCTAGTTTAAAAGTAACACAAGAACTAAAAGCACAAAAATATACTAACAACATATTAATCTCAAGTAATAACTGCAATAGTATCTTAAGACAATAAATGCTTTGAAAAACTGTAAAATCATCAAAGGTCACCTTGAAAACGTCTGGCCATCGACACGCGAGTTGTGCTCTTGATCTGTGTCAGACGCCTCTTGATCATCCTTTGATTCAGCCGCTTCATCCTTGTCTTTGATACTAATTGCGGTGGGTTCTTGTTGCCAAAATAAGACACCGGATAGAGTAAGCAAGACCGCAGCTAAAATAAATAGAAGAGTAAATTATTGTACTACAAAATCATACGAGTTTAATTCCCAGGAAAGACTGGAGGGGTCACATTGGTCCCACTTAAAATCCAATCTCCTAGACATAATTTAACTACAAATATAATTTATGAGCACAATATATTACTACAACTATAATAAAAGCAGCTAAAATATTGCACTTAAAGTGGGCTGTTGGAATCTCCTGCATGCTCACTTTCCTCCTATCTCTTTGGGCTGTGAACATTTAAACTTAAACATTTTTGTATATTGCAGAGAGTTCTAGAGCATTGTCCAGATGAGCTACAATGTCAGTTTATAGTCGATGAGATCTTGGATTCAGTCTGTGTTCTTGCTCAGGATCAATATGGCAATTATGTTACACAGGTCAGTATTGCACATCAGTTTAAAGATTTGGGGAAATGTATTCTACAAGAATTGCACATCAGTTTCATCTTTGACAATGTTACCTGCATGGCACTCATGCATCATGTAAGGAGACAATGCCCTCTACTGGAAAAGAGACAATGAAAGATATGAATTCTGACGGCTTCCTAAGCTTGGACAGAAAACCAAGGACTGACTTATTGGGATTGCCTGCTTCCTAAGGGATAGGAAATGACTGAAGAATAAAAATGGCAAATGTGAATAATTATTTTGGAGGAGTTTAATGAAAAGGTTTATATGTAATTGGAAGCACTGTTAGATAAGAAGGTTTTAAGCCTTAGAGATATAAATTATGATCTTCATAGAACCAGCCATATCTATTTAGAGGAGTTTGTCTCTGTTTACATATAATATAATTATGTTAACGAGTTGTATTTGACAGTTTATTTTCAGGTAGTGCACATCAAGAATGGCTAGTATCTATGTTAGTTTACTTATGCTGCATCGATCACATGCGTAATTATTATGACTAACCAGAACCTTACTTCCCTTGTGGCATGATCGGATCCCACACAGTGTAGATAATGACTTGTTTTCTTTCAATTTTATGCTTATTGTGCGTGACCCTCCTAAAGACACTCTACTTTCTGGAATCATTACTTTGATTTATGCACGATTTGAGGAATAACGGGCTACTTAATGTTGGGTTGTAACCTACATCTTTGATGACCTTGTTTGATATGAATTCTTTGCTTCATTTGTTGGATACTGATGTGAGCACTTGTCCTTTTAACAGCATGTGTTGGAGAGAGGAAAATCTCAAGAAAGAAGTCAAATTATAACCAAGCTGTTAGGGCATATTGTGCAACTGAGCCAACATAAGTTCGCATCTAATGTTGAGAAATGTTTAGAATATGGCGGAACCCCTGAGCGGGAGCTAATAATTGAGGAGATTCTTGAGCAGAATGAGGGAAATGATAACTTATTGGTACGTTAATGGAACATTTCAGATTTATTGATCATGAACATTTTTTTGGTTCTAAGATGCACGTTTGTTTGTGGAAATTTTTTTTTCCTTGTATAAATGATTTCAGCTTCATTTATGGCATGCATTTTGTTGGAAGAGACTGCTGAATGACGCTGATAACTTCCTCTTCAGCAGTTTTTGCTACATTTATTAGGACTATTTGCTCTTACGGCAGAAAGAAGGGAAAAAAGAAAAAAGAAGCTGCTTTTCTCCTTCAGTCTTTGTGCTATTCAAGTGATGCCTTAAATTTATCTACAAGACTTTATATGATACACTTAGTGAACTTGTTAATCTAGAGTAAAATGTGTCAATCACTAAATGCTTTGCTGATAAGAATAACCCTACTTTCGAACTTTTTTGCGTATTTCTAGTCTGTCATTTGTCCCATCTTTACTATTGCTATAGGGGTCTATTATGATAATATGATACTATGAAAAGCTGTGGTAGCATGTTAATGCTATGGTTTGAGTTTTGAGTTTTTATCATTTAGCTTGGTGCTCTGTTGCCAAGTGCAGTAGGTTCTATTTAGGGGTGTTCAAATGTGGGTTGGGTGGGTTACAATTGGTTTTTTCTCCAATTCACCGAAATTATTAAGTGGTTTGGGTTCAATCCAAACCGGGTGGGTTGTGTATTAAAATTTTTGTGTTGGATTGGTTGGTTTATATGGGTTATATGGGTTATGTTAATGTTTTTATATTATATTATAAACATAAAAATTATTCATATTTATATATTTTTAAATATAAAGAATTAATTTTATTTTAAATAAGAGAGTAGCAATGTCAATTAATTAATAATCAACTTCAAAAAAAAAATCTAAAAATTAAACTTTTTTTTTGAAAAGTTTTGTATTATTATGCTCATAATCATAATATTTTCATCTCCGATATATTATTGTTTAGGTTTGGAGCAAGATTATTTGCTTATTGCTCCAGGAACAAATTTCACTGATGATTTTAATTTAAGATACGAATTTGCTCACAGAATGGAATTTATCGCAAATGAAATATATAAGGTAAATGATTATAATTTATAAAATTTATAAGTAAATAAAAATTGTAAGAAAATAAAAATAATTTTCTGTTCACTGGTCGGATCGAGAAGGGTAAAGAAAAGGCAGACTTAAAAACGGACCTCATGTCTCTTGCGGTTTCGCATTAAGTCGATGCTCACTATTTCAATTTCTCTTGAACTTCATTTAATCAATAATTATCAGTGTCTCGTGATCTACTCTTCTTCTTCCTTCTGTAAACGTTGGATACTAGGAGCAAGTATATTTGAGTTTTGCATCATAATCACATTCAAATAATGATGACAAATTGAACTTCTAAGTTTGGCAAGTTGCACGGATTGGTTTTAATCGAAACAATTGAAATAATTTTGTTAACTTCGTTTGAGTTATTTGAATAATAATCAATTTAATTTTAGTCATTTAAATCGATTTTGGTTTAAAATCCAAAAGCAAAAAGAAAAAAATTAAATTTTTTGAACGAGTATCATTTTTATTTAATAAAATTGTTCGAATTATTAATCGATTTAATTTTAATTAGGGATATAAAAATATCTTTATTATTACTTTTATTCAATTTAGTTAGTATATTCGATTTTAATTTCTAATCTTTATTAAATTTTAATTTTTAATTATTTGAATGTGATGATGATGCAAAACTCAACTATACTTGCTCCTAGTATCCAACGTATACAGAAGGAAGAAGAAGAGTAGATCACGAGACACTGATAATTATTGATTAAATGAAGTTCAAGAGATCCATTGTTATTGCTTGATGACAAGCCATTTTTAAATGAAATTTTTAATTTTTGATTAAATTAAATGAAGTTTTTAATTTTCAGGTCCTTGCTTTTCAATGGAATTTTTAGTATCATAGGATACAGTTCTTTAATGTTATTAAACTTTGAAAAGGAATTAAAATGAGTTTGGCTTTGATTATTGTTATCTACTCTTTTCTTTTTATTTTTTTAAATATATATATATATATATATATATATATATATATATATTTGCAGTTGACTGCATAATTCAATTTCTCCATAATCATAACTAAGTTCTCTAATTTGGGTTTTGAGACTTTTTTCTCTAAGTTCAGTTTCAAATTTTTTCCTTAAAATTTATCAAATATTTAAAGCATTGTGCATGGCATTGAAGAACTTGTCGGTCTGCGATTGTGGATTGCTTGAAATTTATACTTCAACAAATTTTTCGCCACACATATATTTGTTGTTATTACATTTTTTGTGAGAAACTCACATCATACAAAACCAACAAGTAATTTTTCATATTCATTATGGTATCAGAAATTTAAATAGGATTAGAACATCATTAGAAATTTTTTGAAGAAATTTTATAGATTTTAAACAAAATTTAAATGAAATAATAAAAATTGAAAAAAAAAAGAGTAAAAAAAAAGTATAAGTGAGAGTGTATTTGAAGAAGGGTGTAATGTGGATTAATTGGTTGGGTTATATAATAACCCATAACCCATACAAATATTTATAAAATATTAAAATGGGTTGTATGGGTTATAATAACCCATTATAATTATAAAAATTGTGGGTTATATTGATTGGTTTGGTTGGGTTGATTGGGTTATGCCAATTTTGAACAGCCCTAGTTCTATTACATTTTTTCCTTCAACTCCAAATTGAAAATAAATTTGAAACTGTGCTTCGCTATCATTTTTTAATTTGCCCAGAAACTGTCTCAACTTTTAGCTTTAATTTGCTACACTTGACTTTCTATCGATGTTTGCTTAAGCTTCCTTTGAGCCATTCTTTTCGCTTTGCATAAGAATGGTTGCGTGTTTGTTCAAATCCCTCCCAACACTTTTTGTTTCCCACCAAAAACTAAATTTAGAATGTGGAAAGCACCTGTCTGGACCTGCTCCATAGCTGTTTTCATGGAGTAAGCCAATGGATGAAACCCATCGGTGCATTATAGACACTGTTTTGGGTATGTAGCATTCAGCTTTTGGCTTGATTCACTAAAAAAATGAAATGGCCAGGTCTAGGCTAGGCTTTCCATTTAAATGTCAATTTGTTATAATAACTGAAATGACCTTATCCCAAAGTTGTATAAACAATTTCAGAGGTTAGCATCTACTTTTTGAGTTACTTTTCCTGTTTTCGATGTACTAGATAATGATGAAGGACCAGTTTGCAAATTATGTCGTCCAGAAGATTCTCGATTCATGTACTGACACTCGGAGAGCAACACTACTAAATCGCATAAAAACACATGCACATGCTTTGAAGAAATATACATATGGGAAGCACATCGTTGCTCGGTTTGAAAGGCAATTTGAAGAAGGTAAGTGCTTTTCCATAGCTTGAATTTATGTCTTGTGTTGCTAACATTCTCCGTGGACCTTATGAAATAGTATTCCTACACCTTGGTATGAATATCTTTCTTGGATGAACTAGTACATGTGGCCAAATCTTATAATAACTAGCCTTGCTTTACTTTTTATGCTGTATTTATACTTTATGGGTTGATACTCGACCAAGTCTTCTATTCTTTGTAGTTTTCATCTCCATTTATTTAGGCTGGGAAAAAGCCTTCAAATACAATTGTACAGCATGAGACTCAACATACAAGGACTAAATTTTAATACTGGACATGGGAATCAAGAACTGAGGTGTTATAATTGTGCATATGCTTGGAGGGCAATCATAAAGTCGAAATATGGTTGAACCAGAAAAGTCAACTCATCATTAAAATCTCACCTGATTGACCAAACTAAATTCCTAGAATTACCAATTAGGGGAAGCTAATCAGCATGCATTTCTCGTCCCCAAGAACTTTGGGGGTTAATTTCATCGGTGGTCATTCATGTTTGAAATTGTAACGTTATGGTCACTATACTACAATTTGTAACAAAAAAATCATTCAACTTTTATTTTGTAACAAAAAAGTCACAATGGCCGGAAAATCAAGAATCCGGCCACCAGAATCATTGATAACAGGAAGATTTGTTCATAGTAGTAAAAAATATACTGTCTTATAATCTTGAAATCATTGACAGTATCAAAATTTATTAGATATTTGATAGGTAAAATTGATATTTATCTTCATATTTTCGATTTTTCGGTGGCCGGATTCTTGATTTTCCGGCCATTGTGATTTTTTTGTTACAAAATAAAAGTTGAGTGATTTTTTTGTTACAAATCGTAGTATAGTGACCATAACGTTACAATTACCAAACATGAATGACCACGGATGAAATTAACTCAGAACTTTGGTTATGTTGAACAATTTTGTTGTATTAACCTGTGCACAGTTGCTACAGTTAATCATTCATGCTAGCTATTATATAACTGATTAACAAATTTTTCAATCCCAATTGACTTAATAGTACTGATATTTGGCAGACAATCAAACATCATGATAATAGTTCAGACAAGAAGGAAACTTCTCTCGACTGCAGTGCAGCAAAAGGCATGTCAAGAACCTCACACCTAGATGTTTGCTGAAATGTGAAAGTCCGATTGACTTGTTTATGTACTAGTATGATTTGCTTCCGGCAGCAGGAAGCATGAAGCATTAAGAACAGGGTTGATGGCGTAATATCAGTAAATATGTGTGCCTTGAATGGTTTGTTTTAATGTTCTACAGCGTAGTGTATCCAGGTCCAGAAGGAATAGAAACCATAATGTAGGAGTATAGACTATAGATTGCAACACATCCAAGAGGAACTAATTGGAAGGAAAGGCTTCCTAATGACAGTTATAGAATTGTTTGGCTGATTACCGTTTCAATTAAGTGTGAAAATATACACATGTATTTACATTTGTGACACTCCCAAAGAGGACAAGCTAAAAATGGGATATGAACTGATTAGATAGAAAGAGAGACCGAGTTCTCCTTATACTTTCTGATAAACTGATTATGCAGGGAACCAAATATACACATGTATTTTACATTTGTGAAATCGTTTTCATTCCTTCGCGTATTACAGTTTTTTAATCACCTCTTTGAGAAATTCTATGCTATGCCAAGGTCCGTACAACAGTCTGCCAAATGGGGCATAACCAGGAAAGACAACCAAGTGCAGATAACTTATTCATCTGAGACAAATCAGCGCTTTCGAATATTATTAGTGCAACAGACTACATTTTAGTAAAGAACAGACCACTGATATTTTTCCAACCAGATATCGAAACAGTTGTTTAACTGATTTTCAAGCCAAAAAAAAAAAAAAAAAAAACAAAGAACTTTGATTGAGATGACTGGTTGCAAGCAAAGACAATAATTAAATGAAACAAAATTTGCAGGCCTTTCACCCTGTGAGTACCTCCACCGGAATATTACCTAAACAAAACAATAGCTAGCACAGCGGATCTTCCCTTCTGGTTTCACAATGACTATCCTCTGCTGCCTTGGTTCATACTTTGATGTAATTATATGTAACATTCTAAAACTAAAATCACCTACCTCCTATCTGACACTATATTTTTCAGACCACACACTTGAACATCCTGGGTTGTAAAACTGTGATCAAAACCTAGCCTTTCGTTTTCGAGCAGTGTATTTTGTGTCTGGAGGCAACATACATCCTTTATTTCTCATTTGCTCCTTTTTCCTCAGCACCCATTCTCTGCCCTTACCTTTTTTGGATACCTTTTGCTTTTTCTTAGGTCTGTGCCGGTCTGAAAAGCTGACCTGTGAAAGGCATGTGGATATGTTAAGCAATATGAAAATTGTTCTAAGCATAAACAATTAGAGAATGAGTTAAAAGAAACTCACAGTCCTGTTTTCTTCATCTTCACTAATTTCATCATCAGAGCAACTTTCTCCCTCTTCGCCTTTTCCCTTGGGAACTGAAGTGGTTATGGATGGTGGTCCACAAGTGAGGACAAGATACTCCTTCCTGCTCTTGGTACTGCAATGGAAGAAGATTGCAAATGGCTTTCATGGTCAACTAAGAAAACAAATAAACCCCACCTTAATTCAAATTTCCACTGGTTGTTCTCTGGCAAATACGAACCCATAACTTTAAACTATTTTCAACCATAACTCAACTATAACTTTAAAATATTTTGAACCATAACTCAACTATAACTTTGAAGTATTTCCAACTACAAATCATCAAACTACATGGACATGCAACAAATCCAACAAATAACAGTAAGATCCAGAACATAACTTGTAGCATTTGATAAGTAAAGACTAAACATCAAGATTGCATGGTAAAAATGAAAAGGTCATTTAGAAATTCTAACAAAATGCCTGGAGTACCTGTGTGGATAATCGATAACAACACCACCAGCAAATCCAGCATGCATTGCAGATCTCAAAATCAGCTCACGCTGTGCTATATTTTCAGGATACACTTGAAAAACTGCTCTTGCACCCCTTGCCAGGCATCTATATAATGATCCAAAGAATGCCCTAAAATGAAATTGACACACAAGTTAACAATAGAAGAGAGCAGGCATAATAATCTCCAAAAGGAACTGTATGCTCTTTCACAAAATCATAAACTAGACATACTTCAGTCGTAGTCTTGGTTCATGGGAGGACTTATCAGCATTGCATAGCCACTGCCACATTAAATCAAATGAAAAAGGTGAAGTGAGCAAGAAATTCAATCGAGTGATTTTAGTTGAAATTGACATCCAATAAGTTAAAGAAAATGTCATCATGACTTCACAAAGGAGAATGATGCTATGCACTCCATAATCATGGAAAATCTCGTCCACATCAAGAAACTGGACATCTGGATGTGCAGCTATTTAAGACACTGGTAGAATCAACATAAACTAATTCATAACTTCAAAGTAATTTGAAGCTTTACCTTTCCACGGTAATAGATATAGATTTTTATAAATTTACAGAAAAAAAAATAAAGATAAGATGCCGGAACATATACATGATGAACCTTTTGATAGGGTAACAATTCTGTTGTACAGAATATTTAGAAGATATTGTTTTCAAATTATTAACAGATCTAAAATAGTTCAAACTAGGATCTGTTGTAACTGCATATCTTGTATTACTCTATTTAAACTTAAACAATACAATCAACAAATCAGTTGAGGATCAAATTGTTTCATGGTATCAGAGCCATTAGAGGTCTAATAACCCTGAACCTTCTTTTTTTTTTTTAAGCTTTATCCTCTCTTTCTTTGAAGAATGGCCGCCAATGGCAGCAACCCAGCAACCGAAAATACCCTTAACTCTGTTTCCATTCACCACATCACACACCATATTTCTCATAAACTAACCTCAACCAATTATTTGTTGTGGAAAACACAGCTGATGCCTATCTTGAAAGGCCACAGGTTGGCACATCACGTTGATGCAACCATACCTCCTCCTCCTAAGGAGTTGCCCTCCGGAGCTGTGAATCCGGCTTATGAAACATGGGATCAACAGGACCAACAGGTCCTTAGCTGGATTATATCGTCATTATCTGATAGTGTTTTACCTCAGGTTGTTGGAGCTGATACGGCTAGTGCCGCTTGGACACGGCTCGCCAAAGCCTACTCCACTGGTTCTCGATCTCAGATAAGAGACTTGAAGCATCGTTTACACAATCTGCGAAGAGAGAATGACAGTATCTCAAGTTATCTGCAATCTGCTAAACTCATTAGTGATCAACTCACCGCTCTCCAAAATCCAGTCTCAGAAGACGATTTGGTAGAAGCAATACTTGATGGACTTGGTACTGCCTACCGTCCATTTGTTCGTGCTCTTGAGGCTCGCCTAGAGTCGGTTTCCTTTGATGATTTAACTGGCTTACTTCTAAGTGAAGAAAGACAACTCACTCGTGACATATCTGTGTCCTCATTCACACCATCTGTGAACTTTTCTGCACGTAGTAATTCTCGTGGAAGAGGACGTTCTCGTGGCAGCCATCATACTCAATATTCTAACCGATCAAATCCTACTATTGCTGCTCCTATTGATGTTAGTTCCTTGACTTGTCATAATTGTAAGGGAATTGGTCACATTGCCAAGCAATGTCCTTCACCAAAATTACATCGACACTCCAAAAATCACCTTAAACCATCCTCCAACATGGCTGCTACGTCCAGTTCAAGCTCGACTGACTGGCTTGTTGATTCAGGTGCGACTCACCACCTCACTTCGGATCTTGGAAACCTTGCTGTTCATTCAGAATATGACGGTCCTGAAGAAGTTACAGTAGGTAATGGACACAAAATCCCTATATCTCATGTTGGTCATTCAAACGTTCATCTTTCTAATACATCGGTTCAATTTCGTGATATTCTTCATGTTCCCAAAACAGTAAACAACTTGTTATCTGTATCTTCCTTAACACGCTCCAATCCTATTTCCGTTGAATTTTTTGCTAATCACTTTGTTTTGAAGGATTTGAAGACAAAGAAGGAGATTTATCACGGAACGAATAAGAATGGTTTATATACCATGTCTCTTTCATCATCAATACCACATCAAGTTCAAGCTTTCAATGTCTCTCTTCCTTTGTGGCATGCTCGGCTAGGACATGCCAATTTGCCTATTGTTAAGAAAACATTATCCATGCATAAAATTTCCTTCAATAAAAATAAAACAAATAGTTTATGTGACACCTGTTGTGTCAGCAAGGCACATCGCCTTCCTTTTCCAAAATCAAATTTTGTTGCCAATGGTCCATTGGATTTGGTATGTTCAGATGTATGGGGTCCTGCACCCGTTACTTCGCATGATCAATATCGTTTCTATGTTCTCTTTTATGACCACTACAATAAATTCTCTTGGTTATTCTTTGTCAAGTATAAGTCTGAGGTATTAAGTGTGTTTATTAAATTTCGAACACTTGTTGAGAAGTACTTTCAACGGCCAATTAAAACCTTTCAATCAGATTGGGGCGGTGAGTTTCAAGGTCTTACAAGCTATCTATCCTCTAATGGCATTAATCATCGTCTGTCATGTCCTTATACACCAGAACAAAATGGATGTGCAGAACGTAAACACCGCCATATCGTTGAAACAGGTCTTTCATTACTTTATCATGCTAAAATGCCAAATGTGTTCTGGACTTATGCCTTTGAGTGTGCTATATATGTTATCAATCGTCTCCCTGTTTCCACCATTGACTTCTGTTCACCTTATGAGAAATTATTTGGTTCATCTCCAGATTATCATATGTTTCGTCCCTTTGGTTGTTTATGCTTTCCTTGGCTTAAACCTTATAATTCTCATAAATTGCTTGCTCGGTCTCGTAAGTGTATCTTTCTTGGCTATAGCAAAATTCATAAAGGGTATCGTTGTTTTGATTTACTTACCAATAAAATCTTCATCTCACGTCATGTTGTGTTCAGTAATAAATCATTCAAGGAGCCCCAACAATCTCAATAATTTTTTACCCAAAATTTTCTCATTGTATCTCTCCACTACTGCATCTACCCAAAATCTTCCTCCATTTCCTTCAATTTGGAATAGGAATCACCTATTTGTCATCTTCTAGCATTGGCAACTTCTTCCCATTGATCTATGTTAGAGTAAACAAAACTTTTGATAGAAAGTGGGAAATGCCAAAGTTTAGATGCATCAAGTGCAATACTTGAGAGGTCCGGCACAAAAAGACATAACTAGCTCAAACATTCAAAATAAGGACTAGCTGTTCATAATGATTCCAAAAACTAGGATCACAACAATCAGTGGATGAATTCTAAATTTGAAGAAAGAAAACATTCAAAATTTGTATAACAACATTTGATAAGGAGCAAGTTGATGGAAGAATTCTACAAAATTTAGCAAAATCTGACACAATTCATCGTAAATGGTATACGCAAATAAATAAAGTCTAACCTGAACAGCAGAGATACTGATGGCACCATCAACAACTCCAGAACGTAGAGCTAAGCCCTGCATCTCAATGCGAACACATTGTCATCGTAACAGAAATATTAAAGAAACCCATCAGCAAAATTGCAACTTCAATCACATATTATCACAAGAAAAATCAAAGGAAAAAAGGCAGTTGCTATTTAAATGACATCCCAGAGCATGAAAGGACGCATATAACTGCCCCATCAATGTTGCAAGAGAGAAAGTCTAACAAGGTGAACTTATAACAACCAGAATAAGGTTATAAAGCAATGTGACCACAAAAATACTTCTCATACACTAATCTATACCTTCATAATTCATTCATATATCACCCATCTGGCCATGGCTACAACTGATACTTTGTGACCCTAGCCAACTCAATTGACTGACAAATCAAAACATGCAATCATATTAATATCTCCAAACAGCGTCCTTGACAAAGATTTCAATTTTAACGTTTTGTATTCAGCTTTAAGTAATATCAGCCATCAGTTTTAAATTTTTTAGGACCACCTACACAAAATTTTGATTTATTTCAAAGCACTATATAGATTTACAGAAATTTGACAAAAAGTTAAGAGACTTTGAGAAACCATTTCAGATTTGGATTTAAACAAAAAGGGATTCTATAGGTAATTAAGAGTAATTGCGCATTTTATCCCTAATGATTCCACTATATGTACCGTAGCTCAGATTGCATGGATGATATCGCAATAAAAGAGAGAGAGAAATAAAAAACTGAATTTTAGGTGGATACCTCGCCCATGTCACCAAGTAAAAGGTCACCCTCAATCTCCCGCTCCAATGCGATATCTACATTGAAAGAAAGTAACATCAGCACTCTTCCATAAGAAAGGAAACAATAGAATATATTAGCAAATTGATCGAAATCGATAACAAACATACTTAGCATTGACCGTGAAATGTCTAAACCAATCCATTGGTGCCCCTTTTCAGTTAGTGTCTCTCCACTAAGTCCTGATCCACAACCTACAAAGAATAAGAAGTCAAGATTATCAGAATAAAGTCTAATAATTCTTGAAATAGAACTCATTGAGCCTTAGATGAAAAACAGAATTCTATGAAGAGTTGAAGGATTAAAACCTCAAACACTACAACTCCAAAGGCTAACAACATATTCAGGCAATGAAGGGTTTTCCAAAAAAATAAAAAATAACCCTCTTTTGGACATACCAATGTCAAGGAGTAACCGGGGAATTCCATCTTCAGGTAAAGCAAGAAGCTCTACTGCTCTTTCTGATAGCTTTGCCTACAACAAAAACGCAAATGGCAAAGACACCAATTAAACAAATGCATAAAAAAAAAAAAAGAACAATCAAACCCACAATCATAACAAGGAGAGCGATTAATGCCAAACTAATTTTCTAAAACTAAAAAAAAAAAAACTAATGAAGAAAATAGCATTAAAAAAACACCTGAATGTCAATTATACGAGAAGAAGAAGTGTATTTGCGAGCTTCAGTGTCATCATAGAAAATCTCAGGTGGTGCTAACAGTTCAGGCCGACTTGACATCTCTGAGCTTAACAACTAAGAGCGAGAGAACAAGTTTCGACGAAGAAGATAAATGTGGCGGCTGGACTGTTTTCTTTTGCCCTGTGTTTGGATTAGGGTTAAGGGAGCGTAAGGAGGGCTAGCTGAAGGCAAGTCCGCACCGGTCGAAGGGGTTAGAGTGAAGACAGTAAATCACGGTGGCAACCGGTGGGGTGGCCTCCAAAATCACTTCATCCAAAACTAACCCAACCCAAACCCGAATCCAAATAATTTTATTAATATTCATATTCCATTCTAATACGATTTTTATATAATTCACACTCGTTTCAAATTCATTTATTATTATTCATAATACTGGAATTTGATCTGAAATTTAATAATTAATATATAAAATTTAATTAAATTATTATGCATTTAACTGAATATATTCAATATTAATAGTAGATTTTAATTGATAAAATAAATTACATAATTTATAAATATAAATTATATTTTAATATTATAAAATAAATTAAATATTAAATATAATATGACCACTATTGAACAGCAAGAGCAATATTGGAATCAAAGGGCTAAAACTTTTTAGCCGAAAGAGGGAGATAGCAATTGGAAGTACTTCCATGCCCAAGCCTGAAAATGCAAAAGAAAGAATAGCATTGATGCTTTCAAGAACAACTCGGCTGTTTGGGTTTCGGACTCTGTGGGTATGACAACACTGGTTAAGCAATATTTTGATGATCTTTTTATGCCTTCAACTTCAAATTGTGAGCCAGTGGTTAATTTGAGTACTTCTTGTTTTTTAGCAGACGACAACAATATATTGCTTGCTCCTTTTTAAGCTAAGGAATTTAAATTGGCAATTACACAAATGCATCTTGATAAAGCCTCGGGACCTGACGGTATGAATCCTGCTTTCTACAAAAATTTTGGCATATTGTGGATGATGTTATTATATCTAGTTGTTTATCTTGGCTTGCATCCTTTACTTTACCTAATAAGCTGAATGAAACTACTATTGTTCTTATACCTAAGATTGAGAATCCTATTACTTTGAAAGACCTTGACCTATTTCATTGTGTAATGTGGTGTAAAAAATTATATCTAAAATCCTTGCAAAAAGGCTTAAAAAAGTACTACGCTATTTCTAAAGCTCAATTCGTATTTATTGCAAGCAGACTTATTACTGATAATGTCTTACTTGCATTTGAGTTGATTCATTAAATGAAATCTAAAGGATCTAAAGGTAGTGGAGATGTTGCTTTAAAGATAGATATCAGTGCGGCCTATGATAGGATTGACAGGGATTTTTCGCAAAATATTATAATCAAGATGGGTATTGATATTAAGTGGGTTGATCTCATTATGCTTTGTGTTACTTCTGACAAGCACTTTGTTGCTTTTAATGGGATGGAAGTGAGACCCAATGTTATTAAAATCGGATCGGATAAAGAACCGGCAAGGTTGGGGATTCGTGGTTCGACTGGTTCAATCAAGTTCAATCGGATTTTTTTCTATTTTTAAAATATTATAATTATTATAATTTTTTAAATATTATTGTATAAAAATTAAAAAAATATTCATCAAACATTAAATATATATCACAAATATTCTAATAATAAGTTACAAAATACAATTTTAATTTTATTATTACAAGTGATTAGTTATGAATTTTTGAATATCATATGTTAGAAATATAAAAATACAATCATATTATAAAAATAATTTCATATTTAGATGGAATACTAATAAAATAAACACAAAAAATATTAACCTTGCATATATGAGTATAATTATATTTAATTACAATAAATTTAAATAGATAATAAGTATATTAAATTATTAAGTGATATTTTTAGAATTTAAAATTTTAATTTTTCAAATAAATAAATAATAAAAATTATATATATATATAATTTTCATTATTTATTTATTTGGAAAAAATTAGTATTTTAAATTCTAAAGATATTACTTAATAATTTAATATATTATTACAATGATTCAAATAGATAATAAGTATATTAAATTATTAAGTGACATATTTAGAATTTAAAATATTAATTTTTTTAAATAAATAAATAATAAAAATTTTGTATATATATATATATGATTACAATGAATCAAAAATATAATAAGTATATTAAATTATTAAGTGATATACTTAAAATTTAAAATACTAATTTTTTTCAAATAAATAAATATATATATATGGGTGGGTGAAAAATTGAAAATATAAAAAAAATGATTTTTTACACTTTTTGGCAAAAAATCCGATTTTGTCGGCTCGTCGGTTTTTCGGTTCAATCCGGTTTTTTTCAATCCAATTTTCAGTAGTTGAACCAATCAGATGACCAATCGGTTCGCAGTTAAACTGATTCAACCGGCCGGTCCGGTTTTAATAACTATGGTGAGACCTATTATTCTTGAGAGAAGCTTGAGGTAAGGGGATCCACTCTCCCCGTACCTTTTTCTTTTATGCACAAAAGGGTTGTTTGCTTTGCTTCGTAAGGCAGATTTGAATGGGTATATTAATGGTTGTAGCATTTTTAGAGGTAGTCCTAGCATCGCACATCTTCTTTTTGCTGATGATTCTTTTTTATTTTTTCGTGCTAATGTTATTGAAGCTGTACCTATTAAGCAAATTATGATCAATTATGAACTTGCTTCAGGGCAGGCTATTAATTTCCAAAAATCATGAATTTTTTCAGTAAAAATATTGTTGATCCTCTTAAGAATTATATCTGTTTTGTATTAGAAGTTTTAGCAGGTATTAACCATGGATAATATCTAGGCTTACCGTATTTTATTGGGAGAAGCAAAAAGCACATTTTTTCTTTTTTGAAGAATAAGTTCAGTCATTGTACATATATTCGCTTGGCAAGGAAGATTTCTCTTTAAAGCTGGCAAGGAAATTTTATCAAATTAGTGGAACAAGCTATTCCTTTATATTGTATGAGTATTTTTCTCATACCGATTTCACTCTGTGAAGAATTACAGTGGATGATGAACTTTTTTTGGTGGGGTTTGAAGCAAAATGGTCAGAAAGTTTGCATTGGGCCAGTTGGGATCATTTATGTGCAAGAAAAGAATATGGTGGTATGGCATTCCAAAACCTTCATTTTTTTCAATCTTGCTATGCTTGCAAAGCAAGGTTGGCAGCTACTTTCTGGGTCGGATTTTCGTCTCTCAAGAGTTCTCAAAGCTAAATTTTTTCCTAATAGGAATTTCCTAACTATTAGGGTGGGTTACAATCCTAATTTTACATGGCAGAGTATCATTATGGCAAAAGAAGCTGTTCGTCAAAGTGTTCGAAAAGGCATTGGCAATGGTAAATCTATTAATATTTGGGTTGATCCGTGGTTACCAAATACTAAAAATGCTTTTGTTTCTAGCACTATTGTACCAAGTTTTGAGCGGTTGAAAGTAGTAGATCTTTTACTTGATAATGGTTTGCAATGGAATAAACATTTGGGGCATGGTCTTTTTACTACTTTTGAGGATGATTTAATTTGTTCTATTCCATCTAGTAAGGATAGATGGGTCTGGCTCTATTCAAGGAATGGAATTTTTTTAGTCAAATCAACATATTTTATTTTTAATAAAAATAAAGTGAATTCTCATATGCAGGTGCAAGGTTTGAACTGGAATCTTATGTGAAAATTAAAAATTCTGCCAAAGGTTAGAAATTTTTTTGTGGCATTTATTGAATGGCTTCATCCCCACTCAAGCCAAGCTTGGTGATAAAGGGATTCATATAGATAAAAATTGCTCTTGATGCTCTGAAAATGAATATTTTCTTCATGTTTTCTATTCTTGTCCTATTTCTTTCTCTATTTGGGATATTTGGAAACTGGAATATGTTCCTCCTAGTGATTTATTCATGGATTGGATAATATTAATGCATCAGATTTTATCCAATGAAAGGCTTGAAGAATTTGCAAGGCTGGTTTGAAAGTTATGGCTTGAAAGAAAAACTTTTTTTTTTGGAATGGAAAGGTTGCTGATGCGTGTTCCATTATCAGTTCATCCTTGGAGTTTCTATGGTCTTGGTAGAATTCTCAAGTTCTTCAAAATCAAGCCGATAATCCTCATCATCCCTTATCAAGTGAAGCGAACCAGAATTGGTGGAGCCATCCTCCTCTAGGATAATAGAAATGCAATTGTGATGGGGGCTTGTTTTTAGGTATGCCATCTGTGGGTTTTGGAGCGGTAGTTTGTGACCATTCTGACACTTTTTGGCAGTTATTTCTGGTCATCTTTATAGCCTTACTGATCCAACAATTGTTGAAATGCTTGCTCTTTGTGCTTCTTTGACATGGGTGTGCAGTGACTGACCTGATCCTGACAGTGTGGAGGTAGATTCACAAGTTGTTTATAGGGGAGTTCTTTCCCCTACATAAAATAGATACATCCTTGGAGCTGTTCTTGAGGATTGCAAAATTCTTCTTAATTTAAGTGTTGATATCTCTCTTATTTGGACTTGAAAACAAGTGAATTCAGTTGCATATTCTTTAGTTAGACATTCGAATCAATATTCTAGTCTTCATTTTTTAAATTATATTCCTTTTTTGATTGCCATATGTTGGCTTAATAATATGGCCTTGCTTTCAAAAAAAATATAAATATTATTTTTAATTAAATAATAATTAATTTCATAATATGATTTAGATAGCAAGTATTAAAAAATATGAATCCGATCTCAATTTGAATCTAACAAGAATAATAAAATTAATATCTGAACCCATATCAAATCCATTTAAACACTATCCAAAATCATCCTTACTTTTCTTTTATGCCTTCAAGTTGAGTAATGTATTAACCGAAATATATGTGTACTGGGCAACACATGAAGGAGTTTAACAATGGACATAAGTTAAAGGCTTAAGGCAACTGATCACATTAAAGCCCACTGAGCTCAATAAAGGCCATTTACCGTAATTGCAATAAAAACAATTAAATTGTACCAATATATAAATTGCAATAAAAACAATTAAATTGTACCAATATATATATATATATATATATATATATAAGTCTTTGCAATAAAAACAAGAAGACGCTCAAATCGATATATGTTAATGTGGTTCTTAAGTTTCATTATATATTTTATTGTCGACTACATATATATCTTCTATTTTTATTATCTTCCAAAGTCTTTGCTAGTTTATGATGGTGAACTATAATTCCGTGACTTTTGGGGCATCCATAGGGAAAATGATTGCATTCGATCGCCAAGACGGTTAATTTTAGTCCAATGGTGAACTATAATTCCGTGACTTTTGGGGTGAACATGAGGTTGGATAGGGCACTGTTAAATTAGCAAAGACTTGGAAAATCATGAAAATAGATATATATGTACTTGACAATAACAATATGAAATTCAAGAACCACAACTTGATTGATTTGATGGTCTCCTTGTTTTTATTCCAAAGACTTAAAAAATAGACTGTGATTGGATGACGGGACAGGAAAAATGGGTTCTCCTCCGATATAGCAAGTCACCTGAAAAGCAATAATGAAATTGAAAAGCAATAATAATGAAATTGAAAAGAAAGCAAGATTTCACAAATATAAAATTTCCGTCCATAATCAATGAGCGAATTGATTACGTAACTAATTAAATCCAAGTTCATAGATTCGGGTTAATCAAACTAGCTAAACGAGCATATGAAGATATAACCAACGAGCATATGAAGATATAACCAACGAACATTACAAATAATAACTGGGACTCATAAATTAGTCATTAATTCAGAAGTTATAAGATATTAAAGCCCATTAAATCCTAGTAATGATGCATATACACATAAATTTCTTAATCTTTAGGATTTTTCCCATCTTTTTTTTTTTTTATATATATATCTGGAACTCATTTAATTCTTGATTAAATTATCCTTATTTAGAGAAGATTGTAATTTCATAAATTATCAGTTAGTAATAACTTAAAATAAATAACTTAATTTTTTCTTAAAAAATTATTAACTTTATTGCATGACATAAGAATCTTACTTTTAAAGAAAATCTTAAAAAAGATATATAAATTTAATTAAAATCATTCATATAGTAAGATAAAAATGGTTATTATGTATCAAAATCTTTCAATTTTTATGATCTTTCAATTTTCAATATTATTTTAGTACTACATGTGTAAAATTGAAATTATAAATACAGTGCTTTAATTTGTCCATGAATTGGTAGTTTCTTAGGATTTTCTATGATGAGGTCAAACTGAACCAATCCTTACTCTAATATTTGCTCATGTCTATTTTCAATAATGTTTTCAAATTTTCATCAAAATAATTACAATGGGATAGTAAATAAATAAAGCAAGACCAAGACTTCCTTAAGTCTTTGCAATAAAAACAAGAAGGCCATCATATCAATTAAATTATGGTTCTTAAGTTTCATCATGTTATTGTCTAGGGATAAGAAAAAACTGAAAAGTGATTAACTAAAAAATTGATTTGAAATCGAATTAGTTTTTATTGTTAATCAAACTAATTTAACTAGTTTCAAATTTTGAATATTATTAATTTCGATTATTGATTTTGGTTTCGGTCCATATTCAGAAAAAAATAACGATTTCGGTTAACTAATCAATTTATTATTATTTTCAATTTAAGTTCGGCTTTTAGTTTTCTGATTTTGATACTGGTTAACCGTGATTGATGATTATCAGTCTTTATATATATATACACACACACGTCTTATAATTTTTTATTTTGTTATTTCTTTCTAAAATTTACATAGAGTAATAATTTAAAGTATATTTAAATTAAATTTTCATTTTTATACCTTAAATTTTTCTATTTTATAAAATTTATATAATTCTTTAAACTATATTTAAATTAAATCATTTTCTTTAATTATATATTATAATATTTATATAGAGTAACCAATTGATTTTTACATACGTTGTTTTTTTTATCATAATATATGGTGTCCATATTTTATTTAATAGCATTTTATTATATTTTTTTATATGTTTGAATATTATTTTTAAAATTTAATATTATTCAATTCTTTACTAGAGTATTCAAGCATACTACTTTTCAACATATTAAATATATTTTATAATATTAACTATTAATTTTTTGAGTACAAATTTTAGCTAGCATATTATGTTTGTTTTGTAATTTTTATTTTAAATTGCTTTAATTTTTTTATAATTATATATTATAAATTTTAATGATTAATCAAAATTATTGGTTAATCAAACAAAAAAATCAAAATCGATGAATTGATTAATAAAATATAACGAATTAATTAACGGCTAATAATTTTTAAAAATCAATACTAATGAACTGGCTATTTTTTTTTGTTCATGAACCAAGTGCATACTTACTCCTATTATTGTAAAGTATATATGTCAAGTACATATGTATAAGTGTGAATATGAACCAATTAATTGATCCATTAGCAAATTTTTTAACCAATATATTAACATCGGTTTTAAGATTATTAACTATTAATTATAATCAATTCATTAAATTCGATTAATAAGTCCATTGATTTCAGTTTTTACAGTTTGGTTAATATATATTTTTTGATTAGTCAGTAAAATCTTTAGCATATAATTATAAAAAGATTTGACAAAATCCAATTTAATTTCAAATATTCAAAACAAAAATAACATAACAAAGATAATGTACTAGCCAAAATTCATATTCAACTTTAATTATTTTTTAAATCTTATAATTAATTATTTTAATAAATTAATAGTTAATATTATAAAATAAATTTGATATTTATTGAAAATTAACATATTTAACTGCAATTTTTTTCTTGCACTTCAAAGGTCTACGGACATCTAATTGCATTATAATTCATGCATAATGCTTGAAAACATAAATGAGAATTTTTGAATCATTGGCAATGAACTTACCTATAAAATTACCAAAGTTATTGGCCATCATTTCAAATATAAATCCTGCAGGTAGATCACGAATCTGCACCCAATGATCACTGTGAAATATACATGTCACAGAGGACAAATATAAATATAGTTAAGTATTATTTTAAATAATTAAAAAATAACATAATTTGAATATATTTTAAAGTATTTTATAAATTTTATTAAAAAATAAAAAAATTAAGGTATAAAAATAAAATTATAATCTAAATATATTTTAAAATATTATTTTAAAATAACAGTTAAGTTAACTGATTTTTAAAAATCAAAATAAATAACTAAAAAATATTAAAAATAAAAATCAAAACTGAGGCTGTTAAACCGACTAAACAAAAAATTCAATTTAATTTCGAATCAATCATAAGGTTAACTAAATTTTTTTATTTTTTTCTCTTCCGCTGCACAAGCCTTTGCTCATTTTCAATTCCGTGACTTTTGGGGCATCCGTAGGAAAAACAATTCCACTATCCAATCATTAAGGCAATTAATTTTATTAATTTTTTTTAAAAGGGAAAAAGTCTTAGAAAGCAAGCTAGAGGTTGACTGGTTAAAATACCATAAATGTAATGATTCATGACATTTTTTTTTGAATGTAAATTAAATCTTCATTAATAATATAAAAGGTATATTTGAGAAGTATATTTAAGAAATACAAACAAACATATAAAATTTAAAAATATATGAGATATACGAAATTAATAAAGTTATTAAAGTATATCTCCAAATTTTTTCAATAAAAACAGAGGATGATGATAACATGACACAGATAATCTGACTTTTATTGAGAAAATCAATTCATCTACCCTTCATAGAAAAATTTATTTCAAAAAGACGATAACTTTTATTAAGAAAAACAATAACCTTCAAATTTGAAGGCTAAATGTACGTGATAAAAATTTTAATTGCATTCAATAATAGCTAAAAGAATCAGATTTATAAAAACATAAAAAAAATCTAAGCAAGCACAAAAATTAGATCTAAAATAAAAAATTTCATATTTGAGTTTTTCGAAATCAAAAAATAAAAAATTCATAACACAAAAAAAACAAATAAAATTAAAACTTCAAATTTATATTGATCTGAAAATTACTATAGATAGATTTGAAAATAAAAATAAAAAATTCACGTAAATTGAAAAATATAAATATAAATTTAATAAGGCCTAATGTGCAAATTTGCCCTTGAAAATTTTCAAAAAGATCAATGTTGCCCCTAAAATTTACTTGCATGTAATGTTCTCTTGAATGTTTCAAAAAATGTGTAATGTAACCCTTGTACTAACGTTTTCGTCAGTTTGATCGAAAATCGTCAGTTGATCACTTATATGGGTGTATCATTTGATGTCCATGTATCATCTCATGTAAGCGGTCAACTGACGATTTTTTATTAAACTAACGAAAAAGTTAGGATATGGGCTAAATTGCACATTTTTGAAAACATTCGTGGAAACATTGCAAGTAAGTAAACTTTAAGGGTAACATTGTTTTTTTTTAAAAGTTCAGGGGCAAATTTGCACATTAAGCCATTTAATAAATATCAAAATTAAAGAGAAGAAGATAAGAGAAGAGGGGTTGCAGCCAATGTTTTGAAACTCGACCTAGTAGTCGACTTGGCCTACCAACTGAGTCATTGATCAATTGGTTCGATCGGATTCACTCGGAATTATTATTATTATTTTTAAATATAATTATTTACAAAAAATTAAACATGTAGTATGTAAAAATACATTCAAAAATATATTAATTACCAAATATCAATATAAAAATATTAATTTTAAGTCCAATGAATTTTGTAAATATAAAAATCAAATAAATTGTCTTAAGTAATAAATATCCAAATAAATCCACATAAAATAAAAAACAAACATTCAAATAAATTTATTTAACATATGTATAAACTACTGCAAGTTCCGTGAATAAATATAATTAATAGCACTGAACTATATAAAAAAGGTATAATTTCATACAAAAATATTTTACAAGCTTGATTGAATGGGGTAAAAATTAAAATTTGATTAATTATAATAAGAAAAATAAATCAAACTATATAAATATATGATTCTCCAACCACACGTATGAGATATAATAAAATAAGCAAACCGTTTTCTAATTTTTTATTTTTTTCTGAAAAGTTTTTGAAGTTTAAACCGGTTTTTCCGGTCCAATCCGGTTCAACCCGAGTTTTTTCGGTCAAATCCAGTTCAATCTGAGTTTTTTTTTTATTTTTTGAGTTTTATGTTGGACCCATTCAATTTTCTTACCGAGTCATGGTCCAACCGGTTCAACTGCCCAGGTCAAACCGAGTTTCAAAACATTGCTATTCTTAAGTCTTTGCAATAAAAACAAAAAGACCATCAAATCAATTAAATTGTGGTTCTTAAGTAGTTTCATCACATTATTATCAAAATAGCAATTATTAAATCGATTCAGATAAAAAAAATTTAAGATAAAGCTGAAATATTTTTTTGTACCAAGTAGAAATTACAATTAAAATCATTCATATAGTAAATATATTTCAAAATCTTCCAATTTTTACGATCTTGAAATTTTCAATATTATTTTAGTACTACATATGTAAAGTTGAAATTATTGATATACTGTTTTAATTTGCCCATGAATTGGTAGTTTCTTGGAATTTTTTTTGATGAGGTAAAAGTGTACCAATCCTTACAATTTTCCTACAATACTGTTTTCATAATTTCTGCTTAAGAGCTCTGATTGCATTTTCGAAAGATCTTGCCATATCTTTAAGATTGTAAATTAGCAAAGACTTGGAAAATCATGAAAACAACATTTTGAAACTCAAGAACCACAACTTAATTGATTTGATGGTCTTCTTATTTTTTATTGCAAAGACTTAAGAATAGTCTTGGTCTTGCTTTATTTATTATGCCATTCTAAATATTTTTTTTTTTGCTTGAAAGGTGTCCTCCTTTTAGGAATTGATAGATAAATTTGTTTTTATTGCCATGACTTGGAAATAAATTAAAATAAAAGTCATTATTTTGTTTCATGCATAAAGCATATGCTGGTTGAAGGACCGTCTCCATTCGGTAGCAAAATAATTGCGTCCAATAATCAAGGCAATTAATTTTAGTTTAAAACAATGGCAACGAAAGACCAAGACTATTCTTAAGTCTTTGCAATAAAAACAAAAAGACCATCAAATCAATTAAATTGTGGTTCTAAATAAGTTTCATCACATTATTATAAAGCTAGCATTTATTAAATCGATTCAAATAAAAATTTTAAGATAAAATTAAAATTTTTTTCGTACCACGATATGAAATAGTCAAGATAAGAATGAAAAATATTTCGATTTTTTTTTTAATTATTTGTTAAATTTTTTGGGATGAATTTGTTAAATTCTTTTAAGATATAGGTAGTTGAATTTTTTTGTGGGACCTATTTTTCTTAACAAACATTTAAAAAGATCGAAAAAGTTGGAATAATTTTATTTTCTTTCCATGCTAATATTTTCAAGTTTAACAAACACTATTCAAGTATAAATAACATTTTCAAGGTTAACAAACACTATCAAAGTATAAATGCATATGTAGGAGTAAATATAAATTGGTTCATTATCAAATTTTTTAACCAATATATTAACATCAGTTTTTAAAAATTTTTAACTGTTAATCAAGCCACTAAATTTGGTTAAAAAAGTTCATTGATTTCCTTTTGTACGATTTAGTTAATTAATATTTTTCGATTAATCATTAAAATTTTTAGCATACAATAATTAAAAAAAGCCAAAATCCAATTTAATGTCAAATATTCAAAATAAAAATAACAAAATAAACATAATATACTAGCCAAATTTCATGTTCTACTTTAATCATTCTCCACTTTTTATGCTTAATTATTTTAATAAATTAATAACTAATATAATAAAGTGGATTTGATATTTATTGCAAATTAGCACAGCTAACCACAATTTTATTCTTTCGCTTCAAAGGTCTATGAACATCTAATTATTTATTTTTTCTTGAAGGGTGTCCTCCTTTTAGGAATTGATAGATAATTAAATTTGTTTTTATTGGCTTGACTTGGAAATAAATTAAAATAAAAGTCATTATTTTGTTTCATGCATAAAGCATATGTTGGTTGAAGGACCGTCTCCAATCCGTAGCAAAATAATTGCATCCAATAATCAAGGCAATTAATTTTAGTTTAAAAAAATGGCAACGAAAGACCAAGACTATTCTTAAGTCTTTGCAATAAAAACAAAAAGACAATCAAATCAATTAATTCTGGTTCTAAAAAAGTTTCATCATATTATTATCAAGGTAATGTTTGTTAAATTGATCCAAATAAAAAGTTTTAAGAAAAATTTGAAATACTTTTCGTATTAAGATACAAAATAGTTAAGATAAAATTGAAAAATATTTCAAATTTTTTTTTAATTATTTGTTAAATTTTTTGCGATGAATTTGTTAAATTCTTTCAAGATAAAGGTGGTTGAATTTTTTTGTGGGACTTATTTTTCTTAACAAACGTTTAAAAAGATAGAAAAAGTTGGAATAATTTTATTTTCTTTCGATCCTAACATTTTCAAGGTTAAAAAACACTATCCAAGTATAAATGCATATGTAGCAGTAAATATAAATAGGTTCATTACCAAAATTTTTAACCAATATATTAATATCAGTTTTTTTTTTAAATTATTAACAGTTAATCAAGCCCCTAAATTTGGTTAAAAAGTTCATTGATTTCCTTTTCTATGATTTGGTTAATTAATATTTTTCGATTAATCACTAAAATTTTTAGCATACAATAATTGAAAAAAAAGGCAAAATCCAATTTAAAGTCAAATATTCAAAATAAAAATAACAAAATAAACATAATATACTAGCCAAACTTCATGTTCCACTTTAATCATTCTCCATTTTTTTGGTTAATTATTTTAATAAATTAATAATTAATATTATAAAAGTGAAATTGATATTTATTAGAAATTAACATCCTAAACCAAAATTTTATTCTTGTGCTTCAAAGGTATATATATGGGCATCTAATCGCACTCTAATTTACATCAATGAGAATTATTGAATCATAAGCAATGAACTTACCTATAAAATTACCAAAGTTATTGGCCATTATTTCCGACATAAATGCTGTAGGCAGATCATGAACTTGCATCTAATTATCACTGTAAAACTCTGGAATAGTAAGAATATTCTTCCCTTTTTTAAGACATGAGTGATTAACAAATGTCTATTAAATGTCCATGTCTATTAAACTAACCACAACAATGGTGAGAAACTTCCTAACAAATTCGAATGATGTATATAGTTTGATTTCCAAATTGTGTGTGTGTGTATATATATATATATATATATATATATATATATATATATATATATATATATATATATATATATATATATATATATATATATATAATTTTTTAAGAATAAAACTATGTTTAACATGCAAACATGTACTATTTTTAATATTTGCGGAACAAATTGTTTCTAAAAAAATATTCCGGGGCAAATATGCATTATTTTTAATATTTTACAAGCCAATTCTTTAAAATAAAATAAAAATTTTTACTTTAGTGTTAAATGCTTTTAATACTTTTAATACTTTTTCAATTTTTATAGTAAAAATAATTTTTGAAACAAAAAAAAATATTTCGATTTTACTATTCAAGTCTGATTGGGTTTGAATTTATTCCTTTGATAGCTGCTAATCTATCCCCGTTTATAAGATTAACAATTAATTAATTAATTAATTAAAAATAATAATTACACTTCTATATTATATGTAAATTTTAATTTTTTATCTATTTTATTATATTATACGTCTTATTTCAATAATGTTACATTTTTTCATCAATTCCTAAAGAGAAAATGAAAAAAAAAAAACTAAATATTAACAATGGGATAATACTTAAAGCAATTCCTAAAGAGAAAATGGAAAAAAAAAAATATTAACAATGGGATAATACTTAAAGCAAGACCTAGACTTCCTTAAGTCTTTGCAATAAAAACAAGAAGGCCATCAAATCAATTAAACTGTGGTTCTTAAGTTTTATCACGTTATTGTCAAAGTATAAGCGCATAGCAGTGAACATGAAATGAATGGGTTAAGTGGTCTATTAACAAATTTTTAAATTAATCTATTAATATTAATTTTTTAAAATTTTTAATTATTAATCAATTCATTAAAATTCGGTTAAAAAGTCCACTGATTTTCATTTTACGATTTAGTTAACCAATATTTTTGAAGTAAACACTAAAATTTTGTAGCATACAATTATAATAAAATTTGTGGCATACAATTTTTTTCGAGATCCAATTTGAATTATTTTTTTCAAAGGGAAAAAATTCTTAGAAAGCAAGCTCAATATTTTAATAATATTTTTATGGTGATTTAATCCAAGGTGCCCACGGTTACATTCAAACCGAAAAACTGGTTAAAACCATAATTGAATTATGGTGAGTTATTCATTTAAATTATAATGAAAACTGTAAAAATATAGTTCTGTTTCAGACTTTCAGTTATAATCTATTTTATATATTTTAAAATTAAAAGCAAAACAAAACTAGAACCAAAATTCGATTTCTCTATGCCCAAAAGAATATACAGCAACTTAATTTCTATTTTTTTAGAAATTAATTAAGCTCAATTTTTTTAAAACTTTTTAATTTTTCTAAAAGAAGTTCGAAATTTGTATAATCATTAATATTCAATTTTTAATGTTGAAAATGGAACCTTTTATTTTTTTCATTTATTTATATTTTGCTATTGTTTTGGTTTTAATGATACAATTTAATGTAATGACATGATTAAGTAACTATCTTAAATATTAAAAAGTAAATAATGAAGAAATTAACATCTTTTTGTAATGTAATTGATTTAAAAAATAAAATAAAAATTATTAAAACCCAATAAAAAATAAAAAAAATATTTTGGTTTCAAACTTAAATAATCAAAATCCAAACCGTCCCAAAAGATTTCCATCTTTTTCTGTTCATAAAGCTGAAATTGGTTATTCTAAAATTGAAATCTACGATTTTGAAACTGTGATTTTTAGTACCAGGAAACTAAAAAGTAAATTAAATACAAAGTTTAATAAAAATTACGAGGAATTGATTAATTCGTCAATTGAAAAAGATTTATTAATTAATTTGTCACATTGTTTATTTTTATATAGTTTTTAACAGAGAAAGAATACAAAATTTCTCAACATTTTGTAGTGACGAATAAAATCTCTATCTATTTTGTTTTATCCATCAGAATTTATTTAAAAATAAATTTATAATCACACGTACGTTGTTTTAGAGGTCAAAGTGAACCAGTCCTTGCTCTAATATTGCTCATGTCTTTCTTCAATAATTAATATTTGGAAAATAAAATTAAGATGATGAAATTTCTAAAGGCTGTAAAATCATTCTACGATATCAATTCTCACACACTATAAATTGAGGGTTCTTCCTCTATATTCATTACAATCATCAACTGTTTACATATTCTTTACGAAAATGCAAATGAGTCCCTTTGTTTTGCTTTGGTGGCTTCTCATCTGGGCAATCTTTGCTGTTGGTTGCAGCTTTACTGGGTGCATTCAGAGGGAGAGAGATGCTCTTCTCAACTTCAAATTCCATCTCTCTGATCCTTCAAATCGACTCGCTGATTGGACTGCCAATGGAGACTGTTGCAATTGGACTGGAGTTATCTGCCACAACATCACTTCTCATGTTCTTCAGCTCCATCTTCGTATACTTTCTATTGAAGAATATCTTGGCCATGATGTTCAAAATATTTATGAAGTAGAAGAATATGAGGAGCATTATGAGAAGTCCGCATTGGGTGGAAAGGTGAGTTCTTCTTTGGCTGAGTTGAAACATTTGAGATATTTGGACCTTAGCAATAATGATTTTGGAGGAGTTTCCATTCCTACATTCCTTGCTTCCATGGAGAGTTTAAGATATCTAAACCTCTTTCAAGCTGGATTTGGAGGAACAATTCCTCCTCAGCTTGGAAATCTCTCTAATTTACACTATCTCAATCTTCAAGGATCTTATTTCTATAATGTTGAGAATTTAGATTGGATTTCTGGCCTTTCTTCTTTAGAATTTCTTGATCTGAGTTATGCAAACCTTAGCAAATCATTTGATTGGGTGAAGTTCATGAATTTACTCCCTTCTTTGGTTGAATTGCACTTGTCAGGTTGTCAACTTCCAAGTTTCAATCCTCTTCTCAATCTCAACTTTTCTTCTCTTTCCATCCTTGATCTCTCAAGTAATTATTTTGGAGGTCCAATTCCAAATGTTCTTCAAAATATGACTTCTCTCCTAAGGGAACTTGATTTGTCAGACAATTATTTCAATTCCTCCATACCCAATTGGTTCTACGGTCTCAGCCATTTACAATATCTCAACCTTGAATTCAATAACTTGCAAGGTCAGATTTCAAGTGCCATTGGAAACCTGACTTCTCTCGTTAGCCTTTATTTGTCATATAATTATGAACTTGAATTTGGACAAGGAATTCCAAAATCATTCAAGAACCTTTGCAATTTGAGGTCACTTTATTTGTCAAAGGTCAACATAAACCAGGAAATAAATAATTTCCTTGAAGTTTTGTCATTGGGATGTGTTTCGGATGGGCTAGAATCATTGGAGTTGAGCGACTGTCAATTAACAGGTCATTTGAGCAATAGTCTCAGCCAATTGAGGAGTCTTCGTCACCTACATCTCTCAAATAATTCTATCTCTAGTCCAATCCCATTGTCTTTGGGAGAAATGACCTCATTGAAATCATTGTGGCTTGACAGTAACAAATTGAATGGAAGTCTTCCTGTATCTCTTGGACGACTTACAAAATTGGAGGAATTATATATCTCAGATAATTCATTGGAGGGTGAGGTTTCTGAAATTCACTTTGCAAATCTCACAAAGCTACGTCGTTTTTATGCATTTGAGATGGGTAAAAACATTACATTGAGAGTAAGCCCTAATTGGATTCCTCCTCTTCAACTTGAAGTATTAGGATTAGGATCGTGGCGTCTTGGACCTCAATTTCCATTATGGCTTCGTTCATTACAACATTTAAGGTCTCTGGATCTATCTAACTCAGGAATCTCAAGTCCAATCCCTATTTGGTTTTGGGATAATTTGTCTTCTATATATTATCTTTTAAACTTTTCTCATAACCAAATGCATGGATCCATTCCAAATATCCCTTCTTTTAATACTTTTTACCTAACAATAGATTTGAGTTCTAATCGTTTTAGTGGTCCAGTCCCTTTCTTCTCTCCAAATTTGACTGTATTAGATCTCTTCAATAATTCATTTTCGGGGTCAATATCCAACTTCTTGTGTTATAACAAGCATGAGGTGAAGAATATGGGATTTCTTAATCTTGGAAGAAATCTTTTGTCCGGTGAGATACCGGATTGCTGGATGAGTTGGAAATATTTGGTGGCCATAAAATTGAGCAGCAACAAATTTAGTGGAGCTATTCCCAACTCCATTGGAACTATTAGCTTCCTTGAGTCGCTTTCTCTTCATGATAACAATCTCTCAGGTTTCATTCCACTTTCACTTGCAAATTGTACAAATCTAATCACACTTGATGTTAGTGATAACAAATTGAGTGGAAATATTCCGACATGGATTGGAGACAGATTTTCAAGTTTGATGATTTTCAAATTACGTGCAAATAAATTTGAGGGTCGCATCCCTAATGAGTTGTGTCATGTAGCTTCATTGCATATCTTGGACCTTGCTGAAAACACATTCTCTGGAACAATACCTAGCTGCTTCTACAACTTCACTGCAATGGCTACAAACAATGATTTGACGGGTAGCTATCAATTTATTGCTTCATTTATTGAGAGCACTTTAGTGGTGACAAAGGGGAAAGTTATGGAGTACAATACCATTCTTGTATTTGTAAGAAGCATAGACCTTTCTTATAACAATTTATCTGGAGAGATTCCAGAAGAAATAATAAGTCTTGCAGGATTGCATTCTCTGAATCTTTCACATAATGCTTTGGTTGGAAGAATTCCTAAGAATATAGGAGTTATGCAATCACTGGAAACTCTTGATTTTTCCCAAAACCAAATTTTTGGTGAAATTCCTCCGAGCATCTCAAGCTTAACATTTTTGAATCATTTGAACCTATCCAACAACAAATTATGGGGAAAAATTCCTACGAGCACTCAATTGCAGAGTTTCGATTCTTCTAGTTTCTTTGGCAATGATCTTTGTGGGCCTCCATTGACTAATAATTGCAGTGCAGGTGATCCATCCGATCCCAACATCGAGAAAGGCAAAGGAAAAAATTATGGCAATGAAACCCAAGTAGTGGATTGGTTCTACTTCTATGTGAGCATTGCCCCCGGATTTGTGGTTGGATTTTGGGGTGTAATAGGTCCTCTTGTTTTTAACAGACAATGGAGGCATTTATACTTCAACTTCTTAGGTCATATGTGGAACAAGTTTTGGGTTTGGTTTCATGTATATATTGTTAGAATTTTCAAAGGTGATAGTACTTAGAGAGCAACTTGTCTTCTTGTAATTCATATCTAGTAATAAGTTTGTATGTTATCTTTGTCAATTAATTGTTAAATAGTGCAAGTTTTCTGCAATCGTAATAGTTGGAGTATAATAATGGGAAAAATATGTATGTAATAATGTGTAATGGTTGTTGCAATGCCAAACCTAATTTTGATAAATAAAGAAAAAGAATTTAGAAGGTATGTTGTGTTACCAATATTATATATTATAATATATAGTTGTAATACCAAATGAAATATAACTAATCATTAAGCATTTTATTTTCTTCATTGATTATAATATATAGTTTAGGTTCTTTCATTTCCATTTTCTAAAAGCCCAAAGACGAATAGGGTCTTCCTGCAAGCAAATTGTTGCGCTCGACTAAACGTTCATTTACAAAGAATTCGAGGATTTGTTACGAGTGAGAAGTATTGCAGTGCACATGATTGCAAAGAGTGGAATTCAAAGTAAGCGTATTTTTTATTAGTAGCATGTATTTGGACGTCAAAGAGCAATATAAATTGCAGCCATGTTAGTTAGTTACAGCACCCCAAATGCACTTATTGTATGTAATCCATAATGACCACTTCCAAAATTAATAAACACCAAACTATTTCATCAAGTCCATTTCTCATAAGCTGATCATAGTTGCATATACCAATATCACTAATCCAAATTATAAGCAAGCTTGAAAGGAAATCGGTAAAAACCATACACAATCACATATACCAAAAACATCTTTGAATGGATCAACGCAAAACATAACATAACATAACATCTGCTTCAAGCATATCAGCAACTTTTTCCACACTCATGACATTAACAATCCAATAGAGCAAAATCACTTGTCCTAATTTCAACCTGTTCTATAATCATGACAGTGACAACAAACTGCTGCTAATTGCTTGTCAATATCGTAATCTGCTTCTTGAACGTTGTCAACAATACTAGTTTATTACAGTCAATAACTGGTAATTGACATAAAATCATCCATACTAGTTCTATCTTCCACTCATTCCCCAAGTCCCCTCTTCCCTTATTCTTTCGATTCCACCCATGAACAATCAAATAATTCATAAATCCAGATCAACTAATTGTTCTCAGATAGCACCTTCAAGAAATGTGTCAAGCTTTGGGGAGTTAAGAAAACGTGAAACATTTTCAGTATCATTGAATATAAAAATACAACTTATGAGTTGCCCGGTCTGGTGTATTATTTATTTCCATGTCAAAATGCAAAATTTATAGTACATTGATGACCTTGTACAGGGTCAGATAATGGATTAGTAGCATATACTTTGATATCAATGAGCAATATAAATTGCAGCCATGTTAGTTATTGTACCCCAAAATTGCTGCTAGTTGCTTGTCGATCTAATAATCTGCTTCTTGAATGCTGTCAACAATGCTAGTTCATCACAGTCAATAACTGTTAATTGACATAAAATCATCCACTCTTGTTCATATTTTATTTGATAAGAAGGCTTAGTTAATTCCACGCATGTGTTGACCATCAACCATAAACATGGGCTTGAGCCCTCTTTATGGCGAAGTGGTAAATTTATGAGTTAAGCAAGCCTCCTCCGGTCTCGGACTCTAAAAGTGGGCCTCCAAGGATCGAATCCGAAAACAAGCGTGGCTTTGGCGCGCATCACAATAATAATAATTTATCATAAATTAAAAAAATACCAGCAATTATCAGCCAAGACAAAAATTAGGAATTCCAAAGTGGACAGGCATAAGGATAATACAAGAAAAAGACAGAATATTTAATAACAAGAAAGATGCATAGGCATTTGCACAAAGTCATTAAGGGTCAATATCGCTTAATTAAAATGGAGACTAAAGATAAGATTGAACATCTAAGACTGATTTCGTCTCTAAAATGAATACTTCTAAATAAAAGAATTGAAAGGACTACCAAGTCAAGCCAATTCTTGTTTTAATTGCTTCCAACTTCATAATTAATAATTAAGGTCAACTACAAATCTAGGAGAGGTTCATTTGGGAACCAAAGATACCTAGAGAATTTCAAAAGACTTCATTAATTACATTTTCCTAACCAATTAAGATTTTAAAATCCAACTGTGATGATGTTTCTCTAGAAATGGACAACATTTTCTGAAGAAATGATTTTTATGTTATTTAATTGATTCGCCTTAATTTTATTCTCATGATTTTTTATCGATACAACTTCTTACCTATAAATCCTAGAGCCAGATCATAAACTTGCACCCAAATGATCACTATAAAACAATGGAATAGTAAGAGCGTTTTTGGCATTGCTTCTGAAGGAATAAAAAACTGATTATTTGATGAAAAGGTAATTATGAAATAAAAATATACGTTTGGTTTTTTTTTTTTGATAAGCCAATGAAATTCATTAAATCAAAGAACATACACAGGGGCATGAGGGTGCCCAGAAGTCTGCAGTTACAAAATTCCAATCATAGACCAAAGAAGAAAATAACCAGAACGAACAAAACCCACACAATCAAGAGCAGACTTAGACACCACTGCAGGAATTAAGAAGACATTGAACCCAACAAACAAAAGCAGCCACTTAGGCAAAAACTGATAGCACCAGTCTGCAATTTTCATATACAACAAGTTTCGCTAAATCTGCAGAGCCTCAATAGCAATCATCAAATCAGAATTATGTAGAATCGCTTCAGCAATCAAAAAAGTACTTCAAAGCAAGCAAGATCCACAACACCCTAGAACCAAAATAAGCATCGACTGGAAACTAAAGAGCCAAGGAGTGCAACAAAAAAACCAGGTAAACCAAACAGCAAGCCTAGTCTTCTGATAACGGCACACAAGACCTGACAATTCATCCGCGCAAACTAGGAAAATTAAATCCAAAACCACATTAAACATCAGACTAAGGGATAAAACCCCTTATCCAAGCAGATTATACTGTAAGTTATATCAGCCATGCCAAGAAATTGGATTTTTTTGAAGCACCCTACTTAGCAAGGCTATTTGCTACAGCATTACATTCCCTTAGTTTATGATGGAAGACCACATTATCCAGGGAGGATAGACAGTTATCAATTCTGTTGAAGATGGCATGGCAGCAAATTTCCAAGGCCTTAGATGGACATCAGAGGCCATCCATTTATATACCACCAGAGAGTCCATTTCAAAGATAATACCTGAGAAAGACACTTTCTCCTTTAATTGTTCAGCTGAAATTTTGATAGCCATTTCAACAGCCAATAGTTTAGCCATACTGAAATCTTTAGTACCCACGAAGCAAGAGAATAAACACTGGAACTCTCCCTTATGATTTATGAGTACACCACCAATCCCAGTTGGACCTGAATTTCCTAGTGAGGATCCATCTGTGTTCCATTTGAGAAAGGACACCTCCGATGGACACCAGAAGGTGGTAGGCCTGGTTTTGTGGTATTTGGAGCTTAATTTAATGGCATCTGCAGCAAGGCAAAGGTCTTGGCCTCTGAGAAAAGCTAAATCATGAACATTATTAATCCAAAAAGAACATCTAGCTAGGATGACTTGGAACAGCGAATCTTTGTTGACTTTTCTTCCCTGAAAAACAACAGCATTTCGTTCTAGCTAGATTGACCAGATAGAAGCAAGAAGGATCATCAACCAAACTTTCCTTTGTATTTCCCTAGCCACCAAACCCATCCATTGAGCTACAAAATCGTTGAAGGAAAAAGGAAGGCAGAAAGAGATACCCCACCAGCCAGCAACTCTATACCAGATAGAGGAAGAAAACGGGCAGAGAAGCAATAAGTAATCCACCGACTCAATCCCACTAAGACATAAAGGGCAAGATGTAGCATTAGCAGGTAGAATTCCCAACTTAAAGAGAAACTCCTTTGTGCAAAGCCTATTTAATAGCGCTTTCCAAAAGAATAAGTCGACTTTCAGAGGTACCAAATTTATCCAAAGAAATTTAGAAGGCAACAAGACTGCTTGCTTGCATACTTAGAGATCTTGAGACTTATAGCATGCTGATGCCACAGAAAACTTACCATTTGTTTCATAAATTCAGACTCTTTTATCACTTCTGACTTTATATATTGACACTGAACCCAAGGAGTTCAGTAGGGCCGCCTCAACATCCTTTTTCCAATCTTGCAAATGTCTTCTCCATTTTAGATTCCATACCCAGTTCCCATTCTGCCAAGATCCGAAGTCTTCAACAAAAGAGTGCCGGTTGGTAGATAGTGCAAAGAGACGAGGGAATTGTGATTTTAAGGTGTTCTCTCCAATCCACACATCCAACCAAAATCTGCATAAGTCCCCTTTACCTACACAGATTCTGAGGCCCTTATTAAAAGGTGGAAAAGATGACACTTTGAGGATACCTTTCCACACAGGAGACAACTTAGCTGAAGAAGTGAGCTCAAAGGGGTTAAGAGAGTTACCCATTCCGTACTTCTTTCTCACAATTACCTGCCACGGGATAGTGCTAGACTGATCCAGTCACCATAACCATTTAAAAAGTAGCCCTTTGTTATGTAGGCCGATAGATCCTAGCCCAAGTCCTCCAAACAATTTTGCTCTTTGAACCAGATCCCAGCTGACAGCATAGAGTTTCCTTTTATCCCCAGAACCTCCCCAAAGTAAGTTACGCATCAATGTTCCAATTATCTTCAAAACACTAGCAAGCACTTTGAAGAGAGACATGAAGTATAACGGAAGATTAGAGAGAGAAGCTTTCAATAGAGTGACTCTTCCAGCCATAGACAGGAGCTTTCCCTTCCAACCAGCCAGTTTTGCCTTGAATTTTTCAATAACTGGATTCCAGGAAGTTATTCTGTTGAGATTTGCTCCTAAGGGTAAACCCAAGTACGAGTAAGGTAATTCTTGAATCTGACATCTCATCAAATTTGCACATGAACGAAGCCAAGAGTCCTTCACATTGATACCAGTCAGTGAGCTCTTAAGGAAATTAATTTCTAGACCAGAGATATCAACAAAAATCCTCAAAACCCTTTTAACATTAAGCAATATATTCTCCTCGACCTCCAAAAAAATTATCGTATCGTCCGCAAATTGTAGGTAAGAAACAATGAAAGGCGGTTGTGTCTCCTTCATGCAATTGATATTAGCAATCAAACCAAGGTCAGAGGCTTTACATAGGAGCCTAGATAACCCTTTAACTGCAATAATAAACAGAAAGGGGGAGAGAGGATCCCCCTGTCTCAGCCCCTAGACAAAGAAATTTCCTCAGAAGGGCTACCGTTAATGAGCACAGAAACTTTAGCTGTTGATATACATTCCTTAATCCAATTTCTCCAGATAGTACCAAACCCCATTTGCTTCATAACGTTCTCCAAATAATCCCATGACACCGAATCAAAAGCTTTGTAGAAATCAAGTTTAAGCATTACTCCACTTCTCTTTGAGCTTTTAAGAGAATGAATAATCTCATTAGCATCCATAACACCGTCAAGAATTTGGCGCCCTTTTACAAAAGCACACTGCTCTTCGGATATAATATATCCCAAGACCCTTTTCAAACGGTTAGCCAGAACCTTCGCTACAGTCTTGTACAGGCACCCGATGAGACTTATGGGACAAAAATCCTTAACCCATGCAGCCCCAGGATACTTAGGGACAAGAGTTATAAAGGAGGAGTTGATCCCATTAGGCAGCTTGCCAGACTTCCAGAATTGTTAAATCATGTCAAAAATATCCGGCGGCCTTTATAAACCTGAAGTTAAAACCATCTGGTCCTGGGGCTTTCGAACTATGACAATCCCAAACAGCTTCTTTAACCTCATCCAAGGAGAATGGCCTTTCAAGAGACTGAGCAAAATCCTGTGAGATTTTTTTGAACAGGTTGGAGGGGAGAGAGGGTCTTCTGAGCTTTTTCTCTTTGAAGAGTTCTTTGTAAAAGGACAAAATCTGCTTCTTGAACGTTGTCAACAATACTAGTTTATTACAGTCAATAACTGGTAATTGACATAAAATCATCCATACTAATTCTATCTTCCATTCATTCCCCAAGTCCCCTCTTCCCTTATTCTTTCCATTCCACCCATGAACAATCAAATAATTCATAAATCCAGATCAACTAATTGTTCTCAGATAGCACCTTCAAGAAATGTGTCAAGCTTTGGGGAGTTAAGAAAACGTGAAACGTTTTCAGTATCATTGAATATAAAAATACAACTTATGAGTTGCCCGGTCTGGCGTATTATTTATTTCCATGTCAAAATGCAAAATTTATAGTACATTGATAGGGTCAGATAATGGATTAGTAGCATATACTTTGATATCAATGAGCAATATAAATTGCAGCCATGTTAGTTATTGTACCCCAAAATTGCTGCTAGTTGCTTGTCAATCTAACAATCTGCTTCTTAAATTGCAGCCATGTTAGTTATTGTACCCCATTTGTTTGGCTGATTACTGTTTCTATCAAGCGTGAAAATATACACATTTATGTTACAGTAATGGCACTCGCAAAGAAGAAAAGTTAAAAATGGTTTTAGTGATTTTCAAAGAAAAAAGGACCTTTGATTGAGATGAATGATTCCAAGTAAACTAAATTTTCAAAGGACCTTTCACCCCGAGCATCTCCATCAGAACAAAATCACCTCTGCGTCCTTAGTTCATACTTCCATGCAATTATATGTAACATTCTAAAACTAAAATCACCTCCCTTCTATGATCAAACTAGAACATCCTGGGTTCTAAAACTATGATCAAAACCGAGCCTTTCATTTTCGAGCAGTGTAGTTTGTGTTTGGAAGCACCATACATCCTTGATTTCTCATTTGCTCCTTTTTCCTCAGTACCCATTCTCTACCCTTCCCTTTTTTGGTTACCTTTTGCTTTTTCTTAGGTCTGTGCCGGTCTGAAAAGCAAACCTATGAAAGCAGGATATGTTAAGCAATATGAAAATTGTTCTAAGAACAATTAACGAATAGATAAAAGTAACTCACAGTCTTGTTTTCTGCATCTTCACTAATTTCATCATCAGAGCAACTTTCTCCCTCTTTGCCTTTTCCCTTGGGAACTGAAGTGATTATGGATGGTGGTCCACAAGTGAGGACAAGATACTCCTTCCTTCTCTTGGTACTGCAATGGAGGGGATAGTTATTGATTATTGAAGACTAAGCAAATAACAGTAAGATCCGGAACATAACTTTTAGCATTTGATTATTAAAGACTGAACATCAAGATTGCATGGTAAAAATGAAAAGGTCATTTAGAAATTCTAACAAAAATACCTAGAGTACCTGTGTGGATCATTGATAACAACACCACCAGAAAATCCAGCATGCGCTGCAGATCTCAAAGTCAGCTCACGCTGTGCTATATTTTGAGGATACACTTTAAAAAACTGCTCTTGCACCTCTTGCCAGGTATCTATATAATGATCCAAAGAAAGCCCTAAAATGAAATTGACACTCAAGTTAACAATAGAAGAGAGTAGGCATAATAATCTCCACACGGAACCGTATGCTCTTTCACAAAAATCATAAACTAGACATACTTCAGACTTAGTATTGGTTCATGGGAGGACTTATCAGCACTGCATAGCCCCTGCGACATTAAATCAAATAAAAAAGGTGAACTGAGCAAGAAATTCAATAGAGTGATGTTAGTGGAAATTGACATCCGATAAGTTAAAGAACATGTCATTATGACTTCACAAAGGAGAATGATGCTATGCACTCCATAATCGTGGAAAATCTCTTGCACATCAGAAAACTGGACATTTGGTAGAAAGTGGGAAATGCCAAAGTTTAGATGCATCAAGTGCAGTACTTGAGAGGTCCGGCACAAAAAGACATAACTATCTCAAACATTCAAAATAAGGACTAGCTGTTCATAATGATTCCAAAAACTAGGATCACAACAATCAGTGGATGAATTCTAAATTTTGAAGAAAGAAAATATTCATAAAAAATTCACAATATTTGTATAACAACATTTGATAAGGAGCAAGCTGATGGAAGAATTTTACAAAATTTAGCAAACTCTGACACAGTTCATTGGAAATGGTATTCGCAAATAAATAAAGTCTAACATGAACAGCAGAGTTACTGATGGCACCATCGACAACTCCAGAACGTAGAGCTAAGCCCTGTATCTCAATGCGAACAAATTGTCATCGTAACAGAAATATTAAAGAAACCCATCAGCAAAATTGCAACTTCAATCACATATTATCACAAGAAAAATCAAAGGAAAAAAAGGCAATTGTTATTTAAATGACAGCTCAGAGCATGAAAGGATGCATATAACTGTCCCATCAATGTTGCAACAGAGAAAGTCTAACAAGGTGAACTTATAACAAACAGAATAAGGTTATAAAGCAATGCGACCACAAAAATACTTCTCATACCACTAATCCATACCTTCATAATTCATTCATATATCACCCATCTGGCCATGGCTACAACTGATACTTTTGTGACCCTATCCAACTCAATTGACTGACAAATCAAAACATGCAATCATATTGATATCTCCAAACAGCCTCCTTGACAAAGATTTCAATTTTAACGTTTTGCATTCAGCTTTAAGTAATATCAGCCATCAGTTTGAAATTTTCTAGGACCACCTACACAAAATTTTGATTTATTTCGAAGCACTATATAGATTTACAGAAAATTGACAAAAAAAAAAAAAAATTAAGAGATTTTGAGAAACCATTTCAGATTTGGATTTAGAAAAAATGGATTCTCTAGGTAATTAAGAGTAATTGTGCATTTTATCCCTACTGATTCCACTATATGTACCAGTAGCTCAGATTGCATGGATGATATCACAATAAAAGAGAGAGAGAGAGAGAGGGAGAGGAAAAAAAAAGAAAAAAGAAAAAACTGAATTTTAGGCGGATACCTACCTGGCCCATGTCACCAAGTAAAAGGTCACCCTCAACCTCCCGCTCCAATGCAATATCTACATTGAAAGTAACATCAGCACTCTTCCATAAGAAAGGAAACAATAGAATATATTAGCAAATTGATCGAAATCATAACAAACATACTTAGCATTGACCGTGAAATGTCTAAACCAATCCATTGGTGCCCCTTTTCAGTCAGTGTCTCTCCACTAAGTCCTGATCCACAACCTACAAAGAATAAGGAGTCAAGATTATCAGAATAAAGTCCAATAATTCTTGAAATAGAACTCGTTGAGCCTTAGATGAAAAACAGAATTCTATGAAGAGTTGAAGGATTAAAACCTCAAACACTACAACTCCAAAGGCTAACAACATATTCAGGCAATGAAGGGTTTTTCAAAAAAGAAAAAAACCCTCTTTTGTACATACCAATGTCGAGTAACCGGGGAATTCCATCTTCAGGTAAAGCAAGAAGCTCTACTGCTCTTTCTGATAGCTTTGCCTACAACAAAAACGCAAATGGCAAAGACACCAATTAAACAAATGCATCAAAAAAAGAACAATCAAACCCACAATCATAACAAGAAGAGCGATTGATGACAAACCCATTTTCTAAAACTAAATAATAATAATAATAATAATAATAATAATAATAATGAAGAAGAAGAAGATAGCATTAAAAAAACACCTGAATCTCGATTATACGAGAAGAAGAAGTGTATTTGCAAGCTTCAGTTTCATCATAGAAAATCTAAGGTGGTGCTAACAGTTCAGGCCGACTTGACATCTCTCAGCTTAACAACTAAGAGCGAGAGAACAAGTTTCGACGAAGAAGATAAATGTGGCGGCTGGACTGTTTTCTTTTACACTGTGTTTGGATTAGGGTTAAGGGAGGGTAAGGAGGGCTAGCTGAAGGGAAGAGAGTGTTTAGGCTGAATATTTGGGAAGTCCGCACCGATCGAAGGGGTTAAAGAAAGACAGTAAATCACGGTGGCAACCGGCAGGGTGGCCTCCAAAATCACTTTATCCAAAACTAACCGAATCCAAATAATTTTATTAATATTCGGATTTCGATGGAACGATACTATTCCAAATTCATTTATTATTATTTGTAATAGTCGAATTTGATCTGAAATTTAATTAATATATAAAATTTAATTAAATTATTACGTATGAGAAATGTGTTTTTCGTTGAAAATCGAGATATGTTATCATTATTCATTATTTTTGATGAAAATATTCAAAAATTATATTTTAGCAATTTTATTAGTTTCGTATATTTTATGTATTTTTAAATTTTACAAATTTATTTATATTTTTTAGATATATTTTTATATTATTAATGAAGAATTAATTTGTATTAAAAAACTGAATATATTCAATATTAATAGTAGATTTTAATTGATAAAATAAATTATATAATTTATAAATAAAATATAATATGATTTAGATAGCGAGTATTCCAAATTATAAATCCGATCGTGATCCGAATATAACATGAATAGTAAAATTAATATCCGTACACATATCAAATCCATTTAAACACAATCCAAATTAATTCTTATTTTTCTTTTATGGCTTCAACTTGGATAATATCTTAACCGAAATATGTGTAATTGGCAACCCCATGAAGGAGTTTAATATATAAACAGTAATGTAATATATACACCTAATTTAAAAGTAATTTAATATATAAACAGTAACATTTAATAAAATTTTCTCTATTGGCTATTGGCAACCGCTACCAGCTATCAATTAGTACGAACTGTTAGCTAAATAGACTCTATGAGAACTATGAAACAACTCTAAAATTTTGAACATCGAGTCATTCCTCTAAAACTTTCCGACTGGCAATGCTTTGATTTTATAGAAGTTTTTGTCACTTCAAAATACTACAATACTTCTGCGTAGTTCGATCAATGGGTTGAGTATTCATAATTTGATGAAAGTTAGTACTCTTGGTTTTTATGCCAACATATCACTGCACTATTTCAACTTTCTAACATCTTAACCCTACCTTCTCATAGTAGTTGAATCTTAATATACTTCTCATATTTTGTCCACTTTTTTTCTTCTTCTTTCGTTTTTTTTCGTTAATAACCATTTAGCCTTTTAATCCACTATTCTGAGTAATTCATATTTACACTGGACAGACTCATAACAGTAGACAAAATATTTCTTAAGGTAGCATTTGTTAACCTTGAAAAGAGTGAGATGGAAAAAAATAAAATTATTATAATCTTTCAAATATTTTCAAGCTTTTGTTAAAAAAATAGGTCGTACAAAAAAAGTTTAACTAACTATATTTTAAAAAATCAAGATATACATATCTTGATATAAGATTAAGATATACATTTTTATAATTTGTTTGATAAGAAACAATTAAAAAAATTATATTTTTAATTTATCCTAAAAATTTTAAATAAAAATTGGAAAAAAATTTGAAATATTTTTAAGTTTTATTTTGCCTATTCTATATATTGGTCCAAAAAATATTCCAACCTTATTTTAAATTTTTTTTATCTAAGTCGATTTAACGAATATTACTTAAATATTAGAAAAATGCTCTATTTCTAGAATTCGAAAACTTTTGATTTTATTTAAGTCTTTGAAATAAAATAAAATTAGCTTCAATTCTTCCACTAAGAGAATCTATCAATTCCTAATAAAGCGAGACCTATACTTTTCTTAAGTGTTTGCAATACAAACAAGAAGACAATAAAAACAATCACAATATATAAAAACAATTAAATTGTACCAAAACTTTTTTTTTTTATTTTTATAAGTCTGTCAAACCTCATCAAGTCCGATGGTAAATAATTTTTTTTTCCTTGAAGAGTGTCAGGAATTGATAGATAAATTTATTTTTTTTTTTGCCAGGACTTAAAAATAAATTGAATAAAAGTCATTATTTTGTTTCATCATTCATGCATAAAGCATACGCTGGTTGAAGGACCGTGTCCAATCCTTAGCAAAAATAATTGCATCCAATAATCAAGGTAATTAATTTTAGTTTAAAAAAATGGAAATGAACTAAATAATCTTCTTCAAAAGAAAAAAAAAACTAAATAATCTTAGAAAGCATGCTATGGAGACAGCGCAAAAAAAAAAGTAATAAAAATGTAAAAATTTTCGGAAATCATAAAAGTAAATACAGAAATTAGGGATTTTTTTGAAAATAGGGTAAGTTTTAAAAAAATTTAGAAATATGGTGTTACAATAAACAAAATTTGAAAAATGGTGTGATGAATTCCGGCATAGAAAGGAGCCGGAATTGGACTTGTCGGACCCAATCGCATTTCAATGTCAGGGTGCCAGAATCCGGCACACATGGGAGTTGGAATTCAACATGGTGGGGCCCATGGGTGGTTGGATTCCGGCACTCCATGGAGCCGGAATTCAACAAGGATGGCAATATTTTTAATTAATCCCAACTATTGACAGGCATTCGGTAGAGACAAAGAGATCAAGACATTATTAGCACAGGATTTAGGTAAATTAATTATTTCTTTCACCTTCTTAATTAATAAGAAAAACTTAATAAAACCAATAGTTTTGTCATCGTCTCCTAATTGTCTCTTCATCTTTTATTCAATTCTATATAAATTAATCCAATTTTTGGCTTTTCTAAATTTCTTTTGATTGCATGTTTTTGTTGATTGAAGCTGAAGAGTTGTTGAAGTAATGGGAGGAAACTGCGCAAAAGGTTCGAGTGGAAGCAGGCATAAGACCTCAGATCAGGTCACAGAATTTTTTTTTTTTTTCAAAAATCAGGTCAGAAGTTGGATAATATTTTTTATTTTTTTGAAATTTTCAAATACAATCGAACATTTTAATGATTTTTCAAATAAAATTCTAAATCATTTTTCAATAATTCCAGTTCTGATTTCACAAGTTTCTGCTATTTTCGTAATTTTTTTGTGGTAATTAAATTTTAAGGGTCACTTTTGAGAATGACAAGTTTGGCTGTTTTAAGTTTAACTTAAATCTTTTTTTTTTTCTTTTTATGAACGTTATTGTTATTGAGAAATAAAAAAATTAAATAAAAAGAATAGTTACTAAAAAAATCATTAATATATAGACCTACCGATTTAATCATAGTACAAGAATATTTTAACAATTAGGTCTACAAATTTTATCATTAATTTCTATTAGACCAAAAATCCATTGAGAAAAGGATGAAAGCGCGTATGTATATTTATATAAAGGCTATATAATATAATTATATTTTTTTTTTATCAACAAGGTATATATAATTATATTTGCTTCTTGCTTAATAATAATAATAATAGCTTCTTCATTCTTAGACACGTTAATAAAATGTCAGTATATTTAAAAATTTCTTGACAAATTGTTTGACGTTGATGGTAACCCCACATGTGGACGTAAGACAAATGACGTAAACATATATCATTATCAAATTTTCATTTTTTTCTGAAATGTTTGTGATAATTTCTAATTTAATGGTTTAGAAAAATAACAGCATATCAGAGTCAATCTGCACTCATCTTCGATGAAAAATAATGTTTTTTTTAATCTAATAGTCCACATACACTAGGTAATTTTGAATTTGTTTGATTGAGTGCACAGGTGACTGCTGGTCTAGCTCAATATGGGATAGAATCCTCTAATTTCATAGTTGGGATTGATTTTACAAGGAGCAATGAGTGGACAGGTGCAGCATCTTTCAATAGACACAGCTTAATTAAAAATATTGGGATTAATTAAAAATATTGCCAGCCTTGTTGAATTCCGGCTCCATGGTGTGCCAGAATCCAACCACCCGTGGGCCCCACAATGTTGAATTCCGACTCCCATATGTGCCGGATTCTAGCACCCTGACATTAAAATGCGATTGAATCCCACAAGTCCAATTTCGGCTCCTTTCTATGCCGGAATTCATCACACCATTTTTTAAATTTTGTTTACTGTAACACCATATTTCTAAATTTTTTTAAAACTTATCCTATTTTCAAAAAAAACTCTAGACATTACTGGGAGTTCATGAATTTATCGATTGAAAAGATTTATTAATTAAAACAGAAACTTTAGCCTAAGAATATACATTGAGTTGATCGAAAAGAAAACTTATGTTTTTGAAATGGGCGAAGTAATGGATAAACCACACAACCAAAGACACGGAGAAACTTGTAATCTGGAGATTTGAAAAATAATAAACTAAAAGGAATTTTTTGATTAAGAGAGGAGGAGGGCATACGATTTATAAGAAAAACAGCAGTTTCAAAAGCAAATTGCCAGTACTTAAATGGAGAACCACTATGATCCAATAATGTGAGACCAATATCAACAATGTGTTGAATTTTTCTCTCGACGGTCCCGTTTTGCTCATGAGTATGAGGACACATGACACGATGAATAATCCCATGGTCATGAAAATATTTATGTAAGGGCCGAAATTCCCCACCCAATCAGATTGAAATTGTTTGATTGAAGTATTAAATTGCTTTTCAGCGAATACTCGAAATTGGCAAAAAATAGAAAATACTTCACTTTTACATTTCATGGGATAAATCCACGTGAACAAAGAATAATCATCAATAAAAATTAAGAAATATTTTTCACCAGTAGAAGAACATATAGGAGTAGGGCCCCAAACATCAGAATGCACTAAATCTAATGGAGAAGTACTGCAATTATGAGTAAGAGATAAAGGTAAACGATGCAACTTTCCTAAACAACAAGAAACGCATTTTTTGGTAGACAAACGAGTGCTAGAACAAGGTAACTGAAAAACGATTGACTAATTGACGGATAGTCTGAAAATTAGGATGTCCAAGTCGAGCATGCCAGTCTTCCAAGTTGACAAGATAAGCAACGGTCGGTGAACGAAGGGTAGGGCAGAGAGAACTTGTGAGCTTGTAGAGGCCCAGATCACTTGTTTCGCACAACAAAGATTTTTGGGAAATCTGATCTTTCACAACACAATGGTCAGAATGAAACTGTTAATATAGTAAGATAAAAATGTTACTATATGTCAAAATCATTCAATTTTTACAATCTTGAAATTTTCAGTATGAATATAGTACTACATATGTAAAGTTGAAATTATTAATATAGTGTTTTAATTTGTCCATGAATTGGTAATTTCTTAGAATTTTCTATGATGAGGTCAAAGTGAACCAGTCCTTACTCTAATATTGCTCATGTCTTTCTTCAATAATTTAATGTTTTCAACAAAAGCAGCCAACGCCATAGAATTTCCAACATAATTGGAAAAAGAAATTAAGGTGATGAAATTTCTAAAGGCTGTAAAATCATTCCACGAAATTTCTTAACGTGTATTGACTGCAAAGTTGAGAATTGGTCCATTCCTAATTCTTCTAGTCATTGCAAGTCATCGGTCGTCTTAATTAATAATGACAATACAATCAAAATTGACTCTTTCTTCTATTACTACTAATTAACAATTTAATTTTCTCAGCCTATAAATAGAAGCAAAATCATATGTGTTATGCACAGAATCCAATATGATCTTTCTCTAATTAGGTCTAGCTTAATTATATCATGACAATCATGGCACCAAAAGCTTTTCCAATCTTTTCTCTTATTTTTGTTCTCCTCATCTCTCTTCTTTCTCATTCAGCTTTAGTGGAATCAAAATTAGATCACAACAGAACATCACCATTTGATTTCGTTAAGCATCTTCAAGGATGCCACAAGGGTGAAAATGTGAAAGGCATCAATGAACTCAAAAGCTACTTTCATACTTTTGGTTACTTAAACTACAAAAATCAATCACTTGCAAATAATGATGATTTTGATGATGCTTTAGAGTCTGCAATTAAAACCTACCAACTAAATTACCACTTGAAAATCACTGGAACTTTAGATTCAGAAACAATCTCAACCATGGCGATGCCTCGATGCGGGGTGGCAGATATAATCAATGGCTCAACTAGGATGGAATCTGGCAAGAAAAATCACGACCATCGCCATGACTCTACTTCTTTCCACACAGTCTCTCACTTTTCTTTCTTTCCAGGAAATCCGAGATGGAGACCTTCGAAGTACCATTTAACCTACGGATTTCTCCCCGAAACACCTAGCCAAGTGATGAACCCCGTGTCTAGAGCTTTCGAAACATGGGCAGCTAATTCACATTTCAGATTCCAAAGAGTTGCAGACTATAGAACTGGGGATCTAAAAATAGGGTTTCATAGTGGTGATCATGGAGATGGCAGCGATTTTGATGGGCAAGGTGGGGTTCTTGCTCATGCTTTTGCCCCAGAAGATGGAAGATTTCATTATGATGCTGATGAGAAATGGGCAGTAGGAGCTGTAAATGGTGCATTTGATTTGGAAACTATTGCTTTGCATGAAATTGGACATTTGCTTGGACTTGGACATAGCTCTGTTCAAGGTGCTATTATGTTTCCTTCTATTCCTTCCGGTACCACCAAAGGTTTACATTCTGATGATGTTCAAGGCATTAGGGTGCTTTATAATCGATGACAACTTTGATTTATTTTTTCTTGAAATTTTGTGCTAAATTGTCTTAATATATGTTTTCTTCCTAGCTAGCTTTCATTTTAATAATAAGATGTTTCTACCATCCATAAACAAGTATTAGAAAGAATAAAAAGTTCGTCTCTTTACCTCGATTTCTTTACTTCTTTGATGATATATTATGCATTCCACTAACAATCATGAAAAATTCAAAAAATCCATCGAAAAAATCTAAACTTGTGAATTAAATTTTTAATTTCTTGGTCTTTAAACTACTAATTAATGAACCTAATATATGGCTGGCAAAATTATCCCAAACCCAAAACTCTGCCCAAACCTGCCCAAAAAAAATTACCCAAACTCAACCCAACCCAAAAAATATCCATTCCTAGATAATATTTCTTCTAGTCTTTGCAAGTCATGGTCTTAATTATTAATAATTACAATATAATTAAAAATTAACCGGTCCATTAATATCGAATTTTTTAAATCACCAACCATTAATCAGTCTGTTATATTTGTTAATCAGTACATCGGTTTTAATTTTTCAATTTGGTTAACCAATGTCTTCGGTTAACCATTAAATTTATAATATAAAATTATAAAAAAATTAGACAAATTAAAATTCAATTTCAAATGTCAAAGTAATTTGGAATAAAAATCAGAAAACAAAAATAATTTACTAATTGGAATTCAGAACTTATTTTTTATAAAATAAATTTAATATTTATTTAAAATTAATATCTTTAGTTTTAATTCAAATAAAATTTTTGAATAATATTAAATATTATAACATAAATTCTAAAATATAAAAAATGTAATTAAATTATATTAAATAAAATATGAACCCTAATATATGATAAAAAAATAACATTACAATGAACATACAGATTAGTTAGATTAGTGGAGATGAACCAAACCCAAAATTGCAGTGAAAATCCAGGAAAAAGGTCATTAAATGCACCATATTTATTAAAACCGGACCGGATTAGTCGGTTAAACTGGTTTAACTGCAAATTGGTTGGCCAATCGGTTGGTTCAATAACTGAAAATCGAATTGGCAAAAAACCGAATTGAACAAAAAAAATCGAATTAAACCGAAAAACCGAATAAAACTGATTTTTTTTGCTAAAAAGTGTAAAAAATCATTTTTTTTTGTATATTTTCACCCACTCACACATATATATATATAAATTTTTATTATTTATTTATTTGAAAAAATTAGTATTTTAAATTTTAAGTATATCACTTAATAATTTAATATACTTATTATATTTTTGATTCATTGTATATATATATATATATATATATATATATATATATATATATAATTTTTATTATTTATTTATTTAAAAAATTAGTATTTTAAATTCTAAATATGTCACTTAATAATTTAATATACTTATTATCTATTTGGATCATTGTAATAGTATATTAAATTATTAAGTAATATCTTTAGAATTTAAAATACTAATTTTTCCAAATAAATAAATAATAAAAATTTAAAATATACATATATATATATATATATTAAATTTTTATTATTTATTTATTTGAAAAATTAGAATTTTAAATTCTAAAAATTTCACTTAATAATTTAATATACTTATTATCTATTTGAATTTATTGTAATTAATATAATTATACTTTTTTTTATAAGTCCAAATCTGCTATGCATTTTTTGCTTTGTCTGCCTTTTTTTGTTTTCTTTTTTCTAATACTCTGCGTACAGAGATGGGGTTTTTTCTTCAACTCAGCAGGGTAAAGGGCATTTAATTTCTTTGCTTTCTTCTTTTTACGTCTTAAGGGGCCAGATAAAACATCCAAATCCACAAGGTCGGGTATGCAGCTCTCTGTATTCGAGAGCGGCCAAGATGGGGGATGGGGGGGGACATGGGCTTATCCATTTGTTCACAACAAATTGCTGGGCTATAGTTGAGATTGTCTTTTATAGTCTGAGGAGGGCTGGGTTTCGAAGAGAGGGGAAAAACCAACAATATCATGACTTAATGGGTATTGCTTGGCATGTACAAGGGCCAGGGAGTAATCTTGGGCTTTAGAGTTAGGATGGACCGGGGAAGAAATCAAAATCTGTCGATTGGAGTTCTTCACATCTACTAGCCGTTCATGAACTGCCGTTAGAGTAATTAATAAGTTATCTTTGGCAACTTCCAAGGAAAGGCGGCTAATCGATTTGCAGGATTGAGTTGAGTCATATTGGGCAAGTGGCAGCGATTTCGACGAGCAGGAGATGGTAGAAGTTGAGAGTGGTAAGGGCGGTGGACCAGATTTGAGGACCCCCGACTGAGATGGAGGAAAGATCAAGCATGGTTCTTTCGTGACTTTGATTGGGAAAATGATGCCATTGACTCTGAACTTCATAATGCAATCTATTCTTCCGGTGTGGAAGTGGTAATAAGGATTCTGGCTAAATCAAATCTCCTTTTACTTCTGGTACTTTCATCTAGACAAATAAAACCCCAAAAGTAATAGCAATGGTGCTAAAAAAATCACTGTTCCAGACATGCAAGGGGACTCCTTCGCATCTGATCCAAGAGAAACGTTTTTTGCAAATAGCTTTTGGTTCCCATGATTGGACATGTTCAAACCATTCAGCAAGCCATGTAGTTCCTCCCTCTAACATTTTTTGCATTTCCTCTTTGGAATAGAAAGTCATTAAAATAAGATTGCCTCCCATAGACCTATAAGTGCAATTAAAATATCCTGTCTCGATCATTTTATCTTGAATAGATAAACAATTTTCAGGATGCTGTAACCAACCCACGAGACTTCTCTCTAGCCATTCAATTCCGGTTTCATAAGGGGTAAACTGAAAGTTTGCTGCACCAGGATTATCATTAGAAGTCGTATCCATTCTGATTCCTTCAGCATTTGTCTTCTTGAACTGCACTACCTCTGCATATGATCTTCTGTCTCTAAAACTATTGCTTCTATGAGGGAATGATCTTTTCGGTCTCCCTTCATCTACAAGCAAGTTCTCTACTAACTTTCCAGGTCTACCATATTTTGGCTTTGATGCATCTCCTTTGTCTGTCCTTCTAACATACTTAGCTACATTGACTTGAATTTGTTTATTCCCCAGCCAAGAGCCATTTAGTTTGTCAATGATTTTCTTAATATTTTCCACGCCCAATAATCTGAGAAAGCCAAAGACAGTACCCCTTCTGCTCAGCCTTTTTGGAACGTAGACGCTTTCAACAGAACCGTACCATGAAAATATTTTCCTTAGCCCAAAACTTGGCCACCCATTTGGTAGGTTATCCACAAAGACATTGTGAAATTCAGACCTTATTTTGAAAGGCTCAACACCAACAGGTGGTTCCTTTCCAGGTTTACCATACTCCAGCCTTTTGTGCTCATCGGAGGGAACATACGAAAGGGTATGGGGGTGGGAAGGGGGTGGTACAGGGTGAATGGCAGAGCGGGTCGCAGGTGAGGGGAGGGGGCGACTCATTGACGAAAGGAAAAATTAAATTGCAAAGCAAATAATTAATTGCTCTTAACTTCTTCAATATAATTATACTTATACATGCATGGTTAATATTTTTTTGTGTTTATTTCATTAGTACTCCATTTAAACATGAAATTGTTTAAATGGTTGATAGATGAAATTGTTTCACTTAGTTATAATGTATGTTCAAATCACATATTCATATAATTGATTAAATGGTTGATAGATGAAATTGTTTCACTTAGTTATAATGTATGTTCAAATCATCTTTTAAGTTATCTATTATCCAAAATTAACTTAATATATTTAAGTAGTTTAGTTATTACATTAATTGCATGATTCCAATTGAATTTGTTACCTATCCATCTACTTATTATTATTTCAATATAAAATTTCTCCGTTCCCTTTGGAATTATACCCTACTCATTCTATACGCAGTCTAGTGAGACTAAGAGTTCAATTAAATCCCCATCAATAATTAAAGACTAAACAGCAAGATTGCATGGTAAAAATGAAAAAGGTCATTTATAAATTCTAATAAAATGCCTGGAGTACCTGTGTGGATAATCAATAACAACACCGCCAGCAAATCCAGCATGCACTGCAGATCTCAAAATCAGCTCCCGCTGTGCTATATTTTCAGGATACACTTGAAAAACTGCTCTTGCACCCCTTGCCAGGCATCTATATAATGATCCAAAGAATGCCCTAAAATGAAATTGGGCCTAAAACGAAATTGACACACAAATTAACAACAGAAAGAGTGGGCATAATAATCTCCAACAGGAACTGCATGCTCTTTAACAAAATCATAAACTAGACATACTTCAGTCGTAGTCTTGGTTCATGGGAGGACTTATCAGCATTGCATAGCCACTGCCACATTAAATCAAATAAAAAAGGTGAAGTGAGCAAGAAATTCAATCAGGTGAGGTCAGTTGAAATTGACATCCAATAAGTTAAAGAAAATGTCATTATGACTTCACAAAGGAGAATGATGCTATGCACTCCATAATCATGGAAAATCTCTTCCAAATCAAGAAACTGGACATCTGGATGTGCAGCTATTTAAGACACTGGTAGAATCAACATAAACTAATCCATAACTTCAAAGTAATTTGAAGCTTTACCTTTCCACAGTAATAGATATAAATTTTTATAAATTTAAAGAAAAAAAATAAAAGATAAGATGCCGGAACATATACACGGCGAATCTTTCAGTAATAAATCATTTAAGAAGACCCAACAATCTCAATAATTTTTTACCCAAAATTTTCTCACTATCTCTCCACTACTGCATCTACCCAAAATCTTCCTCAATTTCCTTCAATTTGGAATAGGAATCACCTATTTGTCATCTTCTAACATTGGCAACTTCTTCCCATTGATCTATGTTAAAGTAAACAAAACTCTTGATAGAAAATGGGAAATGCCAAAGTTTAGATGCATCAAGTGCAATACTTGAGAGGTCCAGCACAAAAAGACAACTAGCTCAAACATTCAAAACAAGGACTAGCTGTTCATAACAATTCCAAAAACTATGATCACAACAATCAGTGGATGAATTCTAAATTTTGAATAAAGAAAACATTCATAACAAATTCACAATATTTGTATAACAACATTTGATAAGGAGAAAGTTGACGGAAGAATTCTACAAAATTGAGCAAAATCTGACACAGTTCATTGTAAATGGTATACGCAAATAAAAAAAAAGCATAACCTGAACAGCAGAGATACTAATGGCACCACCGACAACTCCAGAATGTAGAGCTAAGCCCTGCATCTCAATGCGAACACATTGTCATCGTAACAGAAATATTAAAGAATCCCATCAGCAAAATTGCAACTTCAATCACATATTATCACAAGGAAAATCAAATGAAAAAAGGCAGTTGTTATTTAAATGATATCCCAGAGCAAGAAAGCATGTATATAACTGTCCCATCAATGTTGCAACAAAGACAGTCTAACAAGGTGAACTTACAACAAACAGATTAAGGTTATAAAGCAATGCGACCACAAAAATACTTCTCATACCACTAATCTATACCTTCATAATTCATTCATACATCACCAATCCAGCCATGGCCACAACTGATACTTTTGTGATCTTAAGCAACTCAATTGACTGACAAATCAAAACATGCAATCATATTGATATCTACAAACAGCCTCCTTGACAAAGATTTCAATTTTAACGTTTTGCATTCAGCTTTAAGTAATATCAGCCATCAGTTTGAAATTTTCTAGGACCACCTACACAAAATTTTGATTTATTTCGAAGCACTATACAGATTTACAGAAATTTGACAAAAAAAAAAAATAAGAGATTTTGAGAAACCATTTCAGATTTGGATTTAGAAAAAATGGATTCTCTAGGTAATTAAGAGTAATTGTGCATTTTATCCCTACTGATTCCACTATATGTACCAGTAGCTCAGATTGCATGGATGATATCACAATAAAAGAGAGAGAGAGAGAGAGAGGAAAAAAAAAAAAGAAAAAAGAAAAAACTGAATTTTAGGCGGATGCCTGGCCCATGTCACCAAGTAAAAGGTCACCCTCAACCTCCCGCTCCAATGCAATATCTACATTGAAAGTAACATCAGCACTCTTCCATAAGAAAGGAAACAATAGAATATATTAGAAAATTGATCGAAATCATAACAAACATACTTAGCATTGACAGTGAAATGTCTAAACCAATCCATTGGTGCCCCTTTTCAGTCAGTGTCTCTCCACTAAGTCCTGATCCACAACCTACAAAGAATAAGAAGTCAAGATTATCAGAATAAAGTCCAATAATTCTTGAAATAGAACTAGTTGAGCCTTAGATGAAAAACAGAATTCTATGAAGAGTTGAAGGATTAAAACCTCAAACACTACAACTCCAAAGGCTAACAACATATTCAGGCAATGAAGGGTTTTCCAAAAAAGAAAAAAACCCTCTTTTGTACATACCAATGTCAAGGAGTACTCTTGGTTTTTATGCCAACATATCACTGCACTATTTCAACTTTCTAACATCTTAACCCTACCTTCTTATAGTAGTTGAATCTTATAGAAGAACTATTTTAGAATTTTCAGTGCATACATATTCATGCAAGCCATCGACTTAAATTTCTCATTTCTCGGTCTTTAAATTGCTAATTAATGAACTTAATATATGGCGTAAATGGTTGATTGTATATATTTTTGCTTTCTTGCTGAAATAAATTGGTTTTCTTTCAACACTTTACCATGAAATAATAAAGTATCCAACACTTTTTTTTTTTTATAACCATTTATTATTCTAATCCCAATTAGCTACACAAAGAAATTCACAAAGGCAAAGTACTACCTAAATATTTAGTATGTTCCATTTCTTTTAGGTTTTTTTTTTTTTAAGTCTGAAATAAAAATAAAATTAGCTTCAATTCTTCCATTAAAAGAATCTATCAATTCCTAATAATGCAAGACCATAAAAACAATCACAATCTATAAAAACAATTAAATTGTACCCACACTTTTTTTTCCTTCTTCTTCTTCTTCTTCTTCTTCTTCTTCTTCTTTTCCTTAATAACTGATAAAACACAAAATTTTACCGTAGAAGGAGAGATCGCCGGCCATGGGAGAAGGAGGCTCTAATGACCTGCAAAAAAGGAAACTAGCCCGGTCTTGCCGGATTTTTGAGCTCCGATGCTTAAGTTAGCTATCGAAGTGTGGAGAGAAAGCTTAATGGAGAGAGAGAGAGAGTATATAGAATTTAGAGAGAGAGAGAGAGCCCCCTTGATTATGTGTTTACCTTTCATATTTATACCTTTGAGTGTTGGACTTTATGGGCTTCTGATCTTAGGCCTCTTCATAGGCCTTTAATGGGCTGACCACATAGTTAATTTTATTTTGGGTTTTATTAATAACCATTTAGTATTTTAATCCACTATCCTGACTAATTCATATTTACACTGGGCATACTCATAACAGTAGATAAAATATTTCTTAAGGTAGCATTTGTTAACCTTGAAAAGAGTGGGATGGAAACAAATAAAATTATTACAATCTTTCAAATATTTTCAAGCGTTTGTTAAAAAAAAAGGTCGTACAAAAAAAAATTTAACTAACTATATTTTAAAAAATCAAGATATGCATATCTTGATATAAGATTAAGATATACATTTTTATAATTTTTTTGATAAGAAACAATTAAAAAAATTATATTTTTAATTTATCCTAAAAATTTTAAATAACAATTGCAAAAAAATTTGAAATATTTTTAAGTTTTATTTTGCCTATTCTATATATTGGTCTAAAAAATATTCCAGCCTTATTTTAAAATTTTTTTTATCTAAGTCGATTTAACGAATACTACTTAAATATTAAAAAAAATGCTCTATTTCTAGAATTCGAAAACTTTTGATTTTTTTTAAGTCTTTGAAATAAAAATAAAATTAGCTTCAATTCTTCCACTAAGAGAATCTATCAATTCCTAATAAAGCGAAACCTATAGTGTTTGCAATACAAACAAGAAGACCATAAAAACAATCACAATATATAAAAACAATTAAATTGTACCAATTTTTTTTTATAAGTCTGTCAAACCTCATCAAGTCCGATGGGAAATAATTTGTTTTTTTTTTTCATTGAAGGGTGTCAGGAATTGATAGATAAATTTGTTTTTATTGCCAGGACTTAAAAATAAACTGAATAAAAGTCATTATTTTGTTTCATCATTCATGCATAAAAGCATACGCTGGTTGAAGGACCGTGTCCAATCCTTAGCAAAAATAATTGCATCCAATAATCAAGGCAATTAATTTTAGTTTAAAAAAATGGAAATGAACTAAATAATCTTCTTCAAAAAAAAAAAAACTAAATAATCTTAGAAACCATGCTATGGAGACAGTGCAAAAAAAAAAAGTAATAAAAATATAAAAATTTTCGGAAATCATAAAAGTAAATACAGAAATGACTGGGAGTTCATGAATTTATCGATTGAAAAGATTTATTAATTAAAATAGTAAAATTAATATTTTGAAATCCAAGGTAAAACATGAAATTCTATTTGCAAATGAATTGTATGATTATAGAGTTGGACCTATTTCATGCCGAAACCTCAAGAATTTTCCTACAAAGAGTATTTTCCATTGAAATTCTTACTTGTTAAGAGCTTTTCTTCAATTGGAATTCTAAGATAATATTGCAATATCCTTATTTAGAGAATATTATAATTTCTAGGGGTGTTCAAATGTGGGTTGGGTGGGTTACAATTGATTTTTTCTCTAACCCACCTAAATTATTAAATGGTTTGGGTTTAACCCAAACCAGGTGGGTTATGTATTAAAATTTTTGTGTTGGATTGGTTGGTTTATGTGGGTTATATGAGTTATGTTAATTTTTTATATTATATTATAAACATATAAATTATTCATATTTATATATTTTTAAATATAAAGAATTAATTTTATTTTAAATAAGAGAGTAGCAATGTTAATTAATTAATAATTATTTTTTCCAGTTCAATTATTTTTCACTCAAGATAATTGATTTAATTATAATTAAAAAAATGTAAAATCTTACTAATTATTGCAAATTATAGTAAAAAATTGAAGGATAATTGCTAAAAGAATAAGAAAATTTTCTTTTGTTCTTACGCATAAGAACCGATTGATCTTGGAATTACTGGAGTTTTATCCATTTTTCCAAATATATATATAGCTATTTTTTTATCAGAAAGAACATTTCATATAATTCATATTGGATAATGAATAGTATGATCCAAAGACGGCATCCAAGATTAACTAAATATCTTAGAATTTGAATTGGATAATAATTTCTATATTAATTCCTGCACTAATTGTTTTCTTATTGAAATACAAGAGAGATAAAATTACACTAATAATGTTGATAGTTAATAAGAAAATTAAGAATTTCCCATGTGTTGTACTATCAGCAATGGGTTGCCAACCTACTTATTCCAAAGCAAGTACCGTACTACTAGTCATTATTTTATAAGAAAATATATAAAAACTGAAATGTTATTCTATCACTAATGGCGAACATTAAAATTAAAAAGTGAAAAATAGCACGCATTGATATTTTCAAAAATTAAAAAAGAAAACATACACTAAATATTTTTCTTGAAAGGGGAAAGAAAAAAATGAATAAATGAAATGGTATAATGATGTGGTTCAACAGCCAAAAAGCGTCATTGGCTTGCTTAATTTAGAATTGAAGGTTTCATGATTTCCAAAGGGGAAATAAAAAAAATGAATAAATGAAATTGTATAATGATGTGGTTCAACGGCCAAAAAAATGAATAAAATCGAAAATATATGAATAATATAAAATTTCAGTTATTGAATGGTTAGAATGATTTGAATAGTATTAGAGCATCATTGGAAATATTTTTGAAGAAATTTTATAGATTTTGAATAAAATTTAAATGAAATAATAAAAATTGAAAATAGATGAGTAAAAAAAAGTGTAAGTGAAAGTGTATTTGAAGAATAGTGTAATGTGGGTTAATTGGTTGGGTTAACCCACATGTATATTTTTAAAATGTTAAAATGGGTTATATGATTTATAATAACCCACTATAATTATAAAAAATTGGGTTAAGTGGGTTTGATTAAATGGGTTAAATGGATTACCCCAAATTTGAACACCTCTAATAATTTCATAAATTATCAGATATGAATAACTTTAAATAAATAACCAATTTTTTTAAAAAAATTAGTAACTTCATGGTATGACACAAAAATCTTACTTTTAAAGAAAATCTTTAGAAAGATACATAAATTTAATTAAAATTATTCATATAGTAAGACAAAAATGTTACTATATATCAAAATCTTTCAAATTTTACAATCTTGAAATTTTCAGTATGAATATAGTATGTAAAGTTGAAATTATTAATATAGTGTTTTAATTTGTCCATGAATTGGTAGTTTCTTAGAATTTTCTATATATGATGAGGTCAAAGTGAACCAATCCTTACTCTAATATTGCTCATGTCTTTCTTCAATAATTTAATGTTTTCAACAAAAGCAGCCAAAGCCATAGAATTTCCAACATAATTGGAAAATGAAATTAAGGTGATGAAATTTCTAAAGGCTGTAAAATCATTCCACGATAACATTCCACGAAATTTCTTAACGTGTATTGACTGCAAAGTTGAGAAATGGTCCATTCCTAATTCTTCTAGTCATTGCAAGTCATCGATCGTCTTAATTAATAATGACAATATAATCACAATTGACTCTTTCTTCTATTACTAATTAACAATTTAATTTTCTGAGCCTATAAATAGAAGCAAAATCATATGTATTATGCACAGAATCCAATATGATCTTCCTCTAATTAGGTCTAGCCTAATTATATCATGACAATCATGACAGCTAAAGTTTTTCCAATCTTTTCTCTTATTTTTGTTCTCCTCATCTCTCTTCTTTCTCATTCAGCTTTAGTGGAATCAAAATTAGATCACACAAAACATCACCATTTGATTTCGTTAAGCATCTTCAAGGATGCCACAAGGGTGAAAATGTGAAAGGCATCAATGAACTCAAAAGTTACTTTCATACTTTTGGTTACTTAAACTACAAAAATCAATCACTTGCAAATAATGATGATTTTGATGATTCTTTAGAGTCTGCAATTAAAACCTACCAACTAAATTACCACTTGAAAATCACTGGAACTTTAGATTCAGAAACAATCTCAACCATGGCGATGCCTCGATGCGGGGTGGCGGATATAATCAATGGCTCAACTAGGATGGAATCTAGCAAGAAAAATCACGACCATCGCCATGACTCTACTTCTTTCCACACAGTCTCTCACTTTTCTTTCTTTCCAGCAAATCCGAGATGGCGACCTTCGAAGTACCATTTAACCTACGGATTTCTCCCCAAAACACCTAGCCAAGTAATGAACCCCGTGTCTAGAGCTTTTGAAACATGGGCAGCTAATTCACATTTCAGATTCCAAAGAGTTGCAGACTATAGAACTGGGGATCTAAAAATAGGGTTTCATAGGGGTGATCATGGAGATGGCAGCGATTTTGATGGGCAAGGTGGGGTTCTTGCTCATGCTTTTGCCCCAGAAGATGGAAGATTTCATTATGATGCTGATGAGAAATGGGCAGTAGGAGCTGTAAATGGTGCATTTGATTTGGAGACTGTTGCTTTGCATGAAATTGGACATTTGCTTGGACTTGGACATAGCTCCGTTCAAGGTGCTATTATGTTTCCTTCTATTCCTTCCGGTGCCACCAAAGGTTTACATTCTGATGATGTTCAAGGCATTAGGGTGCTTTATAATCATTGACAACTTTGATTTTTTTCTTGAAATTTTGTGCTAAATTGTCTTAATATCTGTTTTCTTCCTAGCTAGCTTTCATTTTAATTATAAGATGTTTCTACCACCCATAAACAAGTATTAGAAAGAATAAAAAGTTCGTCTGTTTACCTCGATTTCTTTACTTCTTTGATGATATATTATGCATTCCACTTTTAATTCAACAATCATGAAAAATTCAAAAAATCCATCGAAAAAATCTAAACTTGTGAATTAAAATATATATGTGTGTATATATACATATATATATCAGAAAAGAATAACAAAATATATTATCAAATGCTCAACAAGTGAGCGATACTTACAGGGTACACTCAGCACACGAGCTTTCTAATATCTAAGATGAATATGTTTGAGACTGAAAAATTCTCTCTAAAAAAATTCTCTACCTTCAAAGAGGAGGAAGGGTCTTCTTATAGGGAGTCTCCTGTGTAATTTGTGAGAATCTGGGCCGACTGAATAGGCTGTAAAATGAAGGTTCCATTTGCAGAAATCCTATGGCTTCACATGGTTTTGATAAGCTGAAGTGACTGGATGAGCTGTAAGGCTGGTGCTTCATATGCAGAATCCCTATTTCTTCACATGGTTTTGAGAGAGTTGTTGCAAAGATTGCCGACACGATAAATTGCCTAAACAAAAATCATTTTCCTTTTTGACCCTTTTTTTTTTGTATAGGGACTATTACGTTATTAAATGGGCTAAACTTATTTTTTGAAATACAAGATATGGACTAAGTCCGTGCTTTTGAAAAGTATGAGCTGAATGCATTGAAAAAATTGCCTATTCTAATGGTGAAAATAAATACCGTAACAGTCATCTTTATTATTGTCACCTAAATCTACAATGGGTTCGAAGTCCGAGGACAAAATTGTCTTTGAAGGAGCTGAAGAAGCCTTTGAAGATGAGGCTTTGCTCTGTACTCTGTAGAAGGGGGCCCATGATCGCAAAGTATTCTTCTTCAATTTTTACTGCTGCTAGTTGAGACTGAGCGAAAGACTTCTAGGCAATAAATTGCTTTATGGAAAGATCTAGCTTGAGAAGGCCTTGGCATTGGAGCTATTGGCTAACAGCAGGTTTTTTTTTATTCTCGTCGGAATCAAGAACCTGATTCATCAAGGAACTTTCAACCTTAAAAAAATTGTGGTATGCACTTCCTTTTGCTGATATTCTAAATACCAGGCTATACCCACTGTAAGAAGAATTTTGTGAAGAAGAGCATCAAAGGATGAAACCTTTCTTACATGTCAATAGGTTGGTATGAGGTGTTGAAAAGGTTAAAGCTTTCCTGAACTTCTTGTCTTGGGATTTTAGAATATCGCCATAAAATTTCAACTAGTGGGCAAACCAAAAGGGGAATTTGGTTGCTTCCATTTTAAGGTTAAAATAGAATAATTAACCAGATATGAGAAAAATTTGGATTTTGTATAAGAAAGGGACTGTACCAGGCCTGTTGGTAATCCCAATATGCATATAAGACCTGCAATGGTTTATTGTTATTATGAAGTCAGTAGAAAAGTGTTTGGGGGTGTGGAGATGTTGTCCCCACTCCACAAGAGAAAAGACTTTGTGAAAACACCATTCAGTGTCACTGAATCGGCAGCAAAATTCTTATAGGCATACCGATCTATCCATGTCTCAGACTAAATAGGCCATATACATCTACCTTTCATTTCTTATAATCTTAATGCATTTTCCTAAGCTTTAACACTTCAAACACACAAACACACACACACATATATATAATCATAACCATATGGTCTATATCAGCATATTTGTATAAACAAATACTTATAAAAAATCTAAACACATACATATCTCATCATATAGAAGTTCACGTACTCTTAAAGGGCTGCCAAGTGCTTAACATCATCGTTTTCATCTTTTTGAAACTCTAACATATAAATACATGCTCAATTATGACCATAAAAGCTATATTCATTCTCATATGTACATGTCATATAAGTAATGGAAATGCATAAACCTCAATTATAAACATGTAATTCACTTTGCGTACATTTGGTTCAATTATATATGATGGCTTACATAACAAGATAACCGTGCAAGTAACATAACCACTCTCTTGGTCTCTGCTAAGTGCTTGAATCTTTACTTTCGCTACTGGATATACCATCAATCAACTCATTTGCTTTTCCCTTTCACATTAAATTCCATAATTTAACACGATTTGAAATAATAAGTCACAAAATATCATTATAGCATGAATCCGACTCAAGCTGGAAAGCAAGCAAAAAATATCAAGAACGGTTGATCGAACCAAGTTGACACAATTGAACTATTTGCTTCCCAACAATACCGCTTCACCAAAATTTTGATGTTTGTACAAGTTCTTGCCTTGTTTTTGTCACGCCAGCCAAAACCAAAATTCAGAATACCCAGTCTTCTTACAGGACTTGATTATGTGCTGACCTATAAGTAAAATGTCCATGGAAATATGTTATCACTTCAATGGAAGAAATATTCATGGAGCGCAGATCAATTAGTTTCAATTCTGTTACGATATTAACCATATGAAAGTTAGGAAACTGTGATGATTGTCCTCGTACTTCGGAGAAGACAGTGCTTTAGAATGCCCAGATTCATAATTCATTGTGGCCTTCAAGGTTGATTCTGACACAGCCACCCTTTGCTCCATCTGAGCAACTGAAGCCATAGCCTTCTCATACTGTGCATATAAATCTATTGTGAATAGATACAGCTATGTAATGTATAAATGGATAGTGAAATATAGTATTTAAGCTCTTGATACATCAATTATTGATATCTTGTCTCTGCAAAAGGAAAATGGGCTCTAAAATTTGCCTGGACCAGGTTTAAGTAAATTGGATAAATGAAGTAGTATTATTTTGAATTTCATGAACTAATCTGGCAACTTTTGTGGTTGGTTATTATTCCAGCTATCACATCGAATTGCTGTTTCACATATATAGACATGAATTTACCCTTGTTTGGAGCAAGTAAATAACTAGATAAAGCTTTGATTGAGCTTCTTCAGTTATCCTATGCTCTTGCATGCTCAACCTGCATCAGGACGTATAACATTAACAAATAAAAGAAGATTATATACATAGCCAGTCTTCACAAGATAAATTTTATCATCCTTCCACAAGCAGAAATGAGCAGATATTTACTCGTCAGAATTTGAAAAGAAGTTTTTTTAAAAAATAAAAATTGACCTGAAGCATTGCAGCTTCCTGTTCTTTCTTATCAGAAAGGAGTTGCTGAAGATCCGCAACCTCTTGCTCCAATTGTTCAATATGAAAAATGGATCTCATGTTTAGAAGCAGATTGAGAGGCAATAAGCTCACTTGAAGAGCAAAGTTATTATACATGGTGAATAATTAAGCTCAGATTGAAGATTAAACAAAAGGCACATGGTTTTAATCTTGGAGATTTGAATTCAAAAGAGGAATAATGGCTACCTTTACATTTTTACCTTCTAATTAACCTTCTCCTCTATTTGGAAGAGTATGTACAAGTTTTTAGAATTTTTTTAGGTCATGGGACCTGAATACTTAATGCACTTGTACACATGTCATCAAGATAAAGACTGTTGAAATAGAAGGTAAAAAGGAGAAGGCAGCTAGCGCACGTCAATTAAAATCATATCAAAGACAAGATCTATAATTGAACTTTACTCCAATCCAAAACATTGAAGAATAAAATCCGGCCATAGAACAAGAATTTTTGAACGACGTAGAATTTGCAGGGAAAAAGTTCATATGGCATAATCGACTGACTACTACACAATGCTTTATCCAAGGGTATTCCAACTTAACAAGTCAATGGGATCCAGATAACTCATCCAACTATCATCTTCCAAATAAACTTTCAATTCACCTTTGCACTCAACTCCCGACGATTATCTGCTTTGACCATCTCCATCAGAGCGCTGTCTCCAGCTCCTCAGCTCTAGAAAAGGACAATAATAGGTCAGTAGTGTTGCGAAAAATAGGCACCGAATTGAACAAGACCGCAGCTAAAATGAATAGAAAAGTAAATTATTGTACTACAAAATTATACGAGTTTAATTCCCAGGAAAGACTGGAGAGGTCACAACGATCCCACTTAAAATCCAATCTGCTAGATAGAATTTAACTACAAATATAATTTATGAGTACAATATATTACTACAACTATAATAAAAGCAGCTAAAATAAAGATAATAAGAAACAAAGAAATTTAACGAGATTCGGCCAATTATGCCTACGTCCTCGGATAATACTAAGTATTATTTCACACAAAAGTAAAATAATACAAGAGAGAAGAAAGCAAATTTTGGGATGATTACAACTAAAGCTAAGGGGCTATATTTATAGTTACAAAAACTATTCCCTTTTCTTTGTTAACCGATGTGGGATTCTAAAGTTTTTTTTTCTTTCTTTTTCTTTGTTGTTTTCCTCTTGGTGGCTGCCTACCACCTTTGACTCAACAATCTCCCACTTGAAGATTTGATTGAGCATCAATCATATCTTCACATTATTCTTTCTCTCTTCATGTTGCTTACGTCTCTATCAGGCCGCAAGAAGATTGACACCATAAAAACTTATTAGTGTTGATTGCTTTTGTCAAGAAATCTGCTAGGCTGTCTTTGGTATGAATTTTCTGCACATCTACTATTTCTTCTTCCACTTTCTCCCGAATGAAGTGGTACTGAACCCTTATGTGTTTGGTCTTCGAATGAAATGCCGAATTCCTTACAAGATGCAAAGCACTCTGACTGCCACAAAACAAAGAAAGTTTCTCTTGTTTGTGCCCGAGTTCCTCCAATAGCATTTTTAACCATACTGCTTCTTTACTCGCTTGTGTAGCTACTACATATTCTGCTTCTATTGTTAACGTGGCCACAACTGATTGCAGTTTTGAAACCCAGCTTACAGTTTCGCCAACAAGTTTAAACACATAACCTGTAGTAGATTTGCATTTATCAATATCACCAGCATAATCTGAATCAACGTATTCACTGACAATAAAGTCTGATCCTCTATAATATAATGCAACATCCAAGGTTCCCTTGATGTATCTGAGAACCCTTTTAATAACATTCCAATGCTCTCTATCAGGATTCGCCATGTATCGACTAACCACTCCCACTGCATGTGCAATGTCTGATCTTGTACATATCATAGCGAACATTAAACTTCCCACTGCTGATGCATATGGTACTCGAGACATCTTCATACTCTCTTCTTCATTGCTAGGACTCATCTTTGAGGATAAATTGAAATTAACAGAAAGTGGGGTAGAAATCGGCTTACAATCTTGCATGTTAAAACATCGCAAGATTTTCTTCAATAATTCTTTTGAGAAAGCCATATCTTCCTATTATTTCTGTCTCGATGAATTTGCATCCCTAGAATCTTGTTTGCTGATTCCAAGTCCTTCATATCAAATTCCCTAGCCAATTGAGCCTTTAACTCCTTGATGCGATCTTTGTTGGGGCCTGCTACCAACATGTCGTCCATATACAACAGCAAAATAATGAAATCATCTATACCAAACCGCTTGAAATATGCACAAGGGTCTGCATTTAGTTTGTTGTATCCAAGGCTCATGCTAAAGAAATCAAATCTCTTGTACCAACACCTTGGAACCTGTTTAAACCGTACAGAGATTTGTTCAATCTGCAAACCAAGTTCTCCTTTCCTTGTTCTTTAAATCCTTCTGGTTGGAGCATATAAATTTCTTCTTCAAGATCTCTATGAAGAAATGCAGTTTTCACATCTAACTGCTCAAGATGCAAGTCATAAGTTGCACTCATTGCCAGGACTACTCGGATAGTAGTGAGATGAACCATGGGTGAAAATATTTCATTAAAGTCAACCCCTTCTTTCTAAGCATACCCTTTAACCACCAATCTAGCACGATATCTTTCAACTTGATTATCACTGTTCCGTTTGATTTTGTAAACCCATTTATTGCCAATAGGTTTTCTTCCTTGCGGTAGTGACACCAAATTCCATGTCTTATTCTTATGAAGAGCTTCAATTTTCTCTTGCATTGCTGCCATCCACTGAGATGCATCTGAACTATTCATTGCTTCTTGAAGAGTTGATGGCTCCCCACCCTCAGTTAGAAGACAATATGCAACATTACCCTCCATAATGTAATATGAGTGCCAATTGGGCAACCTTCTTGTGTGAGTTGATCGCCAATTATTTGAAACTTCAGATTCAACTGGCTCTTGTTTTGGCATAGTTTCAGAAGAATAATTGGTTTTTGATTCTCTTTCTACATATACTTTTGTAGTCTCTGACTTTTTTTCACTTTCTGCTTGCTTTTGCTCTTGATCTTTATCTTCTACAAAGATAACATCCCTACTGACAACAATCTTGTGGGTAGTGGGATCCCATAGGCGATACCCTTTGACTCCTTCAGCATATCCCAAGAATATGCATTTTCTGGACTTTGGATCTAGTTTTGTAATTTCTTGGGCATTATACATCATATAAGCAGGACTTTCAAATACATGAAGGTTTGAATAATCCACCGGTTTTTCAGCCCATATCCCCATTGGTGTCTTACACTCAATTGCAGTTGATGGAGCTCGATTCACCACATAACAAGCAGTGTTGATCGCTTCCGCCTAGAATTTCTTATCTAAGCCTGCAGTTCTCATCATTGCTCTTGTTCTTTCCAACAGAGTTCTGTTCATCCGCTCTGCTACTCCATTTTGTTGAGGAGTGCATGCCATGGTGAATTGTCTTTTGATGCCTTCTTGTTTACAGAATTCATCAAATTCTTTACTGGTGTATTCTCCTCCATTATTTGTTTTCAAACACTTGATCTTTTGGCCAGATTCAAGCTCCATTCGCGCTTTGTAAACTTTGAAGACTGGAAACACATCTGATTTCTTCTTGATAGGAAACACCCAATATCTCCTGGAGTAATATCGATAAATGACACAAAGTAATTTAATCCTCCTAGGGATGATATTGGTGCTTGCCATACATTAGAATGAACCAATTATAGAATGGCTTTGCTTCTAAAATTTGATGCGTTGAACTTCAATCGATGCTGCTTGCTTACAATACAATGCTCAAAAAAGGATAGTGAGACCTTTGTGAGACCTGGAAGTAGATTTCTTTCTGCAAGAATCTTCATTCCTTGTTCGGACATATGCCTAAGTTTCTTGTGCCAAGACATTACACACTTTTCACTTGGACTGCTCGTGGCAACAAATGCATCTCCTTCTTGCAAAGTCTCTCCTTTTATCATGTATAACTTTGTAGCTATCTTTTCTGCCTTTATAAGTACAAGCGCGCCTCTTGACATCTTCAAGATTCCTTTCTCACCACTGAACTTGCACCCCAAGTCATCCAGTTGTCCTAAAGACAACAGGTTCTTCTTTAGGCCCTCCACATGCCGTACATCCTGAATAGTACAAATTGTACCATCATACATCTTCATCTTAATAGTTCCAATACCAACAATCTTCAAGGTATGATCATTGCAGCTGTATACAGATCCTCCAGAGATAGGTTCATATTGATGGAACCATTCTCTTCGAGAGGTCATGTGAAATGTTGCTCCTGAGTCAAGAAGCCATACTTCTGCAAATCTTTTTCTGCCTTCATAAGTTGTTGTTGCTTCATAACATAGAGCATCTTCACCATCGGAACTACTTGCCACATTTCCTTGAGAATTAGAATCCTTTTTGTTTAGATTCCAACAATCCTTCTTCAAATGACCCTTCTTGCCACAGTTGTAGCATTTAATGTTCTTCTTACTCCTTGATTTGGACCTTCCCTGATTGTGGCTCCCATTTGGGCCACGTTCCATTGATCTTCCTCTCATCACCGTCAAGACTTCTGTATGCTGTGAGCTTGCAAGCCTATCTTCCTTATTTTTGCGCCAACTCTCTTCTTCTAGAACAGCCGCTACAACATCATCGAAGACTAGAGAATCCGTGTTATTTGTTAAATTGATGATGAGTTGATCAAATGAATTTGGTAAGCTTTGGAGTAGAATCTCAGCATGTTCTTCTAATTCTATTTTGTATCCCAATGATGTAAGTTGGAAAAACAGAGTATTCAGGGTATTTAAGTGCTCTGTTACTGAAGTAGATTCTGCCATACGTAAAGTGTACAGTTTTCTCTTAAGAAAAATCTAATTGTGGAGAGATTTTGCCTCGTACAATCTGGTGAGGTGATCCCATATCTCATTTGTTGTCTTCTTCTCTTCTATGCTGGACAACACTCCATCAGTTAGTGCTAGATGAAGTTTAGCAATAGCATTACGATCCATCTCGTTCCATTTATCATCTGTAATTTTTGCGGGCCTTTGACTAATTGCCGCTAGATAATTATCCTTCATTATAATTGCTTTGATCTTCAATTTCCACAGTGAGAAATTTCTCCCGTTGAATTTTTCGATCTCATATTTTGCCGCCATTGCTTATATCACGAATTTCTCTGCTCAAAAATTAGCTTCTACTATTTCACGTGAATAGTAACAATACACATGAATAGTAACCGTATAGATGAACAGTGACCGTATACGTGAACAGTGATCGTATACGTAAACTATCCAAGGAAAAATCTATTCTGATGTGGAAGATCAGTCTATACTGCAACCACATAGCATACTAAGATAGAACCTCGGCTCTGATTCCACTTATTGCGAAAAATAGGCACCGGATAGAGCAAGACCGTAGCTAAAATGAATAGAAGAGTAAATTATTGTACTACAAAATCATACGAGTTTAATTTCCAGGAAAGACTGGAGGGGTCACAGCGGTCCCACTTAAAACCCAATCTCCTAGACAGAATTTAACTACAAGTATAATTTATGAGCACAATATATTACTACAACTATAATAAAAGCAGCTAAAATAAAGATAATAAGAAACAAAGAAATTTAACGAGATTCGGCCAATTATGCCTACGTTCTCGGATACTACTAAGTATTATTTCACACAAAAGTAAAATAATACAAGAGAGAAGAAAGCAAATTTTGGGATGATTACAACTAAAGCTAAGGGGCTATATTTATAGTTACAAAAACTATTCCCCTTCCTTTGTTAACCGATGTGGAATATATTTTAAAGTTTTTTTTTCTTTCTTTTTCTTTGTTGTTTTCCTCTTGGTGGCTGCCTACCACCTTTGACTTAACAAGTAGTACATTTACAAGATAATAGGTCAGTGGACATTTAAAACTACTTGTTATCAGTCATTCTTAGCTAATAGGTCAGTGGACATTTAAAACTACTTGTTATCAGACATACAAGATAATAGGTCAGTGGACATTTAAAACTACTTGTTATCAGTCATTCTTAGCTTTCAAATTGATTGCCACATATTGGCTACTACGAATACCCAATGATACAAAGGAAATAAGTAACACCTTATAAAGCTACTGATGGACACATAGCACTAGTCAATGAGTCTGCCTGTCAATGTACACAAAGGACAATAAGAGCCACAGAAAGGAGGAGGGTAAATGCTACGGAATTAAATAGCAGCAACATTTTTTTTAAACATCTTATCTATGAATATTTTTCTACCTCAACATGGAAAGAAAAGGACAATATACAAGACGGGTAGAAGAAGTTCTGATAAAATCTATGGCATAGACAACCGAATTTTTTTTATAAAAGAAATGAATTGTGACACCAATTGATTGGAAAAAAAATAACTTGCATTTTACAATTATTACAAGCAACACAAATATAAAATTACATTGAATGAATTACTATAAGAGTATAACTTTACCCTAGCCAAACTTATAGTTTCATAATGTGGCACATAAATTCTTTCAATCTGAAATGCTTAAAATTAAAATTTACTTTTTTTTTCCTTACTATAGCCAAATCTCAAAAATTTTAGGCATGTTCAGTATATAGAATCCAAATTACAGTTCGGTCATAGAATATGCACATGTTACAATTCATCCTGTTATGAAACTGCACCATAATGCCGATGTGACAAAGGTTAAACGAGACTTAACACCAATGGAGTTCAACCATCCAACAATGAATTTTAGTTTAAAAAAATGGAAATGAACTAAATAATCTTCTTCAAAAGAAAAAAAAAACTAAATAATCTTAGAAATCATGCTATGGAGACAGTGAAAAAAAATAAAAAATAAAAAATTAAGCAATAAAAATATAAAAATTTTTGGAAATCATAAAAGGAAATACAGAAATTACTGGGAGTTCATGAATTTATCAATTGAAAAGATTTATTAATTAAAATTGTAAAATTAATATTTTGAAATCCAAGGTAAAACATGAAATTCAATTTGCAAATGAATTGTATGTTTATAAAACATTTAGAAAATAAAATATCATTGTTATTGATTTTCAGGATATTATGCAATTACATCACCGCCTAAGTGAAGACGAGACGAAGAGCAAGACCTCGTCTAAGAAGATGAACTAAACCTTTTTCCGAATTCACAATTAATACCAATTAACTGCAGCACCATGAATATAGAGTTGGACCTATTTCATGCCGAAACCTCAATAATTTTCCTGCAAAAAGTATTTTCCATTGAAATTCTTACTTGTTAAGAGTTTTTCTTCAATTGGAATTCTAGGATAATATTGCAATATCCTTATTTAGAGAAGATTATAATTTCATAAATTATCAGTTACTAATAACTTTAAATAAATAACCTATTTTTTTTTTTTAAATTAGTAACTTCATGGTATGACACAAAAATCTTACTTTCAAAGAAAATCTTTAGAAAGATACATAAATTTAATTAAAATCATTCATATAGTAAGATAAAAATGTTACTATTATCAAATTCTTTCAATTTTTACAATCTTGAAATTTTCAGTATGAATATAGTACTACATATGTAAAGTTGAAATTATTAATAGTGTTTTAATTTGTCCATGAATTGGTAGTTTCTTAGAATTTTCTATGATGAGGTCAAAGTGAACCAGTCCTTACTCTAATATTGCTCATGTCTTTCTTCAATAATTTAATGTTTTCAACAAAAGCAGCCAAAGCCATAGAATTTCCAACATAATTGGAAAATAAAATTAAGGTGATGAAATTTCTAAAGGCTGTAAAATCATTCCACGAAATTTCTTAACGTGTATTGACTGCAAAGTTGAGAAACGGTCCATTCCTAATTCTTCTAGTCATTGCAAGTCATCGATCGTCTTAATTAATAATGACAATATAATTAAAATTTACTCTTTCAATATATATTTAGTACTTATACACTTAAGGAAAATGACCACGCTTCTACACTGGATGTTCATATTGTTGTCATATAACAATGAACATTAAGGTTAGTTTAAGTATTTATTATGATATTTTAGTAATAGTTATAAATGTTCCCCTCATATTAAAATACTTGTCTTGACGTGTATTGACTGCATGCAAAGTTGAGAAATGGTACATTCCTAGATAATATTTCTTCTAGTCTTTGCAAGGCATGGTCTTAATTATTAATAATTACAATATAATTAAAAATTAATCAGTGCATTAATATCGATTTTTTTTAAATCACTAACCATTAATCAGTTCGTTACATTCGGTTAATCAGCATATCGATTTTAATTTTTCAGTTTGGTTAACCAATATTTTTCGGTTAACCATCAAATTTATAATATAAAATTAAAAATTGTAATCGAATATATCATATTGGTTAACCATAAAATTCGATTCGATTTTGGATTGATTTTGTAGTTAACTATATTTTCGATTTTTTCTCACCAATAACTTAACGAAAATGATCACGCTCCGACACTGGATGTTCATATTATTGTCATATAACAAGGTACATTACGGTTAGTTTAAGTATTTATTATGATTTTTTAGTAATAGTTATAAATGTTCCCTTCATATTAAAATGCTTGTCTTGACGTGTATTGACTGCATGCAAAGTTGAGAAATGGTCCATTCCTAGATAATATTTCTTCTAGTCATTGCAAGTCATCGATTGTCTTAATTAATAATGACAATATAATCAAAATTGACTCTTTCTTCTATTACTAATTAACAATTTAATTTTCTCAGCCTATAAATAGAAGCAAAATCATATGTAGTATGCACAGAATCCAATATTATCTACCTTTAATTAGGTCTAGCTTAATTATATCATGACAATCATGGCAGCTAAAGTTTTTCCAATCTTTTCTTTTATTTTTGCTCTCCCCATCTCTCTTCTTTCTCATACAGCTTTAGTGGAATCAAAATTAGATCACAACAAAACATCACCATTTGATTTCGTTAAGCATCTTCAAGGATGCCACAAGGGTGAAAATGTGAAAGGCATCAATGAACTCAAAAGCTACTTTCATACTTTTGGTTACTTAAACTACAAAAATCAATCACTTGCAAATAATGATGATTTTGATGATTCTTTAGAGTCTGCAATTAAAACCTACCAACTAAATTACCACTTGAAAATCACTAGAACTTTAGATTCAGAAACAATCTCAACCATGGCGATGCCTCGATGCGGGGTGGCGGATATAATCAATGGCTCAACTAGGATGGAATCTGGCAAGAAAAATCACGACCATCGCCATGACTCTACTTCTTTCCACACAGTCTCTCACTTTTCTATCTTTCCAGGAAATCCGAGATGGAGACCTTCGAAGTACCATTTAACCTACGGATTTCTCCCCAAAACACCTAGTCAAGTGATGAACCCCGTGGCTAGAGCTTTCGAAACATGGGTAGCTAATTCACATTTCAGATTCCAAAGAGTTGCAGACTATAGAACTGGGGATTTAAAAATAGGGTTTCATAGTGGTGATAATGGAGATGGCAGCGATTTTGATGGGCAAGGTGGGGTTCTTGCTAACGGCAAGGTGGAGATGGCAGCCAGGCGGCGTGTCCCGTTGGTTGATAACGGCGGTACAAGATAATTTGATGGATCAAATAGATTATCGCTTGAGGGGAGGACATAAGCTATGAGAGGTCCTCGGTATGTTCTCGCGATTGGAGATTCATGTTCAGTGCTTTGTATTGAAAGTCTTCCTGGTATATTATGATGGCCAGGCGGCGTGTCTCGTTAGTTGATAGCGGCAGTGCAAGGTGATTTGACAAATCAGTGGGTCCTTGGTTTGGGGTACAACCCAAGTCCCACATCCCACATTGAAAAATTAAAGGAGAAACAAAAGAATGTCGATGGCTAATGAACTTCCGAAAAATTAGCATGGAAGTTGCACCATAATTTATTAGCAAATTTTTCGACATAGACCAAGGTGAAATTCTTGGAGTTAGTGTTAATTCCTAGTGGGTATACTCTTTATGATGGAGTATGATAATTTATTAGCAAATTTTTCGACATAGACCAAGGTGAAATTCTTGGAGTTAGTGTTAATTCCAAGTGGGTATACTCTTTATGGTGGAGTATGATAATTCTTGGTTAAGAATTGTAATTGTCGGTATTTAACAATGGTTTGGTAGCGGGCATATTACTCACTGATGGGGGAGAATCTGAATTTTGAGTATTATCGGCTCGTTGTAGGATTAGTGGAACCCCCCATGTGATCGGAAGGGGGAGATATGTTAGTGATGGGATCCCTCCACATAGGTGGGACCCACACAGTTTGAATAAAGAAAAAAGGAAAAAGAAGTTTGAATGTAATATTTGAAATTCAAAGATTGGGATGCAAAAATGCCTATAAATAGGCATGGTCATTTTGCATTCAAGATATAGATGTATACGATTAATCTTTGAGAGATAAAGATTAAGAGAAAAAGAGAGAAGTATTTTAGAAAAATATTTGGGATATTTTTCTAAAAGGGGAGTGACAAAATAGTGAGTTTGGAAAACACTTATATGTTACTATTTTGGGTTTATCTCAAATTCTCTCTTATACCCATTAATTTTATTAGTGGAAGAAATATTTTCGGAGTTTGTCCCGTGGACGTAGCCCAAACATTTTGGGTGAACCACGTTAAATTGCTGGTGTCATTGTTTTACTCTGCTTATTTATTTTAATTTATCCGCTGTGCCCAACAGCTTTTGCCCTAGAAGATGGAAGATTTCATTATGATGCTGATGAGAAATGGGCAATAAGAGCTGCAAATGGTGCATTTGATTTGGAGATTGTTGCTTTGCATGAAATTGGACATTTGCTTGGACTTGGGCATAGCTCCGTTCAAGGTGCTATTATGTTTCCTTCTATTCCTTCCGGTGCCACCAAAGGTTTACATTCTGATGGTGTTCAAGGCATTAGGGTGCTTTATAATCGTTGACAACTTTGATTTTTTTCTTGAAATTTTGTGCTAAATTGTCTTAATATCTGTTTTCTTCCTAGCTATCTTTTATTTTAATTATAAGATGTTTCTACCATCCATAAACAAGTATTAGAAAGAATAAAAAGTTTGTCTCTTTACCTCGATTTCTTTACTTCTTTGATGATATATTATGCATTCCACTTTTAATTTAACAATCATGAAAAATTCAAAAAATCCATCAAAAAAATATAAACTTGTGAATATATATTAAAAAAGAATAACCAAATATATTATCAAATGCTCAAGAAGTGAGCGATACTTACAGGGTACACTCAACACACGAGCTTTCTATTATCTAAGATGAATATGTTTGAGACTGAAAAATTCTCTCTAAAATAATTCTCTACCTTCAAAGAGGAGGAAGGGTCTTCTTATAGGGAGTCTCTTGTGTAATTTGTGAGAATCTGGACCGATGAAGTGACTGAATAGGCTGTAAAATGAAGGTTCCATTTGCAGAAATCCTATGGCTTCACATAGTTTTGATAAGCTGAAGTGATTGGATGAGCTATAAGGCTGGTGCTTCATATGCAGAATCCCTATTGCTTCACATGGTTTTGAGAGAGTTGTTGCAAAGATTGCCACACGATAAAGTGCCTAAACAAAAATCATTTTCCTTTTTGACCTTTTTTTTGCATAGGGCTATTACATTATTAAATGGGCTAAACTTATTTTTGAAATATAAGGTATGTAAAGATGCTGCAAATCGTATCCTCATTGTATTAGATACCAGGTTATATACAAGAGGTTCCATGAGATTTAATACCTTTAAAATATCTGAGGATGCATTTTGTTGCACTCCAGTGAGGCACCGTAGGAGCATGCATATATTGAGATACGCGGTTAATAGCAAATGAGATATCAGGACGGGTAAATGTGAGGTATTGCAAGCCACCCACAATTGACTGAAATAATGTACACTACAAAAAAAAACTGCAAATTAGTGACAGACAATTCCGTAGCTAATTACCTGATTTCTGTCGCTAATTTAAATTAGCGACTCCGCGAGTAACAGTCGCTAAAAGGCCAGTCGCTAATATATTAGCGACGGAATTTAAAATCAGTCGCTAATTTAGCGACGAAAAATTTCGTCGCTAATTATTTTCCGTCGCTAATTTATATTCATAATTAGTCGCTAGAATATAATAATATTTAGCGACTACTTTCCGTCGCTAATTTCGTCGCTAATTATTTGTTAAATTCTTATTTTTACATATTAGCGACAGATATGTTGTCGCGAATCCGTTGCTAATTTATAACAAAATTTAATTTTTTTCAGTATTTATTAATTTTCATCCTATACACAATAATGATCACACATATATATTTATTCCAAAACATAATATATTCCAAAACACATATATAAAAGTAATTGAAATCATACATAATGTTTGATAAAAGTAATTGAAATCATACATAATGTCATCAAACAATCTCTTAAAACAATACAACAAAATACTAATAATATCCTCCTAAATAACATCAACAATTGTTCCTTCTCCTGCTTCTCATTTTCACTTTCAATCAATTTTCAGACTTTCCTTTGTTGCATAGATGAGCTTGTTTTCCCTCAAATTCACAATCCACAGGAGAATCTACAGTAGCAATTGATAAAACAACTAAATCTACAAAAAATCATGAATAGTATTTCAGTAGAGATGATAGAAACCCACAATCATAAACATCACTAACTCAATTCAGGACATGAATGAAAACACATATTTGCATGTAAAATTCAATAAAAGCCAAGAAAGCTGAAAAATAAGGAATCCATTAAATGCTCAAAAACCTAACAATCAAAGACCATATAGCTTGTAGAATTCCATAGATCCTCTACCCTTTATTTATGTAAAGAACTCAATGAAACTCAACCTGTTATTTCAATCATAAGTTTGTATATTTCAAATAGCTAAAAAAAATATAACCTAACTCAAAATATGCCAAATCATGATAGCTAGTTCATTAAGCACTTAACATAAAATTAGTATTCATTCTACGGCATATTCTATCTCTACACAAATATGTTGTACCACATATTTCCAAAACACATAAAAATGGTGAATAGTCATGCATAAAACTATAGGTTAGATAGTCACGAGTGTAGATGGTCAGATATAGAACTTGCCGATTAAAATAACACAATTTAAATTAATGATTGAAAAATCTAGATATTTTTAAATGGACCAAGTCACTATCTTGGAAGAAGGTAAGATCAACAGACTATGTGATACTGTGAGTGATGCATAGTATTAAGACAAATCAAAATTAGTTCCTGAATCTTTTTGCAAAAGTGCACAATGCTTTTCTCTTGAAAAGAAATTGCTTAAAAAAATTTTAGATGAATTTGAATCACTAGCTTATTCTGCAAATATTCTAGGCTGAAAACCCAGATAATTAGAATTTATGGACCAACAAATAGATGGCAGCGAATGTGGCATACAGGAAAATAACAACTAAGAATAACCAGAAGTTTTCTGCAGTTTTTATTTATGACTGATACTTGATTTCTATCAATCACATATATTATATGTATAACAGTGGTATCAAATCATCAACAGTAAACAAGCTTGACAGGACCTGTGACAACATTCCCAAATCGAGGGCATAATTTTATTAAAAGATTCCCAACCCACTATCTCTGGTGGAATATTTATTAAAAAAAGAAGAAAAAAAGAAAAAAAGACTTCACATGAAAACATTAATTACATACAAAACTTACTAACTATACTCTATGATTCAAAATCCTAAGAAAAAAATTGCATCTTTCATCTAAATACAACACATCTAGCTAATGTGGAATTCCTTTCCATGAAATATATGACAGGTTATCAATCGGAGTATTTGCTTTCTTTCTTCTAAATTTGGCATGATTATACTACTGTCAAACATTAAGTGTAAATCTAAACTAATTCAAAATATTAATTATGATTGAAGTTCATAACAAAAATCTAAGTTTTCTAGTTATTTGCCCAAGATTGAATTGTCATAGAAGGTCTGCTCAATTAACTTCATATACAACCAGGATGGAGATACCTTAATATTCATGATCAACCAAAGTTCCTCTTTGCAAATAATATGCTAATTCATTAAGCCTTACATGATGTATCCTGTAGCTTAAAAGAAGTTATGGTATACTAGACCTCCAAGGTGCACTTACTGAGCGAGGAAGCCACCAAATCTTGATGTCTAACTCTTATAATTTTGAGGAACCTACAAGATGATGCGTATAATTTTGAAAGCCATAACACTGACTACGAAGATTTTTCTCATTATAACAAAAATTTCCATCTTCACAATTAAGTTCATATGCAATAAAAAAAATCATGTGCAATAAGGATGGAGTTGCCTTATAATTCACATCTAACATCCTTTGTTACCTTCCATGTTTGTCATAGCCCATTAAAAAATTATAGTAACCTAAATCCCCAGTGTACATTCACGAAGTAACAAAGCAAGCAAATCCAGATCATACAATCATGACTAATTTTGGAACAGTACTCAACGATCTTTATATTTTCATTGTACTTCGACAATTATTCTAAAACAGAAAGCACATTGACAGATGCAACCCAAACAGAGTTTGTCAAAGCTAATAACTTTATTATATATGCACTGAATTCCCACTAATTAGCTTATAATTCTAGCCAGTAGCCCCTGATTAGTTTTATTATATACAACCTTTCTTACAGTAACTCAAATTTCAAATGTATACACTGCAATGCATGCAGCTTTATTATATATGCATATTGCATTGCATGTAAAAGTGAACAATTTACTCTTGATAATGGGACTACAAGAAATGCCTACACAACCATACGAATAATATGTAGGCACAAATTCATAGAGATTGATATTATTAAGCAAAAAACAAAAAAAAGCAGAAGAATATTATGTAACCGGGACTTTTAGGGTTCAATAGAAACTTCTCCAATAGGCTCGCCTAGATCAAAATTTTCTTGTAGTTCAGATGAGTTATCATACAGCTGAGCTACATCCAAAGCATGATTGCTGACTTTATTATTCCCATTTTCAGAAGGAAACTCAGATTTTGATGGATCTGAGTGGTTATGCCTGAAAATAGAAGATTTGTAAGTTTTTAAACTATGTATTCATATGAATAGCAATGCAAGACAGTTACATCACCTTTTTAGGAACCTCAATTCCTTGTGAGAGCTAACATGAGGAGAAGTAAAAATTGATGGAAGGGATCCAAAACTTAGAGAATGGAATGTCTGAGTAATGTGAATGGACTTCACTGGCTTGATAGGAGAAAGATTATTGATATAGTTGAAAATAGGAGAATCCTGCACCATGTAATAAATAATCTTATTAGATTATGAGACCAAGAGGCAATCAGATGGAGGAGACGGATAAAATCTCAAATACCAGAAACTATGGTATGATGCACATGATTTTCAGTCACAAAAACGTTAACTTCACTTATGTTCATCTGGTGTAATTTCTTGTTTGGTAGTACCCATTCTAATGAAGGTTTCTGATGGTATCTCCACATTATTGACATCATCCCATTCAGGAATAATACTAAAAATACGAACATAAATTTTATTTAATTTGGTAATTTCATTAAATATCTCAATCTGAGATTTGATTGTTGCTGGGAGTTACTGTACTTCCTTTAGGTTTTCTCATGGATAAATAGTGTGAATCAGTCCAAAACGATAAAGCTTTTGAACTGTTCTTGGATTTGCTCATTTTCTGATAATTGCTTTGTTGTATGTGTTGTTGATCGGAATAGTGCTAATTCCGACTGCATTATTAACCTTTGCTAAATATTGCAGAGCTTTAAGAAAGTCTGCTTCCCATTGCTTCCGGATTTTTGTATTATTTGATTGAGATCTCTCATCATCATTCCATTGCTGAGATGATAATGAAATATCTCTGGGAGTTATCAATCGAGAATTAATATTTCCAATTGAAGAAATTCCCAAATTTCTCAAATTTACTTCCTGTGTTGATTCAGGACTATCCAAATATTGAACAGAACGTCTGATCATCATATTTCTCAAAATTTCTTGCTCTAGTTCTTTCTTAGCTGTAGTGCCAAGAACAATCATTTTTTGAGAACTAGTACTTTCTTCCTTAGATTCTTTTTGACGCAGAAGCGCCTGTGCATAATTGATTGAAATTTGACTAATCTCATTATCTATTTCTAGCATTCGAGATATAGCCTTTTTTTATAGATTTCATTACTTCTTTTTTCTCTATAGTGAGTTTTGCAACTCTTTCTGTATTTCTTTCCATTTTCTTTATTCCTGCAAAGAAAAAGGTTAATCTTCTTCTTTAGTAGTTGGTCTGCTTAATAGATCGGCCAATACATTGTCCTTTCCTGGAATATACTTAATATCAAAATTAAAGTTAGTAAAATACTCTTGCCATCCCATTTTCCTTCGTTGAGCTAATTTTTCATTATAATTTTTTGTAATAAAAGACTTTACTTGTGTATTATCGGTCTTTACTGTGAATTTTTTTGGTGATAATACCAATTCAAATTTTTCTATGGCATATTTTTACAGCTAATAATTCTTTTTTATTACTATGATAATTCTTTTCTGAACATTTGAAAGTTCCTGAAGCATATCCATATATTTTCTTTCCATCTTTACTTTTTAAAATTGCTCCCCAATAATCATCTGAAGCATCTGTTTCTAATAATAATTCTTCGTTTTCTTTTGGTAAGGGTAGCTTTGGTAATTGCTTACAATATTTTTTTATTTCTTTTACTACCTTTGTGTCAATATCTGTCCAAATCTATGGTTTATCGCCTTTTAATTTGTCTTGTAATATTTTTCTCTTTTTAGCACATTCTTTTATAAAGTCACTAGCATATATGACGTGTCCTAAAAATTGTTGGACCATCTTTCTACTTTCTAGCTGGTTGAAAAACTTTATTAAAGATTTCGCTATATGTGGTTGTAACTCAATTTCTCCTTTTGTTATAGAAAATCCTAAGAATTTTATTTTTCTTTTTGCTATATCTGATTTTTCTTTTGATAACATAAGTCCATGTTTAATACATCTTAATAAAAATTATTTTATATGTTTATAATGTTCTTCTAATTTTTCACTAAAAATAATTATATCATCAATATATACTAGACAAAAATGTCTTAAATCTTTGAACATATCATCCATTTTTCTTTGAAATAATTGAGGGGCATTACAGAGTCCAAATGGCATAACTAACGATTCGTAATGTCCTTTTGGTGTACTAAAAGCTGTATATTTAATACTTTTTGGATGCATTTTTATTTGCCAAAATCCTGATTTACAATCAAACTTAGAATACCATGTTTTTCCTTTTATACTATTTATAAGAATTTCTTTATTAGGTATTAAATAACCATCAAATTATGTTGCTTTATTAAGTTTTTTATGATTAATTACCATTCTAGGTTTATTTCTTTTTATTTCTGCATAATTTCTAACCATAAAGGCTGGACTACTATAAGGATTTTTACTTGGTCTGATAAGTTTTTTATCTAATAATTTTTTTTATTTGTATATCAAATTCTTCTTCATCCTCTTTATTATAAAACATTCTTTTACTTCTTATTGGTATATTATGTTTTAAATTTATTAAAGCATAAATACCATTTTCTCCCATTTTTCTATAGGATTTGTTCCTATACATTTATCTAGTAAAAAGATTATTTCTTGTGGAGTAGAAAATTTTTCGATAATTTGAGTTTCTTAATTTTTTCTAATGGGTTTTTTTTCTATATTCTCACCACGGTTCGCTGTGCGAGAAATTAAGGGGGAAGATTTCCATTTAAATGCTTGTTGTAGTTGAGAACAAATGATTCTATGTTTGCAAGGAGTGGTTAAGCGAATATATTGAGATCCAATACTTAAAGGATAATAATTTGTTAACCAATCATTTCCTAATAAGATATTACATCCGTGATTAATAGATTGAAATATTTTAGATATTTGAAGGATATTAGATTGAACTTGAATTACTACATTTTCTATAATTAAATCATATTTAGTGGTATTACCTGTAATATCAATGTCTAATTTATAATCTTTAGTTTTTTGCCATAACAAGAAAGATGCATAGGCATTTGCACAAAGTCATTAAGGGTCAATATCGCTTAATTAAAATGGAGACTAAAGATAAGATTGAACATCTAAGACTGATTTCGTCTCTAAAATGAATACTTCTAAATAAAAGAATTGAAAGGACTACCAAGTCAAGCCAATTCTTGTTTTAATTGCTTCCAACTTCATAATTAATAATTAAGGTCAACTACAAATCTAGGAGAGGTTCATTTGGGAACCAAAGATACCTAGAGAATTTCAAAAGACTTCATTAATTACATTTTCCTAACCAATTAAGATTTTAAAATCCAACTGTGATGATGTTTCTCTAGAAATGGACAACATTTTCTGAAGAAATGATTTTTATGTTATTTAATTGATTCGCCTTAATTTTATTCTCATGATTTTTTATCGATACAACTTCTTACCTATAAATCCTAGAGCCAGATCATAAACTTGCACCCAAATGATCACTATAAAACAATGGAATAGTAAGAGCGTTTTTGGCATTGCTTCTGAAGGAATAAAAAACTGATTATTTGATGAAAAGGTAATTATGAAATAAAAATATACGTTTGGTTTTTTTTTTTGATAAGCCAATGAAATTCATTAAATCAAAGAACATACACAGGGGCATGAGGGTGCCCAGAAGTCTGCAGTTACAAAATTCCAATCATAGACCAAAGAAGAAAATAACCAGAACGAACAAAACCCACACAATTAAGAGCAGACTTAGACACCACTGCAGGAATTAAGAAGACATTGAACCCAACAAACAAAAGCAGCCACTTAGGCAAAAACTGATAGCACCAGTCTGCAATTTTCATATACAACAAGTTTCGCTAAATCTGCAGAGCCTCAATAGCAATCATCAAATCAGAATTATGTAGAATCGCTTCAGCAATCAAAAAAGTACTTCAAAGCAAGCAAGATCCACAACACCCTAGAACCAAAATAAGCATCGACTGGAAACTAAAGAGCCAAGGAGTGCAACAAAAAAACCAGGTAAACCAAACAGCAAGCCTAGTCTTCTGATAACGGCACACAAGACCTGACAATTCATCCGCGCAAACTAGGAAAATTAAATCCAAAACCACATTAAACATCAGACTAAGGGATAAAACCCCTTATCCAAGCAGATTATACTGTAAGTTATATCAGCCATGCCAAGAAATTGGATTTTTTTGAAGCACCCTACTTAGCAAGGCTATTTGCTACAGCATTACATTCCCTTAGTTTATGATGGAAGACCACATTATCCAGGGAGGATAGACAGTTATCAATTCTGTTGAAGATGGCATGGCAGCAAATTTCCAAGGCCTTAGATGGACATCAGAGGCCATCCATTTATATACCACCAGAGAGTCCATTTCAAAGATAATACCTGAGAAAGACACTTTCTCCTTTAATTGTTCAGCTGAAATTTTGATAGCCATTTCAACAGCCAATAGTTTAGCCATACTGAAATCTTTAGTACCCACGAAGCAAGAGAATAAACACTGGAACTCTCCCTTATGATTTATGAGTACACCACCAATCCCAGTTGGACCTGAATTTCCTAGTGAGGATCCATCTGTGTTCCATTTGAGAAAGGACACCTCCGATGGACACCAGAAGGTGGTAGGCCTGGTTTTGTGGTATTTGGAGCTTAATTTAATGGCATCTGCAGCAAGGCAAAGGTCTTGGCCTCTGAGAAAAGCTAAATCATGAACATTATTAATCCAAAAAGAACATCTAGCTAGGATGACTTGGAACAGCGAATCTTTGTTGACTTTTCTTCCCTGAAAAACAACAGCATTTCGTTCTAGCTAGATTGACCAGATAGAAGCAAGAAGGATCATCAACCAAACTTTCCTTTGTATTTCCCTAGCCACCAAACCCATCCATTGAGCTACAAAATCGTTGAAGGAAAAAGGAAGGCAGAAAGAGATACCCCACCAGCCAGCAACTCTATACCAGATAGAGGAAGAAAACGGGCAGAGAAGCAATAAGTAATCCACTGACTCAATCCCACTAAGACATAAAGGGCAAGATGTAGCATTAGCAGGTAGAATTCCCAACTTAAAGAGAAACTCCTTTGTGCAAAGCCTATTTAATAGCGCTTTCCAAAAGAATAAGTCGACTTTCAGAGGTACCAAATTTATCCAAAGAAATTTAGAAGGCAACAAGACTGCTTGCTTGCATACTTAGAGATCTTGAGACTTATAGCATGCTGATGCCACAGAAAACTTACCATTTGTTTCATAAATTCAGACTCTTTTATCACTTCTGACTTTATATATTGACACTGAACCCAAGGAGTTCAGTAGGGCCGCCTCAACATCCTTTTTCCAATCTTGCAAATGTCTTCTCCATTTTAGATTCCATACCCAGTTCCCATTCTGCCAAGATCCGAAGTCTTCAACAAAAGAGTGCCGGTTGGTAGATAGTGCAAAGAGACGAGGGAATTGTGATTTTAAGGTGTTCTCTCTAATCCACACATCCAACCAAAATCTGCATAAGTCCCCTTTACCTACACAGATTCTGAGGCCCTTATTAAAAGGTGGAAAAGATGACACTTTGAGGATACCTTTCCACACAGGAGACAACTTAGCTGAAGAAGTGAGCTCAAAGGGGTTAAGAGAGTTACCCATTCCGTACTTCTTTCTCACAATTACCTGCCACGGGATAGTGCTAGACTGATCCAGTCACCATAACCATTTAAAAAGTAGCCCTTTGTTATGTAGGCCGATAGATCCTAGCCCAAGTCCTCCAAACAATTTTGCTCTTTGAACCAGATCCCAGCTGACAGCATAGAGTTTCCTTTTATCCCCAGAACCTCCCCAAAGTAAGTTACGCATCAATGTTCCAATTATCTTCAAAACACTAGCAAGCACTTTGAAGAGAGACATGAAGTATAACGGAAGATTAGAGAGAGAAGCTTTCAATAGAGTGACTCTTCCAGCCATAGACAGGAGCTTTCCCTTCCAACCAGCCAGTTTTGCCTTGAATTTTTCAATAACTGGATTCCAGGAAGTTATTCTGTTGAGATTTGCTCCTAAGGGTAAACCCAAGTACGAGTAAGGTAATTCTTGAATCTGACATCTCATCAAATTTGCACATGAACGAAGCCAAGAGTCCTTCACATTGATACCAGTCAGTGAGCTCTTAAGGAAATTAATTTCTAGACCAGAGATATCAACAAAAATCCTCAAAACCCTTTTAACATTAAGCAATATATTCTCCTCGACCTCCAAAAAAATTATCGTATCGTCCGCAAATTGTAGGTAAGAAACAATGAAAGGCGGTTGTGTCTCCTTCATGCAATTGATATTAGCAATCAAACCAAGGTCAGAGGCTTTACATAGGAGCCTAGATAACCCTTTAACTGCAATAATAAACAGAAAGGGGGAGAGAGGATCCCCCTGTCTCAGCCCCTAGACAAAGAAATTTCCTCAGAAGGGCTACCGTTAATGAGCACAGAAACTTTAGCTGTTGATATACATTCCTTAATCCAATTTCTCCAGATAGTACCAAACCCCATTTGCTTCATAACGTTCTCCAAATAATCCCATGACACCGAATCAAAAGCTTTGTAGAAATCAAGTTTAAGCATTACTCCACTTCTCTTTGAGCTTTTAAGAGAATGAATAATCTCATTAGCATCCATAACACCGTCAAGAATTTGGCGCCCTTTTACAAAAGCACACTGCTCTTCGGATATAATATATCCCAAGACCCTTTTCAAACGGTTAGCCAGAACCTTCGCTACAGTCTTGTACAGGCACCCGATGAGACTTATGGGACAAAAATCCTTAACCCATGCAGCCCCAGGATACTTAGGGACAAGAGTTATAAAGGAGGAGTTGATCCCATTAGGCAGCTTGCCAGACTTCCAGAATTGTTAAATCATGTCAAAAATATCCGGCGGCCTTTATAAACCTGAAGTTAAAACCATCTGGTCCTGGGGCTTTCGAACTATGACAATCCCAAACAGCTTCTTTAACCTCATCCAAGGAGAATGGCCTTTCAAGAGACTGAGCAAAATCCTGTGAGATTTTTTTGAACAGGTTGGAGGGGAGAGAGGGTCTTCTGAGCTTTTTCTCTTTGAAGAGTTCTTTGTAAAAGGACAAAATCTGCTTCTTGAACGTTGTCAACAATACTAGTTTATTACAGTCAATAACTGGTAATTGACATAAAATCATCCATACTAATTCTATCTTCCATTCATTCCCCAAGTCCCCTCTTCCCTTATTCTTTCCATTCCACCCATGAACAATCAAATAATTCATAAATCCAGATCAACTAATTGTTCTCAGATAGCACCTTCAAGAAATGTGTCAAGCTTTGGGGAGTTAAGAAAACGTGAAACGTTTTCAGTATCATTGAATATAAAAATACAACTTATGAGTTGCCCGGTCTGGCGTATTATTTATTTCCATGTCAAAATGCAAAATTTATAGTACATTGATAGGGTCAGATAATGGATTAGTAGCATATACTTTGATATCAATGAGCAATATAAATTGCAGCCATGTTAGTTATTGTACCCCAAAATTGCTGCTAGTTGCTTGTCAATCTAACAATCTGCTTCTTAAATTGCAGCCATGTTAGTTATTGTACCCCATTTGTTTGGCTGATTACTGTTTCTATCAAGCGTGAAAATATACACATTTATGTTACAGTAATGGCACTCGCAAAGAAGAAAAGTTAAAAATGGTTTTAGTGATTTTCAAAGAAAAAAGGACCTTTGATTGAGATGAATGATTCCAAGTAAACTAAATTTTCAAAGGACCTTTCACCCCGAGTATCTCCATCAGAACAAAATCACCTCTGCGTCCTTAGTTCATACTTCCATGCAATTATATGTAACATTCTAAAACTAAAATCACCTCCCTTCTATGATCAAACTAGAACATCCTGGGTTCTAAAACTATGATCAAAACCGAGCCTTTCATTTTCGAGCAGTGTAGTTTGTGTTTGGAAGCACCATACATCCTTGATTTCTCATTTGCTCCTTTTTCCTCAGTACCCATTCTCTACCCTTCCCTTTTTTGGTTACCTTTTGCTTTTTCTTAGGTCTGTGCCGGTCTGAAAAGCAAACCTATGAAAGCAGGATATGTTAAGCAATATGAAAATTGTTCTAAGAACAATTAACGAATAGATAAAAGTAACTCACAGTCTTGTTTTCTGCATCTTCACTAATTTCATCATCAGAGCAACTTTCTCCCTCTTTGCCTTTTCCCTTGGGAACTGAAGTGATTATGGATGGTGGTCCACAAGTGAGGACAAGATACTCCTTCCTTCTCTTGGTACTGCAATGGAGGGGATAGTTATTGATTATTGAAGACTAAGCAAATAACAGTAAGATCCGGAACATAACTTTTAGCATTTGATTATTAAAGACTGAACATCAAGATTGCATGGTAAAAATGAAAAGGTCATTTAGAAATTCTAACAAAAATACCTAGAGTACCTGTGTGGATCATTGATAACAACACCACCAGAAAATCCAGCATGCGCTGCAGATCTCAAAGTCAGCTCACGCTGTGCTATATTTTGAGGATACACTTTAAAAAACTGCTCTTGCACCTCTTGCCAGGTATCTATATAATGATCCAAAGAAAGCCCTAAAATGAAATTGACACTCAAGTTAACAATAGAAGAGAGTAGGCATAATAATCTCCACACGGAACCGTATGCTCTTTCACAAAAATCATAAACTAGACATACTTCAGACTTAGTATTGGTTCATGGGAGGACTTATCAGCACTGCATAGCCCCTGCGACATTAAATCAAATAAAAAAGGTGAACTGAGCAAGAAATTCAATAGAGTGATGTTAGTGGAAATTGACATCCGATAAGTTAAAGAACATGTCATTATGACTTCACAAAGGAGAATGATGCTATGCACTCCATAATCGTGGAAAATCTCTTGCACATCAGAAAACTGGACATTTGGTAGAAAGTGGGAAATGCCAAAGTTTAGATGCATCAAGTGCAGTACTTGAGAGGTCCGGCACAAAAAGACATAACTATCTCAAACATTCAAAATAAGGACTAGCTGTTCATAATGATTCCAAAAACTAGGATCACAACAATCAGTGGATGAATTCTAAATTTTGAAGAAAGAAAATATTCATAAAAAATTCACAATATTTGTATAACAACATTTGATAAGGAGCAAGCTGATGGAAGAATTTTACAAAATTTAGCAAACTCTGACACAGTTCATTGGAAATGGTATTCGCAAATAAATAAAGTCTAACATGAACAGCAGAGTTACTGATGGCACCATCGACAACTCCAGAACGTAGAGCTAAGCCCTGTATCTCAATGCGAACAAATTGTCATCGTAACAGAAATATTAAAGAAACCCATCAGCAAAATTGCAACTTCAATCACATATTATCACAAGAAAAATCAAAGGAAAAAAAGGCAATTGTTATTTAAATGACAGCTCAGAGCATGAAAGGATGCATATAACTGTCCCATCAATGTTGCAACAGAGAAAGTCTAACAAGGTGAACTTATAACAAACAGAATAAGGTTATAAAGCAATGCGACCACAAAAATACTTCTCATACCACTAATCCATACCTTCATAATTCATTCATATATCACCCATCTGGCCATGGCTACAACTGATACTTTTGTGACCCTATCCAACTCAATTGACTGACAAATCAAAACATGCAATCATATTGATATCTCCAAACAGCCTCCTTGACAAAGATTTCAATTTTAACGTTTTGCATTCAGCTTTAAGTAATATCAGCCATCAGTTTGAAATTTTCTAGGACCACCTACACAAAATTTTGATTTATTTCGAAGCACTATATAGATTTACAGAAAATTGACAAAAAAAAAAAATTAAGAGATTTTGAGAAACCATTTCAGATTTGGATTTAGAAAAAATGGATTCTCTAGGTAATTAAGAGTAATTGTGCATTTTATCCCTACTGATTCCACTATATGTACCAGTAGCTCAGATTGCATGGATGATATCACAATAAAAGAGAGAGAGAGAGAGAGGGAGAGGAAAAAAAAAGAAAAAAGAAAAAACTGAATTTTAGGCGGATACCTACCTGGCCCATGTCACCAAGTAAAAGGTCACCCTCAACCTCCCGCTCCAATGCAATATCTACATTGAAAGTAACATCAGCACTCTTCCATAAGAAAGGAAACAATAGAATATATTAGCAAATTGATCGAAATCATAACAAACATACTTAGCATTGACCGTGAAATGTCTAAACCAATCCATTGGTGCCCCTTTTCAGTCAGTGTCTCTCCACTAAGTCCTGATCCACAACCTACAAAGAATAAGGAGTCAAGATTATCAGAATAAAGTCCAATAATTCTTGAAATAGAACTCGTTGAGCCTTAGATGAAAAACAGAATTCTATGAAGAGTTGAAGGATTAAAACCTCAAACACTACAACTCCAAAGGCTAACAACATATTCAGGCAATGAAGGGTTTTTCAAAAAAGAAAAAAACCCTCTTTTGTACATACCAATGTCGAGTAACCGGGGAATTCCATCTTCAGGTAAAGCAAGAAGCTCTACTGCTCTTTCTGATAGCTTTGCCTACAACAAAAACGCAAATGGCAAAGACACCAATTAAACAAATGCATCAAAAAAAGAACAATCAAACCCACAATCATAACAAGAAGAGCGATTGATGACAAACCCATTTTCTAAAACTAAATAATAATAATAATAATAATAATAATAATAATAATGAAGAAGAAGAAGATAGCATTAAAAAAACACCTGAATCTCGATTATACGAGAAGAAGAAGTGTATTTGCAAGCTTCAGTTTCATCATAGAAAATCTAAGGTGGTGCTAACAGTTCAGGCCGACTTGACATCTCTCAGCTTAACAACTAAGAGCGAGAGAACAAGTTTCGACGAAGAAGATAAATGTGGCGGCTGGACTGTTTTCTTTTACACTGTGTTTGGATTAGGGTTAAGGGAGGGTAAGGAGGGCTAGCTGAAGGGAAGAGAGTGTTTAGGCTGAATATTTGGGAAGTCCGCACCGATCGAAGGGGTTAAAGAAAGACAGTAAATCACGGTGGCAACCGGCAGGGTGGCCTCCAAAATCACTTTATCCAAAACTAACCGAATCCAAATAATTTTATTAATATTCGGATTTCGATGGAACGATACTATTCCAAATTCATTTATTATTATTTGTAATAGTCGAATTTGATCTGAAATTTAATTAATATATAAAATTTAATTAAATTATTACGTATGAGAAATGTGTTTTTCGTTGAAAATCGAGATATGTTATCATTATTCATTATTTTTGATGAAAATATTCAAAAATTATATTTTAGCAATTTTATTAGTTTCGTATATTTTATGTATTTTTAAATTTTACAAATTTATTTATATTTTTTAGATATATTTTTATATTATTAATGAAGAATTAATTTGTATTAAAAAACTGAATATATTCAATATTAATAGTAGATTTTAATTGATAAAATAAATTATATAATTTATAAATAAAATATAATATGATTTAGATAGCGAGTATTCCAAATTATAAATCCGATCGTGATCCGAATATAACATGAATAGTAAAATTAATATCCGTACACATATCAAATCCATTTAAACACAATCCAAATTAATTCTTATTTTTCTTTTATGGCTTCAACTTGGATAATATCTTAACCGAAATATGTGTAATTGGCAACCCCATGAAGGAGTTTAATATATAAACAGTAATGTAATATATACACCTAATTTAAAAGTAATTTAATATATAAACAGTAACATTTAATAAAATTTTCTCTATTGGCTATTGGCAACCGCTACCAGCTATCAATTAGTACGAACTGTTAGCTAAATAGACTCTATGAGAACTATGAAACAACTCTAAAATTTTGAACATCGAGTCATTCCTCTAAAACTTTCCGACTGGCAATGCTTTGATTTTATAGAAGTTTTTGTCACTTCAAAATACTACAATACTTCTGCGTAGTTCGATCAATGGGTTGAGTATTCATAATTTGATGAAAGTTAGTACTCTTGGTTTTTATGCCAACATATCACTGCACTATTTCAACTTTCTAACATCTTAACCCTACCTTCTCATAGTAGTTGAATCTTAATATACTTCTCATATTTTGTCCACTTTTTTTCTTCTTCTTTCGTTTTTTTTCGTTAATAACCATTTAGCCTTTTAATCCACTATTCTGAGTAATTCATATTTACACTGGACAGACTCATAACAGTAGACAAAATATTTCTTAAGGTAGCATTTGTTAACCTTGAAAAGAGTGAGATGGAAAAAAATAAAATTATTATAATCTTTCAAATATTTTCAAGCTTTTGTTAAAAAAATAGGTCGTACAAAAAAAGTTTAACTAACTATATTTTAAAAAATCAAGATATACATATCTTGATATAAGATTAAGATATACATTTTTATAATTTGTTTGATAAGAAACAATTAAAAAAATTATATTTTTAATTTATCCTAAAAATTTTAAATAAAAATTGGAAAAAAATTTGAAATATTTTTAAGTTTTATTTTGCCTATTCTATATATTGGTCCAAAAAATATTCCAACCTTATTTTAAATTTTTTTTATCTAAGTCGATTTAACGAATATTACTTAAATATTAGAAAAATGCTCTATTTCTAGAATTCGAAAACTTTTGATTTTATTTAAGTCTTTGAAATAAAATAAAATTAGCTTCAATTCTTCCACTAAGAGAATCTATCAATTCCTAATAAAGCGAGACCTATACTTTTCTTAAGTGTTTGCAATACAAACAAGAAGACAATAAAAACAATCACAATATATAAAAACAATTAAATTGTACCAAAACTTTTTTTTTTATTTTTATAAGTCTGTCAAACCTCATCAAGTCCGATGGTAAATAATTTTTTTTTCCTTGAAGAGTGTCAGGAATTGATAGATAAATTTATTTTTTTTTTTTGCCAGGACTTAAAAATAAATTGAATAAAAGTCATTATTTTGTTTCATCATTCATGCATAAAGCATACGCTGGTTGAAGGACCGTGTCCAATCCTTAGCAAAAATAATTGCATCCAATAATCAAGGTAATTAATTTTAGTTTAAAAAAATGGAAATGAACTAAATAATCTTCTTCAAAAGAAAAAAAAAAACTAAATAATCTTAGAAAGCATGCTATGGAGACAGCGCAAAAAAAAAAGTAATAAAAATGTAAAAATTTTCGGAAATCATAAAAGTAAATACAGAAATTAGGGATTTTTTTGAAAATAGGGTAAGTTTTAAAAAAATTTAGAAATATGGTGTTACAATAAACAAAATTTGAAAAATGGTGTGATGAATTCCGGCATAGAAAGGAGCCGGAATTGGACTTGTCGGACCCAATCGCATTTCAATGTCAGGGTGCCAGAATCCGGCACACATGGGAGTTGGAATTCAACATGGTGGGGCCCATGGGTGGTTGGATTCCGGCACTCCATGGAGCCGGAATTCAACAAGGATGGCAATATTTTTAATTAATCCCAACTATTGACAGGCATTCGGTAGAGACAAAGAGATCAAGACATTATTAGCACAGGATTTAGGTAAATTAATTATTTCTTTCACCTTCTTAATTAATAAGAAAAACTTAATAAAACCAATAGTTTTGTCATCGTCTCCTAATTGTCTCTTCATCTTTTATTCAATTCTATATAAATTAATCCAATTTTTGGCTTTTCTAAATTTCTTTTGATTGCATGTTTTTGTTGATTGAAGCTGAAGAGTTGTTGAAGTAATGGGAGGAAACTGCGCAAAAGGTTCGAGTGGAAGCAGGCATAAGACCTCAGATCAGGTCACAGAATTTTTTTTTTTTCAAAAATCAGGTCAGAAGTTGGATAATATTTTTTATTTTTTTGAAATTTTCAAATACAATCGAACATTTTAATGATTTTTCAAATAAAATTCTAAATCATTTTTCAATAATTCCAGTTCTGATTTCACAAGTTTCTGCTATTTTCGTAATTTTTTTGTGGTAATTAAATTTTAAGGGTCACTTTTGAGAATGACAAGTTTGGCTGTTTTAAGTTTAACTTAAATCTTTTTTTTTTTTCTTTTTATGAACGTTATTGTTATTGAGAAATAAAAAAATTAAATAAAAAGAATAGTTACTAAAAAAATCATTAATATATAGACCTACCGATTTAATCATAGTACAAGAATATTTTAACAATTAGGTCTACAAATTTTATCATTAATTTCTATTAGACCAAAAATCCATTGAGAAAAGGATGAAAGCGCGTATGTATATTTATATAAAGGCTATATAATATAATTATATTTTTTTTTATCAACAAGGTATATATAATTATATTTGCTTCTTGCTTAATAATAATAATAATAGCTTCTTCATTCTTAGACACGTTAATAAAATGTCAGTATATTTAAAAATTTCTTGACAAATTGTTTGACGTTGATGGTAACCCCACATGTGGACGTAAGACAAATGACGTAAACATATATCATTATCAAATTTTCATTTTTTTCTGAAATGTTTGTGATAATTTCTAATTTAATGGTTTAGAAAAATAACAGCATATCAGAGTCAATCTGCACTCATCTTCGATGAAAAATAATGTTTTTTTTAATCTAATAGTCCACATACACTAGGTAATTTTGAATTTGTTTGATTGAGTGCACAGGTGACTGCTGGTCTAGCTCAATATGGGATAGAATCCTCTAATTTCATAGTTGGGATTGATTTTACAAGGAGCAATGAGTGGACAGGTGCAGCATCTTTCAATAGACACAGCTTAATTAAAAATATTGGGATTAATTAAAAATATTGCCAGCCTTGTTGAATTCCGGCTCCATGGTGTGCCAGAATCCAACCACCCGTGGGCCCCACAATGTTGAATTCCGACTCCCATATGTGCCGGATTCTAGCACCCTGACATTAAAATGCGATTGAATCCCACAAGTCCAATTTCGGCTCCTTTCTATGCCGGAATTCATCACACCATTTTTTAAATTTTGTTTACTGTAACACCATATTTCTAAATTTTTTTAAAACTTATCCTATTTTCAAAAAAAACTCTAGACATTACTGGGAGTTCATGAATTTATCGATTGAAAAGATTTATTAATTAAAACAGAAACTTTAGCCTAAGAATATACATTGAGTTGATCGAAAAGAAAACTTATGTTTTTGAAATGGGCGAAGTAATGGATAAACCACACAACCAAAGACACGGAGAAACTTGTAATCTGGAGATTTGAAAAATAATAAACTAAAAGGAATTTTTTGATTAAGAGAGGAGGAGGGCATACGATTTATAAGAAAAACAGCAGTTTCAAAAGCAAATTGCCAGTACTTAAATGGAGAACCACTATGATCCAATAATGTGAGACCAATATCAACAATGTGTTGAATTTTTCTCTCGACGGTCCCGTTTTGCTCATGAGTATGAGGACACATGACACGATGAATAATCCCATGGTCATGAAAATATTTATGTAAGGGCCGAAATTCCCCACCCAATCAGATTGAAATTGTTTGATTGAAGTATTAAATTGCTTTTCAGCGAATACTCGAAATTGGCAAAAAATAGAAAATACTTCACTTTTACATTTCATGGGATAAATCCACGTGAACAAAGAATAATCATCAATAAAAATTAAGAAATATTTTTCACCAGTAGAAGAACATATAGGAGTAGGGCCCCAAACATCAGAATGCACTAAATCTAATGGAGAAGTACTGCAATTATGAGTAAGAGATAAAGGTAAACGATGCAACTTTCCTAAACAACAAGAAACGCATTTTTTGGTAGACAAACGAGTGCTAGAACAAGGTAACTGAAAAACGATTGACTAATTGACGGATAGTCTGAAAATTAGGATGTCCAAGTCGAGCATGCCAGTCTTCCAAGTTGACAAGATAAGCAACGGTCGGTGAACGAAGGGTAGGGCAGAGAGAACTTGTGAGCTTGTAGAGGCCCAGATCACTTGTTTCACACAACAAAGATTTTTGGGAAATCTGATCTTTCACAACACAATGGTCAGAATGAAACTGAAAATAACAATTATTATCACAGCAAAATTGTTGCACAAACAATAATGGTTTTGTAATGTGAGGAACATGGAGGGCATTTTTTAAATGCAAGGGTTTGGAGGATGTGGCAATAGAACAAGAACCAATATACTTAATGGGTAACTTGGCCCCATCACTAACAGCAAGTGTATTCGTACCTTTATATTAATCAGAAATATGTAAGGAACCCAAATCTGGAGTAACATGATGAGTGGCCCCAGTATCAGGATACCAATTAAAGGAATGATCATCTGTAGTATGTAAGTGTGCCTCAGGATCAGATGTCAAAATAAAAACATTAGCCTGAGAACGGGATTGCTTAAAATTGCGCAAGCTGAAAGAAGACTGGCGGGGAACAAAATTTTCATCAAATCTGCATCTGCAATCAAATGCAACATGATTAGTATAACCACATATCTAAGCTATATTAGAATTGCGAGAGGAGGAATGTCTAGAAATATTGTAGCCGCGTCTTCCACGATTGCCAGAATGACCATGACCTCTGGAAGAGTTTGAACCATAAGAGAAATTGGACTGATTTTGTGAAGGTGGAAATCGTTGAGCAACATTGACACTAGGAAGTGTTGTTTGTTGTGCTGTTAACAGGAGTTCGTGAGCAACCAGCTGGCCATGAAGCTCATTAAAGGAAACTGGATCGGACCGTTGTTGAAGACCACCAATGATACCATTATAATCAGCCCCTAATTTGTGAAAAATAATAGTATTGAATTCAGCGGGTGATATTGGTTGTCCAGTAAGGGCCAGTGAATCTGACAGTGCCTTTTCTTGAAAGAGATATTCGGAGATAGTTTATCATCCTTGGAAAGATTATGTAACTCAATATGCAACTGAGTTCGTTGGGCATGACTAACAACACCATATGCTGCAGCAAGTGCGTTCCAAACCTCTGAGGAAGAGGACAAGCCGATGAGGTGAGGGTAAACCTCCTCTGTAATTGATGACAATAACCAAGAAAAAAGGATTTGATCTTTAGAGAACCAAGTGAGGTAGGCTGGATTTGGTTCCATGAGATTTGTAGTAACATTGTGGATCACTTTAGGTGGTGTAGGTTCTGTCCCATATAGAATACCATGAAGCTTATAGAAATTCAGCAATGGAGTGAACTGTAATTTCAACGGCACATAATTCTTAGATGTGAGTTTGATTGAAAAGGTTTGGTTGACAGAGGAGGGAATGGTTGGGGATGAGGAGGATTGAAATAAAGAAGGAACAGCAATAGGAAGAGATAAAGCTGAGGAAATAGAGCTAGAAATTGAAGACACAGTCGTGGAAGATGATGACGTGATGGTGGCCATTGTTATGCTTTGATACCAACTCAGAATAATTAAATATTGATGGAAAAAGTATGTTGCATTGTAGAGTTACAGAGTATATATACAAGAGTACAATAATTGAAATGATAATGATCAACTATAACAAATGATAAGATAATAACAAATTGTAGTTATCTCTTATCTCTAATATTTTGAAATCCAAGGTAAAACATGAAATTCAATTTGTAAATGAATTGTTTGTTTATAAAACATTTAGAAAATAAAATATCATTGTTATTGATTTTCAGAATATTATGCAATTACATCACCACCTAAGTGAAGACGAGACGAAGAACAATACCTCGTCTAGGAAGATGAACTGAACCTTTTTCTGAATTCACAATTAATACCAATTAACTGCAGCACCATGATTATCGAGTTGGACCTATTTCATGCCGAAACCTCAAGAATTTCCCTACAAAAAGTATTTTCCATTGAAATTCTTACTTATTAAGAGTTTTTCTTCAATTGGAATTCTAAGATAATATTGCAATATCCTTATTTAGTGAAGATTATAATTTCATAAATTATCAGTTACTAATAACTTTAAATAAATAACCTAATTTTTTTTAAATTATTAACTTCATGGTATGACACAAAAATCTTACTTTCAAAGAAAATCTTTAGAAAGATACATAAATTTAATTAAAATCATTCATATAGTAAGATAAAAATGTTACTATATGTCAAAATCTTTCAATTTTTACAATCTTGAAATTTTCAGTATGAATATAGTACTACATATGTAAAGTTGAAATTATTAATATAGTGTTTTAATTTGTCCATGAATTGGTAATTTCTTAGAATTTTCTATGATGAGGTCAAAGTGAACCAGTCCTTACTCTAATATTGCTCATGTCTTTCTTCAATAATTTAATGTTTTCAACAAAAGCAGCCAACGCCATAGAATTTCCAACATAATTGGAAAAAGAAATTAAGGTGATGAAATTTCTAAAGGCTGTAAAATCATTCCACGAAATTTCTTAACGTGTATTGACTGCAAAGTTGAGAATTGGTCCATTCCTAATTCTTCTAGTCATTGCAAGTCATCGGTCGTCTTAATTAATAATGACAATACAATCAAAATTGACTCTTTCTTCTATTACTACTAATTAACAATTTAATTTTCTCAGCCTATAAATAGAAGCAAAATCATATGTGTTATGCACAGAATCCAATATGATCTTTCTCTAATTAGGTCTAGCTTAATTATATCATGACAATCATGGCACCAAAAGCTTTTCCAATCTTTTCTCTTATTTTTGTTCTCCTCATCTCTCTTCTTTCTCATTCAGCTTTAGTGGAATCAAAATTAGATCACAACAGAACATCACCATTTGATTTCGTTAAGCATCTTCAAGGACGCCACAAGGGTGAAAATGTGAAAGGCATCAATGAACTCAAAAGCTACTTTCATACTTTTGGTTACTTAAACTACAAAAATCAATCACTTGCAAATAATGATGATTTTGATGATGCTTTAGAGTCTGCAATTAAAACCTACCAACTAAATTACCACTTGAAAATCACTGGAACTTTAGATTCAGAAACAATCTCAACCATGGCGATGCCTCGATGCGGGGTGGCAGATATAATCAATGGCTCAACTAGGATGGAATCTGGCAAGAAAAATCACGACCATCGCCATGACTCTACTTCTTTCCACACAGTCTCTCACTTTTCTTTCTTTCCAGGAAATCCGAGATGGAGACCTTCGAAGTACCATTTAACCTACGGATTTCTCCCCGAAACACCTAGCCAAGTGATGAACCCCGTGTCTAGAGCTTTCGAAACATGGGCAGCTAATTCACATTTCAGATTCCAAAGAGTTGCAGACTATAGAACTGGGGATCTAAAAATAGGGTTTCATAGTGGTGATCATGGAGATGGCAGCGATTTTGATGGGCAAGGTGGGGTTCTTGCTCATGCTTTTGCCCCAGAAGATGGAAGATTTCATTATGATGCTGATGAGAAATGGGCAGTAGGAGCTGTAAATGGTGCATTTGATTTGGAAACTATTGCTTTGCATGAAATTGGACATTTGCTTGGACTTGGACATAGCTCTGTTCAAGGTGCTATTATGTTTCCTTCTATTCCTTCCGGTACCACCAAAGGTTTACATTCTGATGATGTTCAAGGCATTAGGGTGCTTTATAATCGATGACAACTTTGATTTATTTTTTCTTGAAATTTTGTGCTAAATTGTCTTAATATATGTTTTCTTCCTAGCTAGCTTTCATTTTAATAATAAGATGTTTCTACCATCCATAAACAAGTATTAGAAAGAATAAAAAGTTCGTCTCTTTACCTCGATTTCTTTACTTCTTTGATGATATATTATGCATTCCACTAACAATCATGAAAAATTCAAAAAATCCATCGAAAAAATCTAAACTTGTGAATTAAATTTTTAATTTCTTGGTCTTTAAACTACTAATTAATGAACCTAATATATGGCTGGCAAAATTATCCCAAACCCAAAACTCTGCCCAAACCTGCCCAAAAAAAATTACCCAAACTCAACCCAACCCAAAAAATATCCATTCCTAGATAATATTTCTTCTAGTCTTTGCAAGTCATGGTCTTAATTATTAATAATTACAATATAATTAAAAATTAACCGGTCCATTAATATCGAATTTTTTAAATCACCAACCATTAATCAGTCTGTTATATTTGTTAATCAGTACATCGGTTTTAATTTTTCAATTTGGTTAACCAATGTCTTCGGTTAACCATTAAATTTATAATATAAAATTATAAAAAAATTAGACAAATTAAAATTCAATTTCAAATGTCAAAGTAATTTGGAATAAAAATCAGAAAACAAAAATAATTTACTAATTGGAATTCAGAACTTATTTTTTATAAAATAAATTTAATATTTATTTAAAATTAATATCTTTAGTTTTAATTCAAATAAAATTTTTGAATAATATTAAATATTATAACATAAATTCTAAAATATAAAAAATGTAATTAAATTATATTAAATAAAATATGAACCCTAATATATGATAAAAAAATAACATTACAATGAACATACAGATTAGTTAGATTAGTGGAGATGAACCAAACCCAAAATTGCAGTGAAAATCCAGGAAAAAGGTCATTAAATGCACCATATTTATTAAAACCGGACCGGATTAGTCGGTTAAACTGGTTTAACTGCAAATTGGTTGGCCAATCGGTTGGTTCAATAACTGAAAATCGAATTGGCAAAAAACCGAATTGAACAAAAAAAATCGAATTAAACCGAAAAACCGAATAAAACTGATTTTTTTTGCTAAAAAGTGTAAAAAATCATTTTTTTTTGTATATTTTCACCCACTCACACATATATATATATAAATTTTTATTATTTATTTATTTGAAAAAATTAGTATTTTAAATTTTAAGTATATCACTTAATAATTTAATATACTTATTATATTTTTGATTCATTGTATATATATATATATATATATATATAATTTTTATTATTTATTTATTTAAAAAATTAGTATTTTAAATTCTAAATATGTCACTTAATAATTTAATATACTTATTATCTATTTGGATCATTGTAATAGTATATTAAATTATTAAGTAATATCTTTAGAATTTAAAATACTAATTTTTCCAAATAAATAAATAATAAAAATTTAAAATATACATATATATATATATATATATATTAAATTTTTATTATTTATTTATTTGAAAAATTAGAATTTTAAATTCTAAAAATTTCACTTAATAATTTAATATACTTATTATCTATTTGAATTTATTGTAATTAATATAATTATACTTTTTTTTATAAGTCCAAATCTGCTATGCATTTTTTGCTTTGTCTGCCTTTTTTTGTTTTCTTTTTTCTAATACTCTGCGTACAGAGATGGGGTTTTTTCTTCAACTCAGCAGGGTAAAGGGCATTTAATTTCTTTGCTTTCTTCTTTTTACGTCTTAAGGGGCCAGATAAAACATCCAAATCCACAAGGTCGGGTATGCAGCTCTCTGTATTCGAGAGCGGCCAAGATGGGGGATGGGGGGGGACATGGGCTTATCCATTTGTTCACAACAAATTGCTGGGCTATAGTTGAGATTGTCTTTTATAGTCTGAGGAGGGCTGGGTTTCGAAGAGAGGGGAAAAACCAACAATATCATGACTTAATGGGTATTGCTTGGCATGTACAAGGGCCAGGGAGTAATCTTGGGCTTTAGAGTTAGGATGGACCGGGGAAGAAATCAAAATCTGTCGATTGGAGTTCTTCACATCTACTAGCCGTTCATGAACTGCCGTTAGAGTAATTAATAAGTTATCTTTGGCAACTTCCAAGGAAAGGCGGCTAATCGATTTGCAGGATTGAGTTGAGTCATATTGGGCAAGTGGCAGCGATTTCGACGAGCAGGAGATGGTAGAAGTTGAGAGTGGTAAGGGCGGTGGACCAGATTTGAGGACCCCCGACTGAGATGGAGGAAAGATCAAGCATGGTTCTTTCGTGACTTTGATTGGGAAAATGATGCCATTGACTCTGAACTTCATAATGCAATCTATTCTTCCGGTGTGGAAGTGGTAATAAGGATTCTGGCTAAATCAAATCTCCTTTTACTTCTGGTACTTTCATCTAGACAAATAAAACCCCAAAAGTAATAGCAATGGTGCTAAAAAAATCACTGTTCCAGACATGCAAGGGGACTCCTTCGCATCTGATCCAAGAGAAACGTTTTTTGCAAATAGCTTTTGGTTCCCATGATTGGACATGTTCAAACCATTCAGCAAGCCATGTAGTTCCTCCCTCTAACATTTTTTGCATTTCCTCTTTGGAATAGAAAGTCATTAAAATAAGATTGCCTCCCATAGACCTATAAGTGCAATTAAAATATCCTGTCTCGATCATTTTATCTTGAATAGATAAACAATTTTCAGGATGCTGTAACCAACCCACGAGACTTCTCTCTAGCCATTCAATTCCGGTTTCATAAGGGGTAAACTGAAAGTTTGCTGCACCAGGATTATCATTAGAAGTCGTATCCATTCTGATTCCTTCAGCATTTGTCTTCTTGAACTGCACTACCTCTGCATATGATCTTCTGTCTCTAAAACTATTGCTTCTATGAGGGAATGATCTTTTCGGTCTCCCTTCATCTACAAGCAAGTTCTCTACTAACTTTCCAGGTCTACCATATTTTGGCTTTGATGCATCTCCTTTGTCTGTCCTTCTAACATACTTAGCTACATTGACTTGAATTTGTTTATTCCCCAGCCAAGAGCCATTTAGTTTGTCAATGATTTTCTTAATATTTTCCACGCCCAATAATCTGAGAAAGCCAAAGACAGTACCCCTTCTGCTCAGCCTTTTTGGAACGTAGACGCTTTCAACAGAACCGTACCATGAAAATATTTTCCTTAGCCCAAAACTTGGCCACCCATTTGGTAGGTTATCCACAAAGACATTGTGAAATTCAGACCTTATTTTGAAAGGCTCAACACCAACAGGTGGTTCCTTTCCAGGTTTACCATACTCCAGCCTTTTGTGCTCATCGGAGGGAACATACGAAAGGGTATGGGGGTGGGAAGGGGGTGGTACAGGGTGAATGGCAGAGCGGGTCGCAGGTGAGGGGAGGGGGCGACTCATTGACGAAAGGAAAAATTAAATTGCAAAGCAAATAATTAATTGCTCTTAACTTCTTCAATATAATTATACTTATACATGCATGGTTAATATTTTTTTGTGTTTATTTCATTAGTACTCCATTTAAACATGAAATTGTTTAAATGGTTGATAGATGAAATTGTTTCACTTAGTTATAATGTATGTGCAAATCACATATTCATATAATTGATTAAATGGTTGATAGATGAAATTGTTTCACTTAGTTATAATGTATGTTCAAATCATCTTTTAAGTTATCTATTATCCAAAATTAACTTAATATATTTAAGTAGTTTAGTTATTACATTAATTGCATGATTCCAATTGAATTTGTTACCTATCCATCTACTTATTATTATTTCAATATAAAATTTCTCCGTTCCCTTTGGAATTATACCCTACTCATTCTATACGCAGTCTAGTGAGACTAAGAGTTCAATTAAATCCCCATCAATAATTAAAGACTAAACAGCAAGATTGCATGGTAAAAATGAAAAAGGTCATTTATAAATTCTAATAAAATGCCTGGAGTACCTGTGTGGATAATCAATAACAACACCGCCAGCAAATCCAGCATGCACTGCAGATCTCAAAATCAGCTCCCGCTGTGCTATATTTTCAGGATACACTTGAAAAACTGCTCTTGCACCCCTTGCCAGGCATCTATATAATGATCCAAAGAATGCCCTAAAATGAAATTGGGCCTAAAACGAAATTGACACACAAATTAACAACAGAAAGAGTGGGCATAATAATCTCCAACAGGAACTGCATGCTCTTTAACAAAATCATAAACTAGACATACTTCAGTCGTAGTCTTGGTTCATGGGAGGACTTATCAGCATTGCATAGCCACTGCCACATTAAATCAAATAAAAAAGGTGAAGTGAGCAAGAAATTCAATCAGGTGAGGTCAGTTGAAATTGACATCCAATAAGTTAAAGAAAATGTCATTATGACTTCACAAAGGAGAATGATGCTATGCACTCCATAATCATGGAAAATCTCTTCCAAATCAAGAAACTGGACATCTGGATGTGCAGCTATTTAAGACACTGGTAGAATCAACATAAACTAATCCATAACTTCAAAGTAATTTGAAGCTTTACCTTTCCACAGTAATAGATATAAATTTTTATAAATTTAAAGAAAAAAAATAAAAGATAAGATGCCGGAACATATACACGGCGAATCTTTCAGTAATAAATCATTTAAGAAGACCCAACAATCTCAATAATTTTTTACCCAAAATTTTCTCACTATCTCTCCACTACTGCATCTACCCAAAATCTTCCTCAATTTCCTTCAATTTGGAATAGGAATCACCTATTTGTCATCTTCTAACATTGGCAACTTCTTCCCATTGATCTATGTTAAAGTAAACAAAACTCTTGATAGAAAATGGGAAATGCCAAAGTTTAGATGCATCAAGTGCAATACTTGAGAGGTCCAGCACAAAAAGACAACTAGCTCAAACATTCAAAACAAGGACTAGCTGTTCATAACAATTCCAAAAACTATGATCACAACAATCAGTGGATGAATTCTAAATTTTGAATAAAGAAAACATTCATAACAAATTCACAATATTTGTATAACAACATTTGATAAGGAGAAAGTTGACGGAAGAATTCTACAAAATTGAGCAAAATCTGACACAGTTCATTGTAAATGGTATACGCAAATAAAAAAAAAGCATAACCTGAACAGCAGAGATACTAATGGCACCACCGACAACTCCAGAATGTAGAGCTAAGCCCTGCATCTCAATGCGAACACATTGTCATCGTAACAGAAATATTAAAGAATCCCATCAGCAAAATTGCAACTTCAATCACATATTATCACAAGGAAAATCAAATGAAAAAAGGCAGTTGTTATTTAAATGATATCCCAGAGCAAGAAAGCATGTATATAACTGTCCCATCAATGTTGCAACAAAGACAGTCTAACAAGGTGAACTTACAACAAACAGATTAAGGTTATAAAGCAATGCGACCACAAAAATACTTCTCATACCACTAATCTATACCTTCATAATTCATTCATACATCACCAATCCAGCCATGGCCACAACTGATACTTTTGTGATCTTAAGCAACTCAATTGACTGACAAATCAAAACATGCAATCATATTGATATCTACAAACAGCCTCCTTGACAAAGATTTCAATTTTAACGTTTTGCATTCAGCTTTAAGTAATATCAGCCATCAGTTTGAAATTTTCTAGGACCACCTACACAAAATTTTGATTTATTTCGAAGCACTATACAGATTTACAGAAATTTGACAAAAAAAAAAAATTAAGAGATTTTGAGAAACCATTTCAGATTTGGATTTAGAAAAAATGGATTCTCTAGGTAATTAAGAGTAATTGTGCATTTTATCCCTACTGATTCCACTATATGTACCAGTAGCTCAGATTGCATGGATGATATCACAATAAAAGAGAGAGAGAGAGAGAGAGGAAAAAAAAAAAAGAAAAAAGAAAAAACTGAATTTTAGGCGGATGCCTGGCCCATGTCACCAAGTAAAAGGTCACCCTCAACCTCCCGCTCCAATGCAATATCTACATTGAAAGTAACATCAGCACTCTTCCATAAGAAAGGAAACAATAGAATATATTAGAAAATTGATCGAAATCATAACAAACATACTTAGCATTGACAGTGAAATGTCTAAACCAATCCATTGGTGCCCCTTTTCAGTCAGTGTCTCTCCACTAAGTCCTGATCCACAACCTACAAAGAATAAGAAGTCAAGATTATCAGAATAAAGTCCAATAATTCTTGAAATAGAACTAGTTGAGCCTTAGATGAAAAACAGAATTCTATGAAGAGTTGAAGGATTAAAACCTCAAACACTACAACTCCAAAGGCTAACAACATATTCAGGCAATGAAGGGTTTTCCAAAAAAGAAAAAAACCCTCTTTTGTACATACCAATGTCAAGGAGTACTCTTGGTTTTTATGCCAACATATCACTGCACTATTTCAACTTTCTAACATCTTAACCCTACCTTCTTATAGTAGTTGAATCTTATAGAAGAACTATTTTAGAATTTTCAGTGCATACATATTCATGCAAGCCATCGACTTAAATTTCTCATTTCTCGGTCTTTAAATTGCTAATTAATGAACTTAATATATGGCGTAAATGGTTGATTGTATATATTTTTGCTTTCTTGCTGAAATAAATTGGTTTTCTTTCAACACTTTACCATGAAATAATAAAGTATCCAACACTTTTTTTTTTTTATAACCATTTATTATTCTAATCCCAATTAGCTACACAAAGAAATTCACAAAGGCAAAGTACTACCTAAATATTTAGTATGTTCCATTTCTTTTAGGTTTTTTTTTTTTAAGTCTGAAATAAAAATAAAATTAGCTTCAATTCTTCCATTAAAAGAATCTATCAATTCCTAATAATGCAAGACCATAAAAACAATCACAATCTATAAAAACAATTAAATTGTACCCACACTTTTTTTTCCTTCTTCTTCTTCTTCTTCTTCTTCTTCTTCTTCTTCTTCTTTTCCTTAATAACTGATAAAACACAAAATTTTACCGTAGAAGGAGAGATCGCCGGCCATGGGAGAAGGAGGCTCTAATGACCTGCAAAAAAGGAAACTAGCCCGGTCTTGCCGGATTTTTGAGCTCCGATGCTTAAGTTAGCTATCGAAGTGTGGAGAGAAAGCTTAATGGAGAGAGAGAGAGAGTATATAGAATTTAGAGAGAGAGAGAGAGCCCCCTTGATTATGTGTTTACCTTTCATATTTATACCTTTGAGTGTTGGACTTTATGGGCTTCTGATCTTAGGCCTCTTCATAGGCCTTTAATGGGCTGACCACATAGTTAATTTTATTTTGGGTTTTATTAATAACCATTTAGTATTTTAATCCACTATCCTGACTAATTCATATTTACACTGGGCATACTCATAACAGTAGATAAAATATTTCTTAAGGTAGCATTTGTTAACCTTGAAAAGAGTGGGATGGAAACAAATAAAATTATTACAATCTTTCAAATATTTTCAAGCGTTTGTTAAAAAAAAAGGTCGTACAAAAAAAAATTTAACTAACTATATTTTAAAAAATCAAGATATGCATATCTTGATATAAGATTAAGATATACATTTTTATAATTTTTTTGATAAGAAACAATTAAAAAAATTATATTTTTAATTTATCCTAAAAATTTTAAATAACAATTGCAAAAAAATTTGAAATATTTTTAAGTTTTATTTTGCCTATTCTATATATTGGTCTAAAAAATATTCCAGCCTTATTTTAAAATTTTTTTTATCTAAGTCGATTTAACGAATACTACTTAAATATTAAAAAAAATGCTCTATTTCTAGAATTCGAAAACTTTTGATTTTTTTTAAGTCTTTGAAATAAAAATAAAATTAGCTTCAATTCTTCCACTAAGAGAATCTATCAATTCCTAATAAAGCGAAACCTATAGTGTTTGCAATACAAACAAGAAGACCATAAAAACAATCACAATATATAAAAACAATTAAATTGTACCAATTTTTTTTTTATAAGTCTGTCAAACCTCATCAAGTCCGATGGGAAATAATTTGTTTTTTTTTTTTTCATTGAAGGGTGTCAGGAATTGATAGATAAATTTGTTTTTATTGCCAGGACTTAAAAATAAACTGAATAAAAGTCATTATTTTGTTTCATCATTCATGCATAAAAGCATACGCTGGTTGAAGGACCGTGTCCAATCCTTAGCAAAAATAATTGCATCCAATAATCAAGGCAATTAATTTTAGTTTAAAAAAATGGAAATGAACTAAATAATCTTCTTCAAAAAAAAAAAACTAAATAATCTTAGAAACCATGCTATGGAGACAGTGCAAAAAAAAAAGTAATAAAAATATAAAAATTTTCGGAAATCATAAAAGTAAATACAGAAATGACTGGGAGTTCATGAATTTATCGATTGAAAAGATTTATTAATTAAAATAGTAAAATTAATATTTTGAAATCCAAGGTAAAACATGAAATTCTATTTGCAAATGAATTGTATGATTATAGAGTTGGACCTATTTCATGCCGAAACCTCAAGAATTTTCCTACAAAGAGTATTTTCCATTGAAATTCTTACTTGTTAAGAGCTTTTCTTCAATTGGAATTCTAAGATAATATTGCAATATCCTTATTTAGAGAATATTATAATTTCTAGGGGTGTTCAAATGTGGGTTGGGTGGGTTACAATTGATTTTTTCTCTAACCCACCTAAATTATTAAATGGTTTGGGTTTAACCCAAACCAGGTGGGTTATGTATTAAAATTTTTGTGTTGGATTGGTTGGTTTATGTGGGTTATATGAGTTATGTTAATTTTTTATATTATATTATAAACATATAAATTATTCATATTTATATATTTTTAAATATAAAGAATTAATTTTATTTTAAATAAGAGAGTAGCAATGTTAATTAATTAATAATTATTTTTTCCAGTTCAATTATTTTTCACTCAAGATAATTGATTTAATTATAATTAAAAAAATGTAAAATCTTACTAATTATTGCAAATTATAGTAAAAAATTGAAGGATAATTGCTAAAAGAATAAGAAAATTTTCTTTTGTTCTTACGCATAAGAACCGATTGATCTTGGAATTACTGGAGTTTTATCCATTTTTCCAAATATATATATAGCTATTTTTTTATCAGAAAGAACATTTCATATAATTCATATTGGATAATGAATAGTATGATCCAAAGACGGCATCCAAGATTAACTAAATATCTTAGAATTTGAATTGGATAATAATTTCTATATTAATTCCTGCACTAATTGTTTTCTTATTGAAATACAAGAGAGATAAAATTACACTAATAATGTTGATAGTTAATAAGAAAATTAAGAATTTCCCATGTGTTGTACTATCAGCAATGGGTTGCCAACCTACTTATTCCAAAGCAAGTACCGTACTACTAGTCATTATTTTATAAGAAAATATATAAAAACTGAAATGTTATTCTATCACTAATGGCGAACATTAAAATTAAAAAGTGAAAAATAGCACGCATTGATATTTTCAAAAATTAAAAAAGAAAACATACACTAAATATTTTTCTTGAAAGGGGAAAGAAAAAAATGAATAAATGAAATGGTATAATGATGTGGTTCAACAGCCAAAAAGCGTCATTGGCTTGCTTAATTTAGAATTGAAGGTTTCATGATTTCCAAAGGGGAAATAAAAAAAATGAATAAATGAAATTGTATAATGATGTGGTTCAACGGCCAAAAAAATGAATAAAATCGAAAATATATGAATAATATAAAATTTCAGTTATTGAATGGTTAGAATGATTTGAATAGTATTAGAGCATCATTGGAAATATTTTTGAAGAAATTTTATAGATTTTGAATAAAATTTAAATGAAATAATAAAAATTGAAAATAGATGAGTAAAAAAAAGTGTAAGTGAAAGTGTATTTGAAGAATAGTGTAATGTGGGTTAATTGGTTGGGTTAACCCACATGTATATTTTTAAAATGTTAAAATGGGTTATATGATTTATAATAACCCACTATAATTATAAAAAATTGGGTTAAGTGGGTTTGATTAAATGGGTTAAATGGATTACCCCAAATTTGAACACCTCTAATAATTTCATAAATTATCAGATATGAATAACTTTAAATAAATAACCAATTTTTTTAAAAAAATTAGTAACTTCATGGTATGACACAAAAATCTTACTTTTAAAGAAAATCTTTAGAAAGATACATAAATTTAATTAAAATTATTCATATAGTAAGACAAAAATGTTACTATATATCAAAATCTTTCAAATTTTACAATCTTGAAATTTTCAGTATGAATATAGTATGTAAAGTTGAAATTATTAATATAGTGTTTTAATTTGTCCATGAATTGGTAGTTTCTTAGAATTTTCTATATATGATGAGGTCAAAGTGAACCAATCCTTACTCTAATATTGCTCATGTCTTTCTTCAATAATTTAATGTTTTCAACAAAAGCAGCCAAAGCCATAGAATTTCCAACATAATTGGAAAATGAAATTAAGGTGATGAAATTTCTAAAGGCTGTAAAATCATTCCACGATAACATTCCACGAAATTTCTTAACGTGTATTGACTGCAAAGTTGAGAAATGGTCCATTCCTAATTCTTCTAGTCATTGCAAGTCATCGATCGTCTTAATTAATAATGACAATATAATCACAATTGACTCTTTCTTCTATTACTAATTAACAATTTAATTTTCTGAGCCTATAAATAGAAGCAAAATCATATGTATTATGCACAGAATCCAATATGATCTTCCTCTAATTAGGTCTAGCCTAATTATATCATGACAATCATGACAGCTAAAGTTTTTCCAATCTTTTCTCTTATTTTTGTTCTCCTCATCTCTCTTCTTTCTCATTCAGCTTTAGTGGAATCAAAATTAGATCACACAAAACATCACCATTTGATTTCGTTAAGCATCTTCAAGGATGCCACAAGGGTGAAAATGTGAAAGGCATCAATGAACTCAAAAGTTACTTTCATACTTTTGGTTACTTAAACTACAAAAATCAATCACTTGCAAATAATGATGATTTTGATGATTCTTTAGAGTTTGCAATTAAAACCTACCAACTAAATTACCACTTGAAAATCACTGGAACTTTAGATTCAGAAACAATCTCAACCATGGCGATGCCTCGATGCGGGGTGGCGGATATAATCAATGGCTCAACTAGGATGGAATCTAGCAAGAAAAATCACGACCATCGCCATGACTCTACTTCTTTCCACACAGTCTCTCACTTTTCTTTCTTTCCAGCAAATCCGAGATGGCGACCTTCGAAGTACCATTTAACCTACGGATTTCTCCCCAAAACACCTAGCCAAGTAATGAACCCCGTGTCTAGAGCTTTTGAAACATGGGCAGCTAATTCACATTTCAGATTCCAAAGAGTTGCAGACTATAGAACTGGGGATCTAAAAATAGGGTTTCATAGGGGTGATCATGGAGATGGCAGCGATTTTGATGGGCAAGGTGGGGTTCTTGCTCATGCTTTTGCCCCAGAAGATGGAAGATTTCATTATGATGCTGATGAGAAATGGGCAGTAGGAGCTGTAAATGGTGCATTTGATTTGGAGACTGTTGCTTTGCATGAAATTGGACATTTGCTTGGACTTGGACATAGCTCCGTTCAAGGTGCTATTATGTTTCCTTCTATTCCTTCCGGTGCCACCAAAGGTTTACATTCTGATGATGTTCAAGGCATTAGGGTGCTTTATAATCATTGACAACTTTGATTTTTTTCTTGAAATTTTGTGCTAAATTGTCTTAATATCTGTTTTCTTCCTAGCTAGCTTTCATTTTAATTATAAGATGTTTCTACCACCCATAAACAAGTATTAGAAAGAATAAAAAGTTCGTCTGTTTACCTCGATTTCTTTACTTCTTTGATGATATATTATGCATTCCACTTTTAATTCAACAATCATGAAAAATTCAAAAAATCCATCGAAAAAATCTAAACTTGTGAATTAAAATATATATGTGTGTATATATACATATATATATCAGAAAAGAATAACAAAATATATTATCAAATGCTCAACAAGTGAGCGATACTTACAGGGTACACTCAGCACACGAGCTTTCTAATATCTAAGATGAATATGTTTGAGACTGAAAAATTCTCTCTAAAAAAATTCTCTACCTTCAAAGAGGAGGAAGGGTCTTCTTATAGGGAGTCTCCTGTGTAATTTGTGAGAATCTGGGCCGACTGAATAGGCTGTAAAATGAAGGTTCCATTTGCAGAAATCCTATGGCTTCACATGGTTTTGATAAGCTGAAGTGACTGGATGAGCTGTAAGGCTGGTGCTTCATATGCAGAATCCCTATTTCTTCACATGGTTTTGAGAGAGTTGTTGCAAAGATTGCCGACACGATAAATTGCCTAAACAAAAATCATTTTCCTTTTTGACCCTTTTTTTTTTGTATAGGGACTATTACGTTATTAAATGGGCTAAACTTATTTTTTGAAATACAAGATATGGACTAAGTCCGTGCTTTTGAAAAGTATGAGCTGAATGCATTGAAAAAATTGCCTATTCTAATGGTGAAAATAAATACCGTAACAGTCATCTTTATTATTGTCACCTAAATCTACAATGGGTTCGAAGTCCGAGGACAAAATTGTCTTTGAAGGAGCTGAAGAAGCCTTTGAAGATGAGGCTTTGCTCTGTACTCTGTAGAAGGGGGCCCATGATCCCAAAATATTCTTCTTCAATTTTTACTGCTGCTAGTTGAGACTGAGCGAAAGACTTCTAGGCAATAAATTGCTTTATGGAAAGATCTAGCTTGAGAAGGCCTTGGCATTGGAGCTATTGGCTAACAGCAGGTTTTTTTTTATTCTCGTCGGAATCAAGAACCTGATTCATCAAGGAACTTTCAACCTTAAAAAAATTGTGGTATGCACTTCCTTTTGCTGATATTCTAAATACCAGGCTATACCCACTGTAAGAAGAATTTTGTGAAGAAGAGCATCAAAGGATGAAACCTTTCTTACATGTCAATAGGTTGGTATGAGGTGTTGAAAAGGTTAAAGCTTTCCTGAACTTCTTGTCTTGGGATTTTAGAATATCGCCATAAAATTTCAACTAGTGGGCAAACCAAAAGGGGAATTTGGTTGCTTCCATTTTAAGGTTAAAATAGAATAATTAACCAGATATGAGAAAAATTTGGATTTTGTATAAGAAAGGGACTGTACCAGGCCTGTTGGTAATCCCAATATGCATATAAGACCTGCAATGGTTTATTGTTATTATGAAGTCAGTAGAAAAGTGTTTGGGGGTGTGGAGATGTTGTCCCCACTCCACAAGAGAAAAGACTTTGTGAAAACACCATTCAGTGTCACTGAATCGGCAGCAAAATTCTTATAGGCATACCGATCTATCCATGTCTCAGACTAAATAGGCCATATACATCTACCTTTCATTTCTTATAATCTTAATGCATTTTCCTAAGCTTTAACACTTCAAACACACAAACACACACACACATATATATAATCATAACCATATGGTCTATATCAGCATATTTGTATAAACAAATACTTATAAAAAATCTAAACACATACATATCTCATCATATAGAAGTTCACGTACTCTTAAAGGGCTGCCAAGTGCTTAACATCATCGTTTTCATCTTTTTGAAACTCTAACATATAAATACATGCTCAATTATGACCATAAAAGCTATATTCATTCTCATATGTACATGTCATATAAGTAATGGAAATGCATAAACCTCAATTATAAACATGTAATTCACTTTGCGTACATTTGGTTCAATTATATATGATGGCTTACATAACAAGATAACCGTGCAAGTAACATAACCACTCTCTTGGTCTCTGCTAAGTGCTTGAATCTTTACTTTCGCTACTGGATATACCATCAATCAACTCATTTGCTTTTCCCTTTCACATTAAATTCCATAATTTAACACGATTTGAAATAATAAGTCACAAAATATCATTATAGCATGAATCCGACTCAAGCTGGAAAGCAAGCAAAAAATATCAAGAACGGTTGATCGAACCAAGTTGACACAATTGAACTATTTGCTTCCCAACAATACCGCTTCACCAAAATTTTGATGTTTGTACAAGTTCTTGCCTTGTTTTTGTCACGCCAGCCAAAACCAAAATTCAGAATACCCAGTCTTCTTACAGGACTTGATTATGTGCTGACCTATAAGTAAAATGTCCATGGAAATATGTTATCACTTCAATGGAAGAAATATTCATGGAGCGCAGATCAATTAGTTTCAATTCTGTTACGATATTAACCATATGAAAGTTAGGAAACTGTGATGATTGTCCTCGTACTTCGGAGAAGACAGTGCTTTAGAATGCCCAGATTCATAATTCATTGTGGCCTTCAAGGTTGATTCTGACACAGCCACCCTTTGCTCCATCTGAGCAACTGAAGCCATAGCCTTCTCATACTGTGCATATAAATCTATTGTGAATAGATACAGCTATGTAATGTATAAATGGATAGTGAAATATAGTATTTAAGCTCTTGATACCTCAATTATTGATATCTTGTCTCTGCAAAAGGAAAATGGGCTCTAAAATTTGCCTGGACCAGGTTTAAGTAAATTGGATAAATGAAGTAGTATTATTTTGAATTTCATGAACTAATCTGGCAACTTTTGTGGTTGGTTATTATTCCAGCTATCACATCGAATTGCTGTTTCACATATATAGACATGAATTTACCCTTGTTTGGAGCAAGTAAATAACTAGATAAAGCTTTGATTGAGCTTCTTCAGTTATCCTATGCTCTTGCATGCTCAACCTGCATCAGGACGTATAACATTAACAAATAAAAGAAGATTATATACATAGCCAGTCTTCACAAGATAAATTTTATCATCCTTCCACAAGCAGAAATGAGCAGATATTTACTCGTCAGAATTTGAAAAGAAGTTTTTTTAAAAAATAAAAATTGACCTGAAGCATTGCAGCTTCCTGTTCTTTCTTATCAGAAAGGAGTTGCTGAAGATCCGCAACCTCTTGCTCCAATTGTTCAATATGAAAAATGGATCTCATGTTTAGAAGCAGATTGAGAGGCAATAAGCTCACTTGAAGAGCAAAGTTATTATACATGGTGAATAATTAAGCTCAGATTGAAGATTAAACAAAAGGCACATGGTTTTAATCTTGGAGATTTGAATTCAAAAGAGGAATAATGGCTACCTTTACATTTTTACCTTCTAATTAACCTTCTCCTCTATTTGGAAGAGTATGTACAAGTTTTTAGAATTTTTTTAGGTCATGGGACCTGAATACTTAATGCACTTGTACACATGTCATCAAGATAAAGACTGTTGAAATAGAAGGTAAAAAGGAGAAGGCAGCTAGCGCACGTCAATTAAAATCATATCAAAGACAAGATCTATAATTGAACTTTACTCCAATCCAAAACATTGAAGAATAAAATCCGGCCATAGAACAAGAATTTTTGAACGACGTAGAATTTGCAGGGAAAAAGTTCATATGGCATAATCGACTGACTACTACACAATGCTTTATCCAAGGGTATTCCAACTTAACAAGTCAATGGGATCCAGATAACTCATCCAACTATCATCTTCCAAATAAACTTTCAATTCACCTTTGCACTCAACTCCCGACGATTATCTGCTTTGACCATCTCCATCAGAGCGCTGTCTCCAGCTCCTCAGCTCTAGAAAAGGACAATAATAGGTCAGTAGTGTTGCGAAAAATAGGCACCGAATTGAACAAGACCGCAGCTAAAATGAATAGAAAAGTAAATTATTGTACTACAAAATTATACGAGTTTAATTCCCAGGAAAGACTGGAGAGGTCACAACGATCCCACTTAAAATCCAATCTGCTAGATAGAATTTAACTACAAATATAATTTATGAGTACAATATATTACTACAACTATAATAAAAGCAGCTAAAATAAAGATAATAAGAAACAAAGAAATTTAACGAGATTCGGCCAATTATGCCTACGTCCTCGGATAATACTAAGTATTATTTCACACAAAAGTAAAATAATACAAGAGAGAAGAAAGCAAATTTTGGGATGATTACAACTAAAGCTAAGGGGCTATATTTATAGTTACAAAAACTATTCCCTTTTCTTTGTTAACCGATGTGGGATTCTAAAGTTTTTTTTTCTTTCTTTTTCTTTGTTGTTTTCCTCTTGGTGGCTGCCTACCACCTTTGACTCAACAATCTCCCACTTGAAGATTTGATTGAGCATCAATCATATCTTCACATTATTCTTTCTCTCTTCATGTTGCTTACGTCTCTATCAGGCCGCAAGAAGATTGACACCATAAAAACTTATTAGTGTTGATTGCTTTTGTCAAGAAATCTGCTAGGCTGTCTTTGGTATGAATTTTCTGCACATCTACTATTTCTTCTTCCACTTTCTCCCGAATGAAGTGGTACTGAACCCTTATGTGTTTGGTCTTCGAATGAAATGCCGAATTCCTTACAAGATGCAAAGCACTCTGACTGCCACAAAACAAAGAAAGTTTCTCTTGTTTGTGCCCGAGTTCCTCCAATAGCATTTTTAACCATACTGCTTCTTTACTCGCTTGTGTAGCTACTACATATTCTGCTTCTATTGTTAACGTGGCCACAACTGATTGCAGTTTTGAAACCCAGCTTACAGTTTCGCCAACAAGTTTAAATACATAACCTGTAGTAGATTTGCATTTATCAATATCACCAGCATAATCTGAATCAACGTATTCACTGACAATAAAGTCTGATCCTCTATAATATAATGCAACATCCAAGGTTCCCTTGATGTATCTGAGAACCCTTTTAATAACATTCCAATGCTCTCTACCAGGATTCGCCATGTATCGACTAACCACTCCCACTGCATGTGCAATGTCTGATCTTGTACATATCATAGCGAACATTAAACTTCCCACTGCTGATGCATATGGTACTCGAGACATCTTCATACTCTCTTCTTCATTGCTAGGACTCATCTTTGAGGATAAATTGAAATTAACAGAAAGTGGGGTAGAAATCGGCTTACAATCTTGCATGTTAAAACATCGCAAGATTTTCTTCAATAATTCTTTTGAGAAAGCCATATCTTCCTATTATTTCTGTCTCGATGAATTTGCATCCCTAGAATCTTGTTTGCTGATTCCAAGTCCTTCATATCAAATTCCCTAGCCAATTGAGCCTTTAACTCCTTGATGCGATCTTTGTTGGGGCCTGCTACCAACATGTCGTCCACATACAACAGCAAAATAATGAAATCATCTATACCAAACCGCTTGAAATATGCACAAGGGTCTGCATTTAGTTTGTTGTATCCAAGGCTCATGCTAAAGAAATCAAATCTCTTGTACCAACACCTTGGAACCTGTTTAAACCGTACAGAGATTTGTTCAATCTGCAAACCAAGTTCTCCTTTCCTTGTTCTTTAAATCCTTCTGGTTGGAGCATATAAATTTCTTCTTCAAGATCTCTATGAAGAAATGCAGTTTTCACATCTAACTGCTCAAGATGCAAGTCATAAGTTGCACTCATTGCCAGGACTACTCGGATAGTAGTGAGATGAACCATGGGTGAAAATATTTCATTAAAGTCAACCCCTTCTTTCTGAGCATACCCTTTAACCACCAATCTAGCACGATATCTTTCAACTTGATTATCACTGTTCCGTTTGATTTTGTAAACCCATTTATTGCCAATAGGTTTTCTTCCTTGCGGTAGTGACACCAAATTCCATGTCTTATTCTTATGAAGAGCTTCAATTTTCTCTTGCATTGCTGCCATCCACTGAGATGCATCTGAACTATTCATTGCTTCTTGAAGAGTTGATGGCTCCCCACCCTCAGTTAGAAGACAATATGCAACATTACCCTCCATAATGTAATATGAGTGCCAATTGGGCAACCTTCTTGTGTGAGTTGATCGCCAATTATTTGAAACTTCAGATTCAACTGGCTCTTGTTTTGGCATAGTTTCAGAAGAATAATTGGTTTTTGATTCTCTTTCTACATATACTTTTGTAGTCTCTGACTTTTTTTCACTTTCTGCTTGCTTTTGCTCTTGATCTTTATCTTCTACAAAGATAACATCCCTACTGACAACAATCTTGTGGGTAGTGGGATCCCATAGGCGATACCCTTTGACTCCTTCAGCATATCCCAAGAATATGCATTTTCTGGACTTTGGATCTAGTTTTGTAATTTCTTGGGCATTATACATCATATAAGCAGGACTTTCAAATACATGAAGGTTTGAATAATCCACCGGTTTTTCAGCCCATATCCCCATTGGTGTCTTACACTCAATTGCAGTTGATGGAGCTCGATTCACCACATAACAAGCAGTGTTGATCGCTTCCGCCTAGAATTTCTTATCTAAGCCTGCAGTTCTCATCATTGCTCTTGTTCTTTCCAACAGAGTTCTGTTCATCCGCTCTGCTACTCCATTTTGTTGAGGAGTGCATGCCATGGTGAATTATCTTTTGATGCCTTCTTGTTTACAGAATTCATCAAATTCTTTACTGGTGTATTCTCCTCCATTATTTGTTTTCAAACACTTGATCTTTTGGCCAGATTCAAGCTCCATTCGCGCTTTGTAAACTTTGAAGACTGGAAACACATCTGATTTCTTCTTGATAGGAAACACCCAATATCTCCTGGAGTAATATCGATAAATGACACAAAGTAATTTAATCCTCCTAGGGATGATATTGGTGCTTGCCATACATTAGAATGAACCAATTATAGAATGGCTTTGCTTCTAAAATTTGATGCGTTGAACTTCAATCGATGCTGCTTGCTTACAATACAATGCTCAAAAAAGGATAGTGAGACCTTTGTGAGACCTGGAAGTAGATTTCTTTCTGCAAGAATCTTCATTCCTTGTTCGGACATATGCCTAAGTTTCTTGTGCCAAGACATTACACACTTTTCACTTGGACTGCTCGTGGCAACAAATGCATCTCCTTCTTGCAAAGTCTCTCCTTTTATCATGTATAACTTTGTAGCTATCTTTTCTGCCTTTATAAGTACAAACGCGCCTCTTGACATCTTCAAGATTCCTTTCTCACCACTGAACTTGCACCCCAAGTCATCCAGTTGTCCTAAAGACAACAGGTTCTTCTTTAGGCCCTCCACATGCCGTACATCCTGAATAGTACAAATTGTACCATCATACATCTTCATCTTAATAGTTCCAATACCAACAATCTTCAAGGTATGATCATTGCAGCTGTATACAGATCCTCCAGAGATAGGTTCATATTGATGGAACCATTCTCTTCGAGAGGTCATGTGAAATGTTGCTCCTGAGTCAAGAAGCCATACTTCTGCAAATCTTTTTCTGCCTTCATAAGTTGTTGTTGCTTCATAACATAGAGCATCTTCACCATCGGAACTACTTGCCACATTTCCTTGAGAATTAGAATCCTTTTTGTTTAGATTCCAACAATCCTTCTTCAAATGACCCTTCTTGCCACAGTTGTAGCATTTAATGTTCTTCTTACTCCTTGATTTGGACCTTCCCTGATTGTGGCTCCCATTTGGGCCACGTTCCATTGATCTTCCTCTCATCACCGTCAAGACTTCTGTATGCTGTGAGCTTGCAAGCCTATCTTCCTTATTTTTGCGCCAACTCTCTTCTTCTAGAACAGCCGCTACAACATCATCGAAGACTAGAGAATCCGTGTTATTTGTTAAATTGATGATGAGTTGATCAAATGAATTTGGTAAGCTTTGGAGTAGAATCTCAGCATGTTCTTCTAATTCTATTTTGTATCCCAATGATGTAAGTTGGAAAAACAGAGTATTCAGGGTATTTAAGTGCTCTGTTACTGAAGTGGATTCTGCCATACGTAAAGTGTACAGTTTTCTCTTAAGAAAAATCTAATTGTGGAGAGATTTTGCCTCGTACAATCTGGTGAGGTGATCCCATATCTCATTTGTTGTCTTCTTCTCTTCTATGCTGGACAACACTCCATCAGTTAGTGCTAGATGAAGTTTAGCAATAGCATTACGATCCATCTCGTTCCATTTATCATCTGTAATTTTTGCGGGCCTTTGACTAATTGCCGCTAGATAATTATCCTTCATCATAATTGCTTTGATCTTCAATTTCCACAGTGAGAAATTTCTCCCGTTGAATTTTTCGATCTCATATTTTGCCGCCATTGCTTATATCACGAATTTCTCTGCTCAAAAATTAGCTTCCACTATTTCACGTGAATAGTAACAATACACATGAATAGTAACCGTATAGATGAACAGTGACCGTATACGTGAACAGTGATCGTATACGTAAACTATCCAAGGAAAAATCTATTCTGATGTGGAAGATCAGTCTATACTGCAACCACATAGCATACTAAGATAGAACCTCGGCTCTGATTCCACTTATTGCGAAAAATAGGCACCGGATAGAGCAAGACCGTAGCTAAAATGAATAGAAGAGTAAATTATTGTACTACAAAATCATACGAGTTTAATTTCCAGGAAAGACTGGAGGGGTCACAGCGGTCCCACTTAAAACCCAATCTCCTAGACAGAATTTAACTACAAGTATAATTTATGAGCACAATATATTACTACAACTATAATAAAAGCAGCTAAAATAAAGATAATAAGAAACAAAGAAATTTAACGAGATTCGGCCAATTATGCCTACGTTCTCGGATACTACTAAGTATTATTTCACACAAAAGTAAAATAATACAAGAGAGAAGAAAGCAAATTTTGGGATGATTACAACTAAAGCTAAGGGGCTATATTTATAGTTACAAAAACTATTCCCCTTCCTTTGTTAACCGATGTGGAATATATTTTAAAGTTTTTTTTTTCTTTCTTTTTCTTTGTTGTTTTCCTCTTGGTGGCTGCCTACCACCTTTGACTTAACAAGTAGTACATTTACAAGATAATAGGTCAGTGGACATTTAAAACTACTTGTTATCAGTCATTCTTAGCTAATAGGTCAGTGGACATTTAAAACTACTTGTTATCAGACATACAAGATAATAGGTCAGTGGACATTTAAAACTACTTGTTATCAGTCATTCTTAGCTTTCAAATTGATTGCCACATATTGGCTACTACGAATACCCAATGATACAAAGGAAATAAGTAACACCTTATAAAGCTACTGATGGACACATAGCACTAGTCAATGAGTCTGCCTGTCAATGTACACAAAGGACAATAAGAGCCACAGAAAGGAGGAGGGTAAATGCTACGGAATTAAATAGCAGCAACATTTTTTTTAAACATCTTATCTATGAATATTTTTCTACCTCAACATGGAAAGAAAAGGACAATATACAAGACGGGTAGAAGAAGTTCTGATAAAATCTATGGCATAGACAACCGAATTTTTTTTATAAAAGAAATGAATTGTGACACCAATTGATTGGAAAAAAAATAACTTGCATTTTACAATTATTACAAGCAACACAAATATAAAATTACATTGAATGAATTACTATAAGAGTATAACTTTACCCTAGCCAAACTTATAGTTTCATAATGTGGCACATAAATTCTTTCAATCTGAAATGCTTAAAATTAAAATTTACTTTTTTTTTCCTTACTATAGCCAAATCTCAAAAATTTTAGGCATGTTCAGTATATAGAATCCAAATTACAGTTCGGTCATAGAATATGCACATGTTACAATTCATCCTGTTATGAAACTGCACCATAATGCCGATGTGACAAAGGTTAAACGAGACTTAACACCAATGGAGTTCAACCATCCAACAATGAATTTTAGTTTAAAAAAATGGAAATGAACTAAATAATCTTCTTCAAAAGAAAAAAAAAACTAAATAATCTTAGAAATCATGCTATGGAGACAGTGAAAAAAAATAAAAAATAAAAAATTAAGCAATAAAAATATAAAAATTTTTGGAAATCATAAAAGGAAATACAGAAATTACTGGGAGTTCATGAATTTATCAATTGAAAAGATTTATTAATTAAAATTGTAAAATTAATATTTTGAAATCCAAGGTAAAACATGAAATTCAATTTGCAAATGAATTGTATGTTTATAAAACATTTAGAAAATAAAATATCATTGTTATTGATTTTCAGGATATTATGCAATTACATCACCGCCTAAGTGAAGACGAGACGAAGAGCAAGACCTCGTCTAAGAAGATGAACTAAACCTTTTTCCGAATTCACAATTAATACCAATTAACTGCAGCACCATGAATATAGAGTTGGACCTATTTCATGCCGAAACCTCAATAATTTTCCTGCAAAAAGTATTTTCCATTGAAATTCTTACTTGTTAAGAGTTTTTCTTCAATTGGAATTCTAGGATAATATTGCAATATCCTTATTTAGAGAAGATTATAATTTCATAAATTATCAGTTACTAATAACTTTAAATAAATAACCTAATTTTTTTTTTTAAATTAGTAACTTCATGGTATGACACAAAAATCTTACTTTCAAAGAAAATCTTTAGAAAGATACATAAATTTAATTAAAATCATTCATATAGTAAGATAAAAATGTTACTATTATCAAATTCTTTCAATTTTTACAATCTTGAAATTTTCAGTATGAATATAGTACTACATATGTAAAGTTGAAATTATTAATAGTGTTTTAATTTGTCCATGAATTGGTAGTTTCTTAGAATTTTCTATGATGAGGTCAAAGTGAACCAGTCCTTACTCTAATATTGCTCATGTCTTTCTTCAATAATTTAATGTTTTCAACAAAAGCAGCCAAAGCCATAGAATTTCCAACATAATTGGAAAATAAAATTAAGGTGATGAAATTTCTAAAGGCTGTAAAATCATTCCACGAAATTTCTTAACGTGTATTGACTGCAAAGTTGAGAAACGGTCCATTCCTAATTCTTCTAGTCATTGCAAGTCATCGATCGTCTTAATTAATAATGACAATATAATTAAAATTTACTCTTTCAATATATATTTAGTACTTATACACTTAAGGAAAATGACCACGCTTCTACACTGGATGTTCATATTGTTGTCATATAACAATGAACATTAAGGTTAGTTTAAGTATTTATTATGATATTTTAGTAATAGTTATAAATGTTCCCCTCATATTAAAATACTTGTCTTGACGTGTATTGACTGCATGCAAAGTTGAGAAATGGTACATTCCTAGATAATATTTCTTCTAGTCTTTGCAAGGCATGGTCTTAATTATTAATAATTACAATATAATTAAAAATTAATCAGTGCATTAATATCGATTTTTTTTAAATCACTAACCATTAATCAGTTCGTTACATTCGGTTAATCAGCATATCGATTTTAATTTTTCAGTTTGGTTAACCAATATTTTTCGGTTAACCATCAAATTTATAATATAAAATTAAAAATTGTAATCGAATATATCATATTGGTTAACCATAAAATTCGATTCGATTTTGGATTGATTTTGTAGTTAACTATATTTTCGATTTTTTCTCACCAATAACTTAACGAAAATGATCACGCTCCGACACTGGATGTTCATATTATTGTCATATAACAAGGTACATTACGGTTAGTTTAAGTATTTATTATGATTTTTTAGTAATAGTTATAAATGTTCCCTTCATATTAAAATGCTTGTCTTGACGTGTATTGACTGCATGCAAAGTTGAGAAATGGTCCATTCCTAGATAATATTTCTTCTAGTCATTGCAAGTCATCGATTGTCTTAATTAATAATGACAATATAATCAAAATTGACTCTTTCTTCTATTACTAATTAACAATTTAATTTTCTCAGCCTATAAATAGAAGCAAAATCATATGTAGTATGCACAGAATCCAATATTATCTACCTTTAATTAGGTCTAGCTTAATTATATCATGACAATCATGGCAGCTAAAGTTTTTCCAATCTTTTCTTTTATTTTTGCTCTCCCCATCTCTCTTCTTTCTCATACAGCTTTAGTGGAATCAAAATTAGATCACAACAAAACATCACCATTTGATTTCGTTAAGCATCTTCAAGGATGCCACAAGGGTGAAAATGTGAAAGGCATCAATGAACTCAAAAGCTACTTTCATACTTTTGGTTACTTAAACTACAAAAATCAATCACTTGCAAATAATGATGATTTTGATGATTCTTTAGAGTCTGCAATTAAAACCTACCAACTAAATTACCACTTGAAAATCACTAGAACTTTAGATTCAGAAACAATCTCAACCATGGCGATGCCTCATGCGGGGTGGCGGATATAATCAATGGCTCAACTAGGATGGAATCTGGCAAGAAAAATCACGACCATCGCCATGACTCTACTTCTTTCCACACAGTCTCTCACTTTTCTTTCTTTCCAGGAAATCCGAGATGGAGACCTTCGAAGTACCATTTAACCTACGGATTTCTCCCCAAAACACCTAGTCAAGTGATGAACCCCGTGGCTAGAGCTTTCGAAACATGGGTAGCTAATTCACATTTCAGATTCCAAAGAGTTGCAGACTATAGAACTGGGGATTTAAAAATAGGGTTTCATAGTGGTGATAATGGAGATGGCAGCGATTTTGATGGGCAAGGTGGGGTTCTTGCTAACGGCAAGGTGGAGATGGCAGCCAGGCGGCGTGTCCCGTTGGTTGATAACGGCGGTACAAGATAATTTGATGGATCAAATAGATTATCGCTTGAGGGGAGGACATAAGCTATGAGAGGTCCTCGGTATGTTCTCGCGATTGGAGATTCATGTTCAGTGCTTTGTATTGAAAGTCTTCCTGGTATATTATGATGGCCAGGCGGCGTGTCTCGTTAGTTGATAGCGGCAGTGCAAGGTGATTTGACAAATCAGTGGGTCCTTGGTTTGGGGTACAACCCAAGTCCCACATCCCACATTGAAAAATTAAAGGAGAAACAAAAGAATGTCGATGGCTAATGAACTTCCGAAAAATTAGCATGGAAGTTGCACCATAATTTATTAGCAAATTTTTCGACATAGACCAAGGTGAAATTCTTGGAGTTAGTGTTAATTCCTAGTGGGTATACTCTTTATGATGGAGTATGATAATTTATTAGCAAATTTTTCGACATAGACCAAGGTGAAATTCTTGGAGTTAGTGTTAATTCCAAGTGGGTATACTCTTTATGGTGGAGTATGATAATTCTTGATTAAGAATTGTAATTGTCGGTATTTAACAATGGTTTGGTAGCGGGCATATTACTCACTGATGGGGGAGAATCTGAATTTTGAGTATTATCGGCTCGTTGTAGGATTAGTGGAACCCCCCATGTGATCGGAAGGGGGAGATATGTTAGTGATGGGATCCCTCCACATGGGTGGGACCCACACAGTTTGAATAAAGAAAAAAGGAAAAAGAAGTTTGAATGTAATCTTTGAAATTCAAAGATTGGGATGCAAAAATGCCTATAAATAGGCATGGTCATTTTGCATTCAAGATATAGATGTATACGATTAATCTTTGAGAGATAAAGATTAAGAGAAAAAGAGAGAAGTATTTTAGAAAAATATTTGGGATATTTTTCTAAAAGGGGAGTGACAAAATAGTGAGTTTGGAAAACACTTATATGTTACTATTTTGGGTTTATCTCAAATTCTCTCTTATACCCATTAATTTTATTAGTGGAAGAAATATTTTCGGAGTTTGTCCCGTGGACGTAGCCCAAACATTTTGGGTGAACCACGTTAAATTGCTGGTGTCATTGTTTTACTCTGCTTATTTATTTTAATTTATCCGCTGTGCCCAACAGCTTTTGCCCTAGAAGATGGAAGATTTCATTATGATGCTGATGAGAAATGGGCAATAAGAGCTGCAAATGGTGCATTTGATTTGGAGATTGTTGCTTTGCATGAAATTGGACATTTGCTTGGACTTGGGCATAGCTCCGTTCAAGGTGCTATTATGTTTCCTTCTATTCCTTCCGGTGCCACCAAAGGTTTACATTCTGATGGTGTTCAAGGCATTAGGGTGCTTTATAATCGTTGACAACTTTGATTTTTTTCTTGAAATTTTGTGCTAAATTGTCTTAATATCTGTTTTCTTCCTAGCTATCTTTTATTTTAATTATAAGATGTTTCTACCATCCATAAACAAGTATTAGAAAGAATAAAAAGTTTGTCTCTTTACCTCGATTTCTTTACTTCTTTGATGATATATTATGCATTCCACTTTTAATTTAACAATCATGAAAAATTCAAAAAATCCATCAAAAAAATATAAACTTGTGAATATATATTAAAAAAGAATAACCAAATATATTATCAAATGCTCAAGAAGTGAGCGATACTTACAGGGTACACTCAACACACGAGCTTTCTATTATCTAAGATGAATATGTTTGAGACTGAAAAATTCTCTCTAAAATAATTCTCTACCTTCAAAGAGGAGGAAGGGTCTTCTTATAGGGAGTCTCTTGTGTAATTTGTGAGAATCTGGACCGATGAAGTGACTGAATAGGCTGTAAAATGAAGGTTCCATTTGCAGAAATCCTATGGCTTCACATAGTTTTGATAAGCTGAAGTGATTGGATGAGCTATAAGGCTGGTGCTTCATATGCAGAATCCCTATTGCTTCACATGGTTTTGAGAGAGTTGTTGCAAAGATTGCCACACGATAAAGTGCCTAAACAAAAATCATTTTCCTTTTTGACCTTTTTTTTTGCATAGGGCTATTACATTATTAAATGGGCTAAACTTATTTTTGAAATATAAGGTATGTAAAGATGCTGCAAATCGTATCCTCATTGTATTAGATACCAGGTTATATACAAGAGGTTCCATGAGATTTAATACCTTTAAAATATCTGAGGATGCATTTTGTTGCACTCCAGTGAGGCACCGTAGGAGCATGCATATATTGAGATACGCGGTTAATAGCAAATGAGATATCAGGACGGGTAAATGTGAGGTATTGCAAGCCACCCACAATTGACTGAAATAATGTACACTACAAAAAAAAACTGCAAATTAGTGACAGACAATTCCGTAGCTAATTACCTGATTTCTGTCGCTAATTTAAATTAGCGACTCCGCGAGTAACAGTCGCTAAAAGGCCAGTCGCTAATATATTAGCGACGGAATTTAAAATCAGTCGCTAATTTAGCGACGAAAAATTTCGTCGCTAATTATTTTCCGTCGCTAATTTATATTCATAATTAGTCGCTAGAATATAATAATAATATTTAGCGACTACTTTCCGTCGCTAATTTCGTCGCTAATTATTTGTTAAATTCTTATTTTTACATATTAGCGACAGATATGTTGTCGCGAATCCGTTGCTAATTTATAACAAAATTTAATTTTTTTCAGTATTTATTAATTTTCATCCTATACACAATAATGATCACACATATATATTTATTCCAAAACATAATATATTCCAAAACACATATATAAAAGTAATTGAAATCATACATAATGTTTGATAAAAGTAATTGAAATCATACATAATGTCATCAAACAATCTCTTAAAACAATACAACAAAATACTAATAATATCCTCCTAAATAACATCAACAATTGTTCCTTCTCCTGCTTCTCATTTTCACTTTCAATCAATTTTCAGACTTTCCTTTGTTGCATAGATGAGCTTGTTTTCCCTCAAATTCACAATCCACAGGAGAATCTACAGTAGCAATTGATAAAACAACTAAATCTACAAAAAATCATGAATAGTATTTCAGTAGAGATGATAGAAACCCACAATCATAAACATCACTAACTCAATTCAGGACATGAATGAAAACACATATTTGCATGTAAAATTCAATAAAAGCCAAGAAAGCTGAAAAATAAGGAATCCATTAAATGCTCAAAAACCTAACAATCAAAGACCATATAGCTTGTAGAATTCCATAGATCCTCTACCCTTTATTTATGTAAAGAACTCAATGAAACTCAACCTGTTATTTCAATCATAAGTTTGTATATTTCAAATAGCTAAAAAAAATATAACCTAACTCAAAATATGCCAAATCATGATAGCTAGTTCATTAAGCACTTAACATAAAATTAGTATTCATTCTACGGCATATTCTATCTCTACACAAATATGTTGTACCACATATTTCCAAAACACATAAAAATGGTGAATAGTCATGCATAAAACTATAGGTTAGATAGTCACGAGTGTAGATGGTCAGATATAGAACTTGCCGATTAAAATAACACAATTTAAATTAATGATTGAAAAATCTAGATATTTTTAAATGGACCAAGTCACTATCTTGGAAGAAGGTAAGATCAACAGACTATGTGATACTGTGAGTGATGCATAGTATTAAGACAAATCAAAATTAGTTCCTGAATCTTTTTGCAAAAGTGCACAATGCTTTTCTCTTGAAAAGAAATTGCTTAAAAAAATTTTAGATGAATTTGAATCACTAGCTTATTCTGCAAATATTCTAGGCTGAAAACCCAGATAATTAGAATTTATGGACCAACAAATAGATGGCAGCGAATGTGGCATACAGGAAAATAACAACTAAGAATAACCAGAAGTTTTCTGCAGTTTTTATTTATGACTGATACTTGATTTCTATCAATCACATATATTATATGTATAACAGTGGTATCAAATCATCAACAGTAAACAAGCTTGACAGGACCTGTGACAACATTCCCAAATCGAGGGCATAATTTTATTAAAAGATTCCCAACCCACTATCTCTGGTGGAATATTTATTAAAAAAAGAAGAAAAAAAGAAAAAAAGACTTCACATGAAAACATTAATTACATACAAAACTTACTAACTATACTCTATGATTCAAAATCCTAAGAAAAAAATTGCATCTTTCATCTAAATACAACACATCTAGCTAATGTGGAATTCCTTTCCATGAAATATATGACAGGTTATCAATCGGAGTATTTGCTTTCTTTCTTCTAAATTTGGCATGATTATACTACTGTCAAACATTAAGTGTAAATCTAAACTAATTCAAAATATTAATTATGATTGAAGTTCATAACAAAAATCTAAGTTTTCTAGTTATTTGCCCAAGATTGAATTGTCATAGAAGGTCTGCTCAATTAACTTCATATACAACCAGGATGGAGATACCTTAATATTCATGATCAACCAAAGTTCCTCTTTGCAAATAATATGCTAATTCATTAAGCCTTACATGATGTATCCTGTAGCTTAAAAGAAGTTATGGTATACTAGACCTCCAAGGTGCACTTACTGAGCGAGGAAGCCACCAAATCTTGATGTCTAACTCTTATAATTTTGAGGAACCTACAAGATGATGCGTATAATTTTGAAAGCCATAACACTGACTACGAAGATTTTTCTCATTATAACAAAAATTTCCATCTTCACAATTAAGTTCATATGCAATAAAAAAAATCATGTGCAATAAGGATGGAGTTGCCTTATAATTCACATCTAACATCCTTTGTTACCTTCCATGTTTGTCATAGCCCATTAAAAAATTATAGTAACCTAAATCCCCAGTGTACATTCACGAAGTAACAAAGCAAGCAAATCCAGATCATACAATCATGACTAATTTTGGAACAGTACTCAACGATCTTTATATTTTCATTGTACTTCGACAATTATTCTAAAACAGAAAGCACATTGACAGATGCAACCCAAACAGAGTTTGTCAAAGCTAATAACTTTATTATATATGCACTGAATTCCCACTAATTAGCTTATAATTCTAGCCAGTAGCCCCTGATTAGTTTTATTATATACAACCTTTCTTACAGTAACTCAAATTTCAAATGTATACACTGCAATGCATGCAGCTTTATTATATATGCATATTGCATTGCATGTAAAAGTGAACAATTTACTCTTGATAATGGGACTACAAGAAATGCCTACACAACCATACGAATAATATGTAGGCACAAATTCATAGAGATTGATATTATTAAGCAAAAAACAAAAAAAAGCAGAAGAATATTATGTAACCGGGACTTTTAGGGTTCAATAGAAACTTCTCCAATAGGCTCGCCTAGATCAAAATTTTCTTGTAGTTCAGATGAGTTATCATACAGCTGAGCTACATCCAAAGCATGATTGCTGACTTTATTATTCCCATTTTCAGAAGGAAACTCAGATTTTGATGGATCTGAGTGGTTATGCCTGAAAATAGAAGATTTGTAAGTTTTTAAACTATGTATTCATATGAATAGCAATGCAAGACAGTTACATCACCTTTTTAGGAACCTCAATTCCTTGTGAGAGCTAACATGAGGAGAAGTAAAAATTGATGGAAGGGATCCAAAACTTAGAGAATGGAATGTCTGAGTAATGTGAATGGACTTCACTGGCTTGATAGGAGAAAGATTATTGATATAGTTGAAAATAGGAGAATCCTGCACCATGTAATAAATAATCTTATTAGATTATGAGACCAAGAGGCAATCAGATGGAGGAGACGGATAAAATCTCAAATACCAGAAACTATGGTATGATGCACATGATTTTCAGTCACAAAAACGTTAACTTCACTTATGTTCATCTGGTGTAATTTCTTGTTTGGTAGTACCCATTCTAATGAAGGTTTCTGATGGTATCTCCACATTATTGACATCATCCCATTCAGGAATAATACTAAAAATACGAACATAAATTTTATTTAATTTGGTAATTTCATTAAATATCTCAATCTGAGATTTGATTGTTGCTGGGAGTTACTGTACTTCCTTTAGGTTTTCTCATGGATAAATAGTGTGAATCAGTCCAAAACGATAAAGCTTTTGAACTGTTCTTGGATTTGCTCATTTTCTGATAATTGCTTTGTTGTATGTGTTGTTGATCGGAATAGTGCTAATTCCGACTGCATTATTAACCTTTGCTAAATATTGCAGAGCTTTAAGAAAGTCTGCTTCCCATTGCTTCCGGATTTTTGTATTATTTGATTGAGATCTCTCATCATCATTCCATTGCTGAGATGATAATGAAATATCTCTGGGAGTTATCAATCGAGAATTAATATTTCCAATTGAAGAAATTCCCAAATTTCTCAAATTTACTTCCTGTGTTGATTCAGGACTATCCAAATATTGAACAGAACGTCTGATCATCATATTTCTCAAAATTTCTTGCTCTAGTTCTTTCTTAGCTGTAGTGCCAAGAACAATCATTTTTTGAGAACTAGTACTTTCTTCCTTAGATTCTTTTTGACGCAGAAGCGCCTGTGCATAATTGATTGAAATTTGACTAATCTCATTATCTATTTCTAGCATTCGAGATATAGCCTTTTTTATAGATTTCATTACTTCTTTTTTCTCTATAGTGAGTTTTGCAACTCTTTCTGTATTTCTTTCCATTTTCTTTATTCCTGCAAAGAAAAAGGTTAATCTTCTTCTTTAGTAGTTGGTCTGCTTAATAGATCGGCCAATACATTGTCCTTTCCTAGAATATACTTAATATCAAAATTAAAGTTAGTAAAATACTCTTGCCATCCCATTTTCCTTCGTTGAGCTAATTTTTCATTATAATTTTTTGTAATAAAAGACTTTACTTGTGTATTATCGGTCTTTACTGTGAATTTTTTTGGTGATAATACCAATTCAAATTTTTCTATGGCATATTTTTACAGCTAATAATTCTTTTTTATTACTATGATAATTCTTTTCTGAACATTTGAAAGTTCCTGAAGCATATCCATATATTTTCTTTCCATCTTTACTTTTTAAAATTGCTCCCCAATAATCATCTGAAGCATCTGTTTCTAATAATAATTCTTCGTTTTCTTTTGGTAAGGGTAGCTTTGGTAATTGCTTACAATATTTTTTTATTTCTTTTACTACCTTTGTGTCAATATCTGTCCAAATCTATGGTTTATCGCCTTTTAATTTGTCTTGTAATATTTTTCTCTTTTTAGCACATTCTTTTATAAAGTCACTAGCATATATGACGTGTCCTAAAAATTGTTGGACCATCTTTCTACTTTCTAGCTGGTTGAAAAACTTTATTAAAGATTTCGCTATATGTGGTTGTAACTCAATTTCTCCTTTTGTTATAGAAAATCCTAAGAATTTTATTTTTCTTTTTGCTATATCTGATTTTTCTTTTGATAACATAAGTCCATGTTTAATACATCTTAATAAAAATTATTTTATATGTTTATAATGTTCTTCTAATTTTTCACTAAAAATAATTATATCATCAATATATACTAGACAAAAATGTCTTAAATCTTTGAACATATCATCCATTTTTCTTTGAAATAATTGAGGGGCATTACAGAGTCCAAATGGCATAACTAACGATTCGTAATGTCCTTTTGGTGTACTAAAAGCTGTATATTTAATACTTTTTGGATGCATTTTTATTTGCCAAAATCCTGATTTACAATCAAACTTAGAATACCATGTTTTTCCTTTTATACTATTTATAAGAATTTCTTTATTAGGTATTAAATAACCATCAAATTATGTTGCTTTATTAAGTTTTTTATGATTAATTACCATTCTAGGTTTATTTCTTTTTATTTCTGCATAATTTCTAACCATAAAGGCTGGACTACTATAAGGATTTTTACTTGGTCTGATAAGTTTTTTATCTAATAATTTTTTTTATTTGTATATCAAATTCTTCTTCATCCTCTTTATTATAAAACATTCTTTTACTTCTTATTGGTATATTATGTTTTAAATTTATTAAAGCATAAATACCATTTTCTCCCATTTTTCTATAGGATTTGTTCCTATACATTTATCTAGTAAAAAGATTATTTCTTGTGGAGTAGAAAATTTTTCGATAATTTGAGTTTCTTAATTTTTTCTAATGGGTTTTTTTTCTATATTCTCACCACGGTTCGCTGTGCGAGAAATTAAGGGGGAAGATTTCCATTTAAATGCTTGTTGTAGTTGAGAACAAATGATTCTATGTTTGCAAGGAGTGGTTAAGCGAATATATTGAGATCCAATACTTAAAGGATAATAATTTGTTAACCAATCATTTCCTAATAAGATATTACATCCGTGATTAATAGATTGAAATATTTTAGATATTTGAAGGATATTAGATTGAACTTGAATTACTACATTTTCTATAATTAAATCATATTTAGTGGTATTACCTGTAATATCAATGTCTAATTTATAATCTTTAGTTTTTTGCCATAAATTTTCTGGAAAGATATAAGGTTGAGCTAAAGTTATTGCGGATCCTGTATCTATAAAAGCATGATATGAGACTGTATGATAATCTTTATATATAATTTCTATATTGATATAAATACTGTATGGACTAGTTTCTAATCCTTGAAACTTTGTATTCGTTTCCATCATATTGAAATATAAGATAATCTTTAGTAAGATTATATGGTGATATACTATCTAAAAAATCTAATCGTAATAAAATTGAAATTTGTGTAGAAGTAATTGTATCCATGTGTATAGCTATAGGAATAATTGCTATTTTTCCTTGAACATCCATTAATGCTAAATTTATTTTTACATATTTACTAATTGTATGTGTCTGTCCTGAATAATCTAAAAACTCATAATTTTCATCTAGAGTATATTTTACGAATGAAGATACTAAACTTTATTAATATGACTTTTTGCTGCTCCAGTATCTATTAAAGTTTTTAATAATTTTCACTCTCCTCTAATATCTAACTCTGTTTCTATATAATATTGTTTTGCTTCTATTGTTGCTCGTAAATCAATACTTCTTCTGGATTGATTATGTATTTTTCCTTGTTCATCTAGTAATAATACATTATTTCATTTTGATTGATTTTCTCTTGAACTTTCTCCTGATGATATTAATAATTTTTCTCCTATATGTTGTATTCTTGGTATAATTCCTATATTTTTATTTCTTTATCTTAAATCCATTGTTAATTCATCTAAAATTGTCATACTTGATGGTGTTAATTGTCTTGGTGGTATATATTCTATTAAATCTGAAAATGTATCATCAATATCAACTTGTAATCATATATTAGTTTTTTGTAATTTTTTATGATGACTTGTAGTGAATGCATATATTATTCTGTAAGTTATAGAAAATACCTTAGATCCACTTGTCATTTCTATCCTATGTAATTTATAATATAAATTAAGTGCTTGATCTATATTTTTATCTTGTAAACTTACTGAAAAATCTGGTATTATTGTGAACTTCAATTTTTTATATACTAAATTTCCTGATACAGCTCCTAATAGGGCATCTATTGGATCATTTAGTATTCTATCATCCATGCAAAATAGTTGAATAGGACTATCTATTCCTTGTCTAAAATGTGCTTTAATAATTATTTGTATTGCTCCTAAATATAGATTTTTATATCTATTTTTATCTGGTAGTTTTGCTAAAGTTTTATTTATTTCATCTTTATTTATTAATGGTATTACTGTATTTCCTTTAGCTTGATATATATCTATTGTAGATTCATAGTGTTTTGCAATATAAGTTGCTTTAACTAATCTATTAAACCATATTCTTTTAAATATATCTTCTTCTCTAATATTTAATCTATGATTATTTGGTTGGCCAAATTTTTCTTCATCAAATGTTTTATTATAACTAAAAATATTGTTATTATCTATAATCTCATGATCTTCATTTTCTGATGTCATTTTATTTGGTATATATTATTTTTATATTATCCTTTATTTTTCAATTTCCACTTCAGACTCAACTTCAGAATTTGACTCTGTTTTACTGTCGAATTCAGAATAATTATCTGAAATATTACTATAAGTATTATATTGAGAATCTATTTCATATATACTTTCATTTTCTGATAGTTCACTATTTTCTATTGGTTCATAATTCTGTTCTATCAAATCTTCATATATTCTGTAGGCTTTATGATTTTCTTTATTTTTTCTTTTAGGGAATTCATTTGCATAATGTCTTTTTTCTTTACATATCCAACAAGTGCATGTTTTAGAATTTTTCTTACTGTATTTAAAATTTTTCCTAAAATATTTTCCTTTTTTAAACTTTTCTCTTTTAAAAGGTTTAAATTTTCCTTTATAAAAACTTTTATATTTTGGCTTATAATTTTTTCTTTTTGACAAGTTATACTTATTATATTTTTTATATCTTTTATGTTTTGTATAACATCCCCAATGTGTAGGTTCTGCTAAAATTGGACAAAATAATCTTTTATTAATTGCTTTTCTTAATTTTCTATTTTTATATGCTTGATTACACATTTCATTTATCCTGTTAAATATATAATTTTGATAAGTTCCTAATGTTCCTTCTAATATTTCATTTTTATTTTGTATTTCATTGAATAACTTAAATCCCCATGGTTTTGGTATTTTTGTTACATAAGATTGTTTTAGTAATTTAATTTCTGCTCTTTGTAATATATCTGTTTTTGCTATATTATAATAATAGTTATTAAATTCATATGTATATTGTTTTAGATAACATATATTACATATTGTTAAATTTTATATTTTCCATAAATTTTCTTGTCCAAATTTTTTTAATGATTATGTATGATCTAGCCAATGTTCCCCCAAAAATTCTCCTTTTATTGTTAATTCAAATCTTTGTAAAAGATCTTTTATTGTGTCTGTTGCTGTAAAATTTTTGTTATTATATCCATATTTTATCATTTGTCTATCTTCCAATCGTATTGCATTCCACCATTTTTCTACATTTTCAGTAAATGTACCAATTAAAAAATTACTAGCCCTTTGTAAATCATATCCGTATAATAAGATTGCTAAATTATTCATTTTTATCCATTTTTCAATTTCTTTCTGTATATCTTCTTTACAATTTATATCTAATAATACTCAATTTGGATAAACAAGTTCTGTTTCAGATGCTTTTACTGAAAATTTTTAATTATTATACATTGATCTTTGTCTAGGATTTTTTCGTCTACTTCTTTCATACTCTCTTATATCCATATTATTAGCCATTATATTTTCTTCAGTTTCATTTACCGTTCTAGAATATTCTCCTGTTTCTACTTTTGTTTGAGTAGTTGTTGGATTAGTATTCATTTTTAAATTTTCTAAATTATAAGTTAAATTTAACATATCGTTTTCAGTTATTGCATTTTCTTCATATAACTTTAATTCTTCTTCTATTGTCAGCATATGTGTTTTTATTGTTACTAATCCTTGTGTATGCTCTTTTTCTTTTCCTTTTTCTATATTTTCTACTCTATTTTTTAATTTTGTTACTTCTTCTTTTATATCAGTTAGCATATTAAATATTTTATCCATTTTTTTAGTACTTTCTTGTTTAGGTTTTTTAAATACAATTGATGGTAAAATTAAACTTCTTTCTCCATATTTTTCATCTCCATATAAAGTAATTGTAAAACTATATTGCTTATTACTCATTTTTCTTATGTTTTGATTTAATACTTTTAAATTATTATTTATTTGACAAAATTGTTCATCATATGTATATCCATTTATATCTCTTATTTCTTCCATTTATTTTATTCATTATATTTCATTTTTCTAGCGACATATTTTAAATAATTTTCTATTTGACTTAATTTGTCTAATACTTGTTTTTCTAAATTTAATTCACATAATATTCTATATTTAATTAATTCTAAATCTTCTATACTTTTTATTTTATTAAGTAAATATTTTATTTTATCAGTTTTAGGACTTAATCCTACTCTAATATCTTGTATTAATTTTTTATTATTCATGTTTATAGTATCTATTTGATTTAATTGTTTTATTGATTCAATATCTTCTTTATTTAATTCATATAATATAGATGTATTCATTGTTTTGGGGTTTTTATATAATTAATTAATTCTTTATGTATGATTATTGTTAGTTGCAAAGTTTGACTATAAGAGTGGTGGTATTTTTGAAATTTGACTTTAAAAAGTGATATTTGGTATAATTATCTCTTTAACAATGGACATAAGTTAAAGGCTTAAGGCAATTCACATTAAAGCCCACTGAGCTCGTTAAAGCCCATGTACCGTAATTGCAACCATTGTTTATGGGTACATTTTCTCTCTCAGCTATCAACAACCGCTATCAGCTATCAATTAGTAAGAGCTGTTAACTAAACAGACTCTACGAGCACTATGAAACAATGGTTGCAATTCCCCTAAAACTTTGAACATCGAGTCATTCCTCTAAAACTTTCAGATTGGCAATGCTTTGATTTTTATAAAATTGTCACTTGAAAAATACTAAAGTCCTGCAACGGCTTGGTTCTGTGTTGTTCTAGTTGCCATTATAATCCCACAATGAACATTCTTATAGGTGTGGATTGTGTGATCAATGGCTTGAGAATTTATAATTTGATGAGTGTTAGTACTGTTGGTTTTGATGCCAACATATCATTGCACTATTTCATCTTCTAACATCTTAACTCTACCTTATCAAATTAGTTGAATTTCTCATTTTTCGGTCTTTAAACTGCTAATTAGTGAACATAATATATGGCATAAATGGTAGATTGTATATATTTTTGCTTTCTTGCTGAAAAAAATGGGGTTAATTACACCGATGATCATTGAATTTGTGCTTCAAATACCATACAATGTCATAAAAGAATTTTTTTGAGCGAAAAAATACATGAGTGGAGACTCTATTAATCAAAAGTCACTATGCCTGAATTTTGATAGTTTACTCGCCAGAATGATGCATTGGATCGCCACATAAAACCCTAACCAATTAGAAAATGCTACGTATCATGCCATGTCACCATCAATTCAATGCTAGTGCCACATTAGATGCTGACATGTCATGGCACGGAAAAAAATGCAACATCAGCTAGAAATAGTGCACCCACTAAAAGAAATGGAAGCGGTGAATGCCCTGCGCTTGGAAAGAATATTTGTTTTTCCTTCAATTCACGGCACACTGACTCTATCCCATCTTCTCTAGATCAATGCATTGACTCTGGCACTGGCGACGCCAGGTGGAAAGGAAAGGGGCCAATTGCCCCCTTTATTTTTTTATTTTTTATTTTTATTTTACATGTACACATATATTAAATAAACAATTGTACTCACATAAAATTTTATTTTGACCTCCTTCTCCTAAACTTATTTTTTAATTTTAAATATAACTTATATTTTGCCCTCCCTTAATTTTAAATTCTAGCTTTGCCACTGGACTCTGGCTTTAGGTATGCTAACTATTCCTTTAGATCTACGAAAAATAGTACAGCTATTTGCATAGAAAGTCACTAAACTTATACATTAATTAATTACCAAAAAAGTAATAATTTTTTTTGGGATAATATATAAATTTTCTGCTAAATTATCATCGTTTATCAGATTTTTTTCCTAAACTAATTATATGTTAGATTAGCCCTTTAAACTTATTAAAAATATCAGATTACTCGAACTTGTTTAAAATTTAAAAAATACACCTTATACTATTGAAAATATTAAATTATCCCACTAAAATTTGTTAAAAATATCAAATTACCCTATTGTTACTGTTTAGCGCGTGTTGTTTACGTGTCAGTTATGAATTGACAAGTATTTTATAGGAGGTAATATGATATTTTCAATAAGTTAAGGGGGGTAATCTAACATGCAATTAATTCAGACGAGAAATTTGATAAATGATGATAATTTAGGGGGAAATTTTATGTATTAATCCATTTTTTATAACAAAAAGTACCTAAACTATGTAAATTTTATATAAAAAGTCATTTTGGTTGAAAAACATTTCAAACTCTTTTTTTTAAAAAAAAAACAAACAAACAAACATGCCATTCCATTTAAACTCCAAAATTTCTAAAAAATGACATGCAGCAATACAGATAAGTAAAGATCAATACAATACAACTATAAAATGACCTTACGATGAATTAATAAAGTAACTAGACTTTTACGATTTTTTTTCTAAGTAAATAAAATCAACTTCAATTCTTCCATTAAAAGAATCTATCAAATCCTAATAAAGCAAGACCAAGACTTTTCTTGCAAGTCTTTGCACCAACACTTTCTTTTTCTAAGTGTTTGCAATAAAAACAAGAAGACCATCAAATCAATTAAATTGTGGTTCTCAAGTTTCATTATATGTTATTGTCAAGCAGATATATATATATATATATATATATATATATATATATATATATATATATATATATATATATATATATATATATATATATATATATATATATCTTCCATTTTTATGATCTTCCAAGTCTTTGCTAATTTACAATCTAATATAACAAACCTCCGATGATGAAAATAATTCCGTGTCTTTTGAGGAATCTATAGGAAAAATAATTCCATCCGATCATTAAAGCAATTAACTTTATTTTTAAAAAATTGGAAAATTCTTAGGAAGCAAGCTAGAAATAGTAATTGAAATCAAACCGGTCAAACTGTAATTGAAAAACGGTCAATAATTCATACTTTTAAATGACAACGAAAACTATAAACAAATAGTTTTACTACGGTTATACATTTTAAAAATTAAAATTGAAACCAAATCAAAATCAAAACTGAATTATCGGTTTTAGTTCCAAACCGTGAGTGTATGTGTATACATCGATTTGAAAGAATTAGAAATGGTTGAAGCAAAAAAAAAATCATGAAAATGTGATAGATTCAATGATTAAAAAAGTAAGAAAAATCATGAAAATGTGATTTTCTCAAGTTTTACACTCCCCATATCCTACATCAGAAAAGCAAAGGGAGTGGCATGAGTTTATAAGTCTGAAAGCCCATCACCTTATCAATACCCAATTTGGATGGATGATCTGATTTGGTTAAGACAGATGGGTTGATATGTGTTTTTTTCTCATTTGTTTATTTCAACAGGTGACATGGCAGACGACGTGGCCTCTTCATGTGACATGGCGGTTGATGTATTGTGTCACGTCATCATTCCGGCAAGAGATTGCTGACATGGCATGCCATGTCATCGTTCCGACCAAAATCATCGCGAGAAACCGGTGAATATAACTTTTTTACAAATCAGTACTAAGTTCAGTGATACTTTCGATACAAAAAATAAATCAGTTACTTTTGGATAATAAGGTCTAAATTCAGTAATTATGGGTGAAATTAACCTATCATTGTCGACTGCATATATATCTTTTATTTTTATGATCTTCCAAGTCTCTACTAATTTAGGATGGTGAACTATAATTCCGTGACTTCTGGGGCATCCATGGGGAAAATAATTCCATCCGATCACTAAGGCAATTAATTTGAGTCCGATGGTGAACCATGATTCCGTGACTTTTGGGGTGAATATGAGGTTGGACAGGGCAGTGTTAAATTAGCATGAAAATAGAAGATATATATGTACTTGACAATAACAATATGAAACTCAAGAACCACAACTTGATTTATTTGATGGTCTTCTTGTTTTTTAATGCAAAGACTTAAAAATAGACCGTGATTGGATCAACGAGATAGGAAAAATGGATCCTCCAATATTTTTAAGTCTTTGCTAATTTGCGATGGTGAACCATAATTCCGTGACTTTTGGGGCATCCATAGGGAAAATAATTCCATCAGATCACCAAGGAAACTAATTTTAGTCTGATGGTGAACTGTAATTCCGTGACTTTTGGGGTGAAGATGAGGTTGGACAGGGAACTGTTAAATTAGCAAAGACTTGGAAAATCATGAAAATAGAAGATATATATGTACTTGACAATAACAATATGAAACTCAAGAACCACAACTTGATTTATTTGATGGTCTTCTTGTTTTTTATTGCAAAGACTTAAAAATTTTTTTGTGATTGGATGACTGGAAGAAAAAATACAAACACTCCCTAAGGGATGTCATAAGTCAGCCAACGTGCTTTTCATATGCTGGGAACTAACCACAACTTCCCACTAAAATTGCTCTTGCTATTTTGTATCTAGCCCAAATTTGCCACTAAAACTAATGAGATTATAGGCAAATAGGTAGAAATATAGATGTTAGCTGATTGAAATAACTTAAATTTGTCACATACGCATTATAAATTATTAATATGTTTTAACTCTTAAAAAAGTATTAAAATTTCTTATCGTCGGATAGCTTTTATTTGCTTATCTGAATTTTAATTATTTTGACAAGTTTATCATAATAAATTTTAATTATTTTTTCTTAAATAAGTATGCTAATTTGTTGTGTATATAAGACAAGTTTATGCGACTTCAATAAGCCTGTTATGTATTTTTTTGCTTGCTTACCTAAAATTTCATCGTTTTCAATAGAAAGTTTGGGCTGAATATATAATAATATGAACAGTTTTGGTCTAAAAATATGCTTAACGGGCAAATATGTACTATTTTTAATATTTGAGAACAATTTTTTTCTAAAAAAATATTTCGGGGCAAATATGCATTATTTTTAATATTTTATTAGACATTTTTTCAAATTCTTTAAAAATAAAATAAAAAGTTTTACTTTAGTGTTAAATATTTTTAATTTTTTTTATTTTTTCATTTTTTATAGTAAAAAGAATTTTTGAAACAAAACAAAAAAAATATTTTGATTTTACTATTGATTGGGTTTGAATTTATTCCTTTGGTAGCTGCTAATGTATCCCGTTTATAAGATTAACAATTAACTATTTAATTAATTAAAAAATAATACGTACATGTAAATTTTAATTTTTTAAATCTATTTTATTATATTATACGTCTTACTTTAATAATGTTTCAATTTTTTTTATCAATTTTTAAGGAGAACATGAAAAAAAAAAATAATAATGGGATAATAGTTAAAGCAATTCCTAAAGAGAAAATGAAAAAAAAAAATTAACAATGGGATAATATTAAATCAAGACCAAGACTTCCTTAAGTCTTTGCAATAAAAACAAGAAGACTATCAAATCAGTTAAATTGTGGTTCTTAAGTTTCATCACATTATTGTCAACTATAAATGCAGGCTGCCCACAATTGAATATATTCAATTATATATATCGATAAATTAGTTAGATTTTATATATTAGTCGAGTTTGGATATTATTGGATAATAGTGGAAATAAGTCGAGTTCGAATTTAGTCGCATTTGAATATCAATAAATTTACAATGGGATAATACTTAAAGAAAGACCAAGACTTCCTTAAGTCTTTGCAATAAAAACAAGAAGACCATCGAATCAATTAAATTGTGGTTCTTTCTTAAGTTTCATCAGTTCCTAAAGAAAAAATGAATATATATATATATATATATATATATATATATATATATATATATATATATATATATATATATATATATATATATATATATATATATATATATATATATATATATAACACAATGGGATAATACTTAAAGCAAGACCAAGACTTCCTTAAGTCTTTGAAATAAAAACAAGAAGACCATCAAATTAATTAAATCGTGGTTCTTTCTTAAGTTTCATCAATTCCTAAAGAGAAAATGAAATACATACATAGCATCAATTTCACCCACAGTCACTCAACTTTCGTCAAATTACCCAAAAGTAACGGAATTATTTTTTGACATAAATGTCATTGAACTTATCACATATTTGCATAAAAGTTACGATCACCGGATTCCGGCGATGACCCTGCCGAATTGATGACATAGCGCGCCATGTCATATCTCTGGACACACGTGGCACGTTCTACGCTTGCGTCAATTTCAGCTACGGTCACTGAATTTACAATTTATTACCCAAAAGTAACTGATTTATTTTTTATGACTTAAATGTCACTGAACTTGTCATCTTTTTTCAAAATAGTCATTTTGACCGGACACACATGGAGATAGGAGTGAACAAATTTCGGTTCAAACCGAAAAATCAAACCAAATCTGATTTTTTAATTTGGTTCGATTTTTAATTTTTCGGTTCGGTTTTGAATTTTGAAAATTTTTGGTTTTCTGTTCGGTTTTTGAAGGAAAAACAATAAAAAAATCAAACCGAACCAAAATTGTATATAATTATATAATTTTTTGAATTTTTTAATTGTAATTATTTTGTACATGTAAATTATCTTATTTTGAGTTGTAAATTATATATCAATTATTAATATCTATTTTTTATGTGATAATTTGAAATTTTGACTATTAAATTAAAAATCAATTAAATGAAAAAAAATTATTTAACGATTTTGTTGTATTATTTATTATATATTTTGGGATTGTATTTTTAATTTGAACTTTTATTTTGTACAATTTAGATGTTTTTACTTTAGTATAATATGGTTTATAATTTTGTATAATTTTTAGACACAGTTTTTTAATTTTTTTAAAATAGTTTTAATTTTCAGTTTTTCGGTTAACCAAACCAAACCGACCGAAAATTTTTGTTTGGTTTGAATTTTGTTATTTTATAATTTCGGTTTAATTTGGTTAATTAAAATCTTAAAAGTTTGGTTTTCGATTATTTCGATTCGGTTCGATTATTGATCAAAACCGACCGTTGCACATGGCTACATGGAGATTGATTTATTGTCAGGTCATCAGCTATGACACATTAGCTATGGACGTTATTAGCTATGGACACACATAAATTGCTGATGTATCAAATATAACACATTAGCTGATGAAGGTGATTTGGCTACTGACATGTCAAGTATGAAATATTAACTTATGATGTGATAATAAATAAATTATTATGAGTATCCGGTCAAGATGACAAGTTCAATGATATTTAAGTCATGAAAAATAAGTCAGTTACTTTTGGATGATAAATTGTAAGTTCAGTGACCGTAACTGAAATTGACTCAAACGTGGAACGTGCCACGTGTGTCCAGACATATGACGTAGCGTGTCATGTCATCAATCCGGCAAGGGTCATCGCCAAAATCCGGTGATCATGATTTTTATGCAAATATGTGATAAGTTCAGTGACATTTATGTCATAAAAAATAATTCCGTTACTTTTGGGTTTGAGTAACCGTTTATATATATATATATATATATATATATATATATATATATATATATATATATATATATATATATATATATATATATATATATATATATATATATATATATATATATATATAATGGGATAATACTTAAAGCAAGACCAAGACTTCCTTTAAGTCTTTGAAATAAAAACAAGAAGACCATCAAATCAGTTAAATTGTGGTTCATAAGTTTCATCATGTTATTGTCAAGTATAAATGCAGGGTGACCACGGGTTACATTCAAACCAAAAAACTGGCTAATCGAATTATGGTGATTTATTCATCATTTTAAATTATAATTAATGAAAACTGTAAAACGATAGCTTTGTTTCATTTATAATCAAAACCAAACTAGAACCAAAATTTAATAGTCCATTTCAGTTAGCTATGAATGTATGCAGATATATCATAGAATCATTATTTATTTATTTATTTATGCTATTGTTTTGGCTTTAATGATACAATTTAATGTAATACTTGATTAAGTAACTATCTTAAATATTAAAAAGTAAATAATGAAGAAATTAACATCTTTTTGTAATCTAATTTGTTTAAAAATTAAAATCAAAACCAAACTAGAATCAAAATTGAAGAGTCTGTTTTAGTTAACTATGAGTGTATGTAGATATATCATAGAATCGTTTTAAAAAATAAAGGTAAGAGCCTAAATGAGATTTGATTTTTCTATGCCTGAAAGAATATACAGGCAACTTAATTTCTATTTTTTTAGATATTAATTAAGCTCAATTATTTTAAAATAACTTTTTAATTTTTCTAAAAGAAGTTCGAAATTTATATAATCATTAATATCCAATTTTTAACGTTTAAAATGGAATCTTTTATTTATTTGGTTTTGATGATACAATTAATTTGTCATATTGTTTTAGTGCTTTGAGATTTATTTATTATTTTTTAATTTTTAACAGAGAAAGAGTACAAAATTTCTCAACATTTTGTAGTGACGAATATATGGAATAAAATCTCTATCTATTTTGTTTTATCCACCAGAATTTATTTAAAAATAAAATAAAAAAGTTATTTTGGAAATTTGTATGAGGTCAAAGTGAACCAATCCTTACTCTAATATTGCTTATGTCTTTCTTCAATAATTAATGTTTTCATCAGAAGCAATCAAAGCCATAGAATTTCCAACATAATTGGAAAATGAAATCAAGATGATGAAATTTCTAAAGGATGTAAAATCATTCCACGATATCAATTCCCCCACACTATAAATTGAGGGTTCTTCCTCTATATTCATTACAATCATCAACTGTTTACATATTATTTATGAAAATGCAAATGAGTCCCTTTGTTTTGCTTTGGTGGCTTCTCATCTGGGCAATCTTTGCTGTTGGTTGCAGCTTTACTGGGTGCATTCAGAGGGAGAGAGATGCTCTTCTCAGCTTCAAATTCCATCTCACTCATCCTTCAAATCGACTAGCAGATTGGACTGCCAATGGAGACTGTTGCAATTGGACTGGAGTTGTTTGCCACAACATTACTTCTCATGTTCTTCAGCTCCATCTTCGCACACTTTCTCTTGCTGAATATTTTGGTCCCGTTGATCAAGATGATTATGATTATAAAGAATATGAGAAGTATTATGAGAAGTCCGCATTGGGTGAAAAGGTGAGTTCTTCTTTGGCTGAGTTGAAACATTTGAGATATTTGGACCTTAGCAATAATTATTTTGTAGGAACGATTCCTACATTCCTTGCTTCCATGGGGAGTTTAAGATATCTTAACCTCTCTGATGCTGGATTTGGAGGAACAATTCCTCCTCAACTTGGAAATCTCTCCAATTTGCACTATCTTAATCTTCGAAGAGTTATTGATAATGTTGAGAATTTAGAATGGATTTCTGGTCTTTCTTCTTTAGAATTTCTTGATCTGAGTTATGCAAACTTTAGTCAATCATTTGATTGGGTGAAGTTCATGAATTCACTCCCTTCTTTGGTTGAATTGCACTTGTCAGTTTGCCAATTTCCACGTTTTAGTCCTCTCAATCTCAACTTTTCTTCTCTTTCCATCCTTGATCTGTCATGGAATTTTTTTGGAGGTCCAATTCCAAATGTTCTTCAAAATATGACTTATCTCCTCAGGGAACTTGATTTGTCATACAATCTTTTCAATTCTTCTATACCCAGTTGGTTATACAGTCTCAGCCATTTACAAAATCTCAACCTCGGATACAATAACTTGCAAGGTCAAATTTCAAGTGCCATTGGAAACTTGACTTCTCTCGTTAGCCTTGACTTGTCAAAAAATAATGAACTTGAATTTGAACAAGGAATTCCAGAATCATTTCAAAATTTTTGCAACTTGAGGTCACTTAATCTGTTAAATGTCAAAATAAACCAGGAAATAAATAATTTTCTTGAAATTTTGTCATTGCGATGTGTTTCAAATGAGCTTGAATTATTGGAATTGGGTTATTGTAATCTGTCTGGTCATTTGACAGATCATCTTGGCCATTTTAAGACTTTAAAGTCCCTTGAACTTGAGGGTAATTTGATCCAGGGACCAATACCAAGATCCTTAAAACATCTTTGCAATTTGAGGTCATTAAATTTAGGTGGGGTCAAATTGGGCCAAGAGATAAATGATGTCCAAGAAATTCTATCATCGGGATGCATCTCATATGAGCTACAATCATTAATATTGAGAGATTGTCAATTATCAGGTCATTTGAGCGATGGTCTTGGCCAATTAAAGAATCTTAGTACCCTTGATCTTTTTGAAAATTCCATCTTTGGTCCAATCCCATTATCTTTGGGAGAAATGACTTCCTTGAATTCATTGTTACTTAATAGTAACAAACTGAATGGAAGTCTTCCTGTATCTCTTGGACAACTTACAAAATTGAAGGTATTAGATATCTCAGATAATTTATTGGAGGGTGAGGTTTCTCAACTTCACTTTGCAAATCTCAAAATGCTGGTTTCTCTTTGTGCATCTGAGATGGGAAAGAACATTGCATTGAAAGTTAGCCCCGATTGGATTCCTCCTCATCAACTTGGACGCCTAGAATTAAGATCTTGGCATGTTGGACCTCAATTTCCATTATGGCTTCATTCATTACAGCAGTTATCTTATCTAGATCTATCTAACTCAGGAATCTCAAGTTCAATCCCTATTTGGTTTTGGGATAATTTTTCTTCTCAATATCAAATTTTAAACTTTTCACATAACCAAATGCATGGATCCATTCCAAATATACTTTCTTGTCTTCCTTCCTCCATAATAGATTTGAGTTCTAATCATTTTAGTGGTCCAGTCCCTTCCTTCTCCCCAAGTCTAAATGCACTAGATCTCTCCAAAAATTCATTTTCGGGGTCTATATCCAACTTCTTATGTCATAACAAGCATAAGGTAAAAGATATGGAATTTCTTAATCTTGGAGAAAATCTTTTGTCCGATGAGATACCGGATTGCTGGATGAGTTGGAAAAATTTGGCAGTCATAAAATTGAGCAACAACAAATTTAGTGGAGCTATTCCCAACTCCATTGGAACTAGTAGCTTCCTTGAGTCGCTTTCTCTTCATGGTAACAATCTCTCAGGTGTCATTCCACTATCAGTTGCAAATTGTATAAATCTAGTCACACTTGATGTTAGTGATAACAGATTGATTGGAAATATTCCGACATGGATTGGAGATAGATTTTCAAGGTTGATGATTTTGAAATTACGTGCAAATAAATTTGACGGTGGCATTCCTAATGAGTTGTGTCATGTAGCTTCATTGCATATCTTGGACCTTGCTAAATATAATTTCTCTGGTACAATACCTAGATGCTTCTACAACTTCACTGCAATGGCCATAAAAAATGATTCTATGGGTAGCTATAAATTTGCTGTTAGTGGTCCAGCTGGTTTATTCATTGAGAGCACTTTAGTGGTGACAAAGGGGAAAGTTATGGAGTACAGCACCATTCTTGTATTTGTAAGAAGCATAGACCTTTCTCATAACAATTTATCTGGAGAGATTCCAAAAGAAATAATAAGACTTGCAGGATTGCAGTCGCTGAATCTTTCACAAAATGCTTTGGGTGGAGGAATTCCCAAGAATATAGGAGCTATGAAATCACTGGAAACTCTTGATTTTTCCCAAAACCAAATTTTTGGTGAAATTCCTCCAATCATCTCAAGTTTAACATTTTTGAATCATTTGAACCTATCCAACAATAAATTATGGGGAAAAATTCCTACGAGCACTCAATTGCAGAGTTTTGATTCTTCTAGTTTCTTTGGCAATGATCTTTGTGGGCCTCCGATGACCAACAATTGTAGTGCAAGTGGTCCATCTGATTCCAACATCAAGAAAGCTGGACAAAAAGATTACGGCAATGAAACTCAAATGGTGGATTGGTTCGGCTTCTATGTAAGCATTGCTCCTGGATTCGTGGTTGGATTTTGGGGTGTAATGGGTCCTCTTGTTTTCAATAGACAATGGAGGCGTTTATACTTCAACTTCTTAGGCCACATGTGGAACAAGTTTTGGGTTTGGTTTCATGTATATGTTTTCAGAATTTTCAAAGGTGATGGTACTTAGAGTAAGCAATGTGTCTCTTGTTATTCATATGTAGTAAAAATAAGAGTTTTCAAAGGTACTTAGAATGCAATGTGTCTTCCTGTAATACATATCTAGAGTAATAATTTAGAAGGTATGTTGTGTTCCCAGTTTTACATATTATAATATACAGTTGTAATACCAAGTGAAATATAATTAACCATTAAGGATTTTATTTTATTCATTGATTAATTAAATGTGTCGGAGTTAATAAAAAGTGAAACGTATTCAGTATCATTGAATATAAAACTAGCACTAAATATCTCCTTGATTTTCTGTTCTTCAGTTGTTTGTAATGCCTATATAATTGCATCTTTGGGCTATCAATAAAAACAGAGCAAGCATGCAGTAAATTTCCAGATTTTATTTTGGCCACCAAGTGTTTGTTTTATTGCCTCTTTCACCTTGTTCGTCATTTCTCTGGTTTTTGTTTGTTACATTTGCAACATGACAGGTCCAGGAGGAATATGAACTTTCATTGAGAACTCTAAATATTTTAATAAGCCACACATTGAATGGTTCGTTTTAATGCTCTACAGATTGCAACAGATCCAAGAGGAACTTTCTAATGACAGTTGTAGATTGGTTTGGCTGATTACTATTTCTATCAAATGTGAAAATATACACATGTATTTACATTTGTGACACTTGCAAAGAGGGAAAGGTAAAAATGGGATATGAACTGATTGGATAAAAAGAAAAATTGAGTTGTCCTAATACTTACATTTGTGACACTCACAAAGAGGGAAAGGTAAAAATGGGATATGAACCAATATGGCAACTTATGTGATTTTTATTATTATTATCTTTTTGTTGAAGGTGATGATATCATAAATTTTATAATTTGGAGAAAGAGTGAAACTGTTGAAATTCTACTCTATGTCAAAGTCCGTAGAACAGTCAATGTCAAATGGGGCATAACCAGGAAAGACTAACAAAGTGTAGATAACTTATTCACCTCAGACGTTTACACAACGCTTTCAAATATTATAAGTGCAACGGACTACATTTTAGTACAGACCAGACCACTGGCATATTTTTCCAACCAGGAAATGAAACTATGGTTTTAGTGATGTTGACGTGAGCTGTATATGTGTGAGCTGTATATTTTCTATATAGGAATAGCTGATATCACGTGATTTGTATTTTCTTATATAGGAAGTTTTTAGGTGCCTTAGATTTAGCTTATTTCCTATATTATCTCTTATCATTCATGTACAAAGAAGTATTGCACAGCAGTAAAATAACGAAGGAGAAACCTTCTTACTTCAATTCTAAACCTCTTCTTCTATGTTTTATCATGGTATCAGAGCAAAGATCCCAGAATTATCTGTGGTATTGTTTTACCCAAACATAAACCTAGAAAACGCATAAACATATCACGAGGAGATGAATACTTAGACTGGCTTGGTGGATGTTAAGCAGACGAACAAATACTCCACAACAAACACTCTTGAAGACTTAACGGCTAAGATGAATCAGATCTTGACTCAAATCCCGATAGTAACAAACGACAATGCTGCTGCACAGATTGAAATCAAACTTGATCGAAAGAATTATGCCTTATGGTCTCAAGTGGTTGAGATGTATATCATGGGCAAAGATAAAATAGGCTACATAACAGGTGATTATCCACAACTTGATCCTACTGCTCCAACGTTCGAAAAATGGCAAATAGAGAATGCTATTGTGAAGGGATGGTTGATCAACTCAATGGACCCATGTTTGATTAGCAATTTTATCAGCTTCCCAACTGCCAAACAGGTATGGAATTCAATAGCCATCACTTTTTTCGATGGAACAGATGCATCTCAAGTTTATGATTTGAAGAGACGTGTGTCTAGAGTGAAACAAGACAAGGGATTCATTGAAACATACTATAATACTCTCCAAGGTTTATGGAGGGAGATAGATTTTCGTCACCCCAACCCAATGCAGTGTGCTAGAGACATAGAAAAATATAATACTCTTGTACAAAAAGATATAGTTTATATTTTTCTAGATGGCTTAGATGAAATACTTGATAAAGTTCGGAGTGATGTATTGCAGATGCAGCCTTTTCCCACTGTTGTACAGGCCTATGGTTATGTTCGAAGAGAAGATATGAGACAATCAGTCATGTTAACAGAAACACCTGCAGCTGCGGTTATGGCATCTAAAAGTGTCAAAAATGATCAGTAATTACCTAAACTACAAATGGAGAAACAACTGGGGAAACCAAATGCCACTATGAAAAATAAAGGTCGAACTGAAGGAGAAGGCTGCTCACATTGTGGGAATATAAAACACACTTGTGACACTTGTTTCAAGTTGCACGGATACCCAGAATGGTGGAATAAACTCAAAGCAAAGAAAAAAGAAGAAACTACAAATGGAACAGGACGAGCGGCGATGGTGGAAGCTGAACCCCACTTATCTCTTCTATCAACAGGTGACTCATACAACCTTAGCAAATAAGGTAATAGCTCTGTTTTTCATGTATCAAATAAACATGATTATGGTGGCTGGATAGCGGACTCAGGTGCGATGGACCACATGACCTTTTGCCAAAATGATTTTGTGGAGATCACAAGACCAAGACGGAGCAATATAGTCAATGCTAATGGCATTACGTATCCAGTGACTGACGCTGGAAAAGTGACCTTAACTCCATTTCTCTCTTTACCAAACACACTACTTGTTCCTTCTCTTTCAAATAAATTATTATCAGTAGGGCAAGTAACAGAGGAACTGAATTGTGTAGCTCTAATGTATCCATCTTTTTGCTTATTTTAGGATATTCTCACGAAGATCATTGGGCATGGTACTAAGAAAGAGCGGTTATACTACATGGATGATTTTAGCTCAGCAATAGTCAATAATGTTAATCATTCATCTCACACCAAAGAAAAACAGATTTGGCTATGGCATCAACGACTGGGTCACCCGTCATTTGGTTATATGAAGTATTTGTTTACTCATTTTTTTCAGATTTGAATTATTCAGACTTTAAATGTGACACTTGCATTTTGGCTAATAGTCATCGTGTATTGTTCCCTGTTAATTCAAATAAAAGTGATGTTCCTTTTGAGTTAATTCACTTAGATGTATGAGGACCCTCTCCTATTACATCTAGTTCGGGTGTACGTTGGTTCTTTACTTTTGCGGATGATTGCACTCGTATAACCTGGTTATATTTGTTGCAGTATAAGAATGAGGTATTTGGTGTGTTCCGACCTTTTCATGCAATGGTTAAGAATCAAATCACTGCCAAGATTCAGACTCCCAGATCTGATAATGGAAGAGAATATATCAATCAAGAGTTTTAGACTTATTTTCAATCACATGGACTGCTTCATGAAACCTCTTGTACGCGTACACCTCAACAGAATGGAGTCGTAGAGCGAAAGAATAGACATATACTTGAAACTGGACGTGCACTGTTAATTGGGTTAAGAGTACCAAGTCGACATTGGGATGATGCTGTTGTAACTGCAGTCTACTTACTAAATCGGATGCCCTCTAGAATTCTAGAATTTAAAACCCCATTGAAAATGTTAGCTACTCATGTAAACTTACCGTTTGTCTTGCTTTTTCCTCCACGTGTATTTGGATGTGTTTCATTTGTCCACATGCACAAAGATCAAAGATTTAAAATTGATCTCTATGCTATTTGATACATCTTCTTAGGTTATAGAACTACTCTGTGCTATTCGATACGTCTTCTTGGGTTATAGAACTACAAAGAAGGGTTATCGATGTTATGATCCTTTCACCAGGCGTACCTATATCACCATGGATGTCACTTTCTTGGAATCCAAGAATTTTTACTCCTTGCCAGCATTAAATTCTCATCTTCAGGGGGAGCTATGGGAAGAACAAAATTGGTGGGAATGTTCCAAGTATGAAGGAATGGGAAATGCAGATGCAGAAAAGAGTAGAGTCAAAGATGCAATCATCCAAGAAATTATATCAGGTGAAAGTACAGAAGTATTAGGTGCGAGTATAGAAGAAAGAGCTAATATCCAAGACGATCTGGAGCACAAATTTGAATCAAGTAGTGAACCGACCCCTCTTCATGTACCCGATAATGAGAATTTTCCTGGGGATATCCATGAGGTAAGTCCATACTCACCCTCTAGTGTTGTTTTAGATACTCCTACTGGTTATCACTTACCTTTTAGGCATAATAGAGGGAAGGCCCCAGATCGGTATTCTCCAGACATTGAAGGGAGGTAATCAAGATATCCTATTGCCAATCATGTGATAACAGAAAGGTTGTCTAATTCTCTAAAAGGGTTTGCAAAAAATCTATCAGCTCACCACATACCTCATGGAGTTTAAGAGGCTTTAACAGACCTGAAATGGCTTTAAGCAATCAAAGATGAGATGGAAGCACTACATAAGAATCAGACATGGGACCTTGTATGGTTACCAAAAGGGAAGAAAACAGTTGGATGTAAATGGGTTTTCTTTATCAAGTATAAGGCCGATGGGAACGTTGAAAGATATAAGACAAGATTGGTAGCAAAGGGTTACACTCAGACATATGGTGTTGACTATCAAAAAACCTTTTCTCCAGTAGCAAAGCTCAATACCATTAGAGTTTTGATATCTCTAGCAGCAAATCTTGATTGGCCTCTACATCAATTTGAAGTAAAAAATGCTTTCCCATATGAAGATCTTGAAGAGGAAGTTTACATGGATGTTCATCAGGTTACATCACTACTCCTCATAATGAGGTTGTGTGTAAATTAAATCGAGCTTTGTATGGACTAAAGCAATCACCTCGTGCATGGTTTGGTCGCTTTAGTCTAGCAATAAAAAATATGGGTTTTGTCAAAGTAACTCTGATCATACTCTTTTCTTAAAGCAACGACAAGGGAAGGTAACAGCTCTCATAATCTATATGGATGACATGATAATCACAGAAGATGATGAAGAAGAAATCTCGAAGCTACAAAAGCAATTGAGCACCGAATTTGAAATGAAGAATTTAAGAGGTTTGAAATATTTTTTAGGTATCAAAGTAGCCAGATCAAGACAAGGAATATTTCTTTCCCAAAGGAAATATGTATTAGATTTATTGGCTGAAGTAGGGATGATGGATTGTAGACCAGCGGAGACACCGATTGTTCAGAACCTTAAGCTTAGAAAACATCCAGATCAAGTACCGACGAGTAAGGAGAGATTCCAATGTCTGCTGGGAAAACTCATTTATTTATCTCATACTCGACCGGATATCACATACACAGTTAGTGTAGTGAGCCGGTTTATACACAATCCTAGTGAAGATCATATGGGGATGGTAGTTCGAATTCTTCGCTACTTAAAATCTGCCTCAAGAAAAGGGTTGTTTTCTAAGAATAACCACCTGAATGTTGATGGGTACACTGATGCAGATTGGGCAGGTGACATATCAGACAAGAGATCAACCTCTGGATATTTCACATTTGAGGGTGGAAATCTAGTGACTTGGAGAAGCAAAAAGCAGAAAGTGGTGGCTTTGTTTAGCGCTGAAGCAGAGTTTAGAGGGATATCTAAGGGATTGTGTGAGTTTCTTTGGCTCAGAAGGCTATTAAGAGAAATCGATTTTGACTCCAATACTGGAATGAGATTGTTTTATGACTATAAAGCAGCAATTGCAATTGCTCAAAATCCAGTCCAACATGATTGTACAAAGCATGTTGAGGTGGATAGGCATTTCATTAAACAAAATCTTGAGGCAAAAATCATTAAGTTTCCGTTTGTTAAATTAGAAGGCCAGCTTGCTGATATGTTGACGAAAGTCGTTTCAAGCAAAAGTTTCCACAGCTCACTAGACAAGTTGGGCATTAGAGATATATTTGCACCAACTTAAGGGGGAGTGTTGACGTGAGCTGTATATGTGTGAGCTGTATATTTTCTATATAGGAATAGCTGATATTACGTGCTTTGTATTTTCTTATACAGGAAGTTTTTAGGTGCCTTAGATTTAGCTTATTTCCTATATTATCTCTTATTATTCATGTATAAAGACGGATTATTGCACAACAGTAAAATAACGAAGGAGAAACCTTCTTACTTTAATTCTAAACTTCTTTTTCTATGTTTTATCAAGTGATTTTCAAGCCAAAAAAATCCTTTGATTGAGATGAATGGTTACAAGAAAACAAAATAATTAATTAAAACAAAATTTGCAGGCCTTTCGCCCTCTGACCACCTCCATCGGAATATTGCCTAAAAAAAACAATAGTCAACACAGCGGATCTTCCCTTCTGGTTTTACAATGACTATCCTCTATTGCCTTGGTTCATGCTTTCATGTAATTATATGTAACATTCTAAAGCTAAAATCACCTTCCTACTATCTGACGCTATATTTATCAGATCACACACTTGAACATCCTGGGTTGTAAAACTGTGATCAAAACCGAGCCTTTCGTTTTCGAGCAGTGTATTTTGTGTCTGCCCTTACCTTTTTTGCTCATTTGCTCCTTTTTCCTCAATACCCATACATCGTTTATTTCTCATTTGCTCCTTTTTCCTCAGTACCCATTCTCCGCCCTTACCTTTTTTGGTTACCTTTTGCATTTTCTTGTTAGAGATAATGCAAAAATCTATTACGTGTCTATTGGTTTTTACTTGGTCAATAAATTAGCTATTAGAGTCCTAGTCTAAATGTGTTTTTTAGTAGTTATCTTAAAGATAGTTTGTCTCATTGTGGGTATGTTCCTTCTTTTACCTAGTTTTAGTTATCTTTTCAGTTGTATTTAATATGACTTTCAGTTCAATAAAAGTGTATAAAATTGATCAATCAATTGTTGTATACTTGCCTCTGTTTTTCTTTTCTAAACTCTTTTATCCCTAACATGTGGTATCAGAGCATGGTTTGATCATGGGTTTGTGAAAAAAAAATTGAGAGAAAACAAGTGAGTATCCATAGTATAATTGCCTCAAACTTGTCCTTTAACCTCACCTCTCATTTTCACAGGAGAAAATTGTATCCATGTGTATAGCTATAGGAATAATTGCTATTTTATCTTGAACATCCATTAATGCTAAATTTATTTTTACATATTTACTAATTGTATGTGTCTGTCCTGAATAATCTAAAAACTCATAATTTTCATCTAGAGTATATTTTACGAATGAAGATACTAAACTTTATTAATATGACTTTTTGCTGCTCCAGTATCTATTAAAGTTTTTAATAATTTTCACTCTCCTCTAATATCTAACTCTGTTTCTATATAATATTGTTTTGCTTCTATTGTTGCTCGTAAATCAATACTTCTTCTGGATTGATTATGTATTTTTCCTTGTTCATCTAGTAATAATACATTATTTCATTTTGATTGATTTTCTCTTGAACTTTCTCCTGATGATATTAATAATTTTTCTCCTATATGTTGTATTCTTGGTATAATTCCTATATTTTTATTTCTTTATCTTAAATCCATTGTTAATTCATCTAAAATTGTCATACTTGATGGTGTTAATTGTCTTGGTGGTATATATTCTATTAAATCTGAAAATGTATCATCAATATCAACTTGTAATCATATATTAGTTTTTTGTAATTTTTTATGATGACTTGTAGTGAATGCATATATTATTCTGTAAGTTATAGAAAATACCTTAGATCCACTTGTCATTTCTATCCTATGTAATTTATAATATAAATTAAGTGCTTGATCTATATTTTTATCTTGTAAACTTACTGAAAAATCTGGTATTATTGTGAACTTCAATTTTTTATATACTAAATTTCCTGATACAGCTCCTAATAGGGCATCTATTGGATCATTTAGTATTCTATCATCCATGCAAAATAGTTGAATAGGACTATCTATTCCTTGTCTAAAATGTGCTTTAATAATTATTTGTATTGCTCCTAAATATAGATTTTTATATCTATTTTTATCTGGTAGTTTTGCTAAAGTTTTATTTATTTCATCTTTATTTATTAATGGTATTACTGTATTTCCTTTAGCTTGATATATATCTATTGTAGATTCATAGTGTTTTGCAATATAAGTTGCTTTAACTAATCTATTAAACCATATTCTTTTAAATATATCTTCTTCTCTAATATTTAATCTATGATTATTTGGTTGGCCAAATTTTTCTTCATCAAATGTTTTATTATAACTAAAAATATTGTTATTATCTATAATCTCATGATCTTCATTTTCTGATGTCATTTTATTTGGTATATATTATTTTTATATTATCCTTTATTTTTCAATTTCCACTTCAGACTCAACTTCAGAATTTGACTCTGTTTTACTGTCGAATTCAGAATAATTATCTGAAATATTACTATAAGTATTATATTGAGAATCTATTTCATATATACTTTCATTTTCTGATAGTTCACTATTTTCTATTGGTTCATAATTCTGTTCTATCAAATCTTCATATATTCTGTAGGCTTTATGATTTTCTTTATTTTTTCTTTTAGGAAATTCATTTGCATAATGTCTTTTTTCTTTACATATCCAACAAGTGCATGTTTTAGAATTTTTCTTACTGTATTTAAAATTTTTCCTAAAATATTTTCCTTTTTTAAACTTTTCTCTTTTAAAAGGTTTAAATTTTCCTTTATAAAAACTTTTATATTTTGGCTTATAATTTTTTCTTTTTGACAAGTTATACTTATTATATTTTTTATATCTTTTATGTTTTGTATAACATCCCCAATGTGTAGGTTCTGCTAAAATTGGACAAAATAATCTTTTATTAATTGCTTTTCTTAATTTTCTATTTTTATATGCTTGATTACACATTTCATTTATCCTGTTAAATATATAATTTTGATAAGTTCCTAATGTTCCTTCTAATATTTCATTTTTATTTTGTATTTCATTGAATAACTTAAATCCCCATGGTTTTGGTAATTTTGTTACATAAGATTGTTTTAGTAATTTAATTTCTGCTCTTTGTAATATATCTATTTTTGCTATATTATAATAATAGTTATTAAATTCATATGTATATTGTTTTAGATAACATATATTACATATTGTTAAATTTAGTATTTTCCATAAATTTTCTTGTCCAAATTTTTTTAATGATTATGTATGATCTAGCCAATGTTTCCCCAAAAATTCTCCTTTTATTGTTAATTCAAATCTTTGTAAAAGATCTTTTATTGTGTCTGTTGCTGTAAAATTTTTGTTATTATATCCATATTTTATCATTTGTCTATCTTCCAATCGTATTGCATTCCACCATTTTTCTACATTTTCAGTAAATGTACCAATTAAAAAATTACTAGCCCTTTGTAAATCATATCCGTATAATAAGATTGCTAAATTATTCATTTTTATCCATTTTTCAATTTCTTTCTGTATATCTTCTTTACAATTTATATCTAATAATACTCAATTTGGATAAACAAGTTCTATTTCAGATGCTTTTACTGAAAATTTTTAATTATTATACATTGATCTTTGTCTAGGATTTTTTCGTCTACTTCTTTCATACTCTCTTATATCCATATTATTAGCCATTATATTTTCTTCAGTTTCATTTACCGTTCTAGAATATTCTCCTGTTTCTACTTTTGTTTGAGTAGTTGTTGGATTAGTATTCATTTTTAAATTTTCTAAATTATAAGTTAAATTTAACATATCGTTTTCAGTTATTGCATTTTCTTCATATAACTTTAATTCTTCTTCTATTGTCAGCATATGTGTTTTTATTGTTACTAATCCTTGTGTATGCTCTTTTTCTTTTCCTTTTTCTATATTTTCTACTCTATTTTTTAATTTTGTTACTTCTTCTTTTATATCAGTTAGCATATTAAATATTTTATCCATTTTTTTAGTACTTTCTTGTTTAGGTTTTTTAAATACAATTGATGGTAAAGTTAAACTTCTTTCTCCATATTTTTCATCTCCATATAAAGTAATTGTAAAACTATATTGCTTATTACTCATTTTTCTTATGTTTTGATTTAATACTTTTAAATTATTATTTATTTGACAAAATTGTTCATCATATGTATATCCATTTATATCTCTTATTTCTTCCATTTATTTTATTCATTATATTTCATTTTTCTAGCGACATATTTTAAATAATTTTCTATTTGACTTAATTTGTCTAATACTTGTTTTTCTAAATTTAATTCACATAATATTCTATATTTAATTAATTCTAAATCTTCTATACTTTTTATTTTATTAAGTAAATATTTTATTTTATCAGTTTTAGGACTTAATCCTACTCTAATATCTTGTATTAATTTTTTATTATTCATGTTTATAGTATCTATTTGATTTAATTTTTTTATTGATTCAATATCTTCTTTATTTAATTCATATAATATAGATGTATTCATTGTTTTGGGGTTTTTATATAATTAATTAATTATTTATGTATGATTATTGTTAGTTGCAAAGTTTGACTATAAGAGTGGTGGTATTTTTGAAATTTGACTTTAAAAAGTGGTATTTGGTATAATTATCTCTTTAACAATGGACATAAGTTAAAGGCTTAAGGCAATTCACATTAAAGCCCACTGAGCTCGTTAAAGCCCATGTACCGTAATTGCAACCATTGTTTATGGGTACATTTTCTCTCTCAGCTATCAACAACCGCTATCAGCTATCAATTAGTAAGAGCTGTTAACTAAACAGACTCTACGAGCACTATGAAACAATGGTTGCAATTCCCCTAAAACTTTGAACATCGAGTCATTCCTCTAAAACTTTCTGATTGGCAATGCTTTGATTTTTATAAAATTGTCACTTGAAAAATACTAAAGTCCTGCAACGGCTTGGTTCTGTGTTGTTCTAGTTGCCATTATAATCCCACAATGAACATTCTTATAGGTGTGGATTGTGTGATCAATGGCTTGAGAATTTATAATTTGATGAGTGTTAGTACTGTTGGTTTTGATGCCAACATATCATTGCACTATTTCATCTTCTAACATCTTAACTCTACCTTATCAAATTAGTTGAATTTCTCATTTTTCGGTCTTTAAACTGCTAATTAGTGAACATAATATATGGCATAAATGGTAGATTGTATATATTTTTGCTTTCTTGCTGAAAAAAATGGGGTTAATTACACCGATGATCATTGAATTTGTGCTTCAAATACCATACAATGTCATAAAAGAAATTTTTTGAGCTGAAAAATACATGAGCGGAGACTATTAATCAAGAGTCACTATGCCTGAATTTTGATAGTTTACTCGCCGGAATGATGCATTGGATCGCCACATAAAACCCTAACCAATCAGAAAATGCTACATATCATGCCATGTCACCATCAATTCAATGCTAGTGCCATGTCAGATGCTGACATGTCATGGCACGGAAAAAAAAATGCCACATCAGCTAGAAATAGTGCACCCACTAAAAGAAATGGAAGCGGTGAATGCCCTGCTCTTGGAAAGAATATATGTTTTTCCTTCAATTCACGGTACACTGACTCTATCCCATCTTCTCTAGATCAACGCATTGACTCTGGCACTGGGACGCCAGGTGGAAAGGACGGGGGCAATGCCCCCTTATTTTTTATTTTTTATTTTTATTTTACATGCACATATATATTAAATAAACAATTGTACTCACATAAAATTTTATTTTGATCATTCTCCTATACTTATTTTTTAATTTTAAATATAATTTATATTTTGCCTCCCCCCCTTAATTTTAAATTCTAGCTTCACCACTGGACTCTGGCTTTAGGTATGCTAACTATTTCGTTAGATCTACAAAAAATAGTACATTATCTAATTGCATAGAAAGTCACTGAACTTATACATTAATTAATTACCAAAAAAGTAATAATTTTTTTTTGGGATAATATATAAATTTTCTGTAAATTATCATCGTTTATTGGATTTTTTCCCTAAACTAATTGTATGTTACATTAGTCCCTTGAATTTATTAAAAATATCAGATTAACTACTTGAATTTATTTAAAATTTAAAAAATACACCTTATACTATTGAAAATATTAAATTATCCTACTAAAATTTGTTAAAAAATATCAAATTAACCTATTGTTATTGTTTGACGCGTGTTTTTTACGTGTCAGTTATGAATTGACAAGTGTTTTATATGGGATAATATGATATTTTCAATAAGTTAAGGGGGGTAATCTAATATGCAATTAATTTAGAAGAGAAATCTGATAAATGATGATAATTTAGGAAAAAAATTTATATATTAATCCATTTTTTTTATAACAAAAAGTACCTAAACTATGTAAATTTTATATAAAAAGTCATTTTGGTTGAAGAACATTTCAAACTCTTTAAAAAAAAAAAAAACCAAACATGCCATTCCATTTAAACTCCAAAATTTCTAAAAAATGACATGCAGCAATACAGATAAGTAAAGATCGATACAATACAACTATAAAATGACCTTACGATGAATTAATAAAGTAACTAGACTTCTACGATTTTTTTTTTTAAGTAAATAAAATTCACTTCAATTCTTCCATTAAAAGAATCTATCAAATCCTAATAAAGCAAGACCAAGACTTTTTTTTGCAAGTCTTTGCACCAGGACTTTCTTTTTTCCAAGTGTTTGCAATAAAAACAAGAAGACCATCAAATCAATTAAATTGTGGTTCTTAAGTTTCATTATATGTTATTGTCAAGTACATATATATATATCTTCCATTTTTATGATCTTCCAAGTCTTTGCTAATTTACAATCTAACATAACAAACCTCCGATGATGAAAATAATTCCGTGTCTTTTGAGGAATCTATAGGAAAAATAATTCCATCCGATCATTAAAGCAATTAACTTTAGTTTTAAAAAATTGGAAAATTCTTAGGAAGCAAGCTAGAAATAGTAATTGAAATCAAACCGGTCAAACTGTAATTGAAATACGGTCAATAATTCATACTTTTAAATCACAACGAAAACTATAAACAAATAGTTTTACTACGGTTATACATTTTAAAATTTAAAATTGAAACCAAATCAAAATCAAAACTGAATTATCGGTTTTAGTTCCAAACCGTTAGTGTATGTGTATACATCGATTTGAAAGAATTAGAAATGGTTGAAGCAAAAAAAAACATGAAAATGTGATGGATTAAATGGTTAAAAAAGCAAGAAAAATCATGAAAATGTGATTTTTTCAAGTTTTGCACTCTCCCCATATCCTACATCAGAAAGGCAAAGGGAGTGGCATGAATTTATAAGTTTGAAAGCCCATCACCTTATCAATACCCAATTTGAATGGATGATCTGATTTGGTTAAGGCAAATGGGTTGACATGTGTCTTTTTCTCATTTGTTTATTTCAACAGGTGACATGGCAGATGACGTGGCCTTTTCATGTGACATGGCGGTTGATGTATTGTGCCACATCATCATTCCGGCAAGAGGTTGCTGACATGGCATGCCATGTCATCATTCCGACTAGAATCATTGCTAGAAATCGGTGAATATAACTTTTTTGCAAATCGGTATTAAGTTCAGTGATACTTTCGATATAAAAAATAAATCAGTTACTTTTAGATAATAAGATATAAGTTCGATCAGTGACCATGGGTGAAATTGACCTGTCATTGTCGACTACATATATATCTTCTATTTTTATGATCTTCCAAGTCTCTACTAATTTAGGATGGTGAACTATAATTCCGTGACTTATGGGGCATCCATGGGGAAAATAATTCCATCCGATCACTAAGGCAATTAATTTGAGTCCGATGGTGAACTATGATTCCGTGACTTTTGGGGTGAGTATGAGGTTGGACAGGGCACTGTTAAATTAGCAAAGACTTGGAAAATCATGAAAATAGAAGATATATATGTACTTGACAATAACAATATGAAACTCAAGAACCACAACTTGATTTATTTGATGGTCTTCTTGTTTTTTTATTGCAAAGACTTAAAAATAGACTGTGATTGGATCAACGAGATAGGAAAAATGGATCCTCCAATATTTTTAAGTCTTTGCTAATTTGCTATGGTGAACCATAATTCCGTGACTTTTGGGGCATCCATAGGGAAAATAATTCCATCAGATCACCAAGGAAACTAATTTTAGTCTGATGGTGAACTGTAATTCCGTGACTTTTGGGGTGAACATGAGGTTGGACAGGGAACCGTTAAATTAGCAAAGACTTGGAAAATCATGAAAATAGAAGATATATATGTACTTGACAATAACAATATGAAACTCAAGAACCACAACTTGATTTATTTGATGGTCCTCTTGTTTTTTATTGCAAAGACTTAAAAATAGACTGATTGGATGACTGGAAGAAAAAATACAAACACTCCCTAAGGGATGTCATAAGTCAGCCAACGTGCTTTTCATATGCTGGGAACTAACCACGACTTCCCACTAAAATTGCTCTTACTATTTTGTATCTAGCCCAAATTTGCCACTAAAACTAATGAGATTATAGGCAAATAGGTAGAAATATAGATGTTAGCTGATTGAAATAACTTAAATTTGTCACATACGCATTATAAATTATTAATATGTTTTAACTCTAAAAAAAGTATTAAAATTTCTTATCGTCGGATAGCTTTTATTTGCTTATCTGGATTTTAATTATTTTGACAAGTTATCATAATAAATTTTAATTATTTTTTCTAGGGTTAAATAAGTATGCTAATTTGTTGTGTATATAAGACAAGTTTATGTGACTTCAATAAGCCTGTTATGTATTTTTTTGCTTGCTTACCTAAAATTTAATTGTTTTCAATAGAAAATTTGGGCTGAATATATAATAATATGAACAGTTTTGGTCTAAAAATATGCTAGCTTAACGGGCAAATATGTACCATTTTTAATATTTGAGAACAATTTTTTTCTAAAAAAATATTTTGGGGCAAATATGCATTATTTTTAATATTTTATTAGACATTTTTTGAAATTCTTTAAAAATAAAATAAAAAGTTTTACTTTAGTGTTAAATATTTTTAATATTTTTTCATTTTTTATAGTAAAAAGAATTTTTGAAACAAAACAAAAAAAATATTTGATTTTACTATTGATTGGGTTTGAATTTATTCCTTTGGTAGCTGCTAATCTATCCCGTTTATAAGATTAACAATTAAATATTTAATTAATTAAAAAATAATACGTACATGTAAATTTTAATTTTTTAAATCTATTTTATTATATTATACGTCTTACTTTAATAATGTTTCAATTTTTTATCAATTCCTAAGGAGAACATGAAAAAAAATATTAATAATGGGATAATAGTTAAAGCAATTCCTAAAGAGAAAATGAAAAAAAAAATAAATATTAACAATGGGATAATATTAAATCAAGACCAAGACTTCCTTAAGTCTTTGCAATAAAAACAAGAAGACTATCAAATCAGTTAAATTGTGGTTCTTAAGTTTCATCACATTATTGTCAAGTATAAATGCAGGCTGCAAACAATTGAATATATTCAATTATATACATCGATAAATTAGTTAGACTTTATATATTAGTCGAGTGTGGATATTATTGGATAATAGTGTAAATAAGTCGAGTTCGAATTTAGTCGCATTTGAATATCAATAAATTTACAATGGGATAATACTTAAAGAAAGACCAAGACTTCCTTAAGTCTTTGCAATAAAAACAAGAAGACCATCAAATCAATTAAATTGTGGTTCTTTCTTAAGTTTCATCAGTTCCTAAAGAGAAAATGAAATATATATATATATATATATATATATATATATATATATATATATATATATATATATATATATATATATATATATATATATATATAACAAAATGGGATAATACTTAAAGCAAGACCAAGACTTCCTTTACGTCTTTGAAATAAAAACAAGAAGACCATCAAATTAATTAAATTGTGGTTCTTTCTTAAGTTTCATCAGTTCCTAAAGAGAAAATGAAATACATATATATAACACAATGGGATAATACTTAAAGCAAGACCAAGACTTCCTTTAAGTCTTTGAAATAAAAACAAGAAAACCATCAAATCAGTTAAATTGTGGTTCTTAAGTTTCATCATGTTATTGTCAAGTATAAATGCAGGGTGCCCACGGTTACATTCAAACCGAAAAACTGGCTAATTGAATTATGGTGATACATTAATCATTTTAAATTATAATTAATGAAAACTGTAAAAAGATAGCTTTGTTTCATTTATAATCAAAACCAAACTAGAACCAAAATTTAATAGTCCATTTCAGTTAGCTATGAATGTATGCAGATATATCATAGGATCATTATTTATTTATTTATTTTTGCTATTGTTTTGGCTTTAATGATACAATTAAATGTAATACTTGATCAAGTAACTATCTTAAATATTAAAAAGTAAATAATGAAGAAATTAACATCTTTTTGTAATCTAATTTGTTTAAAAATTAAAATCAAAACCAAACTAGAATAAAAAATGAAGAGTCTGTTTTAGTTAACTATGAGTGTATGTAGATATATCATAGAATCGTTTTAAAAAATAAAGGTAAGAGCCTAAATGAAATTTGATTTCTCTATGCCTAAAAGAATATACAGGCAACCTAATTTCTATTTTTTTAGAAATTAATTAAGCTCAATTTTTTTAAAAAAACTTTTTAATTTTTCTAAAAGAAGTTCGAAATTTATATAATCATTAATATCCAATTTTTAACGTTGAAAATGGAATCTTTTATTTATTTGGTTTTGATGATACAATTATTTTGTCATATTGTTTTAGTGCTTTGAGATTTATTTATTATTTTTTTAGTTTTTAACAGAGAAAGAGTACAAAATTTCTCAACATTTTGTAGTGACGAATATATGGAATAAAATCTCTATCTATTTTGTTTTATCCACCATAATTTATTTAAAAATAAAATAAAAATGTTATTTTGGAAATTTGTATGAGGTCAAAGTGAACCAATCCTTACTCTAATATTGCTCATGTCTTTCTTCAATAATTAATGTTTTCATCAGAAGCAGTCAAAGCCATAGAATTTCCAACATAATTGGAAAATGAAATCAAGATGATGAAATTTCTAAAGGATGTAAAATCATTCCACGATATCAATTACCCCACACTATAAATTGAGGGTTCTTCCTCTATATTCATTACAATCATCAACTGTTTACATATTGTTTATGAAAATGCAAATGAGTCCCTTTGTTTTTCTTTGGTGGCTTCTCATCTGGGCAATCTTTGCTGTTGGTTGCAGCTTTACTGGGTGCATTCAGAGGGAGAGAGATGCTCTTCTCAGCTTCAAATTCCATCTCACTCATCCTTCAAATCGACTAGCAGATTGGACTGCCAATGGAGACTGTTGCAATTGGACTGGAGTTGTCTGCCACAACATTACTTCTCATGTTCTTCAGCTCCATCTTCGTACACTTTCTCTTGCTGAATATTTTGGCCCCGTTGATCAAGATGATTATAATGATGAAGAATATGAGAAGTATTATGAGAAGTCCGCATTGGGTGAAAAGGTGAGTTCTTCTTTGGCTGAGTTGAAACATTTGAGATATTTGGACCTTAGCAATAATTATTTTGTAGGAACGATTCCTACATTCCTTGCTTCCATGGGGAGTTTAAGATATCTTAACCTCTCTAATGCTGGATTTGGAGGAACAATTCCTCCTCAACTTGGAAATCTCTCCAATTTGCACTATCTCAATCTTCGAAGAGTTATTGATAATGTTGAGAATTTAGAATGGATTTCTGGTCTTTCTTCTTTAGAATTTCTTGATCTGAGTTATGCAGACTTTAGTCAATCATTTGATTGGGTGAAGTTCATGAATTCACTCCCTTCTTTGGTTGAATTGCACTTGTCAGTTTGCCAATTTCCACGTTTCAATCCTCTCCTCAATCTCAACTTTTCTTCTCTTTCCATCCTTGATCTGTCATGGAATTTTTTTGGAGGTCCAATTCCAAATGTTCTTCAAAATATGACTTATCTCCTTAGGGAACTTGATTTGTCATACAATCTTTTCAATTCTTCTATACCCAGTTGGTTATACGGTCTCAGCCATTTACAAAATCTCAACCTTGGATACAATAACTTGCAAGGTCAAATTTCAAGTGCCATTGGAAACTTGACTTCTCTCGTTAGCCTTGACTTGTCACAAAATGTTGAACTTGAATTTGAACAAGGAATTCCAGAATCATTTCAAAACTTTTGCAACTTGAGGTCACTTAATCTGTTAAATGTCAAAATAAACCAGGAAATAAATAAATTTCTTGAAATTTTGTCATTGCGATGTGTTTCAAATGAGCTTGAATTATTGGAATTGGGCTATTGTAATTTGTCTGGTCATTTGACAGATCATCTTGGCCATTTTAAGAATTTAAAGTCCCTTGAACTTGGGGGTAATTTGATCCAGGGACCAATTCCAAGATCCTTAAAACATCTGTGCAATTTGAGGTCATTAAATTTAGATGGGGTCAAATTGGATCAAGAGATAAATGATGTCCAAGAAATTATGTCATCGGGATGCATCTCATATGAGCTACAATCATTAATATTGAGAGATTGTCAATTATCAGGTCATTTGAGCGATGGTCTTGGCCAATTAAAGAATATTAGTACCCTTGATCTTTCTGAAAATTCCATCTTTGGTCCAATTCCATTGTCTTTGGGAGAAATGACTTCCTTGAATTCATTGTTACTTAATAATAACAAATTGAATGGAAGTCTTCCTGTATCTCTTGGACGACTTACGAAATTGAAGGTATTAGATATCTCAGATAATTTATTGGAGGGTGAGGTTTCTCAACTTCACTTTGCAAATCTCAAAATGCTGGTTTCTCTTTGTGCATCTGAGATGGGAAAGAACATTGCATTGAGAGTTAGCCCTGATTGGATTCCTCCTCATCAACTTGGACGCCTAGAATTAAGATCTTGGCATGTTGGACCTCAATTTCCATTATGGCTTCATTCATTAAAACAATTATCTTATCTAGATCTATCTAACTCAGGAATCTCAAGTCCAATCCCTATTTGGTTTTGGGATAATTTTTCTTCTCAATATCAAATTTTAAACTTTTCTCATAACCAAATGCATGGATCCATTCCAAATATACTTTTTTGTCGTCCTTCCTCCATAATAGATTTGAGTTCCAATAATTTTAGTGGTCCAGTCCCTTCCTTCTCCCCAAATCTAGATGCACTAGATCTCTCCAAAAATTCATTTTCGGGGTCTGTATCCAACTTCTTATGTCATAACAAGCATAAGGTGAAGGATATGGGATTTCTTAATCTTGGAGAAAATCTTTTGTCCGATGAGATACCGGATTGCTGGATGAGTTGGAAAAATTTAGTGGTCATAAAATTGAGCAACAACAAATTTAATGGAGCTATTCCCAACTCCATTGGAACTATTAGCTTCCTTGAGTCACTTTCTCTTCATGATAACAATCTCTCAGGTGTCATTCCATTATCACTTGCAAATTGTACAAATCTAGTCACACTTGATGTTAGTGATAACAGATTGATTGGAAATATTCCGATATGGATTGGAGATAGATTTTCAAGGTTGATGATTTTGAAATTACGTGCAAATAAATTTGATGGTTGCATTCCTAATGAGTTGTGTCATGTAGCTTCATTGCATATCTTGGACCTTGCTGAAAACAAATTCTCTGGTACAATACCTAGCTGCTTCTACAACTTCACTGCAATGGCCATAAAAAATGATTCTAGGGGTAGCTATGCATTTCCTGTTAGTGGTCCAACTGGTTTATTCATTGAGAGCACTTTAGTGGTGACAAAGGGAAAAGTTATGGAGTACAGCACCATTCTTGTATTTGTAAGAAGCATAGACCTTTCTCATAACAATTTATCTGGAGAGATACCAGGAGAAATAATAAGACTTGCAGGATTGCAGTCACTGAATCTTTCACAAAATGCTTTGGGTGGAGGAATTCCTAAGAATATAGGAGCTATGCAATCACTGGAAACTCTTGATTTTTCCCAAAACCAAATTTTTGGTGAAATTCCTCCGAGCATCTCAAGTTTAACATTTTTGAATCATTTAAACCTATCCAACAACAAATTATGGGGAAAATTCCTACGAGCACTCAATTGCAGAGTTTCGATTCTTCTAGTTTCTTTGGGGCCTCCGTTGACTAAAAATTGCAGTGTAGATGATCCATCCGATTCCAACATTGAGAAAACTGGAGAAAAAGATTATGGCAATGAAACTCAAATAATGGATTGGTTCGGCTTCTATGTAAGCATTGCTCCTGGATTCGTGGTTGGATTTTGGGGTGTAATAGGTCCTCTTGTTTTCAACAGACAATGGAGGCATTTATACTTCAACTTCTTAGGCCACATGTGGAACAAGTTTTGGGTTTGGTTTCATGTATATGTTGTCAGAATTTTCAAAGGTGATGGTACTTAGAGTACGCAATGTGTCTCTTGTTATTCATATGTAGTAAAAATAAGAGTTTTCAAAGGTACTTAGAATGCAATGTGTCTTCCTGTAATACATATCTAGAGTAATGATTTAGAAGGTATGCTGTGTTCCCAGTTTTATATATTATAATATACATATGTAATACCAAGTGAAATATAATTAACCATTAAGGATTTTATTTTCTTCATTGATTAATTAAATGTGTCGGAGTTAAGAAAAAGTGAAACGCATTCAGTATCATTGAATATAAAACTAGCACTAAATATCTCCTTGATTTTCTGTTCTTCAGTTGTTTGTAATGCCTATATAATTGCATCTTTGGGCTGTCAATAAAAACAAAGCAAGCATGCAGTAAATTTCCAGAATTTATTTTGGCCACCAAGTGTTTGTTTTATTGCCTCTTTCACCTTGTTCGTCATTTCTCTGGTTTTTGTTTGTTACATTTGCAACATAACAGGATGCAGGAGGAATATAAACTTTCATTGAGAACTCTAAACATTTTAATAAGCCACACATTGAATGGTTCATTTTAATGCTCTACAGATTGCAACAGATCCAAGAGGAACTATTTGGAAGGAAAGGCTTTCTAATGACAGTTGTAGATTGGTTTGGCTGATTACTATTTCTATCAAATGTGAAAATATACACATGTATTTACATTTGTTACACTTGCAAATAGGGAAAGGTAAAAAAGGGATATGAACTGATTGGATAGAAAGAGAAATTAAGTTGTCCTAATACTTACATTTGTGACACTCGCAAAGAGGGAAAGGTAAAAATGGGATATGAACCAATATGGCAACTTATGTGATTTATTATTATTATTATTATTATTATTATTATTATTATTATTATTATTATTATTATTATAGTTTTGTTGAAGGTGATGATATCATAAATTTTATAATTTGGAGAAAGAGTGAAATTGTTGAAATTCTATGCTATGCCAAAGTCCGTAGAACAGTCAATGTCAAATGGGGCATAACCAGGAAATACAAACAAAGTGTAGATAACTTATTCACCTCAGACGTTTACACAACGCTTTCAAATATTATAAGTGCAATGGACTACATTTTAGTACAGACCAGACCACTGGCATATTTTTCCAACCAGGAAACGAAACTGTGGTTTTAGTGATGTTGACGTTAGCTGTATATGTGTGAGCTGTATATCTTCTATATAGGAATAGCTGATATTACGTGATTTGTATTTTCTTATCTAGGAAGTTTTTAGGTGCCTTAGATTTAGCTTATTTCCTATATTATCTCTTATCATTCATGTATAAAGAAGAAGTATTGCACAATAGTAAAATAACGAAGGAGAAACCTTCTTACTTCAATTCTAAACCTCTTCTTCTATGTTTTATCATGGTATCAGAGCATAGATCCCAGAATTATTTGTGGTATTGTTTTACCCAAACACAAACCTAGAAAATGCATAAACATATCACGAGGAGATGAATACTCAGATTGGCTTGGTGGATTTTAAGCAGACCGGTGAAGACTCCACAACAAACACTCTTGAAGACTTAACGGCCAAGATGAATCAGATCTTGACTCAAATCCTGATAGTAACAAACGACAATGCTGCTGCACAGATTGGAATCAAACTTGATCGAAAGAATTATGCCTTATGGTCTCAAGTGGTTGAGATGTATATCACAGGCAAAGATAAAATAGGCTACATAATAGGTGATTATCGACAACCTGATCCTACTGCTCCAACGTCCAGAAAATGGCAAACAGAGAATGCTATTGTGAAGGGATGGTTGATCAACTCAATGGACCCATGTTTGATTAGCAATTTTATCAGCTTCCCAACTGCCAAACAGGTATGGGATTCAATAGCTACCACTTTTTTTGATGGAACAAATGCATCTCAAGTTTATGATATGAAGAGACGTGTGTCTAAAGTGAAACAAGACTAGGGATCCATTGAAACATACTATAATACTTTCCAAGGTTTATGGAGAGAGAGAGATTTTCGTCGCTCCAACCTAATGCAGTGTGCTAGAGACGTAGAAAAATATAATACTCTTGTACAATAAGATAGAGTTTATATTTTTCTAGATGGCTTAGATGACATACTTGATAAAGTTCGGAGTGATGTATTGCAGATGCAGCCTTTTTCCACTGTTGAACAGGCCTATGGTTATGTTAGAAGAGATTATGGTGGCTATGTTTTTCATGTATCAAATAAACATGATTATGGTGGCTGGATAGTGGACTCAGGTGCGACGGACCACATGACCTTTTGTCAAAATGATTTTGTGGAGATCAAAAGACCAAGACGGAGCAATATAGTCAATGCTAATGGCATTACGTATCCAGTGACTGACGCTGGAAAAGTGATCTTAACTCCATTTCTCTCTTTACCAAACACACTACTTGTTCCTTCTCTTTCAAATAAATTATTATCAGTAGGGCAAATAATAGAGGAACTGAATTATGTAGCTCTAATGTATCCATCTTTTTGCTTATTTTAGGATATTCTCACGAAGAAGATCATTGGGCGTGGTATTAAGAAAGAGAGGTTATACTACATGGATGATTTCAGCTCAACAATAGTCAATAATGTTAATCATTCATTTCACACCAAAGAAAAACAGATTTGGTTATGACATCAACGGCTGGGTCACCTGTCATTTGGTTATATGAAGCATTTGTTTACTCATTTTTTTTCAGATTTGAATTATTCAGACTTTAAATGTGACACTTGCATTTTGGCTAAAAGTCATCGTGTACCGTTCCCTGTTAGTTCAAATAAAAGTGATGTTCCTTTTGCGTTAATTCACTCAGATGTATGAGGACCCTCTCCTATTACATCTAGTTCGGGTGTACGTTGGTTCATTACTTTTGTGGATGATTGCACTCGTATGACCTGGTTATATTTTTTGCAGCATAAGAATGAGGTATTTAGTCTGTTCCAACATTTTCATACAATGGTTAAGAATCAATTCTCTGCCAAGATTCAGATTCTCAAATCTGATAATGGAAGAGAATATATCAATCAAGAGTTTCAGACTTATTTTCAGTCACGTGGACTGCTTCATTAACCTCTTGTACATGTACACCTCAGCAAAATGAAGTCGCAGAGCGAAAGAATAGACATATACTTGAAACTGGACGTGCACTGTTAATTGGGTCGAGAGTACCAAGTCGACATTGGAATGATGCTGTTGTAACTGCAATCTACTTATTAAATCGGATGCCCTCTAGAATCCTAGAATTCAAAACCCCATTGCAAATGTTAGCTACTCATGTAAACTTACCGTTTGTCTTGCTCCTTCCTCCACATGTATTTGGATGTGTTTCATTTGTCCACATACACAAAGATCAAAGATCTAAAATTGATCCCTATGCTATTCGATGCATCTTCTTGGGTTATAGAACTACAAAGAAGGGCTACAGATGTTATGATCCTTTCACCAGGCGTACCTACATCACCATGGATGTCACTTTCTTGGAATCTAAGAACTTTTACTCCTTGCCAGCATCAAATTCTCATCTTCAGGGGGAGCTATGAGAAGAACAAAATTGGTGGGAATGTTCCAAGTATGAAGGAATGGGAAATGCAGATGCAGAAAAGGGTATAGTCAAGGATGTAGTCATCCAAGAAATTATATCAGGTGAAAGTACAGAAGAAAAAGCTAATATCCAAGACTATCTGGAGCACGAATCTGAATCAAGTAGTGAACCAACCCCTCTTCATGTACTCGATAATGAGAATTTTCCTGAGAATATCCATGAGGTAAGTCCACACTCACCCTCTAGTGTTGTTTTAGATACTCCTACTGGTTATCACTTACCTTTCAGGCATAATAGAGGGAAGGCCCCATATCGGTATTCTCCAGACATTAAAAGGAGGCAATAAAGATATCTTATTGCCAATCATGTGATAACAGAAAGGCTGTCTAATTCTCTAAAAGGGTTTGTAAAAAATCTATCAGCTCACCACATACCTCGTGGAGTTCAAGAGGCTTTAACAAACCCAAAATGACTTCAAGCAATTAAAGATGAGATGGAAGCACTACATAAGAATCAGACATGAAACCTTGTATGGTTACCAAAGGGGAAGAAAATGTTTGGATGTAAATGGGTTTTCTCTATCAAGTATAAGGCTGATGGGAACATTGAAAGATATAAGACAAGATTGGTAGCAAAGGGTTACACTCAAACATATGGTGTTGACTATCAAGAAACCTTTTCTCCAGTAGCAAAGCTCAATACCATTAGAGTTTTGATATCTCTAGCAGCAAATCTTCTTGAAGAGGAAGTTTACATGGATGTTCCATCGGGTTACACCACTACTCCTCACTATGAGGTTGTGTGTAAATTAAACCGAGCTTTGTATGGACTAAAGCAATCTCCTCGTGCATGGTTTGGTTGCTTTAATCTAGCAATAAAAAATATGGATTTTGTCAAAGTAACTCTAATCATACTCTTTTCTTAAAGCAACGGCAAGGGAAGGTAACAACTCTCATAATCTGTGGATGACATGATAATCACAGGAGATGATGAAGAGGAAATCTCGAAGCTACAAAAGCAATTGAGCATCGAATTTGAAATGAAGAATTTAGGAGGTTTGAAGTATTTTTTAGGTATCGAAGTAGCCAGATCAAAACAAGGAATATTTCTCTTCCAAAGGTATTAGATTTATTGGCTGAAGTAGGGATGATGGATTGTAGACCAGCAGAGACACCGATTGTTCAGAACCTTAAGCTTAGAGAACATCCAGATCAAGTACAGATGAGTAAGGAGAGATTCCAATGTTTGGTGGAAAAAACTCATTTATTTATCTCATACTCAATCGGATATCACATACGTGGTCGGTGTAGTAAGCCAGTTCATGCACAATCCTAGTGAAGATCATATGGGGATGGTAGTTCGAATTCTTTGCTACTTAAAATCTGCCTCAGGAAGAGGGTTATTGTTTTCTAAGAATAACCACATGAATGTTGATGGGTACACTGATGCAGATTAGGCAGGCGACATACTAGACAGGAGATCAACCTCTGGATATTTCACATTTGTGGGTGAAAATCTAATGACTTGGAGAAACAAAAAGCAGAAAATGGTGGCTTTGTCTAGCGCTGAAGCGGAGTTTAGAGGGATATCTAAGGGATTGTGTGAGTTGCTTTGGCTCAGAAGGCTATTAAGAGAAATCGGTTTTGACCCTAATACTGGAATGTGATTGTTTTGTGACAATAAAACAGCAATTGCAATTGCTCAAAATCCAATCCAACATGATCGTACAAAGCATGTTGAGGTGGATAAGCATTTCATTAAACAAAATCTTGAGGCAGTAATCATTGAGTTTCCGTTTGTTAAATCAGAAGACCAGCTTGCTGATATGTTGACGAAAGCCATTTCAAGTAAAAGTTTCCACAGCTCACTAGACAAGTTGGGCATCAGAGATATATTTGCACCAACTTGAGGGAGAGTGTTAACGTGAGCTGTATATGTGTGAGCTGTATATTTTCTATATAGGAATAGCTGATATTACGTGATTTGTATTTTCTTATATAGGAAGTTTTTAGGTGCCTTAGATTTAGCTTATTTCCTATATTATCTCTTATTATTCCTGTATAAAGAAGAATTATTGCACAGCAGTAAAATAACGAAGGAGAAACCTTCTTACTTCAATTCTAAACCTCTTCTTCTATGTTTTATCAAGTGATTTTCAAGCCAAAAAAAAAATCCTTTGATTGAGATGAATGGTTACAAGAAAACAAAATAATTAATTAACACAAAATTTGCAGGTCTTTCGTCCTCTGACAACCTCCATCGAAATATTGCCTAAACAAAACAATAGTCAGCATAGCGGATCTTCCCTTCAGGTTTTACAACGACTATCCTCCGTTGCCTTGGTTCATGCTTTTCATGCAATTATATGTAACATTCTAAAACTAAAATCACCTTCCTACTATCTGACGCTATATTTATCAGACCACACACTTGAACATCCTGGGTTGTAAAACTGTGATCAAAACCGAGCTTTTCATTTTCAAGCAGTGTATTTTGTGTCTGCTCTTACCTTTTTTGCTCATCTGCTCCTTTTTCCTCAGTACCCATACGTCGTTTATTTCTCATTTGCTCCTTTTTTCTCAGTACCCATTCTCTGCCCTTACCTTTTGCAGTTACCTTTTGCTTTTTCTTGTTAGAGATAATGCAGAAATCTATTACGTGTCTATTGGTTTTTACTTGGTCAATAAATTAGCTATTAGAATCCTAGTTTAAATGAGTTTGTTAGTAGTTATCTTAAAGAGAGTTTGTCTCATTGTGGGTATGTTCCTTCTTTTACCTAGTTTTAATTATCTTTTCAGTTATATTTAAGATGACTTTCAGTTCAATAAAAGTGTATGAAATTGATCAATCAGTTGCTGTATACTTGCCTCTGTTTTTCTTTTCTAAACTCTTTTATCCCTAACATGTGATATCAGAGCATGGTTTGATCATGGGTTTGTGAAAAAAAAATTGAGAGAAAACAAGTGAGTATCCATAGTATAATGGCCTCAAACACTTGTCCTTTAACCTCACCTCCCATTTTCACAGAAAAAAATTATCAATTATGGGCTGTCAAAATGCAAACATATTTACAGTCATTTGATTTATAGGATGTGGTCGAAAATGATAGTGAAGTTCCACCATTACCAGCGCATCCAACTTCAGCTCAAATCAAGAGTCACAATAAAGAAAAAGTCAAGTGGTTCAAAGCAAAGACGTGTCTGTACTCTTCGGTTTCTGAAGTAATTTTCACAAATATCATGGCATGTGAGACTCCAAAAGAGGTATGAAATTTGTTTAAAAAGTGAGTATTTAGGCAATTACAAAACAAAATTTATGCAGATTTTGAATCTTAAAAGAGAGTTTATGATTCAAACGATGAAGCCATCTGAAGGAATTAAAGAGTATGTTAACAAACTCATGGCAATTGTTAACAAAATCAGATTGTTTGGTGAAGAATTTCAAGATGATAGAATTGTTGAAAAAAATTTCGTGACTTTGCCTGAAAAGTTTGAGTCGAAAATTTCTTCACTTGAAGATTCAAAAAACCTTTCAAAAATAACAGTTGCAGAATTAATTAATGTATTGCAAGCTATGGAACAAAGAATAGCAATTAAAGATGAGAAGCCAATGGAGAGAGCTTTCATTGCCAAGATTTCATCGGCATTTCAAAAAGGAAAATTTCCACCATGCGGTGTGTGCAAGAAAAACAACCATAATGAAAAGGATTGTTGGTACAAAGGTAAAATACAATGTTTCAGTTGTAAGAAATTTGGCCATATTAAAAAATTTTGCAGGTTCGAAAATGATCAAGCGAATTTGGCACAAGAAGAAGAATTTCTTTTTTGAGAGTTGGAGACAGGTGCTTCAAAAAAAAATAAAAATAAAAAAAAAACAGAAATTTGATGAGAAAGTGCATCAAAATTAAAGTTTGATAAGAAAGTACATCAAGAATTGAAGATTGATGAGAGAGTACATCAAGAATTGAAGATTGATGAGAGAGTACATCAAGAATTGAAGACAAAGGGCTTCAAGAAAAATATTAAATGTTTATGATTTTGAATCAAGGAAGCATTGAAATTGCTTATTGCAACATTGATGAGCAGCAAGCTGTTCGAGTATTTTAGGGATTTAATTGGTGTTATAGATTTCTGCATTATGGGGGTATGTTAGAGATAATGCAGAAATCTATTACGTGTCTAGTGGTTTTTACTTGGTCGATAAATTAGCTATTAGAGTCCTAGTCTAAATGAGTTTGTTAGTAGTTATCTTAAGGAGAGTTTGTCTCATAGTGGGTATGTTCCTTCTTTTACCTAGTTTTAATTATCTTTTCAGTTGTATTTAAGATAATTTTCAGTTCAATAAAAGTATGTAAAATTGATCAATCAGTTGCCATATACTTGCCTCTATTTTTCTTTTCTAAACTCTTTTATCCCTAACATTTCTTAGGTCTGTGCTGGTCTGAAAAGCGAACCTGTAGGCATGTGGATATGTTAAGTAATATGAAAATTGTTCTAAGCTGAAACAGGCAGAGAATGAACTAAAAGTAACTCACAGTCCTGTTTTCTTCATGTTCACTAATTTCATCATCAGAGCAACTTTCCCCCACTTCCCCTTTTCCCTTGGGAACTGAAGTGGTTATGGATGGTGGTCCACAAGTGAGGACAAGATACTCCTTCCTGCTCTTGGTACTGCAATGGAAGGGATATTTATTGGTTATTGACCCATCAAGAAGATTGCAAATGGCTTTTCATGGTCAACTAAGAACGCAAATGCTTCGGATCGACAAATAAACCCCACTTTAATTCAAATTTCCACTGGTTGTTCTCAGGCAAATACGAACCCATAACTTTAAAGTATTTTCAACCATAACTCAACTATAACTTTAAACTATTTTCAACCACATATCATCAAATCACATGGACATGCAACAAATCCAACAAATAACAGTAAGATCCGGACCATAACTTTTAGCATTTGATAATTAAAGACTAAACATCAAGATTGCATGGTAAAAATGAAATGGTCATTTAGAAATTCTAACAAAGTGCCCGGAGACCTATGTGGATAATCGATAATAACACCAGCAAATCCAGCATGCATTGCAGATCTCAAAATCAGCTCACGCTGTGCTATATTTTCAGGATACACTTTAAAAACTGCTCTTGCACCCCTTGCCAGGCATCTATATAATGATCCAAAGAATGCCCTAAAATGAAATTGACACACAAGTTAACAATAGAAGAGAGTAGGCATAATAATCTCCAAAAGGAACTGTATGCTCTTTCACAAAATCATAAACTAGACATACTTCAGTCGTAGTCTTGGTTCATGGGAGGACTTATCAGCATTGCATAGCCACTGCCACTTTAAATCAAATGAAAAAGGTGAAGTGAGCAAGAAATTCAATCGAGTGATGTTAGTTGAAATTGACATCCAATAAGTTAAATATAATGTCATCATGACTTCACAAATGAGAATGATGCTATGCACTCCATAATCATGGAAAATCTCTTCCACATCAAGAAACGGGACATCTGGATGTGCAGCTATTAGACACTGGTAGAATCAACACAAACTAATCCATAACTTCAAAGTAATTTGAAGCTTTACCTTTCCACGTTAATAGATATAGATTTTTATAAATTTACAGAAAAAAAATAAAGATAAGACAAAATTTAGCAAAATCTGACACAGTTCATTGTAAATGGTATACACAAATAAATAAAGTCTAACCTGAACAGCAGAGATACTTATGGCACCATCGACAACTCCAGGACGTAGAGCTAAGCCCTGCATCTCAATGCGAACACATTGTCGATATTGTAACAGAAATATTGAAGAAACCCATCAGCAAAATTGCAACTTCAATCACATATTATCACAAGAAAAATCAAAGGAAAAAAGGCAGTTGTTATTTAATGACATCCCAGAGCATGAAAGGACGCATATAACTGTCCCATCAATGTTCCAACAGAGAAAGTCTAACAAGGTGAACTTATAACAAACAGAATAAGGTTATAAAGCAATGCGACCACAAAAATACTTCTCATACCACTAATCCATACCTTCATAATTCATTCATATATCACCCATCTGGCCATGGCTACAACTGATACTTTTGTGACCCTAGCCAACTCAATTGACTGACAAATCAAAACATGCAATCACATGGATATCTCCAAACAGCCTCCTTGACAAAGATTTAAATTTTAACGTTTTGTATTCAGTTTTAAGTAATATCAGCCATCAGTTTTAAATTTTCTAGGACCACCTACACAAAATTTTGATTTATTTCAAAGCACTATATAGATTTACAGAAATTTGACAAAAAGTTAAGAGACTTTGACAAAAAGTTAAGAGACTTTGACAAAAAGTTAACTTGAAAAAAAAAATTGATTTGCAAGAAACAGTAAGCAAATCTAACTCGTCTAGCCAATTTTGGGTTATTTTATATAAATTTTAAGTTTTATAAATCAGTAAATTTGACTATATGTTGAAGAGTTTAAATTTATTAAATTATTAAAAATAATAAAAAGTTATTGAAATTCTTTTCGATAAAAAAAAAAAAAACAGAAAACTTTGTTTAAGAAGAAAGACTACAAATTATGTCGTGGAAGGCTTATTTTGGTTAATTATGTTTCAATACTTTATTTATTGCATACTAATGCTTATATATATATATTTTTCTTAATTGAATGTAATTTTTTAAATAATATTAAAAAAAGATGCTTATTATTTAATTATTATTTAATATTCAAACACTACAACTCCAAAGGCTAACAATATATTATGGCAATGAAGGGTTCCCCCCCCAAAAAAAAAAACCCTCTTTTGTACATGCCAATGTCAAGGAACAACCGGGGAATTCCATCTTCGGGTAAAGCAAGAAGCTCTACTCTCTTTATGATAGCTTTGCCTACAACAAAAAATGCAAATGACAAAGACACCAATTAAGGCCTTATTTGGTTCATGATATGGTATGATTCATTAATGTATTATTTTATTGAGTACAATATTTGAGAGCATAATTTTTTTTATGATATTGTACTTTATGATTTTGACCCATAATTCTTACATCATGGTTTTTTATAATTTTGAGAATCACCGAGATTCTCATTATTTACTTTTACTATTATAACCTTGTTACTCTTACATTTTACTATAATTAATTTTATAACTATTATCTACCTATAATAAATCATATACTATCATATAGTCTTTCCAAAAATCGTGTCGTTAAAATCATATAGTATCATGCTGTATTATACTGTATAGTACATTAATAAATCACATATTACTACCAACCAAACATGACCTAAACAAATGAATCATAACAAGAAGAGCGATTGATGGCAAGTTAATCTTCCACAAAAAAAAAACTAATTAATGAAGAAAATAGCATTAAGAAAACACCCAAATCTCGATTATACGAGAAGAAGAAGTGTATTTGCGAGCTTCAGTGTCATCATAGAAAATTTCAGGTGGTGCTAACAGTTCAAGCCGACTTGACATCTCTGAGCTTAACAACTAAGAGCGAGAGAACAAGTTTCGACGAAGAAGATAAATGTGGCGGCTGGGCTCTTTTCTTTTGCACTATGTTTCGATTAGGGTTAAGCGAGGGTATGGAGGGCTAGCTGAAGGCAAGTCCGCACCTGTCAAAGGGGTTAGAGTAAAGACAGTAAATCACGGTGGCAACCGGTAGGGTGGCCTCCAAAATCACTTCATCAAAAACTAACCCAACCCAAACCCGAATCCAAATAATTTTATTAATATTCAGATTTCATCCTAATACGATTTTTATATAATTCACACTCATTTCAAATTCATTTATTATTATTCTTAATACTGGAATTTGATCTGAAATTTAATAATTAATATATAAAATTTAATTAAATTATTATGCATTTAATTGAATATATTCAATATTAATAGTAGATTTTAATTGATAAAATAAATTATAAGTATGCCTAAGGCCTTTCTGAAGCTCAATTTGCATTTATTGCTGGTAGACTTATTACTTATAATGTCTTACTTGCATTTGAGTTGATTCATTATATGAAATTCAAAGGATCTAAATGTAGTGGAGATGTTGCTTTGAAGATAGATACCAATAAGGCCTATGACAGAGCTGACTGGGATTTTTTGTGAAATATTATGATCAAGATGGGTTTTGATATTAAGTAGATGGATCTCATTATGCTTTGTGTTACTTCTTTCAAGTACTCTGTCGCTTTTACTGGGATGGAAGTGGAACTAATAATTCCTGAGAGAGGCTTGAGGCAAGGGGATCCATTGTGCTCGTGTCTTTTTCTTTTATGCACAAAAGGGCAGTCTGCTTTGCTTCGTCAAGCAGATTTGAATGGGTCTATTAATGATTGTAGCATGTTTGGAGGTAGTCCTAGCATCACACATCTTCTTTTTGCTGATGATTCTTAGTGCTAATGTTTTTAAAGCTGCAACTATTAACCAAATTCTGATAAATTATGAACTTGCTTTAGGGCAAGCCATCAACTTTCAAAAATCATGATTTTTTTCAGTAAAAATATTGCTGATTCTTTTAAGAATTCTATCTGTTTTGTATTAGAAGTTTCAGCAGGTATTGATCATGTAAAGTATCTTGGCTTACCTTCTTTTATTGGGAGAAGCAAAAAGCAGATTTTATCTTTTTTTGAAGAAAAAGTTATAGTCATCGTATATCCGCTTGGCACAGAAGATTTCTCTCTAAAGCTGTTGGCAAGGAAATTTTGTTAAAATTAGTGGCACAAGCTATTCCTTCATATTGTATGAGTATTTTTCTCGTACCGATTTCATTTTGTGAAGAACTACAGCAGATAATGAACTTTTTTTGGTGGGGTTTGAAGCAAAATGGTCGGAAAAAGTTTGCATTGGACCAATTGTGATCGTTTATTGCAAGAAAAGAACATAGTGGTATGGCATTCCAAAACCTTCATTTTTTTAATCTTGCTATGCTTGCAAAGCAAGGTTGGCGACTACTTTCTAGGTCGAATTCTCTTCTCTCAAGAGTTCTCAAAGCTAAATATTTTTCTAATGGGGATTTTCTAAATGTACAATCCTAGTTTTACGTGAAAGAATATCATTATGGCCAAAAAAGTTGTTCGTCAAGGTGTTCGAAAAGGTATTGGTAATGATAAATCTATTAATATTTGGACTAATCCGTGGTTACCAAATACTAAAAATGCTTTTGTTTCTAACACTATTGTGCCAAATTTTGGGCAGCTGAAAGTAGCATATCTTTTACTTGATAATGGTTTGCAATGGAATAAACATGTGGTGCATGGTCTTTTTATTCCTCAGGAGGCTGATTTAATTTGTTCTATTCCTCTTTGCAAGTTGACTAGTGAGGATAGATGGGTTTGGCTCCATTTAAGGAACGGAATTTTTTCAGTCAAATCATATTTTATTCTTAATAAAAATATAGTGAATTCTCATATGCAAGTGCAAGGTTTAAATTTTAATATTATGTGAAAATTAAAAAATTACGCCAAAGGCTAGAAATATTTAGTGATGTTTATTGAATGGCTTCATCCCTCCTCGAGTCAGACTTGATGATAAAGGGATCCATATAGATAAAAATTGCTCTAGATGCTCTGGAAATGCATCTTTTCTTCATGTTTTCTATTCTTGTCCTATTACTTTTTCTGTTTAGGATATTTAAAAACTATAACATGTTCCTCATAGCGATTTATTCATGGATTAGATAATATTAATGCACCAGGTTTTATTTAATGAAAGGCTTGAAGAATTTGCAATGTTGGTTTGGAAGTTATGCCTTGAAAGAAATAATTTCTTTTTTGGAATGAGAAGGTTGCTAATGCGTCTTCCATCATTAGTTCATCCTTGGGGTTTCTACTGTTTTGACAGAATTCTCAAGCTCTTTGAAGTTAAATTGATAATCCTCATCATCCCTTATCAAGTGAAGCGAACCAGAACTGTTGGAGCGATCCTCCTCTAGGATTATGCAAATGCAATTGTGATGGGGGCTTATTTTTGATATGCCTTTTGTGGGTTTTGGGGCAATAGTTTGTTACCATTCCAAGGCTTTTTTGGTAGCTGTTTCTGGTCATCTTTATGGCCCTGTTGATCCAACAATTATTGAAGCACTTGCTCTTCGTGCTTCTTTGACTTGGGTGTGCAGTGACTGGCCTAATCTTGATGACATTGTGAAGGTAGATTCACCAGTTGTCTATAGGGAAGTTCTTTCCCCTATAGAAAATAGATTCATCCTCAGGGCTACTCTTGATGATTGCAAAATTCTTTTTAATTCAAGAGCTAATATCTCTTTTCTTTGGACTCGAAGATAAGTGAATTCAGTTGCATATTCTTTAGTTAGGCATTCGAATCAATATTCTAGTCTTCATTTTTGGAATTATGTTCCTTCTTTTATTGCCATCTGTTGGCTTAATAATATGACCTTTCTTTCAAAAAAAATATAAATATTATTTTTTAATTAAATAATAATTAATTTCATAATATAATTAGTATAGTGTATGAATTGTTTTGCTGTTATAGTGCTTGAATGTTGGTGATGTTTGGAAAATTTTTTTACAGGACTGCCCAATATAGTGCAATCAGGTGACTTTAGCTCTGATGTGACATCCGAGTTAATCAGTATTCGTACGTATAGTACAATGTTATAAAGGTGTTGCATTCAGTCCAGTTATCATTTAATCTTAAACTTCCACTAATATAATTATCTTCATCATATAATGTATTAGTAAAACTCTAAGATTTATTCATATTTATTATATTTTGATTTAAGATTTTTAAGTTATTATTAATTTGTTTAAGTTGTTTATCATATATATAGTTTTTATCTCTTCCATTTACAAGTTTATTCATTACATCCCATTTTATTTGCTATTTAATTTGTTAAATTTTCTATTTTTTTCCTAATGTATTTTTTAAGGACAATAATTTTATTTCTATGTTATCAGGTTCTAATTGTCTAAATATTCTATATTTTATTAATTATAATTGTTCTATAATTTCTATTTTAATTAATTGTTCTTTAATATCTATCGCATTGGAACTTACTGAACTATTATATATCTGGTATTATTCTTCTAGTAGTTATATTTATAATTACATTTTCTGTTTATTTAATTAATTCTATATTTTCTCAAGATAATTTATCTAAATTTAATTTTTCCACATTATATTAGTTTTCAACTAATTTAGAGCTTTTCCTATAGCTTAATTAGGTACCAAAGTGTGATAAAAAGATAGTTTATTTTATTTTAAGGGGTGCAGTTAGGGGTGGATTTGCCCCTTTTTCATACTTCAAGAGACTTTTTGCACCATTTTCCTATTTTATTTTTTCATACTTCAAGAGACTTTTTGCACCATTTTCCTATTTTATTTTATTTTTTTATAATTGCATCATTGCAAGCAAAAAGGGTGTGGTTCGAATCCTGATAAATTGAAAAAATAGGCAGGATTTCGACCGTTTCAAATTCATAGTTATACATGACATATTAGCAACAAATTTAATTACTTGTCCAAAATTAAATGAGAACTAAATTACCTAAATTAAATGAGAAAAAAAAAAAAGTAAAACCAGAGGCGTAGCAATGCAAGTGCTATACTAAGTAAAGTCCCTCATTATCTTTAATGGGCTTTATTACTTCACTAAAATTCCACCATAAAGGAAAACGCATAATTGCATATCAATATACATTTCTATGCATTTCCTCCATTTAGTTAGAGCTTGTTTGGCATTGTTTTGGAAGGAGTAAAAAGTTGATTATGGAATAAAAATATACTTTTGGTAAATTATGATTTTTTAAAAATAAAATTTGTAAAAAATGAAAAAACTCTTATATTAGAAGAAGTTAGAAATTGAATTTTTCAGAAAATTTGAATTTTAACTTTTAACGGTAGCTGATTTAAAATTTATTTTAAACAAAAATATTTATTATTAGAGTTGGTAAATGGAAAAGATGAGTGGATTTGGGTTAGGTATAGATCACTAATGAATTGAATAATAAATAGATATAAAAATATGGATCATAAATAAATCAATATCCAAATGGGTTGAATGAATTTGAATTGATCTATGGATTTAATGTGTTATATTGATAACTATTGGAGAATTTTAAAATATTTCGATTTTGAATGTGTCAAAATAAAATAAATTTTATGATGTATTTTTTAATTAAAAAACTGTATGATGTATCTTTTAATTGTATTATACTTTTTATACATATTACTCAAACTTGCTACTATTTAAATTACAGATAACTATTTCAATAATTATATTTAGTACTGAGTAATTATTTTTGTTTTTCACTAGAGTAATTATTTTTGTTTTGTTAATATTTTGTTACAGTTACCGGATAATTTTAGTAATTTTTTAGTAATTAATTATTGATACATCATTTTAAGAGAATTTGAGATGAAAATTTAATCTCTAGATGGTCACTTTAGACTTCAGATTACCGTGAGATAGTTCAGCAGTATCAACTTGACGAGTGGAATATAAAATCCGATATCCTGATGGACCTGAGCAACTCTAACTTTCCACCTCTTCCACCCAAAAGGAAATCATATTCGCCACCGTGGGAACCGATAGGGCGTCCCAAAAGGTGGTTCGATGGTTGCCTCGGAGCTGCTCCCTCCTCTGAGGTTGAGCACTCAAACAATGGGCTTAGAACTCACAAGTTTTTTGTGAACAGCCTTCCACCTGGTTGGCCGGCTTTGGGTGTTAGAAAAATGTTTTCATGGTTTGGGGAAGTCCATCAAGTCTTCATTCCTAAGAAACTGAGTGTCAAGGGAACCAAGTTCGGGTTTGTTAGTCTTGGAACAAATAAGAGTGCTGACGTCGTAGTTGAAAGGATGAACGGTGCATGGTTAGGGTCCAGTCAGATTCGAGTTAACCTGGCTCGCTTCAAGGTCAAGCAAGACAATAAAAATGTAGAGATTGGGAGGCACAAGAAGGCAGTGAATGCCATCGGATACAGGGACTCAAGATCCTATGCAACTGTGACAAGAGAGGGCCTATGCAGCAAAGACGGAGTCAGGAAGGATATGTACATAAACCAAAGGGCAGGATCAGTAAACTTTCTATATGAAGCTACTGATAAGGGGATAACTAGCATTTAAAATTTAAATTTTGTATTCTTGTAATCCCGTAAATCACAACAGCACAACAGCACTTATTCTTGTAATCCCGTGTAATCCCAACAGCACATCTATAGCCAACCACTTCTTGTATATAATTATTACTATCAATGGAATCATTACGTTGTTGGCTGCCATCACTTTATCATGGTATCAGAGCACAAATAGCTTAACAGCTTTTATTTTTTTTTTCTTTCTTCTTCCACACTATGACCCTCTCTACCTCCTCCTCTTCGACCTCATCTACAAATCCACCAAATATTGCCCATCATTTACCAATAAAATTGAACTCTACAAACTACCTACTATGGCAAACACAACTTCTTCCTCTCTTACACAGTTATGATCTTGCAAAACATATAGATGGTTCGGTTTCTCCTCCATCTAAACTCATTGATGATCAGCCTAATCCTCACTGGCAACAATGGTTTCGACAAGATCAGCTAGTTCTTAGTTGGATAATTGGCTCCATGTCTGAAACTTATGTTTCTCAAATTGTTGGATCAGCTACTGCACGTGAAGCATGGCTGAAACTTGAAGCAACCTATGCTTCTGGATCTAAAGCACAGGTACGAAATTTGAAGAATAGCTTATATAAGCTAGAAAAGAAAAATGAGTCTATTACAGAGTATTTTCAACGAGCCAAACGAATTTTTGATCAGTTGGCAGCACTGAAAAATCCTATATCTGCAAACGATCTTGTTCAAGTTATCACTAATGGTCTTGGTTCTACATACAGACCTTTTGTGAGATCTGTCGAAAATAGGACAGATTCGGTTTCTCTTGATGAGTTATATGGCCTTCTACTTAGTGAAGAAATGAGTCTTGCAAATGATAATTCCATCTCGCATGACTCTGTTTTACCTACTGCCCATGCTGTTCACACCACCAATGCCTCCCATACTCGTGGCTACTCTCAGTTTCGTGGCCGTGGTAGAGGACGTGGAAGACAGCATCATCTGCATTCAAATGGTGGTCGTTTACCATCTCAGGCGAGTAATTCTTACTCTTCCTTTTCTCATGAAAGTTCAGTTACATGCTATAATTGTAATGGCAGCGGACACTATTCACGCCAATGCCCTTCTCCTCGACGCCAACCTGATTTTTCACAGCCACTTTTGCCCAAACCAGTAGCCAATTTTGCCTCTCCTCACACTCCTAGCCCTCAACAATGGTTACTAGATACTGGGACAACACATCATCTTACTTCGGACATGGAAAATCTTGCAATTCATCGTGATTATCAAGGGCCTGATGAAGTCAAAATAAGCAATGGTAATACCTTACCTATTTCTCATGCTGGTTGTAATCAATTTTCAACTTCCAATTCTTGTTTCTTTCAGCTAGATAATATTTTACGTGTTCCTTCTGTTTCTAATAACTTATTATCTGTCTCTAATTTTGCTAAATCTAACAATGTCTCTGTTGAATTTTTCTCTGATCATTTTGATATTAAGGATATCCACACGAAGGAAGTTCTTCATTCAGGCCGGAATAAATGTGGCTTATATTCTTTGTCTCTCACTCCATCAAAGGCTGTCCCGCAAGCTAATTCAGTTTCTTTATCAACATGGCATGCTCGGCTAGGCCATGCTTCTCCTAGAGTTGTTCGTCGTGCTTTAGCTTCTAGTTCCACCAGTTTTAGTTCTAATAATCTTAATACCTTGTGTCATGCTTGCAGTTTAAGTAAAATTCATAAGTTGCCTTTTCCTATGTCTAATACTAAAGTTCATGGTCCATTGGATCTTATTTGCAGTGATTTATGGGGACCATCTCCGATTTCTTCCTTTGACAATAATAAATATTATGTCTTATTTTTTGATCATTATAGCAAATACTCATGGATTTATTTTGTGAAACACAAATCTGAGGTTCTAAATGTATTCATTAAATTTCAGCACATTGTTGAACGATTTTTTGATCGCAAAATTAAATTTTTTCAAGCAGATTGGGGTGGTGAATTTCAGGTTCTATCATCTTATCTGCTTGAAAATGGCATTTCACAACGAAGTTCTTGTCCTAAAACTCCTGAACAAAATGGTTGTACTGAAAGAAAACACAGGCATATAGTCGAAACCGGTCTTGCACTTCTCCATCATTCTTCAGTTCCTAATCAATTCTGGCATCGGGCCTTTGATACTGCTGTTTATCTTATAAATCGTTTGCCCACTCCAACGATAAATAATAAGTCCCCTTATGAAATGCTTTTTCAATCATTGCCTAATTATCATGAGCTCAAAACATTTGGGTGTCTTTGCTATCCTTGGCTTAGGCCATATGCTAAAGATAAATTATCTCTTCGATCAGCTGCTTGTGTCTTTTTAGGATACAGTAAAATTCATAAGGGTTATTATTGCTTAAATTTAACTTCACACAAAATTATTGTCTCACGCCATGTTTTATTTGATGAGCAGGTTTTTCCCTTTTCGAATCAAGAGAATGTGCCAGTATCTAGTCCATCATCACAAAATCCTACAGTCATTTTTCTTCCATCAAATTTGCCAACAACTCCCACTTCCAATTCCAATTATGCTTTAGTTACCCAATCAATCAGTTCTCAAACCCCTCTTATTACTACAAGCCCTCTCCCACCTGATCCTTCCATCTCAAATCCCCCAAATTCATCTCTTGTTGTTGATTTAACAAATTATAGGAATCAATCTAATCCTGTCCCATCTGCCCCAAATAAGACCCATCCCATGGTAACTCGATCTCAAACAAATTCTCTCAAACCAAAATCCTTTCTTGCTGCCATTGATGATCAAACTGAACCCACTTCCTTTAAAGCTGCCAATAGTAATGAACATTGGAGACTAGCAATGCAAGATGAGTTTGATGCTTTACAAAGGAATAAGACTTGGTCTTTGGTTCCCTATCATCCCCAACAAAATATCATCGGTTGCAAATGGGTTTTTCGCATTAAACGAAACCCGAATGGCTCAATTTCAAGGTATAAAGCTCGTTTGGTTGCAAAGGGATTTCATCAGCGCCCTGGTATTGATTTTCATCATACTTACAGTCCTGTTGTAAAGCCAACTACTGTTCGCTTATGTTTATCCATAGCAATCTCAAATGGGTGGAGTATTCGGCAACTAGATGTTTCTAATGCTTTTCTCCGTGGTCAATTAGAGGAAGATGTCTTTATGGAACAACCTCAAGGTTTTGTGGATCAAACCTATCCTCAACATGTTTGCAAGCTTCATAAATCATTGTATGGCCTCAAGCAAGCACCAAGACAATGGTACAAATGTCTCACTAATGCTTTACTTACTCTTGGTTTCAAAGGATCTCAAACCGACTCATCACTATTTTATTTTTCAAACAATGGTGTTCGTGTTTTTTGTCTCATATATGTTGATGATCTTTTGTTAATGGGTAGCAATCCTTTGTTTATTCAACATATTATTGCTGCTCTACAACAAAAATTTGCTCTTAAAGATTTGGGTAAACTTCATTATTTCTTGGGTATTGAAGCTCATCATTGGTTCTCTAATGGTGTATTACTCAATCAATCCAAATACATCTTTGATCTTCTAGAGCGAGCCAACATGCAAAACTGTCATGCCATTTCTACTCCATTCAGCTCCTCTACTACACTCATGCATACAGGGGATTATTCCTTTGATGATCCCACCTTGTACCGAAGCATAGTGGGTGATCTCCAATATCTTCAATTCACGAGACCTGATATTTGTTTCGCTGTTAACAAAGTGGCCCAATTTATGCACTCACCCAAGCAACAACATTGGATTGCTGTCAAACGTATATTGCGTTATCTACGTGGCACTTGTCATCAAGGTTTATTCATTACCCGCTCTGCCTCTTCTCTTATCTCGGCCTATTGTGATTCAGATTGGGCCAGTGATTTGGATGATAGAAAATCTGTTACGGGTTATTCTATATTTCTTGGAAATAATCTTATTTGTTGGGGTTCAAGAAAACAACGGACGGTTTCTCGTTCCTCAACTGAAGCTGAATATCGTGCTATTGCTGCCACTGTCAATGAGTTACATTGGTTGTGTTCTCTACTACGAGAAATAGGTTGTCCCATCCTCCAACCTCCAAAACTTTGGTGTGATAATCTTAGTGCCACATCTTACTTCATCTCCAGTCTTTCATTCAAGATCCAAGCACTTAGAGATTGACTTTCATTATGTTCGAGATAAAGTACTCTCCAAAGCTCTTGACGTTTGCTATATTTCTACACATGACCAATTGGCTGATTTGCTTACTAAACCATTACCACGCCAGCGTTTTGAAAACTTGAAAGGCAAGTTGATGGTTCGGTCACCTCCCCCTCAACTTGAGGGAGGATGATAAGGGGATAACTAGCATTTAAAATTTAAATTTTGTATTCTTGTAATCCCGTAAATCACAACAGCACAACAGCACTTATTCTTGTAATCCCGTGTAATCCCAACAGCACATCTATAGCCAACCACTTCTTGTATATAATTATTACTATCAATGGAATCATTACGTTGTTGGCTGCCATCACTTTATCAGCTACACAGGAAGACAGAGAGTGGCTCAGCTGTAGTCTAGTGGGGTGGTTTCATGAAGCTCAAAATGTCTCTAACATTCAAAGATGCATGATAAAGCAGGGTTACTTCTCTTGTGAATGTAGACCTATGGGAGGGAACTTGGTTCTTTTATCCTTCCTTTCATGCGAAGAGAAAGAAAATATGTTGGAATCTGGAAGTGAATGGTTGCATGAATGGTTTGAAGAGGTTAAAGGCTGGGAACCAAAAGACATATGTAAGAAATGCTATACATAGATTAGATGCGAGGGGTTTCCATTACACGCCTGGAATCCTAAGTTTTTTCACTATTGCTTCCTTGTATGGCAATTTCATTTGTCTAGACAATAATACAAGTAAGAAAATCTGTTTAAATGGGGCCAGGATTCTCATAGCAACTTTTGCTCCCAGCATAATCAATGATATCCTTACAACCAGGATCGACGGAACCACATTCCCCTTCAGAGTCTCAGAGGAACCTTCTAGTTTCTGTTCGGACTTGCTCATAAGAAATCCGGTATTAACTCCGATCACGCAAGGGCTCAGCCAGCAGACTCCTAGGGCGGCGGATGGGTCTTTTTCTTTATTTAATTCTTTGTCTCCTTTGGAACAGTCCTCAAGTGTGGCGCACATCTCCCAAAGTAGACCTGCAATATCAAATACACAGCTGGAGTCCGCTACACAGCTGGCGTCGGTGGCAAATGTGATGCAAAAGACAAGGGACGTGGGGATGGATTTAACGGAGCTGATTTCAAATGTGGCTGTTAGTTACAAGCCCAATTCCATAGCTTCCTCAGGAACTGATGGTAGAGACAGCCCTCATCTTAATGGGCTGGATTGAGTGCCTTATACTAGTAAGCCCAATGTAATAAGTGAATTGCTGAGCTCGATTTGCAATGCAGCAAACGTCCTCCCCTGCTCCAACGATTTGCACAGTTCAAAGAGGGATAAAGCCAAAAGGAAAGCTAAAAAATTAATCTCACTCTACCCAATTTGTGTCTTTGCATCAGATACAGTTGCCATCTCAGTTTCCTTGATTTTGATTTAGCTGCCGTCCCTCAGTGGATGGTTTTTGTTGGGAAGCCAAACATACTGATATTTTGAGAATGGTGATCAATTTGGAATCTAGCTGCTAGTAAATTAGAGCTGTGTTGTGGTACCCTTTCACGTTGAGTTCATCTGACCGAGCACTTTTGTTGCTTTCATAGTGTGAGATGGGAATTGAGGGCCCATGTTCTGTTCACTTTTATTTCTTTAGTGGTGAAGGTTGTGATGTTTTTTAGGGTACGGGGTTCATCCACTGTTCGTTGCATTATGTTTACAGATCAGTAGAGGAGATTGAGGAGTGTTTTGTGGCTTGATTTAAGTTTCTGTCGGGGTTCTCTTTTCCTTTTTCTTCTCTTCTTTTTCATAAAGGGTCCAGTGTTTTGTGGTTTTTTTTTTCGGAACTTTTTTAATATTAATGTGTTTGAAAAAATTATTTTAAGGGATAGTATGCGTTTCAACTTATTTGGAAAAATGATGTGTTTTTTTTATTCCCGCAACCAGTCGTTGCGGGAATAGATTGGGCCCCACTCTCTCTCTCTCTTGCGCGCGTTGACCCACCCACCCACTCTCTCTCCCTCTATTCATATAAAATATTAAAATAATCTTCCAAATAAAAAAATATATTATTATTATTATTATTATAATAAAATTTGTTGTATAAAGGTTTGATATAATTAATTGCCTATTAACAACAACGTCTTTCTTAATTTCCTTTTCGCAAATATTCAGCTAATTACTTCTCAAATTTTCATCAATATTTTATTTAAAAAATATAATATATATTTTCTTTGTCATAAATCATTATGATGTTACAGTATTAATTAATTAGGATCAAATTATTCTCACAGTAGGCGAATAATTATTTTTCAAGTTTCGAATCATTATTCTCCTCTTCTGAATTCTTTTAGCAATAATTGTTGTTTATCTTTTTATAAAATTATAATTTCGTATTTTCTTGTGATGTTTAAGCATTAATAAATTCTAAATATTGTAATTCTAAAAAACACAATTTTTTTAAAGAAATTATAATTTTTGTAAAAAAAAATTCCTTAATGCTTAGTTCCCCTTTCGTAAAATTTTTTTCATAAATATTGTATTTTCTTGTGTTTTTTTAGAATAAACACAATTTTTTTAAAGAATTTTTTTTACAAAAATTATAATTTCTTTAAAAAATTGTGCTTTTTAGAATTACAATATTTAGAATTTATTAATGCTTAAATATCACAAGAAAATACTAAATTATAATTTTATAAGAAGATAAGCAACAATTATTGCTAAGAAAATTTAGAAGAGGAGAATAATGATTCAAAACTTGAAAAATAATTATTCGCCCATTGTGAGAATAATTTGACCCTAATTAATTAATACTTTAACATCATAATGATTTGTGACAAAAAAAAATATATTATATTTTTTAAATAAAATATTGGTGAGAATTTGAGGAGTAATTAACTGAATATTTGTGAAAGGAAAACTAAGAAAGAGGTTGTTAGACGGCAATTAATTATATCAAATCTTTATACAACAAATTTTATTATAATAATAATAATAATATATTTTTTTTGTTTGAAAGATTATTTTAATATTTTATATGAATAGAGAGAGAGTGGGTGGGTGGGTCAACGAGAGAGAGAGTGGGGCCTAGTCTATTCTCACAGTGACTGATTGCGGAAATGAAAAAAATATATCATTTTTTCAAATAAGTTGAAACGCACATCATCCCTCAAAATAATTTTTTCAAACATATCAATATTAAAAAAGTCCCTCTTTTTTTCTGTCTGGATATTGGGGTCTTTTTTTGGTGGAGCCTTTCAGTCCCGATTTTGTTCAGGGAGTTTTGTCGGTCTGAAGGCTTTTTTCTCGGCTGGTTTACATAGGTTGGGTTGGAGTTCCTAGCCGAATCTTTGGGGGCTTCCTGTCTGATTCTGCTCTTTGCACTTAGCCTGTAGCTGTGCCCTCTCTCTGGTGTTTATTTTTTGTTCAAGTTTTCGGATTGGTTTTGAGTTTTGAAGCAGGAAATGTTTGGCACTGGGACTGACGCATCAACAAATACATTGTCATAGCTGATGTGTTGCCCAAGAGCACTGAAAAAAGCACAAGAGGTGAGACGAGTTTTTGGGGAAAATGCAGAGATGGATGAATCAAGTTTTAATGGATTAAAGTGCTTGAAGTTGGTCATCATAGAATCAATGAGGGTTGAAGCTTTTTTAGAAGCTTCAGTGATGTTCTTGTTGGCTCGGTTTTTTTTTTCTTTAGTCTCCGTTTGTTTATTGGGCAGTGGCTCTTGGTCTCGGTCTAGGTTCCAGGTGTTGTAGCAGACCAGTTTTTCTTTTCTTTTGTTTCGGATTTGCTTCAGGTTGTCTGTTACCAGGTAGCTAATTTTAGCTCCCACTTCTTTTTCATTAATAAAACTATAGCTTATAAAAAAAAATAATAATAATTGCTTAATCGGTAAGGAAAAAGAAACAAGGAAAACCTCGAAAATGAAAACCGCGTGACCACGTTCTGCCACCGCCTTTAGCACGCCAATCTATTGCAATTGTCTACAGCCAACACTTCTTTTTGCTTATGGACGATGCTTATTAGAGTAGTACCTTATCGAACATTTTCACCCTCTTTTATTAAGAGAGACAAATGTACAATAAAGGTAGAGTCAAACTTTTAAGAGCTATCCTGGAAGGTATAACATAAGAACATACATTGGGTAAAACATTTTTTTTTTTAAACATCCATTGAATTAATATCTAATGAATTGAAAAGTGAGATAAATTAATTTTGGGTTTATTCAATGGATATTGAATTGCATTGGATTAAAAAATAAAATAGATCAGTTTTATATTGATCCAATAGGTATTTATTTGAATTGGATTGAGTTTGAATCAATTTTGTTTGAATGAATTTGGGTCAATAAATGAGTTTGGATCAATTTTGCTAAGTTTATTTATTATTTTATTTTATAACGATAATTATACCTAATATATAAAAACAATATGTTATTCTTTCTCTCAATTTTTCGTTTTCTTTATTTTTTTACATTTAAAATTTTATATTTTTAGTTTTTATTTCAAGTAAGAAAATTTTAGATTATAAATAATTAAAAAGTAATTATAATCATTTATAATTACTGTCGTATAATTTGATTAATTGAAAAAAATATTTATTATTGAGTCAAGACAAATAAAAATTTACAAAATAATAATTTAAATATTTATCGTAAAAAAATATTTTTAATTATATAATTTATCAAACAGTTGATAAATTATTTTTAAATTTATAAATTATTTTAAATTTTATTTAGCGAACAATTTTCTATTCTTTTGGATATAACGTTTTGGAATATAATTTTTATTAATTGAAATGTGCGTTATAATTTGGAGAAAATTACCTCAAATGCCAGATTTTTTTTCCTTTTTGCAAAAAATACAACCCACTCCTCTAATTTTTCCAAAATCTCACTTTTTAAATTTTTGTTTTCAAAAATACAACTTTTTTACACTTAAACGAAAACTCCTCAGTCCAAGCAGCAATGGATCCATAGTTCACATCATCTTCGCTCATCAGCAATATGAACTTGGTAGCTTAAGGATTGGATTGTGCATTCGCAATTATTTATTAAACTGTTGTCCTGGCCAATATCATCTTGGACATCGGCAATAATTACCTTGGCTCCATTTGTAACGAATAATTTGCCGTACATGCTCCTACACCACTAGCTTCGCCAGTTATCATTGCCACTTTTTCTTCTAGCCTGTTAAAAGTTCGAGAAAATATTGAATTGAAATTGTAGATTTTTGTTAATTGAATTTATATTAAAATTTACCTCTTGTTTGTTGTATCTTTTGAAGAATTTCTACTCATCTTTGGTTCCGATCTCTTACAATATGGACAGAACAAATTTTGAGAGAAGCCTACTCTTGAATGAATATTTCTTCAGATATTTGAATAATTGATTTCAATAAATAAAGTTTAAGTTGTTTGTCTCTCTCTGTCAGGAATATTACGCATTTGTTGTTATTTGTGCGAAGTGATCGGATTGTGTTTGATTTTTCTTTCTTTTATTATTATACTTATTTTTCTTTCTTTGAAGGTAGAGCAACGTTTTGATAAACTGGAAGAGTCCTGAAAGAGCTGGCCGAAATCGAACATATGGAGAGCTCTTATATGAAGAGCACAATATCAGCATTGAGAGTTTTGAAGGAAATAAGGAGTGGAAGCTCTACTGTTAGTGTGTTTTCATTGCCTACATTGCAGATTAGTGGGCTGGATGATACTTGGAAAAAGGTTCCTATGCTGGAACTGGTAGCCAAGTAACAGGTCTCGGATACAAATATAGACGTAATTTTTTTTTTTTATAAACATAGGTGTAAAATGTTTAATCAAACAATTATAAACAATATAATATTGGATATCAGTTTTACAGATATATATATTTTTTTCTTATTACCATAAAAGATTTTGCAATACCGGATATTGAACAACCTAGCAGCTGTTATTTGATGCCATTCTGGCACTGGTTACGCAAAGAACAAACTTCAGATAATCGCATCAGTCTGTACAAAAATTCTTCTTGTATTAATTATCGTCAATTTATTTATACACATTTCGCCCTTTCTCTATTTTGTCTTTTCTGATCTGAGACGCTGCGAAAAGTAGAATGAAGAGAGAAACTATTTATTCAATTTATAAATAAAATGGTTTACATTCACCTCGTCATTTCGTTGTGGAAAATTCATAATTTGAATATTTTCTTCTTTTGCATGTGCCATTCTCTGTCATTTACTTAATAAAACAAAATTTGAAATATTAATTTTACATGTAGATTAAAAGATGTGCAGAAATGGCTCGCAAGTTACAGTTTTTTAAGGAACGCATAACAAAGGCTGGCTTGTTGACATCTACTAGGTCTGCAATAGTCAATGATATTGATTTGGACACTTTGGAGGTATTATTGATTATCTGATTTTATCACACTACTAAAAATGTTACTATGTTATATTTTTATGTGATTTTGTTCATGGTAATGTTAGGTTAAGCTGGGTAAATTCGAAGCTGATGTACACACTGTATATATAAGATATACATACTATGCATACAATTAGTATACATTGTATATATAACATGTACACATTGTGTCTATAGCATGTACGCACAATTAGAATCATAATTCACTATAAATAGGAAGTATATACACTGTATTCATCAAAAAAGATGTGCAGAACTTAGCCTTTGAATTTGATGAGAGTAAATAACGAGAAAATTTTTTATTTATCTCAGTGAAGGAAACAAGAGAAATTACAATTATGATTATCTACTAGATGTACACACTGTGTATAGCACATACACACGGTGCGTACTAGATATAGACATTGTGTACAGCATGTGCGTACTAGATATAGACATTGTGTACAGCATGTACACACTATGTGTACTAGATGTACACATTGTGTACAGTATGTATACATGGTGTGTACTAAATGTACACGTTGTGTATAGAACATACACACGGTATGTACATAATATACACACTGTGTATAGCATGTACATATTATGTGTACTAGATGTACACACTGTGTACAGCATGTACACACGGTGTGTACATGATATACACACTGTGTACAACATGTACACACGGTGCGTACTAGATCTAGACATTGTGTACAACATGTACACACTATGTACTAGATGTACACACTGTGTACAACATGTACACACGGTGTGTACTAAATGTACACGCTGTGTATAGAACATACACATGGTGTGTACATGCTGTACACACTGTGTATACTATGTAAATATTATGTGTACTAGATGTACACACTGTGTACAGCATGTACACACGGTGTGTACTAGATGTACACGCTGTGTATAGCACATACACACGGTGTGTTCATGATATATACATTGTGTACAACATGTACACATGGTGCGTAGTAAATGTAGACATTGTGTACAGCATGTACACACTATATGTACTAGATGTATACACTGTGTACAGTATGCACACACGGTGTGTACTAAAAGTACATGCTGTGTATAGCACATACACACGGTGTGTACATGATATACACACTGTATATAGCATGTACATATTATGTGCACTAGATGTACACACCGTGTACAGCATGTACACACTGTGTATAGCACATATACACGGTGTGTTAATGATATATACATTGTGTACAACATGTACACATGGTGCGTAGTAAATGTAGACATTGTGTACAGCATGTAAACACTATGTGTACTAGATGTATACATTGTGTACAGTATGCACACACGGTGTGTACTAAAAGTACATGCTGTGTATAGCACATACACACGGTATGTACATGATATACACATTGTATATAGCATGTACATATTATGTGCACTAGATGTACACACTGTGTACAGCATGTACACACGGTGTGTACTAGATGTATATGCTGTGTATAGCACATACACACGGTGTGTACATGATATATACATTGTGTACAGCATGTACACACAGTGCGTAGTAGATGTTGACATTCTGACCCATCTATTATAAAACACAATTAAAGCCACAATCTATTGCTATTAGTATGTAATCATCCTGGTTTGGTATTAGTATTGGACCCAAAAAAGTATGTTATCATAATCCTGAAGATAATTGCCCTAAATTTTAGGGATAATCATTGCATGAATTTTAAACCAATACAAACTATCCTTACGTTAAAAGAAAAGAAAACCAATGCATAAATTGAGATATGGCAGTCAAAAGAAAAAGGTTATCTATAGCCAAAATTAACAACATTTTTTTTATGCATCGAAATTAATTCAATCAAATTAATATATATTTGATTTTACTTACGATCATATTGTTATAATGATAAAACAATTGAATATTCAGTATAGTTATTTACTTATTTATATTCTGATTTTTTTTAATGTTCAGATGATTTGAATATTTTTGTAAATCCTATCATTAAACTCGTTTGATTTCATTACCATCGTTATTGTTTTATTTCAGTTTACCCATGAATATTTCATTTTTAATCCTCATTTTCTTATTTATTTGCACCAATTATTTTCTTATTTCTTACTTTAACAGTTAACAATTCAATTCAGCTTCTTATACTTATACCTTTGCTATAATTTTCATTCAATATCTGATTTATATTTAATACTAGCTTTCAATTCTACTTGCCAAATCTCTCCTTTTGATACTAATTCACAATCAAGCCCCTGATTTATTTTTCATTTTTATCATTCGTTTCTTGTTTGTTACTTTACATTTTAAATTATCAATTTCTTCTCCTTAAATTATTATTTGTGTTTTGTTATACTAATAAGTTTTAAATCTGTATTCAAAGGAGCAGTAGTGACTTAAAGTAGTAAAAATAATGATGGTAATGAAATCACTTATTTATATCCACCAGTTATATATATTTCCCGTTATCTCTAGCTTCCTCTAAGAATCCCTCCGACAAGAAAACCAGCTCAAAGGGACCATCTTTCGCCGGCGGCTTCATAACCCACAAGAAAGAAACACCCGAATTTAATAACCCATAAGCTAATTCATCCCACTGATCTTGCTTTAAGATCCCAATACTACCAAAAGAAACATAAACAACAGAAGAAGCGCCTTTTTGTCAAGCCACTCAATGCAATCGTCAGCTTTCAACAAATCGCCATGGACATTTGTTTTTAAAGGTTTATGATCTATAAACAAAGGACCAACAGGTTTTATTGGGCAAAATTTTGACGTGTAGTCTATAAGATCACCCTCAAGTTCTTGAAATGTTTCCAACAAGATACAAAACGGTTTTTCAAGATTCTTGAATTGCCTCAAAATTGCCCTTGTGAAGACAGGATAAGGAGACGAAGGGTGCAAGAAACTAGGCAATTCATCGTATTTCAAAACTGGCATACAAGGTAATTGAAAATCAATTTCAGGATTATCTTGTGTAGGAAAAGGCACAAGGTTATGATGGTAATCGTAATAGCAAGAAAAGGAAGCACAAGATTGGACCCAAAGCACTGCAGAAGGAAGACCAAGACTCTCAGCTACATCGAAAACCTATGGAATAAAAGGGTTATTGATTAAGTAAGAAATAGGCCGACCTTTTTTTTTTTGATAAGCTGAGATATATTATTGATAGTGTAATAAACAATCCATGACAAGGAAGCCCCGGATTGGAGGGCACAAAACCTGACAACAATAGAGAACAAAACAATTATTCCCCAAAACAGAGTGGTAATTCGAGAACCCCACTATAACAGAACAATAAATAAAAGCTCTTATCTGACATAAAACTGAAGAAGAATCACAGCTGCTAACTGGGTTCAGCTGACAAGGGGACGAATTCAGAAGCTCCTAACTGTAACGGAAGGTCTGTGAGCTGATACCACCTAGTAGCAGAAAAATCCATATGCTCAAGGTAGAAGCTCCGACTTGAGAGATCAGCAGCTCTCCTCGACAGACCTTAGAACAGATTGCAATCCCAAGTGGAACGGCCGCTCAAAAAACTCCTTGTGCCAGAAAAACCAAAGAATAGTAACAGCAGGCCGCTTAAGAAATAGGCCGACCCTTTTCTGCATTTCTTTCAACAATATCATAAATGGCTTTTTTTTACCATCTATCTCCAGTTGTTTCAAGTGTTGGTCGAGATCTTTGCGTCGAGGATCATCTTCCGGCCATGTTTCTTTGAAGAATTCGAATCTGATAAAGCCATCGCCAATTGGAACAGGGTCTTCAATATATAAAAGCAAATAGTGTAAGAAGCGGTTCCCACCGAGTAGGAGATTGAAAGGCATGTTTGGTGATTTTTGAAATGTTCAGTATAAGATAATAAACATCTAAGAAGTTGTATTTTTTGAAAATATAATTTGTATAATTGATATTGAAAATTTAAAAAATTGTATTAATGAAAAAATTAGAAAAATGTTGTATTTTTTGTTATTTTTATTTTTTTCTGTATATTTTTGTAAAAATCCCTATAATTTGATCAAATTACAAAGGAAGATTTCATCTCTCAGTTCTAAAAGCAGACAAGTAGTTTTGGCTACGATGGCAGAGAAAACGGAGAATACCTATAGGTTTTTTGTAGACAACCTACCCTTCGGGTGGCCGGCGTTTGGGGTGAAATATGTTCTCATGGTATGGGAATGTAGAACAAGTCTTTATCCCAAGGAAAATGAGTTCAAAGGGAACCAAATTTGGTTTTGTTAGTCTGAGTACACCAATCAATATCGAACTTATCCTCAAGAAGTTGAATGGAGCTTGGATGGGAAATCGAAAAATTCGAGTTAACTTGGCGCGATATAGCAACAACAAAGAGGACAAGAAGAGGATATATGCCAAGGCTACTAAAATGGGTCTGTGTAGTGAGGATGGAAAACGGAAGGACACATTCATAAAACTTAGTGCTGGTTCGGTGAACTTTCAGTATGAGGTAGCAAATGAAGATAGAGAGTGGTTGGATAGAATTTTAGTTGGCTAGTTACATCAGGCTCGAGACATCATCAACATTCAAAATGCTATGATGGATCAGGGCTATTTCTCTTGCGAGTGTAGTTCAATGGGAGGTAATCTAGTTTTGCTTACCTTCCCTTCCTGCACAGAGAAAGATAAAATGCTGGAGCCAGGTACAATTTGGTTGAATGAATGGTTTGAGATGATTAAATCTTGGGAGCATATCGATATATGTAAAAAGCGTTATACGTGGTTAAGGTGTGATGGTTTCCCTTGGCACGCTTGGAACCCGACTTTTTTCTCCACTATTGCTTCATTGTATGGAAATTTTATCAGTTTAGACGACAACACTAGCAAAAAATGTTGTTTAGATGTTGCTAGATTTCTCGTCGCAACTTCATCTGCATCTTTGATCAATGATACTTTGTCTACCAGAATTGATGGGATATCATACACATTTAGAGTTATAGAGGAACCATCTAGCTTTTATCCAGATTTATTCATTAAAAGGTCTGTTAAGTCTTCAATGGTGAATACAGAAATGTAGGATCCCGGATTGCAGGCCACCAGAGAAGCTGAAGGATTACCTTCATCGATTTACTCGTGGACTTCCTCTGAAAATAACTCTCAAACGGCGCACTCTGCCCAATGTAAGTCCGCATGCTCGACTAGCCAGTCTGGAAAAAAAGCTGATTCTGGAATTAATTCTCAATTGCCGCACTCATCCCATTGTAAGCCCATATGCCCGACAAGCCAGTTAGGAAAGGCTGATAGGCCCACCGAGCACAATGAGGAACAGAGTTTGAGTTTCAATGAGGTAGTTTTTCAGATTGGCTCTAATGGCAAAGCTCCCTCAAAGTCGGAGAAAAGTATAAGAAAGGCAAAAAAAATTCGTTCATTCTACATTCTCGACACAAACAAATCCACTTTCCAGTTTCCGAATCTGAAAAAGAAAAAGGGAAGAAAGCCAAAGAAAAATTCAAAAAGGGTTGATGTTGCAGTGAACTCGAATCCCGATGACATCATTGCTGGTGAATCTCTATCTGATGGATGTATTTTTAATGTTAATGAAAGGTTAGGGAGAGCAGGATTTCCCCATCAGCTGAGGCACAAAAAGTTCTGGAAGTAGCTGAGTTGCTGGGTCTGGTTCTACCAGAAAATAGAGAAGATCTTCTTGCTTCTCTCGTCAGATCTGAAGAACAGGATAGGGAAAATTGGGAGAAACTGAAAGATGGGAGATAAGTTGCAGTGGTTTCCAGGAGCGCCTCCAGTGATTCTTGTGAGATTATCGGGTTTGGTTGGTTATCGGTTGTAGAGAGTTTTGGGGGTATTGAGTATCAGATTGCTAGGCGTATTGAGTATCAGATTGCTAGTCTTCCGGTTATTTGGCGTTGAGTTGTGGTGCTTTGTTTTATGTTATTGTGGTTTTGAGGCATCGTGTGTTTTGGCTGAGTTTAATTCATTTTCTTCCTAGTATGGAAAGTTGTCGGGTTTGAAGTTTTGCTAGTCTGGTTGCTTTAATGTTGGTTTGTTGGTTCGAGACTGGGTTGCGATCTGGATTTGGTGGTGTTTTGTTTTTGCCAGTTGGTATTACATTGCTCAGTCGTTGGAGACTGTTGTTAATGGTTTTTGAGACAACTCAGTAGGTTGTATCTGGCAGTTTCTACACTTTCAACATTTTAATTTCAGGTGCTCGTGGATCAGCCCCTCCTTCTGGATCTCTCCTCTGTAGTTTCGGCTGGCCTCTCTTGATTTTTTGAGAAGTTGCTTTGCAACTCCTTTTCGATGGGAACTGGGAAGCAGGTGTGGTCTTTATTGGGTTTTTTGGTTGAGAGTTGTGTTGCCTACTGGGGTTCTTCTTGGTATTAGGCAGAGTTTGGTTTTATCTGGTTGGTTGGTTTTTTGGCATATGGGGTTTTGTTCTTTCGTGGCATGGGGGATGCGAATTCTCTAAATGGTTTCTTGTCTCTGTACTGGGAGGATTTTCTTGCTTATTGCAGTTAGGCTTCTTCATCTTACTGCTGCATAGCAAACTCCTGAGATGGAATGCAGTAGTACCTCAGTAATTTTTTGACCAGGTTCAGTAAGATCTACTTCAGACATAAACAGAGAGAGAAATTTTTTACTGACAAATTGCAAAGCAAGGTGTACATCGTAGGGAGGATTTTGTTGCCTGGCTAAACTGAATTCCTTTTCACTACAGAAGCTACTGCCAGTATGAAAGCTTGGTGGTTCTGTTACTTTTTTGCTTTCTTCGGTTTTTCCTAGGGGCAGACTGTTTTTTCAGCTTTCAGTTGCGTTCCAAGTAGACCGTTTTGTTGCTGCGTTTTTTCCTTGTGCTTTTGTTTTTTGGGTCTTCTTGTGTGCTGAGTTGTGTTGTTTTGGTTTGATTCAGCAGGAATACTCTGTCCCGCTGTTGAAGTTGTAATGTTTACCTACTGCTGCTGGGATATTAAACTTCCAGCTTCTAATAAAATCTCAGATTATAAAAAATAATAAAAAAAAATTTATTAATTGAAAAATCTGTTTTCATAATATGGCTTGCTTATCCATCTCTATCATTAATTTATTAAAACCTTTCAAGGCTAAATATAATTGAATAATCATGAATTACAGAATATATATATATATATATATATATATATATATATATATATATATATGAAGGTGTTTTTCTTTTTTCTGTCATTTATTATTGCATTTCATTTCATTGCTATTTTTAAATTAAATATTATTTTTTTATTAACTATATTTCCAACGGATTTTATATAGGTGAAGAGTAGAAATGACCAAATATCCGACATAATTTGAAATAAAATTACCAACAATTTTTTTAAATTTCTCAAGTCAATTTTTTTCTTATGAATTTTAAAAAAATTGTTCGTAAAATATATGGACTGTAACAAATTTTATATTAGCATCGAAAGTGTTCTGCTATAGGAAATTGCAATATTTTTAATTGATACATTTAACAGCAATTTTACTTTATAAGACATAGGAAATTGCAACATATTTTAATTGATACATTAACAGACGAAAAGTAACGTAACAGAAAATACATTAACAGATATATTGAAAAATACATATACACATATTTCATATTTGTCATTACAGTATAGTATAAAAAATTTTATATAAATGCTTTTTTTTTTCTAAAATAAATGTGTCGTAGCTATGGTATATCTAATTATCAAAACCAACTGCAAAAAAAACTGTAAGTTAGCAACGGCTTTTTTCCGTTTGCCAATTTGCGATGGTTTCGCGACTGTTTTATAATCCGTCATGGGAAGGTTATTTTTCATTTTTTGAGACGGATAGCGATGGACTTAACAAACAGTCGCTAATTATTGGCGGGAAATTTACACTCCATGTTTTGCGACGGAATCAGCTACAAAAGTACCGTCGCTAATTTTTTTAATTTTTTATTCGTAAAATTAGTAATAGAAAATTTAATTTTGGAGGGAAAATATCGCGCCACTTTTTGCGGCAGTTTAGCGACGAATAGTATTCGATTTCAGTAAAAAACATGAGCGGCGAAATTATGTAGTCGCTAATCCGTCGCAAACAAAATAAAAAATATTTTTTTCTATTTCATGCATTTTTGATATAGATCATATGAAATGGATATTTTATTTTGAAACAAAAATTTATAAATTATATTATAATTTGATAATAATTTTTTATCAATTATCTCAAAATTTAAAGTTATTTATTTAGAAAATTTACATTTTTTATAATAATAATAATAAACTACTAATTATAATTATTATATAATCACATTATAAAAATTAATAAAAGTAAATATTTATAAAATAGTAATATAAAGTTTATTATCTCATTTAAAATAATTATAAAATATTTTATAATTTATTTTTATTTTGTAAAATTTCAACCAAATATTAAATTAATAAAAATTTTAATTATATATATTTATCAAATAATTTTTAAATATAAAGAAGAAATAATGAAAATTGGCAGGGACATTATAATTTTTTATTTTTATTTTTCTCTTGCAATCGTATTTTATTATAATTGTTTAATTGTACCATATATTTAACTAAATATAATTTACTTCTAAAATTAGTGAAATTGACATTTTTCTTCACATATCTTAATAAATTATATATTCATTATGTGTGATCACATAATTATCTATAATCAAATCAAAATTAGCATCCAAATAAATAAAATTGGTTGTTTATTAAATTTTAACTTATTTTAAATAAATAAATAAATATGAACTTATCATAATAAATATAAATCTATGTCCAATTATATTTGATGGTTATGTAACGCCCTAAAATTTGAGTCGCTTGATAATACTTTTTAATATATGAGCAGTACTTCTGATACCATTTCACGATGATCAATTTATTGAGGAAATTATATAAGCGTGTGTGGGTGGGTGGGTGTGTGTGTGTATATATATATATACAATAAAATACCCACTTTAAATCATTTCAAGATAATAACATCCAATTTATAATAAATTCAAATATTAAATATACTTCAGAGTAATATAAGTATATTTTAGATTCGAACTTCCGCTCCGATATCATTTTTATTATATATTTAGATAAAATTAGTAAAATTAAAAAAAATATAGACATATGGATTTACTTAATTGAAAGACTTTCCAAACATTAGGAGTACAATTATTATATTTAAATTGATATAATTTTGATGGTAGATTGGCCTAAACAATTTAATTTTTTAATTAACTCTATTATTTTATTCAATTTATGAAAATTAAATTAAATATAGAAATATAAATTAAAATTCATAAACTTAAAAGTATATCTTACCAAATAAAAAACAAAATTACTATTAAAAATAGAATGTGTTACGACCCAAAATTTTTGAGTCATTTGAAAATATTTTAATAGATGAATAATATTTTGATACCGGCTCATGGAGGTCAATTATTGAGGAGCCGAAGAGTAAATATATAATTTTAAAATTAATAAATTAATAATTTTTAATTAAAGTATGATCTAATCACTAATAACAAGAAATTAAAATAAATTAATGTATAATAATTATTTAAATAATAATAATAATAATGATTAAAAAGAAAGGAAAAGTCCCTAGAAATTTTGGGACCATAAACCTTGTGTGGCCATAAAGTGATAAAATGATACGAGGAAGGAAAGAAAAAAAAAAGAGGAAAGAGAACAAGAGGGAGGAAGGAAGAGTGACGTCGGGAAATGGTGGAAACGAGCCACCGATGCCGGCGATTAGCCAACCTCGCTCCACCGTCGACTACCGTTTGCCGCCGTTCGGGGTTGTCTTCGTCATCGTTGTGGTCGTTAGAGGCGTGATTGTCTCCCCTCCGCCGTTCTTCTCCTTCTTAAACCGGAGATTTCTTCCTCTTTTTCCGGTGAGTCACAGCGGCAGATGACAACACGACCACCACCGGAAGACTTCTAGCGGCAAGGTGTATCTTTCAGTGCCCTCTGTCGCTCCCCACTCGCCGGTGATTGACAAATCGGAGAAAGAAAGTCTCCGACGATTTTAGTTAGATTCCGGCCAACCATGGCAGCGCTTGAGCGCATGACCTGGGGATCCCGATCTTCGAGGTGGCAGTGTCAAATCATCTTTGATGAAGCTTCGGTGACCGGTCAATCAATAACTTATAGCAAATGATCTTCAGACTTCTGTTGTCTTTGAATAATTTATAATTGTTTCTAACGTTCAGCATAAATAATTGAACATTAATTATGACTCACTGCCTTTGAGAGTTGCTGTTGCACTGGTAACTCTGTTTCTTATTATGTTTGAGCCTCATTGCATCTCACCTTGCTCTCTTTTCAACTGATTTTTTTTTTCAATTTTTTCTTAAATTTCTATTATTGATTATGGTTTGTGTGGCTGAAAATCTGTTTCCGCTTTTCGGTGAGTTCTCTTCTTTTGAAAGAAAGCTTTTTTTTTTTTTTCACCTATTTTTAACTTGCAGATACTGATGCGATTGAGCATACACAGCCTCTGAGTTCTCTGATTCCTTTGTAAGTCTAAATTAGACCCACTTTGTGCTATCTGCAAATTTATTTCTTGGTGGCTTCAGCTAAGTATTTATTTGGCTGAGGCTTGTGTTAATTTGAACCTGTTCCAAGAACACGAGAGATACAGGTCAAGGAGTCGCAGTCCTTGAAAAATATCTTTGTTCTTTCATGTTTTTGTCAAAAATATCCCTTCTTATCTAATTATGTGTTCAAAGCTTGTGGAATGTAATTGAAAAGTGTGGCATTTTGCTAAATGATTTGATCTTAGGGACAGTTTTTATGGTTTGATTTGATTAATGTAATTGCTGTTGAGCATAATTAACATGTGAACCTTATACACCGATAGAAGTAAGGATGTTCTTTCTCTCGATGGCACAAAATATGTTGATGTGTAGGTTTGCAACCTGTTAATTTTTAACATGTGTTATGTGAAAATGGTTATGCTATTTGTATAAGGTTCATGGCATCAAATGAAGGATTGGAATCTTTGTTCCCAATGGAGGATATTGCTGTAATGGGGATATGGGAGTTGTTACCTCACCTGAATAAGTATTTAAAATGTTATATTATTTTTGTAAAAAAATTTAATAAGACCAAGATTGATATAATCGAATTTGTAAAAAATATTTAAACATGTTCTAAAAGTAATTTTATATTTTTGGGACTATTCATTTTTAATTTAATTTTTTAATTTAACATTTATTAATTATAAAAAATATTTATACACATTCTGAAAATAATACTTGTAACTTTTGGAAGGTGCAAAGACTAAGCGGCCAATTATATTAAATTTATGGTAAATTTTGAAATATTTATTTTTGTAAAAATGACTTTTTATACAGAGATTAGACATTTCATGTATTTTCTTGTTACAATTTTTTTTCTCTTTTAAATTTGATGACATTTCGTATAATTAATTATATATTTTACGTGGCCGGTTACGTGACACATTTTAAAAGAGTCATGTAGCAAGTAATTTTGACGTCAAGGTGACTTTATATGTAAAACTGTATAATTTAAGATATTTTATTATTATTTTTGTCACTTTATTTATAGTTATTATTCTATAAGTCTAGTGCCCTGAAGTGTTGAGATAAAGACTTGACTATTACTCAGAAAAGCTTAATCTTTATTGAATTGAAAACGGCTATTTTAATAGCCTTACAATGGTTAACTAAATGCCAGAAAAATAGTCAAGTAAATAGCTAAATAAAACATAAATTACTGCTAATCAGATTCCTTGAGACTAGAACTTATTGAAACTAAATTATAATAGACTCCTACAAAATAGTAACTACCCATAACAAACAAAGATCTTTTCATACCCTCCCTTAAACTAGCTGCAGGTTGCAGTTAGTTTAATTCAGAGACATCAACCATTCCCATCTTCTTCCTATGCTTTTCAAAAGCATCAACCTTCAGAGCTTTAGTCATCAAGTCTCCAACCTGCTTTTGTGTTCCACAAGGTACCGACTCGACTTCTCCATCACGCGTAATATCTATTAGGAAATGAAAACAAACTCTGATGTGTTTGCACCTCCTATGCATTACTAGATTTTTGGAAAGTTTAATTGTTAAACTGTTATCACACATGATAGTAGTACTATCTTCTTGATTATGACTTAAATTCTTCAAAACTTGTCTCATCCACACAACTTGGCTGGCATAAGCAGCAGCTGCTACAAACTCTGCTTCTGTAGTTGAAAGAGTAATGATTGGTTGTTTTTTAGACATCCATGATACTGCCCCTGCACTCAATAAGAATGCATATCTAGATGTACTCCTAGAGTCAGCTTCATCTCATGCGTAGTTAGAGTCCGTGAAAACAAATAATTCTTCATCCCCTCCCTTCTTATAGAAAATCCCATAGCTAGTAGTTCCCTTCAAGTACCTCAATATCCTTTTTGCAACTTGTAAATGCAACTCAGTAGGCCTTGACATATATCTGCTAATCAAACTTACGCTGAACATAATGTCCGGTCTTGTAGCTGTGAGATACATTAAACTTCCAACCATTTGTTTGTAATACGTATCATTTACAACTGCTCCATCTGCATCTTTGCTAATCTTAAAGCCTGGAACAATTGGACTTTTAACTGGCTTACTCTCATACATTGCAAATTTCTTCAACACATCAGTGGCATACTTTCTTTGGCACATGAAAATTCCTTATGGTTTTTTCAAAACTTCAATTCCGAGAAAGAATCTCATTTTTTCCAAATCAGTCATGTCAAACGTTTGCATCATAGACTTTTTAAACTTAATCAACAGATCTTTATCATCACCTGTATAAATTAAATCGTCAACATAAATGCTAACAATTAAAATTTTACCTCCATTTCTTTTGATGAACAAGGTCTGTTCAGTTGGACACTTTTGAAAACCATCACTAATGAAGTGAGACTCTATGTGACTGAACTAGGCCCTTGGTGCTTGTCTTAGACCATACAAGGCTTTATGTAGCTTGTAAACATTATGTTCTTTCCCTTTCTTTACATACCCCTTTGGTTGCTCAACATACACATCCTCACTTAATCTTCCACGAAGGAACGCAATCTTCTATGAAAGAACACAAATTTGACATCTAGCTGAAAGATATCCCATCCTCTGCAAACTGCTAATGCCACAATCATCCTTACAGTATCCATGCATGCAACAGGTGCAAAGACTTCAGTAAAATCAATTCCTTGCCGTTGAGAGTACCCCTTAGCCACCAAGCGTGCTTTATATTTATCAACTTCACCAAGCTCATTCAACTTTGTTTTGTAGATCCACTTCAATCCAATTGTTTTTGCTCCAATTGGTAGATCCATGAGCTCCCAAGTTTGATTCTTTTCAATGAAGCCTATCCATTGCTTTTCTCCATTTCTCATGATTTACAGCTTCTTCAAACAGAATATGATCATCTTCAATGACATCTTGCACCATGTAGGCCTCTACTTCTTTTTCACTTAGTCCTTCTCCATTTACATAATCATCCATCCATGTGGGCATCCTTCTCTCCCTTATTTGAGTCACCATGCCTGCGTTATTACCCCCTTCATTATTCCCATCATCTTCACTTTCAGCATCGAACTCTCCTTTAGTTTCTTCTTCACTATCATCATCATTCCATAGTAATTCAGCTCTGATTTGTTCTTTGAAATTGCTATCCCAATTCCAATTTTTTTCTTCCTAAAAAATTACATCTTTACTAACCACAATTCTCTTAGTCTTAGGGTTAAATAGGCTATACCCTTTTAACTCTTCACTAATACTCAACAAAACACAAGGAAAGCTCTTATCATCCAACTTACTCCTTCTTGCTTCTGGTTTATGGACATGTGCAATACACCCCCAAATATGATAGAGAAGGGCAACATCAAGCCCACAAGTGTGAAGGCCCCTTATCCACCAAAAGGAATTCCTATCAGTGGAGGGAGCCCAATGCCCTTATAAGCCACTAACTGCCTAGTTAGTTAACCGATGTGGGATCATAACATTGCCCCCTCTCTCAACAGCCGACGTCCCGATGGCTTGTCACCCACTGGTGACTTCTCCCCAAGGGTTCCTCTCCTAGGTCACACCCACTTAGTGGCTTCTCCCTTCTAGGTTCCTCTCCTGGGCCACACCCACTTGGCGGCTTCTCCCCTGAGGTTCCTCTCCTGGGCCACGGATCCGGTAGGTTGGACCACTAATAGAGAAGGGCAATATCAGGCCCATAAGTGTGAATGCCCCTTATCCACCAAAAGGAATTCCTATTAATGGAGGGAGCCTAACACCCTTATAAGCCACTATCTGCCTAGTCAATTAACCGATGTGGGATCGTAACAAAATACGAAAGTACTCAATTGAAGGCTTGATTCCGCTCCATGCTTCTTGAGGAGTGACGTTCTTGACTGCTAAGGTTGGACATCTATTCAGTAGATAAAATGTCCAGTTGATAGCATCTTCCCAGAAAGTTTTAGGAACCTTCTTGGCAATAAGTAAGCAACGTACCATGTTCATGATTGTTCTATTTTTCCTTTCGGCAATTTCATTTTGGTGAAGTGTATAGGCAGTTATGAGCTGTCTTTTGATCCCCTGCTCTTCACAAAAAATTTTAAAGCTAAGTGAAGTGAACTCTCCTCCTCTATCTGTCCTCAAGCACTTGATGGATTCTTCTGCTTCTTTCTCTACTTGGTTCTTAAAGATTTTAAACTTTTCCAATGCTTCTGACTTTTCCACTAGCAAATATACCTAAGCTTTACGACTATAATCATCAATAAAACACAACACATACTTCTTTCCTGTAACGCCCGATAGCCAAACATTGGTCCGAATACCGATGTCACCCTACATTGCGGTGGTCCATAAATTATTATTAAATTATCCATCGATAGCATTCAATATTTAACCATTAAGTCATGGGTTCCACATTTTAAAATATCTTATTAATTAATCTATAAAAATTTGGGTAGCATAACAGCTGAAACACAAATTTTGCCTTCCTACAATAGTCACAAAACACTCCCAAAAGGTTCACAATATCCAACCCAACCTTCACAATCTAAATATATACTCCACAAGATCAGCTAAATACAGAACAACAGTCATTTCCAATAAGTTTACATATAACCACACATACATACAGTACATAATATATGTATAAGTCCAAAACTATATACAGTCCAAAAACTAGCCATGTTGTCCTACAAGGCAACATCTATATGTACAGTCTCCACAAAACCACCAAAAATGCTGGATCATTCTAACACTGATTTTCTTCCAGCACGAACTCAGTCTCTGTCTCCTGCGTGCAGTACAAAATCACACGCTAAGTATAAAAGTACTTAGTGGTGAACATAAACTTGAAACCCCAGAATTTCACTACAGTTCATTCACATATTCTTCATAGCTATATCTCATTATAAGACAAACATTTTTCGATTAATTTCTAAATGTCACTTTTATTGACAAAATTACTATTTTACCCTTGCTTGAGAAATTCATTCTCAATTATAGTTTTTCAAGTTTTATTCTCAAATTCTATCACTTTAACTTGAATTTTTCACTGTAGGGATAAATTTTCACTTTAGTCCCTAAAGTTTCAAATATGCGCTTTTGTCCTACTTTCTGATTTCACACATAATACTAAGGGCAAAATACAATTACAATTTAATACAATTTACAATAATGCATCATTACCGATTCATGGTAATAATTAGTTTTCATTATTAAAAACAGTCTCAGTATTTCGAATATACTAGTTTTTCAATTAAAATAATACAATTCAATTACCATTATTTTATTTATTACTTTCTTTTTCAATACATGCTCCTTACATGTCATATAAATTAATTATATTCTATTTTGCATTTATTCCAATTTATATCTCAAAATTTCACAAAATTTCTTAAGGTCCCTATTCGGTTACCTTATTTCAATTTCCTCATAAATTATATTTTCTACTCAAATTAATCACACTAAACATAAAATCATCTATTTTTCATTTATTTCAATTTAATTCGGAAAATTTCATTTTAGTCCCTAATTTTTTTTGTAACCGAAATTTTTCCTAAAATTTAACTTGTCTAAATTTTAATTAAATACCATAATTTCACTAATTAATCTTCTAATTGCACAATTCTAAGTCCAATTTCATAATTAATTCGTAATTAATAATTAACTTAAATTTTTTTCTAATTATATATACAATATATATATTGTGAAATTAAAGGGTTTAAAATTATTCACTTACAAAATCACTCAATAACCTTGTCTTTCCCCTTATTTTTGGTTGGTTTGCTTCCCTCTCTTTGCTCTTCAATTGGCAGCAATTTCATGGCCAAAATCACCATAGATTAAGTCAAATTTTTGCTCAAATAATACTCACAATACTATAATTAACACTTAATTACTCTAATTATCAAATAAAACTAAAATTTTCCCAACTCACCAATTTAACCACTTGAAGAATTAGACTTTATTCACCTTCTTTCACCACCCAAAGCAACCAAAGGTGAAAGGAAGCAAGATTAGACAATTTAATTTTAGATGAGGGTTGAGAAATTTGTGAATTTGGCTTAGAAAACAAAGAACAAACTGAAGAAGGAGAAGAAGAAGAAGAAGAAGAAGAAGAAGCCACGGAAAAGGGAAAAGAAATGGTGTTTTGGTCATCCAAAAATCAAAAGATAAATATCTCTTAATGTCCATTAATTAAACACCTACTTTAGGACAAAATAAATTAAGTCCTAAGTGGGTCTAATGCTATAAGTCACTATTTAATTGGTCAATACACTTTTAGTTGTCAATTTTTGATAAAAATTATACCAAAAATTTCTAAAAATATTAATTAGGCCATACTTAAAATTTTGGGTCAATCCGAGATCGTTTCGATATGAAACTAGCCCCGAATGTAAATTTTAATCAGTCCGAAAGCTAAATTTTCAAAGTCTTCAAAAAATTTATTTTATCATTCCAAAAATTCATATACATAATTTCTAGTCATTTGGTGCAATCGGAATAATTTTATGAAGTCCAGGGAATATTTTTAAGCTAGTCAAAGTTCCTAGTCAACTATATCGGTCCAGTTAATTATTTTATTTTTCCCTTTTTGAAGACCTATTTGACCTCAATTTTATCCCAAATTATAACACCAGATTCGTTATGAATAATACTTTCCAATGGTGAAGAAAAAAATTTTTATGGGCCTGGTGGGCCCCGGGTGGCACTATTCACCTCGGAAAGTACTATTCACGTGATCGGAAATTCTTGGAGTGTTACATTTCCACTGTGTGATGTTGGTTCAATAGGCCCACAAATGTTAGCATGAATATGCTCTAGTACCTTAGTTGCACGTCATTCACTCCTTTTTGGTATCACATTTTGGTGTTGCTTTCCAGTAAAGCAATAAGTGCAAGTAATGCTTGAATCTCCCAGTTGAGGTAGTCCGTGCACCATCTTTTTGGATTACAAAGTCTTCAAGCCTTTTAGATTTAGGTAACCATATCGTTGATGCCATAAATGAGTAGAATCAACACTGGTATGCAAACACTCTTCCGTGGTACTTGTAGTGGCTGCAGATCTTTCATTGATCAAGATAAACATACGATTAACACTCATTTCAGTGTGAGTAATGAGCCCTCTGTGTGGTTGATAAATATTACAAGTCCCATTCTTAATTAGGATAGTAAGACCCTTTTCCTACAATTGTCCCACACTCAACAAGTTGTTTCTTAGTTTAGGAACATAATACACATTGCTGACCACAAAGTGAATGCCATTAAACACCAACCTGACACTGCCTTGTCCAGTCACTAACATTCTAGTGTTGTTGCCACATTTGACAAAATGTGCAATGTCATCAACCAAGTTTGAGAACATACTTCTATCACCACACATATGATTGGAACACCCAGTGTCAAAGAACCATGCATCACTTTTCTTTGCCTTATGTTCATCCACATACGCCATCAAAAGCAATTCTTCTTACTCATCCAGTTGTGCGTAGTTAGCTTCTTTATTCCAGTTAGGACATTCGTATTGAAAATGCCACATGTTGTGACATTTGAAGCATTCTATATTGGCTTTATTGAAGGTTGGGTTACCTCTGCCACGTCCTCTCCCTCTTCCATCGGATGGCATATGACTACGACCTCTTCCTATTATGCCTCCTTCATGAGTCACTTTTAATACCTACTCTTCTGCTTTGGGCCTTTGAAATTTTTGCTCATGAACAATTAAAAAGCTTTGCAATTCATCAATTGATAAACTATTAATATCCTTTGACTCTTCAATTAAGCAGACAATATAATTGAATTTATTACTCAAAGATCAAAGTATTTTCTCCACTACAACACTATCATTCATTTTTTCAACATAAACTCGCATCTTATTAGCAATAGACATCACTCTTGAAAAGTAGTCAGAGACACATTCACCAGATTTCATCTCAAGAATTTCAAACTCTTTACGAAGAGCTTGAAGAATAGATCGTTTAACCCTATTATTGCCTTCATACTTCTTCTTCATGGAATCCCATATCTGTTTGGATGTGTTTTTTTCTAGAATGGTTTGTAGAATTGTTTGATCGATAGCTTGAAATAGATAATTTTTCACCTTCAAGTCTTTCAGCTTCATCTCATCAAGCTTTTTTTGTTGCTTCTCTGTCAATGCCACTCCAGTTTTTGGCTCAACATAACCAGTCTCCACGAGACTCCAGTATTCTTTAGATCTTAAGAAGTTCTCCATCAACATGCTCCAATGATTGTAATGACCATCAAACTGAGGGATAGCAGGTTGCACAAAGTTCCTTTCAGTCGTCATCGCTATCACTGCTGCAAATTACAAAGACTGCTGCTTTATTTCTTCAGGCCCAATGGGGGCTCTAATACCAGTTTGTTGAGATAAAGACTTGACTATTACTCAGAAAAGCTTAATCTTTATTGAACTGAAAATGGCTATTTAAATAGCCTTATAATGATCAACTAAATGCCAAAAAAAATTGTCAAGTAAATAGCTAAATAAAACGTAAATTACTGCTAATCAGATTCCTAAATACTAGGACTTATTGAAACTAAATTAGAATAGACTCCTACAAAATAGTAACTACCCATAACAAACAAAGACCTTTTCATGAAGCAAAACTAACCTTATGTTCTTATTATGTAATTCTTTTCATGTTCTTTTATCTTTTCCTCTTCTATTTTTTCCAATTCTCGGTTTGTTGTTTATTTCCCAATCTAATATGCGATAGTGACTTTCTAAATCATAACCACCGCTTTATAATTGCGATAAAAACTCATATACTGACATTTAATGTGTTTTATGAATAACACAAAGCATTTAATGTGTTTTATGAATACATTTAGTGTGTTTTATGAATAACACAAAGCATTTAATGTGTTTTATGAATACATTTAGTGTGTTTTATGAATAACATTTGTTGCAATTTTTCTTTGAGCATAAAACAAGGTGTGTGCATTTTTCTGATTTTTAAGTCTTTTCAATTTTCAGTTTTGAGTTTTATAATGTTATCTCATAAATTTCGTAGAAAATATCGATTACTAAATGTGAATTGTTACACAGGCCGAAAATGTTTTTCCCTTGTAATTTTTTTCTTGAAGTGGCGATCCATTCTCAGCAAAGGACCTAATCACCATGATTTTAGACATAAGTTGGACTTCAATCAAGAAGTTACTATGATATGTGAGCACATAAGGTTTAAAAATTGCACCTATGTATTTAAGGCAATGCTCCTGGCATATGTGTACAATATATGATTCATTTAATTAATATTTCTTTTTTGCTGCCATTTCTTGTATGTGCAGGGTTATTGTGCAAGGCTTAAAGATGAAATAAATCACTACCTACTACCTGTGTTTTTTGAAGACTAAATAAGAAATAACTACTTGCTAAGAAGTTGAAAGAATAGCAGGTGTGCGTTTTATGAATAACATTTGTTGTTCCTAATTGATTTTATGAATAACATTTGTTGTTCCTAATTGATTTTAATTTATGTATTTATCTCCAATATTGAAAGGCTTATTAAGTTCATATACTGACATCCAGTATTTGAAGGTTTCTATGAAAGTTTTAGCTCGCAGTGATGTTTTAGAGATTGCTTAGCACATGTCTGTGCCTCTCACACATGCTCTTTGAAATTAGTTCTTTATTTAAAATTTATTCCTCAAGTTGATCAACCTCGAACACACCTCTGATGCTCCGAAGGGTTGTCATGTCCAGGGAAAGCAAACCTCACCACATGAATGGAAGATAGAGGGAAACGGTGAACATTTCAAAAGTACAAATGCTTTACCTTTAGGTAAGCTAAATGGGAATTTTGCTTGTTTAATTACAGAATATTAAAATAATGTGTTTTGTAGTTTATGATTTTTATGGTTAATATGATAGTGCTTTTGGAAGAACATTTCCATTTATAGTAGCATATTTTAGATGACTAATAAAAGTTTGAAAGTGCTAAATTTTTGCTATTCAATATTGGCTGATATTTCAAAGTGAAATTGTTCTGTCTTGCCATTGATTTTCTTTTTTGATACACTTTTATGAAATTAGGTGTTGAGCATTTCCCTAGCAGCATTGGGATCTCTAATGTGGCTTCCTAAGAACAAATCCATAACTTTGATTCCTATAATATATGCATGTGTAGGCATTATGGCAACCATGCCATCCTTAACAAGGTAATGTTCTTCATACTTGTCATCGCATCACTCCTTTTTTGGTGTATCTTTATACACTGGTAATGCACTGTACAATGGTTATATTGTTTGCCTAATTCTTAAAAAAATTTATAATAGATGTTTAAATTTTGTTAGCATAAATTTGTGTAGTTGCATTCTTTAGTTGCATAATTTTGCTTGTTTTTCAAATGAAGGGTTTATGTACATAGATGTGCTCTCTTTGGCTTTATGGTTTGATATATTTGTCAAGTTCACTGTTAATTATGCTCCATTGGGATTTTTTTATTTGCCATTAGTGATCCTGCGTCTTCTGTATGATGATTCATTTTTAAATCAATCCCTTCCATCGATATCACTTGTTACAGTTGATAAATCCAATGCACCTTATAGAGTTTAAGGGGATGGCTCTTGGAGGTCCAACTAATTTGTTTGAGTCTTGTGTTTAATGGTGGGTTAGGTTCATATTTGAGATGGTATCACTGGAACTGTAATGGGATAACTCAGTCTGTTGATTTCTTTTATTCTATCATCAGTCTATTGATTTTTTTATTCTATCATCTAACTTAGATAATTTGGTGATTGCATTTTTAGTAAAATTCTAATGACTATAAGATAATCTTTTCTTTTCCTCTTCAAATCTCATTTGGGTTTATTGCTAGAATTCAGTTAATTACTTACACATTAAGATAGAGTAAACCAAAATTAGTAAATGATATGTAATTGGTTGATATGTAAGCAGGGATATTCCAATAACAAAACAAATGGAGTAGTTTCTTGCAAACTAAGAGTAGTTTCTGGCTAAAGACTATCGGTAAAGAGGGATTGCATTTAGCCTTAGGGTATATTATTACAGCAATATTAGCTAGGAGCTAATTCTATATTTAGTAAAAAATTGTTAAGATTTAATTTGTTAGTTATTAATTTTAGGGAAATGGACTGTATAAATAATACTTTATATATATATATATATATATATATATATATATATTTTTTTTTTTTTTATGTTAACTTTATATTGTAATGAATTCATTACAAATTATATATATATGAAAAAATAATATTATTATTTATATTTGCACCTATTATATATGAATTTTATAATATAAGATTATTATTTATATTGTATATAGGATGAAAATTTAAAAATACATCAAAATAAAAAAATAAATTATGCAATAATTTAGTGATGGATTTGTGACAAAACTGTCGCTACTATATAAAAGTTAGAATTTAACAAATAATTGGTGACTAATATTTCGTCACTAAATTTTACAGTAAATTAATAATTAGTGACGGAATTTGTGACGGAAATGTAGTCGTAAAAATTATTATAATAATACTAGAGACCAATTATGAAAATAAATTATCAACGACACAAGTAAATTTCGTAGCTAAATTAGAGACTGTTCGTCTTCGTCACTAATTTATTTTAGCGATGTAATTTTGATAATTAGCGATAAAAATTTCTGTCGCTAATTGATAGTTTTTTTTTGTAGTGAATTAGGAGCATACAATATTGATCAATTAACCGGTGCATAAGTAAAAAAAAATAATCATGTTAAAGTTGTACAACATCAGCTCTATTGGTTTTTGACCAAGTTTGCATAATAGCTATTTTATTGCTTTAAGTTGTTATTTTATTATTTTTCGGTTGCAAATATTTTTCCTAATTTTTCGTGTTGCATATACACTTTTCTAATTTTTAGTGTTAACGGGACTATTGGTTAAGAAAAATGTGGGTGTCTTTGTAAGCCTATCTATGTAAGGCTATTAAATGAATTGAATAAATATTCCTACCATTTTTTTCTACAAAAGTATTAGTCCACTCTCAAATTATTCTTTTATTGAACTTGTAGTTCCTGTTCTATTTTAACATTTTGGTATCAGAGCCTGCACAATGAATGATCTTCAGATTGATGGAGGGATAAGGAAGCTCAATAACCAGAATTATAATGTATAGGCAACATGTATGATGTCTTATTTGCAAGGCCAAGATATTTGGGAGGTTATCAATGGAAATGATGTTACACAACCAGAGGCAAAGGATGGCAATGGAACGTTACAAAGGTGGAAGGTTAAATCAGGCAAGGCAATGTTTGCTCTCAAGATAGCAATTAAAGAAGATGTGTTGGAGCATATTCGAGATGCCAAAATGCCAAAGGAAGATCGGGATACACTTGCTGCAATTTTCTCAAAGAAGAATGATGCAAGGCTGCAACTTTTAGAGAATGAGCTATTATCAACAACTCAACGCGATATGACAATTGCCTAATACTTCCACAAAGTAAAGTCGGTATGTCGCAAAATTTCAAAGTTGGATCCAATAGCTTCAACTGGAAAAATTAGGATAAAAAGAATAATTATCCATGGTTGGAGACCTAAATACAGAGGATTTGTTGCTGCAGTATAGGGATGGACAAATCAACCATCACTTGTTAAGTTTGAAAATTTGCTTGCTGGTCAAGAAGCCATGGCTAAGCAAATGGCTGAAGTCTCATTGAAGAGTGAAGAAGAAGCACTCTACATCAACAAGAGCAAAGCAAACTCCAAACAATATAGTGTTGGGGGATCTAAAAACAATAATGACAAGGTAAAAATTCTTCAAGGAGACGATAGTTCTTGCTTGAAAGAAGCTTCAAAAACTCATAACAATAATAGAAGATTTGAAGGAAAGTGTTACAATTGTGGGAAAAAAATTGCTGGTCCAAGAGAAAGTCTGTGGAAAGTAATGCTGCTACTTCCATGCAAAGGAGAAAAATGAAGATGATTGGGATGCCAAAGCACTCTTTACTATGAAAGAGGAGGAGTTAGCACTTACAGCAACAATATCTAGTTTAATTAATCATGAGAATGAATGGATTCTTGATTTGGGCTGTGCAAATCATATGACGAGTGATAAACAAAAATTGGTAAACTTGATAGAGTACAAAGGAAATCATGTTGTGGTTATTTCCAATGATTTAAGGTTACCAATAGCTCACATTGGTAAGACAGTAGTTTCTCCTTAACAACAAGGTGCCAACCAAATGTCACATCAAAATATCTACCATGTTTCAGATGAGCCAATAATGAAGGGGCAAAGATCAGAGTCAATCTATGTGATGTTTGCAGAATCTGCATATGTAGACAAAATAAGAAAGAATGAGACAACAAATTTGTGGCATATGTGGTTGGGTTACGTGAGCTATTCCAAGCGAAGTGTGAAGATGAAAAAGTTAATGCTCAATGGCCTCCCTCAACTTAAAGTAAGAACAAACACTGTTTGTGCAGGATGTCAATATGATAAAGCACATCAATTGCCATTTGAAGAGTCAAAATTTAAAGCCGATGAACCATTACAATTGGTGCACTCTGATGTTTTTGGACCTGTCAAGCAGTTATCAATTGGTGGAATGAAGTACATGGTGACTTTCGTTGATGATTTTTCCAGATATGTATGGGTTTTTTTTATGAAATAAAAATCTGATTCTTTTTCAAAGTTTAAAGAGTTCAAAGAAATAGTTGAGGGAGAAATGGGCAAGAAAATTTCTTATTTAAGAACAGATAATGGAAGAGAATATAGCTCAATTGAGTTCTCTTAGTACCTAAGGAAGTGTGGAATTCATCATTAATATACTTGTGCTAACATGCCGCAACAAAATGCATTATGGAGAGGAAGAATAGGCACTTTGCTAAAATTTGTCATAGTATCCATCATGTAAAGAATGTTCCAGGAAGATTTTGGGCAGAAGCAATGCTAACAGCAACATTTGTAATCAATAAACTTTCTCAACAAGGGTTAAATTTCCTTTCACCTTTTGAAAAGTTGTGGAATATAAAAGCTAATGTTAGCTATTTTCGAAAATTTGGATGTGTGTGCTATGTTTTTATTCTAGATCATTTGTGTAGCAAGATTGACAAGAAAAGCTATTAAATGTATTTTTGTGGGCTTTGATATCCAAATAAAAGGGTGAAAATACTGTGACCCTACAACTAGAAGGTGCTATATAGCACGACATGTTGTATTTGTTGAAGCATTTTCATGGTGGTCTTCAAAAAAGAGGATATTACTAGACCTAACTGATCTAAAAAATGACTTGCAAATTGTTCAATTTAAATCAAGTGAAGATAGTGATGTCGAACAAGGAGTAATTCATAATTCTTGGCAAACCGGTGTGTACCAATGGCCTTATGAAGAAGGTGGGATAAGAGAAGCAGAAGTTCCAACTCCTCAATCTCAACTTAGAAGGTCAGCACGAATTCGAAGGCTAAATCCTAAATATACCAATGCAGCAACAGTTGAAGATGAATTTGTAAAAGAGCTAGAAACCTTTGAAGAAGCAGCTCAAAATTTATTGTGGACTAAAGCAATGGAAGAAGAAATTATTACATTAGAAAAAAATCAAACTTGGGAGATGGTGCCAAAGCCAAAAGATATGTAAAGCCTATTTTATGCAAATGGGTTTACAAAATAAAACGCCGCATAAATGGATCAATTGAAAGGCATAAAGCACACTTGGTAGCCAAAGGGTTCACACAACAATATGGATTGGAATATGATTGTAACACCGTTAATGGAATAATTTTCTTCCGATACACAACAAGTAGTAAATGGTAAATTTTTTTGGCAAACTTGTTACTTTGGTTCTAAATAGTTAAATCTACTTCAAAACATTTTCTTTCGTAATTTTAATTGCAAAAGTTACGATTCTTTTCTTACTTTTACTATTGCTCTTACTTGACTTAACCTTGAATTTTTCTATTTAATTTCTTATTTAATCAAGTCAATACAAATATTAGTTCTTTAATGATTTACATTATTATTTGCCACTGTAATGGCAAATTTTCTATTCAATACTTGCTTTCTTAATTAATCACAATTTATCCTTTTATTAGCAAACCTACAATTTTGCTATTTATTTATTTATATCACTTTAGCCTTTTTGATTTACTTATCAAAAGACACTCATTAACACTTTAACATTTATTGTCCCATAATATTATTTCTTAGCAATTTTGCAATTAACTCTTTGTTTCCTTATTTCATTACAAAATGGTACTGTTTAATTTACTTATTGCAAGGATCATCATTTTTACTTGTTATTTGCAAAATAGGCATTTTTGGACTTTTATTACAACTTTAGCTTTATTTTACAAATTTTCATTTTCAAAATAGTAATTAGTATACAATATCAATATACTAATTGGTCTTTCTTATAACTATTTTATTTCTGACTTTATTTATTGCAAAATAACTAATTTATTATTAATAAGCTTATTTTTACTTTTTAAGCTAATAGTCGATATACATTACATCAATTTATACTTATTTTATCATTTTTATGAAAAATTACATTTTAGTCTCTGTTAAATGTAAAACTTTATTTTTAAACAATTTAGCTATCAAATAACTATTTTACCCTTTTATAAGCATTTCTTATTTAATTTTCTCATTGTTTACATTTTTTTGGAAAAATTACTATTTTGCCCCTGAATATATATTTTCTTTCACTTTAGTATTTTTTTCACGATTAATCATTAATTTTCATTATCTTTTTACATTTTTAGCACTATACTTTCTTTATGTCCCTAATGCAATATGTCAGAACTCTTAAATAGGATATACGGGACATGGACCCAAATGTCCCACTGATAGAGAAATGACCCTTAAGGGATCCTTTCTTCAAAAAGCATTGCACTAATACTTTCACTTTTACACTGAAACTATGAAGATCAGAGATCTTATCCATAGCAAAGCAAGTTGCCATGACTTGCACCGCAGTATAGGGTGTCCCTATGACTAGCCAATTATATCCTGAATAAAAAAATCACTACCTGGCTATTCTAAGGGCAAAAATAATCAATTAATTTTTTAGAATAATTTTCACACTTCAATAATTTTTAATTTCTTTCATCATTTTTCATTTTTTAAACAATACATCTTCGTCAATCACACTATTTTTAGTGCTATTGACTATACAGTAACTTTTTTTTCCATTTTCTTTTTCTTTCCAATCACTTTTGCGTGAATTATTTTACAGTAATTCACAATAAATATTTATTATTCTTTCAATTTTAGCTAATTATTACCTCAATATTTTTTTCTTTCTTGGCACTTATTTAATTATTTATTTTAAATGAATTTAAGCCTTAATTTGATAGTATATGTGAAATAATGCATGTAAAAATTTTTGTGGAATTTATAGAGATTATGTGAATATTTTTGAAATATTTATTGAATATGTAATTAAGATAAAATTGAAAAAATGTATGTATATTGAAATTACCCTTAAAATGATGCAATTGAACCTTAATTAAGCTTAAATGTAAGCTTAATTAAATTGAAATAAATTTTTAAGGAGATATTCCTTAAGGGCCGAAATCATTTGTTAAAGAAAAAGAATGTGTACAATAAGCAATTTGATGAAATTAAATCATAAAATAAGGTAAAACATAAAATATAATGTCCATGAATTTTTAAAAAATTTATAGAATTTATTCATGAATTTTGAAGCTAAGGATAAGTATAAGTATTTAATGTAAATGATGTTTATCTTGGTGAAAAATAAGGTAAGAATTTCGACCAAGTGAGGATGTTTTTGATGAAAGATGTTTTTCATGCTTTTAAGTGAATAAAAGGAAGCTCAAAGGAAGATTATGCATGGAGAAAGGTTAGTGACTACTAAATCTTAGTAATTTTCATTTAAATTTAATGATTTTTCTTAGGATTTATTAAGGAAAAATTTGTATAATTGATTAAAATTGAAATTAATTGTATAATAATATAATTAAACCTTAATTAAGTGTGTTAGAATGTTTAATTTAAAAAAAATTATAGAAAATTTTATGGTAGTGGCCGAAATACTTGAGGAAGAAATTTTTTTCTTAGGGGTGCATTGTAATGAATAAATTAGTATTGTCAAAATAAATTGAATGTAAAGGTTATAAATGAAAAATACTTTGATTGAAAGGAAATAAAAAATTTGGGATAAAATCGAAATTTTTCTCAAAAATTGTGGTTAATAAGAAAAAATGAAAAGAAAATATTTTATAAGAATAAAATGATAAATAAAGATTAAAATAAGCCTTTGTAATGAAAAGGGGCTTAAAATGAATATTTACATGAAAAAGATAAATAAAAATTAGTTGGTATTTCATGTACCAATTATTATTTTGAAAATGAAAAGTTTGAACAATAGTACTGATTTTTTATTTAATGTCAAAAGTGATAATAATGTACTTAAGTGAAAATTTGGCTTAACTAATGACATTCTGAAGGAAAAAGTTAAATGAAAAGTAAGAAGATAAAAGGATAACAATTGTTCAAGTAGAAAAAGAAAAAGATATCAAGTTCTAAATAAGTACTTGAACAGGTTTAAATGTAAAAAGAAGAAAATAAAGATTTGTATGCAAAGTATTTCAAAATAACTGTATTACTTTGCATTAAAGGTTAAAAACCTTGAAAATTGTAATATGTTAATTAGTTTAAAAAAAATTGAGGCACATCTTATAAGTTCATATCGGAGTGAACTGTTCCGTTAAGGGCATTACAATGATGAAATATTAAGTCCAGTGGCAAAGCTTACGACAATACGTGTTTTGCTTGCACTAGCAGCTAGCAAAGATTTGAATTTATGGCATATGGACGTTAAGAATACATTTTTACATTGGAAGCTGGATCGGGAGATTTACATGGTTCAACCAATTAGTTTTCAGAACCAAAAACACCCTGAATATGTTTGCAAGTTACTGAAGGCACTCTATAGATTAAAGCAGCTGCCAAGGGCCTAGTATGGTAAGATTGCTGAATTTTTAACTCAAAGTGATTTTCTTGTTACACCTACAGATTCAAGTTTATTTGTTAAAATCAATGGTGGGAGTCTAGCAATTATGTTGGTCTATGTTGATGATTTAGTCATAACCGGCTATAATAAAGAAGAAATTCTTCAAACAAAGGAGAATTTGTCAGTTTGTTTTCACATGAAAGAACTTGGATAGCTCAAGCATTTTCTTGGTCTGGAGATTGATTGTATTGAAGGAAAAGGAATTTTTCATCATCAGCAAAGGTATTCCAAAATTTTGTTAAAAAAGTTTGGAATGCTGCAGTGTAAGCCAATCTCAACACTGATTGAATCAAATGCAAAAATGTGTGCGTATGAAGGGAAAGATCTGGAAGAATGAAGATGCAATGATGTAACTGTAGTTGGTAGGTAGTCTGATATACTTGACTTTAACTAGATCAAATCTTTCTTTTGCAACTGATCTTATGAGTGATTACATGCCAAATCCTAAAAAGTCTCATGTCGTACCTGTTCGAAGAATGTTGAGATATGTGAAAAGTATAATTGATTATGGTCTTCTATACAAGAAAGGTGAAGGTTTCAAGTTGTACGGTTATTGTGATGCTAATTATGTAGGAGATCATGGCATTCGTCGTTTAACTACTGGCTATGTGTTTAAGTTAGGAAAAGGAGCAATTTCTTGGTGTAGCAAAAGGCAGCTAATCATGTCTTTGTCAACAACGGAAGCAGAATACTTAGTAGCAATAGTTGCAGAACAAGAAAGTACATGGCTTATACAGTTGATGAAGGATTTACATCGGATTGTTGATTATGTAGTCCCATTATTCTATGACAGTTAATCAACAATTTGTCTAGCTGAAAATCCAATATTCCATGCAAGAACTAAGCATGTGGAGGTTCATTTCCATTTTATCATGGATAAAGTTTTGCAAGGAGAAATTAAATTGGAGCATATTAAAATAGAGGATCAAATAGCATACCTTTCTACAAAAGGTTTAAATGTCAATTGAAAGTTTTTGTCAACAGCTAGGTATGGCTAAAAAGAATGGGAGCTAATGTCGAGAGGGGATGTTAAAGTTATACAACATCAGCTCTATTGGTTTTTGACCAAGTCTACAAAATAGCCATTTTATTGCTTTAAGTTGTTATTTTATTATTTTTCAGTTGCAGATATATTTTTCCTAATTTTTAGAGTTGTAGATACACTTTCCTAATTTTTATTGTTAGTGGGATTGTTGGTTAAGAAAAATGTGAGTGTCTTTGTAAGCCTATATAAGGAGATTAAATGAATTGAATAAATATTCCTACATTTTTTTTCTGCAAAAGTATCAGTTCACTCTCAAATTATTCTTTTATTGAACTTGTAGTTCCTATTCTGTTTTAATAAATCATTTAATTAATATCGATTTTTTTTGAAAATACTAACCATTAGCCAGACTGTTACAATCAGTTAACTAGTTCATCGATTTTGATTTTTCGGTTTGATTAATCAATATTTTTTCGGTTAACCATTAAAATTTAAAATATAATTATAAAAAATATTAGGCAAAATTCAATTTAATTTTAAATGCGTAAAATAATTTAAAATAAAAATCATAAAATAAACATAATATACTGGCCAAAATTTATGTTCAACAAATTAATAGCTAGTTTATAACATGCATGAATTTGATATTTGATGAAATTCTAAGTGAAAAAATTCTGGTAATATTAAATGTTAAAATATAAAAAATGCAATTAAATGCTTTTAAGTAAAATATGGATACCAATATATGTGATAAAAAATAACATATATAAAATTTAATCGGTTACTCAATAAATATTACTCTATATAATTCAAAAAATGACATAATTTAAATATAATTTAAAATATTATATAAATTTTATAAAAAAATATAAAAAATTAAGGTATAAAAATAAAAATATAATTTAAATGTATTTTAAAGTATTATTCTATGTAAATTTTAGATAGAAATAAAAAAAATAAAATTTTAAAGGTATAAAAATAAAAAATATAGTATATATGAATCGGTTAATCGTTAGTTCATTATTTTTTTGAAGATACTAACCATTAATCAGTTCATTAATATTAATTTTTTGAAGATACTAATTATTAAACAGTCTGTTTAATTGAAAAAATTAATTAAATTTTGAACCGATTTTTGATTAACTGTTTTTTCGATTTTTTTTACCACAATCATCATTTTGATAAGTACGAGTGCAAAAAATCTTCCTCTCAATAATCTTCATAATTATTGCTGTTGGCTCAACAATATTAAAAGAAAACAAAAATAATACTATGACCCAAGTTCAAAACTAATCCTTAGCATTTTTATAAAAAGCAACATAAAATTTTATATATTTTTATTTTGGCCTCTTAAATTTTTCAATCCCATATATAATTATATTTTAGCTCCTCTTTTTCATCTCAAAAAGCTTAATGCACATTGATTTTTGTGGTTGGATTATATAAATATATAACTTAATTAAAATTACTTAATGATCTCATATAATATAAAATTATTATAAAAAATAAAATAAAATAATCATATAAAAATTTAATTGATAATTATATATAAAATTACATTATATATAATCCAGTCACATATAAAAATATATTAGTATTTATATTATATTACTAATGCAATTAAATATAATAATATAATTACAATTTCATTTCGTTACATTACTTATTATATTTCAATTTATTACATTGCTAACAAACACATCCTTAAATTACTCATTCGTGATTAATAAAATCATTGATTTTTATTCCCAATAAGGATCTACCTTCCATCCAAATTCCCATCATTTCACTTGATGTAGGCAATCAGCAGGCTCTAGTCCACCACCAACACCATCGAATCCACCTCCTCCTCCACCGAAAGCAACTGCTTCAGCTAGGACGACAATTTTTTGATTATAGCACAAAGGGCGGAGAGGCCCAGACATGAAAAAACAACAATTAATAGAATCAAATGAATTTCCATTTTCTGTATTCAATCAAATTACTCACAACTCTTTATATAGCATCTGTGTCATCTGGAATTAACGAAAATTCCAAAGATTTTCCTTGCCGTGCACTCTGGTTTAGAATATTTTAAGAGAAGTTTATTTTGTTATTTATGGACCATGGAATTTTTGTCCTTGAATTTTTGAAAATAACAATTCAGTATTTATTTTTTAATTTCAATTTTATTAATTTTCAAAGATATAGTTATTTTTATATTTTAATGTAATTTATTTTAAGTAATTATACAAATCCCTAATTTAGACCTAGTTCAGTCTCCCCACGTTCAATCCAATCGGACTAGGAAAGCTTGGCCAAGATGCAACCGTTACATTATTTGACTAGACTAGTCGGCCTGATAGAGCTTCTCTCTGTCATCTCATCTGACAAGGGCAATATATCTATCGCAGTTGGTACACCTATCCTGTCAAACTATCCATAGATACCCAAGTTGTAACACGCTCATACCGCTATACAGTATACGCGAAAATTAGATATCAAAAACTAACGACGGTTACAAATTCTATACATGAATCAGTAAAATTTTTTTATACAATACTTGCAAATAATAATAACATAATTACTAAATATACAACTGTCCCAATAGCTTACAGGCATACATCACATACTATAGTCCTATGCCTACACAATTACTATACTTTCCATACCTAGATATGCATACCAAATCTAACTCTAATCTTATTCCTTATCCTGATCTTGACTATCCTTGCAATACCAGCCACATGAAATCTTAGCACATTCATAACTTGCACGCAGTCAACAAACTATGCGCTGGGCATCGAAACACCCAGTGGTGGATATGTATCCCAAACTTTCCATAATAAATCACATTCACACATACATACTCATCTGCATGCAATTACTCATACATACATTCATTCCCACATACATACATACTCACATACATACATTTACTTACACATGCATACATACTCACATTCATACATTTACTTACACATGCATAAATATTCACATACATACATTTACTTACACATGCATACATACTCACATACATACATTTACATACACATGTGCGCATAAATATTCACACACATACATTTACTTACACATGCATACATACTCACATACATACATTTACTTACACATGCATACATATATTTACATACATGCATACATACACATATACATACATTCACATATACATGCATACGTACATTCATAAATCTATATATATACATATGCTCGCATACCTATCTACACGTATACATATATATACATATACATATACGTATATGTATACGTATACGTATATGTATATGTATACGTATACGTATACATATACATACATACATACCGTCACAGCTACATATACATACATGCATACCTGTTTACATTTACATACATGCATACATAATTACATTTACATACATATATTTTTTTGTTTCTTTAAATTGCCCCCAGTAATCGTCCGATAGAAATCTCGGACTGGATACATGGGATAGGGACCCTAAAGTCTCATAGGTGGGGTGACCCCGAAGGATCACAACATGAACATGGTACTTGTAACTTGTGAACATATAATATGGGGTAGACCATCAATAACCTACCGAACCGAGTCGCCATGATCCGGATCTAGGTATAAGTGTTTTTATGGCTAGCCAACTATATCCTTAACTAGATTCACTACTAGACTACTAAGGGCAGTATTTTAGGTTTTGTATAGGCATAATTAATTCATCATATATAGTCATACGTATCACATACTTGATTGCACATTCATACATAATGCACACATTATTTTTACAAGCCATACATACATCTCTGCATATACCATACATGTACATTTATACACAAATATTCAATTACATTTAACATACTGAATAATTTATTTAATGATTGCTATTATAAATTTATGACTTAATATCCGTATTGCTAATTTTAATTATTAAGCTTATTATTTATTACTATCTAGACATTAAATCTTAAATTTTCTTAACAAAAACTTTCATTTTACGTATTATTAACTATTTTGCATATTAATCCTTCAATTATCATTATTGCGTACAATTTACATATTAATCCTTAAAATAGCTAAATTATCATTTAATCTTTCAAATTTAATCAAATTATTATTATGCCCTTTTACTTTCAATTTATTTACCAACATGTCATACTTATTTATTTAATACCATTAATTCAACATTTGCCCCTAAAATTATCATTTAGTCCTTAAAATTGCTAAATTACCATTTAGTCCTTCAAATTATAATAAATTATGAAAATACCCTTTGATTCATTTTATTTACAAAATGGCTACTAATTATATATTTTACATTACTAAGCCATATTCATTGGTAAAATTTCAATTTCATCCCTAACCTTCATTTCAAGCATAAATTCTCATTTAATATTCATTTCATTATTCATTTTTTTCTAGTTTAACCTTTATTTTACTTGAACTATTTTTTTCTTTTCCCTCAATATTTGGCAATATTACAATTTTGTCGTAAACTTTTAATTCCTTCATTTAAGTCCCTTTTTGTTCTATTCCTTTATTATTCTTCTTTATTTCAATTTTTAAGCCATCAACTCATTTATACATAATATATTATATAATATCTCTTTATTTCATAATAAAATTATTTATCAAATTATTGACAAATAAATTCCAATAATTCTTAATTAACCAATATATACCCATTTTTAATCCTATATTTATTTCATGTCTTTAAACTTGACAAATTTCAAACTTACACCTTAATAATATTATAAACACCATTCGACATCATCCAAACCCATGCATTCCAATTTATTTTCTTTCAATCTAAACCATTCCACTAGTCAATTTAAGTTCCAATTTCACGTTTATAACATTATTTCCAATTTATCACACATAATCACATAAAATACATATATACATAATCAAATTTCCATACAAAGATTATGGAAATATAGGGATAATGTATCCACTAACCTTAAATCCATCTCCTCTATACTTTAATCTTTCTCTCATTTGCCTTAATATATGTAATTACTTTTTCTTCCATAGAAATCCTTAAGTGGCTGAAAATTCAAAGATAAAAATCCATTAATTCCTTGTTTTCTTTGTTCAATCTAACTACAAAATCTTACTTTATAACCTTAAATCTACCTATATAAATTCTTAAATCAAATTAAAACTATCAATTATATATACCTTAATTTTGAGACATAACCTTTCTTTCTTGATTTCTTACACTTTCAGTATCTTACTTGACCTCTTGAGACATTCACCATTGAAAATAAAGAATGAAAAATACTTGAAAAGGTTGGATTTAGGGAGAAAGTTAGAAGAAAGACGAAGAAATCAAGGGAAAATGGCCAAGAATACCATTTGGCCAAGAATGAGAGGAGAAAAACGTGAAGCTTGATGAATTTTCTGGAGAATGGCAGATATTTGAGGTATTTATGGTTTGGGCTGAGCTTAGTCTAACCAAATTTGGCCCATTTATACCTTTTAAGCCCATTATGCCTCTCAAAAATTAATTTTCTCACTTCTAAAGCTCAATTCCACTCAAAATCAATTTTATAATTTTTAAAATAATATATTAAGCTTTCATACAAAAATTTGGCTTAATTGAAATTCATTTTCAATTAGGTTCACTTAAATGATCCAACTAGTAAACCTCCAATATTACTAAAAAATCACTTTTTTCATTACCAGATAATTCTAAATACTTATTATATCTCAACTGAAAATTGCTATAATTTTTAGAGATCTTTTGCTTTTATTAAAGTCCTGATCAAATTCATGGTCAATCGATTACTATTTAGACTAAAATCATTATTTTTCTCTTACTTTTAGAGGTCAAACCTTCTTAAAAATATTTTCTTGACCCTCAAAATATATTCATTAGACTCCATGAATATTTTTGAGTTATTCGGGGACTATTTCCCGATCTAGTTTATTTTTACCAGTCCGATACTCGAATTTTTAAAGTCGTTGAAAAATTAATGTTTCATTACCATATGATTCTTCATCTCATTTAATGTAGATCTGAAAATTCTGGTAATTTTTAGAGGTCATTTGCTATTTTTAAAGTTCCAGTCAAACTTTCAGTCAATTCGAGCACCGTTTAAAATGAAATTGTAAAATTTTCTTATTTTTGACTTTTGGGGATCCATTTGATCTCATTTTCGGTCCAAATTTCAACCACGGGTTCCTGCTGACATGCTTTTTCCGATGATCAAATAAAATATTTTTCAACTTTAAAAGGTACATTCACCTTGGTATCACTATTCACCATCAAAAAATACTATATTCGATTAGCCCGGTATTTGGACCATTACATAAGTGCCTTGATATTTGATGCTAAAATCCACTATAAATAGCATACAACATTAAAGCTCAAGGTAATGCTTCTTCGAGACCTTCTCTTACTATATTTTCTCTCTCTAAAGGTCTTACTGATTTAGACAATGGAGTACTTATCCCTATCTGATTGAATACTCTCTTTTTTTCTTATAGGTCTCGATTGGTTGTCTAATCCGATAAGATCATGACTTTTTCAATCCCATTCTCTTTCTTTCTTTAGATATTTTGAGAAATATTATTTGGTGCTTTCGTTGAGAGTCATGAGAGATTCACAGAGATAACCCAGACATTCAAGGTTTGAAACCAATGATCACTCTGATGATGATTGCAGAAGACCCAGGTCTACTGCAAAAATAAACAAGATAAGAAGGACTCCTTTTAGGTCCCCTGCTTATGAACACATTTTATAAGTGTTTAATTTATTAGCTCATGGCTCAACCTCATTCCACTCTCATCACCACGAAGGATTTGAAAATAATCCTTGGGGATTTTGGTAGAAATATCCTCAAATCTATCCAAAAGGGAAAACGACCCAAGATCTCGATGAGAGAATCAGAGAGTGAAACTACAAGATGAAATATAATAAGATGTAAGGGCACAGGATTGCAAATCAGGGAACACATTGAAGAGCTCAAATTCAACATGCAATTTGCAGCAAAAAAGTTGAACAGACTCTGAAAAGATCCTATAATGAGAAAACACCCAAAAGATTACTCTTCTATTTTTGTCACATAATTGACTAACGCTCAAAAGTTGTATTTTATACCTACAATAAGAGGGGCATCTTCTGTTGTTGGATTAGAACTAATAGTTTCAATACCAATTAGTTTTCCCTTATTGTTATCATCAAAGCTAACAGAAGCACCATTATATTTTTTCAGCTTAGAAAACTTGGTTCTAGCTCATGTCATACGCCCAGAGTAACCACCATCTATGTACCAATTTTCTATCTTGGTGCTCCATAGGCAAATCTGTAAGGAATTTAAGTTTTTTTAGGCATCTAATCTTTTTTGGATCTTTCATGGTTAGTCAAAGCAGTTGCATAATTTTTAACCATCCATTTTTATTTTCCAAAATTTGCATTTTTTTATAATAATAGAATTTTGATATATGTCATTTTCTACAACAATAAAAACATGTAACAGAAGAGCTAATTTCCATTTTAGCATAAGGTAGAAATTTATAAACCTTTTTTTAGTGTAATTTTTCTTGTGATAACTTTTAGATGCACTTGCATGCTTTTCATGAACATATTTTGTTTTCATATAATCAACAACATTACCATTACAAACACAAATATGTTTTTCTTTATTATTATATTTTTCTTGTAAAGATAACTATTTTCTTACTAAGTCAGAAAATTCATTTTTCAAATTAGCTTCTTTTTGTTTAGCATTTTCATGTTCCAAATTTAATGCATCAATTTCTTTTTTTTATCTCAATATGCGTCTTTTTAAACACAAGGTATTTATGTTATACTTTCTCAAAATAATCAAGCATTCTTTCATATTCATCACCATTTGCATTTGAATCAAAATTTGAGTTAGAATTACTTACTTCAGACTATTTTGAGTCTTATCTATTTCAATTTTATCAGCAAAAGAACTTTGCTCCTCGTGATAAAAAATTGCCATTAGACCAACAACATCAAAATTTTTTTATTTTGGTTTGAATCTTAATTTTCACTCAATGTAGCTTCTATAACTTTCTTTTTGAATATTTTCTCTTAAAATTTGGACAATTAGATTTGTTGTGGCCAGGTTTGTAGCAAACAACATCTCCTGCAAATTTTAAGGTTTTTTCCTTTACGATGAGAGAATTTTTATTGTTATTTTTTGTAGGACTGCTTTTATTTTCTATATAGATTTTTAAAATTCTTAGTTATTGGTGCCATCTCATCATCATCTGTAGAATAATTACTTCTAAATTCTACTTTGAGAGCAATAACTTTCATTTTTCTGTCTTTTTCTTTTTTTATATCTGGAGACTTAATATAAAGCTTATGTGAAATAAGAGATCCATAAATATTATCAAAATAAAGAGTAATGAGATCCTTATCTAATAGAATGGAAGCTTTTGCTTCCCATCTAGGAGTGAGGCCTCTAACAAGCTTAGCAATTTTATTTTCTTCATTTATTTTTTACTAAGAGCTTTAATTTCATTGCTTAGATTTAAATACCCATTAATTACCTTGGAAATTGATTTTTCCAGCTTTATTTTAAATTCTTTATAATTTTTATGAGAACATGAAGTCTAGTATTTCCTTTATCTAATTTGTACCTTCATATGTAGCTTGTAGCTTATTCCAGATTGCTTTTATTGTATTGCATCCAGAAGCTCTATTGAACTTATTTGTATATAGCAAGTAGAATATTATACTTATTGCTTTAGAATTTAGCTACTTGTTTTTTTTTTGCATCAATAAACTCTTTTCTGGTCTTTAGAACAACAACAGTAACAAAAACACATTCTTCAGTGGATTTTTTGGGAGGCTCATATCCATCTTCAATGATGTCCCAACAATCTTTATCTTGAGATTGAATAAAATGTCTCATGATGATAAACAATTGTTAAACAACAAAACCAAAAACATAATAATATCAGAATGCAGTATAGTTTTGTATATTGATGTGTAATGAATCAATTACAGTAGAGTAGTTCTATAGCAATACAATTAAAGGAAATGAAAAGATAAAGAAATTAACAGCAAGGGCCAACTATAAGAGGAATAGCCAAACAACCTGCTTTTTTTTCCTTTACTTCCCTTACACCTATTACAAGCAAATTCTTCACATACCCCTATCCTCCAACAATACTGAAATGTATAATCCCTTACTTAGCCAATTCCTAACTAATTTGTTCCAGCACACCTTGTACCTCATACCCAACCTTCTTTTTGGATCTCCTGGCATAAACTCTCCAAATTGTGGGTCTACAGGCTTAAGTCTCTTCCCTTCTAGCCTTTTCTTTATCATTGCCATCGGGTGGGGAAGCAATCGTATCCTCAAGATTGAATTGAGGGAATTGGTTACTTATAACAAACTCATCCTCCTATGTGGCATTGTCGATTCCCCCTTCACTCTATTGGATCAACGATCGAGGAATCATCTCCCCATGTTTGCTGATGGTTTGTTTAGCTAACATGCAAATCGACTGGAAAGAATTTACCTCATCCAATTCTAAACCTTTCGAAAGGGAGGCAGCTACCTGAACTATTTCGAATGCCTTTTTTAAGAGGGACATATGAAAGACTAAGTGGAATTTATCCCTAAGAGGTAACTCTAATTTGTAAGCTACTAGCCCAATTCGTTGGTGGATAGCGAAGGTACCATAAAGTCATGGGGCTAATTTGGGTGTAATTATGAAAGTTACATAATATTGGTGATAAGGATGCAACTTCACTTACACTCGGTCTCTTATGTTGAATTCCACATGCCAGTGATGTCTATCTATTGCATGCTTCATCTTTAATTATGAGTAAGGTAGGTGAAACTTTAACTGAATAAAGGCTTCATCGCTGTCTAATAACTTTATCCCTATAATTGCCACTTGAATTTTTCCAGGGATAAATTGGAATACGGTAGATGCTTTGCAGCCATAAACCACCTCAAAGGGAGTTTTATCAATGAAGATTTGATAGTTAGAGTTGTACCAAAACCCAGCCCAAGATACCCATTAAGACCAAGTTTTGGACTGATCAGTAGCAAAGCAATGCAAAAATGTCTCGACGTACCTATTCATGACCTCCGTTTGACCATTAGTTTGAGGATGGTAGATGAAGCTAAAATTCAATTTGGTCCCTTGCAACTTGAAAATTTCCTACCAAAATCGATTAATAAATAATGGATCCCTATCACTAAGAATAGACTTTAACAACCTATGTAGGCGAATAACCTCCCAAATGAATATATCAGCCAACAGTCTAGCCGTGAAAGGGTGTTTGAGTGGAATAACTTGTGCATATTTTGATAATCTATCCACCACCATCCAAATAGTGTCAAACCCCTTCGATCGTGGTAAGTCAGTAATGAAGTCTATAGATATGTCTTCCCAAACTTGATCGGGAATGGGTAGGGCCTGGAGCAAACAACCTGGAACTAAGATTGATGCCTTGTACCTTTGACATATATCATAAGCTTAAACAAACCGTTGTACTATCTTAGTCATTCCTAACTAATAAAACAATGAAGTTAATCGTTTGTAAGTTCGATAGTATCTTGAATGTCCACTAAAAGGATTAGAGTGGAACTCTTATAATAAAATAGGAATCTAAGGAGAACCAGCAAGGATGACTAACCTATTTTTGAAAAAAATTTACCATGGTGCTCCATAAAATCAAGGTGAGAAAGGGAATCCCTTTTTAAATCAACAAGTATTTTCTGAAATTGTGGGATATTTGCTAGTCCATGAGTCAACTTCGATCCATCTAGCAAATGAGGATTGACTGAGAAGGCCAATAACTCCTTGACCATTTCTGTAACCCGAGATAAGTCATCAATAACTCAATTTTCTCTTCTAGGTTTATATCGAACTTCGAATGTGTACCCTATAAATTTAGCAATCCAGTTTTACTGGTCATTGTTGGTGATTCTTTGATGAAGTAACTAGAGGATACTTTGGTGGTTGGTGTGGACAATGAATGGCTGCCTTAATAAATATGGCCGCCAATGTAAAATAGCAAGAATAATAGCCATGATCTCCTTTTTGTAAGTTGACATTTTAAGATTTTAAGGTGATAATATCGTACTAAAATAGGATGATAACATCCCATAACATGATGCATCGTATTCGATCTCAAAAGGTTTGAAAAAATTTGGTAAAACTAAAAGTGGGATAGTAACTAGTTTATGTTTTAGAACTTCAAAGGCATCTTGAGTAGCTGTATTCCATTTAAAATCTTGCTTCTTAGTTAGTTCAATCAATGGTTTAGCAATTTTCCCATACCATGCGATGAATTTTTGGTAGTAGCCGATGAACCTAAGAAACCCACACACTTTTTTTTATTGTGGTGGGTGTAGGCCATTCTTGGATAGCTCTGACCTTATTGGAATCCATCATTAGCCTTGCTCTATTTATTACGTGACCCAGATATTCCACCAACTATTGACCAAAGCTATATTTCTTATGGTTCAACACATACTGATTTTTTTGCCAAGATACTTAAAATAAGCTCCACATACTGCAAGTGTTCTTACTAGGTATGGATGTATATCATAATGTCATAAGAGAAACCAATATGCATTTGCGAAGCAATGGCTGGAATATGTCATTCATGGTGGATTAGAAGGTGGTAAGAGCATTGGTTAATCTAAAAGGCATCACCAAGAATTTGTAGTGACCATCATGTGTCCGAAAAGATATTTTCTTAATATCCATGTCACGGATAAGAATTTGCTGATAACCCAACTTGAGATCTAATTTGGTAAAGAATTTGGCTCTACCCAACTCATCGAACAATTCTTCGATTATAGGAATTGGATACTTATCTGGTATCATCACCTTATTTAAAGCACGATAATCTGCACACATCCTTCATAACCGATCCTTCTTCTTGACCAAAATAACCGGGCTTGAAAAAGCACTTTGACTATGACTGATAATCCCTTTATCCAACATATCAGAAACTTGTTGTTGAATTTCTTCTTTGTGATGGTAGGTGCAATGATATGATCTCATACATACTAGTCCTTAACTAGGTTGGAGAGTTATCAAGTGTCCACCATTATTTTAGGTGGCAACCTTTCCATTTCCTTAAAAATCGAACTGTGTTTTATGAATAAGGCAACCATTTGTTGCTTCTGCTATCCATTCAAGTGTTGTAAAACTTCCAAAGACACGTGATAGGACTTATTTTCTTTGGTTGTAAGCTATGATAGATGTTCATATAACAAAGTTTGCAAGGCTTATGGTTTTTATTGCACAATATTCATTCCTTGCAACTCAACCATCTTTCCTTGGCCTTTGAATTTCAAACAACCTAGTGCCCAATTAGTTGTAATGTCCCTAAGAGTTCTTAGCTATTCAATGCCCAAGATCAAATCCAACCCTCTAAGATCAATCACCGATGCATTAATGGAACACTAGTATTCACCTATATGTATGGGAATTCCAGTACACTTCTTGTCCACCCTAATCAGATTCCCATCCCCAAGTTTAATTCCAAGAGTTTTAATATGACATACTTGGATTCCCAAGACTGTTGCCATTTGAGATGAAATAAAGTTGTACGCTGGTCCATTTTCAACCAATATCACCATAGGAATTTTGATTATGGTTCTAGCTAGTTTAATGTTATTCAACTCCCTTTCGTTCTCTGTAAGAGCATCTATTTGGTGGTGAAGTCGACTTAGGTCAAACATCTTGCATTCTCTATCTATCGGGTCTTCTTATTCCTCATTATCTACTTCAAAAAATTCTTCATCATCTTCATTGTCCTCTCTTTCTCTTAACAACATAACTTTCAATTAGGCCTCAGGGCATTTATATTATGGAGAGTAACTCTGGCCACATTGGAAATAAAGCCTTTTTTCCATCGCTTCTCCTATTCCATCTTGCTGAGGTGTCAAACTCTAGATTTCCTATTTCCTCATTGATTTACTTCCAACGAAGAAGAGTTTGCTAGTGGTTGGGTGTTTATTAATTGGGCGGGTATTTATTTTGAGTTGGACCAAATGGTGAATTAATCTACCACTGAGATGAACCATACCTATTGGGCTCATTTCAAGATCCAAATGATAAATAGGGTTTACTAAGTTTGTCTTTCTCTTTGAACGAGTTCTGCAATGGCTTGGATGAACTCATCCCCAACCTCCCGATTTGCAAAAAAGCTTCGATGGTACGAGTTAACCTCATGGCCTCCACCCTATCCTCCAGCTTGTGCACCTTCACCCACTCTTTAATTTCTGCCTTCAATCCACTTATAAATTAGCCCATATATTATAGTTCAAGGACCCCTAAAGCTATTGCTGCCACCATCTCGAAAGTTTTAATAAATTCATCTACACTCCTAAGTAGTTTAAGATCTGCTAAGTCCTTAAAAGGAATGAAAGAATGAACTCCGCCATATCTTTGTATAATCTCTTTCTTAAACTGTTTTCATGTCAGTGATGGATTTATATCAAGGAGCATGGTGAATCAGTTGATAGTTTCCCCTTCTATACTCAATTTAGCCAAATGGATTTGCATTTCATTTGGATTTGATTTATCTTAAAATATATTTCAACCCTCATTACCCACCCACAAGGATTGGTGCCGTTGAATATAAGGACTTTTACCTTTTTTAGAGATGCAAATGGGTCAACAAAGTGGTTTGTATTGAGCTGATAATTCATTTTCTGAGATGACCCTTGTCCCTGGTGATTCTCATCCCCTATCATAGTTGTTTCTTCCTGGTAACTAACCTCATTTGTATTGGATGCTTGTTTATCCAATCATTTAATCCAATTAAACACCTAATCTCTAAACTCATTTTCCTTTTTCTTATACGTTTGGTAACTTAGTTGAGAAAAAGCCAAATGGGTTTGGATCTCGGTTACTAATTTGGTGAGTTCCTTAACACAAGCTGCTAATTCTCCCACCTTGTTCTCTATTTCATCTAATTGAATGTTCATGAATTGCAAATGGGTTTCCATTTTAGATTCTCCTCACATAATTCGATAGATCGGACCAATGATAAATAATTGATAAATAACACAACCAAAACACACAACAATAGCAGAATGAAGTATAGTTGTGTATATTGATATATGTAATGAATGAATTATAGCAGAGTAGTTTTGTAGCAATACAATCAAAGAAAATGAAAAGATAAAGAAATTAATAGCAAGGGGAAACTATAAGAGGAACGGCCAAACAACTTGCTTTCCCTTTTCCTTTACTTCCCTTATGCCTATTTCAAGCAAATTCTTCACATACCCCGATCCTCTAACAATACCGAAATATATGATCCTTTTCCCAGCAATTCCTAACTAGGTTGTTCCAGCTGACCCTCTACCTCATACCCAGCCTTCTTTTTGGGTCTTCTAGCATAGGCTTCCAAATCGTGGGCCTGTGGGCTTGAGTCTCTTCTTTGCTAGCCTTTGTTTTATCACATTACCACTTTCCAGAAAGGATAATTTTCTCCATTGAACATTGAAGGACGACAGACATAATATCCTTATTTGAATGGAGTAGCTACTGGAGAATCACTTGGTATAGCCATCTTTAGGATCACTCAAGGATGTTAAGCCTTAAGAAAATGAGAACCTGCTTTGATACCAAATGTAGATCCTAAAGACACACAGGCGGGATGGGGTGAATTGATTTTCTATAAATTTTTTTGGCTATTTTCTAGTGGAACAAAAATTTATGAAAGATGCAAAACACTTAATAGAATTTTTCCTAAGGTTTCTATACAACCCAACTCACAATCTTTTATAATAAATGCTCCTCACAAAATAATTACAACAAAAAGCTATAATCAAATTGATGATGATATTTAATAAATGAAGTGCAAACGATGTGGAAAATAAGGACTAAAAAAGTATGGTTGGATCTATTAAGCAACTTTGATCTATGCGTTTTGGACTTAAAACAACATGTATTTATAGCCAAAAAATAATTTCTAAGGTGTTAGAAGTAAAAACTAGCTGTTTATAGCTATTAGAAATGAAAACTAGACGTTTATGGCTGTTGGAGGACAAAGATGGAAATTCATAAAAAAACTAGCCATTATTTTATCCTGTAGTGAAATTTAGAGTTATGTTTGAAAAATGATACGTCTAGAATTTGTCACGGTCGGAAATTCTTTTTTTGAAGAAAATCAGTTTTGATCAAAAGTTCATTTTCAAAATCTAAGACATTTTGATGCAATTTTCAAAATATAATAGGCAAAACCAACAATTTAGTCCATGAACTTTAACGTTTTTTCATATTGAGTCCCTATACTTTCAAAATTACACATTGAGTTTCTGAATTTTTCGAAAAGTACACATTAAGTCCACAATGAATGGGAACAAATAACAGTGTAACACATGCTTCGTTAAAGTTGCGTGTATTTAACGTCCATTTGGACTTAATATGTTCTAGTAGATAAGTTTAGAAATCCAATTTGTAGTATAATTAAGGACTCAATGTGTTCCATGCAAAAAATTGGAGGACCCAATGTGTAGTTTTTAAAGTTTAGGAACCTAATGCGAAAAAGTATTAAAGTTTAGGAACGAAATGATACTATTTTGCCAATATAATATGCATATGAATGAATGAGAAGAAGTGTCTCAATTTGATTTTACAAATAAATATCCTATTTTCTCCTAAGCTAAGGTATTCTTCGAAATTGGCTTCTTTTAACCATGCTTGTTGAAATTGAAAGCTCATTTCTGTGATCTTTGTAATAAAAGAATAGAGAATTTCTTACACAAAATTAGTTAGACAAAATTCTCAATATAATTTATTTGATATTTGATTATTATCAAAACTAGGATATGGACTCGAGCCAACAACAACAATTTAGTATTCTAATCACATTAGCTTGACCAATTCAGATTGATATTGCACAGACCCACAACAAAGATAAAATACTTTTCAAATATTTAAATGTGGTTCATTTTTAGGAATAAAAAACTTTTGGTTTTTTTAAGTCTTTGAAATAAAAATAAAATTAGCTTCAATTCTTCCATTAAAAGAATCTATCAATTCCTAATAAAGCAAGACCTACACTTTTATGAAGTCTTTGCAATACAAACAAGAAGACCATATAGACTTTTGTTTTTTTTTTTAAGTCTTTGCAATAAAAACAATAAGACCATCAAATCTATTAAATTGTTATTGTCGAGTACATATATATCTTCTATTTTCATGATCTTCCAAGTCTTTGCTAATTTACGATCTAATGGCTGTCAACCCTCATCAATTCCCCAACCTTAGGGACATCACCTGGAAAAATAGTTCGTTCCAAATTTCCAATCATCAATGCAATTAATTTTAGTTCTAGAGATATATAATGTGAAAAATTCTAAAAAACTTAAAAAAATAAAAATCTAAAATTTTTGCAATCATAAAGATAAATACAAAAATTAACAGGAATTACAAGGAATTTATGCACTTTAGCAGTAATTGAAAGAATTGTAAAATGCATTCAGTGTTTTCCTTAATATTAGCTGCTCAAATTGTTTCACTATAATAAATACATTAATGCTTTCTTTTATCTTCCTTCATTTAATTATATTCACAAGTGATGTTTGTTCCATCAATTTGACTGCAGTAAGTCTAAGCTCCTGGTATTTTCTTGTAAGTCATTTTGAAACAGTTGTCTTTATCTTGTCTCGTCATGAAGCATATACAGTTGGAAAATCGTCTCCAATTATAAATCCGACAGTTTTGATTATCAATGATCAAAAGAATATATGAATGCTCAATTGCAAAGAATTGTTTGATTATCAATAAGATTTTTTTTGAAGTCTTTACAATAAAAACCAAAAGACCATCAAATTAATCAATTAAATTGTGGTTGTTAAGTGTCATCATGTTATCGTCAAGCACATATATAATTCTTCTATTTTCATCATCGTCCAAGTCTTTGCTAGTTTACAATCTAACATCCTATCAAATCTCAATATATCAAATCCGTGACTTTTGGGGCGTCCATAGCAAAAATAATTGCATCCAATAATCAAGGCAATTCATTTTAGGGTGTGTTTGTTAGATGGTATGATTTGATTCATTAATATTTTGTTCTATAGAGAACAATTTTGGGAGCATGATACTTTTCATGGTATTGTAGTTTATGATTTTTAATCATGATTCTTAAATTATAGATTTTTCTAATTTTCTGAATTTATTTTTACTATTCTAACCTTATAACTTTTACTTTTTACTATAAATAATTTTTATAACCACCCACCTATATAATATTAAATAAATATATATTTCATTATTTTAGAAATATTAATATTATTTTTGATAAAAAAAATTATCTTAAAGTATTAATGATTATTAAAATACTTATATATATTTTTTTAAAATTGAAGGTAATTATGTCATTTAAATAATAAAAATATATAATATCATACAGTTGAACCAAATATAAAATATTATAAAATCAGATACTATATATCATACAGTTTTTTCAAATATTGTATCGTTCAAATAATAAAGTATCATATTGTACCATACTATACTGTATATTAATGAATCACAGACTACCACCAGCCAAACGGATCATTAATTTAAAAAAAAGCAATGAAATAAATAATCTTGAAAAGCATGCTATGGAGACTGTGCCAAAAAACTAAATAATAAAAATATAAAAATTTTCAGCAATCATATAAATAAATACAGAAATTACAGGGAGTTGATGAATTTCTTGATTGGAAAGATTTATTAATTAAAATAGTAAAATTAATATTTTGAAATCCAAGGTAAATTTGTCAAGAAATTTAACTTGCAAATGAATTGTATGTTTAGAATTAATATTATAAAACATTTAGAAAATAAATATCATTGATATTGACTTTCAGGATATTATGCAATCGCATCACCACCTAAAGTGAAGACTAGACGAAGAACAATACCTCGTCTAAGGAGATGAACTAAACCTTCTTCTGAATTCACAATACCAACTGCAGCACCATGATTATAGAGTTGGACCTATTTCATGCTAAAGTCACTACCTCAAGAATTTTCCTACAAAAAGTATTTTCCAATGGAATTCTTTTCCATTGAAGATAATATTGTCGTATCCTTATTTAGATTTAGATTTGGTAAAATTGACCCAAACCCATGGGTCGACCTAAATTTATCCAAAAAATTTTGACCCAAACCCAACTCAATTCATATAAATATCAATTAGGTCAACCCAAAATTGATCTATTTTATTTTTCAATCCAACCCAACTCAATACCCATTGGGTCAACCCAAAATTGACCAATCTACTTTTCAACCCATTGGGTCATTGAGTATTAACCCAATGAGTGTTTTCAAGATTCAAAGATCTTGACCCATTGGGTATGTAATGACATCAACACCGGGCCAGCCCTAAATAATACTTTCCGATAGGGGTGTTCAAATGTGGGTTGGGTGGGTTACAATTGGTTTTTTCTTCAACCCACCGAAATTGTTAAGTGGTTTGGGTTCAATCCAAACCAGGTGGGTTATGTATTAAAATTTTTGTGTTGGATTGGTTGGTTTATGTGGGTTATATGGGTTATGTTAATGTTTTTATATTATATTATAAACATATAAATTATTCATATTTATATATTTTTAAATATAAAGAATTAATTTTATTTTAAATAAGAGAGTAGCAATGTCAATTAATTAATAATCAACTTCAAAAAAAAAATCTAAAAATTAAATTTTTTTTTGAAAAGTTTTGTATTATTATGCTCATAATCATAATATTTTCATCTCCGATATATTATTGTTTCGGTTTGGAGCAAGATTATTTGCTTATTGCTCCAGGAATAAATTTCACTGATAATTTTAATTTAAGATACGAATTTGCTCACATAATGGAATTTATCGCAAATGAAATATATAAGGTAAAGGATTATAATTTATAAAATTTATAAGTAAATAAAAATTGTAAGAAAATAAAGATAATTTTCTGTTTACTGGTCGGATCGAGAAGGGTAAAGAAAAGGCAGACTTAAAAACGGACCTCATGTCTCTTGCGGTTTCGCATTAAGTCGATGCTCACTATTTAATCCGATTTCTTTTTTAGGAGTTAATTTGTTAGGGAAATATTCAATCGAAGTAATTTTTTTTTAATATTAGACTTAATGCATAATTTGATACCTGATATTTTTTAAATTAATTACGTATTACTCGAAAATATGATGGTTAGTATGCATGATTCTAATTTGACCCATTAATGTTATTGTTTTTTTTCCTTTTTTTTTTTGAGAAAATTGAATAAAATTGACCTTTTCAATATAATAGAATGATAGCAAATTAGAAATCAAAGTTCGAGAGCAGGTGAATTGCAAAAAAAAAATAAAGAGAAGATAGGATCTTAAATATTTGAGTAAGCATTGAAAAATGAATATATTCTCACATTACTTCGAACTGTGTATGAATCTAAAAATTTGATTGGGTTTGAGTAATTAACAAATCGAATTTCTATTTAAAAATAAATAAAATTTTAGCAATTAAATGACTATATATCAATGCATTTTATTTTAACCACACTAACTTTATGACATGGCTGTAATATTTCAAGTCTCAATTCTACTTAAATTCTATAATAATAACAACAATAATTGATTAGTATGTGAATATTAGGGTTGAATTTGAAAAAGAAAAAAGTAGGACAATTTTGAAAAAAAAAAACCTTGATTGTGGACAGTGGATTCACTCCGTAGTTTTCCCTAATGTTGAAATATTTTTTCTATTCTATTTATTGCAACGACTTTCAAATATTCACACAAATCAATTTTAATATTAAATTTCAATGAATATTTATTATAATTTTGAAATATTTTTTCTATTCTATTTATTGCAACGACTTTCAAATATTCACACAAATGATTTTTAATATTAAATTTTAATGAATATTTATTATAATTTACTAAAATATTGTTTTATTAATGATTGAAAAAAATCAAAAATTGTCAAGATGAATGGAACGAGGAAATAACTTTTATCATTAGAAATTTTTTGAAGAAATTTTATAGATTTTAAACAAATTTAAATGAAATAATAAAAATTGAAAAAAAAAGTAAAAAAAAAGTACAAGTGAGAGTGTATTTGAACAAATGTATAATGTGGGTTAATTGGTTGGGTTATATAATAACCCATAACCCATATAAATATTTATAAAATATTAAAATGGGTTGTTTGGGTTATAATAACCCATTATAATTATAAAAATTGTGGGTTATATGGATTGGTTTGGTTGGGTTGATTGGGTTATGCCAATTTTGAACAGCCCTACTTTCCGACAGTGAATAATATTTTTTGGATTCAAAATGATACTCGAAAGTTAAAAATTTTTTATTGAACTATTTGAAAGGAATAGTCAATGTGAGCCTAGGGTTGAAATTTGAAGTAAATTTGAGGTCAAATAGGCTTTCAAAAGTCAAAAATACGAAAAAGGTAACGAGTCCATAATACGAAAAATATATTTTAAATAATTTACTTTAATGTTAAGAATGAACAACAAAAAGAAAAAGAAAAAATTGATAGAAAAAATAATCGTATTTCAAATAAATAATTTAAAGATCCCATTATATATATACATAATAACAATTCTTCTTCTTTTATTTTATTTTTTTGAATAATAACAATTATTAGAATAAGCATTGAAAGTTAATAGCATTAAAAAATTAAATTATAATCGAAATATTACTCTTTTTAATGACCAACTGTTATGCAATATAGTATATTCTAATCATTTAATTCAACATGACGAAATATTAAATAAAAACTTTCAATACGTTTACGATTGGATATGTTTTTAAAAATAAACATTTAAAATTAACCCAAATTCATTGGTCGACCCAAATCAACCCAACCCATTAATGATTCATATTTTTTGATCCATTAATGACCTAACCCATTAATAATGTATCCATTAATGACCCAACCCAAACCCATCCAACCCGCCCATTTGCCACCTCTATTTAGATTAGATTATAATTTCATAAATCATCATTTAAAATTATTTACTTCATAGTATGACAGAAAAATAAAAACAAAAGTACCATCAAAAGACTTTTTTCAATACTGTTCATGTCTTTTTTTTTAAAGGTGAGCAAGTCTAAAAGAATCAAACTAGCGAATATAAAAAATGCCAACTAAATCATGATTAAACCAAATATCAATCCCTTTTTTTTTTTATAAAAGCTGCAATTTTATTAAGAGGAAAGAGTCTAAACACCGGTCCAAAACTCACAGTACCCCGAAAAAATCAACAGCCTCAAAGAAATACAAGAGGAACATAGGCAACAATCTAAAAAAAATACAATAGACTGCCATTGTCAGTTCCATTTCTCTCTTTCACCACCTTCCAACAAAATCTTAGACCCAGGAAGAGAAACAACAACCGGGGAAATAAACAAAACAAACTGTAGGAAGAGATCTCCCAAGAAAAATGCAGCAGACACCGAAGATGTAATCACAATTTGCGAAAACCAGAGCCTCCAATACAGACAAAAACAACTCCAGCAATTATGAGAACAACCCAGGAGCCCCCAAAGAACCATTCTGGGAATTAAGGTATCTACACCCCGAGATGACAGCTCCCACCTTCTTCCAATTTGGAAGAGATTCTGCTTGTCAGATCAGCCATGCCACTAAGTCCTTTTTGCGATGAGATCCTTGTTTGGCTAGAGCATCAGCGAATTGATTGCACTCCCTTCTCTTGTGAACAAAACAGATATCTTTAAGCCTTAATGAGTTATTTTTGATATCATTGAAAACATTTCCTAACTTCCAAGGCCTGTCAACAGCATCCTTTGAGAGCCAAGATACTGCATTTAACGAATCTAATTCAAAGCACACCCCTACATTCCAATTAACTAGAGAGTCAACTGATATTTGAAGGGCTTTTTGGACTGCAATAACTTCCGCCACCGCTGAGGTGTTAACCCCGATGCCACATGAAAACAAGCACAATACCATGCCAGCTGAATCCTTAAGCACTCCTCCAATTCCCCGTGGGGCCTAGATTGCCAAATGACGAGCCATCGGTGTTCCATTTCACATCGCCACAGCCAGGAGGGGACCAAGAACAAGGTGGTATGGGATTGCGAAGAGCTTGTAGCTTTTTAATGCCATCAGCTGCTAGAAATAGATTTTGCCCTCTCAGCATCTCCAAATCCTTATGCGAATTAATCTAGAAGGCTGCACGGGCCAGCCTAAGATGGAATAAGGATTCAGAACTAACCATTTTACCAGAGAAAATCACAGCGTTTCTCTCCAGCCAAATTGTCCATATGCAGGCTAACAGAATGATGTTCCAGATCTTTTGCTGAATAATACCTTTCGCAAAGTGAGACCATTGGATGGCTAGCTCGTTAAACTGTCCAGGAATGCAGAATTCATGATCCCACCATTTAATCATTTTGTATCATAAGTCAGCTAAAACAACACAGGTTGCAAGGAGATGGTTGGTGTCTTCATTCAGTTTGTGGCACAAGGGACAAATAGCATCACTGGGCTGCATAATACCTCTTTCTACTAGGAAACTTTTTGTACTAATACGATTAATAATGCATAACCAGAATAAAAGTTCTACCTTGGACGGAGCTAGTTACTTCCAGAGAACTGAAGAGTAAGGCTTCGGATCAAACCAAGGCATGCAGGACTTGTAGAGGAAGGAACATGCTGATTTTATTGAGAATACCCCTTTTAGATCATGTACCCATATTTTCCTATCCATTTGACCCAGAGAGAGAGAAGGAGGTCAACAAGGCTTCAAGCTCATCAACCAATTCCCGTTCCCAGAGTAAAAGAGCCCTTCTCCATTTCAAATCCTAATACCAAGTCCCCCTAGACCACTTACCACATTCTTCTACCACTGCATCTTTTAAGAGAGAAATATTGAATAGGTAAGGGAACCTATCTTTCAAAGCTATGTTCACAATCCACCTATCATGCCAAAACAAGCATGCATCTCCCTTGCCTACATCTAGTGCCAGGCAGTTCGAGAAAAGGGGGAAGGATCTGACCCTGTCAATGTCTTTCCAAACTTTTGAAGCATTCAGGGTAGCGATATATTCTGGTAAAAGGCAATTCTTAATTCCATACTTCTTAAAAATCAGCTCCTGCCAAGTAGCCTTACTCTTTGATTGAAGCCTCCAATACCATTTAAACAATAAGCAGTAGTTTCTTTGTGCAATAGATCCAATCCCCAAACCTCCCAGATATTTGGGCTGTTCAATTGTACTCCATTTCACCTTACACAGTGCCTTCTTGCCATCAACGCCTCTCTAAAAGAAATTTCTCATTAAAGAGCTTAGAGACTTTATGACTCCTAATGGCATCTTAAAAATGGACATATAGAAGATGGGTAGACTCAACAGGGTAGCTTTGATTAGAGTGATTCGACCAGCCAAAGATAAGTATTCTCCCTTCCATCCAACTAGTTTTGCTTGAAAATTCTAAAGCACAGGGTACCAAGTCTCCTTTATCCTTGGATTTGCCCCCAATGGTAGCCCAAGATACGTACAAGGCAGGTGTTGAATCTTACACATCACATTATTTGCACAGTTTTCTAACCATTCTTGCCCAACATTTATTCCAATTAGAGATATTTTGTGGAAGTTTACTGTCAACCCAGAGATGACTTTAAAAACCTTAAAAATTTGCTTCATCTCCAGTATGTCCTTAAGATTCGGCTCCAAGAACATTACTGTATCATCGGCGTATTGAATGTGAGTGATGGATAGCTTCTGCGAGATGAAGGGGAGCGGGTTTAACCCTATAAAAAGATTGAGTTCCTTTGCCTTTTTGATAAGAACCGATAGGCCTTCCGTGACAATGATGAATAGGAACGGAGAGAGGGGATCTCCTTGTCTAAGTCCTCTAAAGAGTTAAAATTCTAGGGTTGGGGAACCATTAACCAGCACTGACACTTTTGCAGAACCTATACATTTCTGAATCCATGTTCTCCATTTAGTTCCAAAATTCATGAGTTCCATTACTGAGATTGAGATACTCCTAGTTGATAGAGTCAAAAGCCTTATGGAAATCCACTTTAAAGATGACACCGCTGCGATTATAGCACTTCAAGGAGTAGATAATTTCGTTAGCAACTAGAACACCATCAAGGATTTGTCTACCTTTAATAAAGGCACACTTCTCTTCGAATATTATCTCATTCACCACTTTTTTTAATCTGTTAGCCAACAACTTTGCAATGATCTTGTACATGGAACCAATCAAGCTTATGGGACAGAAGTCTTTAAGCTTGTTTGCACCTACCGCTTTGGGGATAGAGTAATAAATGAAGAGGAGACTCCATTTGGGAGAATACCCTTGTCATAGAAATTCTCCACCATTTCAAAGATGACCATCCCAGTTATATCCCATGCTGCTTTGATGAAAGCAAAATTGAAACCGTCCGGTCCAGGTGCCTTTGAACTATCACATCTCGATCCAAACAGTTACTTTGACCTCATCAAGAGTAAAAGGTAGCTCCAAAAAGCTATTCTAGGAAGAGGAGAGCTTCTTGAAAGCATCTTGTGAGAAGGAAGGCCTGATGCTGGGATTGTCACTGTATAGGTTCTTGTAGAAGCTATAAACTTCCTGCTTGATTTTAACTGGATCTGTGATTGGGCCCTCTTCTGTTTCTAATCTCCCAATCTTGTTATGACAAGCTCTAACTGAGGCCGCAAGATGGAAGAATTTTGTATTTTGATCCCCTTCATTTAACCACTTTACTCTAGATTTTTGCCTCCAAATGGATTCTCTCACTTTCAATTTTCCCCATAGCTCACTTCTAAGGGAGTTCCTTTTGGATATCATGAATCTCCTGATTACTTTATAAAGATCTTCACTTTCTAAGTCACAGTCTAGAGCTTCAATCTCCTTTTCTAGACTTGAGATAGCCAAATCTATAACACTCTTATCACTCCTAACACTACACTGATGTACTAAAAGCCGAAATTTTTTTTTCCAACTTAATCTCTACATTTCAAACCTTATTAACATTTACTTAATCATTTTGAAGCCACTTTGCCGATGACCTATAACTGTCCAATTTACTATGCATTTAATAAATTAAAATTTTTGCAATATGACGGCTGTACATAGTACTAGCCCCCTGAAACACAGACAATCACACAGCCTCTTAGAGGCACAACAATCAAAAATATCCAATATAAGCATTCATTCCATCTCACATACTTCCAACATAAGGTTTATCCATATACTTCCTGTTTATCAATTACATAACCAATAGTAAAGCTTAGATACATATATACATGCCAAAATCATACAACATAAATTCTTAAAAGAAGTCATGCAAACTGTATTCTTGCTCCTGCTTACCTGCGCGCAGTAAAACTACATGTTTAGCACTCAACATGCTCAGTGATGACTAATAATCGATACATTTCCTAACATTATCATTATTATTCTTATATATTAACATATATATAAACATATTTATAAAATTATTTAGTATCATATTCAAAACATTAATTTACCTTTTTCTATAAGATTATTCATTTCAATCACATAATTACAATTTTGCCATTATAAGCTTATTTATGATCTTTAAACTAAAAATTGAAGCAATTTACGTTCTATACACTTAATTTGACATTTATATGCAAAATTACATTTTAGTCTTTGTCGACTATAAAATTCACTTCCTAGACAATTTAACTATTATCTGACTATTTTATCTTTATTTAAAAAATATTTACTTAATTTACTTATTTTTTTTACACTTTTGGATAAAATTACTATTTTACCCCTAAACTTTCTTTTCTTTCATTTTGGTCTTTTTTCACTTTCTTTTCTTACTTTTCAAAATCTTTTCAATTCTTTATCAATTTATTACCATTATGTCCCTAATACAGACCCGGCAGAATGCGTCCCTAAAACGTGCATAGGTACCAATTTACCGGCGGAAAATTCTGTCAGTAATGTTACCGACGGAATTGTTAAAATATTCCGTCGGTAGTTTTATTTAAAATCCATCGGATGTTTGCGTCGGTAAACCGTCGGAAAATTTTAGTATAAACAACGACGAATATTTCCGTCGGTAATTTGTCAGTAAATTAAAATATTTCTATTTAATTTTTTATAATTTTTTTTTTGTAATTTTCTGTTTACAAATCTCAAATCAAATATGACAAATGCAATACAAAAAGTCTAAAATTTCTATTGAAGATATATTATAATTTAAAATCAATATATACATTCTAACTCTTGTACATATAATAAAGCATCTCTACTACAAAATTGATTAATATGATCAAAACTCAAATCACTGAGTTTGGAAAAACAAAAAAGAAACTAAGCAAACAAATCAAGAAAGAGAAATTCAGCAAATACTCTAATCAAACAGAGAGAATTCCATGTCATCATCACTTTCCTTTGCTGGCTCATCCTTCTTTTCCTTAACTGTCGGTGCCTCGACTGTGGGACCTGCCCTTCCTGCTGCAGCTACACCACCAGCAAAGAAACCTCCACCAACACCACCACCAACGATTACCTGCGCCATACATGCAAGTCAATTTCCTGTTTTCACTTAGTATCAAGCAAGACTAGCAAGTAGCTTTTGTTATTCTCATCATGGTAAGCTGCTATAACATTAAAAATCAGTTTATTAGAGAAACAATGATAGAGTTCCTAAAATCTTAGAGACCTTAAAATTTCTAAAAAAACAGGTGGAAAATAACATTAAAAATATCACAAACTAGAAACCTCAGGCTTCACATATGAAATATGGATTATCGTCTTGGCATATGGTTGGCATGCATATTCATAATTTAAGTTCCAAAAAGAAAAGTCACATTAAATATAGATCCGAAAAGTATTAATTTATTGGAACACTGAAAATTTATCTCTAGTAACAATAATATCATAAAAGGGAAAACCAATGCAAAAGAAAGTAACTCACCTAGCAAATTTAATGCCCTATCATGAAGTCATCATCATAATTTCCACCAAAAAGTGCTTGCTGGTCAAATGGTTTTGAAGACTTCAGAAATGGGGTATTCCCAAAATTTTGAGCAAAATTATCGCCATCATCTTCTTGTTGAGTTCCATACTTATTATAGAAACAATCAGCGTGTTCTACATTAACCTATGAAAAAGGACTGCACAGGAATATATAACACTATTGATAAATAATGGCAATTAGATTGCTGTATTTAGAACATTCAGGATACAATTGCACACTATATTTGTATCAAGGTGTTATAAACTTGTGAAAATATAAAATCAATTGAGTTGCAATCAAATTGATTTAACCATGTGCAATTGAAATGTAATAATTTAACTCTGCCATGTTTCAACTAATTAGAGAAATCACATCTAATTAGACACCGAGTATCATAAAAATTATCCTCATTTAAATTTAATTGAAAGCCAAAACATATTACCTCTTTCTTGACCTGTCGGGAATGTACAGAGATGCAAAGCCTAGTGTCTTCTATTCGCAAAAATTTTAAGTCCTCGTCTCTCAAACCCTAGCTCAACACGTAACTGTTAATAGGCAGATATCTTTGTTTACAAGTTAAATGCATAGCAACATCTCCAGCACAAATAGGAACTGAAAATGCTTATTTCTAATGAAAAATCTACTTATTTCAAAGAATTGATATAAATTATATAGCAGACATGCAGGATAAATGATATTTTATTAAAAAAATGACAATTAACAAGTGAAACTGAAAATCAAACAAAATTGATTCAGAATATAAAGGTTTTTCAAAAAAGAGGATGTATAAGAATAAAATTAAAATATACCAGAAATTAACAGCACTCATCATAAACAGCAAAGAAAGACGTGGAACTGTCCAAATCTGGATAAGCTGCATGTTGTTGAACAACTAATATCAATTCAGTAGGTAAAATATCAGAATTTGTGGAAAATCATAAAACTACAGATTCTGTAATGTGAACTACAACATCTCAGTCTCCAAATCTAAATTTGCCGAGCAATTTGTCCTACATTAAACATAGAATAAAAATCTAAATTTGGAATAAAAATCTTCCATGACATTTTCCAAATAGATTCACCAAAAGTGGCATCATATCTAATTAAAAATATTACAGAAAAATAAAACTATTTCAATTTGCAAGTGGGACCCTTAGGCAACTCATATAAAATAAGCATCAATTTAATTTGAGTAGAAAACAAAAACTTAGCAACTAGAAAGTGATTGACTTAATTATGAATTGTATAAAGCCCTTATAAATCAAACTTCTCTAAGAGATGGTAATAAATAGAAAGTGAAAAGTTTAATTATATTTAAGAAAGTAGCAAAGCAAAGAAAGACCGCATTATCAAAATTTGAACCCTACACTGCAAATGCAGCATGTACCTGTCGCAAAAGAATACAATGAAAAATCCATTTCTGCATGACTATTAACCTTCAAAATTCACCAGCTATTACAATGAAAAATCCATTTTTATGTCTATTTCTTCATTTTTATAAAATATAATGCATAAATCCCAAGAATGATGAGCAACGCATCACATGGAAAGCCAATAAAAAGTGTTCAATAATGAGTTTCCATCTAATTCTGTTTCAAGAATTCCAAATTAAAGACAAAAGTATGAGGCTAAAACAGCTGATTAGCCACACAACCAAGTACAATTCAAAATGAAAATCCCAAAACAAAATTCACATACTTACTTGCCAGAGTGAAGAATCATTCTAACTAAGCCAACAAGAGAAATTGTTTGTAGTTTTCTATGTTGCATATCTCAAGAAATAAGAATCAATGCCTTTGGGACCTATTAATATTTAGAGCAACCAAAGAACCATCAGAATAACAGTAAGCAAAAAAGAAAAATTAAAATACAAATATGAAGGCTGTGCCTTTTAGGATTGAATCTAACCAAGAATCTTATAAATTAGCATCTCATTGTGGCTCAAAATTAAAGAAATATTCTTATAAAGATCAAAGGACATAAATCAGCGAAAGGACATAAATCAAAGCACTTTTTGAAAAGAAAGACTAGAAATACTAAGAAGTTGTGATTGCTCAGCTGAATATCTGAATATTCAGATATCTGTTATTCAGATATCACCCAAAATTTAAGGTCATTTCTCAAATTTCTGGTTGATGATCGCGGATGTTGTCTGAGGGGTGAGTTAAATCTTTAAAGACTGTTATTTTCCTGCAACAATGTGAATTTTGGACAGCCAAACTGCATGCATGTTGTGTAATGTTAAACCTTATTTGAAAATTATGTTGTCAGACCTAAATGAATTCTCCTCCTAGTGGCACACAAGGACCCAGCCTAGTGTCAAAAAAAGGTACCAGCTGTCAAATAAAAAAATAGTGAATAAAGAGGAATATTCAAATATACTATACAATTAATTCGGTTTTGGCCGAGAACTTGATTCTACTTTCTTTTTTCCCAAGGTCAAAAGAAAAAATAGTAATAATAATTATGCAAGAAAAAAGGCTGGGTGACTTTATCTTTTGGTCATATCCTTTGAATAGGAGCATCACACTTCTTTTAAATAATCTAGAATCTAACTGATTGTTTTAGTAAGCTAATAAAAAAAGGATTATTTAATAATTAAACCAGAAAATATGCAATTATTGCCCATCTAAAAATAATAAAAAGTTTCAAAGCCATGCAGGTGTCAGGCCCCGGAATTTTCCTGTTAGATGAAAGTTTAGTGCTTAATTTCAGACAGTGTGACAAAACCTATGCATAACTTCTCAAAAATAGAGGATTGAAACTATGCCTTCCACAAGGAACCAAGAATCATATAAAGTGACAAACATGCAGGGCATACCTGTATCCCTGAAACAGCAAAATATGGTATTTCAAACTTCAAGCGTATTGGAGCTTTTCTCTCTGGAGCACCTTCAACAGTTATACTTAGAAGACTGAACTCTGCCTTCAACATGGATTACTAATAATTTAGAATTGCAAAGAATATAAAAAACAAAGCAGAATTATAATTTCTAAAGGTAAAAGAATATTCATTTGAACACCACTGCTATATACTAGTGAGAGTCTTAACACTTTTTGAAAGCAAATGTTGTTAAAAACTAGTATTTATAAAATCATAATTTCTAAACCAGTGGTTGGCGAAAACAGACCTGAGTCTTGGCATTGATCCATGTATCTCCCCATATGTACATCCCATGGTTACGAACAAGCACAACTGTGGTCTTTGGGTAAGCTTTTATCTATAGAGTAAAAGGTTCAACGTATAACTATGGATAAAAGTAGCAGGATTTTAATTAGAAATCTTAAGTCAAGGAAAATTTTGACAAAAAACATGGCAATTAATCTCCATGACTAGAAACTAAAGATATTGAACATGATGCACTCAACTTTTCAGAACCATTACAAATCAATGTGAAATGACAACCTTTTTCCTTTTACAAAAAAATTTAACTGGTTTCCTCTCCACATTCCTCATGAAAGACATTAGTTTATAATTCAGTCCTCTATAGTTAATTGTTTCAACTAAGTAAAAGTTTCTAATGCAGACAGTCAGCCTACACACAACCATGCAGGAATTAAATGATGAAATATGATATAAACACTATGTGAAATATACAGCTATTCAAATTCCACTTGTTTCTAAGCCTAAAATGTATGATATGATATAAACACTAACATGAAATTTACATAAAAATCATATTCACTCTAATCCCTAAAAATCTAATGACCAGAATGTATGATGGCCTGCACGTGCTTCTTGGTGGGCTGAGCAAGGATCAATGGGTAGCTACCCAAGAAAGATAGGTGGTCACTTTAACTATCTTTTATATATATAGAGAGAGAGGGAGAGAGAAAGAGAGAGAGAGAGTTACACTCTATATAAAGGAGAATCCATTAAATATCTCATCAGAACAAGGTAAAAGCGCAATAAACTAGTAATTAACTATAATAAACCAATTTCCTAAAAAAAATAGTTAATGCAACTAACTACTTAAACACGCCACTAAGGTCGAGTAAATACTTCTGGGGAAAGAAAGAAAGAATCTATCAACAAAGTAAGATAAAGCACACACGGCACAATTTAGCCTTATGCAATGGTATACTCTCTTTTGCATTAAGAAACAGAAAAGAAAGAGAGTTTCTAGGAAATCTGTCATAACATAATAAAAACTAACAGATCTAGCTGAAAATCGGAACATAAAACTCTAATATTGTCAGATCTAGGCTTGAGATACAATACATTATCAAAATTAAAGCAAAACAAATGCAATATACAGATCTAGGACCAAAACTGATAGATCTAAAGATAAAAAAGAAGGAAAACCCAACAGATCTAGGATTCAGCTTAGAAAAATAAATTATCCAAATTGCAAACAAATAAACACAAATGCGCCAAAGACGTACCTGGATGCAATGCTCGAGTTAGTAAAGTTCCCAATAGGCATTTTAGACCTGGATACCAGCAAAATACCCTTTTTGCGCGAGGAAAGAGGAAGAATACGAGACAGGGGGCAGGAAAGAAAGCAGCAGTGTTTTTATGGCTAGGGCAAAAATTGGGAAAATACTTAAATTTGCATGCTTCTTTCGCTTTTCTTTTATTTAAAGGTAGGAGTATTTTAGCCAATACAAATTAATAATTTTTTAACTATTTAAAATTTTTAAAAGTTTTAATAATAATAACTAACAAAAATAAATTATTGATTAAAAGGTAAAAAATTTAGAATAAAATTTATTTAACAATGAGATTAATCCATAAAATGCCTAACAAAATATCTTTATTTAGGATAATAATAAAATATTTTAAGTTAACAATAAAATTAAATTTCATTTTATACTATAAATTATTATGGATTAATCCTTAATCTGATCTAAAATTTTTAGGATAACATGAACTGCTTTATATACCGATCGAATCAAATTTAAATAATAAAAAATATAATTTGTATAGATCAGATTTGTATATCATCTCAAAATATAATAAAATTTTATTTAAATGTTCATAAAATTAAAAAAATTGTATAGGACATTGGACATCGGTGGAGGAGGCTGGATTCTGGAACCAGCAATCGCTCTCTTCCCGCCCCCTTCCCCCCTGCCCCCGATCTATTCCCTCTCTCCCCGATCCACAATAATCATAAAAAAAAAATTAAGTTAAAAATAAAATTAAATTTGATTTTATAATAAAAATTATTGTAGATTAATCTTAAATTTGACCTAAAATATTTAGGGTAACATGAATTCATTAATATATTGATCCATTTAAATTTAAATAACAAAAAATACAAGTCTTATGGATCGAACTTATCACATCAAAATATAACAAATTTTTATTTAAATATTCAAAAAATATGTTGTATACATAATTAAAAAATAGGAGTATTACTAAAATATATTAATTATTTTACATAAAAAATTATATATAATTAAAATGAAAAAATATCTAGCCTAGGCTTTATTTGGAAAAAATGATATTTATAAAAAATTTGAAAAGTAAAATTTCAAACATTTATTAAAATATTATAAAATAATAACGACGGATTACCGATGAAAAATCGACGCAAGAATAATTTTCCATCTCATATTCCATCGCTATTTCGTCGGTAAATAATGTGCCAAAATTTGCTGCCATTATTTACTGACGGAATTTCCGTCCGTACATAACAAAATCATTTGTATCCTTACCGACGAAGATATTATGTCGCTAAATCGTCGCTACAAAATGGCGCCTCTATTTCCCGCCAAATTTACCGACCGTTTTCCATTTTGGTCGCTAAATACGTCGCCATATTTGCAATTTTTTATTTTTACCGACACATTTTTGATTCCGTAGCTAATCCGTCGGTAATATCTTGGTTTAGCGACGGATATTTTACCGTCGGTAAACTTAATTTTTTTTATAAAGACTGCCAGACTAATTCTAAGGGCACAGTAATATTTACATTATTAATTTTTTTAATTCGCAAAAAATTCATTAGTTGACTTTTTAATTATTTTTCATTGACTATAATTTAAGTTCATACAAATTCACTTTTTTCAATATTTTTATGCAATTATTAACTAATAATTCAATTATTTTCAATATACATATTAACATTAAATTTTTAATAAAATCCTAATAATTTCAAAAAATGCCAATAAAATTTATTTATGTATTATTTATTATTTATTATCATTTTTCATTAAAATAATCAATTAATTCACTATAATTCACAACTTTCACTATATACATACACTATACATAATCTTAAAAATTTCCAATTAAATTCCAAATATTCTTTAAAAATTCATAGACATTAATTATCAAGTCTACTATTATTTTAAGCTAACATATATTATTTTTATGCAATTTTATTACCATTTTTCCTTACTATTTAATTTGGCCACTACTAATCATCTTCCTAAAATCTTTTTTTTTTCATTTTAACTTTCCATTCATCTTTTCTCTAGTTTAATTTCAATTACCCTAACATACACTACAAAAAAAATTACAAATTTTCCGTCGCTAATTACATGTTTTCCGTTGCGAATATAAATTAGCGACGCCGCAGAGAACAGTCGCTAAAAGGCCAGTCGCTAATATATTAGCGACGAAAAATGTCGTCGCTAATTTATATTCCTAATTAGTCACCGAATTATAATAATAATACTTAGCGACTACATTTTCCGTCACTAATTCAGTCGCTAAATAAATTCTTAAATTATTCGAGACAAATATAATAATAATTTGTTAGCGACAAAATTTTCGTCACTAAACCGTCGCTAATAAATATTCATAAAATGCAAATAAATCGAAAATTAACTTCGCAAAATAACATCAAAATAGTAAATATCATTCTTGCGACACAATTAGAAAACAGTCGCTAATCCGTCACAAAATTAGCGATGGAAATTGTGTCGTCGCTAATTGGCAGTTTTTTTGTTGTGATAATTGCATCAATTAACAACTTTAAACATTTTTACCCTAATTACATAATTGGGAAATTTTCATAAACTTAGAAAATGTAAAGATTAATTAGTTACTTACAATTCCCAACTTAAAGAGAAACTCCTTTGTGCAAAGCCTATTTAATAGCGCTTTCCAAAAGAATAAGTTGACTTTCAGAGGTACCAAATTTCTCCCAAGAAATTTAGACGGCAACAAGACTGCTTGCTTGCATACTTAGAGATCTTGAGACTTATAGCATGCTGATGCCACAGAAAACTTACCATTTGTTTCATAAATTCAGACTCTTTTATCACTTTTGACCTTAGATATTGACACCGAACCCAAGGAGTTCAGTAGGGCCGCCTCAACATCCTTTTTCAAATCTCGCAAATGTCTTCTCCATTTTAGATTCCATACCCAGTTCCCATTCTGCCAAGATCCGAAGTCTTCAACAAAAGAGTGCCAGTTGGTAGATAGTGCAAAGAGACGAGGGAATTGTGATTTTAAAGTGTTCTCTCCAATCCACACATCCAACCAAAATCTGCATAAGTCCCCTTTGCCTATACAGATTCTGAGGCCCTTATTAAAAGGTGGACAAGATGACACTTTGAGGATACCTTTCCACATAAGAGACAACTTAGCTGGAGAAGTGAGCTCAAAGGGGTTAAGAGAGTTACCCATCCCGTACTTCTTTCTCACAATTACCTGCCACGGGGTAGTGCTAGACTGATCCAGTCACCATAACCATTTAAAAAGTAGCCCTTTGTTACGTAGGCCGATAGATCCTAGCCTAAGTCCTCCAAACAATTTTGCTCTTTGAACCAGATCCCAGCTGACAGCATAAAGTTTCCTTTTATCCCCAGAACCTCCCCAAAATAAGTTATGCATCAATGTTCCAATTATCTTCAAAACACCAGCAAGCACTTTGAAGAGAGACATGAAGTATAACAGAAGATTAGAGAGAGAAGCTTTCAATAAAGTGACTCTTCCAGCCATAGACAGGAGCTTTCCCTTCCAACCAGCCAGTTTTGCCTTGAATTTTTCAATAACTGGATTCCAGGAAGTTATTCTGTTGAGATTTGCTCCTAAGGGTAAACCCAAGTACGAGTAAGGTAATTTTTGAATCTGAAATCTCATCAAATTTGCGCATGAACGAAGCCAAGAGTCCTTCACATTGATACCAGTCAGTGAGCTCTTTAGGAAATTAATTTCTAGACCAGAGATATCAACAAAAATCCTTAAAACCCTTTTAACATTAAGCAATATATTCTCCTCGACCTCCAAAAAAATTATCGTATCGTCCGCAAATTGTAGGTAAGAAACAATGAAAGGCGGTTGTGTCTCCTTCATGCAATTGATATTAGCAATCAAACCAAGGTCAGAGGCTTTACATAGGAGCCTAGATAACCCTTCAGCTGCAATAATAAACAGAAAGGGGGAGAGAGGATCCCCTTGTGTCAGCCCCCTAGACAAAGAAATTTCCTTAGAAGGGATACCGTTAATGAGCACAGAAACTTTAGCTGTTGATATACATTCCTTAATCCAATTTCTCCAAATAGTACCAAACCCCATTTGCTTCATAACGTTCTCCAAATAATCCCATGACACCGAATCAAAAGCTTTGTAGAAATCAAGTTTAAGCATTACTCCACTTCTCTTTGAGCTTTTAAGAGAATGAATAATCTCATTAGCATCCATAATATTGTCAAGAATTTGGTGCCCTTTTACAAAAGCACACTGCTCTTCAGATATAATATATCCCAAGACCCTTTTCAAACAATTAGCCAGAACCTTCGCTACAGTCTTGTACAGGCACTCGATGAGACTTATGGGACAAAAATCCTTAACCCATGCAACCCCAAGAAACTTAGGGACAAGAGTTATAAAGGAGGAGTTGATCCCATTAGGCAGCTTGCCAGACTTCCAGAATTGTTGAATCATGTCAAAAATATCCATCCCAATCACATGCCAGGCGGCCTTTATAAACCTGAAGTTAAAACCATCTGGTCCTGGGGTTTTCGAACTATGACAATCCCAAACAGCTTCTTTAACCTCATCCAAGGAGAATGGCCTTTCAAGAAACTGAGCAGATTCCTGTGAGATTTTTTTGAACAAGTTGGAGGGGAGAGAGGGTCTTCTGAGCTTTTTCTCTTTGAAGAGTTCTTTGTAAAAGGACAAAATCTGCTTCTTGAACGTTGTCAACAATACTAGTTTATTTCTGTCAATAACAAGTAATTGACATAAATCATCCATACTAATTCTATCTTCCATTCATTCCCCAAGTCCCCTCTTCCCTTATTCTTTCCATTCCACCCATGAACAATCAATAATTCATAAATCCAGATCAACTAATTGTTCTCAGATAGCACCTTCAAGAAATGTGTCAAGCTTTGGGGAGTTAAGAAAACGTGAAACGTTTTCAGTATCATTGAATATAAAAATACAACTTATGAGTTGCCCGATCTGGCGTATTATTTATTTCCATGTCAAAATGCAAAATTTATAGTACATTGACAGAGTCAGATAATGGATTAGTAGCATATACTTTGATATCAATGAGCAAATATAAATTGCAGCCATGTTAGTTATTGTACCCCAAAATTGCTGCTAGTTGCTTGTCCATCTAATAATCTGCTTCTTAAATTGCAGCCATGTTAGTTATTGTACCCCATTTGTTTGGCTGATTACTGTTTCTATCAAGCGTGAAAATATACACATTTAGGTTACAGTAATGGCACTCGCAAAGAAGAAAAGGTAAAAATGGTTTTAGTGATTTTCAAAGAAAAAAGGACCTTTGCTTGAGATGAATGATTCCAAGTAAACTAAATTTTCAAAGGACCTTTCACCCCGAGTATCTCCATCAGAACAAAATCACCTCTGCGTCCTAAGTTCATACTTCCATGCAATTATATGTAACATTCTAAAACTAAAATCACCTCCCTTCTATGATCAAACTAGAACATACTGGGTTCTAAAACTATTATCAAAACCGAGCCTTTCATTTTCGAGCAGTGTAGTTTGTGTTTGGAAGCACCATACATCCTTGATTTCTCATTTGCTCCTTTTTCGTCAGTACCCATTCTCTACCCTTCCCTTTTTTGGTTACCTTTTGCTTTTTCTTAGGTCTGTGCCGGTCTGAAAAGCAAACCTATGAAAGCAGGATATGTTAAGCAATATGAAAATTGTTCTAAGAACAATTAACGAATAGATAAAAGTAACTCACAGTCTTGTTTTCTGCATCTTCACTAATTTCATCATCAGAGCAACTTTCTCCCTCTTCGCCTTTTCCCTTGGGAACTGAAGTGATTATGGATGGTGGTCCACAAGTGAGGATAAGGTACTCCTTCCTTCTCTTGGTACTGCAATGGAGGGGATAGTTATTGATTATTGAACATGGTTATTAAAACCGGACCGGACCGGGAGGTCGAACCGGTTTAACCTCGAACCGTTGGCTGGTCCGGTTGGTTCAATGGATGAAAACCGGAAAATACTGTTTTAAATAGCCAAAAACCGGTTGAACCGGGATAAAATCGAATTAAATGATAAAAACCGGTTTGATTTTAGAAAAACCAACTTTTTGTCCAAAATATTTATACAATATTATTTTTTCTGGAAAAAAATAAAATAAAATTATAAATACAAAATAATTAAAATTCAAACAATTTAATGAATTTTTTATAAATAAAATAAAATTTTATAATTTATATTTGAAGAATTTCTTTAAAAATTTACAATTTTTTACTATATTTATCTTAAATTTTTATTATAAATGTTGAATGACTTGAAAATATAGTCCTATTATTAATGTTTGATGATAAATATATTTTTCTAAACTATTTTTAATTTTTTTATATAGTGATATTTTCATAATATTTATATAAAACTTAAAAAATAATATATTTTTTAAAAAATAAAAAATCCCGGTTGAACCCCAAAGAACCGGTCGAACCACGAAAACTTAAGCTCTCCGGTTCGTTATCCAGTCCGGTGTAATAACATTGTTATTGAAGACTAAACAAATAACAGTAAGATCCGGAACATAACTTTTAGCATTTGATTATTAAAGACTGAACATCAAGATTGCATGGTAAAAATGAAAAGGTCATTTAGAAATTCTAACAAAAATACCTAGAGTACCTGTGTGGATCATTGATAACAACACCGCCAGAAAATCCAGCATGCGCTGCAGATCTCAAAGTCAGCTCACGCTGTGCTATATTTTGAGGATATACTTTAAAAAACTGCTCTTGCACCTCTTGCCAGGTATCTATATAATGATCCACAGAAAGCCCTAAAATGAAATTGACACTCAAGTTAACAATAGAAGAGAGTAGGCATAATAATCTCCACACGGAACCGTATGCTCTTTCACAAAAATCATAAACTAGACATACTTCAGACTTAGTATTGGTTCATGGGAGGACTTATCAGTACTGCATAGCCCCTGCGACATTAAATCAAATAAAAAAGGTGAACTGAGCAAGAAATTCAATAGAGTGATGTTAGTGGAAATTGACATCCGATAAGTTAAAGAACATGTCATTATGACTTCACAAATGAGAATGATGCTATGCACTCCATAATCGTGGAAAATCTCTTGCACATCAGAAAACTGGACATTTGGTAGAAAGTGGGAAATGCCAAAGTTTAGATGCATCAAGTGCAGTACTTGAGAGGTCCGGCACAAAAAGACATAACTATCTCAAACATTCAAAATAAGGACTAGCTGTTCATAATGATTCCAAAAACTAGGATCACAACAATCAGTGGATGAATTCTAAATTTTGAAGAAAGAAAATATTCATAACAAATTCACAATATTTGTATAACAACATTTGATAAGGAGCAAGCTGATGGAAGAATTTTACAAAATTTAGCAAACTCTGACACAGTTCATTGTAAATGGTATTCGCAAATAAATAAAGTCTAACATGAATAGCAGAGTTACTGATGGCACCATCGACAACTCCAGAACGTAGAGCTAAGCCCTGTATCTCAATGCGAACAAATTGTCATCGTAACAGAAATATTAAAGAAACCCATCAGCAAAATTGCAACTTCAATCACATATTATCACAAGAAAAATCAAAGGAAAAAAAGGCAATTGTTATTTAAATGATAACTCAGAGCATGAAAGGATGCATATAACTGTCCCATCAATGTTGCAACAGAGAAAGTCTAACAAGGTGAACTCATAACAAACAGAATAAGGTTATAAAGCAATGCGACCACAAAAATACTTCTCATACCACTAATCCATACCTTCATAATTCATTCATATATCACCCATCTGGCCATGGCTACAACTGATACTTTTGTGACCCTAGCCAACTCAATTGACTGACAAATCAAAACATGCAATCATATTGATATCTCCAAACAGACTCCTTGACAAAGATTTCAATTTTAACGTTTTGCATTCAGCTTTAAGTAATATCAGCCATCAGTTTGAAATTTTCTAGGACCACCTACACAAAATTTTGATTTATTTCGAAGCACTATATAGATTTACATAAAATTGACATAAAAAAAAGAGATTTTGAGAAACCATTTCAGATTTGGATTTAGAAAAAATGGATTCTCTAGGTAATTAAGAGTAATTGTGCATTTTATCCCTACTGATTCCACTATATGTACCAGTAGCTCAGATTGCATGGATGATATTGATAATGGTCATTTTTATGATGTTTTTAGTATATTTTTAGGTGTTTAATTAGGTTAATTTTGTGTTAATTAGGTTTGATTTGAGTTTAATTTGTTAGTTTTGTGTTTTTGGAGTTAATTGTAAATTTTGGTGTTTTTCAGGGTTATTTTGCAAGAGAAAGGACTTAATTGTAAAAAGGACAAAGATTTGGGCTAAAACTGCAAATATGAAAATTTTATGCGAGAAAATGATCGTGAGGTCCAGAAGATCGATGCATGGCCACATGAAAAGCATTGAAGAAGTATGCATGGCCACGTGAGAAGGAGAAAAGAAGAGCAAACAAGTTACACGTGACCATGTGTGAAGCAAAGGAGGAAATCACGTGGCCACGTGTGAGGAAGAACAAAAATAACACATGGCCACGTGTGAAAATATACTAGGAAACACATGGCCACGTGATGCTTCTCCCACTTCGCGAAGGATTCTCGAACTTCCTGTTTTGGGCAGAATTTGCTTCCTATTTGATTCTAAGAGTTTGAGAAGGAATCCACGACATCTTTTGCCTATAAATAGCAGTCTAAAACACCAAAGAAGAAGATCAAATTAGAGAATTAGGGATTAATCTTAGAATTTAGCTTAGTTATTTTACGTTGTTTTCTATTTTCTTTATTTTTTCTTTAGTTTTTAAATATGTTTAGGAAGTAATTTTTTTTCTTTTGCTAATGGATTCTTGAGATCTTATATTTTCATTGTTATGACTTTGTTTTGAGCTTAATTCAATATCGGTTGATTATTTCTTGGTTTTAAGCATATTCTTATCTTTGATTATGTTGAGATTGATTGTTGGTTTATTGAATAAATAACTAAAAATTGGTTTTGACATAGTTAATGATTTGCATGTTCTTGGATTAACTCTTTAATGTTTATGCATGATTATTATCCGAAATATGAGATGATTATGTGTGAATTTTATTGGTTAATACTAAGAGAGGAGGAACTAAGAATGAATTGGAGTTAAATCACTTGAGAAAGGCTTCAATGAATATTTAGGAAGTTAAAACTAGATTTTCATGCTAAGTATTAGATTTGTCTATGAGTTTAATACTAAGAATGATATACTTGAATAAAGATATCTTGTTTTACTACTAGTTTTTCCATAATCACTGGTATTTCTATTAAATTTAAGTCATTACAATGAAAGTTAAGGGGGATAGTTTCTTTAACAAGAGAATTTCAGTTATTGTTTTGTTTTTAATTCATGTTTTAGCTTTTATTTTGTTTAATTTTTGCTTTTAAATCAAAAACATTTGGGAAACAATCTCGGATTGATTTAATTCATACATAGATATTATCCTTAGCAATCCATGTTCCCTTGGGTACGATATTTGGGGTCTTAATCTATATTTTCCTGTATTACTAGCCGATCTAGTACACTTGCTAGATATCGGTCAGATATCACAATAAAAGAGAGAGAGAGAGAGAGAGAGGAAAAAGAAAAAAGAAAAAAACTGAATTTTAGGCGGATACCTGGCCCATGTCACCAAGTAAAAGGTCACCCTCAACCTCCCGCTCCAATGCAATATCTACATTGAAAGTAACATCAGCACTCTTCCATAAGAAAGGAAACAATAGAATATATTAGGAAATTGATCGAAATCATAACAAACATACTTAGCATTGACCGTGAAATGTCTAAACCAATCCATTGGTGCCCCTTTTCAGTCAGTGTCTCTCCACTAAGTCCTAATCCACAACCTACAAAGAATAAGAAGTCAAGATTATCAGAATAAAGTCCAATAATTCTTGAAATAGAACTCATTGAGCCTTAGATGAAAAACAGAATTCTATGAAGAGTTGAAGGATTAAAACCTCAAACACTACAACTCCAGAGGCTAACAACATATTCAGGCAATGAAGGGTTTTTCAAAAAAGAAAAAAACCCTCTTTTGTACATACCAATGTCGAGTAATCGGGGAATTCCATCTTCAGGTAAAGCAAGAAGCTCTACTGCTCTTTCTGATAGCTTTGCCTACAACAAAAACGCAAATGGCAAAGACACCAATTAAACAAATGCATAAAAAAAAGAACAATCAAACCCACAATCATAACAAGAAGAGCGATTGATGACAAACCCATTTTCTAAAACTAAATAATAATAATAATAATAATGAAGAAGATAGCACTAAAAAAACACCTGAATCTCGATTATACGAGAAGAAGTGTATTTGCAAGCTTCAGTTTCATCATAGAAAATCTAAGGTGGTGCTAACAGTTCAGGCCGACTTGACATCTCTCAGCTTAACAACTAAGAGCGAGAGAACAAGTTTCGACGAAGAAGATAAATGTGGCGGCTGGACTGTTTTCTTTTACACTGTGTTTGGATTAGGGTTAAGGGAGGGTAAGGAGGGCTAGCTGAAGGGAAGAGAGTGTTTAGGCTGAATAGACTCTATGAGAACTATGAAACAACTCTAAAATTTTGAACATTGAGTCATTCCTCTAAAACTTTCCGACTGGCAATGCTTTGATTTTATAGAAGTTTGTCACTTCAAAATACTACAATACTACAATGACTTGCTTCTGTGTAGTTCGATCAATGGGTTGATTATTCATAATTTCATGAATGTTAGTACTCTTGGTTTTTATGCCAACATATCACTGCACTATTTCAACTTTCTAACATCTTAACCCTACCTTCTCAAATTAGTTGAATCTTATAGAAGAACTAATTTAGAATTCAAGTGCATACATATTCATGCAAGCCGTTAACTTAAATTTCCCATTTCTTGGTCTTTAAACTGAAAGGATTGAATTCTCAACTCACTTTATTAACTGAAGATGCAGAGTATGTAAGGAGCTGTACAAGATTGACAGTTATAACAAATTAGAATTTAAATACAACAAATCGTGGACTGATTCAAAGTGATTTAAAGTGAGAATATTGTTATTATCATGCATAACAGAATAGATTCCCTATCACTCCCCCTCAAGATGATGGTGGATGAATCATCAGCTTGTCACGTAAGCAGAGGAACCTTGGTTTTGAAAGTGGCTTTGTGAAGACATCAGCAGTTTGATCAAGTGTGGAGATGTAGCATACGCGTAGGGCCTTGGTAGCAACCTTGTCCCTAACAAAGTGAAAATCGATTTCCAGATGTTTCAATCGGTCATGAAAAATTGGATTTGCAGTTAAGTAAGTTGCGCCTAAGTCGTCACACCACAGAACTGGTGGTTTGGTGGGGCAATATCCAACTGTTAACAGTAGTGATGGAGATGGCATTGGTGGGTGGGGTAAGGAAGTAGTGGGTTGAATGAATTGGTTGAGGAATTGGGTTCTGGGCATATAAGGAATTATATTTGTTGATGCAGTGGCATTTTGTGAAGGTGGGCTGGGAGATTGAGGATTTAAGGATGGCTAGTGTGTAGGAATATTAGGAGGAAATTCCACAAATGGTTGTTTTAATGATGGAAATGTAACTGTAAAATCCGAGCGAGACTGATTGGTTGCTGATAATTGGCAAGACTCACGAGCCAACTCTGGATAAGGAAATGCCTGTTCATTGAAGACAACATGGCGTGAGATGAAGATTTTATTATTAAGTAGATCAAAGCAACGATACCCTTTATGAATTTTATTGTAGCCAAGAAAAATGCATTTATGAGATCGGGCAAGTAATTTGTGAGAATTATAAGGTTGAAGCCATGGAAAACATAAATAACCAAATGGACGAAAGAAATTGTAATTCGGAGGTGAACCAAATAAATTTTCATATGGAGTGCAAAAATCAATGGTAGACATAGGTGAACGATTGATAACATATATAGCACATTCAAAGGCATAGGTCCAAAATAAAGAAGGCATTTTAGCATGTTCAAGCAAGGAAAGACCGATTGTAATTACATGTCAATGTTTGCGTTCAGCACACCCATTTTGTTCGGGTGTGTAAGGACAAGAAATACGATGATTGATTCCATTTGAAGATAAGTAGGTGGAAAGAGCTTGAAATTCACCTCCCCAATCAGATTGAAAGGTTTTAATTGGTCTGTTGAAGCATTTCTCAACAAGTGTTCTAAATTTTATAAACACACTTAACACTTCAGATTTGTATTTCTCAACTCACTTTATTAACTGAAGATGCAGAGTATATAAGGAGCTGTACAAGATTGACAGTTACAACAAATCAGAATTTAAATACAACAAATCGTGGACTAATTCAAAGTGATTCAAAGTGAGAATATTGTTATTATCATGCATAACAGAATAGATTCCCTATCATAAACTACTAATTAATGAACTTAATATATGGCGTAAATGGTTGATTGTATATATTTTTGCTTTCTTGCTGAAATAAATTGGTTTTCTTTCAACACTTTACCATGAAATAATAAAGTATCCAACACTTTTTTTTTATAACCATTTATTATTCTAATCCCAATTAGCTTCACAAAGAAATTCACAAAGGCAAAGTACTTCCTAAATATTTAGTATGTTCCATTTCTTTTAATTTTTTTAAGTCTGAAATAAAAATAAAATTAGCTTCAATTCTTCCATTAAAAGAATCTATCAATTCCTAATAATGCAAGACCATAAAAACAATCACAATCTATAAAAACAATTAAATTGTACCCACACTTTTTTTTTCCTTCTTCTTCTTTTTCTTCTTTTTTTCCTTAATAACCATTTAGTATTTTAATCCACTATCCTGACTAGTTCATATTTACACTAGACAGACTCATAACAGTAGATAAAATATTTCTTAAGGTAGCATTTGTTAACCTTGAAAAGAGTGAGATGGAAAAAAATAAAATTGTTACAATCTTTCAAATATTTTCAAGCGTTTGTTAAAAAAAAAGGACGTACAAAAAAAATTTAACTAACTATATTTTAAAAAATCAAGATATGCATATCTTGATATAAGATTAAGATATACATTTTTATAATTTTTTTGATAAGAAACAATTAAAAAAATTATATTTTTAATTTATCCTAAAAATTTTAAATAACAATTGGAAAAAAATTTGAAATATTTTTAAGTTTTATTTTGCCTATTCTATATATTGGTCCAAAAAATATTCCAGCCTTATTTTAAAATTTTTTTATCTAAGTCGATTTAACGAATACTACTTAAATATTAAAAAAATGCTCTATTTCTAGAATTCGAAAACTTTTGATTTTTTTTAAGTCTTTGAAATAAAAATAAAATTAGCTTCAATTCTTCCACTAAGAGAATCTATCAATTCCTAATAAAGCGAAACCTATACTTTTCTTAAGTGTTTAGCAATACAAACAAGAAGACCATAAAACCAATCGCAATATATAAAAACAATTAAATTGTACCAAATTTTTTTTTATAAGTCTGTCAAATCTCATCAAGTCCGATGGGAAATAATTTGTATTTTTTTTCATTGAAGGGTGTCAGGAATTGATAGATAAATTTGTTTTTATTGCCAGGACTTAAAAATAAACTGAATAAAAGTCATTATTTTGTTTCATCATTCATGCATAAAAGCATACGCTGGTTGAAGGACCGTGTCCAATCCTTAGCAAAAATAATTGCATCCAATAATCAAGGCAATTAATTTTAGTTTAAAAAAATGGAAATGAACTAAATAATCTTCTTCAAAAAAAAAAAACTAAATAATCTTAGAAACCATGCTATGGAGACAGTGCAAAAAAAAAGTAATAAAAATATAAAAATTTTCGGAAATCATAAAAGTAAATACAGAAATGACTGGGAGTTCATGAATTTATCGATTGAAAATATTTATTAATTAAAATAGTAAAATTAATATTTTGAAATCCAAGGTAAAACAGGAAATTCTATTTGCAAATGAATTGTATGTTTATAAAACATTTAGAAAATAAAATATCATTGTTATTGACTTTCAGGATATTATGCAATTACATCACCACCTAAGTGTAGACGAGACCAAGAACAATACTTCGTCTAAGAAGATGAACTAAACCTTTTTCTGAATTCACAAGCAGCACCATGATTATAGAGTTGGACCTATTTCATGCCGAAACCTCAAGAATTTTCCTACAAAGAGTATTTTCCATTGAAATTCTTACTTGTTAAGAGCTTTTCTTCAATTGGAATTCTAAGATAATATTGCAACATCCTTATTTAGAGAATATTATAATTTCTAGGGGTGTTCAAATGTGGGTTGGGTGGGTTACAATTGATTTTTTCTCTAACCCACCTAAATTATTAAATGGTTTGGGTTCAATCTAAACCAGGTGGGTTATGTATTAAAATTTTTGTGTTGGATTGGTTGGTTTATGTGGGTTATATGAGTTATGTTAATTTCTTATATTATATTATAAACATATAAATTATTCATATTTATATATTTTTAAATATAAAAAATTAATTTTATTTTAAATAAGAAAGTAGCAATGTTAATTAATTAATAATTATTTTTTCCAGTTCAATTATTTTTCACTCAAGATAATTGATTTAATTATAATTAAAAAAATGTAAAATCTTACTAATTATTGCAAATTATAGTAAAAAATTGAAGGATAATTGCTAAAAGAATAAGAAAATTTTCTTTTGTTCTTACGCATAAGAACCGATTGATCTTGGAATTACTAGAGTTTTATCCATTTTTCCAAATATATATATAGCTATTTTTTTTATCAGAAAGAACATTTCATATAATTCATATTGGATAATGAATAGTATGATCCAAAGACGGCATCCAAGATTAACTAAATATCTTAGAATTTGAATTGGATAATAATTTCTATATTAATTCCTGCACTAATTGTTTTCTTATTGAAATACAAGAGAGATAAAATTACACTAATAATGTTGATAGTTAATAAGAAAATTAAGAATTTCCCATGTGTTGTACTATCAGCAATGGGTTGCCAACCTACTTATTCCAAAGCAAGTACCGTACTACTAGTCATTATTTTATAAGAAAATATATAAAAACTGAAATGTTATTCTATCACTAATGGCAACATTAAAATTAAAAAGTGAAAAATAGCGCGCATTGATATTTTCAAAAATTAAAAAAGAAAACATACACTAAATATTTTTCTTGAAAGGGGAAAGAAAAAAATGAATAAATGAAATGGTATAATGATGTGGTTCAACAGCCAAAAAGCGTCATTGGCTTGCTTAATTTAGAATTGAAGGTTTCATGATTTCCAAAGGGGAAATAAAAAAAATGAATAAATGAAATTGTATAATGATGTGGTTCAACGGCCAAAAAAATGAATAAAATCGAAAATATATGAATAATATAAAATTTCAGTTATTGAATGGTTAGAATGATTTGAATAGTATTAGAGCATCATTGGAAATATTTTTGAAGAAATTTTATAGATTTTGAATAAAATTTAAATGAAATAATAAAAATTGAAAATAGATGAGTAAAAAAAAGTGTAAGTGAAAGTGTATTTGAAGAATAGTGTAATGTGGGTTAATTGGTTGGGTTAACCCACATGTATTTTTTAAAATGTTAAAATGGGTTATATGATTTATAATAACCCACTATAATTATAAAAAAATTGGGTTAAGTGGGTTTGATTAAATGGGTTAAATGGATTACCCCAAATTTGAACACCTCTAATAATTTCATAAATTATCAGATATGAATAACTTTAAATAAATAACCAATTTTTTTAAAAAAATTAGTAACTTCATGGTATGACACAAAAATCTTACTTTTAAAGAAAATCTTTAGAAAGATACATAAATTTAATTAAAATTATTCATATAGTAAGACAAAAATGTTACTATATATCAAAATCTTTCAAATTTTACAATCTTGAAATTTTCAGTATGAATATAGTATGTAAAGTTGAAATTATTAATATAGTGTTTTAATTTGTCCATGAATTGGTAGTTTCTTAGAATTTTCTATATATGATGAGGTCAAAGTGAACCAATCCTTACTCTAATATTGCTCATGTCTTTCTTCAATAATTTAATGTTTTCAACAAAAGCAGCCAAAGCCATAGAATTTCCAACATAATTGGAAAATGAAATTAAGGTGATGAAATTTCTAAAGGCTGTAAAATCATTCCACGATAACATTCCACGAAATTTCTTAACGTGTATTGACTGCAAAGTTGAGAAATGGTCCATTCCTAATTCTTCTTTAATTAATAATGACAATATAATCACAATTGACTCTTTCTTCTATTACTAATTAACAATTTAATTTTCTCAGCCTATAAATAGAAGCAAAATCATATGTATTATGCACAGAATCCAATATGATCTTCCTCTAATTAGGTCTAGCCTAATTATATCATGACAATCATGGCAGCTAAAGTTTTTCCAATCTTTTCTCTTATTTTTGTTCTCCTCATCTCTCTTCTTTCTCATTCAGCTTTAGTGGAATCAAAATTAGATCACAACAAAACATCACCATTTGATTTCGTTAAGCATCTTCAAGGATGCCACAAGGGTGAAAATGTTAAAGGCATCAATGAACTCAAAAGCTACTTTCATACTTTTGGTTACTTAAACTACAAAAATCAATCACTTGCAAATAATGATGATTTTGACGATTCTTTAGAGTCTGCAATTAAAACCTACCAACTAAATTACCACTTGAAAATCACTGGAACTTTAGATTCAGAAACAATCTCAACCATGGCGATGCCTCGATGCGGGGTGGCGGATATAATCAATGGCTCAACTAGGATGGAATCTGGCAAGAAAAATCACGACCATCGCCATGACTCTACTTCTTTCCACACAGTCTATCACTTTTCTTTCTTTCCAGGAAATCCGAGATGGAGACCTTCGAAGTACCATTTAACCTACGGATTTCTCCCCGAAACACCTAGTCAAGTGATGAACCCCGTGGCTAGAGCTTTCGAAACATGGGCAGCTAATTCACATTTCAGATTCCAAAGAGTTGCAGACTATAGAACTGGGGATTTAAAAATAGGGTTTCATAGTGGTGATCATGGAGATGGAAGCGATTTTGATGGGCAAGGTGGGGTTCTTGCTCATGCTTTTGCCCCAGAAGATGGAAGATTTCATTATGATGCTGATGAGAAATGGGCAGTAGGAGCTGTAAATGGTGCATTTGATTTGGAGACTATTGCTTTGCATGAAATTGGACATTTGCTTGGACTTGGACATAGCTCTGTTCAAGGTGCTATTATGTTTCCTTCTATTCCTTCCGGTGCCACCAAAGGTTTACATTCTGATGATGTTCAAGGCATTAGGGTGCTTTATAATCGTTGACAACTTTGATTTTTTTTCGTGAAATTTTGTGCTAAATTTTCTTAATATCTGTTTTCTTCCTAGTTAGCTTTCATTTTAATAATAAGATGTTTCTACCATCCATAAACAAGTATTAGAAAGAATAAAAAGTTCGTCTCTTTACCTCATTTTCTTTACTTCTTTGATGATATATTATGCATTCCACTTTTAATTCAACAATCATGAAAAATTCAAAAATCCATCGAAAAAATCTAAACTTGTGAATTATTTTCCTCTAGATTAGTGGCTAAATAATCCTTTTATTTTCCTATTAATTGTATTATTTTCCTCTAGATTTATTAAGGAAAATTTAATATAATAAGGTATAATTGAAATTAATGTTATATTCATGCAATTAGATCTTAATTATGCCTATTAGGAATTTTAAATGAATTTAAAAACATAGATATGGTGGAGTTGTGGTTATGACCGAATGGTAATCAAAAGGGAATTAATGTGATTTTAAGTTATTTTAATGAATTAAAGCCTTATAATGATAGTACAAGTAAAAATTGATGTCCATAAATTTTTATAGAATTTATGAAAATTAAATGAATATTTTTAAAATAAATTTTAGTTAGGTATTAATGAAAAAATGAAAAATTATGATGAATTCTTGCATAATTTACTAATAAGTGGTGAATTATTATGAAATAATTCACAGATTGTGTAAAGATGATTGACTATAAATGAAATGTATCGACAAAGTATTGAAAAGTATTAAAAGAGTGAAAAATTGAATAATAAAATGGAAATTAAGTAAATTTATGCCCTTAGAAAGAGTCAGACAGTAAAATCTAGCTCAGGATATAATTGGCTGGCCATAAGAATATCTGTACCATAGTGTAAGTCATGACGACTTGCTTTACTATGGTTGGATCGTTGGTCTCCATAGTATCTGTCATACGTACTATCATATGTTCTATGAGAACTGATTCTTTGAGATTATTTCTTATTCTGTTGTGGCCTTGTGGGGTTCACGTCCTACATATCCGGTCTGAGAATTTCTACCGGATATGTACTAGGGGTATAATGATAAAGACATGTTAAAAGTGTAAAAATAAAGTTAAAATTGAAGATAAAAGTGAAAAAGGACTAAAATAAAAATGAATAAAAAGTTTAGGAGTAAAATGATAATTTTTTTAAAAGATGAATTTAATAAGTAAAAGTAAGAAGAAAATAATTAATTAGCGTAAAATGGTAATTTGGTCAACTAACCGTTTAACAAGTCAACTTTTGTAAAGTTAAGGGACTAACATGTAATTTTATATGCAAAAGTCAAAACAAGGTTTAGTTGAAAATTTGTAAGGCAATTAATAGATTAAAAGGAGAAAATAAGAAAATAAATGGCATTTTGGTAATTAAATGACTAAAAAGATTATTTTTGAAATAAATTGAAAATTTAAGGATTAAACTGAAAAATTATGTAAAATTTTGATATTAAATGGAAAAAATAGTTTATAGCAGTCTACCATACTTTTGAATGAGAAAAAGTGATAAAATTAGCTTTATTTAACATAATTAGGAAATTATGCATATAGGAAAATACCATGATTGTTAGTCATTATTGTGCATGTTTAATACTTAGCACATAAAATTTACTGCATGCAGGTATTGATATGCTGGAATTAAAGTACACAAAAGATGAAAGATATAGAAGAATTAGAATGATTATTTTTTTGTGGCATGTATATATTTATTTTGTAGTTATGGAAAAGAAGTTATAATTATAATTGTTTTGTATATAAGCATTAATTTTTGGGTTGTAATATTTGATGGCATAAAATTGGAATGGATAAATAATTGATCTGTTTTTATTGCGATGCCTCTAAGAGGTTGTGTATTATTTGCTTTTTAGAGGATTAATTGAATTTATAGCCATAATATTGTCAAAATTTCGAAAAATTGAACAATTTTAGATCAATGATAGATAGGAGTTATGTTGCAAGGTGTTTGTTATGTTAAAGATGGAAAAAAAATTTCGACCAATAGATTAAGTCGATAAGACTGTTCCAATAAGGGTATTACATTTTAAATGTTATAAAATCACCAATAATTAATCAATATGTTATATTCGGTTAATCAGTACATCGATTTTGATTTTTCAGTCAAGTTAACCAATATTTTTCTATTAATAATTAAATTTATAACATAACATTTTAAAAAAATTAGATAAAGTTCAATTCAATTTCAAATATCAAAATAGTTCAGAATAAAACTCACAAAATAAATATAATTTACTAGCCTAAAATATATATATATATATATATATATATATATATATATATATATATATATATATATATATATATATATATATATATATATAAGTTAATCGGATACTACATATAAATATTACTATATAACTAAAGAGAATAACATATTATAAATTTAATTTAAAGCATTATATAAATTTTATAAAAAAATATAAAAAATTAAGGTATAACAATAAAAATATATTTTAAAATATTTTTTTATGTAAATCTTATTGAAAAATAAAAAAATTAATATATATATATATATATATACTGTGTACTAACGGTTAATCTACACTTAAAAATTTAAACTGTAACTTAAAATTAAAAATTATATTCGAGCCTATCGGATCGATTAATCATAAAAATCAATTCGATTTCAAATCGATTTTGTAGATAACTATATTTTCGTTTTTTTTGCTCATCCATAATATATATATATATCGTAATTTTTTTTATTTTTCTCTAAAATTTATATAAAATAATAATAATTTAAAATATATTTTTATTTTTACATCTTAATTTTTTATATTTTATTATAAAATTTATATAATATTTTAAATTAAATTTATATTATATTATTAATTTTAATTGTTTAATAATATTTTGTTTTTGTTGTCAGTAAATAAAAATCGCTTCAATTCGTCCACTAAAAGAATCTAACAAATGCTAATAAAGCAAGACCAAGACTTATCTTGTAAGTCTTTTCTTGTACCCAGAGTTCCTTTTTTTTTTCTTTTAAAGTGTTTGCTAGAAAAACAAGAAGACCATCAAATCAATTAAATTGTGATTCTTAAATTTTATTATATGTTATTGTCAAAGTACATATATATCTTCCGTTTTTATGATCTTCCAAGTCTTTGTCAAAGTACATATATCCTATCAAACCTCTTGAATTCCGATGGTGAATATAATTTCGTGTCTTTGGGGCATCCACACAGAAAAAATCAATTCCATCCCATCATTAAGGCAATTAATTTTAGTTTAAAAAATTGGAAAATTCATAAAAAGCAAGAAATAGTAGGAAGCGCAAAGTTATGCTTCAAATTGAAATCAAACCGGTTAATTCGGTCAACAATTCATACTTTTAAATCATAACAAAAACTATAAAGAAATAGTTTTAAAAATTAGATTGAAACCAAATCAAAATCGAAACTGAATTATTAGTTTCAGTTCTAAACCGTGCATGTGTATATATATCATTTTTAAAAATAAAAGGTAAGAAAATTACATGGAATTTGATTCATCTATACCAAAAAGAATATGTAGGCAATTTAATTTCAAGTTTTTTAGAAATTAATTATGTTCAACTCTTTTTTCTTTTTGTTTTTAAGTTTTATTAAACAAGTTAGAAATTTGTATAATAATTAATATCCATGTTTTTGCTATTGTGTTAGTTTTAATGATGCAATTTAATGAAATGATATGAATTGCTTCTAAAATATTTAAAATGGTACATATTTATCTTTAAGTATGTTTTAGGGTAAATTTACCCTTAAATATTGAAAATGGTACACATTTGTATCTTAAATATGTTTTTGGTCAAAAACTGCCCTCACTATTTTGTATTTAGCTCAAAGTTGCCACTAAAACTAATGAAATTGTAAGTAAATAGATAGAAATATACATGTTGGCGGATTCAAATGACTTAAATTTGCCATGTGTGCATTATAAATTATTAAAATATTTTAACTTTTAAAAAAGTATTAAAATTTCTTGTCATTGGACAATTTTTGTTTGCTTATCTGAAATTTAGTTATTTTGACAAGTTTAATATAATAAATTTTAATTATTTTTTTCGAGAGTTAAATAAGCATGTTAATTTATATTGTATATATGTCAAGTTTATATTACTTCAATAAGCCTGTTATGTATTTTTCTTTTTTTGCTTTCTTATCTGAAATTTCATTATTATTTCCTTATTTTCAATAGTAAATTTGAGTTGCATTTATAATAATATGGATAGTTTTGGCCTAAAAATATGCTTAATTAAGGGACAGATGTACTATTTTTAATATCTGGGTGGTAATTTTTCCTAAAGAATATTTCAGGGAAAATATGCATTATTTTTAATATTTTATTAGCCATTTCTTCAAATTCTTTAAAAATAAAATAAAAATGTTTTACTTTAGTGTTAAATATTTTTAATTTTTTATTATTTTTTCAATATTTTTTATAGTAAAAAGAATTTTTGAAACAAAGCAAAAAAAAATATATTTTTTGATTTTAATATTCAAGTTCTGATTGGGTTGGAATTTATTCCTTTGGACTAAAATATATTTTATTCAATTATATGTTATAAAATTTAAAGTGCTAATTAAAATGAACGTACACTTTAAAACTATATATCACACATAGTATTTATGTAAGTTTTCAAGCTATTGTACGTATAAGGTCAATGTTTCATCAAGTATAAAATCATATTAAAGCCCATTTACCGTAATTGCAACCATTGTTTCATGAGTTTTTTACATAATTATGATTGTTGATTAATGCTTCTATATTGAACTTAACGTATTCAACCCCTATTAAGTCAAAACTAAATGGAATTTATGCTATGATACAAAAGATGGATTTCTAACATATAGAATTCACAACAATAAACATTACGGTTAATAACCATTCAGTATTCATCAAAAGTAGCCAAAGCCATAGAATTTCCAACATAATTGGAAAATGAAATTAAGGTGATGAAATTTCTAAAGGCTGTAAAATCATTCCACGACATCATTCCACGAAATTTCTTAAAGTGTATTGACTGCAAAGTTGAGAAATGGTCCATTCCTAATTCTTCTAGTCATTGCAAGTCATCGATCGTCTTTATTAATAATGACAATATAATTAAAATTGACTCTTTCAATATATATTTAGTTTTATATTCTTGAGGAAAATGATCGCGCTTCTACACTGGATGTTCACATTGTTGTCATATAACAATGAACATTACGGTTAGTTTAAGTATTTATTATGATATTTTAGTAATAGTTATAAATGTTCCCTTCATATTAAAATACTTGTCTTGACGTGTATTGACTGCATGCAAAGTTGAGAAATGGTCCATTCCTAGATAATAATTCTTCTAGTCTTTGCAAGTCTTGGTCTTAATTATTAATAATTACAACATAATTAAAAATTAAACTGTCTATTAATATTGATTTTTTAAATTTTTAAATATTAATCAGTCTATTCTTAATTCTTCTAGTGATTGCAAGTCATCGATCGTTTTAATTAATAATGACAATATAATCAAAATTGACTCTTTCTTCTATTACTAATTAACAATTTAATTTTCTCAGCCTATAAATACAAGCAAAATCATATGTATTACGCACAGAATCCAATACGATCTTCCTCTAATTAGGTCTAGCTTAATTATATCATGACAATCATGGTAGCAAAAGCTTTTCCAATCTTTTCTCTTATTTTTGTTCTCCTCATCTCTCTTCTTTCTCATTCAGCTTTAGTGGAATCAAAATTAGATCACAACAAAACATCACCATTTGATTTCGTTAAGCATCTTCAAGGATGCCACAAGGGTGAAAATGTGAAAGGCATCAATGAACTCAAAAGCTACCTTCATACTTTTGGTTACTTAAACTACAAAAATCAATCACTTGCAAATAATGATGATTTTGATGATGCTTTAGAGTCTGGAATTAAAACCTACCAACTAAATTACCACTTGAAAATCACTGGAACTTTAGATTCAGAAACAATCTCAACCATGGCGATGCCTCGATGCGGGGTGGCGGATATAATCAATGGCTCAACTAGGATGGAATCTGGCAAGAAAAATCACGACCATCGCCATGACTCTACTTCTTTCCACACAGTCTCTCACTTTTCTTTCTTTCCAGGAAATCCGAGATGGAGACCTTCGAAATACCATTTAACCTACGGATTTCTCCCTGAAACACCTAGTCAAGTGATGAACCCCGTGGCTAGAGCTTTCGAAACATGGGCAGCTAATTCACATTTCAGATTCCAAAGAGTTGCAGACTATAGAACTGGGGATCTAAAAATAGGGTTTCATAGTGGTGATCATGGAGATGGAAGCGATTTTGATGGGCAAGGTGGGGTTCTTGCTCATGCTTTTGCCCCAGAAGATGGAAGATTTCATTATGATGCTGATGAGAAATGGGCAGTAGGAGCTGCAAATGGTGCATTTGATTTGGAGACTGTTGCTTTGCATGAAATTGGACATTTGCTTGGACTTGGACATAGCTCTGTTCAAGGTGCTATTATGTTTCCTTCTATTCCTTCCGGTACCACCAAAGGTTTACATTCTGATGATGTTCAAGGCATTAGGGTGCTTTATAATCGTTGACAACTGTGATTTTTTTCTTGAAATTTTGTGCTAAATTGTCTTAATATCCGTTTTCTTCCTAGCTAGCTTTCATTTTAATTATAAGATGTTTCTACCATCCATAAACAAGTATTTGAAAGAATAAAAAGTTCGTCTCTTTACCTCGATTTCTTTACTTCTTTGATGATATATTATGCATTCCACTTTTAATTCAACAATCATGAAAAATTCAAAAATTCCGTTGAAAAAATCTAAACTTGTGAATTAATATATATATATATATATATATATATATGTATATAAAGAATAACAAAATATATTATCAAATGCTCAACAAGTGAGCGATACTTACAGGGTATACTCAGCACACGAGCTTTCTAATATCTAAGATGAATATGTTTGAACTGAAAAATTCTCTCTAAAAAAATTCTCTACCTTCAAAGAGGAGGAAGGGTCTTCTTATAGGGAGTCTCCTGTGTAATTTGTGAGAATCTGGACCGATGAAGTGACTGAATAGGCTGTAAAATGAAGGTTCCATTTGCAGAAATCCCATGGCTTCACATGGTTTTGATAAGCTGAAGTGACTGGATGAGCTGTAAGGCTGGTGCTTCATATGCAGAACCCCTATTGCTTCACATGGTTTTGAGAGAGTTGTTGCAAAGATTGCCGACACGATAAAATGCCTAAACAAAAATCATTTTCCTTTTTGACCTTTTTTTTTTTTTTTTGCATAGGGACTATTACATTATTAAATAGGCTAAACTTATTTTTGAAATATAAGATATGGACTAAGTCCATGTTTTTGAAAAGTATGAGCTGAATGCATATTTGAAAAATATGCCTATTCTAATCGTGAAAAAATACTAGCCGACCATTATTTCACGGATAAAATTGCCTTTGAAGGAGCCGAAGAAGCCTTTGAAGATGAGGCTTTGCTGTGTAGAAGGGGGCCCATGATCGCAAAGTATTCTTCTTCAATTTTTACTGCTACTAGTTGAGTCTGGGCGAGTGACTGCTAGGCAATAAATTGCGTTATGGAAATATCCAGCTTGAGAAGGCCAACAGCAGGTTTTTTTTTATTCTAGTCGGAATCGAGAACCTCGTCCATCAAGGAACTTTCAACCTTAAAACAATTGTGGTTTTCACTTCCTTTTGCTGATATTCTAAATACCAGGCTATACCCATGGTAAGAACATCAAAGGACGAAACCTTTCTTGCATGTCAATAGGTTGGTATGAGGTTTTGAAAAGGTTAAAGCTTTCCTCAACTTCTTGTCTTGGGATTTTAAGAATATCGCCATAAAATTTCAACTGGTATGGACGAAAGACTTCCAGGCAATAAATTGCGTTATGGAAAGATCCATCTATCCATGTCTCAGACTAAATAGGCCATATACATCTACCTTTCATTTCTTATAATCTTAATCCATTTACCTGACCTTTAAAACTTCACACCCACACTCACACACACATATATATAATCATAACCATATGATCTATGTCAGCATATTTGTATAAACAAATACTTAAAAACAATCTAAACACATACATATCTCATCATATACAAGTTCACGTACTCTTAAATGGCTGCCAAGTGCTTAACATCATCGTTTTCATCTTTTTGAAACTCTAACATATAAATAATGATCAATTATGACCATAAAACCTATATTCATTCTCATATGTACATGTCATATACATATAAGTAATGGAAATGCATAAACCTCAATTATAAACATGTAATTCACTTTGCGTACATTTGGTTCAATTATATATGATGACTTAAATAACAAGATAACCGTGCAAGTAACGTAACACTCTCTTGGTCTCTGCTAAGTGCTTGAATCTTTACCTTCGTTACTGGATATACCATCAGCCAACTCATTTGCTTTGCCTTGTAACAATAAATTCCATAATTTAACACGATTTGAAAGAATAAGCCACAAAATATCATTATAGCATGAATCCGACTCAAGCTGGAAAGCAAGCAAAAAATATCAAGAACAGTTGATCGAACCAAGTTGACACAATTGAACTATTTGCTTCCCAACAATACCGCTTCACCAAAATTTTGATGTAAGTACAAGTTCTTGCCTTGTTTTTGTCACGCCAGCCAAAACCAAAATTCAGAATGCCCATTCTTCTTACAGGACTTGATGCAGAACCTTGATTAGGTGCTGACCTATAAGGAAAATGTCCATGGAAATTTATTATCACTTCAATGGAAGAACATATTCATGGAGCGCAGATCAATTAATTTCAATTCTGATACGATATTAGCCATATGAAAGTTAGGAAACTGTAATGATTGTCCTCGTACTTTGGAGAAGACAGTGCTTTAGAATGCCCAGATTCATAATTCATTGTGGCCTTCAAGGTTGATTCTGCCACAACCACCCTTCGCTCCATCTGAGCAACTGAAGCCATAGCCTTCTCATACTTTTCCTGTGCATATAAATCTATTGTGAATAGATATAGCTATGTAATGTAAAAATGGATAGTGAAATATAATATTTAAGCTCTTGATAGCTCAATTATTGATATCTTGTCTCTGCAAAAGGAAAATGGGCTCTACAATTTGGTGCCTTTGAAAGGGCTGCAGGCTTCCAGCATATGAACTAATCTGGCAACTTTTGTGGATGGTTATTATTCCAGCTATCACATCGAATAGCTGTTTCACATAGACATGAATTTGCCCTTGTTTGGAGCAAGTAAATATCTAGATAAAGCTTTGGTTGAGCTTCTTCAGTTATCCTCTGCTCTTGCATGCTCAACCCGCATCAGGACCTATAACATTAACAAATAAAAGAAGACTATATAGCCAGTCCTCACAAATAAATTTAATCATCCTTCCACAAGCAGACATTAGACCAGATATTTACTCGTCAGAATTTGATAAGCTTTAGCTTTGTAATACCGGTATTATTACAACAGTCAAGATCGAAAGACAAATAATCCCACAAAAAGATCTCAAATTTTCATACAATAATAACTAACATCGAATGGGATTGCACTTCTAGTACTAGAAAGCACATACAATCAAATTCTAATTAACTTTAGGTTCTTGAAAAACCACTGCTGGTTGAACTTATCTTCTTGGATTCCAAAAACAATACTTCCCCATTCCCATTATCTATATATGATCATCTCATCTAAACCAAATCATCACCCTCTAATAATATAACCTAAATCATAACTATGATTTATTGTGTGTGGCCATTTACAGTTCGGTCATAGAATATGCACGAGTTAAAATTCATCCTGTTATGAAACTGCACCATAATGCCGATGTGACAAAGGTTAAACGAGACTTAACACCAATGGAGTTCAACCATCCAACAGTGGTAAAAGGCCATCAAGAGCCAATCTTATGCGCGGATATTTCAATAATTGAAAAAGCCATAGAAAGTCCTTTTTATGTTTTTTTTTTTTTTTAATTAGACAAATTCATACAGCCATGCAGTACTAATAAAAGGAGAAAAAGAAAAAGAAAAAGATACCTGTTCTTGAAGGTCTGGCAACGAATTTACTTGGGCATCGACAGGTAGGCTACCAAACAAATCATCCATATGAGAAGATGGATGCTCCAATTTAGACTTCTTTCCTTCACGAGAATTTGTTTCTTCTAGTAGTAAACTAGGGTCATGCTTGAGACTGTATAGCTTAGATGCAAGCCCTTTTGAATCCTTCCAGACTTGATTACCTTTTGTTCTTTCCTCAACTACTTGTATTACAGCTGGTCTTTGCTTTTATCTCAACTCTTGTAATCTAGCCTCATTTACAGCCAAAAAGCCTATGCATGCAGGAAAAACTAAAGCTGGCGGCTATCAACTGTTGAACCAGCAAGGGATTGTAACATTGTAATTGTATCCCCAGCATCTGTGGCATGATGTAGAATTATTCAACACAAGATATACACAAATTGATGAATTGCAATACACCAAAATTGACAATTAATATACAGAAAGCAAATATACTTTTGATATGCATTAAGCAATACCATATAGTTCCATTAAAGCAAGTGCAGTTCGAAACAGCATTACATGATTTCCTTCAAATGGAAGAACATCCCAAACCCGGAAAACTGAAGAAAAAGAAACAGTCAGGTTCAAAGTCAAACTTGAAGAAAGGAAGCAAATGAAAATATAACAGAGCAGAAAAAGAAATTCGGTGCCAAATTTTATTGACATGCAAATTTCTTAAGCTGATCACTATACCAAGGAAGCATATTTATGAAGATAGAAAGGAACCAAGGTCAAGAAATCCATGCAACCTGCACTCCCAAGTAATCCAGATGATTAACTGCACAAGATGCATATATGGAATGAAAGACTACTAGGACAGCGCCTGCAGGACATCAACCAGAAAACAGAATATGCTAGCACAGCCAGAGATGAACATAGTGTTGGCTCAAAATGCTACAATCTCAGCCTTACGTGGATTTTGATGAATAAAAAAACAATTCAATTAACAAAGTTTTAGGTTTTTTAAGTTTATATTGTTCAGGTCCAAAATAACACTGTTGTCAGGTGTTCTACTCGAAATAGAACAGCCTAGACGAGTTTTACTACCAGATCTGATACTTTGGATTAATTTTGAAAATCAAGTCACTTTAGGAAAGTATTGTAAAATCATTTATGAGGATATACATACTCACACAAATCATTCATTGCATAAAAATATTTTTTAAACCACATCTTAACATATCTTAACTATATTGTGATAGTGAGGAACTTCACCTATGTGAACAAAGAAGTGGTGCCGTTTCTAAAAGAAAGTTAGAGGGTTTACTTTCTAGAGGTTCATGAAAAACAGGATAAAGCACATGGCCATAATAATGCTAAGTGAATTAAATTCTCAACGAAATAAGAGAGTTGTATGTGTTTAGTGACTCCGATTATGTCACAAGGATGTTGGTTTTAATCTTCAGACACCATTCATTTTGATATAGTCTTGCGTTACTTAAACTAACAAAAGGTTTTAAATCGAAAGATACTTTTTCTACGCATGCAACGATCAAGGATTATTTTTGCAGTCTATTTGATGCGGAGACGAGTTGGGAAGCTGTATTTTTTAGTGCAAGGTTGTTGTTTTCAAGCTGGGCACAAACGCAGGAGTTACTTAGGCCAGGGTTAAAAGTTCTTTATTTTGGTATGTTTTATTTTAGGAAGTGTTTTATTATTGCAGTATTCTATTTTAGGTAGAACTCCCATGATTTACGTTATTTTGTTTTCCTTTATATGCTTGTTTTCGTTTTCAAATGAAGATGAGACTTTGATTTGAATTCAATTACTACAATTCTCTTTGGAGAGTATTTCCGCTGTGTCACTATTGAAATGAATTATTTAAACAAGTGGGGGATTGTTGTTTTTTTATGCTCACAGGAAGCATTTAAAAGGTTTTGTTTAAAAAATTAATCCTATTTCTATTGTTCCACGTAGACAAATGCATGCTATAGGCTTGCAAGTTTTGTGGTACTAATGTCGAGCGTTGTTTTTGGAACGGGTTAGTATGAAGCGGTGCTTTGGATCTTATTCATCACTGATTCATTTGGCATCTGTTTGGTCTCAATGCATTGGTTCAAATCTCAACCAATAGTTGTGCTTGTTTGAATTAAAATAACTATTGAGAGTTGTGACTCTCCGAACGGTAGCGGTACTTCATCTATATATACCGCCCATAGTTCCAGTTTCTATATAGAATTAAAAAAAAAATCTTTTGATATTCTGTAACTTTGTTCCAATATTTCACAGTAGAGTTTTGAAAATTCTTCACGTTTTGCTGCGTGCAGTTTTTCGAGTGAGACTTAGATTTATCCTGAAGGATATTCATCTGAAACTCATTAGCAAACTTGTTTACCAAGTGAGGACGAATAAAGCCTTAAGGATAGTTGTTTCCGAACACGTTCCGAGTCCTTAATTTTCTACTTCCATTATACATTATTTTTTTCCTACAGATGTCCTCTCTTGAGAAAGAAGGATGAAAAAATTCAAAAAGAAAGCAATGGTGGCAAACTGGAGCAATAGTGATGATTCAAGTGGAAAATCTAAATTTGAATCAAACTTAGATGAAGCTGGATTGATGGCAGTTTCGGATGATGAGGCTGAAGAAGTTTTTGAATTAATTAATCTAGATGAAATCCGAACTAATGAAGACAAACTAAAAGTAAGTGATTCTTATCTCAATAATCTTAAGGAGCTGAAAAAAGATATTTATATGTTTGAAACATAGAAAATTGAAAAAATGGAATAATGATATTTTAGATATTTATCATGCTCTTGAAAAAGATCATATAAGTTTGCAAGGATCACGTGATAATTTAAAAAGAAATGTGGAAAAGATGCTGCATCATTCTCATGATGAACATAAAAAATATCTAATGGTGCAAAAGAATATTAAAGAACCTGAGAATAAGCTTAATATTAAATCATGTGATTGTATGAAACTTGAGAAAATTGTTGATTTAAATATTGAGATTGCAAAAATGAAGAAAGAAAATAAATTGGCAAGAGATTCACCCAAGGTTATGATAAAAGATGAGAAGATAGAGGAAAATATCAAAATTGTTGATAATGCATTTGCATCTTTCCCTAATGTTGCTTGTATTGAAAATTTGCATGCAAAATATAATGGCCTTAAAGAGAAATATAAATCATCAGAAAAAGATCATGATATATTAATGAAAGATCATAATGCATTGAAAATTGATTTTGATCATGTGTTGCATAAAGAGCTTGAAGCGTGTAACATGTATAATGATATGGCAAGAAAATACATATTGTTGCATGAAGAATATGATGTTATGGAAGAAAAGAAAAGAAACTGGAAAAAATAGTAATATCTATTTATAATGATCTTGCACAGCAAGTGAAAGGTAAGGTTCATAAACATAAATCACATTATCATGTATTTACATTTAAATCCCAAGTTGTTTGCTTTTATTGTGGTAAAACTGGGCATATTTCTAAATATTGTTGTCATAAAAATGAAAGTAAAGCAAAGAATAAAGAGGCTGAAAAAGAAACACCTGTTACAAAAACTAACCTGCAAGGAACCAAAATAAATTGGGTACCAAAGAAGAAATAATTATTTTGCAGATTTATCTTAAGAGCAAAGAGAACAAATGGATAATTGATAGTGGTTGCTCAAGACACGTTACATGGGATAAAAGGAAATTTTTTGAACTCTCTATGATAGATGAAGGGACTGTCAATTTTGGTGACAAAAATAAAGACAAAATTATTGGAGTTGAAACTGTTGGAACCAATTCACGTATTGAAGATGTTTCACTTGTGAAAGGACTGAAATACAATCTTTCAAGTGAAAGCCAGTTGTGTGATAAAAATCAAAGAATTATCTTTGAAATAAAGGATTGCAAAGTTAAAGATACAAATTCAGGTAACATTATTTTAACTTATTATAGAGCTGAAAACACACACACACACACACACACACACACACACACATATATATATATATATATATCAAGTAAGGTTGGATGATAATGGCTGTGAAAAATCAACTTACTTAATTTCAAATGATGATAAAAATTGGTTATGACATAAAAGATTGGATCATGCAAGTTTACATGCTATTGAAAAATTATCCAAAAAGGATCTAGTTATTGGTTTAACCAAAATTAGATTTAATAAAGATTATGTGTGTGAAGCATTTCAACTTGGTAAGCAAACTAGGAATTCATTTAAATCTAAGAAATAAATCTCAACTAAAAATTGTTTAGAAATGTTGCATATAGATTTATTTGGACTTATTTCACCATTAATTTTAAGAGGTAAGAATTATGTTTTTATGATTATTGATGACTACTCACGTTTTACTTCGACATTTTGTATTTCACATAAACATGAGATATTTGATGCCTTCAAAAAGTTTGCAAAGAAAATACAGAATGAAAAGGGATATTGCACTATCAAGATTCGAAGTGATAATGGAGGAGAATTTGTGAACAAGGAATTTGAAGAATTTTGCTCAAAGAAAGAAATTGAACATAATTTTTCAACACCAAGAACTCTACAACAAAATGAATTAGTGGAATGAAAAAAAAAGGACATTACAAGAGATGGCAAGAACCATGTTGAATAAGAATAATCTTCTGAAATATTTTTGGGTTGAAGCTGTGAACACATCATGCTATATTATCAATAGAGTTTTAGTTAGAGCCATTCTAAATAAAACTCCATATGAGTTGTGGAAAGAAAGCCAAATATCAGTTGTTTTCATACATTTGGCTGTAAGTGTTTTATTTTAAACGATGAAAATAATCTAGAAAAAATTGATGCTAAATTTGATGTAGGGATTTTCTTAGAATATTCACTTAAGAGTAAGGCATATAGAGTTTATAATAAAAGAATAGATATAGTTGAAGAGTCAATTAATATTAAGTTTGATAAAACTGATGTCTACACTAGAGAATGGTATTTTTTTGATGATGATACAGGAAATAAAGAAGAGAAAATGCAAAAGAAAAATCAAATAAAGCTAGAATCTGATCAAAATAGAACTGCTGAAACAAAATTGATACCTAATTAGAATAAATTTGCTGAAATAGAACTAAATGATTAGCATAAAAGTGCTGAAACAGAATTGATACCAGATCAGAATAAAATTGATGAAATAGAACTGTTAGATGTAGTAGAAAACATGGAACTAGAATAGAACACTGAATTACCAAAAGAATGTAATGTTCACAAAAATCATTCAAAAGAAATTTGCTAAGTAGTCCATCAACAGGAATGATGACCAGAAGACAATTGAAAGAAAATTGTGAAAATGTTGCTTTCATTTCTCAAATTGAATCAAAGAATGTGGAGGAAGCTCAAAATGATAACAATTGGATTCTTGCTGTGCAATAACAATTAAATCAATTTGAAAGAAACAAAATATGATCTCTTGTTCCTAAGCCTAAAAATAATTCAATTATTGGTACGAAATGGATTTTTAGAAACAAGGTAGATGGGCAAGGAAATGTGATGAAAAAAATAAAGCAAGGCTTGTGGCTCCAGGATACAATCAAGAAAAAGAAATTTGAAAATTTAAAGAAAGAAGAATTTGAGATGAGCATGATGGGAGAATTAACCTTCTTTTTGGGACTGATGGAATTTTTATTAATCAAGTTAAGTATACAAAGGAGCTGTTAAAAAAATTCAAAATGATAGAAGCTAAACCAGTGAGCACACCCATGAGTCAATCAATTAAACTTGATCTTTATGAAAAAGGTAAAAGTATGGATCAAAAGCTTTATAGGGGAATGATCAGTTCGCTGCTTTAGTTGATAGCAAGTTGAGCTAACATACATTTTAGTGTTTGTCTTTGTGCTCGATTTCAATTAAACCCAAAGAAATCAAATCTTTCAGTAGTCAAACGTATCATAAGATATTTATTAGGAACCTAATAAATAGGTTTGTGGTATTTTAAAGATTCAAGTTTTGATCTTGTTGGTTTTCCAGATTCTGACTATGTAGGTTGTCGAATTGAAAGAAAAAACACATCTGGAACATGTCAACTATTGGGCCAATCACTCTTCTTTTGGTCTAGTAGGAAACAACATTTTATTGCTTTATCAACCACAGAAGCTAAATACATAGCTGCTGGAAGTTGTACAACACAGATTTTATGTATCAAACAACAATTAATTTATTATGGATTCAATTTCAAGGAGAGACCAATTTATTGTGATAATACCATTACAATAAATCGTACCAAAAATCCAGTGATGCATTCAAGAACAAAACATATTGGCATTAGACATTATTTCATAAGGGATCATGTTCAAAGAGGAGATTACTTTAAATTTTGTCTCTACTAAACATCAACTTGCTGACATCTTCACTAAACCATTGAAGGAAGAGCAATTTTGCAAGATAAGAACATAATTAGGTATGGATATTTTAGAAAATTCATCTTAAAGGCAATTCTTTTTTTTTTTTCTAAAATTTATTTTAATTTATCTTGCATTTAATTTCTCTTTTTCTGTTATTTTAATTTAATGTGTTCAAATTGCATATCTAATGTATTTTGAAATTTTTAATGTCCAAATCTATTCCTAATTTTTGCAAATATTTATGGATGTTAAAAAGGAATATTTTAAAACTTCTATTTTTTCTGCACTTGTTTCCAAAAGCAAAAATTTCACTTTTGATTTTTTTAAATCTCCTTTTTCAATTACTTAATTGCTGCATCAATTTTTAATTTCTTTGCATAAAAGGTTTTTCAAAAATTATTCATTTCATTCTCTACATCTCATATATGTGCTTTATGAGAGAGAAGCTAGTGATGAAGAGGAGCAAGTAAAAAAATGAGAAAGAAAACAACGAAGGGAATGAAGTAAGTGCCAAAAGAAATGAGAAAGTTAAGGTTACAGATAGAGAAGGCCATGAAAGTCTGAGTATGCTCATTAACTTCACTTTTTGTTGATGACAAAAAGGGAGAGAAGATATAGGTTTTCAATATGGGGAGAAGATATATGGGAAAAGAGATATATGTGATATGTGAGATATATGATTTTTTACATACGTGATTTGAATTTATAATTGTTGATCTCCATTGAATTGATACCCGAATATTTATGCTTAAATATTTGATTATCTTGTTATTAAATTATTTTTTAGCATATATTCAGGGGGAGCTTTAACTTTGCAAAACTAAGTTGATGTGTGTTTTGTCATCGTCAAAAAGGGAGAGAATGTTAGCTCAAAATGCTACAATCTTAGCCTTATGTGGATTTTGATGAATAACAAAACAATTCATTTCACAAAGTTTTGGGCTTTTGAAGTTTATATTGTGCAGATCCAAAATACAACTATAGTCACGAGTTCTACTTAAAACGGAACAGGCTAGACAAGTTTTGCTACCAGATCTGATACTTTTGATTAATTTTGAAGATCAAGTCACTTTAGGAAAGTATTGTAAAATCATTTCTGAGGATACACACACTCACACAAATCATTCATTGCATAAAAATATTTTTTAAATCACATCTTAACGTATTTAAATTAAATTTCCATTAATTAATTTTTTCATATTTAAATCTTTGAAAATGGAAAGATTTTTTCTAAAATATTTTCTAGTTGTTGGAATGTATTTAAAGAAACAAAATCATCACATCTTGACATATTTAATTTTTTTATTTCCTAAACTTAAATTTCCATATAAACATATCTTTGTTTAAGGAAAGAATATTTGATTAATTTTACGGCTGTTGCATTTCAATTAAGGGAAACAAAAAATCATATCTTTCAAAATTAAATTGGAAACGTTTTTCAATTATCTGTTTACACCTAACAGCTACAATATTTTCCTATATATATGGTGCTGTTTTTGAGTGAAACAAATGAGTGAAACACTTTAGTTTTGAATATCAGTTTGCTATAAGTTTCACTTTACCATGGGCATCATTCACATCTCCTCGATGTGATTATAGTTTATGATTGTAATTATTCTGTGGTGACACTTATCAAAAACTATGTGAGATAAAAGTGTTGTTAGGTTGCTAGGGCCTAGAAAAGAAGCTAGCAAGTGATTAGATTCTTTTACTTGGGAAAAAGTAATAAGTGTTTTGGATCCTTTTAATTAGGAAAAATGATTAAGTGTTTTAGAGTTTTTAACTTGGGAGAAAAAAACTTGGGGAAACTTCTTGTAACCGGCTTTTGACTCTTGCTTGCTAAATAGAGTCGTATTAGAAGAGAGAAATTCTTAAGATGGGTTGTCTTAAGGAGAAGATGTAGGCGGTAGCAGAAACTCTATAAATCGCGGTGTCAAATTCTCTATCCCTTATTCTCTTTTGTTTTGTGCTTTATATAATTTTATGCTTAGCTGAATCTGTCTGTTCTATGTTCTATGAAACACGCTGTAAAATTCAGTCTTTGTTCTACCACAAGATTTAATTGATTTTTTGCATAAATTTAACCAAGATTTAATTGATCAATTACACACCAAAAATTTCGTCCATGCATGTATATTTTATATGAAAAAGGTTAAGCAAAAATATATTGAGTAATATTAATGAAATAAATTTATTATGATCTTGATATATGTATTTGTGCAACTTGGAATAATCATCTGATTTAATTTGTCCATTTGATCTTTAAAAGTTTTAATACTCTATTGAACCCCAGAGTATATTTGGGACCCTCACATAGTCAAACCCAATGTAGGAAATCTTTCCTGCATCAACTACTCAAAAACAAGTTGGTCAACTTAATTACAAAATAATTATTTTTGGTGAAGATCACATAACTGAAAAGATCCTGCGCCATATATGATCCCCCCAAAAAAAACCCATCTGCAATATCACATGCACAAACATCTAAACCCAAATCATAACCAACTGATTTTTTGACAGGAGATGACTCGCACCTGAGATTCTATCATTTCTTCTGTATAGTAGCCATCAAAATACTCATCAATAATACCCACCAAATTCCTGAGAAATTCAGCAGAACATGATGATCCATCAAGCTTCTCTATGTGAATATGGTTACGTCACAGATAAATCAATATGCAGTATACTCATTATAATGGAGAACGGACAAGATATGATTATACCGTTGTGTTAACAAGTCTCTACTTGTTGCTTCTACACAAATGAAGTAAATAAAACCGTATATTAATGAGGTAAATGAGGTGACATCCTAGATATTCTCCTCTCTCAACCCATTTCTCAAATGGCATAACTCATTTGTCCAATTTTCTGTATTTTCTTGAAGTTTTGATGAAATTAGAATTAAAAAAAAAAGTTGATAACATATTGATAAATAATCCCAGTTGTTTTTGTATTCCCACCTATCAAGCTATCTCAAACAAATGAAAATTTCTAATATATTTTTTTTTATGGTGATTAGAGTTAGAAATACATTTCTTTCGATTTCAGTTTGAACCGTAACAGTGGTCACGCCTACTCTTTGTTGAATTACAAGGTTATTATGCTTTATCTCATTCATTCCAAAATATTATTTCTGATCTCCTTGTCCTCAAAATATCACAAAATTTAAGTATAGAAAGCACTATAAAAAGCAAATATAACGCCTATTAAATGTCCATGGTCCCCTTTCTAGCACCCTTTCCATATCCTCTTCAAGAAAAAAATTTGAAGGTATACCGTTTATCACCTTCTTTAGAAGGGATGCCATAAGTCAGCCAACATATTTCTCATATGCTGGAAACTGACCACAACCATGGTGAGAAATTTCCCAACCAATACGAATGATATTCTAGTTTCTTCTGAATACCTTCTAAAGTTTCCAGTTGCCATTCATCCTCTTCCTCTTCCTGAATAGACAAATCTGCAATATCAGGTTGCATGATCGAAGAAATACGCGAATCGATTAATCGGTACTTAAAAATTAAAATCGATAATTGAAAATATTAAAAATAAAAATTAAATTCATTAGACTGATTAAACAAAAACCTCGAGTCAGCTTTAAATCGATTTATCAATTAATTAAATTTTTTATTTTTTTCTCACCGCATACATATACATATTTTCCAAGTCTTTGCTCGTTCACTGAACCTCATCAATCATTCACATATTTTCCAAGTCTTTGCTCATTTACCTAACCTCATCAATCATTTACATATTTTCCATGCTCATCTACCGAACCTCATCAATAAATTTCATATTTTCCATGCTCATCGATGGTGAAATATAATTCCATGACTTTTGGGACATCTGTAGTATGGTAAATGATTGCGTGGTTGCATTCAAACCATATCTGAAGTATGGTAAATGATTCACGATTTTAAATTTTAATAAGAAATGTAAAAAGATAGTTATATTACAGTTATATATTTTAAAATTAAAATTAAAATCAAAGTAGAACCAAAAATGAATCGTTGCAACTATGTGTGTATGTAGATATATTATAGAATCATTTTTAAAAATAAAGGTACGAGACCATATGAAATTTGATTCCTCTATGCCCAAAAGAATATACAGGCAACTTACTTTCTATTTTTTTTAAAAATTAATTAAGCTCAATTTTTTTTTAACTTTTTAATTTTTCTTAAAGAAGTTTGAAATTTGTATAATCATTAATATCCAATTTTTAGTGTTGAAAATGGTACCTTTTATTATTTATTTATTTATTAATTTTTTTATATTGTTTTGGTTTTAATGTAATGACATGAATAAGTAATTGTTTTAAATATTAAAAAGTAAATAATGAAGAAATTAACATCTTTTGTAATGTAATTTTTTTAAAATAAAATAAACTTTAATTTAATGTTGAATATTTATAGCTTTGTTATTACTTTTCTCTAGTTTTTCTAGTTGAATTTTTTTTTAAATCAAATATAAAATTAAAATATTTTGATTTTAAACTTAAACAATCAAAATCTAAACTATCCTAAATTGTTTCCATCCGATTTCTATTCCAGTTCCATCATTCATAAAATTGAAGTTGGTTATTCTAAAATTGAAATCTGTAATATTGAAACAGTGATTGCCTCTATTTTTAGCATCACAAAACTAAAAAATAAAAAATTTTAATCAATCATAAAAATAAATAAAAATTAGAAGGAACTGATGAATTCGTAAATTAAAAAAAAAATCAATTATAATAATAAAGTTAATATTTTGAAATCCAAGGTAAATTTGTCACATTGGTTTTAATTTGTCCTTGAATTTGTAGTTTGTTAGAATTTTCTCTGATGAGGTCAAAGTGAACCAATCCTTACTCTAATATTGCTAATGTCTTTCTTCAATAATTAACCATAGAATTTCAAAGATAATTGGAAAATAAAATTAAGATGATGAAATTTCTAAAGGCTGTAAAATGATTCTACGTACGATGTCATTTTAGCCACCTTATAAATTGAGGGTTCTTCGTCTATTTGCATACTAACAAACTTTATATATCAATGAGTCCCTTTGTTTTGCTTTCGTTGCTCCTCATCTGGGCAAGCTTTTGTGTTGGTTGCGGCTTTACTGGTTGCATTAAGAGGGAGAGAGATGCTCTTCTCAACTTCAAACTCCATCTCATAGATCCTTCAAATCGACTCGCAGATTGGACTGCAAATGGAGACTGCTGCAATTGGACTGGAGTTGTCTGCCACAACATCACTTCTCATGTTCTTCAGCTCCATCTTCGTACTCTTTCTCATGCTGAATATTTTGGCCCAAATCATCTATTTCATCATTATGATGATGAAGAATATGAGTATTATGAGAAGTCCGCATTGAGTGGAAAGGTGAGTTCTTCTTTGGCTGAGTTGAAATATTTGAGATATTTGGACCTTAGCAATAATCATTTTGGAGGAGTTCCCATTCCTACATTCCTTGCTTCCATGGGGAGTTTAAGATATCTTAACCTCTCTGATGCTGGATTTGGAGGAACAATTCCTCATCAGCTTGGAAATCTCTCTAATTTACAATATCTCAATCTTCGAGGGTCCTATTTTGATATGTCTAGTGTTGAGAATTTAGAATGGATTTCTGATCTTTCTTCTTTAGAATTTCTTGATCTGAGTTATGCAAACCTTAGTAAATCATTTTATTGGGTGAAGTTCATGAATTCACTCCCTTCTTTGGTTGAATTGCACTTGTCAAATTGTGAACTTCCAGGTTTCAATCCTCTCCTCAATCTCAACTTTTCTTCTCTTTCCATCCTTGATCTCTCATATAATTATTTTAGAGGTCCGATTCCTAATGTTCTTCAAAATATGACTTCTCTCCTTAGGGAACTTGATTTGTCATACAATTTTTTCAATTCCTCCATACCCAGTTGGTTGTATGGTCTCAGCCATTTACAAAATCTCAACCTTAAAGCCAATAACTTGCAAGGTCAAATTTCAAGTGCCAGTGGAAACTTGACTTCTCTCATTAGCCTTGACTTGTCTCTCAATTATGAACTTGAATTTGAACAAGGGATTCCAAGCTCATTTCAGAACCTTTGCAACTTAAGGTCACTTCATTTGGTCAGTGTCAAAATAAACCAGGAAATAAATGATGTCCTAAAAATTTTTTCATTGGGGTGTATCTCATATGGACTACAATCATTAAAGTTGAGTGATTGCCAATTATCAGGTCATTTGAGTGATAGTCTCAGCCAATTGAGGAATCTTAGTAGCCTTCATCTTTCTAGAAATTTCATCTCTGGTCCAATTCCATTGTCTTTAGGAGAAATGACTTCCTTGAAATCATTGTGGCTTGCAGGTAACAAATTGAATGGAAGTCTTCCTATATCTTTTGGACAACTTACAAAATTGGAGGAATTATTTATCGCAAAGAATTTATTGGAGGGTGAGGTTTCTGAACTTCACTTTGCAAATCTCACGAACCTGCATCAATTTTATGCATCTAGGATGGGTAACAACATTACATTAACAGTTAGCCCCAATTGGATTCCTCCTCTTCAACTTGAAGCCTTAGGATTAGGTTCTTGGCATATTGGACCTCAATTTCCATTGTGGCTTCATTCACTACAACATTTAGAATATCTGGTTCTATCTAACTCAGGGATCTCAAGTCCAATCCCTGTTTGGTTTTGGGATAATTTGTCTTCTCAACATTATTATTTAAACTTTTCTCATAACCAAATGCATGGATCCATTCCAAATATCCCTTCTTTTAGTACTACCTCCTTGATAGATTTGAGTTCCAATAATTTTAGCGGATCAATCCCTTTCTTCTCTCCAAATCTAACTGCATTAGATCTCTCCAATAATTCATTTTCGGGGTCAATGTCCAGCTTTTTATGTTACAACAAGCATGATCAGGTGAAGCATATGCAAGTCCTTAATCTTGGAGGAAATCTTTTATCCGGTGAGATACCGGATTGCTGGGTGAATTGGAAATATTTGTTGGTTATAAAATTGAGCAATAACAAATTTAGTGGAACTATTCCCAACTCCATTGGAACTCTTAGCTTCCTTGAGTCACTTTCCCTTCGTGATAACAATCTCTCAGGTGTCATTCCACTATTACTTGCAAATTGTACAAATCTGATGACACTTGATGTTAGTAATAACAAATTCAGTGGAAATATCCCGAGATGGATTGGAGATAGATTTTCAAGTTTGATGATTCTCAAATTACATGCAAATAAACTTGAAGGTCACATCCCTAATGAGTTGTGTCATTTAGCTTCGTTGCACATCTTGGATCTTGCTGAAAACACATTTTCTGGTACAATACCTCGTTGCTTCTATAACTTCACTGCGATGGCAACAAACAATGATTCTCTAGGCCGCTTTGATTTCTTAAGTATCATTCCAAGTCGAATCATGGAGAGCACTTCAGTGGTGACAAAGGGGAAAGTTTTGGAGTACAGCACCACTCTTGTATTTGTAAGAAGCATGGACCTTTCTCATAACAATTTATCTGGAGAGATTCCAGAGGAAATAACAAGACTTGCAGGATTGCAATCGTTGAATCTTTCACAAAATACTTTGGATGGAAGAATTCCAAATAATATAGGAGCTATGCGGTCATTAGAATCTCTTGATTTGTCCAAAAATCAAATTTTGGGTGTTATTCCTCCAAGCATTTCAAGGTTAACATTTCTCAATTATTTGAACTTATCCAACAATAAATTATGGGGAAAGATTCCTACAAGCACTCAGTTGCAGAGTTTGGATTCATCTAGTTTCTTTGGCAATGTTCTTTGTGGCCCTCCGCTGACCAACAACTGCAGTGTAGATGATCCATCTGATTCTGACATTGAGAAAGCTGGAGAAAAAGATTACGGCAATGAAACTCAATTAGTGGATTGGTTCTACTTCTATTTAAGCATTGCTCCTGGATTTGTGGTTGGATTTTGGGGTGTAATGGGTCCTCTTGTTTTTAACAGACGCTGGAGGCATTTATACTTCAACTTCTTAGGTCGTATGTGGGACAAGTTTTGGATTTGGTTCCATGTATATGTTGTCAGAATTTTCAAAGGTGATGGTACTTAGAGTGCAATGTGTCTTCTTGTTACTCATATCTAGTAATAATTTTGTGAGTTTATTTTCGTCAATCATTTGTTAAAGAATGCAAGTTTTCTGCAATTGTAATAGTTGTAGTATATATAATAATGGAAAAAATATGTGTGTAATCATGTGTAATGATTGTTGTAATGCAAAAATTAATTTCGATAAAAAAAGAAAAATATGTGCGTTGCTGTTATGATTAAGCTGGGAATTGTGGAAGTCACGGGTTCAACCTTGAAGGAGGAAGACGAATCTGGAGTGAAGAATGAAGTGTGAGCAACGAGTGAGGAAGTTGGGTTCAAGGGGACTGAAGGTATTGGGCCAGCAGATGAAGAAGTTGGGCTTGAGTGGGCTGGGCCTACACCTAATGCAGAATAGTGGGTTGGATGTCGACCTGCTACTGCTGACTTTTTGCGATTATTTCAGTTGTCTTTCATTCATTACAGTTGTGTTGTGTTACCAATTTTATATATTATAATATATAGTTGTAATACCAAGTGAAATATAATTAACCATTAAGGATCTTCATTGATTAATTAAATACTTATGGTTTAGCTTCTTTCATTAAGGTCAAGTAATTGTTGTGCTTGACTGAACGTTCATGTACAAAAGAATTCGAGTATTTGTTAGGAGCAATATAAAATCATCAATTCTTGGTCATATTTATTTGATAAAAAGGCATCTGACCGAAAATCCCTTCTTCCAACTTTTCAATCTTCCCATTCATTCTCTATCTCCCCTCTTCCCTTATTCTTTCCATTCATATCAGCAACTTGTTCCATACTCAAGACATTGACAATCAATTAGAGCAAACTCACTCGTCCTAATTTCAACCTGTTCTGTAATCATGACATTGACAACAAACTGCTGCTAATTGCTTGTCAATATAATAATCTACTTCTTGAATGTTGTCAATAATACTACTTCATCACAGTCGATAACTGGTAATTGACACAAAATCATCCATTCATTCCCTACTTTCCATTCCACCCATGAAAAACCAAATAATTTCCATCAAGAAATGTGTCAAAGCCTTGGGGAGTTAAGAAAAAGTGAAAGCGTATTGGGAAACATCAACCAATCTCTACTGCATTAGTCAGTTTATTATAGTAACTGAAATGACCTTATCACAAAGTAGTATAAACAATTTTAGAGGTTACTTTTCCTGTTTTCGATGTCCTAGATAATGATGAAGGACGAGTTTGCAAATTATGTGGTCTACAAGAGTCTTGATTCATGTACTGACACTCAGAGAGCAACACTACTAAATATGCTTTAAAGAAATATACATACGGGAAGCACATCGTTGCTCGGTTTGAAAGGCAATTTGAAGAAGGTAAGTGCTTTTGCATAGCATGAATTTTAGTCTTGTGAAGCTAACATTCTCCTTGTTAGGGATACAAGAGTTTAGAAAAACAGAATAGAAAGTGGCAAGTATACGGCAACTGATTGATCAATTTCACGCCCTTTTATTGAACTGAAAGTCATCTTAAATACAGCTAAAAAGATAATTAAAACTAGGTAAAAGTAGGAATATATCCACTATGAGACATACTCTCCTTAAGATAACTACTAACAAACTCATTTAGACTAGGATTTTAATAGCTAATTTATTGACCAAGTAAAAACCAATAGACAAGTAATAGATTTCTGTATTATCTCTAACATATCCCCATAATGCAGAAATCTACAACACCAATTAAATCCCTAAAATACTCGAACAGCTTGTTTCCCATCTATGTTGCAATAAGCAATCTCAGTGCTTCCTTGATTCAAAATCATAAACGTTTAATATTTTTCTTGAAGCCCTTTATTTTCAATTTTGTGCACTCTCTCATCAACTTCAATTCTTGATGCACTCTCTCATCAAACTTCAATTTTGATGCACTCTCTCATCAATCTTTTGCCATTTAACATTTTTTTTTGAAGCACCTGTCTCCAACTCTTAAAAAAGAGATTTTTTCTCTTGTGCCAAATTCGCTTGATCATTTCCCAACCTGCAAAATTTTTTAATATGACCAAATTTCTTACAACCGAAATATTGTATTTTACCTTTGTACCAACAATTCTTTCCATGATGGCTGTTTTTCTTGCACACACCGCATGGTGGATTTTGTGGTGGTGTTGGCTATTTTGAAGGTGAATTTTGTGCACCACATTCACAAGTGCAGTAGGAGGCCCGAAAATCACCATATCCCATGTAATAATGTATCACAGGTTTGCAACCTGATTCACAGCTACAGTCGCAGTATGCATACCATTGGGCTTTACTATTATAGACTAAACAAAAACTAATTATAATCAATAACAAAGATATCGTCGAAACTCTCATGCTTTCTCTTTCTTTTGAACGCTACTCTTTTTACTCTCACTTTATTTCTTTTTTCACAAACCCATGATCAATCATGCTCTGATACCACATGTTAGGGATACAAGAGTTTAGAAAAACAAAATAGAAAGAGGCAAGTATACCGCAACTGATTGATCAATTTCACACCCTTTTATTGAACTGAAAGTCATCTTAAATACAGCTGAAAAGATAATTAAAACTAGGTAAAAGATGGAATATATCCACTATGAGACAAACTCTCCTTAAGATAACTACTAACAAACTCATTTAGACTAGGACTTTAATAGCTAATTTATTGACCAAGTAAAAACCAATAGACACGTAATAGATTTCTGCATTATCTCTAACACTCCTCTCGACCTTATGAAATAATATTCCTATACCTTGGCATGAATATCTTTCTTGGATTAGCTACTACATATGGCCAAATCTTGTAATAACCAGCCCATGACAAAGTCTCCACTTTTTTATGTTCTATTTATACTTTGTGGGTTGATACACGACCAAGGCTGGGAAAAAGCCGCAAACACTTGCAGTTGTATAGCATCAGACTCAAAATTCTAAACCAGGAAGCCGACCCTGATCTATGTGGTGATTGTATGTACTTCCACTGAGAACTCTAAACATTTTAAGCCACACATTTAATTATTTAAAGCAATGTCAAGGAGTAACGTGGGGATTCCATCTGCGGGTAAAGCAAGAAGCTCTACTGCTCTTTCTGATAGCTTTGCCTACAACAAAAACGTAAATGCAAAGACACTAATTAGACAAATGAATCGAAAAAAAAGAACAATCGAACCCTCAATCATAACAAGAAGTGTGATTCATGCCAAACTAATTTGTAACTCTTAAATCATGCAGTCGTATTCCTCTTGCCTATTTTGAACCTGGTATTTTAATTTGAACCGAAACACACCTATCATTTCAGACATCATTCACGCTGCCACTCTGTGTTGAGTGGTCCAGGAGCTGATTGCAGTATTTTTAGGAATATTGATGTGGAAAATAATTTGTTGTAGTGGAGTCCTAATTTTTAGGAAGTTTATTTCATTTTACTGTCATGGAAATAGTGGTTTAAATTAGTTGCTAATTTTCAGTTGTGTTAGCAGATATTTAGCAAATCTGTTATGAAGTTCATGTATTTAAATTTGAAGTTGAAGTTCAATAAAATTGTAGAATTTTCAATTCAATTATTCTTCTTGCTTCTAATATTTTTTTGAATTAACAATGGTATCAGAGCCCCTTTTCTTTAGGGACCTGTGAGAGACTTGTGAGGCTATTTTTTGAGTGTTCATTGAAATAGCAACCAAATTCACTCTATGATGGATGGTGAGAATTCCTCCTCATCCATGGCTCCACTAATATTTGATGGAGAAAACTACCAAGTATGGGCAGTAAAAATGGAAGCTTACTTGGATGCATGTGATCTATGGGAAGTTGTTGAGGAAGATTATGAAGTACCTCCTCTACCAGGAAATCCAACAATGGTTCAAATCAAAACTCACAAGGAAAAGAAAAGAAAATCTAAAGCTAAGGCCTGCCTTTTGCCGCTATTTCTTCAACTATTTTTAGTAGAATTATGACATGTACTTCAGCTTAAGATATTTGGGATTTTCTAAAGAAGGAGTATCAAGGGAATGAAAGGCTAAAAGGAATGAAGGAGATGAATTTAATCAGAGAATTTGAGATGCATCAAATGAAGAAATCTGAAACTATTAAGGATTATTCAAATAGGCTAATTGGTATTGCAAATAAAGTACAAATGTTTGGAACTGAGCTTACTAATAGCATAATTGTTCAAAAAATTTTGGTAACCATATCTGAAAAATTTTATGCAACTATTGTTTCATTGGAAAATGTTAAAGATCTTTCACAAATAGGCTTGGCAGAATTGTTTAGTGCATTGCAAACACAATAACAAAGAAGAAAGATGAGACTAGAGGGAACCATTGAAGGAGCTTTACAAGTTAAGTTGCAGCTGAATTCTGCAGGAAGAGGCAAGAAGTGGAAAGGAAAAACAGGGTGTGCAAGCAACTCTGAACTGACAATAAATGATAACAGAACCAGTAACAAGAACAACAACAAATGGGAAAAACATTTTCCTTGTCAGCATTGTGGCAAGAGGAATCATTCTCACTACAAGTGTTAGAAAAAGCTGGATATGAGATACAAAAAATGTCAGAAACTTTGGCATGCAGAGATAATTTGCAAAGAAAGTGAAACACAACAAGGAGAAGCTCAGCTTGCAAATCAACAAGAAGGAGAACACATTTTTGTTACATCAAACTTTACCTGTACTTCAAGTGATGGCTGGCTTATTGATAGTGGCTGTACAAATCATATGACAAGCAATGAAGAACTCTTTAAAGAGCTTGACAGATCTATAACCTCAAGAGTCAAAATTGTAAATTGAGAATGCATTTCAATCAAAGGAAAGGGGACTGTAGCAATTGATAGTCTTGAGGATACAAAACTTATTTTTGATGTTGTACAGCTGTTAGAAAAAAGGATTCAAAGTATTTTTTGAAGGGAAACATTGTTTTATCCTTGATCCTAGTGGTCAGAAATTGTTCAAAATTAAAGTACAAGGCAAAACTTTTTCTTTAAATCCTTTAGAAGAGTAGCAAGTGGCTTTTTTAAGTCAAATCACCACTGCAAAAACTTGGCATAAAAGATTGGAATATTTTCATCACAAAGAACTATTATTTATGCAAAAAAAAATGACATGGTGCAAGGTTTGCTAAACTTGGAGGAGCATCTCTCAAGCTGCAAAGCATGTGTTTTAGGCAAGCAACATAGACTTCCATTCACAAAGTCTACATGGAGAACCACACAAAAATTGCAATTGATCCATATTGATCTTTGTGGTCCTCAAATCACTCCATCACTAAATGGCAACAGGTATTATGTTATTTTCATTGATGATTTAACAAGGATGTGTTGGATTTATTTTTTGAAGCTTAAGTCAGAAGTTGCAAGAATTTTTTTTCAAGTTCAAAACTTAGATTGAAAATCAAAGTGGCTGAGAGATTCAGGTCATCAGATATGATACTGGAACTGAATACACTTCAAATCAATTTAATTTCTTTTGTGAAGAGGCTGGAATTGAGCACCAATTGACTGTCCCATACTCTCCGCAACAAAATGGGATCAGTGAGAGGAAAAATAGGACAAAAATGGAGATGGACCGATGTTTATTATATGAGAAGAATCTTCCAAAGAAGTTTTGGGCAGAAGCAGCAAGTACAACTGTTTTTTTCTTATTAGGTTACCTATAGGGGTATTGGAAGGGAAAACTTCATATAAGGCCTGGTATGGTGTTAAACCAATTTTAAAAAATATCAAAATATTTGGATATCTGTTTTTTTTCTCATATTCCACAGTTTAAGAGAGATAAGCTTGATGAAAAGGCAAAAATAGGGATTTTTTTTACTATAGTTCTGTTTCTAAAGCATACATAGTTTTTCAACCTCAAATAGGTGAAATTATGATAAGTAGAGATGTTAAATTCCTTGAGTATGAGCAATGGAACGGATTGATGATTCTCAACCACAAGTTCAACATTTTCCATTAAATCCTAATGAAATGGAGGATGAGCAACCTGTTAGATGAACAAGATTGCTATCGTATATCTATCAAAGTTGCAATGTTGTCTTTTTCGAACCTGCTGGATACAAAGACGCAAAAGCAGACCAAAGATGGAGATATGCAATGGAGGAGGAGTTGGCTATGATAGAAAAAAATCAGACCTGGAAACTAGTAGGAGGCCACAAGATAGAAAAGTCATTGGAGTTAAATCCTGATGGCTCAGTAAACAAGTATAAAGCTAGATTGGTGGTGAAAGGTTATGCTCAAATATGGGAGTGGATTTTTCAGAAACTTTTGCTCCAATAGATAGATTAGATATAATCATGATGCTTTTGGCTTTAGTAGCATTGATAGGTTGGAAGATTTTCCAATTGAATGTGAAATCTGCTTTCTTGAATGGTTTTCTGAAGGAAGAAATCTACGTTGAGCAACCAGAATGTTTAAGTATACCAGTACATGAAGAGAAGGTGTATCTACTATAAAAGGCGCTTTATAGGTTGAAGCAAGCTCCTAGAGCCTGGTACAACAGGATAAATGAGCACCTATTGAACTTAGGCTTTGAAAAAACCTTGAGTGAATCTACTCTTTATGTCAAGAAAGATGAATCTGATATTGTAATTATTTTTTTGTATGTGGATGATTTACTTGTAATAAAAAAAATAATGCAGTTCAAATTGAAGATTTCAAGAAGGAGATGATGGTCTTTGAAATGACAGTCCTTGGTGAAATGCTGTATTTTCTGGGAATGGAGATCAAGCAAACTCAAAATAAAAGTCTTTATTTGCCAAAAGAAATACTTGAAGGAAATTCTAAAAGATTCAAAATGGAAGGTTGTAAAAGCATGAGCACTCCCATGAATCAAAAGGAAAAGCTGCAAAAGAAAGATGGAGCTAAACTAGTTGATGAAGGAATCTACAGAAGCTTAGATGGATGCTTGATGTATCTTATAGCAACGAGGTATGACATTTTATTTGCTATAAGTGTTTTATAAAGATTTCTAAATTGTGCTAGTGAATTGCAAATATTGGCTGCAAAAAGAGTTGGAAGATATCTTAAAGGAACTCTAAACTTTGGCATCAAGTTTAGCAAAAGTCAAAATTTCTAACTTTTTGGATACTTTAACAATGACTGGGCAGGATCAGTTGATGACATGAAAAGTTCTTCTGGTTATTGCTTCACTTTTGGCTCAGAATGTTTTTCTTGGTGTTCAAAGAAACAGGAAGTTGTGGCACAGTCAACTGCTGAAGCCGAATTTATAGCAGCAACAGCTGCTGTTAACCAAGCATTATGGCTAAGGAAAATTATGTAGATTTGCAGCTGGAACAAAAAGAAAGCACTGAGATATATGTGGATAATCAAGCTAGCGGGAGAATCATTTGAGACCAAGAGAGAATGAAATACAAGACATTTCTTAGTAAGATAAATACTCAGTAATTGAAAACCGACAGTTTTTACAATTACAAAGCAATAAACACCATCAGCTATTGATGAAAAGAAAATGAATAAATGTTCAGTTATCCAAGAATTGATATTAAATATTTCCAATTAAAAAGAATGTGCTATTCGCTAAACGAAAGAAAAGAAACAATCATTGTATTGAAGCAACTTGAACCTTTGATTTATGCCTTATCATCCAGCCACTTGATGGTTCTATTTTTCCAGCAGAGCCTTCCATTGAGCCACAGGGAATTTCAGAACTAATTTTGCAGTAGCAGAACATTAAAAAACTAGCAAAATGTGAGTTCTTTTCAGGTTCTGTTGGTATGATATGACTAGTTAGGGGGCACAAATGATCACATTACCTGGATTATCTTACTTTATTTTCCGGTTGCTTTTAGTTTGACTTTTGTTTTCGTCCCTGGGTCTGGTAGAAATGCTATGGTAACTTGTAATTCTGGTCAGCTTATTAATTATCAATAATATCATCAGCTTATCAAAAAAAAAAAAAACTTATGAAAGAGTGCGTGATTCTTTCGAGCAGGAAGAATAATATGTTGACCATCTTTGGGACTTCAATTTTCTTTCCCTCACATCAGCTAACTGGAACTTCTCTATATATTTCTCTTCAAACATTGCTGTTATTTACAAATTTCTGTGGTGCCAAAGAGTCTAAATCCCTATAATAGGTCCTTTTTGTTTCTATATTTGCTATTTTCCTGTCTAAGGAACTGGATGTTTGGATCAGCATAAGCCACTGGAATCAACAGAGGTTTCAAGGCATATAAAAGATTGTTACTCTTTCATGGTGAATAATGGCCTTCATAAATGTATTTTTCAAGTTTTCGCTATATATTTGCTATTTTTAAGTATGGCCCTGCATATCCTTTTATCTCTCTTGCATCTTGTCAATAATTTGCAACCTTTCCTGTTTGCATTTCTGACTCTAATCAGTTGTAAAGATCCAGGATGCAGAGAAGCAAAAGAATCGTTGATAGTTATTTCACTTCACTTGAATATAAACATGAATCATAATTCTTTATGACTTATTATTTTATACTTCTGTGATGAGATAAACTTATCACTGTCATCAGAGAATTTTTAACTTTCTTTGTTGAGAATCCAAAGATAAATATACGGATCACAAAAGTAAATTGAATTCAATTGAAGGGCGTCTTTGTTGAGAATCCAAAGATAAAGATTCAAGAAAGCAATCTTTTTACTGTTAAATTTAAGCTTAAAGATTCATGAAGATTCAGGATTTTAGGGATTTATTGTTTTCCATTGTAAGAAGCACAGATTGGGCTTTGCGAAACGAGCGAGAGAGCGAAAAAGAGAGGGAAAGGGGAGAAAAGGAAATACTATTTTTTTTTTGGTTAACAGAAGTGAGCAAAAGCTCACAAACAACAAAAGCTAACGAGTATAAGTAACACCCAAAGAATCATGATCTAACCAGATGTTCATCCCTTGAGGAGGGGAATGTAAAATATGATATCCTGGAGGAAAGCCATAGCCCAGGTTAGCCAAGAAATCCGCAGCAAAATTTGCTTCCCGATGAGTATGAATGAAAGAGACCGCAGAAAAACCTCTTGAAATCCATCGAATGCGCTGAACCAGAGAAACACAGGAAGCACTAATAGAGCAGGTACCACAGATCATGTCGACTGCGATTTTGCTATCACTCTCAACCACAATATTAAGAATCTCTTCTTCCTTAGCCCGCTGGAGTCCATAAAAGATACCCCAAACTTCAGCTAAAAGAATGGGACAGATGCCCAGATTAACTACATAGCCTGAGAGCCATTGCCCCAAATGATTTCTCATTAGACCTCCACAAGCAGCAGCACCTCCCCTCACAACCGAAGCATCTGAGTTGATCTTAATGAAATTCATAGGAGGATAATTCCAACTTACGTAATTTGCACTAGCAATTCTTTCGCCTTGAACATTAGTCATGGAGAAGGCTTTGTGGCAAAAAGAAGCAAAACTTAGCACATCACTAACTAAAGCAGCAGTAGGTCTATGGTGCTTTTGGAAAATAAACTTGTTTCTATTCTTCCACAGGTACCAGCAGCTTATAGCAAAAAACTCAGGCCATTTAGCTCCCTCCACTGCCTCATTAAATTGTTGAAGATTGAACCGCATCCAGCTTTCCAAAGTACCAGCTTCCATAAAAGGATTGGCTTGATCTACTGGAAGGCAGAAGTTCCAATAATGGCCAGCAACAATGCAATCTCGAAGAACATGAAGCCCATGCTCTTCACCCTCTCCACAGAACGGACAACTATCAACTGCAGTAAAGTGTCTCCTCCTACGTTCTGCATTTGTCATAATGCCATTATTAAGAGCAAGCCACAAAAAAGTTTTGATACGCTGGGATACCCTCAACTTCCAAATATTCTTCCAAAGAGAATCATGATCAGATGTCATATCACTAGACAGACTGGAATACGCAGACTTTAATGTAAAATCTCCGGAGGCAGAAAGATCCCAGAAAGCCAAGTCTTCATTCGCATCAGAGACAGGTGGGCAAGTAGCTGCAATTCGAAGCAGGGTGCTCTGGTTAAAAAACTCTTCAAAGAGATGCCAACTCCAGCCCAGATTATCCGTAGCAAAAAATGCTACATTCTTATCAATTAGGCTCTCAGGAATAGGTACAGAAGTAAGGTGGAAAAGAGGAGACTGAATACCTGGAACCCATTTATCAAACCAAAATTTAATCTTCGCCCCATTGCCAATAGACCAGACTTTGTGCTTCATAGTACTGCTCCAAACATTGCAAATTTCTCTCCAAATTGGTGTGCTATTCTGTTGTACCATAGGGCAAGCAGCAGAATTAGAGCAGAACTTATACTTGGTCGCTAGAATTCTAACCCAAAGGTGATGTGATTGAGTAGATACTTGCCACGCCAATTTCATCAAGAAGGCACTATTAACTTTGTGAGTATCGCGAATGGATAACCCCCCTTCATCACTGGATTGAGTGATCCTGCGCCAAGGAACTAAAGCAAGACTATGAGAGTCTACTTTACCACCCCACACAAACTGCCTTGAAAGCTTATCAAAATCAGCACAAAGAGTAGAAGGAATAACAGAAGCCTGAGCTGCGTAGGAAGGCATAGCTGACAAGACTGATTTAGCTAAAGTAATCCTACCAGCTACAGAAATATGAGAAGTATTCCAACTAGCAATTCTGTTCTTCATACGATCAAGGATGTAAGAGTAATGCTTCTTAGAAACTCTCGAATGAAGGAGAGGAAAACCAAGATACATTCCCAAATCCAAAACCTCCTTGAAATCCAGACCTCTGTTGAGCTCCCTCCGGATATGAGGACTAACATTCTTCGAGTAAAAGACAGTCGACTTGTGAGCACTGATTCTCTGACCTGAGCTATCACAAAAATCTTTCAGCACCTGGTTAATAACTTGAGTTTGTCGAATTGTAGCCTTCCCAAAAAGGATCAAATCATCTGCAAAGAACAAGTGGCTAAGAGACGGGCCACCTCTGCTCAATTGAATGGGTTGCCATAAACCATTACTAACAGCTTTTGTAATCCCTTGACTAAGTCTTTCCATGCATAAAACAAAAAGATAGGGTGAAAGTGGACATCCTTGCCTGAGACCACGACTAGGAATAAAAGCCTTTGTAACACTCCCATTCCAGAGAAGGTGTGTAGAAGAAGAGGAGACACACTCCATAATAACTTGTATAAGAGTCAGAGGAATATGAGCATCCATGAGAGTATCTTTCAAGAAATCCCAACTAATCCGGTCATAAGCCTTTTCAAGATCTACCTTTACTGCCATAAAACCCGATTTCCCCTTCTTCAAACGCATAGAATGGATTACCTCCTGTGCAATGATAACATTCTCAGTGATATGCCGGCCTGGGACAAAACTAGTTTGAGTAGGGCTTATCAGAGAGGGCATGAGACATTTTAACCTATTGGAAATACTATTTTTTTAATGATGGGTCCCATGTCAAGGGGTGCTTAGTTGGCATCTAAAAGCTTACATGGCAGCCATATCACCAAATAGTCTGTTCACATAATATGTCTCAAATACCATATAATTTCATAAAAGAAATATTACAGGTAGAAATATATGTAGCATTAATCAAATTTCAATATCCATGGAAATGTCTTTTTACCAAACAAATGTAATAATAATAATAATAATAATAATAATAATAATAATAATAATAATAATAATAATAATAATAATAATAATAATAATAATAATAATAATATATGTAGCATTGCGGTTTTACTAGTCCTCTGGTTTTCATATCAGCTACTGTCATTCTCATGCTAAGAATTGCTTATGGATTTGTAACAGCCTCTGAAAGTGGCTAATTTGCTAGTTAATTGCCTTTTGGCCCCTTGCAATTTGCAATAAAATACTCAGCTTATCAAATAAATAATAATAATAATAATAATAATAATAATAATAATAATAATAATAATAATAATAATATTGACTCTATCCCATCTTCTCCACATCAACGCAGTCACTCCGGCTCTAGGTATGCTAACTAGTCCGTTAGAACTTAGAAATAGGAAAAATAGTACAACTAATTGCGATTAAAGTCACTGAACTTATTCATTAATTAATTACCAAAAAAGTAATAAAAAAAATTTCTTATAATAAAAAGAATCTAAACTATGTAAATTTTGTATAAAAAATCATTTTGGTTGAAAAACACTTGAAACTCTATAAAAAAAAAAAATCAAACATGCCATTCCATTTAAAGTCCAAAATTTCTAGAAAATGACATGTATCAATATATATATATATAAGTCAAGATCCATATAATGCAACTGCCAACTGTAAACAAGACTTTAAAGATGAATAAATTGGCTTCAGTTCTTCCATTAAAAGAATCTTTCAAATCCTAATAAAGCAAGACCAAGACTTTTCTTGTAAGTGTTTGCAATAAAAACAAGAAGACCATCAAATTAAAATGTGGTTCTTAAGTTTCAGTATAAATGCAGGGTGCCCACGGTTACATTCAAGCCGAAAAACTGGTTAAAACCATAATTGAATTATGGGGATTTATTCATGATTTTAAATTATAATGAAAACCAAACCAATGGGATAAAATTAAAATTCAGATAGTTCTGTTTAGTACCTATAATTTATTTTATATATTTTAAAATTAAAATCAAAACCAAATTTGAATAGTCTGTTTCAGTTAACTATGAGTCTATGTACGTTGATATAATCATAGAATCATTTTTTTAAAAAAAATAAAGGTAAGAGCCTAAATGAAATTTGATTTCTCTGTGCCCAAAAGAATATACAGACAATTTAATTTCCATTTTCTTAGAAATTAATTAAGCTCAATTTTTTTTATAACTTTTTTAATTATACTTAAAGCAAGAAGACCATCAAATCAATTAAATTGTGGTTGTTAAGTTTCATTATATGTTATTGTCGTGTGTGTGTATATATATATATTCCATTTTTATGATCTTCCAAGTCTTCACTGATTTGCAATCTAACATCCTATCAAATCTCATCAATTCCGATGGTGACTTTTGGGCCATCCTTAGGAATATATAAAATTTGACGGAATATATAATAATATGGACATTTTTGGTCTAAAATATATATAACGGACAAATATGTAGTATTTTTAATATTTAAACTAATTTTTTCTAAAAAAAATATTTCGGGATAAATATGCATTATTTTTAATATTTTATTAGCTTTTTTTCAAATTCTTTAAAAATAAAATAAAAAATTTTTACTTTAGTGTTAAATATTCTTAATATTTTTATTATTTTTTCAATTTTTTATAATAAAAAGAATTTTCGAAACAAAAAAAATATTTTGATTTTACTATTCAAGTTCTGATTGGGTTTGAATTTATTCCTTTGATATCTGCTACTCTATCCCGTTTATTAAATTAATTAATTAATTAATTAATTAAAAAATAAGACTTACACTTCTATATTATATGTAAATTTTAATTTTTAATCTATTTTGTTATATTATATTAAAGTATAATTTGTATTTAAAAATTACATATTAAATATATTCAATTACATATATCAATAATTTAGTTAGATATTATATATTAATTGGTTTGGATATTATTGGATAATAGTGCTAATAAGTTTGGTATGGAGATATATTTTGTAAAAATCGAGTTTAGTCGCATTTGAATATCAATAAATTTAATTGAGTTTCAATTTAGTGAGGAGTTCTTTTGCATCTACTGATTCCATTGCTATTTTCAATTTTGGAGAGCTAATTAGTAAAAGTAAGAGTATAATTTTAATTTTTAAAATATATTTTATTCAATTATATGCTATAAAATTTAAAGGGCTAATTAAAATGAACGTATACTTTAAAAGTATATATCACACATACTATTTATTTAATTTTTCAAGCTATTGTATGAGGTCAATGTGAACTAATCCTTACTCTGATATTGCTCATGTCTTATTGCAATAATGTTTCAATTTTTCATCAAAAGCATCCATCAATTCCTAAAGTGAAAAAATAATATTAATATATATATATATATATATATAATTATAATTAACAATGGGATAATACTTAACGCAAGACCAAGGCTTCCTTAAGCCTTTGCAATAAAAACAAGAAGACCATCAAATCATACTAGTTACATTCCAACCGAAAAACTGGTTAAAACCATAATTTTTCACATTGTTTATTTATTTAGTTTTTAACAAAAAAAAAAAAGAATACAAAATTTCTCAACATTTTGTAGTGACGAATAAAATCTCTATCTATTTTGTTTTATCCATCAGAATTTATTTAGAAATAAATTTATAATCACGCGTTGTTTTAGAGGTCAAAGTGAACCAATCCTTACTCTAATATTAATTGCTCATCTCTTTCTTCAATAATTAATGTTTTCATCAAAAGCAGTCAAATTAAGCCAAAGAATTGGAAAATGAAATTAAGAAGATGAAATTTCTAAAGGCTGTAAAATCATTCCACGATATCAATTCTCCCACTATAAATTGAGGGTTCTTCCTCTATATTCATTACAATCATTAACTGTTTACATATTGTTTATGAAAATGCAAATGAGTCCCTTTGTTTTGCTTTGGTGGCTTCTCATATGGGCAATCTTTGCTGTTGGTTGCAGCTTTACTGGGTGCATTCAGAGGGAGAGAGATGCTCTTCTCAACTTCAAATTCCATCTCACTGATCCTTCTAATCGACTCGCTGATTGGACTGCCAATGGAGACTGCTGCAATTGGACTGGAGTTGTCTGCCACAACATCACTTCTCATGTTCTTCAGCTCCATCTTCGTACACTTTCTTATGCTGAATATTCTGGCCCCGATGATCAATATGATTATGAAGAATATTGGGAGTATCATGAGAAGTCTGCATTGGGTGGAAAGGTGAGTTCTTTGGCTGAGTTGAAACATTTGAGATATTTGGACCTTAGCAATAATCATTTTGGAGGAGTTCCCATTCCTACATTCCTTGCTTCCATGGTGAGTTTAAGATATCTTAACCTCTCTAAAGCTAGATTTGGAAGAACAATTCCTCCTCAGCTTGGAAATCTCTCTAATTTACACTATCTCAATCTTCGAGGATCCTATCCCTATTGGTATAGTGTTGAGAATTTAGATTGGATTTCTAGTCTTTCTTCTTTAGAATTTCTTGATCTGAGTTATGCAAACCTTAGTAAATCATTTGATTGGGTTGTTGGCGTGAGCTGGATTTTTATAATCATGATGTGTGTTGTCTTTTTTGTCAGCTAAGTGATTGAGTTAATTGTGGGATAATTGATTGTGGGATAATTGATTGATTCAATTGTGGAGTTTATTGTGGGGTTGATGATTGAGACAAATTGCTTACTATTTTTGTCTCCGTGATTTTAGAATCACATGTACATCTTGTAAATATATAAATTGTATTCTAGCATAAGAAATAAGAATGACGAAATACATCTTCTCAACTTAAGTTCTTAACCTTTATTTTCTATATGGTATCAGAGCCATACCTTTCATACTAAAGTTCTATCTATCAAAAATCATGGCCGAAGATTCTTCTGCTATTGTACCAAATGAATCTCGAGTTATTGTTCAGACTATGCAGGACAATACTCCTTTTCCTTCTGGCATTATCTTGGATGAAACGAACTTTCCTCTATGGTCACAACTCATGGAGATGCGCATTGGAGCTCGAAATAAATTTGGATTTTTGACTGGAACCACCCCAAAACCCGCTGCAGGTGACAAGCAACTGGAGTCTTGGCTTATTGACAATAACCGAGTTAAGAGTTGGCTCATCGAATCAATGAGTCCAGCTCTGATGCAACGATTTATTCGACTTCAAACAGCTAAGGAAATATGGGATGCTGTATCAAAAACCTTTTATGATGGCTCGGATGAAACACAACTTTTTGAATTAAATCGAAGATCATTTACCATTCGCCAAAATGGTAGACCTTTATCCGTATATTATAATGAACTGGTTGGCTTATTTCAGGAGATTGATGCTCGGATTAAAACACAAGAGGAGGATGTTGTGGGGATTGTATCTTTGCATAAGACTATGACTCGTCTCCGAGTTCATATTTTTTTGGCTGGACTTGACCCAGAATTTAATCATGCTAGGAGTGAAATATTGCGGAAGGACCCACCAGTTGATCTTGAATCATGTTATGCATATATGCGTAAGGATCACAATCAAAGACACACTATGGAAGAACCAAAGGCTCTATCTGATACTACAATCCTCTTAGCAACCCAACATCGTCTTGGACATGATCGACGTTCAAAAGGGAAAAACTCTGGCCACAAAGCGAATAACTATACATGCACTCATTGTGGTGAAGCTGGACATTCCAAACAACGATGCTACGAGATCATCGGATATCCTGACTGGTGGGATTTCACAAAGAAACCTCGGAAGAAAATCGGACAAGCTGCAGTTGTTGCTACCCCAACACTTGATGATACTTTCCATCCAAATACAACTGCTGCTCATGTTGCCATCGGAGACAATTCTGGTATGATAAAAACATGTCTTGCTATGAATAATACATGGATTATTGATACAGGTGCAACTGATCATATGACAAATGATTCAAACCATCTTTCCTCTATTCAACCATCAACAAAATCACATATATTCACTGCTAATGGGGGAATTGCAGCAGTTACTCATGAAGGCTCAGTCCCTGTTTCTAGTGGTCTTACCCTTGATAGTGTGCTTGTTGTTCCTTCTCTTTCTTCTAGTCTTTTATCTGTGAGCCAAATCACAAAAGCAATGAACTGCACTGTAAAATTCCGGCCTAATCATTGTTTATTTCAGGATATCATGACACAACGGATTCTTGGCTATGGTATTAAACGAGGGAAGTTGTACTATCTTGATCTAACTAGTCATGGAAATCAATTGGTGGGTCAAGCTAATAGAACACAAGGAAGTACTGCAAATAAAGATATGGTGTGGTTATGGCATCGTCGGCTGGGTCATCTCTCATTCAGTTATCTTCACAAGTTAAACCCAGATTTGTTTTCTCAAGTAAATGACTCTGAATTTAAATGTGATGTGTGTGAACTAGCTAAAAGCCATATAATTTCGTATTTACCAAGTTTAAATAAAAGTACTGTTCCTTTTATGACTATTCACTCTGATGTTTGGGGGCCTGCTCGTGTCTTGAGTATATCTGGTGCTCGTTATTTTGTAACTTTCATTGATGAATGTACTCGACTGACTTGGATATCTATCATAAAAAATAAAGGAGATGTTTATTCAGTTTTTCAGCAACTGTATCATATGGTTATTTCTCAATATAAGTGTCAAATTCAAGTTCTTCAATCTGACAATGGTGGAGAATATATCAATTCTGACCTTGAGTCATTTTGTAAAGAGAAAGGGATTCGTCACCAAACTTCTTGTGTAGGTACACCCCAACAAAATGGCTTGGCAGAGCGTAAAAATCGACAAATCTTGGAAGTTGTTCGCGCTTCCTTGTTTGGAATGCAAGTACCTCATGAGTATTGGGGAGAGGCTGTTCGGTCAGCTGCATATCTGATAAATCGCACTCCATCTCGTGTTCTCAATTTCAAAACACCATTGCAGAAATTACAAGAGCTTGTCACGGTGCCAAGGTTTTCAAACCTTACACCACGAGTGTTTGGCTGCACTGCATATGTACACCTCCAAAACACAGGAAAATTGGATCCTCGTTCGGTACGGTGTATTTTTGTTGGCTATGGTGAGTTTCAGAAAGGCTATCGGTGTTATGATCCGTGCACCAAGAAGATGTACGTCTCTAGAGATGTTTCATTTCATGAAAATGTTTCATTTTTCAAGAGTTCTAACAGTTCTGTTCAGGGGGAGAAACCGATAAGTTTTAGAGAAGATAACATTCAGAACCTTGATGATCAAATTGAAAATGAATTATTGGGAGAAATTGGAGAAATTAACTTGCAACCAGATGTCCAAACTAATACAGATAGAATAAATCTATTACCATCAAGTCTACCAGGATCGGGTCATTATGATGAAGTCCAAGAAAATCAAGATAGTACAATTTCCCAAAGTGAACCAGCAGTCGTAGAAGCCCCAAATGTGTCTCCTGAGGTAACTTTATCTCCTTCTGATCCACCTATTATTGAATCCAGATACCCAATTAGGATGAATAGAGGAATGCCAAGAAAACAATATGATCCAGCTCTTAATGCTAAAACCAAATATTCCATTAATAATTATGTTTCATCAAATCATTTGTCTAAGTCACGTGCACTTATTGTAAATCAGCTATCCTCTGTATCTATTCCTAGTACTGTGCAGGAAGCGTTGATAGATAAAAAATGGAAGAATGCAATGAATGAGGAAATGGAAGCGCTTCAAAAGAATCACACATGGGAACTTGTATCATTACCAGATAAGAAAAAAACCGTGGGATGCAGATGGATATTCACAGTCAAGCTCAATTCAAATGGTAACATTGATCGCTACAAAGCAAGACTTGTTGCAAAAGGGTATACGCAAAAATACGGGGTTGATTATGGGGATACCTTTGCGCCAGTAGCAAAAATAAATACCATCCGAATTCTGATCTCAATTGCAGCAAATCAAGATTGGCCTCTTCGACAATTTGACGTAAAAAATGCATTTCTTAATGGAACCTTAGAAGAGGAGGTATATATGAATCCACCACCAGGATTAAATTATGGAGGAAAAGTATGCAAATTAAAAAAGGCATTATATGGGTTGAAACAATCACCTCGAGCATGGTTTGGAAGACTCTCAAATTTTATGAAGAAGATCGGATATGTACAGAGTGATGCTGATCACACTCTCTTCATAAAAAGAAAATTAAACAAACTTACTGCTCTCGTTGTGTATGTTGATGATATGGTTGTTACGGGCAATGATAAAAATGAGATAGATGCTCTCCAAAGAAGCCTTGCCACTGAATTTGAACTCAAAGATCTTGGAAACTTGAAATATTTTCTGGGCATTGAAGTTTCAAGATCAAGCCATGGAATATTCCTTTGTCAGCGAAAGTATGTGATCGATTTATTAATAGAAACCGGTATGCTCAACTGTAAACCAGTTGACACACCTATTCAGATGAATCACAAACTAGCCATTCAACAAGATCAAGTTCCAACAAGCAAGGAGAGATATCAAGGGCTAGTTGGTAAGTTGATCTATTTATCTCATACTAGACCTGATATTGCCTATGTTGTAAGTGTTGTAAGTCAGTTTATGCATACACCCAGTGAAGATCACATGGGGGCTGTTTATCGCATTTTACGGTACCTAAAATCTTCTCCAGGAAAAGGATTATTTTTTGCAAAAAATGGAGATCAAAAGGTTACCGGATACACAGATGCGGATTGGGCTGGAGATCACACTAATCGAAAGTCTACCTCAGGTTATTTTACATTTGTTGGAAATAACTTGGTCACTTGGAGAAGTAAAAAACAAAAGGTAGTTGCTCGATCTAGTGCAGAGGCAGAATTTCGCGGGATGGCTCATGGTGTGTGTGAGTTATTATGGATAAAACGCATTTTGCATGATCTTGGCATAAGTCATAATGAACCTATGGCATTATATTGTGATAATAAAGCCGCTATTGCTATTGCCAATAATCCTGTCCAGCATGATCGAACTAAACATGTAGAAGTGGATCGTCATTTCATCAAGGATCATTTGGATAAAGGAACAATCAGTTTTCCTTTCGTAACTTCACAAAATCAGTTGGCGGACATTATAACGAAGGGAATATCTGCAGAATGTTTCAATGGCTCACTTGACAAGTTGGGAATGATTGACATACATTCACCAACTTGAGGGGGAGTGTTGGCGTGAGCTGGATTTTTATAATCATGATGTGTGTTGTCTTTTTTGTCAGCTAAGTGATTGAGTTAATTGTGGGATAATTGATTGATTCAATTGTGGAGTTTATTGTGGGGTTGATGATTGAGACAAATTGCTTACTATTTTTGTCTCCGTGATTTTAGAATCACATGTACATCTTGTAAATATATAAATTGTATTCTAGCATAAGAAATAAGAATGACGAAATACATCTTCTCAACTTAAGTTCTTAACCTTTATTTTCTATATGGGTGAAGTTCATAAATTCACTCCCTTCTTTGGTTGAATTGCATTTGTCAGAGTGTCAGCTTCCAGATTTCAATCCTCCCCTCAATCTCAACTTTTCTTCTCTTTCCATTCTTGATCTCTCACGTAATTATTTGGGAGGTCCAATTCCAAATGTTCTTCAAAATATGACTTCTCTTCTTGGGGAACTTGATTTTTCATACAATTATTTCAATTCCTCCATACCCAATTGGTTGTACGGTCTCAGCCATTTACAAAATCTCAACCTTGGATCCAATAACTTCCAAGGTCAAATTTCAAGTGCCATTGGAAACCTGACTTCTCTTGTTAGCTTTGACTTGTCAAACAATGTTGAACTTGAATTTGAACATGGAATTCCAAAATCATTTCAGAACCTTTGCAACTTGAGGTCACTTCATCTGTTACAGGTCAACATAAACCAGGAAATACATAATTTCCTTGAAATTTTGTCATTGGGATGTGTTTCGAATGGGCTAGAATCTTTGGAGTTGGGCTATAATGGTAATCTGACTGGTCATTTGACTGATCATCTTGGCCATTTTAAGAATTTAAAGTCCCTTCTCCTTGTGGGTAATTTGATCCAGGGACCAATTCCAAAATCCTTAGAACATCTTTGCAATTTGAGATTTCTAAGTATAGAATATGTCAAATTGGGCCAAGAGATAAATGATGTACTTGAAATTCTGTCATCCGGATGTATCTCATATGGGCTACAATCATTAGCATTGATGGGTTGTCAATTAACAGGTCATTTAAGCAATAATTTCAGCCAATTGAGGAATCTTAGTTGGCTTGATCTTTCTGAAAATTCCATATCTGGTCCAATCCCATTGTCTTTGGGAGAAATGACTTCCTTGAAATCATTGTGACTTGAAGTAACAAACTGAATGGAACTCTTCCTGTATCTCTTGGACAACTTACTAAATTGGAGGAATTACATATCTCATATAATTCTATCTCTGGTCCAATTCCATTGTCTTTGGGAGAAATGACTTCCTTGAAATCATTGTCGCTTTACAGCAACAAGTTGAATGGAACTCTTTTTGTATCTCTTGGACAACTTACGAAATTGGAGGAATTAGATATCTCAGATAATTTATTGGAGGGTGAGGTTTCTGAAATTTACTTTGCAAATCTCACAAAGCTACGTTATTTTTATGCATCTGAGATGGGCAAAAACATTGCATTGAGAGTTAGCCCCGATTGGATTCCTCCTCTTCAACTTGCATCCTTACAATTAGGATCTTGGCATGTTGGACCTCAATTTCCATCATGGCTTCATTCATTACAACATTTAAGATCTTTGGATCTATCTAACTCAGGAATCTTAAGTCCAATCCCTATTTGGTTTTGGGATAGTTTGTCTTCTCAATATTATTTTTTAAACTTTTCTCATAACCAAATGCATGCATCCATTCCAAATATCCCTTCTTTTAATACTTTTTACCTAACAATAGATTTGAGTTCCAATCGTTTTAGTGGTCCAATCCCTTTCTTCTCTCCAAATTTGACTGCATTAGATCTCTCCAATAATTCATTTTCGAGGTCAATATCCAACTTCTTGTGTTATAACAAGCATGAGGTGAAGCATATGGGATTTCTTAATCTTGGAAGAAATCTTTTGTCCGGTGAGATACCGGATTGCTGGATGAGTTGGAAACATGTGTCGGCCATAAAATTGAGCAACAACAAATTTAGTGGAGCTATTCCCAACTCCATTGGAACTATTAGCTTCCTTGCGTCGCTTTCTCTTCATGATAACAATCTCTCAGGCGTCATTCCACTTTCACTTGCAAATTGTATAAATCTAATCACACTTGATGTTAGTGGTAACAAATTGAGTGGAAATATTCTGACATGGATTGGAGATAGATTTTCAAGTTTGATGATTCTCAAATTACGTGCAAATAAATTTGATGGCCACATCCCTAATGTGTTGTGTCATGTAGCTTCGTTGCATATCTTGGACCTTGCTGAAAACACATTTTCTGGTACAATACCTAGCTGCTTCTACAACTTCACTACAATGGCTACAAACAATGATTCTAGGGGTAGCTATCAATTTAGTGTTGATGGTCCAAGTTCATTTATTGAGAGCACTTTAGTGGTGACAAAAGGGAAAGTTATGGAGTACAACACCATTCTTGTATTTGTAAGAAGCATAGACCTTTCTTATAACAATTTATCTGGAGAGATTCCAGAAGAAATAATAAGACTTGCAGGGTTGCATTCGCTGAATCTTTCACAAAATGCTTTGGTTGGAAGAATTCCTAAGAATAAAGGAGTTATGCAATCACTGGAAACTCTTGATTTTTCCCAAAACCAAATTTTTGGTGAAATTCCTCTGAGCATCTCAAGCTTAACATTTTTGAATCATTTGAACCTATCCAGCAACAAATTATGGGGAAAAATTCCTACGAGCACTCAATTGCAGAGTTTCGATTCTTCTAGTTTCTTTAGCAACGATCTTTGTGGGCCTCCATTGACTAATAATTGCAGTGCAGATGATCCATCTGATCCCAACATCAAGAAAGGCAGAGAAAAAGATTATGGCAATGAAACCCAAGTGGTGGATTGGTTTTCCTTCTATGTAAGCATTGCCCCTGGGTTTGTGGTTGGATTTTGGGGTGTAATAGGTCCTCTTGCTTTCAACAGACAATGGAGGCATTTCTACTTCAACTTCTTAGATCATATGTGGAATAAGTTTTGGGTTTGGTTTCATGTATATGTTGTCAGAATTTTCAAAGATACTGGTAGTACTTAGAGAGCAACTCGTCTTCTTGTAATTCATATCTAGTAATAATTCTGTATGATATCTTTGTCAATCAATTGTTAAAGAGTGCAAGTTTTCTGCAATCATAATAGTTGGAGTATAATAATGGGAAAAATATGTATGTACTAACGTGTAATGGTTGTTGCAATGCCAAAACTAATTTTGATAAATAAAGAAAAAGAATGTAGAAGTTATGTTGTGTTACCAATATTATATATTATAATATATAGTTGTAATACCAAATGAAATATAATTAACCATTAAGCATTTTATTTTCTTCATTAATTATAATTTATCGTTTAGGTTCTTTCATTTCCATTTTCTACAAGCCCAAATACAAATAGGGTCTTCCAGCAAATAATTGTTGCGCTCGACTAAACTTTCATGTACAAAGAATTCGAGGATTTGTTACAAATGAGAAGCATTGCAGTGCACATGATTGCAAAGAGTGGAATTCAAAGTAAGACAGCTTATTTTTTATTAGTAGCATTTATTTGGACGTCAAAGAGAAAAATAAATTGCAGCCATGTTAGTTAGTTACAGTACCCCCAAATGTACAAAGCTTGGTCTTATTGTATGTAATCCATAATGACCACTTCCAAAATTAATAAACACCAAACCATTTCATCAAGTCCATTTCTCATAAGTTGATCATAGTTACATATACCAATACAGCTAATCCAAATTATAAGCAAGATTGAAAGGAAATCGGTAAAAACCATACACAATCACATATACCAAAAACATTTTTGAATGGATCAACGCACAACATAACATCTGCTTCAAGCATATCAGCAACTTGTTCCATACTCGTGATATTAACAATCAAATAGAGCAAAATCACTTGTCCTAATTTCAACCTGTTCTATAATCATGACAGTGACAACAAACTGCTGCTAATTGCTTGTCAATATAATAATCTGGTTCTTGAACGTTGTTAACAATACTAGTTTATTACAGTCAATAACTGGTAATTGACATAAAATCATCCATACTAGTTCTATCTTCCATTCATTCCCCAAGTCCCCTCTTCCCTTATTCTTTCCATTCCACCCATGAACAATCAAATAATTCATAAATCCAGATCAACTAATTGTTCTCAGATAGCACCTTCAAGAAATGTGTCAAGCTTTGGGGAGTTAAGAAAACGTGAAATGTTTTCAGTATCATTGAATATAAAAATACAACTTATGAGTTGCCCGGTCTGGTGTATTATTTATTTCCATGTCAAAATGCAAAATTTATAGTACATTGATGACCTTGTACAGGGTCAGATAATGGATTAGTAGCATATACTTTGATATCAATGAGCAATATAAATTGCAGCCATGTTAGTTATTGTACCCCAAAATTACTGCTAGTCGCTTGTCGATCTAATAATCTGCTTCTTGAATGCTGTCAACAATGCTAGTTCATCACAGTCAATAACTGGTAATTGACATAAAATCATCCACCCCTGTTCATATTTTATTTGATAAAAAGGCTTAGCTAATTCCACGTATGGGTTGACTATCAACCATAAACATGGGCTTGAGCCCTCTTTATGGCGAAGTGGTTAATTTATAAGTTAAGCAAGCCTCCTCCGGTCTCGGACTCTAAAAGTGAACATCTGAGGATCGAACCCGAAAACAAGTGTGGCTTCGGCGCATCACAATAATAATAATTTATCATAAATTAAAAAAATACCAGCAATTATCAGCCAAGTCAAAAATTAGAAATTTCGAAGTGGACAGGCATAAGGATAATACAAGAAAAAAGATAGAATAATTAATAACAAGAAAGATGCATAGGCATTTGCACATAGTCATTAAGGTCAATATCGCTTAATTAAAATGCAGACTAAAGATAAGATTGAACATCTAAGATTGATTTCGTCTTTAAAATGAATACTTCTAAATAAAAGAATTGAAACGGCTACCAAATCAAGTCAATTCTTGTTTTAATTGCTTCCAACTTCATAATTAATAATTAAGGTCAACTACAAATCTAGGAGAGGTTCATTTGTGAACCAAAGATACCAAGAGAATTTTCAAAAGACTTCATTAATTACATTTTCCTAACCAATTAAGATTTTAAGATCCAACTGTGATGACGTTTCTCTAGAAATGGACAACATTTTCTGAAGAAATGATTTTTATGTTATTTAATTGATTCGCCTTAATTTTATTCTCATGATTTTTTATCGATACAACTTCTTACCTATAAATCCTGGAGGCAGATCATGAACTTGCACCCAATGATCACTATAAAACAATGGAATAGTAAGAGCGTGTTTGCATTGCTTTTAGAGTAAAAAGTTAATTATTTGATGAAAAGCAAATTATGAGATAAAAATATACGTTTGGTTAATTTTTGAAAAATCAATTTTGTAAAAAATAAATAAACTTTATATTAGAAAAAGTTAGAAATCGAAGTTTTTTAGAAAATTTAAATTTTAGCTTTTAAGGGCAGCTGATTTAAAATTTAATTTAGACAAAAATATTCTTTATTTTATTTTATAATGACAATTATACCTAATATATATAAGGAAGAGGAGGATTCTTTTTATGTGTTCTTCTTTCTCTCAATTTTTCTTTCTCTTTATTTTTCTACATTCAAAATTTTATATTTTTAGTTTTTCTTTCAAGTTAAAATATTTTAGATTATAAATAATAAAGAGGTAATTATAATCATTTATAATTACTACTGTATAATTTGATTAATAGAAAAAAATATTTATTATTGATTCAAGACAAATTAAAAAAAATTTACAAAATTGCAATTTAAAAATTTATTATAAAAATTATTTTTAATCATATCATTTACCACACAGTTGATAAACTAGTTTTAAATTTATAAGTCATTTTAAATTTTATTTATCAAACAATTATTTACTTTTTGGGATATAATTTTTTGAAATACAACTTTTATCAATTAAAAAAGTTATTTTCATAAGTCTTGCTAAACTGGCCCTAATAATAATCTCTCCTTTTTTAAGACATAAATGATTAACAAATGTCTAGTAAATGTCCATGGCCCCCTTTCTAGCACCCTTTCCATATCCTTTTCAAGAAAAAATTTAAAGGTATACAGCTTATCAAGCTTCTTCAAAAATACAAACAACCCATTCAAGAAAAAAAAAATTGAAGGTATATTGGGTTCCATGATCGAAGAAAAACAACCTTACTTAGACTATGGAACAAAATTTATCATGATAGCCAGACAAAAATAGAAAGAAAAACAAACATATATGTCACAGAGGACAAATATGAGCATAGTTATGTTAGATAATTTTGACAGCTTGAGATAATGTTGACAGCTTACTATTTATTTGTATTTCAGTGGAACTCCAGCTCCGCTATTTGTATTTCAGTGGAACTCCACCACTTCCTCTTATGTTTACCTTTGTATATTTCCTTTATATTGTTGTACACGCGAACACAATGAACATAAAACACAAAAATACTATTCTTTTCAATCTTCACCGTGCATTTATTGTTACATATATGGTATCAGAGCAAAAATGTCGAAAATTACTTCTTCCTCTGGTTCTTCTACTCCTATCATCTCTAATCCCCACTTTTACTGCAACAACTCCAACCACAGTCAGCTATAATTTTGCCATTAAACTTACCTTGAAAAATTATCTATCATGGAAAACTCAGTTCTTTCCTCTTCTTAGTTATCATGGGATGAACAATCTCCTTCATGATACTCTTACCTCGCCACAAACAACTTCTTGCTACTTGTACAGCCAAGAAATCATAGTTAACCCAGACTATTCTGCCTGGTTCAAACGGGATCAATTGCTCCTTTCCTGGATTTTGTCTTCTCTTTCAGAAGATATATTTCCCTATATCATTGGATAAACTACATCTGCTGTGGCATGGAAGGCACTAGCAAGTGCTTTTGGATCTGTCTCCCAAAATCGTCAACTTCAATTGCACATGGAGCTTAAAGAATTGAAGAAAAATGACATACTTGTTCTTCAGTATCTTCAAAAGGCAAAGTCAATTGCTGATGAATTACAAGCTATTGAAAAACCAATCAGTCCAGCTGAGTTTAATGCTATTATTTATCTTAATATTGGTGTTGAATTTCATCCTATTATTTCTGCTTTAAATCTTAGATCTGACCCTGTGTCTTTTTTAGAGTTATATAGTCAATTATTATCTCATGAAATCTTACTTCAGAGTCAACATATTGCTCCTGTGGCTAATATTACTACCAAGCCCGCTGCTATAGCTCCTTCTACCCAATGACCCACAACTCCTGCCCAGTATAACTGTCCAAAAAACAACAAATGAAAATGTCAGATCTGTGGTTATCACAATCACACAACTGACAAATGCCGTCGGTGTTATGCTCCACGCCAATCTTCGTATCCTCCTAGACCCCAGGAAAATTTTTCTTGGCACCATGATCCTTCTCACCCCCCCATGCTGCCTCACCCTGCACCCTCTATATATTATCTATCACCTCAAACTTGGTTTCCTGACACTGGTGCTACTCACCATATGACCCCTCACTACCCATCCTTATTTGATCCTTATGCTTATAAAAGTGGTGATCAAGTGTCTATTGGTAATGGGGATTCTATGGCAATTTCTCACACTGGTATATCTTCATGTTCATTCTTTAACTAAGCCACTTCTTTCAGTTCAACAATTTGCTGCTAATAATAATTGTTATTTTGAATTTTACCCCTCTTTTTTCTTTGTTAAGGATTTAAAGACATGGAAAATTCTGTTACAAGGCAAGAGTAATGGAGGTCTTTATGAACTTCTTCCGCCCTACCCTTAAGCTCTCCTTAGTTCAAGTGTCTCGTTTGATACATGGCATGCCCGCCTTGGTCATCCTCGTACTCAAACAGTCTCCAAAATCATTATCGATCACAATTTGTCCCTCTCCTATTCTCACCATCTTCCTCCTTGTTCTTCATGTCATTTAGGAAAATTAGCTAAGTTACCATTTGCTTCTATTGATTATTCTAGTCGTAGGCTTTTTGATATTATTCATTCTGATGTTTGGAGTCCGTCCCCTATGCTTAGTAACTTAGGTTACAAATATTTTGTCATATTTGTTGATGATTTTTCTAGATTTACGTGGTTATTTCCTTTACGCAATAAAAGTGATGTTTTTCACACCTTTAAGCAGTTTGAATCTTATGTTAAACTTCAATTCAATGCTTCCATTTGTGCTTTCCACTCTGACTAGGGTGGTGAATTTCAAAAGCTAAATTCATATTTTAAAAATAATGGGGTGATTCATCGTATTTTATGTCCTTGCACTCATGAACAAAATGGGCTTTCTGAAAGAAAAATTAGACATATAGTTGATACTAGTTTAACTTTTCTTGCTCATGCTTCAGTTCTTTTTCGCTTTTGGCCTTATGCGTTCTTACAAGGTATTAATAATATTAATTCTCTACCTAGTTCTAGCATTCAACAACAAATCCCTTACTCACTTTTGCATGGTCAAAATCCTTCTTTTTTGCACAATCATGTCTTTGGGTGTATGGTATATCCATATCTTCGCCCATATAATTCTCACAAATTTTCTTTTCGCAGCAAACCTTGTGTTTATCTTGGGCACTCACCCACTCATCATGGCATTCTTTTTTTAGACACTGCAACTGATCGTATCTATGTTATTCACCATGCTAAATTTGATGAGAAACTTTTTCCCTTCAAGTTGCGCCCTCCTTGCTCTGCTTTTGCTTCGGGTTCCTCTTCCTCTCAACCATGGTTCATGGTTTATACTCCCTTTCACTCTTTCTTGCCAACAGATTCCTCCTTAGGTATATCTTCCTCTCCTTTTTCCTCTATTACTTCCTCTCCCTCACTAACCTGTTTCCCTCTTCAGCCCATAATCCCTTTACCTAAACCCTTTTCTCTTGTGCTAGCCTTTGATTTGGTTGTTGATCTTACTGATTATGCTTCTGCCCTATCAGCCTTACCCATTTTTTTACCTCGCACATATGAGATGCACCTTCGCCCCACCACCATGGCCAAACGTGCCCACCTCTCTACCAAATCTAAATAGCCTCCAAATTTTCTTGAACATGAACCTACAACTTGTCATCAAGCAAATAAGTTTAATGAATGGAAGTCTGCTATGTCAGATGATATTTTTGCCTTAAAATCCATTAACACTTGGGACTTAGTTCCCAAACCATTACATGCTAATGTTATCTCAAATAAGTGGGTTTACAGGATCAAGCGGAGGGCAAATTGTTAAGCTGTTAAATGAGCACATATTTGATTGAATTTTGCTTATTATTTTGCGCTCTTTTAAGTCAGTTTTAGGTGCTTTTCATTGGTTTGTTTATTTTTCTGACTGTAGGAGTGGATTTTGAGAAAATTGTATTTTTGAGGCTAATTGGAGATGATCTGGAGAAGTAATAAATTTTTTAAGCAAATTTAGAGCAAAGAGCTGATAGTTGAAAATTCTGGAAGTTGTCTTGCCCAAGGAAATTATCCAGTTGCCTAAGGCAGAAAGTCAAGCCTTGCCCAAGGAAAATTGACAGTGGACTGCGATTTTTCAAGATAATTTTATGCGAATTTGACCTAGCCGCCACTTCTACCCTAACTGATATTTAGGAATATTATGACCTTAATTTAAGGAGTAAAAGGCAGTAGTTTTAGGAAGTTTGAATTCTATTTAGTATTTTATTTTTCTTATTTTGGTAGGAGTAAAATACTTCTTCTTTAGGAATTTTATTAAAAATAAAAGGGGGGGAGAGGAACGATTCTGAACTAAAGTTTTTTTTCTCTCATTCTTTATTTGTGGTTTTGTAACAGCCATGAGTGACTAAATATTTATTTTAGTTAAAGATTAATTCACGGCCAGGATTTCTTTTACTGTGAGATTGTTGTGCTTAATTTTTGTTCTTAATTTCATATAGTGTTCATGTTATTTACTGTGGATTAGGGAAACCATATCCCGAATATTATTTGTTAGGTGTGCAATTTGAGCTCGTTGTGCATTTAATTAAGTAATATATTGCTAATTGAATTTGCTAAATCCGTAATTGTTTAGTGAAGTCAATAACAAGTAGCAATCAGTGTAGCTCCCTCATAAGGGCTGTTATGTTGAGTAAATGCATGATTTGGTCTAAATCGATCTCGCTTGTAGATTGGTTGGCTTAGGTCGGGTCTTTCTAATTCATAATGCTGTCAATAGATTAAATTCTTTCGCTTGTTAAGGGTTGTTTATTGATTAGGAATTAATTACAGTCTTACTTGATTAATTCATTAATACGGAAAGATTAGGTCGGAAGTGCGATGCCGACGACTATAACTGGTCCATTGTTTGGTTTTAAGAATTATTTCTTCATTAATGATTAGTTGATTGAATCCTGTGCTACGAATGTCTTTAACTGAAATTTTCCATCCATTGATTTTGTCTTTATTTATTTTTTCTGTCTTTTTATTTTATTGTTTTGATTTTGCTTTTTATTTGTTTAATTTTTAGATTACAAAATCCCCCCATCTTTTATTTTTAGTTTGTTAATTTTCTAGTTATTTAAAGAATTAAAACTCAACCAATCCCTGTGGATTCGACCCTACTCATCACTAATTACAAGTTAGTTTTAAGTAGGAATTTTATTTTTGTTTGTTTCGACAGCCACCACAGATGGTTCCATTGAGCGCTACAAAGCTCATCTTGTAGTAAAGGGATTTACTCAGCAAGAGGGTGTTGACTACATGGAGACCTTCAGTCCTATCATAAAGGCCACCATAATTCGCACTATCCTTATCTTGCTAGCATGAAGAATTGACCTATTAAGCAAATTGATATTTCTAATTCCTTTCTTTATGGGCATTTGACGGAAACTATTTATATGACACAACCTCCTGGGTTTGTTGATGCTATACATCCTCACCATGTGTGTAAGCTGAATTGCTCTCTCTATGGTCTCAAACAGGCACTTCGGGCATGGTTCTCATGCCTTACCTCCTTTCTCCAGCTTCATTTGTTTGTTCCATCCAAGGCTGACTCCTCTCTCTTTATCTTTCACAAGAATGCTGATGTGATTTTTATGTTGGTTTATGTTGATGATATTATTATTACTGGTTAATCTTTGAATTTAATCTCTCACGCTCTCTCTATTTTGCAAAAGGAGTTTCCTGTCAAGGATCTTGGTGACTTACATTTCTTTCTTGGTATAGAGGTCTCCCATTCCTTTGACAAAATTTTGCTCTCTCAGTCCAAGTATATTCGAAATATTATACAACGGGCTGGACTGGATGACGCTAACTCCTTTCTTACTCCTATGGCTGCCTCCCCGCCACTGTTTAAACACTTAGGTAGCTCATTTTTAGACCCTACTCTATACCGAAAATTGATTGGGGTACTACAATATGTTACATTGACTCGTTCGGATATCTCCTTTAGTGTTAATAAACTTTGTCAGTTTATGTATTCCCCCACTGATACTCACTTGAAGTCATTAAAGAGGATGATTTGGTATCTAAAAGGTTCTTCCTCCCTTGAGCTGTTTCTTTCTTTGCAATTCTCACTTGATATTCATTGCTATGCTGATAGCGACTAGGGAGGTGATCCTGATGATTGGTGTTCCACTAGTGGCTTTGGTATCTTTCTTGAACCTTGCTTAATTTTGTGGCTAGCTAAGAAGCAACCTACTATAGCCCGTTCATCCACTGAGAGTGAATACAAAGCCATTGCCAATGCTGCTTCTAAATTTCTTTGGCTCAAATCTTTGCTTCATGAGCTTGGTTTTCCTGTCTCTACAGCTACTCTATGGTGTGACAATATTGGTGCCATTTATCTGTCATATAATCCTGTGCTACATGCTCATACGAAGCACATTGAATTGGATTACCATTTTATCCGTGAATAGGTGGCCAATGGTTCTCTTCGTGTCCAATTTCTTAACACACATGATCAACTTGCTGATATCTTTACCAAGCTCCTGTCCTACAACTGCTTAAAACCAGCTTTCATTGTCTTCATCCAAGGACTTGTAGGGGGGCGTTAGATAATGTTGATAGCTTGAGATAATGTTGACAACTTGCTGTTAAATAGCTTGCCGTTTGTTTGTATTTCAATGGAACTCCAGCTCCACTATTTGTATTTTAGTGGAACTCCACCACTTCCTCTTATGTTTACCTTTGTATATTTCCTTTCTATTGTTGTAAACGTGAACACAATGAACATAACACACAAAAATTCTATTCTCTTCAATCTTCACCTGTGCATTTATTGTTACAAGTTAAACCTGGTAAAATTGATTCAAATCCAAGGATCGACCCAAATTTATCCAAAAAAATTGATCAAAACTCAACACAATCCAAATGAATACCGACTAAGTCAACCCAAAACTTATCCATTTTTATTTTTTAACCCAACCCAACCTAACACAATAGTTATTGGATCAATCCAAAATTAATCCATCTTACTTCCCAACCCATTAGGTCTTAACCCAATGGGTGTTTTCAAAATACTTTTTTAACCCAACACCTAATTGTCTGTATCATTTCTATCACAATAAGCATCACTCTCATCTTTTAACAACTACCGCAAGAAGCTTCTTAAAGGATTTAAAATGCTAAGGTTTTGCTCTCAAAATTCGTAAAATATTTCTTGGTATTATTTAAATTTGTATTATCGAATTATAATAGGTTTTGAAAAATATTTAGGACGATTGTCAGACATAGTGACAGTAGTAAAAGTAAAAATGTAGGATTTGAGTTTTGAAAGCAATAATGATATGGTTGATTAGAATAGAGATGTCCATGGCCTTAGTTGTTATTGGATTGGATATTAGCTAGAAGATAGAGAGAGATTCTTGAATGTTTTTTTGGCTTTAATTAGGTATAATCTTTTGTTTTTGTCTTGTAATTAAGTATAATGATTGTGCTTTTCATTTTAAAAAAATAAGAAAAATCACATTTTAAGATACTGATTTCTGCATTTATATAAATCGATATTGGTAAGAATCAAAATGCATGTTTTATTAATATCATATTAATAGGCATCTTTTTTCATTTCTTTTGCTGAAACTTATTTTTTTTTATATTTTAACTTATTATTTATGTTATGTTTTCAATAGAATATTATTATTATTATTGGATCTATTAATTAAGCAATAAAAAAATTTATAATAATTTACATTAAACCCATGGGTCAATCCAAATCTATCCAACCCATTTGAATAATGATCAATTTATGACCCATATTTTTTCACATATTTATGACCCAATCCATTAGTGATCCATCCATTAAAGATCCAACCCAAACCCACCCAACCTGTCCATTTGTCACCTCTAAGCATAGTTAGTATTTCTCTATATAATTAACAAATATGACATAATTTCAATATATTTTAAATTATTACATAAATTTTCTAGAAAAAATAAAAAATAAAGTATAAAAATAAAAATATAATTTAAAACATTATTCTATTTAAGTATTAGAGAGAAATAAAAAAAATAAAGAAAGAGAAAAATTCTTAAGGTACAAAAATAAAAATAAAAATATAAGATATATATGAACTGATTGAAATAAAAAAATTAAAATAGTGAAATTCATTTACAAATTAATTCCATCAGAAATTCATTTGTAAATGAATTTCTATACTTGAAATAAAATAACTAAAGTATAGCATAAAAAATGAATTTTTTATTTTTATATTTGGAATAAATGAATAAAAGAATTCATTTCTATTTTATTTTCTAGAATATTAATTCTTAATGCCAATTTTGATGCATTTTTCTGCAATAATAGGCAAAAAATTAGATAAAAATTGCATATCACCAAGTCAATTCTGTATTTATATACTGAACTGGACACATTTTTTGCATTGAATCAAGTTTAATTATAACATACTAGTGAACTATTATAATAAAATAATACCCCTATTGACATTTGAGTCAATTTAACATTAAAATTTTATTAATTTAAAATGTAATAATATTAGACATCTAATAGTTGCAGAGCATTTCAATTAAATAAATTTATTTATGATTTTATTAAGACTAATCAAAATACTCATTTTTATTAAAAAATTAAGTTTTAGGTTTTTATGTTAAAAATTAATAATAAGTTTATTATTATTATTATTATTATTATTATTATTGTTATTATTATTATTATTACTCAACTGATTGCTTTGTTTAATTCTTGCTATTTTGAATAATAATAATAATAACAACAATAAAAATAACGATGATATTTATTATAACCATGTTGATAACAATTACTTAAAATAAATCAAATGAAAAAATTAAAAAATAAGAAAATATATACTGAATTGTTAGTTTTATTTTTATTTTTTATTTTTGCTATTGTTTTGGTTTTAATGATACAATTTAATGTAAGGAGCTGGATAAAATAAAATATTTCTTGTTTTGTAATTGCTTTTTTTCTAGTTTTTCTAGTTAAAATTTTCTTAAAACCAAATAAAAATATTTCTTTATTTTAAGATATTTACCAATTAAGATTTTAAGATCCAACTGTGATGACGTTTCTCTAGAAATGGACAACATTTTCTGAAGAAATGATTTTTATGTTATTTAATTGATTCGCCTTACTTAATTTTATTCTCATGATTTTTTATCGATAAAACTTCTCACCTATAAATCCTGGAGGCAGATCATGAATTTGCACCCAATGATCACTATAAAACAATGGAATAGTAAGAGCGTGTTTTGCATTGCTTTTGAATGAATAAAAAACTGATTATTTGATGAAAAGCTAATTATGAGATATAAATATACGTTTGGTTAATTTTTGAAAAATCAATTTCATAAAAAATAAAAAAAATTATTGAAAAAAGCTAGAAAATTTTAGCTTAGAAAATTATGAGAAAAATATACGTTTGGTTAATTTTTATATTTTTAATTTTTCTTTTAACTTAGAAAATTTTGGATTATAAATAACTAAAAGGTAATTATAATCATTTACAACTACTGCATTATAATTTGATTAATAGAAAAAAATATTTAATATTGAGTCAAAATAAATTAAAAAAAATTGCAAAATAGCAATTTAAACATTTATTATAAAAAATCATTTTTAATCATATCATTTAACAAACAGTTGATAAACTATATTTAAATTTATAATTCATTTTAAATTTTGTTTACCAAACAGTTATTTATATTTTGAGATATAATTTTTTGGAATATAACTTTTATCAACCGAAAAATCTGTTTTCATAAGTTTTGTTAAACTTGCCCTAATAATATTCTCTCCTTTTTCAAGGCATAAATGATTAACAAATGTCTATTAAGTGTCCAGGGCCGCCTTTCTAGCACCCTTTCCATATCATCTTCAAGAAAAATTTTAAAGGTATACAGTTTATCAAGCTTTTTCAAAAATACAAACAACCCATTCAAGAAAAAAAATTTGAAGGTATATTGGGTTCCATGATCGAAGAAAAACAACCTTACTCAGACTATGGAGCAAAATTTATCATGATAGACAGACAAAAATAGGAAGAAAAACCAACATATATGTCACAGAGGACAAATATGAGCATAGTCAGTATTTCTCTATATAATTAACAAAAATGATATAATTTCAATAAATTTTAAATTATTACATAAATTTTATAAAAAATAAAGAATAAAAATAAAAATATAATTTAAAACATTATTCTATTTAAACATTAGAGAGAAATAAAAATAAATAAAGAAAGAGCAGAATTCTTAAGGTACAAAAATAAAAATATAAGATATATATGAACATTCCGAGTCTTTGCTAATTTACGATGGTGAACTATAGTTCCGTGACTTTTGGGGCATCTATAGGAAAAATAATTCCATCCGATCATTAAGACAATTAATTTTAGTCCGATGGTGAATATAATTCCGTGACTTTTGGGGAGAGCATGCATGAGGTTGGACAGGGTACAGTTAGATTGTAAATTAGCAATAATCATACGATTAAGTGCTGTACTATATTAATCATACGATTTTGTTTGCCAAATACGATTTTCATCAAAAGCAGTCAAGCCATAGAATTATTTATCATCGTACGATTAATGATGACTTTTATAGTATAGTCTCAAAGTACTCTATATATATAAGAATTCATACATCAGATATTGACTTGGGTCCCACCATAGTCTCTGCAAACTGCAATGCAATGGAAAGATTTTCTCTCACTCTGAGCTGGTTAGCTTGGATTTTTCGTCAATCAAGCAAAAATATAGGGAGAGCCTAGATTTCTATGATAAGGTCAAAGTTTTCATCAAAAGCAATCAAGCCATAGAATTTAACAGATAACTGGAAAACTATTTACAATGGTATAATAAATAAAGCAAGACACCCAGACTTTTTCTTGAGTCTTTGCAATACATCCAAGATTAGAACACCATCAAAACAATCTATCAATGCTGGCATCCATAAATTTCTAAAGAGAAAATATTAATAAAAAGATTTATAAATTATAATAATAAAGTTAATATTTTGAAATCCAAGGTAAATTTGTCATATACTAAAAACTGACCACAATCATGGTGAAAAATTTCCCAACCAATACGAATGATTCTAGTTCCTCCTTGATATCTACTAAATTTTTCGAGTGCCATTCATCCTCTTTCTCTTTCTGAATAGACAAATTTGCGATATCAGGCTTCATGATCGAAGAAAAATGACCTTACTCGTATTATGGAACAAAATGTGTCACAATAGACAGACAAAAACAGAGGAAAAAACCAACATAGGTGTCACAGAGGATAAACATGAACATAGTTAAGTATTACTTTACATAATTAATAAGAATGACATAATTTAAATATATTTTAAAATATTACATAAATTGTATATAATTACATAAAATTTATAGAGAAATAAAAAAATTAAGGCATAAAAATAAAAATATACTTTAAAATATTATTTTATATAAGTATTAGAGAGAAATAAAAGAATGAATTTTTTTAAAGCATAAAAATAACAATATAATATATAGGAATTAGTTAATTGTGTTCTAAAACTAAAATCGATAACTAAAAATATTAAAAATAAATATCCAAACTGAGTTTATTAAACCGGTCAAACAAAAAGCTTAGTTCAGTTTCAGACCGATTTTACTTTTAACTAAATTTTTTATTTTTGCACACCCCTGCTTATGCATATTTTCCGTCTTTGCTCATTTACAATTAATCTAACACCTACCAAACCCCGTCAATTTCTATGGTGAACTATAATTCCATGACTGTTGGGGAATCCGTGCGAAAAATAATTCCAATCAATCATTAAGACAATTAATTCTAGTTCTATTAAAAAAAAAAAGTAAAATCTTAGAAAGCATGCTAGATATTGTAGGGTTACATTCAAACCGAAAATTTGATTAAAACCATAATTGAATTATAATGAAAACTGTAAAAGTATACTTCTGTTACGGTTATATATTTTAAAATTAAAGTTAAAACCGAACTATTGCGTGTATGTAGAGCCAAACATTAAAAATTGGAAAATTTTTTTCATCAAAAGCAGTCAAGCCATGGAATTTCCAAGATAATAGGAAAATGAAATTAAGATGATGAAATTTCTAAAGGCTGTAAAAGGATTCCACGATATCAATTCTAGACTTCTAAGTTGAGTGAAGCTAGCAGAATAGCAAACATTATAAATTGAGGGTTCTTCGTCTATATTTGAACACTACCAAACATTATTCATTACAAACAACTGTTTACATGCTGTTTATGAAAATATCAATGAGTCCATTTGTTTTGCTTTGGTGGCTCCTCATCTGGGCAATCTTTGCTGTTGGTTGCAGCTGTGCTGGGTGCATTAAGAGGGAAAGAGATGCTCTTCTCAACTTCAAATTCAATCTCATTGATCCTTCAAATCGACTCGCTGATTGGACTGTCAATGGAGACTGTTGCAACTGGACTGGAGTTGTCTGCCACAACTTCACTTCTCATGTTCTTCAGCTCCATCTTCGCACACTTTCTCATGATGAATATGTTGGCCTTGATTATTCAAAGTCACTATACGAATATGAGGAGTATTATGAGAAGTCCGCTTTGGGTGGAAAGGTGAGTTCTTCTTTGGTTGAGTTGAAACATTTGAGATATTTGGACCTTAGCAATAATCATTTTGGAGGAGTTCCCATTCCTACATTCCTTGCTTCCATGGGGAGTTTAAGATATCTTGACCTCTCCGGAGCTGGATTTGGAGGAGCAATTCCTCCTCAGCTTGGAAATCTCTCTAATTTACACTATCTCAATCTTAGATCCAATTTCAATAATAGTGCTGAGAATTTAGATTGGATTTTTGGCCTTTCTTCTTTAGAATTTCTTGATTTGAGTTATGCAGACCTTAGTAAATCATTTGATTGGGTGAAGGTTGTGAATTCTCTCTCTTCTTTGGTTGAATTGCACTTGTCAAGTTGTGAACTTCTAGGTTTCAGTCCTCTCCTCAATCTCAACTTTTCTTCTCTTTCCATCCTTGATCTCTCATGTAATTATTTTGGAGGTCCATTTCCAAATGTTCTTCAAAATATGACTTCATTCCTTAGAGAACTTGATTTGTCATACAATGATTTCAACTCTTCCATACCCAATTGGTTGTACAGTCCCAGCCATTTACAAAATCTCAACCTAGGATCCAATGACTTGCGAGGTCAAATTTCAAGTGCCATTGGAAACTTAACTTCTCTCATTAGCCTTGACTTGTCACACAATGATAGACTTGAATTTGAACAAGGGATTCCAAGCTCATTTCAGAACCTTTGCAATTTGAGGTCACTTCATCTGTTTGATGTCAAAATAAACAAGGAAATAAATAATTTTCTTGAAATTTTGTCATTGGGATGTGTTTCATATGGGCTAGAATCATTAAAATTGGGCTATTATGATAATGTATCTGGTCATTTGATAGATCGTCTCAGCCATTTTAAGAATTTAAAGTTCCTTGAACTTTATGGCAATTTGATCCAGGGACCAATTCCAAGATCCTTAAAACATCTTTGCAATTTGAGGTCACTTTATTTTCTAGGTGTCAAATTGGGCCAAGAGATAAATGATGTCCTAGAAATTCTGTCATCGGGATGTATCTCATATGGGCTACAATCATTAGTGTTGAGAGATTGTCAATTATCAGGTCATTTGAGCGATAGTCTCGGCCAATTGAGGTATCTTAGTAGCCTTGATCTTTCTGAAAATTCCATCTCTGGTCCAATCCCATTGTCTTTGGGAGAAATGACTTCCTTGAAATCATTGTGGCTTGAAAGTAACAAACTGAATGAAACTCTTCCTATATCTCTTGGGCGACTTACAAAATTGGAGGAATTAGTTATCTCAAATAATTCATTAGAGGGTGAGGTTTCTGAGCTTCACTTTACAAATCTCACAAAGCTACGTCGGTTTTCTGCATCTGGGACAGGTAAAAACATTGCATTAAGAGTAAGCACCAATTGGATTCCTCCTCTTCAACTTGAAAACTTAGAATTAGGATATTGGCATATTGGACCTCAATTTCCATTATGGCTTCATTCATTACAGTATTTAGAATATCTTGATCTATCTAACTCAGGGATCTCAAGTGCAATCCCTATTTGGTTTTGGGATAATTTGTCTTTTCAACATTATTTTTTAAACTTTTCTCATAACCAAATGCATGGATCCATTCCAAATATCCCTTTTTTTGGTACTACCTCCCTAATAGATTTGAGTTCCAATAATTTTAGTGGTCCAGTCCCTTTCTTCTCTCCAAATTTGACTTCATTATATCTCTCCAGCAATTCATTTACGGGGTCTATATCCAACTTTTTATGTTATAACAAGCATGAGGTGAAGGGTATGGGAGTTCTTAATCTTGGAGGAAATCTTTTGTCCGGTGAAATACCTGATTGTTGGATGAGTTGGAAAAATTTGGCGGCCATAAAATTGAGCAACAACAAATTTAGTGGAACTATTCCTAACTCTATTGGAACTATCAGCTTCCTTGAGTCACTTTCTCTACGTGATAACAATCTCTCAGGTGTCATCCCACTTTCACTTATAAATTGTACAAATCTAATCACACTTGATGTTAGTGATAACAAATTGAGTGGAAATATTCCAACATGGATTGGACATAGATTTTCAAGATTAATGATTCTCAAATTACGTGCAAATAATTTTGAAGGTCTCATCCCTAATGAGTTGTGTCATGTAGCTTCATTGCACATCTTGGACCTTGCTGAAAACACATTCTCTGGTACAATACCAAGCTGCTTCTGTAACTTCACTGCAATGGCTATAAATAATGATTCTATAGGCAGCTTTTATTTTGATAGCAGTGGTTCATATTCATTTATGGAGAGCACTTTAGTGGTGATGAAAGGGAAAGCTTTGGAGTACAGCACCATTCTTGTATTTGTAAGAAGCATAGATCTTTCTCATAACAATTTCTCTGGAGAGATTCCAAATGAAATAACAAGTCTTGCAGGATTACAATCGCTGAATCTTTCACAAAATGCTTTGAGTAGGAGAATTCCAAAGAATATAGGAGCTATGCGGTCATTGGAATCTCTTGATTTGTCCAAAAATCAAATTTTGGGTAAAATTCCTTCGAGCATCTCAAACTTGACATTTTTGAATTATTTAAACCTATCCAACAACAAATTGTCGGGAAAGATTCCTACAAGCACTCAGTTGCAAAGTTTTGATTCATCTAGTTTCTTTGGCAACAACCTTTGTGGGCCTCCATTGAGCAATAATTGTAGTGCAAATGATCCATCTAATTCCAACATCAAGAAAGGTAGAGAAAATGGAAATGAAACCCAGGTAGTGGATTGGTTCTACTTCTACTTGAGCATTGCCCTTGGATTTGTGGTTGGATTTTGGGGTGTGATAGGTCCTCTTATTTTCAACAGACAATGGAGGCATTTTTACTTCAACTTCTTAGATCGTATGTGGAACAAGTTTTGGGTTTGGTTTCATGTATATGTTGTCAAAATTTTCAAAGGTGATGCTACTTAGAGTGCAATGTGTCTTCTTGTTATTCATATCTTTTTGTGTATTTCCTGCAATTGTAATAGTTGTAGTATAAAAATGGTAAAAAAAAATGTATGTTATCATGTGTAATGGTTGTTATCATGTGTTACAAATTTTTTATATCATTGTAATACCAATTGCGAAGTATAATTAATTATTAAGATTTTTTTTCGTTGATTAATTAAATAATTTTGGAGTAGGTTCCTTCCTTGACTATGAAAAATAGGATAGGAGAACCAATGTTCTTGTTACGTGAATATGTGTGTAATCTCAAAATAGAATGTATAACATAAATCAACCGAGTAGTAACCAATCCCCTGTAGTGCTCTGAAATAGGATAGCAATAACAAAATCAGGTCATTTTGCAATACAAATAATCTTAGAAAGCATGCTATAGAAAAGGTTAATTACAGGGATTAATTACAAAATCAAGTCTAATACGATAGTTTTCAATTTTAAACTCAATAAAAAGACCTTTCAATGTTAGTCCCAAACATCAATTGTCTTTTCAATTTAGATACTCTGTTTTTTCGGTTAAAATTAATGGTTAAGAACAATTATTTTTTTCGTCTTTTCTAGTAATTAATATTATTAAGCATTGATAATAATTTTTTTATTGTTGTAATTAAATGGATGTTTATAATAATGACCCAAAATTAATTAAAAAATATGACAATATTGTTAGGGAATATTATGTTCGAATTACTATTCTTTTTATTGATATTTCCCTTGTATTTATCGTTAGCTCTTATCACTGATATTTATCTTGTATCCCTTGTAATTATCTGTAACTTTGTTTTGTAAAGCCTTTGTACATTCAGCTCTATAAATTATGAGCTAATATGTATTATGAAATATACAAGAAAAACAACAATCAGTTTAAAACAAATCAAATTACTTTCATAGGTTTTCACATGGTATAAGAGTCTTCCTCTCCTTCTTCTCTCTCAATGGCAAATTTTATTGCTCCCTTCACCTCATCTACCTCTACAACCACCAATGTCTCATTCAGCCACTCTTTCTCTATAAAACTAAATACAAAAAATTAATTAGCATGGAAAACACAATTCATTCCCATTCTAAACTATCAACAGTTACATGGCATTATTGATGGCTCTTCTCCTCCACCAAAAACTATTCCATTTGCTGATGATGAAACCGTTCAAGTTCCTAATCCCGAGTATGCTACATGGTTTAAAAAGGATCAGATGCTACTCTCTTAGCTATTTTCCTCTATTACAGAAGATATTTTTCCCTATGTTATTGGACTCTCATCTTCTCGTGAGGTTTGGATGGCACTAGAAAGTGCCTTTGGCTCAATCTCTCAAAATCGACAACTTCAACTTCATATCGAACTCCTAGAATTGAAACAAAATGATTTATCTATTTCTGAATATCTACAAAAGGCAAAAGCTCTTGCTGATGAACTTAAAGCAGCTGGTAAGCCACTCTCCCCTTCTGAATTCAATGTGATTATTTATCGCAATATTGGATCTAAATTTCGTAGCATCATTACTGTTATTAATCTCCGCACTGAACCCGTTTCCTTCTATGAGTTACATGGACAATTGGTAGCACATGAAATTCTTATAAAGAGTACACTTCTTCCCCAAGCAAACATGGTTCTCAAGAACTCCAGTCCAATTTTACCTACACCACCTGGAAACACATTTCGCCCACGAGGTAACAACAATAGCTTCACTCCTCATCCCTACAACAACAATAATCCTAAAAATCGTGGTGGCCCTTGTCAAATTTGTGGCTACCAAAATCACATTACTTCCACTTGCCGTTATCGTTATGCTCTAAAAAACCAAAACTCCAATGGTAATCAGCAATTCTCACCTTTCTCATCTCATCCTTCTTAAAACTCAACTCGCCCTTTCCACCCTGTGGCCAACTATACAACTGTAGATCCTTACCAAAATCATTCCATGCATTGGTTTCCTGACATTGCTGCAAATTATCATATTACCCCTGATGTTCAGTCCCTTCATGCATGGTGCCTCTGAGTATACTGGTAATGATCTTCTTCATATCGGTAATGGTCATGGTTTACCTATTACTCACACTGGTACTACTTTCCTTCCTTCTTCTAAAGGTTCATTAAAATTGAAAAATGTTTTATGTGTTCCTTCCATTGTTAAAATTTTGCTTTTTGTTCAAAAATTCTCTTTTGATAACTCATATTTTTTTGAATTTTGGCCTGATTTCTTCTTGATCAAGGACCAACAAATAAAGAAGGTGCTGATGCAAGAATCCAATGAGTCGGGCATGTATACGCTTCGCGCTCCCAAACAAGCCTATACAGCTCGATTACCAACTCTTGATGAATGGCATGCATGTCTTGGTCATCCTAATAAAAAAAAATCCAGCTTTTATCCAAGTCCAAATTAATTTCAAGTTCATCTCATACTTTGTCTCCTTGTTCTAGTTGTCTATTAGGAAAGATGGCTCGAATTCCCCTGGCCACTGTCGAGCATAAAAGCCGTGCTCCCTTTGACATTATACACTCTGATGTTTGGGGACCGACACCTGTTCTTTCTCATTATGGCCATCGTTATTTTGTACTTTTTGTTGATGATTTTACCCGATATACTTGGATTTATTTTTTAAAGAATAAAAGTGATGTGTTTGATATTTTCTTACAATTTGAAAAATTGATTCATCGTCAATTCAACTAAAAAATTTGGGCTTTCTATTAAGATTGGGCGGGGGGGGGGGGGGGGGAATATCAAAAATTAAACAAATATTTCATAATGCTGGCATTTTACATCACATTTCTTGTCCTCACACCCATGAACAAAATGGAACTTCAGAAAGAAAAATTTGACATCTTATTGACACCACTTTGACCCTGCTTGCTCATGCACATCTTCCTCTAAAATTCTGGAATTTTTTTGTTGAACAAAGTGCTCATTTAATCAATCTTTTGCCTAGTCATGTCCTTCACAACAAGTCTCTTTTACAGCTCATTTTTCAATCCGATCTTGATTTCTTTGATATTCATCCTTTTGGTTGCGCTATCTATCCTCTTCTTCATCCCTATAATGCTCATAAATTTTCCTTTTTCACACCTGTACTTGCATTAATTTAGGTCTCAGTCCTACACATATTGCTTATCACTGCCTAGATGAACCTACCGATCGAATTTACTTAGCTAGACATGTTCATTTTCATGATGGTATTTTTCTTTATTCTGATCCACCTGCCGATTCATCAAGGGTTGTTGATTGTGCTCCTTGGCTCCACGTCACTACCAGTTCATGCTCACAAGTGGTCCCTACATCAGCCCCTTCTCATGGTAAGACTTATACTCCAACTCTATCTTCTGTTACTCCCACTCCTACTTCATCTAAAACTCCTCTTTCAACTTCATCTCCAACTCCTCCTTCATCTCAATCTCCTACTTCTACTTCAACTCAAACTCTTTCCTTATCTTCATCTTCATCTTCTAATCTAACTCCATCTCCTAGTCAATCTTTATCCTCATCCCCATCCTCTCCTTCAGCTATCCACTTATCTTATCCTCAGTCCACACATTCTACGCCTCCCATTCCCAACAACCAACCCGCCCTTAATATAGTTGTTGATCTCACCAAATACCCTCCTTCCTCCCCGAACCATATGCCTCCAACTCCCTCATCCCATCTCCACCACATACATGTCCCTTTGAACCAGCACCCTATCTAAAAGACAAGCTCATCTCACTCACACTACACCAAATTACATCCAAATTGAACCAAAAACCTTCCTTCAAGCCAAATCGCATACTGAGTGGAGAGTAGCAATGTCTGAAGAACTAAATGCTCTCATTTCTAATGGGACTTGGACTCTGATTCCTCGCCCAGCCCATAGGAACATTATTGGCAATAAATGGATCTTTCATATTAAATGAAAGCCTAGTAGTAGCTAGGGATGCTCACGGGGCGGGGCGGGGGCGGGGAAGGGGTCCCCACTCCCCGCCCCATGCAATGTCGGGGATTCCCCGTCCCCGTCCCCACCTGGAACACGGGGAGAAAACTCCCCCCGTCCCCGCCCCGCGGGGATCCCCGTTCCCCACGGGGATCCCCGTTCCCCGCGGAGAACCCCGTTCCCCGATGCATTCCCCGCCCCGCCCCGATCTAATGACAGCAAATAAAAAACCAGAGGACAAGAATTTGAAACCATTTTTCCTCACCTGCATAGCTTTCTCCTGTAAGAAAGAGTTTTTGGGATTTAAATTCTGGAAATTTCTCATACCACTTCAACAAGAATATGGGCATATCATTGGCTGTGAAAAATAAGAAATAGTAGATGAATTTAAATTTGACATCCATCCACTAAATTTACAGCAACACTCCAATGCACTGCCTACCTCATTTTGAGCATTGATTTCAGATTGTAGCAATTTGAACCACAATTTAAAGCTTTGGTTATAGTTCTTGAGAACATTTAGGCAAAAAATTAGTAGAATCCTATGTTTAGTGGACAAACATATAACTGAGCATAAAACCTATAATTCTTGAAGGTAATTAACAAGTCAAAACTTTGCTCCAATAAAATATAGGACTTAAATACAAATTCTTCACTTCAACACCCTAAAATAGATGAATGAATGCGAGCCCCAAAATTGGCTAATCACAAGCGATGATTATAAAAATTTGAAACTGAAAAAATATAAATGTTCAGAAATCAAAGTGGTCCATTGAAGCACTTGCAGCTTGTCGCACTTTGCGCTGGTGAACATCCCAATTATACACCCGAGCAATAGTTACCTGATGTACAGTAGCTCATATAGTAAAAAGAATAGGATATTTTGTTCTAGGTAAAGACAACATATTTATCTAATTTTTCAGAGCTTTCAAGCTTCATTAATCATTATGCAATTTCCATTTCCTTCTAGACTCCTGTCTTATCTTAAAGAAGTGCAACAAATTCACATGTTAACATAAGCAATACCTGCGTTATTGTGACTTGGTCCCTCAAGAATTGTAAATCAAGCTACAAGAACTTCCAAACTAGCTTTAGCATTATCCAAATTCTTCTGTAGAAGAGCAGTTGCCTGCACCATAAAGTTCTTATTATTGTATCAATCGCACAAATAGAGGTTTTTAGCATCATCTAAAAGAAAAGGTACAAAACCTCATCACATGAGTATTCCAACATGACATTTGCTCCCAGCCATAAACACACAGAGTCGTTATCCTCAAAGCTATCCATAACACTGTTTAGGCATCAGAATTCCAAGCTACTGGTGTTTATTTTTTTCATAATTATCCCAATTGCCAAATATCTTGTGAAAAAATCTCCAAACTAAGCCTAAAAACTTCTTGGGAAATCATCAGACGGTGAGAAACACCTCGCACTGCCATTATATGAATTACACCTCAAAGTTTACTTTATTTTAAAGAGGGCTTATAATGTAAATAAGTTAGATCGGAGAAAGAATAGCTATTCCTTGTACCTTGTTTCTCAAATTGACCAGAACCAAATGGTTTTCTGTTCCACCAGATACCAGTTCGTAGCCCTTTTCTATGATCTTTAATTTATTGTTAGTAATCAGCTTAGCAAACTCCATGGCGTCCTTGAACTGTCAACACCCTGAAATCAACGGTATTAAAACCATGCTAAGCATAAGAAATTGAAACTTTATTAGAAAGTTCAGCAAAATTTATGGGAATGGTCACTGCTATTTTGCATTCAACATTTAAAGCCATAGAAAGATTAGATTTTTTTTTCTTAAAAAAAAAACTACATTTTTAGTTAAATATAATGCAAGTTTCATAAAGTGAATGGGAAGATACGATATCACAGAAGATGGCACGAAATTCTGTAAATGAAATATCGAACTGTGCTGATGTTTTTTCTTTTTTCTTTTTTTTTCAACTGATAAATGCATTAAAGAAAGAAATTACAAAAGTTCCTGCAATCCAATACTATTTACATCAAAAGATTGCTTAACATAAAGCCTAACTAACTTATGGGCTGCACAACTAAAAGAGCGATTCATATGACAATAAGTAGAAAAGCTACTGGAGCTTAAATTCTTAATGTTCAAAATAAGACCTAAAGTAGAAGTATATGGCTGAAGATGAAATATGGAATATCACAAACAATTTATGAAGTCGACAAAGAATTTGATTTTTTTTCTTTGAAGAATTTGAAATTTTTTACCTACACTCTTGAGGTATCAATAAGCAGGCTGCATGAGCATCAGTAGTTAGACGATCCATCAAACTTTCTTCCTTCACACGATACTCAAACCTTCCTGCAAGACAAGAAAAATTAAAACTTTTGCTGAGCATTATAACAAACAAGAATAATAATATCCATAAAAAAAATCTAAAACTTATGTTCTAATATTAAACAATACACGATCAATTAAATTCATCTACTAAAAGATTTGTCTTTTCTTTTTCATAAGAGAAGAGGAACGTGCAAAGATGAATCTATATAACACAATGGCAGCTGATAGCTTACCTTTTTTTATTATAAACATCAATAAATCCATTTTGCTTGATTCTTTGTAAGAAGTCTTTACCCAGGCGCCCTTCAATGCCTCTCTTCAGATCAAAGCGGCCAGAAATATTGATCACTGTATGCACATCTTTGTACTTCGAAGCATACAAGAGTACCACATTTCCTCCTACATGAAACCACTGAATTCCAAAACAAGTGCACCTTCAATCAAAAATTGTGTACCCAAAAAGACAAAAATTCATCTGAATCAGCAAATTTTGAAAAAAGCAAATCAGAAAATTATCACCTTTGAAGACTGAAATCCATGGCACACAATAATAAGCTGCTTAGAACCAGTTTCGTGCAATAAGCCCACGAGCTTTCCGCCAAGGTTGTTCTCTACAACAATTCTTTGCAAATCGACAGCTACAGAGGTCCAAAAAAGGAGATATAATAGTAATAACATATCTTTGAGAAGAAGAGACGACGTACCGGAGCGAAGGAGGGGAAGATCGGAGAAGAGAGAGAGAGAGAGAGAGAGAGAGGAGAGGAGCAGCTGCGGGAGAAGAAGAAATGTAAGGGAAGGTTAGGGTTTATTAGGATGTATTTATAGTCAATGGCACAAACGTAAATAAATAGAAAACTAGGGATATAATAGTAATAACATATCGGGGCGGGGATCCCCGCGGGGCGGATACCCCGTTCCCCGTCCCCGTCCCCGATTCTAGGACGGGGATTTTTTTTTCCCCGTCCCCGTCCCCGCGGGGGAAAATTTCGGGGATTCCCCGCCCCGAACGGGGCGGGTCCCCGCCGGGGCCGGGGAATCCCCGCCCCGTGAGCATCCCTAGTAGTAGCGTTGATCGCTATAAGGCACGTCTAGTGGCTAAAGGCTATGCCCAGCAATCTGGCAATGATTATCATGAGACCTTCTCTCTAGTAGTGAAGTTCACCACTATCCGTACTGTTATTTCCATTGCCATTGTTCATCAATGGCCCATTCGTCAAATTGACATTTCTAATGCCTTCTTACATGGGTATCTTGATGATGAGATATATATAGAGCAACTTGTTAGGTACATCAACTCTGCCTTTCCCAATCATGCCTGCCGTCTTCATAAGTCTCTCTATGGACTCAAGTAGGCACCTCGTCAATGGTTTACTCGCTTGTCAGAGTTCTTATTCACGCTTGGGTTTACTGCCTCCAAGGCTGATAGCTCCTTATTTTTCCTTTGCCAAGGTGATCTCAAGTTCTTTATTTTAATTTATGTTGATGACATATTGTTAACATGCTCAGATCCCTCTAAGCTCGAGTGGTTTATTACTTGCATTCAGAAGGTGTTTCTCACCAAAAACCTTGGGCCTCTTCACTATTTCCTTGGCATTCAAGCTCTTCTTCATCTATCGGACCTCATTCTCACTCAACAAAAATATCTTAAGGACCTTCTCACTGAAACTCATATGCTGAACGCCAAGCCTTGCTCCACCCCTATGGCTACCACTCCTAATCTCAACAAAGCAATGGGCGATCCTTTCCCTCATCCAGAACAGTATCGATAGGTTATTGGTGCTCTTCAATATCTGCTATTAACTCGCCCCGACATCTCCTTCGCAGTCAACAAACTGGCTCAATTTATGCACCGCCCCACGTCCGTTCACTGGCAAGCCATGAAGTGAGTTCTTCGTTATCTTAAAGGTACTTGTTCTCATGGTCTTTTCATTTCTAAACATACAGTTTTGACCTTCCAAGGCTTCTCAGACAGTGATTGGGCCAGTTGTCTTTATGACCGATGTTTAACTAGTGGTTACCTTGTCTACCTCGGCACCAATCTTATTTCAGGGTCCTTCAAGAAATAACTCACTGTTGCCAGGTCATCCACTGAAAGTGAATACAAAGCCTTGGCCAATGTCATAGCAGAGGTCTTGTGGCTATGATCTCTACTACTTGAACTGGGCTTTAACTCTTCCACCCCTGCCTCCTTATGGTGTGACAACATTAGGGCTGTTTATCTATCCTCAAATCCTATTTTTCATGGACGAACTAAGCATGTTGAATTGGACTATCACTTTGTTCGAGAGCAAGTTAAGATGGGAAATTTATCTATCAAATTTATTTCTTCAGCTGATCAATTAGCTAACATTTTAACCAAACCATTAGGCTTATCCGCATTTCATTTTTTTCATGACAAGCTTCGTCTCCAGTCACTTCCACCATCAGCTTAAGGGGGGTGTTAGGGAACATTCTGTTAGGATTACTTTTAACACCCTTATCCCGCCTAACACTGAACCGGTGTTCTGAAGACCGAATTTTTTTTCCCAACTTAATCTCTACATTTCACACCTTATTAACATTTACTTAGTCATTAATTAACATCTTTGCCGAAGACCTCTAACTGTTTAATTACTATGCATTTAATAAAAATTCTACAATATAACGGCTATACATAGTACTAGCCCCCTGAAAAGCAAACAAACCACACAGCTTTTCAGAGGCACAACATTCAATAATAACAACTATATCCATTCACTGACATTCATTCTATTTCATTCACAATCTGAACCCATCTTATTAAAATAACTTCCGTTTACATTACATGACCAAAAGAAAAGTTTGTACTCATATATACATGCCAAAATTTATACAACTAGAGCATTCTAAAAGAAATCCTGCAATTTGAATTCTTGATCCTGCTCTTGTTTACCTGCGTGTAGTAAAACTACACGTTGAGCACTCAATATGCTCAATGATAACTAATAATCGATACATTTCTTAACATTTTCATTATTATTTCTAGGTATTAACATATACATACATACATATATATATATATATATATATAAACATAATTATAAAATCAATTATTATCACATTCAAAACAATAACTTAACATTTTCTATAAGATTATTCATTTTAGTCACATAATTACAATTTTGCCATTATAAGCTCAATTATGATCTTTAAACTGATAAATGAAGCAATTTACGTTTCTTTACACTTAATTCGTCATTTATAAGCAAAATTACATTTTAGTCATTGTTGTCCATAAAATTTACTTTTTAAATAATTTAACTATTATCTGACTGTTTTATCCTTATTTAATCAATTCTCACTTAATTTACTAACATTTTACACTTTTTGGGAAAATTACCCTTTTGCCTTTAAACTTTCTTTTTCTTTCATTATGGTCCTTTTTCACTTTCTTTTATTACTTTTCATTTCTTTCTCAATTTATTAACATTATGCACCTAGTACAGATCCGGCAGAAAATCTCAGACCGGATACATGGACCCCATAAGCCCTACGAGCCCCACTAAAAAGAGAAATGATTCCCAAGGAACCATTCTCAGAACACTGTACTTTTCACTTTCACTTTACACTTAAGCTATGGAGATCAATGATCCTATCCATAGCAAAGCAAGTCGTCATGACTTCCACCGCAGTAAAGGGTGTTCCTATGGCTAGCCAACTATATCCAGAACTAGTTTTTACTGTCAGACTAATTCTAATGGCACAATTACAATTACTTTATTAATCTTTTAATTTTCGAAAAATTTCAACATTTAACTTTTTATTTCTTTTCATTGACATTAATTTAATTTCATATAAATTCACCATTTTTACAATTTTTATGCAATTATTAACTAAAAATTCGGAAATCTCCAGCTCTCTCCCTCTCTTATGGTGGCCATTACATTACTATTCTTTTTATTGATATTTCCCTTGTATTTATCTTTAGCTCTTATCACTAATATTTATCTTGTATCCCTTGTAATTATTTGTAACTCTATTTTGTAAAGCCTCTATACATTCAGCTCTATAAATTAGGAGTTGATATGTATTACGAAATATACAAGAAAAACAACAATCAGTTTAAAACAAATCAAATTACTTTCATAGGTTTTCACAAATATAAGTTTTTTTTTATTTATTTTAAGTATATTTGAATAAAATAAATTTATTTTTATTTTTGAAAATAACTCTTATGCAACCCAATAATAATAGAAATAAGTGGGACAATTGGTCATAATATTTGAAGTTATATATATATATATATATATATATATATATATATATATATATATATATATATATATATATATATATATATATATATATATATATATATATATATATATATATATATATATATATATATATATTGCAAGCCCATTTCCTCCACATCAACAACCTTATTTGATGTTATTGAACATATATAGTTTAGGCTGCATTCACATACAACTTAGACAGATTGTTCCTTCTATCTCGATCGGTCTATCTGCTCTCTCGAGCATTCAGCTCTCTCGAGCGCTATGCTTTCCCTCTGTTTCGACTGGACAGATTCACCGTGTCATTCCAATAAGCTTTTTTGAGTGGATATATTCACCCTGTCATCCCGACCAAACACTCTACTCTGCTCGAAAATCTATCTCTCAGGTAGTATATGAGCCATTCCTAATAAATACCTTTTATTTATTTTCAATTACTTATCTCTCACAATAGTAATCCAATTAGCTGTAAGTCTTATCTCCAAGATCTGCTTCATACTTTGTATATAAATACTATACTATAGCAGAATATACACATATATGATAAAACAAAACCTTCAGCCTCACGTTTGACATGGTATCAGAGCTAGAATCCAAAACTATGACTACTTCCTCAACCTCTGTCGTTCCAGCCACACTTTCTTCCTCACCCACCATCTCGTCCACCTACTCCTTGGCCATCAAACTGAACTCAAAACATTTTCTTGCATGGAAAACTCAATTTATTCCTATCCTAAATTATCAAAACTTGCATGGATTCATTGATGGAATAATCCCTGCCCCTCCAAAAATAATTTTTATCTCCACTGATCCGTCCCAACAAATTTCAAACCCAGATTATCAAGAATGGTTTAAGAAAGATCAACTATTCATTTATGGCTTCTCTCTTCACTTTAATTCCAAAGAAGTGTTCTCCTATGTTATTGGTCTAAAATCCTCTTTTCAGGTCTGGCAAGTTCTTTCAATCGCGTTTGGTGCTATTTCTCAGATCAAGCAACTACAGTTACACATTGAACTTCAAAAACTCAAAAAACATGATCTTACTATTTCTCAATTTCTTCAAAAAAGCTAAATCTCTTGCTGATGAATTAAGTGTTGCTGGACGTCCTATATCCACAATTGAATTTAACACAATTATATATCATAACGTCGGTATTGAATTCCATCCAGTGATCACAGCTCTCAACTTACATCCAGAACCTATTACTTTCTTTGAAATTAATTCATTGGAAACTTGTTACACATGAAATCCTTCTCAAAAATATCAATGCACCTATTGCGAACATATCTCTCAAACCAAATCCACCTTTGTTACCCACCCCAACCTCCACCACTCCATTTCGACACAGACCACCAAACTGAAATTCCCGACCATTTCACTCCAAGAACCATAACTCTTCCTATGGCTGCTATGTTACTTGTCAAATTTGTGGTAAACCAAACCATAATGCCTCTGTTTGTCATCACCGTTATTATCGTAAGAACAACTTACCAAATCAATCCTCATTTTCATCTTCAACCCGCACTCCCTCTTATCCAACAACAAACTTTTCCACCACCAATTTCCATCCTTCTCAACCTGTGACTTGGTTACTGGATACAACTGCAAATTACCACGTATCTCCTGATCTTCAAAGCTTGGCTTCAGTAAATGAGTACCATGCTCATGATCAGCTTCATGTTGGTAATGGTCAAGGCCTTCAAATCACTCACATTAGTAATGGTATCATTCCATCTCCTCATTGTAATTTAAACTTGAATAATATTCTTTGTGTTTCACACATTACATCCCATCTTTTATCTGTTAAAAAATTCATAGCTGATAATTAGTGTTTTTTGAATTTTGGCCATCTTTTTTTTGTCATCAAGGACCAAGGCACCAAGAAGATTCTAATGCAAGGTCCAAGTGAGAATGGGGTCTATCAGCTTCCACCTACTGCCAAGCATGCCATGATAGCCACTACTTATACTCTTGATGACTAGCATCAGTGTCTCGGCCATCCCAACATCTCTAAAATTTTTTCTTTAATCATAATATTCATATTTCTAGCTCAAATAGATCCTTGAGTCCCTGTTCTAGCATCAATTAGGCAAGTTATCTAGATTTTATTTATCTTCTATTAGACATTCTACCACTGCTCCATTTGATATTATCTTTTTCTGATGTTTGGGATCCTTTCTCGATTCAATCAAAATTGGGACATTGTTATTTTATTATTTTTATTGATTATTTCACCCATTTTACTTAGATCTATTTTCTTAAAAATAAAAGTGATGAAAATCCCACTTTTCTGAACTTTGAAAAATTTATTGCATGCCAGTTTAAAAAAAAATTCATGCTTTTCATTCTGATTGGGGTGGAAAATTCCAATGCTTACACACTTATTTTAACAAAGTCGGTATTCAACATCGCATTGCTTACCCCCATTCTCATGAGCAAAATGGGATAGTTGAATGCAAAATTCATCATCTTGTTGACACAGGATTGACTCTATTAGCCCATGTAAACCTTTCGTTATCCTTTTGGAATTATGCTCTTGAGCAAAGTGCAATGCTCATCAATGTTTTTCCTTCTAATGTCCTTACAAATGCCTCTTTCTATCAATTGCTTTTTCACAAAAACCTAAATTATCTAGCCTTTAAGCCTTTTGGATATGTTGTTTATCCTCTATTATGTCCCCATAACTCTCATAAATTCTCTTTTTGGTCCTCCCAATGTGTCTACCTAGGTAATAGTCCTTTCCATTCTGCTTACAGGTGTCTAAATCTAGGGACTAGTCGTATCTATTTAGCTCACCATGTCCAGTTTCATGATAAATATTTTCTGTCCAAACTCAATTCTCCTTCTATTCCTATGCATCCACCCGCCTCATCTTGGCTACAAGTCATACATAGTTCCCATTCTCCTTTGGACACTGCATCGGCATCTCCTTTTGGTAAGTTTTAGTCCATCCAGCTCTTCTCCAACCTTATCCTTATCTTCTACAAGTCCTACCTCATCTCAATCACCCTCTCCTACTTTATCTCTTTCTCCAACTATACCTTCTCATCTGGATAACTCTTATAAGTCTCAATCACCCTCTCCTACTTTATCTCCTACTCCTACTATACCTTCTCATTCGGATAACACTCCTCAACATTTATCCCCATCTAATTCCACCTTAGCCACTACCATTCCCGATCTTTCCCTTATTGTTGACCTTACTAAGTTTTCATCTGACTCCATCACACCTCCATGCGTCCACCATATGAAATTGGACCCTTTATTATGAATCAAAAAGAAGCCCTTATTGCTACCTCTTATTCCTCGCCAATTTCTTCTTCCTTACCCCAAGTGGAACCTAAGAATATTACTCAAGCTAAATGCCATCATAAGTGGCATGATGCTATGCTTTGTGAACTTAATGCCTTGATGCAAAATCAAATTACTTGGACTTTGGTTCCCTGGTCACCTAATAAAAATATCATTGGTAACAAGTGGATTATTTGCATTAAAAGAAACTCTGATGGGTCCATTGAGCACTACAAAGTGCATCTTGTCGCCAAGGGTTACCCTTAACAGTCAGGTTTGGACTATCAAAAAACTCTTTCTCCTTTTGTTAAGTTCTCTATTGTTCAAATTTTTTTATCCATTGCCACTATTAATTCTTGGCCTATTAAGTAATTAGACATTTCAAATGCTTTCCTTCATGGTGTACTTGATCTTGAGTTGTATATGGAACAAACAATTGATTTTCATGATCCATCTAACCTAAACTTTGTGTGCAAGCTTCACAAGTCTTTGTATGGTCTTAAGCAGGCCTTCCATGCTTGGTTTCAATGACTGTCAGTGTTTCTTCTTCGGCTTGGCTTTCAGTCATCCAAATCAAACCACTATCTTTTTATTCTATCTCAAAGCTCCTTACAATTTTTTGTTCTTGACTATGTAGATGACATTATCATTACATGCTCCGATCTTATCAAGATAAACTGGTTTTTGCAGCAAATAAATTTTTAATTTCCAGTTAGTCACCTTGGAGCCTTGCATTACTTCCTTGGCATTGAAGTCAGCTCTACGGCTACATGTCTTATTCTTTCCCAACAAAAATATATTAATGAGGTGTTGAATGAGACTCATATGTAAGATTCAAAGGGTTGTGCAACTCTTATGGAAATCACTCCCAACTTGAGCAAGTTTTCTAGTTCACCTCTGGAAGATGCTAACCAATATAGATAGATTATTAAAGCACTCTAGTACCTCACCATAACACGACCTGACATTGCCTTTAGTGTAAACAAGTTGGCTCAATTCATGCATTGTACGATAGATAGTCACTGGCAAGCATGCAAACGTCTGCTTCGCTATCTTAAGGCCACCAAATCTCACGGTTTATTTATTTCTAGGCACTCCAATCTCACCTTGCAATGCTTCTCTGACAGTGATTGGGCTGGTTGCCCAGATGATCATCGCTCAACGAATGGTTATCTTATCTATTTGGGTTCCAATCTTATTTCATGGTGCTCTAAAAAGCAACCTACTGTGGCTTGTTCTTCTTTTGAAAGTGAATACAAGGATATGGCGAACACTACTGTTAAAGTTATGTGCGTCACTTCCCTTCATCATGAACTTGGTTGCTCAATTTCTTCTCCTGCCACACTTTGGTGTGACAATGTCAATGCCATCTACCTGTGCTCCAACCCAGTCTTCCATGCCAAAACAAAATATGTGGAAATTGACTATCACTTCATCAGGGATCAAGTCAAATGTGGTCTTTTAACTATAAAATTCATCTCCAGTGCTAACTAGGTTGCTGACATTATGACAAAGCCTCTTGGCTTGTCCTTGTTTGAGTCTCATAGGGATAAGCTTCACCTCTGCTTCACTCCGGCATTAACTTGAAGGGGGGGTGTTAGAGTAGATAAATATCTTTTATTTATTTTCAATTTCTTAGCTGTCATAATAGTAATCCAAGTAGCTATAAGTCTTATCTCCAAGATTTGCTTCATACTTTGTATAAATACTGTACTACAGCAGAATATACACATATATAATAAAACAAAACCTTCAGCCTCACGTTTGACATACGACACTATGGAAAAAGTACGGATAATTAATAGACTATGTGAATTTCCAATTCTATGTCTATGACAAAAGAACAATAGTGTCTCAATTTTTCGAATATTTTAAGACTCAGAGCTCAAATTATAATAGAGGTAAGGTGTTGGTGAGCTTTAAAAGTGATGGAAGTAGTGGATTAACACCTGATAATGGATTCTTTATAGCCTGCACTAGGCTTAAGAGTGAGAGCAAATTGAATGGTATCTTTGTTTGGTCTAATGATGACTTCATGGGCATGGATTATAAATTTCTCTACAAAAAGCGATCTCAAGCTTTGTTAGCTATGCGCCATTGATGTTTAATGAGTTAATTTCATTCATGGTCACTAAACTTACGCCTAATCGTTCAAAAATAACTGACTTATTTTTTATAACTTAAATATCACTGAACTTATTATATTTTTGTAGAAAAGTCATTTTAATTGATTTTTGAGGATAATCCTTGCCGAAATGCTGACATGACATGCCACATCATATGCCTGGACACATATGGCATGATCAATACGTCAGCAGTCACATCATCGAAAGAGGTCATATCACATGAAATGTCAGCACGCCACGTCATATGCTTGGACATATGCGGCCTTTTTTGGTGATGTATCTGCCAACGTTTCATGCCACGTGTGTCCAGATATATGATGTGACGTGTCACATCAGCATTTCGGTAAAGATTATCATCGAAAACCGGTTAAGATAACTTTTCTACAAAAAATATGATAAGTTCAGTGACATTTAAGTCACGAAAAATAAGTTAGTTAATTTTGGATGATTAGGCGTAAGTCCAGTAACCATTGATGAAATTGACTCATGTTTAACTTATGGAATGTGCATGCCTAGTCTTTGTGCCATTACACATGTATTGCTTTCTATAAATATTTATGGTATAGATTAAAATGCCCAAATGCTTTATATATATATATGACCAGTTATATTATATTACAATGTTATATTACTTACAATAATTTAACAACTATTGTGCCTCATAATAATTAATTTTTTTTTATAAAATTCTTTTGTTATAAATAAAATAGTAGAGCGATTTACAAAGTTTGAAATATTAAATTTTAATACAAGTTGAATCCATGTCCACCTATGTGTGTATATATATTATATTGGGTTAGATTAAAAAAAAAAAAAGACAAACCATTAATTCGAAAGTTAAAATCTAACTATGGATCTAATAATGCTCAACCGCCAATTAATACGTTCTATAAATTTAAATAAGTCGAACCATATACCGAAAAGTGATATAAAAAAGAGTAAGGAGGAGATATAATAATAATAATAATAATAATAATAATAATAATAATAATAATAATAATAATAATAATAATAATAATAATAATAGTTAGTGGTTGCAAATGGATGGATTGGACATGTTTGAATTAGGCCATAAATAGACGGATCATAAATAAATTAAAAAATATGAGCCATAAATGGGCCAATGTCCAACTACATTGGATGAATTTGGACCGATCCACGTATTTAATGCATGTTGATTCATTTATAATTCATATTTTTTAATGAAAATAATTTTTAATGAATGTATAAAATTTTCATTAATAATTTATTTTTACTCCAAAAATACAATTATGTACAAATAGCAAAAATTAGTATAGCAAAATAATAATAATATGCTAATCTATTTTTCGCTTTCAACTTATGATAAGTCCACACTTCTAAAATTTAATAACTTTTCTTATGCTATCTTGAGACTACTCTTCAAACCCAAATAACCAACTACGGGTGATAATTATTGCACCACTTGTCAATTTCTCATTGGCTCATTCATCCTTATTTTATTTTTTCACCAAAATTATTTCAAAAAATTTCTAAATATTATAATTAAAATGTTTTTTAAATTTTGAGTTAATTGCAACTCATTTCTATAGATTTCAGGGCACCCAAATAATTTTGAGCAGTCCGAAAATACTAAAATAAAGTATCCAAAATATTATTTTTCACTTCTAAAAATTAATATTCATTATTCTAAGATATTTCATGTGATCAGAATAATTTTTAGAAATCCGTAAAATATTTTTAAGTTGGTTAAAGTTAATTTGATCTCTTTTCAGTTCCATGATTTATTTTTATTTTTAATTTTTGGAGAACTATTTAATCTAAATTTCAGTTCAAATTATGTCACTAGACTCGTTATGAATTGTACTTTCTGATGGTGACATAAATTTTTTTAAGGCCTCAGTGGATCCAAAATGGTATTATTCACCCTCGGTGTCACTATTCACCATCGGAAAGTACCATTCATGCCGGTAATGATTTCAGGACATTATAAATAGCGGGGATTGAAGGCATAGATGATTTTAAATTAAAAAAAAAACTAGAAGGGAAAGGATAAAGAATTAATTATAACCCTTTTTTCAAGGGTCACAATATCAATTAATTTGTAGGCGTCAAATTGGGTCAATTATCAGATCATTTGAGCGATAGTCCCAATCAATTCATTAATCTCAGTATCCTATCTTTCTGAAAATTCCATCTCTGGTCCGATCCCGTTGTCTTTGGGAAAAATTGTTTGATGAGTGTTAAAACTCTTGGTTTTGATGCCAAAATACCACTGCACTATTTTAACTTCTAACATCTTAACCCTACCTTATCAAATTAGTTGAAACTTATAGAAGAAGTAATTTAGAATTCAAGTGCTTGAATATTCAAGCAACCCATTAACTTAATTTTCTCATTTCTTGGTCTTTAAACAACTAATTAGTGAACTTAATATTTGGCGTAAATGGTGGACTGTATATACTTTTGCTTTCTTGCTGAAATAAATTTGTTTTCTGTCAAAACTTTGCCATGAAATAATAAAGTATCCAACACTTTTCTTTTCTTTTATAACTATTTATTATTCTAATCCCAATTAGCTTCACGCAGAAATCCACAACAGGCAAAGTACTTCCTAAATAGCTCCATTTCTTTTAAATTTTTTTTTAGTCTGTGAAATAAAAATAAAATTAGCCTTAATTTTTCCATTAAAAGAATCTATCAATTCCTAATAGTGCAAGACCATAAAAACAATCACAATCTATAAAAACAATTAAATTGTACTGACACTTTTATTTTCATAACCACTTGGTATTTTAATCCACTATCCTGACTAATTCAAATTTTTACTTGACAGACTCATAATAAAGGATAAAATATTTCTTAAATATTTAAAGATGCTCTATTTCTAGGATTCGAAAACTTTTGATTTTTTTAAGTCTTTGAAATTAAAGCAAAATTAGCTTCAATTCTTCCATTAAGAGAATCTATCAATTGCTAATAAAGCGAGAAGACCATAAAAACAATCACAATCTATAAAAACAATTAAATTGTACCAAAACTTTCTTTTTTTTTTTTTTTTATGAGTCTGTCAAACCTCATCAATTCCGTGAATTTGGGACATCTAGGAAAAATAATTCCATCCGATCAGGCAATTAATCTTAGTCCGATGGCAAATAATCTAACCCCTAGATAGGGTACTGTTAGATTGTAACTTAATTGATTTGATGGTCTTCTTGTTTTTATTAGAAAGACTTAAGAGCAGTCTTGATCTTGCTTTATTATTATGCCATTCTAAATAGTTTTTTTTTTCTTTTTTCCTTTTTTTCTTGAAGGGTGTCGGTGATTGATAGATAAATTTGTTTTTGTTGCCAAGACTTAAAAATAAATTGAATAAAAGTCTTTTTTTTTTTTTTTCATTCATGCATAAAGCATATGCTGGTTGAAAGGCCGTCTCCAATCCGTAGCAAAAATAATTGCATCTCATAATCAAGGAAATTAATTTTAGTTTTAAAAAATTGCAATGAACTAAATAATCTTAGAAAGCGTGCTATACAGACAGTGCAAATCAAATTAAATAATAAAAATATAAAAATTTTCGGAAATCATAAAAGTAAATACAGAAATTACTGGGAGTTGATGAATTTATCAATCGAAAATATTTATTAATTAAAATAGTAAAACATGAAATTCAATATGCAAATGAATTGTATATATTTTTGCTTTCTTGCTGAAATAAATTGGGGGTTAATTATACTTATGATACACTAAATTTGTGTCGGCAATGATGATAGCGGTAGTGGTGGCTGCGGCTGTGTGGTGGTAGGGACGGTGGTGGTGAGAGTGGTAGCAGCGATGGTGATGGCAGCAGTGGTGGTGATGTCGGCGACAATGGCAAGATGTGGTGGCAGTGGTGGTGAGTGATATTTAATACTAATATGATGTTTACCACAGTACATAAATTCAAGAGCTTGTGGTGTATTATTTTACACAGTACATGTGGAATAATGAGACTTACAGTGTATCTTATTATCTTCACATAATTTTGCAGAAAACCTTCTAAATATCGTACTTGTATCAGCCGGTACTATATTATACTATTTCATATGTAATCCAATGTAACAAACGTGGTTATAATGTCATAAAAGAAATTTTCTGAGCGAAAAAATATCTTAATATAGACTTTATTAATCAAAAATTACTATGGCCAGATTTTGATAGTTGACTTGCTAGAACGGTAAATTGAATCGCCACTTAAGATTCTAACCAATCAGAAAATTTCACGTGCCATGCAATGTCATCATCAAGTCAATGCTAGTGCCACATCAGATACCGACATGCATGACATTGGGGAAAAAAAATTGCTAATTAACATGGGCAAAAAAAAAAATGCCATGTTAGCTTGGGAAGAATAGGCTAGAGTTAGCTTTCTCTATAAGGGTAAGAAATAAAGTAGCTGATCATTGAATTGAAAGATTCAAGTACTTACGGCAACATAGGAATGGAGCAATTTCCGATCATGACTTCTACAACAAAAGGAGAGATTTCGAGTGGCAAGATTAGAGGCACTGCTAACATTGGTTGAATTGAAAGATTCAAGTACTTACGGCAACATAGGAATGGAGCAATTTCCGATCATGACTTCTACAACAAAAGGAGAGATTTCGAGTGGCAAGATTAGAGGCACTGCTAACATTGGTTGAATTGAAAGATTCAAGTACTTACGGCAACATAGGAATGGAGCAATTTCCGATCATGACTTCTACAACAAAAGGAGAGATTTCGAGTGGCAAGATTAGAGGCACTGCTAACATTGGTTAGGCGTAGGGTTGTTCATGGATTGGGCTGGGTTAAAAATCAAATAAACTCAACACGGATAAAATGGATGGCTTGGTTGTTAAAAACCAATACAAACCAGATTTGTGTTTCCCAAAACTTTTTTTCTATTTTTCATCATCTTTATAATTAATTTTTGAAGAAAATATAAATAAATATAATATTAAATAATTTAATTTATTTATAAATTATAATTATAAATTAATTATAAATTTAATTAATTAAATTATAAATATTTTAGCGATGGAAAGTTCCATCGCTAATTTGCTGGAAAACACAAACTTGATGTGTTAGCTTAATTATTTTTTGCAACGGAATAGTAGCGGAAATTGCCCTTGCTAAGTCCACGTGGGCGTCCACATCAGCTGCTTCCATTTAAACTAACAGAAATAATGACGGAGTTTCAACATTGAAAAGTTTTTGAAAATTTTGTATTTAAATTATAACAAAATAAAATTTAGTACAAACATTGAAAAGTACCATATAGTTGGAGCTTTTTTTGTAATTAACCATATATATATACACACATACACACCCCTCAGTTACCTACCTTACAGAAATCCCTAATTTCCAGCTGCCTCCTCTTCCTTGGTCTTCACCTTCTTTGGTTTCGGTTCTCATATTTTTCAAACTTTGGTTCTCGGTTCTTTCGGTTTGGTCTAAAACTAAACCGAACAGATTATTTGCACACTTCTACTGGGAATTCCATCTTCAGTTAGAGCAAGAAGCTCTACTGCTCTTTCTGATAGCTTTGCCTACAACCAAAATGCAGATGCAAAGACACCAATTAAACAAATGCATTTAAAAAAAAAAAAGAAAAAGAAATAATCAAACCCACAATCATAACAAAAAGGGCGATTGATGCCAAACTAATTTTCTAAGGGAGGGTAAGGAGGGCTAGCTGAAAGGAAGAGAGTGTTTAGGCAGAATGTTTGGACTTCGCTTCTAAAGAGAAAACAATAATTTTCCAATTCACTTACTGTTTTTCACTTAAAAATAGCCGTTATTCAATACTCCTTTCAATTCATCTTTCCATTCTCCAATTTTTCTTTTTATTATAATTTTTTGACATTTAAAATTTATTTATTCAATTAATTTAAATATAAAATATATTATATAATTTGTAAATATAAACTATATTTTAATATTATAAGGTAAAGTAAATATGAAATACAAGAAAAAATATAAATGTTATTTTTTAATTGAATAATAATTTATTTTATAAACATATTGAAATAACGTGTGTTCAAAAGTAAAAATCCGATTCCAAGCCAAATTTGACATAAATAGTAAAATCAATATCCAATTCATTTAAAGACTATCCAGATCCATCCTTATTTTCCTTTTGTGGTTTCAACTTGATTAATATATCGACAGAAATATATGTGTGCTGAGCAACTCATGGAGTAGTTTAAAGGAGTTTAACATTGAAGAAGTAAAATAGGCACTCAATATATATATATATATATATATATATATATATATATATATATATATATATATATATATATATATATATATATATATATATATATATATATATATATATATTTCTTGAAGGGTGTCCTCCTTTGTACCATTACACTTGTATTGCTTTCTATAAATACTTATGGCGTTGATTAAAATGCCCAAATGATATATATATTACTTACAATAATTTAACAACTATTGTGCCTCTCAATAATTATTTTTTTATAAAATTCTTTTGTTACAAATAAAATAGTAGAGCGATTTACAAAGTTTGAAATATTAAATTTCAATACAAGTTGAATCCATGTCCTATCATGTGTGTATATATATTATATTGGGTTAGATCAAACAAAATGACAAACCATTAATTTTAAATTTAAAATCTAATTATCGATTTAATAATGCTCAACCCCCAATTATTCTGTTCTATAAATTTAAATAGGTCAAACCAAATACCGAAAAGTGATATCAAAAAAATAGTCAGAAGGAGATATTATTTTATTGATTAATAATAATAATAATAATAATAATAATAATAATAATAATAATAATAATAATAATAATAATAATAATAGTAGTTAGTAGGGATGAGCATGGACCGGTTAACCGGTCCATTAGCAAAAAAATTAACCAGTCCATATACATCGGTTTTTTTAAAAGACTAACCATTAACCAGTCCATTGTAATCGGTTAACCAATCCATCGGTTTCGGTTTTTCGGACTGGTTAACCAATTTTTTTCGGTTAACCACTACAATTATAAAATACAATTAAAAATTTAAATTATCAAAATACTTAAAAATAAAAATTGAATAACATACTTAATTCAACATATTGTTCAAACTACACACATAAAGTTAAAATATTCAAATTACTTTAATATTGAAATTACAAACTAAACACATAATGTTCAAATAAATTCAACACCTAAACGTCAAATAAAAATACAAATCAAAATACTCTTCTTGATCAAATTTCCAATGTGAAAGTGTATGTGTAGTCCTTTGGTCACTACTAGCTAAACTTCCACTTGGTAAAGGTTTAAATGTCAATGTTCTTTGGCTTTTTTCTACATTTGTTGGATATTTTCTGCACCTACTCAAGTGATTACTTAAACAACTAGTTCCACTAGATGATGGACATGCAAGAGACTTCTCACAATATTTGCAAGTAGCCCTTTGGTCACTACTATTGTCACTAGCAATTTTTTTAAAATGATCCCAAACCCAAGATTTTCGCTTACCACTCTTCTTCGATTTTGGAAGTGGCGGTTTTGTTGAATTTCCTCCTTGACTTACTGTCTCTATTTGAACCGATTCAGTACATTCTTCATTTGTTCTATGTTCTTGCTGCAGTTGTCCTTGTGGAGTGGTACTGCCACTGTTTGTTGTAGAATTTTCAGCCGTACTTGATAAATTCTCCATAAATTCTAAACAAAACAAAGACATGAAGTTAATGGTTTGTATGTTTCACATAATTCAAAGAGTAAAAATGACATAATTCGATTTAAACTCTTTAAATTATTGTCTAATTAAGTATATGTATTCATCGTACACTTGAAATTAGGAGTATATGTATTCATCGTACACTTGAAATTAGGTGTTATCTCATTCATATAATACACTTTCAATGCACAACAATCATCCATGAGCAACTAAAAGTAATTTCTCCAAGTATCACATTTAGCAATAGACAAAAAGCATTTGCATCACCAAATTGCCTACACTTAGCAATGCTATTAAATTTATTTTGATGGTTTTAAAATATGAAGACCCACCTAAGAAGCAGAAATGCGAATTTCAATTGTTGGTCTAATGAAAAAAAGGTAAAAAAGAAGAAAATAAATAAAATATATTTAACATTTTTACTAATTATAATATGAAATGGAGTGCGTGAGTGGAGAGTAACTTTATATACAAGATATCAAAACTTTAGATACAAATACTTTTTTCCCAACCGGCAAAATAAAGAGATTGCTTCAAATCATGGATAGACACATAAATGAAAGTTGGAAAAGAGAGTAATTTTAATATAATCATTGAGCGAATTCATAATGGGCCATGCACTAAATAAATTGAACGACCAACCTTCACACACAATAAACAATCAAATTATTTAGTCGGACCAGCTGTAAATATTTTGATAGTAAACAAATAATTTTAAACAAAAAAATTTATTTAATTTGCTTCTTGCCCACAACAAGTTTCATAAGCTATATAGATTTCTTCCTACCAATGTTTTGGTCTAGAACAAGTAGGACCATGAAAGGTCTGCATATCTAAATGGCAAATAGAGGCTTGTTTCAAGACAAATAATGCTCACAATAATGCACTAAAGCTTAAACATTAGATATGTCAAGTATATCTCAGAGACTTGTTTAGAAAATCTACAAATAGAATCTAAAGAAAAATCTAAATGCAATATTTACTCCGCAACTATAAATCTAAAATTAAAAGCATGTGACATGCTGTCATGTAAAACGATCCCCCCAAAATAGACACTATGATAAATGCTAGTAAAATGTTCAAGAAAAGAAAAAGTAAAACACTAAAAGTGCTGATAAATATGACAAACGATTCAGTTTCAATTGTTAAATGCCAGTGCGACGTGAAATTTGAAGGACCACAGCATATGTAACCATGCTCCAATATCATTCCATCCAAGTTCCAATAGAACCATGGATATTTATGAGACCAGAAAAGAAACAGGGTGACAACAAGTAACAGATCCAAGAACCATAGAGTTTCAATTAAAAAATGAACATAAGAACAACTGAACCATGACGCACCAGTCAAAGAGAACAGAAGAGGGCGGTGGCGAGAGGCAGATGGCAGTGGCGAGAGGCTGAGAGCGGTCGCTGTGCGTTTCAGCAACGAGATTACCTTCACGGGAGAGGTGAGCGTGAAGATTGGAGGACTCCGATTCAAGTGGGAAGAACAGAGAACGATGGGGAATTTTAGTTGGAAGGGGAAAGGGTCGGCAGATAGGGTTTCCGTTTCCTTATATATATATATATATATATATATATATATATATATATATATATATATATATATATATATATATATATATATATATATTAAAAAAATAAATTGAACCGGTCGGTTAACCGAAACCGACGGTTTTTTTAAACCGTGGACCGAAATCGAACCGAAAACCGAAAATCTATATTTTTAAAAACCTTAACCATTTTTTCAGTTCAATTAACCTAAAAAATCGGTTCGTTTTCGGATCGATTTTCGGTTTTTCGGTTTTTTTGCTCATCCCTAGTAGTTAGTGGTTGCAAATGGACGAATTGGACATGTTTGAATTAGATCATAAATGGCTAAAAATATTAGCCATAAATGGGCCAATATCCAACTTGATTGGGCAAATTTGGACTGATCCACGGATTTAATATATATTAATTCATTTATAATTCATATTTTTTAATAAAAATAATTTTTAATAAATGTATAAAATTTTCATTAATAATTTAATTTTACTCAAAAAATAAAAATCTGTACAAATATTGAATGTACAAATAGTAAAAATTAGCATAGCAAAATAATAATAATATACTAATCTATTTTTCGTTTTCAACTTATGATAAGTCTACACTTCTAAAATTTAATAACTTATGCTATTTTAAGACTACTCTTCAAACCCAAATAACCAACTACGAGTCATAATTATTGCACCACTTGTTAATTTCTCATTGGCTCATTCATCCTTATTTTATTTTATTACCCAAATTATTTCAAAATTTTTTGAATATTATAATTAAGATGTTTTTAAAATTTTGAGTTAATCGCAATTCATTTCTATAGATTTCAGGGCACCAAAATAATTTTGACCGGTTCGAAAATACTAAAATTTAAAAGTATCCAAAATTTTATTTTCCACTTCTAAAAATTAATATATATTCATTATTCTAGGATGTTCCATGTGATTAGAATAATTTTCAGAAATCCATGAAATATTTTTAAGCCGGTCAAAGTTAATTTAATTTATTTTCGGTCCATTGATTTATTTTTATTTTTGGAGAAATATTTAATTTTAATTTCAGTTAAAATTATACCACTGAACTCGTTATTAATCGTACTTTCTAATGGTGACGTAAAATATTTCAAGGTCTCGGTGGGTACGAGATGATATTATTCATTTTCAGTGTCACTATTCACCATCGGAAACTATCATTCATGCCAGTAGTGGTTCCAAGACATTACAGACAGCAATGATTGAAGGGATAGATGATTTTAAATTAAAAAAAAAACTTGAAGGGAAAGGAGAAAGAATCAAGTATAACCCTTTTTTCAAGGGTCACAATATCAATTTGTAGGCATCAAATTGGGTCAAGTGATAAATGATCTCCTAGAAATTCTTTCATAGATGTATCTGATATGGGCTACAATAGTTAATGTTGAGTGATTGTCAATTATCAGATCATTTGAGCGATAGTCTCAATCAATTCAGGAATCTCAGTATCCTTGATCTTTCTGAAAATTCCATCTCTGGTCCCGTTGTCTTTGGGAAAAATTGTTTGATGAATGTTAAAACTCTTGGTTTTGATGCCAAAATACCACTGCACTATTTTAACTTCTAACATCTTAACCCTACCTTATCAAATTAGTTGAAACTTATAGAATAAATAGTTTAGAATTCAAGTGCTTGCATATTCATGCAAGCCATTAACTTAAATTTCTCATTTCTTGGTCTTTAAACAACTAATTAGTGAACTTAATATTTGGAGTAAATGGTGGACTGTATATATTTTTGCTTTCTTGCTGAAATAAATTTTTTTTCTGTCAACGCTTTACCATGAAATAATAAAGTATCCAACACTTTTCTTTTCTTTTATAACCATTTATTATTCTAATCCCAATTAGCTTCACGCAGAAATCCACAACAGGCAAAGTACTTCCTAAATAGCTCCATTTCTTTTAATTTGTTTTCTTAGTCTGTGAAATAAAAATAAAATTAGCTTCGATTATTCCATTAAAAGAATCTATCAATTCCTAGTAATGCAAGACCATATAAACAATCACAATCTATAAAAACAATTAAATTGTACTGACACTTTTTTTCATAACCACTTGGTATTTTAATCCACTATCCTGACTAATTCAAATTTATACTGGACAGACTCATAATAAATGATAAAATATTTCTTAAATATTTGAAGATGCTCTATTTCTAGGATTCGAAAACTTTTGATTTTTTTTCAAGTCTTTGAAATTAAAACAAAATTAGCGTCAATTCTTCCATTAAGAGAATCTATCAATTCCTAATAAAGCGAGATGACAATAAAAACAATCACCATGTATAAAAACAATTAAATTGTACCAATACTTTCTTTTTTTTATGAGTCTTTCAAACCTAATCAATTCCGTGACTTCGGGACATCTAGGAAAAATAATTCCATCCGATCAGGCAATTAATCTGAATCCGATGGCAATTAATCTAACCCCGGGATAGGGTACTGTTAGATTGTAACTTAATTGATTGATTTGATGGTCTTGTTGTTTTTATTAGAAAGACTTAAGAGCGATTCCACTCTCTACTTTAAAAACTAGCAGCAGAAAGCCATATGCTCAAAGTTGAAGCCCTGACTCAAGGAGAGCAGCAGTAATCCTCAAATAAAAAACAAATCAAATTGATGAGCCCTTAAGCTGCAGATTTTTATTGCAAATAACTGACCGACCCAAGAGCGGATTGCAAAAACACAACCTCTGCCAAAGAAGCAACAAGAAAATGAAGCATGAAACCACCATAATGCTTTCTAAACAGCCAAGAATGTCTGCAGTTCCACATCACCCCTGATACAGAAAAATAACTCATCTTCATCCCCAATTAGCGAGAACATCAGCGGCAGCTAAATCAAAATCAAATAAACTGGGATGGCAACTGTATTATAGTTCAAGGACCGGCAGCATGAAGAATTGAAGAACAAAACATCTTTTATGCCTCATAGACCATTAGGATATCACATCTGAAAGCTCCTTCCTTTGCCAGATAAACCAAAGAAGAGTAACAGCAGTCCCCAACCCAGACTTAGCAGCAGCAATGAGCACTCAAAGATGGCAGCAAAACACACTGACCACCTCCAAGCAAAACAGACTACACCTCAAAAACCACAGACTGGCAGGGGCGACTCGGTAGAGGCAAACGGCAGCAACAGGTCACAGCAGAACAAAAAATCTGCTCAACTTTGGCCAAGGACACAAAGGATCCATCAGGGGAAATAAGCAAAAGCACAGCAAAAACCAAAGACCAACTCCAGTCAAGAGAAGACAAGGAACTTCATTGGAAGTGACAGCTCTTGAAGAGAAAAGTAAACCCCAACCGATAGGCCATCGATGAAGATCATAAGTGCTCTATGAACTGCAAGAATGCAGCAGATAGTTTGAATGCTTTGGAGGAAGCATTACAGCCAAGCAATGAGGTCAACAGTGCGGTAAGCACCCTGCTTAACTAAATTATCAGCGAAGAAGTTGCTCTCCCTATGTCTGTGGATGAAACAAACTTTATTGAGTCTAGCTAAGAAGTTTTTAATGTCGTTGAAAGTGCTTGCAAGCTCCCATGGCCTATCACCATCAAAATTGCTCAGCCACGAAACTACCATCATAGAGTCCAATTCGAAACAAACTGCTTTGTCCTGAGTAACAAGGAAGTCAATAGAAACTTGCAAGGCCTTGTGCACTGCCAGCAACTCGGCGACGGAGGAGGTGTTAAAACAAATGTTGCAGGAGAAGAGGCATAAGACCATCCCTGAAGAGTCTCGCAGGACCCCACCAATTCCCGCAAGTCTAGGGCTCCCAAAGCTAGAGCCATCTGTGTTCCATTTCAGTGTACTTTGAGGTGGGGGTTCCCAGATTATTTTTGACCTCGATTTAGTACTTGACCAAGCCTTTTTGATATTGTCTGCTGCTAAGAGAAGGTCTTGCGCATGAAGCAAAGATAATTCTCTATGAGCTTTAATCCAGAAGGAAGATCGAGCCAGGCAAAGATGAAAGAGAGAGGCAGCAGCGATCCTCTTAGACCCGAAGAATACAATGGCATTTCTTTCTAGCCAGATGGACCAAACACAGGCCTACAAAATAGTGTTCCACACCTTTTTTGCCATAGTCCTACTCCAAGAAGCTGCCATTGTCTCATTAGACCTTTGAAACTGTTCGGAAGGCAAAATTCAGAACCCCACCAATTTATTATTTTGTACCACAAGGATGTAGAAAAGCGGCATGTGACTAGAAGGTGGTTAAGGCTCTCAGAATTCTCCTCACAGAAGGGGCAGAGATCCTCTTGGGTGGGAATTATGCCCCTGTCGGCTAGGAGGGATCTAGTGTTAACCCTGTTGAGGAGGCATAACCAGATGAACAATTCCACCTTAGGTGGAGCAAGCTTTTGCCACAGGATGAAAGCAAACCCTGATAAGCTATCCACTGTCTCCGGTGAATGCCCCAAATAATTGCAATCCGACTTCACGGTAAAGTTACCCCTCACATCATGAATCCAGACTTTCCTATCCATGCGGCCCAAGGAGAGAGAGAAGGAATTGACCGCCATCATCATCTCATCGAGCAACTTTAATTCCCACTGCATAAGGGCCCTTCTCCATTTCAACTCCCAAACCCATTGCCCACGAGACCATCTGCCACAATTTGCAATAACCTGCTGTTGAAGCATAAAGATGCTAAAAAGCCTAGGGAATTTTGCTTTTAAACATCAAGTACCCAGCGATCATGCCAGAAGAGACAGGAACACCCATCCCCCACGTCTACTGCCAAGCTACTAGCAAGAAGGGAAGAAGATCTGACTGAGTCAATATCTTTCCAAATAAATGATGAATTCTGTCTAGAAATTGAATCTGGAATCAAACACCTATCGATCTTGTACTTCTTGAACACAATCTCTTGCCAAAGTGCTTTACTTGATGGGTCCAGTTTCCAGAACCATTTAAACGGTAGACTCTGATTTTTGTGAGACAAAGAGCCAATCCCTAATCCACGTAACCTCTTAGCCCGCTCTAGGAGACTCCATCTTACATTACAAAGAGGTTTTTTCCCATCCTTCCTGCTCCAGAAGAAGTTTCCTCATGATGGAACAAAGAGAGTTTCTCACACCAATCGGCAACTTGAAAATCGACATATAAAAAATGGGTAGACTCATCATAGTGGCCTTTATTAGAGTAAGTCTGCCAGCCATTGATAATAATTTTCCTTTCCAGCCTGCTAGTCTTCTTTGGAATTTTTAGATGGCTGGGTCCCAAGTGGCCAGTCTCTTCGGGTTAGCGCCAAGGGGAAGTCCCAAGTAAGTGCAGGGGAGCTGTTGTATCTTACATTTTACTGCAATCGCACAATCCTGTAACCAATGAGACTCGACGTTTACCCCAACCAAATAACTCTTGTAAAAGTTTACTGCCAATCAGGAGACAATTTCGAAGACTTTTAACACCCTTTTGAGATTCAAAATGCTATCAACATATGGTTGAAGGAAGATTAAGGTGTCATCCACATATTGAATATGGGTCAGAGACATCTCTATCGAGTCCAGTAACGGGGTGACCCCATCGAACAACTGTAATTCAACTGCTTTTTTGAGCAAAACAGATAACCCTTCTGCTGCTATTAGGAACAAGAACGGAGAGGCGGATCACCTTACCTCAACCCTCGAGAAGGGCAAAATTCAGAAGTCGGGGAACCATTAACCAAGATAGAAACATAAGCTTTACTGAGACAATTTTTTATCCAGAATCTCCATTTATCCCTAAAGTGCATTTGTTCCACATTATCCAAATAATTCCAGTTCAGGGAGTCAAAAGCTTTGTGAAAGTCAGCCTTGAATAGAATGCCCTTGTGCTTTGCAGCCTTTAGGGAGTGAATGACTTCATTAACTACTAGGACTCCATCGAGAATTTGTCTCCCTTTGATGAAAGCACATTGTTCTTCAGATATAACTTCACCGATCACCATTTTCAATCTGTTTGCTAATAACTTTGCCACTATTTTGTACAAGCACCCGATAAGACTAATAGGCCAGAAGTCCTTAAGGTGGGAAGCACCATCGATTTTGGGGATTAGCGCAATGAATGAGGAGCACGCCTCTCTCGGCAACTGTCCATCCAAAAAGAATTTTTTTACCAGGCAAGTGACCTCATCTTCTATTATGTTCCAAGCTCCTTTTATGAAGTCAAAGTTGAAACCATCTGGCCCCGGTACCTTATTGCTGTCACAACTCTATACTGTAGCTTTAATCTCCTCGAAAGTAACCGGAGCCTCTAAGGAGAGGGCCGAGGAAGAAGCAAGTTTCTTGAAGGAATTAGTTGGGAAGGAGGGCCTATTGAAGCTGTATTCATTGAAAAGGGATTTATAGAAGTCAAAGATTTCCTTCCGGATATGTTCAGGGTCAATCAATATACCCTTTGAGGATTCCAACCTAGTGATGCGATTTTTATTACCCCTTACTAAAGCTGTTAGGTGAAAGAGCCTTGTGTTTTTATCCCCCTCTTGTAACCATTGGATCCTTGATTTCTGCTTCCATATCAATTCCTTTGCCTTCAATTTCCCCCATAATTCTTAAATTAACGAGTTTCTTTTAATCAGTGTGAATTGTATGATAACATCATGCATCTCTTCATCCTCCAAGCAATTATCAATTCTATCAATTTCTTTCACAAGATTGTCTATGATTTTGTCCAGAATGCCAAAACTATGTGAATTCCATTCTCCAATGAAATTTTTTAGCAGCTTCAACTTTAGGTAAACATTATCTATGTGAGCAGAACTTAAGTTACTCCACCAGAGTCAGACATTTTTTAGAAAATCTGCATCTAACAGCCAAACATCCAGAAATCTGAATGGTCTTAGGCCCCAATTGACGTTGGAGAAATTCAAGATAAGAGCGTTAAGATCAGAGACATTCCTAGGGAGAGCAAATTGAGATAAGTTACAGAATTTCAGTTGCCATTTTTGATTGACAAGAAAGCGATCAATTCTTCTACAGCTAATGGCATTCCCCCAAGTAAATTTTCTCCCAGAAAGAGACAAGTTAATTAGAGCAGTTCTTAGCACAAAGCCTTAGAACTTCTTATCTTTAGAGCTCAAGTTCCCATTCTGTTTATCATTAGCATAAAGAACAACATTAAAATCTCCGCATATAAGAGTTGGGTAATCTTCGTTTATCATAAGTTCTAATTGACTCCAAAGCTCCTCTTGCTCTGACTCATTATAGGGAGCATAAACGGCAATTATCAAGCACTTCATATCACTGGCCATTAAATTACCTTTCAAAGCAACCCAACCCTGTCTAGAGTTCAACAGGGAAATTTGAAAGAACCCGGAGTACCAAGAGACTAAAATCCTGCCACTGTTACCCACTGCATCCCTAGACACCCATTCAAAATTTTTATACCCCCAAATCCTTCTAATTTGGTTATGTATAATACCCTACATCTTTGTTTCTAATAGAATTACCATATCAATGTTCTCTTTTTTGATAAAAGATTCCAACAGTTTCTTTTTCACACCGATTTTAGCCCACAGATGTTCCAAGAAAGAAATAACATTATAGGATAGAGCAAAATACCTGTGTACAATTCGCAGGGGCAGTCAAGGTCACTTTTTGCTTTTCTTATGATCCCACAGATCTCGATCTTGTACCTCTGCCCTGATGAGGGCGTCCAGCAACTCTGCTTTGGTGTTGGGGAGGACCATCTCAAGTATATCTGCCACCTCCAAGATTTTTTTCGCCTCCCTACGTGGGGATAATGGCTCGCTAGCTCCATTTCGGGTAATTCTACTATTGACATTCGTGAAGCACCCATCAGAGAGAGAGTCTCCTGTAACATCGGCCGATGCCATGGAGCTTGACTCCATCCTCACTACAGCCATTCCCGACTTCTTTTGAGCCATTGCTACCGTCAAGTTCCTCCTGGATCTTCTGCATTTTTTCTCTTTCCTCAGTTTGGTTGGTACAAGAGGATACAGGGAAGAGACTTTTCTGGCTTTGTTTTTCCTCTTGCAAGGTTGCGATGGAGGAGCCCCGACGGAGAAGGTTTGAGGTCCATCTCTACATGGGTCCGGGCTCTGAGAATCAGGAGTACCAATGGGCCGTCCAACATAAGGAATTAGTTTTAGCCCATTAAGAGAGTTGTTACCAAGGTCCATGGATCTAGCAATTTGAGGAGGGTTGGGCCCAGAAGGCATGTTCGAGCAGGAAGAATAATCAGGTAAGAGTGGGCCACAGCTCTGTTCCAAAAGAAAGGGACCAGTCGAAATCCTTCTCTGACTAGAAGAGCAAGTCGATCTGCAGGTATCTGACACCGTCCTTGGGGAACCCTCCGAGCGGGACATGGAATTAAATGAGAATAGAGACCTTTTCGCACCTAAGGGAGACAGCTTCTGAGACTGACCCGTCGGAGAATGTCCGGAGGGGTTGCTGGAGAATAGTTTTGGACGAAAGCTAGAAGGATCCTCTGTAACTCTGAATGGGTACGTGATTCCGTCAATTCTGGTTGTGAGAATGTCATTGATCACAACTGGTGCAGATGTTGATATAAGGAAGCTGGCCACATCCAAACAACATTTTTGGCTGGTATTTTCATCAAGAGTGATGAAGGTGCCATACAGGGAAGCTACTATAGAGAAGAAGCTAGGATTCCAAGCATTCAAAGGAAACCCATTGCACCTAACCCATGTATATCATTTTTTACAAATATCCTTAGGCTCCCATACTTTAACCATCTCGAACCATTCAGATAGCCAACTAGTCCCAGTATCCAGCATATTTTCCATCTCTACGCAGAAGGGGAATGTAAGAAGAATGAGGTTCCCGCCCATGGGTCTGCACTTGCACAAAAGATATGCTCAATCATTGCATTCTGTATGCAGACAACATTGTGGGCAGCATGAAGCCACTTGACTAAGCTTCTGCTCAACCATTCTTGATCTTCTTTGGCCACTTCATATTGGAAGTTGGCAGAGCCAGCTCTGTGGTTTATAAATGTATCTTTTCTTGCACCATCTTCACTGCACATCCCTTCTTTAGCTACCGTGGCAAATGACCTTGTGTCTCTAAATTTATTCAAGTGAGCCACCTTAGGGTTCGTTCTCTTCACTATCCTCTCAACTTTAGTACCAACCCTGTATTGAGCCAACTTCACTAGAATCTGCTTACCTCCCAACCATGCACCATTCAATTTTTTTATAACCAGATTGATGCTCCTAGAAGTACTGAGACTAACGAAGCTGAGCTTGGTGCCATTAGAACTCAGTTTTTTTGGAATGAAGACTTGCTGAATGACCCCGAACCAGGAGAAGATTTTCCTTACACCAAACCCTGGCCATCCTAAAGGTAGGTTGTCCACGAACAACCTGTAAGAAATTTCCTTGCCGGAACTCATTTCGCTGGATAATTTGGCTTTTAGATAAATTTGTTTTTGTTGCCAAGACTTAAAAATAAATTGAATAAAAGTCATTATTTTGTTTCGTTCATGCATAAAGCATATGCTGGTTGAAAGGCCGTCTCCAATCCGTAGCAAAAATAATTGCATCCCATAATCAAGGCAATTAATTTTAGTTTAAAAAAATGGCAATGAATTAAATAATCTTAGAAAGCGTGCTAAGAAGACAGTGTAAATAAAATTAAATAATAAAAATATAAAAATTTTCGGAAATCATAAAAGTAAATAAAGAAATTACAGGGAGTTGATGAATTTATCGATTGAAAATATTTATTAATTAAAATAGTAAAACATGAAATTCAATATGCAAATGAATTGTACATATTTTTGCTTTCTTGCTGAAATAAATTGGGGTTAATTATACTATGATACACTGAATTTTTGCTCCAAATACTCGCGGTACAGTACAGGGCAATTTTGTAATTGTACCAAGGGATTATATATATATATATATATATTGAATTTGTAACCTAAGAGACTATTCTCTCTTGAAATAATAAAACAGCCACCGCTTCACTCCCGAGAACGTAGATATATTGCCAAACCTCATTAAATCGCTGTGTTCTCTATTTTCTTTCTTGTTTTGTTCATATTTCTGTGATTATTAGCGTTTATTCTTAACAATTTTATGTAAATTTTAGAAAGAAATAGAGAAAAATTATAGGAGAAAAAATTATATATATACAAACACCGGTTAATCGTGGACTAATAGTTAATCGGTACTTAAAAACTTAAATCATAACCATTAATCAAAGATGTAAAAATTAAAAATCGTAACTGAGTTTATTGGATCGGTTAACTGTAAAAATTGATTCGGTTTCGGATCCATTTTACGATTAATCATATTTTTGATTGTTTTTGCATATCCCTACAATTTAAATCAATGACATAGAAATTGTTATTCTTTTGTAACGGAATTTTTTTTTTCGGACAAGAGACTGATTTGCTCTTAAAATATTTTTAAAAAGTATATATTTGCTCTTTAAGTCTGTTTTGCAGTAAATTTTTCCTTAAATATTGAAAATAGTGCACATTTGTACCTTAAATATGTTTTTGGGCTAAAACTACCCATACTATTATGTATTTATTTCAAATTTGCTGCTGAGTGCTGACACTAACGAAATTACAGGTAAGTAAATTAAAAAAAGAAAAAAACATATTAGCTGATTGAAGTGCCATTTTTAATATTTGAGAGATAAATATGCACTATTTTTTAATATTTTTGGAGAAACTTTAAATATTTTTGCAAATTTTAAAAAAATAAAAAGCTTTACTTTATTTTTAAATACTTTTAATTTTGGCATTTTTTCTATTTTTTGTAGTTTAAAAGAATTAGCTATTAATTAATTAACTTAAAAAATAATTTTTACACTTCTATATATATTATATGTAAAATTTAACTTTTAATCTATTTTATTATGTTAGAGTAGAATTTGTATTTATAAATTTTATAATAAGCTTTACTACTCATATTAAATATATTCAATTACATATATCAATAATTTAATTAGATTTTACATGTTAATTGGGTTCAGATATTATTGGATAATAGTAAATAAATTTGAAATAGATATAGATTTTATATAAATCGAGTTTAGTCGGATTTGAATATCAAGTTATTGTATGAGGTCAATGTGAACCAATCCTTACTCTGATATTGTTCGTATCTTATTGCAATAACGTTTACGATGGGTTAATAAATAAAGCAAGACCAAGACTTTCCTTAAATCTTTGCAATAAAACAAGAAGACCATCAATTCAATTAAATTGTGGTTCTTAAGTTTCATCGTGTTATCATCAAATATACATGCGTAAAAGTGAACATGTGTCATTTAATCGACATATTAACAAATTTTTTAATCAATCAATCAAGTTACCAATATCAATTTTTTAAAATTATCAACTATTAATAGATTTATCAAATTCAGTTAAAAAGTCCATCCATTTCGAATTTTATAGTTTGGTTAACTAAAATTTTTAGCATACAATTATAAAAAAAAATAACAAAATCCAATTTAATTTTAAATATTCAAAATAATTCAAAACAAATATAATATACTAATCAAAATTCATATTCCACTTTAATCATTGTCCATTTTTTATGGTTAATTATTTTAATATATTAATAGCTAATATTATGCAAATGAATTGTATATATTTTTGCTTTCTTGCTGAAATAAATTGAGGGTTAATTATATTGATGATACACCAAATTTGTGTCGGCGATGATGATGACGGTAGTGGTGATGATAGGGGCGGTGGTGGTGAGGGTGGTAGCGGCGATGGTGATGACAACGGCAACATGTGGTGGTGGTGGTGGGATGATATTTAGTACTAATATGATATTTACTGTATTACATAAATTTAAAAGTTTGTGGTATATTATTTTATACAGTTTATGCGAAACAATGAGATTTATAATATATCATATTATTTTCATATAATTTTGCAAAAAATTTTCTAAATACTATATTTATATAATTTGTATTATATTATACTATTTCATATGTAATTTAGTGTACCAGTTGTGGCTATTCATAAGAAAAAAATTTTTGAGTGAAAAAATATCTGAATAGACTTTATTAATCAAAAGTTACTATGGCTGGATTTTGATAATTGACTCGCTAGAACGGTACATTGAATCGCCACTTGAGACTCTAACCAATCAGAAAATAACACATGTCATGCAATATCACAATGAAGTCAATGCTAGTGCCACATCAGTTACTGAACTGCATGACACGGCAAAAAATGCCACGTCAGCTTGGGAAGAATAGGCTAGAGTTACCTTTCTGTATAAGGGTACGAAATAAAGTAACTGATGATTGAATTGAATTGAAACCGAACGTATGACAACTATAAACGTAAAATGTCACAAGACTCAACAAAATTCATGTAAACTCGAGTGTCGAGTGAAATGCATTGGACTTGATATATACACACACACACTAACAATAGATTAGACATAGATAGTATGTAATAATTAAAAAATATATCTGTTTAATTAAGTACTTGTGACATACTTTTTCAGTTTTATTTTGTTTTATAATATTTTAAATAATTTTTTTGAAATTTAAAATTAAATTTACATATATATCATTATTTATTATACAATTTATTAAATATTTTGTTATTTTATTACTTTTTATTTTTAATTAAAATTAAATAAAATTTTTAAGAATATAAAAAAATTTTTTTATTAATAATTATAGCTTTTATATGAAATTAAAATATTTTAATTATTTTTTAATTATCGAAAAAAATATAAATTTAGTTTTTAAAATGTGATGAAAGGAGTAATAGATATGTGGTATACAAAGGTCAATTGGGTTGGACAATAAATAATTGGGCCCGGCTTCCGATCATGACTTCGAGTGGCAAGATCAGAGGCACTGCTAACATTAGTTATTATTATATATACTATTTATGTATTTTTTTTTCAAGCTATTGTATGAGATCAATGTGAACCAATCCTTACTCTGATATTGCTTATGTCTTATTTCAATAATGTTTCAATTTTTCATCAAAAGCATCTATCAATTCCGATGGTGAACTATCACTATTTGGGGCATTCATAGGAAAAATAATTCCATCCGATCATTACGGCAATTAATCTTAGTATAAAAAAATTGGAAACTTGTCAGAAAGCAAGGTTATGCTTCAAATCGAAATCAAACCAGTAAAAACTGTAGTTGAAATATATATGGTCAACAATTATACTTTTAAATCATAAGGAAAACAATAAGAAAATAGTTCTATTACGGTTATACATTTACAAATTTAAAATTGAAACCAAATTAAAACTGAAACTGAATTATTAGTTTCAGTTCCAAACTGTGTTTATGCGTATATATATCATTTTTAAAAATAAAGGTAAAAAAAATTATAGGAATTTGATTCCTCTATGCCCAAAAGAATATGTAGGCAATTTAATTTCTAATTTTTTAGAAATTAATTAAGCTCAAGTCTTTTTTCTTTTTTAAAAAAAAATTAAAACAAGTTAGAAATTTGGATAATAATTAATATCCATGTTTTTGCTATCTTGTTTGTTTTAATGATACAATTTAATGCAATGACGTGGAAATTGTTATTCTTTTGTAACGGATTTTTTTTTTGGGGGGGGGGGGGGGACAAGAGACTGATTTGCTCTTAAAATATTAAAAAAAAAGTATATATTTGGTCTTTGAGTATGTTTTGCAGTAAATTTATCCTTAAATATTGAGAAAAAAAACATATTAGCTGATTGAAGTGCCATTTTTAATATTTGAGATATAAATATGCACTATTTTTTAATATTTTTGGAGAAACTTTAACTATTTTTGCAAATTTAAAAAAAAATAAAAAAAGCTTTACTTTATTGTTAAATACTTTTAATTTTGGTATTTATTTTCTATTTTTTATAGATTAATTAATTAACTAACAAATAATTTTTACACTTCTATATATATTATATGTAAAATTTAACTTTTAATCTATTTCATTATATTAAAGTAGAATTTGTATTTATAAATTTTATAATAAGCTTTACTACTCATATTAAATATATTCAATTACATAAATCAATAATTTATTTAGATTTTACATGTTAACTGGGTTCAGATATTATTCGATAATAGTAAATAAATTTGAAATATTTATAGATTTTGTATAAATCGAGTTTAGTCGGATTTGAATATCAAGTGATTGTATGAGGTCAATGTGAACCAGTCCTTACTCTGATATTGTTCATATCTTATTGCAGTAACGTTTACGATGGGATAATAAATAAAGCAAGACCAAGACTTTCCTTAAATCTTTGCAATAAAACAAGAAGACCATCAATTCAATTAAATTGCGGTTCTTAAGTTTCTCGTGTTATCATCAAATATACATGCGTAAGAGTGAACATGTGTCATTTAATCGACATATTAGCAAATCTTTTAATCAATCTATTAAGTTATCAATATCAATTTTTTGAAATTATCAGCTATTAATAGATTTATCAAATTCAGTTAAAAAGTCCATCAATTTCGAATTTTATAATTTGGTTAACAAAAATTTTTAGCATACGATTATAAAAAAAAAAATTAGCAAAATCCAATTTAATTTTAAATATTCAAAATAATTTGGGGAAAATCGTTTCTGAAATAGAGGCAAAAATCCATGAAAGGATTTGAAAATCCTGTTGTTCCCAAGCACTAAAGGTCATTTGAGTTCGCCAAAGAAGGAAGTTTTGAGTGGTTAATTAAGCTCAAGTCTTCTTCTTTCTTTTTTTTTTTAAGTTTTCTAAAACAAGTTAGAAATTTGTATAGTAATTAATATCCATGTTTTTGCTATTGTGTTAGTTTTAATGATACAATTTAATGAAATGATATGAACCACGGAATAAGGATAAAATTGCTTCTAAAATATTTAAAATGGTACATATTTATTCTTTAAGTATGTTTTAGGGTATATTTACCCTTAATTTTGAAAATGGTACACATTTGTACTTTAATTATGTTTTTGGACCAAAATATCAATGAATCCCTTTGTTTTGCTTTGGTGGCTTCTCATATGGGCAATCTTTGCTGTTGGTTGCAGCTTTACTGGGTGCATTAAAAGGGAGAGAGATGCTCTTCTCAACTTCAAATTCCATCTCATTGATCCTTCCAATCGACTTGTAGATTGGAGTGTCAATGGAGACTGTTGCAATTGGACTGGAGTTGTCTGCCACAACATCACTTCTCATGTTCTTGAGCTACGTCTTTGTACACTTTCTCATGCGGAATATGAGGAGTATTATGAGAAGTCCGCATTGGGTGGAAAGGTGAGTCCTTCTTTGGCTGAGTTGAAACATTTGAGATATTTGGACCTTAGCAATAATGATTTTGGAGGAGTTCCCATTCCTACATTCCTTGCTTCCATAGAGAGTTTAAGATATCTTAACCTCTCTGAAGCTAGATTTGGAGGAACAATTCCTCCTCAGCTTGGAAATCTGTCTAATTTACACTATCTCAATCTTCGAGGATCCCATGCCTATATGTATAATGTTGAGAATTTAGAATGAATTTCTGGTCTTTCTTTTTTAGAATTTCTTGATCTGAGTTATACAGACCTCAGTAAATCACTTGATTGGGTAAAGTTCGTGAATTCACTCCCTTTTTTGGTTGAATTGCACTTGTCACACTGTCAACTTCCACGTTTCAATCCTCCCCTCAAGCTCAATTTTTCTTCTCTTTCCATCCTTGATCTCTCATTTAATTATTTTGGAGGTCCAATTCCGAATGTTCTTCAAAATATGACTTCTATCCTTAGGGAACTTGATTTGTCATACAAAATTTTCAATTCCTCCATACCCATTTGGTTATACAGTCTCATCTATTTACAAAATCTCAACCTTGGATCCAATAACTTGCAGGGTCAAATTTCAGGTTTCATTGGAAACTTGACTTCTCTCATTAGTCTTGACTTGTCATCCAATAATGGACTTGAATTTGAACAAGGAATTCCAAAGTCATTTCAAAAGTTTTGTAACTTGAGGTCACTTAATTTGTTGTATGTCAAATTGGACCAAGAGATAAATGATGTCCTAGAAATTCTATCATCAAAATGTATCTCATATGGGCTACAATCATTAGAATTGATTGGTTGTCAATTATCAGGTCATTTGAGCGATCATCTCAGCCAATTCAAGAATCTTAGTAGCCTTCATCTTTCTAACAATTCCATTTTTGGTCCAATCCCATTGTCTTTAGGAGAAATGAGTTCCTTGAAATCATTGGGGCTTCAAATGAACCAACTGAATGAAACTCTTCCAGTATCTCTTGGACGACTTCCAAAATTGGAGATATTAGATATCTCAGATAATTCAATCTCTGGTCCAATCCCATTGTCGTTGGGAGAAATTACTTCATTGAAATCATTGTGGCTTGGCCGTAACAAATTGAATGGAAATCTTCCTATATCTCTTGGACTACTTACAAAATTGGAAGTATTAGATATCTCAGATAATTCCATCTCTGGTTCAATTCCATTGTCTTTGGGAGAAATGACTTCCTTGAAATCATTGTGGCTTGACCGTAACAAATTGAATGGAACTCTTCCTGCATCTCTTGGACAACTTACAAAATTGGAGGTATTAGATATCTCAGATAATTTCATCTCTGGTCCAATCCCATTGTCTTTGCTAGAAATGACTTCTGTAAAATCGTTGTGGTTTGATCGTAACAAACTGAATGGAACTCTTCCTGTATCTCTTGGGCGACTTACAAACTTAGAGGTATTAGATATCTCAGATAATTTATTGGAGGGTGAGATTTCTGAAATTCATTTTACAAATCTCACAACGTTCTGTCAGTTTTATGCATCTCGAATGGGAAAAAATGTTGCATTGAGAGTTGGCCCCAATTGGATTCCTCCTTTTCAACTTGAAGTCTTACAATTAGGATCTTGGCATATTGGATCTCAATTTCCATTGTGGCTTCGTTCACTACAACAATTAACTTCTCTGGATATATCTGACTCAGGAATCTCAAGTCCAGTCCCTATTTGGTTTTGGGATAATTTGTCTTCTCAATATCATTTTTTAAACTTTTCTCATAACCAAATGTATGGATCCATTACAAACATCCCTTCTTTCGATACTATCTCCCTCATAGATTTCCGTTACAATAATTTTAGTGGTCCAGTCCCTTTTTTCTCTCCAAATCTGACTGCATTAGATCTCTCTAATAATTCATTTTCGGGGTCTATATCCAACTTTGTATGTTATAACAAGCATGAGGTGAAGGATATGCAACTTCTTAATCTTGGAGGAAATCTTTTATCTAATGAGATACCGGATTGTTGGATGAGTTGGAAATATTTGGCATCTATGAAATTGAGCAACAATAAATTTAGAGGATCTATTCCTAACTCCATTGGAACTCTTAGCTTTCTTGAGTCACTTTCCCTTCGTGATAACAATCTCTCAGGTGTCATCCCACTATCACTTGCAAATTGTACAAATCTAATCACACTTGATATTAGTGCTAACGAATTTGGTGGAAATATTCCGACATGGATTGGAGATAGATTTTCAAGTTTGATGATTCTCAAATTACGTGAAAATAAATTTGATGGTCGCATCCCTGATGAGTTGTGTCATGTAGCTTCGTTGCACATCTTGGACCTTGCTGAAAATACATTCTCTGGTACAATACCTCGTTGCTTTTATAACTTCACTGCGATGGCAACAAACAATGACTCTATGGGCATCTTTTATCTTTATATTAATGGTTCACTTTTTATGGAGATCACTTCAGTGGTGACAAAGGGGAAACTTTTGGAGTACAGCACCATTCTTAGATTTGTGAAAAGCATAGATCTTTCTCATAACAATTTATCCGGGGAGATTCCAGAAGAAATAACAAGACTCGCAGGATTGCAATCACTGAATCTTTCACAAAATGCTTTGGGTGGAAGAATTACAAAGAATATAGGAGCCATGCGATCATTGGAATCTTTTGATTTATCCAAAAATCAAATTTTCGGTGAAATTCCATCGAGCATCTCAAGCTTAACATTTTTGAATTATTTGAACCTATCCAACAACAAATTGTGGGGAAAGATTCCTACAAGCACTCAGTTGCAAAGTTTCAATTCATCTAGTTTCTTTGGCAACAACCTTTGTGGGCCTCCATTGACCAATAATTGCCGTATAGACGATCCATCTGATTCCAACATCAAGAAAGGTAGAAAAGAGTATTATGTCAATGAAATTCAAGTAGTGGATTGGTTTCACTTCTACGTGAGCATTGCCCCAGGATTTGTAGTTGGATTTTGGGGTGTGATAGGTCCTCTTGTTCTTAACAGACGCTGGAGGCATTTATACTTCAACTTTTTAGGTCGTATGTGGAATAAGTTTTTTATTTGGTATCATGTATATGTTGTCAAAATTTTCAAAGGTGATAGTTTTTAGAGTGTGTAATGTGTCTTCTTTTTTGTTATTTATAATTTAGCAATAATCTTGTGAGTCTTATATATTTTTCTGACATTAAGCTGTTTTATAATTCTTTGTTTAAAAGAGTTCAAGTACTTTATGATTGTAATAGTTGTTATATAAAAAAGGGAAAAATCATGTGTTATATAGTTGTTATATAGTTCAATTTATCTATGATTGTAATAGTTGTAATATATAATCATGTGTTATATATAGTTGATATATAGTTCAAGTTCTCTATGATTGTAATAATTATAATATGTTTGTAATAGTTGTAGTATATAATCATGTGTTATATAGTTGTTCTATTTCCAAAGCTAATTATTTTATTTTTTTCAATTGATTCACTAAAATACTTATGGTTAATTTAGGTTCCTACGTTGGCATTTTAAAATCCAATCTTAGGATTCATGCTTTAGTATCTTGAAATAGCATAATGGGTGGCTATCTTAGATGATTATTTCTTTACTAAATAGGAAAATGAACATACTTTATAATGATAACAAAGGTAATTTAATTAAACATAAAATTCTATGATATTCAGAGTTCTAAAGCTATACAAATTTTACCCTATAAATAGCTAAGTTAGGTATTTACTCAATAATACTTTTTTTCCTATTTATATGGGATGCTCTCTATTTTCTATATATGATTTTCCCTATTTGAAAAAACTTACTTGACCGTTGGAGTATCTTAAAACCTCCACAGGTCGTTTTTCCTTTTCTATAGGTAATAAGCTTGGATCGAGATTTTTTCGAAAATGTTATCATTGATGTGGTGAGTGTAGAACACATAATCCATTTTTATTGTAACCCTGCATCAATTATATCAAAAAAAATTGAGAAAATTACCTCAAATGCCAGGTTTTTATCATTTTTTTTCAAAAAATACAACCCTCCTTTATAAGTTTTCATAAATCTTACTTTTTAAATTTTCATTTTCAAAAATACAACTTTTTTTCACTTCCTCTTTCCTTATCGCTCTACTATTGATGCCTTTGCAGTCTTCACCATAGGGAAAAGCCATGGGTGGCGGTTATTAGGCAAGCTTGGATCCATTAATCTTCTGGATCCCGCTTGAGGGGGAGTATTGGAAGATATTGTACAGCTGTATTTCCTTAAACTATTGTATTATATTTTCCTCTTTATAAGCTAGTTTCCCGGTGTTTAATTACTTCCAAAAACAGAGTTTTGGTTCTTGTATATATGTCTCTAAGCAATACCAGAAATATATGACAAAAATATAGGAATGTTTTTTCCTTTATTCTCTGCATTCTTTATTTCTTCACGTTTAGCCGAAAAATCTCTTCTTCTCTCAACTTTTTGATCTTCCCATTCATTCCATATAGGCCATTCTTTCCATTCCACGGATGAAAAATCTATAAAAATTTGTAGTCCTGTTCAACTAATTGTTCTCATAAATCCTATGTAAATTCCTCAATTTTGAAATGTATTGAAGCCTTGGATAGCTAAACAAAGTGGAATACGCCAGCGTCATTGAGACCTAAGCAGTGTTTAGAGAGAATTAAAGAGGACTGGAAGCCATCTGAATGATTAACAGAAAATAGTAATTTCAAATGAACATTAAGTGTTATTACTGATGGATAAATTTCTTCTTCATTTTCTTCTACTCCATTGTAGCTTTTAAAATTGATGAATGAAATCTGAATTTTCATGATAAAAGGCCTGAGCAATGATCAGCATTTGTTGGTTCCCATGTGCAAGGAATAGCCTTGATGTTCATATCGTGGAAGTTGTATACTTTTTGTTGCTTACGTTTGTGAGAGAGTTAGCATAATTAATTATTGCTTAAGCTGAATGAACCTCTCCCACGTTCTACACAGAAAATTACTTCTTATTTTCGTAGCTTTGTACTTCTTTTCAGTAGCACTTAAACAAGTTTTATCCTGGTCTTACCGATTTTGATTATTCTGGTGGTCCAAACCCGTTGATTCTTGGTGTCGACCCCTGTCTAATTAAGCCCCTACTCTCTGAGCAGTCAAGCTTGCCCAAGTCAGACACGTTTATTTGTTTCATAATTTGATGATTGTTAGAACTCTTGGTTTTGATGCCAAATTAGTTGAATCTTATAGAAGAACCAATTTCTTATATTCAAGCAAGCCATCATCTTAAATTTCTTTTTTCTTGGTCTTTAAACTACTCATTAATGAACATAGCCATTTAGTATTCTAATCCCACTAGCTCGACTAATTCAGATTCGCATCGTACAGGGATGCATTTTTTACTTTTTAAGAGTCAAATATGCTAGTGGCAACATTTAAAATATGATTTAACGGTAAAAAGGTGAGAAGCAGAAAATAAGTTAGCTAAGGCCTAATTCTAGTATAAGCTAACCTACACCGCTTCTCTCATGGATCAATATTCTTTTGAAAGTTATGCATGCTTCCAGAATGACTGCATTAAGTTCAAAAATCCATTGTTTTTCCACTCAGTCAAACAATACTTAAGCCAAGTTTACATAGGCAAAACCACAAAATGATAGCAATTTATGTACTCTATCGGTAATTGAAAGAATTGTAAAATGCATTCGATATTTTCCGTAATATTAGCTGTTTCACTATAATAAATACATTAATGCTTCCTTTTATTTTATTCAACTTTATTCACAAGTGATGTTTCTTCCATCAATGTGACTGTAGTAAGTTGAAGCTCCTGCTATTTTCTTGTGAATCATTCTGAAAGAGTTGTCTTCAGTTTATCTCATCATACATGAAGTATATGCCGATTGGAGAACTGTCTCCAATTATGTCCCAGGAAAAACAAATACATCTCAGAAAGAGAACAACATGATATAGAAATGGTTAATTACAAGGATTAATTACAAAATCAGGTCTAATAGGATAATTTTCAATTTTAAACTCAATAAAAAGACCTTTCAATTTTATTCCCAAACTTCAATTGTCTTTTCAATTTAGATACTCTGTTTTTTCAGTTAAAACTAATGGTTAAGAAAAATTATTGTTTTTCAGTTTTTTTTCTAGTAATTAATATTATTAAACATTGATAATAATTTTTTATTGTTGCAATTAAATGAATGTTTATAACAATTACGTACCTAAAATGAATTAAATTAAAATTAATTAAAAATATGACTATATAAGCTTTTTTTATTTTAAGCATATTTCAATAGAATAAAATAAAATAAGTTTTATTTTTGAAAATAACTTATGCAACACAATAAATTAAATTGTAGACAAAAATACCAATTATTTTAAAAAATATTAAATGATTTAGATGCATAATAAAATACAAAATACTTTGTGCATAATAGGGAGAATGAATTAGTGAAAGAACTAATAATAATTTTATAGAAAATCCTCAGTTTAAATTAAAAATTAATAAAATGTCAAAATAATTTATTTATTCAAATATTATTAAATTAAAAAAAACACTTATATGGTTCCACAATATCAATTCCGTCATCGGATGTATCTCATATGGACAAAACTCATAGCAATAGCATATACTAAGCAAACTATAAATAAGGATTACCTGAAAATATCATCCAAAACAAAATACTCAACTTGCTCTAAAATGGAAATCTCCAGCCTTTTTATTTGCTTGTTTTTCATTCTTCAACCAATTTTCCTCTTCCAAACCTTAACCAAAGCAGCTCCGGACAACTCCAACCTGTTTCGAGAATACATAGGAGCTAAATTCCTAAATGTTACATTCAACGATGTTCCTATATTGTAATTTTCTTTGGAGTTTATTCCACTGCGTCATATTGTGACTCTTAATAATTATTTTTTTTATAAAATTCTGTTGTTACAAATAAAATAGTAGAGCGATTTACAAAGTTTGAAATATTAAATTTGAATACAAGTTGAATCCATGTCCTCCCATGTGTGTATATATATTATATTAGGTTAGATTAAAAAAAATGACAAACCATTAATTCAAAAGTTAAAATCTAATTATGGATCTAATAATGCTCAACCCCCAATTAATCCGTTCTATAAATTTAAATAAGTCGAACCAAATACCCAAAAGTGATATAAAAAAGTCAGAAGGGGATATTATTTTATTGATTAATAATAATAATAATAATAATAATAATAATAATAATAATAATAATAATAATAATAATAATAATAATTGGTGGTGGCAAATGGACAGATTGGACATGTTTGAATTAGACTATAAATGGACAGATCATAAATGGACTAAAAAATATGGGCCAATGTCCAACTGGATTGGATGGATTTGGACCGATCCACGGATTTAATGCATGTTGATTCATTTATAATTCATATTTTTTAATGAAAATAATTTTTAATGAATGTATAAAATTTTCATTAATATTTTAATTTTACTCCAAAAATAGAACTCTGTACAAAAATTGAATGTACAAATAGTAAAAATTAGTATAACAAAATAACAGTAATATGCTAATCTATTTTTTGTTTTCAATTGATCATAAGTCCATACTTCGATTTGGTTTTAAAAATTTAATAACTTTTCTCATGCTATTTTAAGATTCCTTCAAATCCAAATAACCAACTACGAGTGATAATTATTGCGCCACTGATCAATTTCTCATTGGTTCATCCATCCTTATTTTATTTTTTCACTAAAATTATTTCAAAAATTTCTAAATATTATAATTAAGATGTTTTTAAAATTTCGAGTTAATCAGAATTCGTTTCTATAGGTTTTAGGGCATCAAAATAATTTTGATCGATCTGAAAATACTAAAATTTATTAGCGTCCAAAATTTTATTTTTCACTTCTGAAAATTAATATTCACTATTATAAGATGTTCCATGTGATCGAAATAATTTTTAGAAATTCGTGGAATATTTTTAAGTCGATTAAAATTAGTTTGATCCATTTTCGGTCCCGTAATTTATTTTTATTTTTGACTTTTATAGGATTATTTGATCTCAATTTTAGTTCAAACTATACCACAAAACTCTTTATGAATTGTATGTTCTGATGGTAACATAAAATTTTTCAAGATCTCGGTGGATCCGAGATGGTATTATTCACCCTCGGTATTACAATTTACCATCAGAAAGTACCATTCATGCCGGTAATGGTTCTAGGATATTATAGACGGCGAGGATGGAAGGGATATATGATTTTAAATTAAAAAAAAACTTGAAGGGAAAGGAGAAAGAATTAAGTATAACCCTTTTTTCAAGGGTCACAATATCAATTTGTAGGCGTCAAATTGGGTCAAGAGATAAATGATATCCTAGAAATTCTGTCATAGATGTATCTTATATGGGCTACAATCGTTAATGTTGAGTGATTGTCAAATATCAGGCCATTTGAGCGATAGTCTCAATCAAATCAGGAATCCCAGTATCCTTGATCTTTCTGAAAATTTCATCTCTGGTCCAATCCTGTTGTCTTTGGGAGAAATGGTTTGATGAGTGTTAAAACTCTTGGTTTTGATGCCAAAATACCACTGCACTATTTCAACTTCTAACATCTTAACCCTACCTTATAAAATTAGTTGAAACTTATAGAAGAAATAATTTAGAATTCAAGTGCTTGCATATTCAAGCAAGGGGTCAATTTCACCCATGGTCACTGAACTTAGGCCATATTACCCAAAAGTAACTGACTTATTTTTTTTAACATAAATGTCACTGAACTTAGTACCTTTTTTCATAAAAGTCATGTTCACCGGTTTCCGGCGACGATCTTGGCCGGAATGCTGACGTGGCATGCCACGTCAGCAGTCCTTTGCCGGAATGATGACGTGGCACGCCACGTCATCCGCCACGTCAGCAACCCTTGCCGAAATGATGACGTGGCACGCCACGTCATCCGCCACGTCACGTGAAGATGCCACGTCAGCCGCCATGTCACTTGTTGAAATAAACAAATGAGAAAATGACACATGTCAACCCATTTGCCTTAACCAAATCCAAATTGGATCATCCATCCAAATTGGGTCTTGCTAAGGTAATGGGCCTCCAACCTTATAAACCCATACCACTCCCTTTATTTTTCCAATGTGGGATATGGGAAGCTTGAGAACATGACATTTTCATGGTTTTTCTAGCTTTTTTAACCATTGAATCCATCACATTTTCATGGTTTTTTTTGCTTTAACCATTTCTAATTCTTTCATGGGATGTGTATGTGATGGTTAAAGCCAAAAAAACCATGAAAATGTGATGGATTCAATGGTTAAAAAAGTAAGAAAAACCATGAAAAAAGAATAATCTTCTCAAACTTTATTTTTTCATGGTTTTTCTTGCTTTCTTAACCATTGAATCCATCACATTTTTATAATTTTTTTGGCTTTAACCATCACATACACATCCCATGAAAGAATTAGAAATGGTTAAAGCAAAAAAAATTATGAAAATGTGATGGATTCAATGGTTAAAAAAGCTAGAAAAACCATGAAAATATCATGTTCTCAAACTTCCTATATCCCACATTGGAAAGAGAAAGGGAGTGGCATGGGTTTATAAGGTTGGAGGCTCATTACCTTAGCAAGACCCAATTTGGATGGATGACCCAATTTGGATTTGGTTAAGGCAAATGGGTTGACATGTGTCATTTTCTCATTTGTTTATTTCAACAGGTGACATGGCGGTTGACGTGGCATCTTCACGTGACGTGGCGGATGACGTGGCGTGCCACGTCATCATTTCGGCAAGGGTTGCTGACGTGGCGGATGACGTGGCGTGCCACGTCATCATTCCGGCAAAGGACTGCTGACGTGGCATGCCACGTCAGCATTCCGGCCAAGATCGTCGCCGGAAACCGGTGAACATGACTTTTATGAAAAAAGGTACTAAGTTCAGTGACATTTATGTTAGAAAAAATAAGTCAGTTACTTTTGGGTAATATGGCCTAAGTTCAGTGACCATGGGTGAGATTGACCCTTCAAGCAAGCCATTAACTTAAATTTCTCATTTCTTTGTCTTTAAACAACTAATTAGTGAACTTAATATTTGGCGTAAATGGTGGACTGTATATATTTTTGCTTTCTTGCTGAAATAAATTGGTTTTCTGTCAACACTTTACCATGAAATAATAAAGTATCCAACACTTTTCTTTTCTTTTATAACCATTTATTATTCTAATCCCAATTAGCTTCACGCAGAAATCCACAACAGGCAAAGTACTTCCTAAGTAGCTCCATTTCTTTTAATTTTTTTAGTATGTGAAATAAATATAAAATTAGCTTCAATTCTTCGATTAAAAGAATCTATCAATTCCTAATAATTCAAGACCATAAAAAAAAATCAACATCTATAAAAACAATTGAATTGTACTGACACTTTTTTTCATAACCACTTGGTATTTTAATCCACTATCCTGACTAATTCAAATTTATACTGGACAAACTCATAATAAAGGATAAAATATTTCTTAAATATTTAAAGATGCTCTATTTCTAGGATTCAAAAACTTTTGATTTTTTTTCAAGTCTTTGAAATTAAAACAAAATTAGCTTCAATTCTTCCATTAAGAGAATCTATCAATTCCGAATAAAGCGAGATGACAATAAAAACAATCACAATCTATAAAAACAATTAAATTGTACCAATACTTTCTTTTTTTACGAGTCTTTCAAACCTAATCAATTCCGTGACTTTGGGACATCTAGGAAAAATAATTCCATCCGATCAGGCAATTAATCTTGTAACAATTAATGCACAGAGGCAGAGAAAAGTATTTTTGTATATATATTTTTGGTCACGTTACATCAGCTATATATGAAGGTATACAAATGTAAAACTAGAAAGAGATGGAGTTTAACTAAAACAAAAATACAAACAAAAACAGAGAAGTTGTTTATCTTGATAACATGAGCTGTTATCTTTATCTAACTCTGTTATCCTTATCTAACACCCCCTGCAATTCCTTGGCCGAAAACAAAGGCAGTTGATCACGAAAGAGAGAGAAACGATTGAAGGACAAGGACTTGGAGAAAACATCAGCTAGCTGGTCATGAGTGTTGATTAACTGAAAATTAAAAGCACCATTTGCTACCTGTTCATGTATAAAATGGTAGTCTAATTCAATATGTTTGGTACGAGCATGCATAACTGGATTGGATGTCAAATAAATGGCACCAATATTATCACACCATAATGTAGCAGTAGAGATAGGAAAACTAAGTTCTTGGAGGAGAGATTGAAGCCATAAAAATTCAGAAGTAGTATTAGCAATAGCTTTGTATTCACTCTCAGTAGAAGACCGAGCAATAGTGGGTTGCTTTGTAGCTAACCACGAGATCAAGCATGGCCCAAGAAAGATGCCAAAACCACTTGTTGAATGGCGATCATCAGGATCACCACCCTAGTCACTGTCAGTATAACAATGAATATCCATGGAAAGTTTAAAAGATAAAAACAACCCAAGTGTGGATGACCCTTTTAGATAGCGAAGAAGTCTTTTTAAAGCTTTCCAATTGAGATTAGTAGGTGAGTGCATAAATTGACATAGCTTGTTAACAGTAAATGAAATGTCGGAACGAGTTAAAGTAACATATTGCAGTGCCCCAATCAACTTACGGTAAAGGGTGGGGTCAGAGAAGAGACTACCTGAATGTTTAGATAATGGAGGAGAGACCGACATAGGAGTGAGAGAGGAGTTTGCCTCATCCAACCTAGCCTTCTGAATAATATCATTAATATACTTTGACTAAAAAAGTAAGATACCAGCAAAGGAACGAGATACCTCTAGGCCAAGAAAATAATGCAAGTCACCAAGATCCTTACTAGGAAATTCCTTGCACACAAGGGAGAGAGTGTGATCAAGCAAACCTGTAGAGGACCCAATAAGAATAATGTCATCAACATACACTAACACAAAGATTACATCAGCTTGCTGGCGATAGATGAAGAGAGAAGAGTCAACTTTAGAGGCAACAAAGCGATGAAGCTGGAGAAAGGATGCAAGGCGAGAGAACAAGCCTGAGGAGACTGTTTCAGTCCATAAATAGAACGATTGACCTTACATACATATTGAGGATGAAGATGATCCACAAAGCCAGGAGGCTGAGTCATATAAATAGTTTCCTTTAAGTGCCCATAAAGGAAGGCATTTGATATATCAATCTGCTTTACAGGCCAGTATTTCATGCTAGCAATAGAAAGCACCGTGCGAATGGTAGTAGCCTTGATAACGGGACTGAAAGTCTCTTTGTAATCGACACCTTCCACTTGAGTAAAACCCCTCGCTACAAGACGAGCTTTATACCTTTCGATAGAACCATCCGATCTTCGCTTGATCCTGAAAACCCACTTGTTGGAAACAACATTAGAATGTAATGGTTTGGGCACTGAGTCCCAAGTGTTAATAGACTTTAAAGCAGAAATCTTAGCTAACATAGCATGCTACCATTTACTAAGTTTACTAGCTTGATGATAAGTAGTAGGTTCATGTTCCAGAAAATTAAGAGGTGGTTTAGCTTTGGTAGTAAGGTGGGCACGCTTGGCCATGGTAGAAGGGCGAAGGTCCATTTTATGGGTGCGGGGAGGAGAAGATGGTGAGGAGGGATGAGGAGCAGGATAATTTATGAGGTCAACAAACAAGTTTAAACTAGGAGCAGTAGGGAGAGAAGGAGCTGAAGTAGAAGGGGATGGTGAAGTGGGAGAAAAAGTCAAAGTGGCGGGTTGTGGAGAGGAAGCCAAAGTAACTGGTGGGGAAGAGGAAGTAGGCGAGAGAGAAGAAGAAAAAGACATACCTATGGACAAAATCGGTGGTAAGGAAGGAGAAATGGAGGTTTGTACCATGAGCCATGAAGAGGGAGGATGGGAACCTGTACTAGAAGCTGTAGAAGGGGAATGCAACTGGAAAGGAAATAATCTTTCATTAAAGTGAGCATGACGGACAATATAAATACGATCATTGTATCTATATACAAATAGAGAAAACCATGATGAGAAGGTGATTGTCCAAGATAAACACATGGTTTACTGTGAAAAGAAAATTTGTGAGTATTATAGGGGCGAAGATAGGGAAAAATCATACAGCTAAAAACTTTACAAGTGAGAAAAGAGGGATCCTGACCATGCAAAAGAGAATAGGGAATTGGATTATTAATACTGGAACTAGGTAACAAATTGATGTGATTAACAGCTTGTAAAAAGGCATAAGGCCAGAAACGAAAGGGAACCGAGGCATGAGCAAGTAAAGTTAAATCGATATCAACAATGTGTCTAATTTTTCGTTCAGAAAGATCATTTTGTTCGTGAGTATATGGACAGGCAATACGGTGAATAATGCCATTTTGTTTAAAATATGGATTTAACTTTTGAAACTCACCACCCCAATCTGAATGAAAAGCATGAATGGGAGTATTAAAGTGTAGTTTAACATAAGACTCAATTTTTAAATGTAAGAAAGACATCACTTTTATTGCGCAATGGAAACAACCAAGTAAATCTGGAATAGTCATCAATAAAAATAACAAAATATTTGAAACCAAAATTACTAAGCACTGGGGATGGACCCCAAATATCCGAATGAACAATATCAAAGAGTTGATGACTGGAATGATCAACAGAAGCAAAAGACAATTTAGCTAATTTTCCTAATTTGCAAGTAGAACAAGGAGAAAGATGACATGAACCAGATAAAGGCAGTTGATGATCAGCAATTATTTTAGAGACAGTATGAGAGCAAGGATGACCAAGGCGGGCATGCCACACATCAAACGAGACGCTGGAATTAAGAAGAGCCTGAGATTTGGGTGGAAAAAGCTCATAGAGACCCCATTACTCTTGCCTTGCAAGAGGATTGCCTGTGTCTTCAAATCCTTAACAAAGAAAGAAGAAGGGTAAAATTCAAAATAACAATGGTTATCTTTAGCAAATTGTTGAACAGAAAGTAACGGTTTGGTAAGAGAAGGAACATGAAGAACATTCTTAAGCATCAAATTAGAATTCTTAAATGAAGGGAAGAACACGTTACCAGAATGAGATATAGCCATAGAGTCCCCATTACCAATAGAGACATGATCACCACCCTTGTAGGCTTGAGGATCAGATAAATTGGAATAGTGAGGAGTCATGTGGTGAGTGGCGCCAGTATCAGGAAACCAAGGCTGAGGAGAGGGAGAAGCTGATGGAGGGAAGAAAGGTTGAGAGGAGTTGGGATGCCAACTGAAATGGGCTTGGAGATGAGGAGAGAATGAAGATTGAGAGGGCTGACGGGGTGTATAATGCCTCCGACATTTGTCAGCAGTGTGGTTGTGATAGCCACAGATTTGGCATTTTCTATTGTTATTCCGATAAGGTGTATTGGAGGTAGCATTAATGTTGGGTCGTTGAGGAGAGTGAGCAGTGGCAAAAGGTCTGGTAGCAAGGTTGGCCATAGGATTAACCTGTTGACTTTGAAGCAAGATCTCATGAGATAAAAGTTGACTATATAATTCAGAGAAGGAAACAGGATCAGTTCTAAGATTTAAAGCAGAAATAATTGGATGAAACTCAACACCAATGTTACGATAAATAATAGCATTGAACTCAGCTGGATTAATTGTTTTTCTAGCAGCTTGTAACTCATCAGCAATAGATTTGGCCTTTTAAAGATATTGAAGAATAGACATATCATTTTTCTTCAACTCTTGAAGCTCCACATGTAATTGAAGTTGGTGATTCTGTGAGACAGACCCAAAAGCACTTGCTAGTGCCTTCCATGCTTCAGCAGATGTAGTACATCCAACAATATAAGGAAAAATGTCTTCAGATAGAGAAGATAATATCCAAGAAAGAAGCAATTGGTCCCGTTTGAACCAGGCAAAGTAGTCTGGATTTACAATAAGTTTTTCACTATCAGTGGGACAGGGGCTGTTTGAGGTGGAGTAAGAGTATCAATAAGGAGATTGTTATGCCGTGATAGTTGAGAAGAGGGAGGAACTGAGTTTTCCATGAAAGGTAATTATGAGCAGTATGTTTAATGGCAAAGTTGTAGCTAACAGTGGTTGGATTTGCTGTAGGAGCAACAGCAACAGGGGTAGAGACAGTAGAGTCATCAGGAGTAATATTTGACATCGTGGGCTCTGATACCATGTAACAATTAATGCACAGAGGCAGAGAAAAGTATTTTTGTATATATATTTTTGGTCACATTACATCAGCTATATATGAAGGTATACAAATGTAAAACTAGGAAGAGATGGAGTTTAACTAAAACACAAATACAAACAAAAACAGAGAAGTTGTTTATCTTGATAACATGAGCTGTCATCTTTATCTAACTCTGTTATCCTTATCTAACAAATCTTAGTCCGATGGCAATTAATCTAACCCCGGGATAGGGTACTGTTAGATTGTAACTTAATTGATTTGATGGTCTTCTTGTTTTTATTAGAAAGACTTAAGAGCAGTCTTGGTCTTGCTTTATTATTATGCCATTCTAACTAGTTTTTTTTTTTCCTTTTTTTCTTGAAGGGTGTCGGTGATTGATAGATAAATTTGTTTTTATTGCCAAGACTTAAAAATAAATTGAATAAAAGTCATTATTTTGTTTCATTCATGCATAAAGCATATGCTGGTTGAAGGGCCATCTCCAATCCGTAGCAAAAATAATTACATCCCATAATCAAGGCAATTAATTTTAGTTTAAAAAAATGGCAATGAACTAAATAATCTTAGAAAGCGTGCTAAGAAGACAGTGCAAATAAAATTAAATAATAAAAATTTTCAGAAATCATAAGAGTAAATACAGAAATTACAGGGAGTTGATGAATTTATCGATTGAAAATATTTATTAATTAAAATAGTAAAACATAAAATTCAATTTGCAAATGAATTGTGCATATTTTTGCTTTCTTGCTGAAATATCATCAATATTTAGTTTAAATACTGATGATACACTGAATTTGTGCTCCAAATACTCGCGGTACGGTACAGGGTAATTTTGTAATTGTACCAAGGGATTATATATATATATTGAATTTGTAACATAAGAGACTATTCTCTCTTGAAATAATAAAACAGCCGCCACTTTGCTCCCGAGGACGTAGATATATTGCCGAACCTCATTAAATTGCTTTGTTCTCTATTTTCTTGCTTGTTTTGTTCATATTTATGTGATTATTAACATATATTCTCAATAATTTTATGTAAATTTTAGAGAGAAATAGAGAAAAATATATATATATATATATATATATATATATATATGAACTAGTTAACCATTGACTAACGGTTAACTGGTACTTAAATCGTAACCATCAACAAAAAATATAAAAATTAAAAATTGTAATAAAGTCTATCGGATTGATTGACCGTAAAAATTAGTTCGATTTCGAACTAATTTTACGATTAATCATATTTTCGATTTTTTTTTCTCATCCCTGCAATTTAAAGCAATGACATAGAAATTGTTATTCTTTTGTAACGGTTTTTTTTTTTTTTTGGGACAAGAGACTGATTCGCTCTTAAAATATTTTTAAAAAGTATATATTTGCTATTTGAGTCTGTTTTGCAGTAAATTTATCCTTAAATATTGAAAATAGTGCACATTTGTACCTTAAATTTGTTTTTGGGCTAAAACTACCCATACTATTATGTATTTATTTCAAATTTGCTGCTGAGTGCTGACACTAACGAAATTACAGGTAAGTAAATTAAAAAAAGAAAAAACATATTAGCTGATTGAAGTGCCATTTTTAATATTTGAGAGATAAATATGCACTATTTTTTAATATTTTTGCAGAAACTTTAAATATTTTTGCAAATTTAAAAAAAATAAAAAAGCTTTACTTTATTGTTAAATACTTTTAATTTTGGTATTTTTTTTCTATTTTTCATAGTTTATAAGAATTAGCTATTAATTAATTAACTAAAAAAATAATTTTTACACTTCTATATATGTTATATGTAAAATTTAACTTTTAATCTATTTTATTATATTAGAGTAGAATTTGTATTTATAAATTTTATAATAAGCTTTACTACTCATATTAAATATATTCAATTACATATATCAATAATTTAATTAGATTTTAATTGTTAATTGGGTTCAGATATTATTGGATAATAGTAAATAAATTTGAAATAGATATAGAATTTGTATAAATCGAGTTTAGTCGGATTTGAATATCAAGTGATTGTATGAGGTCAATGTGAACCAATCCTTACTCTGATATTGTTCATATCTTATTGCAGTAACGTTTACGATGGGATAATGAATAAAGCAAGACCAAGACTTTCCTTAAATCTTTGCAATAAAACAAGAAGACCAACAATTCAATTAAATTGTGGTTCTTAAGTTTCATCATGTTATCATCAAATATATATGCGTAAGAGTGAACATGTGTAATTTAATCAACATATTAGCAAATCTTTTAATCAATCTATTAAGTTATCAATATCAATTTTTTATAATTTTCAACTATTAATAGATTTATTAAATTCAGTTAAGAAGTCCATCAATTTCGAATTTTATAGTTTGGTTAACTAAAATTTTTAGCATACAATTATAAAAAAAAATTAACAAAATCCAATTTAATTTTAAATATTCAAAATAATTCAAAACAAATATAATATACTAGTCAAAATTCATATTCCACTTTAATCATTGTCCACTTTTTATGGTTAATTATTTTAATATATTAATAGCTAATATTATAAAGTGAATTTAATATTTGTTGAAAATTAGTATGTTTGATATTTCTTGAGCTCTACAGACATCTAATTGTATTGTGATTCGCACATAATGCTCGGCACCAATAATTTGGGGAAAATCGTTTCTGAAATTGAGGCAAAAAGCCACGAAAGGATTTGAAAATCCTGTTGTTCCCAAGCACTAAAGGCAGGATTTTCCATACCAGCAGGTAAGTGGGTAGGGGGTGGCGAATGGCCAAAGAAGGAAGTTTTTGAGAGGTTAATTAAGCTCAAGTCTTCTTCTTTCTTTCTTTTTTTTTTTTTTTTTTTTTTGAAGTTTTCTAAAACAAGTTAGAAATTTGAATAGTAATTAATATCCATGTTTTTGCTATTGTGTTAGTTTTAATGATACAATTTAACGCAATGATATGAACGTCGGAATAAGGATAAAATTGCTTCTAAATTATTTAAAATGGTACATATTTATTCTTTAAGTATGTTTTAGGGTAAATTTACCCTTAGTTTTGAAAATGGTACACATTTGTACCTTAATTATATTTTTGGGCCAAAACTGTCCTTACTATTATGTCAGAGTTGATACACCAATTAATGAGAGTGTAGGTAAGCAAATAAAAATATACATGTTAGCTCATTGAATGCCACATGTACATTATAAAATATTAATTTGTTTTAACTCTTGAAAAATTATTAAAATTTCTTATTATAGGACAATTTTATTTGCTTATTTGATTTTACTACTTTTGTCGGGTTCTGATTGGATTTTAATTTATTATTTTGGATACTTGCTGCTCCATCGCGTTTATAAAATTAGCTATTAATTAATTAGAAAAATAATACTTATACTTCTATATTATATGTAAGATATAATTTTTAATAGATTTTATTATATTAGAGTATAATTTGTATTTAAAAATTTAATAATACACTCTACCACTCCTATTAAATACATTCAATTACATATATCAATAATCACACGTTGTTTTAGAGGTCAAAGTGAACCAATCCTTACTCTAATATTTCTCATCTCTTTCTTCAATAATTAATATTTGGAAAATGAAATTAAGATGATGAAATTTCTAAAGGCTGTAAAATCATTCCACGATATCAATTCTCCCACATTATAAATTGAGGGTTCTTCCTCTATATTCATTACAATCATCAACTTTTTACATATTGTTTATGAAAATGCAAATGAGTCCCTTTGTTTTGCTTTGGTGGCTTCTCATCTGGGCAATCTTTGCTCTTGGTTGCAGCTTTACTGGGTGCATTCAGAGGGAGAGAGATGCTCTTCTCAACTTCAAATTCCATCTCACTGATCCTTCTAATCGACTCGCAGATTGGACTGCCAATGGAGACTGCTGCAATTGGACTGGAGTTGTCTGCCACAACATCACTTCTCATGTTCTTCAGCTTCATCTTCGTACACTTTCTTATGCTGAATATTCTTTCCCAGATCATCAATATGATTATGGAGGAGAATATGAGGAGTATTATGAGAAGTCCGCATTGGGTGGAAAGGTGAGTTCTTCTTTGGCTGAGTTGAAATATTTGAGATATTTGGACCTTAGCAATAATGATTTTGGAGGGGTTCCCATTCCTACATTCCTTACTTCCATGGGGAGTTTAAGATATCTTAACCTCTCTCAAGCTGGATTTGGAGGAAGAATTCCTCCTCAACTTGGAAATCTCTCTAATTTACACTATCTCAATCTTCGAGGATCTTATATCTATAATGTTGAGAATTTAGAATGGATTTCTAGTCTTTCTTCTTTAGAATTCCTCGATTTGAGTTATTCAGACCTTCCGAAATCATTTGATTGGATGAAGGTCATGAATTCACTCCCTTCTTTGGTTGAATTGCACTTGTCACGTTGCCAACTTTCTTATTTCAATCCTCTCCTCAGTCTCAACTTTTCTTCCCTTTCCATCCTTGATCTCTCCCAAAATAATTTTGGAGGTCCAATTCCAAATGTTCTTCAAAACATGTCTTCTCTCCTTACGGAACTTGATTTGTCAGATAATCTTTTCAATTCCTCCATACCTAATTGGTTGTATGGTCTCAGCGATTTACATAATCTCAATCTGGCATCCACTAAATTGCAAGGTCAAATTTCAAGTGCCATTGGAAACTTGACTTCTCTCATTAGCCTTGACTTGTCATCAATAATGTATTCATACAATTATGGACTTGAATTTGAACAAGGAATTCCAAAATCATTTCAAAACTTTTGCAACTTGAGATCACTTCATCTTTTAGGTGTCAAAATAAACCAGAAAATAAATAATTTCCTTGAAATTTTGTCACTGGGATGTGTTTCAGATGAGCTAGAATCATTGGAGTTGGGCTATGATGATAATCTATCTGGTCATTTGACAGATCATCTTGGCCATTTTAAGAATTTAAAGTCCCTACACCTTGAGAGTGATTTGATCCAAGGACCAATTCCAGGATCTTTAAAACATCTTTGCAATTTGAGGTTACTGAAGATACATAGGGTCAAATTGGGCCAAGAGATAAATGATGTCCTAGAAATTCTATCATCGGGATGTGCATATGGGCTACAATCATTAATATTGAAAGATTGTCAACTATTAGGTCATTTGAGTGATAATCTCAGTCAATTGAGGAATCTTAGTAGCCTTGATCTTTCTGAAAATTCCATCTTTGGTCCAATCCCATTGTCTTTGGGAGAAATAAGTTCCTTGAAATCATTATTACTTGGCAATAATAAATTGAATGGAAGTCTTCCTGTATCTCTTGGACGACTTACAAAGTTGGAGGAATTAGATATCTCAGATAATTTATTGGAGGGTGAGGTTTCTGAACTTCACTTTGCAAATCTCACAAAGCTACAAACTTATCATGCATCTGAGATGGGTAAAAATGTAGCATTGAGTGTTAGCCCCAACTGGATTCCTCCTCTTCAACTTGGAGTCTTAGAATTAGGATCATGGCATATTGGACCTCAATTTCCATTATGGCTTCATTCATTACAACATTTAAAAGTTCTAGATCTATCTAACTCAGCAATCTCAAGTCCAATCCCTCTTTGGTTTTGGGATAATTTGTCTTCTCAATATTATTTTTTAAACTTTTCTCATAACCAAATGCATGGATCCGTTCCAAATATTCCTTCTAGTGATCCTTTATCCCTAAGAGATTTGAGTTCCAATAATTTTAGTGGTCCAGTCCCTTTCTTCTCTCCAAATCTGGCTGCATTAGATCTCTCCAATAATTCATTTTCTGGGTCTATATCCAACTTTTTATGTTACAACAAGCAAGAGGTGAAGGATATGCAAATCCTTAATCTTGGAGGTAATCTTTTGTCCGATGAGATACCGGATTGTTGGATGAGTTGGAAATATTTGGTGGCCATAAAATTGAGCAACAACAACTTTAGTGGAACTATTCCCAACTCCATTGGAACTCTTAGCTTTCTTGAGTCGCTTTCCCTTCATGATAACAATCTCTCAGGTGTCATCCCACTATCACTTGCAAATTGTACGATTCTCATCGCACTTGATGTTAGTGATAACAAATTGAGTGGAAATATTCCGACATGGATTAGAGATGGATTTTCAAGATTGATGATTCTCAAATTACGTGCAAATAAATTTGATGGTCGCATCCCTGATGAGTTGTGTCATATAGCTTCGTTACATATCTTAGACCTTGCTGAGAACACATTCTCTGGTACAATTCCTCGCTGCTTCTGTAATTTCACTGCAATGGCTACAAACAATGATTCTAAGGGTAGCTTTTATTTTCCTAGTTTTGGTTCAAGTTCATATATGGAGAGCACTTCAGTAGTGTCGAAGGGTAAAGTTTTGGAGTACAGCACCATTCTTATATTTGTAAGAAGTATAGACCTTTCTCATAACAATTTATCTGGAGAGATTCCGGAAGAAATAACAAGCCTTGCAGGATTGCAATCGCTGAATCTTTCACAAAATGCTTTGGGTGGAAGAATTCCAACTAATATAGGAGCTATGCAATCATTGGAATCTCTTGATTTGTCCAAAAATCAAATTTTCGGTGATATTCCTCCGAGCATTTCAAGGTTAACATTTCTGAATTATTTGAACTTATCCAACAACAAATTGCGGGGAAGAGTTCCTAAAAGCACTCAATTGCAAAGTTTCAATTCATCTAGTTTCTATGGCAACGATCTTTGTGGGCCTCCATTAACCAATAATTGCAGTGTAAATGGTCCATCTGATTCCAACATCGAGAAAGCTGGAGAAAAACATTACGGCAATGAAACTCAATTAATGGATTGGTTCTACTTCTATTTAAGCATTGCTCCTGGATTCGTGGTTGGATTTTGGGGTGTAATGGGTCCTCTTGTTTTTAACAGACGCTGGAGGCATTTATACTTCAACTTCTTAGGTCGTATGTGGGACAAGTTTTGGATTTGGTTTCATGTATATGTTGTCAGAATTTTCAAAGGTGATGGTACTTAGAGTGCAATGTGTCTTCTTGTTACTCATATCTAGTAATAATTTTGTGAGTTTATTTTCGTCAATCATTTGTTAAAGAATGCAAGTTTTCTGCAATTGTAATAGTTGTAGTATAATAATGGAAAAAAATATGCTTGTAATCATGTGTAATGATTGTTGTGATGCCAAAATTAATTTCGATAAATAAAGAAAAATATGTGTGTTGTTGTTATGATTAAGCTGGGAATTGTGGAAGTCACGGGTTCAACATTGAAGGAGGAAGATGAATCTGTAGTGAAGAATGAAGTGAGAGCAAAGAGTGAGGAAGTTGGGTTCAAGGGGACTGAAGTTATTGGGCCAGCAGATGAAGAAGTTGGGCTTGAGAGGGCTGGGCCTCCAACTAATGCAGAATAGTGGCTTCGATGTGGACCTGCTACTGTTGCCTTTTTGCGATTATTTCAGTTGTTTTCCATTCATCACAGTTATGTTGTGTTACCAATTTTATATATTATAATATATAGTTGTAATACCAAGTGAAATATAATTAACCATTAAGGATCTCCGTTGATTAATTAAATACTTATGGTTTAGCTTCTTTCTTTGAGGTCAAGGAATTGTTGTGCTTGACTAAACGTTCTTGTACATAGAATTCGAGTATTTATGTTCTAAACCAGGAAGCCCACCCTTATCTATGTGGTTATTGTATGTACTTCCACTGAGAACTCTAAACATTTTAAGCCACACATTTAATTATTTAAAGCAAAGTCCATCTTCAGCTAAAGAAAGAAGCTCTACTGCTCTTTCTAATAGCTTTGCCTGCAACAAAAATGCAAATGCAACCAATTAGACAAATGAATTGAAAAAAAAGAACAATCAAACTTACAATCATAACAAGAAGAGTGATTGATGCCAAACTAATTCATAACAATCAAACTAATGTGTAATTTGTAAATCTTGTGGTCGTTTTCAGTTGTATTTCCCTTGCCTATTTTGAACCTCCTATTTTAATTTGAACCGAAACACAATTGTCATTTCAGAGATCATTCACCCTGCCACTCCGTCCCTCTCTCTCTCTTAGCATCTCCTTCTATACTTAGCCGGAGATGCAATATTTTAATCGTACAGAAGGCATATATATGGCTTTGCTGCTACAATAGATGATGAAGTAGCTGCTCAAATAGCTAGTGAGACCTTTTGCTCTGTTTTCTCTGTTTTTGCTCTGCTTTTTTCTAATTTTTTTTCCTGATGCTAATTTGGTTTAATCCTTAATAAATGCAGAACATCCAAGAGTAATCTCAGTCTTCTTGAGCAAGGGCAAAAAGTTTCACACAACTCATTCATGGGGCTTTCTTGGATTCGTTTCTTCAAGTTCAATATTGAAGAAAGCAAGATCTTGAGTCCATTTCATTCATAGTCACTGGATATACATCTAATTGTTCAAAAGTAACTGACTTATTTTTCGTGACTTAAATGTCACTGAACTAATCACGTTTTTGTAGAAAAATCATATTGACCGGTTTTCGACGAAAATACTTGCCAAAATACTAGCATGATACATCACTTCATATGCCTGGACATACGTGACATGACATGTCAGCAACCATATTACCGGAAGAAGCCACGTGTGTCTAGACATATGATATGGTATGCTGACATGTAGTGTGATATGACATCTTCCTATGACGTGTCTGCTGACATGTCATACCACGTATGTCTAGATATATTACGTGACATCATATTTCGGCAAAAATTATTATCGAAAACCTGTAAATATAACTTTTCTGCAAAAATGTGATAAGTTCAGTGATATTTAAGTCACGAAAAATAAGTAAATTACTTTTGGACAATTAAGCGAAAGTTCAGTGATCATGAGTGAAATTGATTCTAAGATCTTTTGTTAGGGTCTCCCTTCAAGTCATTGATGTGCTTGACTCAACTTTAATTATGCTTAAATTTAATTTTAAATTACATGATTTTAACTAAATGAATTAGATAAATTTAGGTTGACCCATAAATTTAGTACATGTGTGGTCCAAATGGGTCGCATTACATATGAAGAATAGCAATTATAGAATTCATTGAAGGGTTGTGACTAATTTACAAATTGAAAAGAAAATGCTGTTAAAATAAAAAAATGTGATATAGAGAAGAACATGAAAAAATTAAGTATCATGGTTACTGTAACCATATAAATATATAATTAACATATAATTGATTAGAATTAACCTAATTAAAGGGATGCAACCAATTAAAAGAACCAATCAAGATAATTAAGTATAAAGAATAACGGGCTACTTAATGTATATAACTTAAAACTTAAAATTTATTCCTTATGAAGAACCAATTAAGACCGACACTGGAATGTTGATGTAGCATGCCACGTGTGTAAGAACTTTAAAATTAAACAACACCATCAAAGTTTTAAGTTAGTGATCATCGATATAAATTTTAATGTTGAAAATATATTCCATATATTAATTAAAACTTATTTAATGTGAACAGTGACCACAAATTAATAGCAAGGCTCTTTTTCTGAATGTCATAAAGCAAAATAATCTATAATAACTAACCAATAAAAAGTATACAAACTCTCAATTAAGAAGTGAATTTTCTTCTAATTAAACCAGGAAGCCACACATTTAATTATTTAAAGCAATTTCAAGGAGCAACTAGGGAATAAGGGTATGCAGAACCAAACCGAACCAAACGGACTTTAGTATGTTTGGTTCGATTATTTCGGTTTTCGATTCTAGACCGAAATAAAAAATTAATCTGATTATTGAAATTGAAAACTGAAGGAACTGAACCGACCAAAGTTTTTAAAACTCACCATTTTACTTATATATAGACACACATACACCCCTTAGTTACCTACCTTACAGAAATCTCTAATTTCCAGCCGCCTCCTCTTCCTTGGTCTTTTCTTCATTGGTTTTGGTTCGATTCTCATATTTTCCAAACTTTGGTTCTCGGTTCGGTCGAAAACTGAACCGAACCGACTATTTGCACACTCCTACCAGGGAATTCCATCTTCAGTTAGAGCAAGAAGCTCTACGGCTCTTTCTGATAGATTTTCCTACAACCAAAATGCAAATGCAAAGACACCAATTAAACAAATGCATAAAATATAATTTGTAAATATAAACTATATTTTAATATTATAAAGTAAATTAAATATGAAATACAATATAAAATATAAATGTTATTTTTTAATTGAATAATAATTTATTTTATAAACATATTTAAATAACATGTGTTCAAAAGTAAAAATCCGATTCCAAGCCAAATCTGACATAAATAGTTAATCAATATCCGATTCATTTAAAGACTATCAGATCCATCCTTATTTTCCTTTTGTGGTTTCAACTTGAATAATATATCGACAGAAGTATATGTGTGCTGAGCAACCCATGGAGGAGTTTAAAGGAGTTTAACATTGAAGAAGTAAAATAGGCACTCAATAAAAAAAAAAAAAAGGTTTGGGGGATCCCAATTGAACCTGTAGTTCCTAATTGTTCACAAAGCGTATAGAATCAAACGACACATAAAAGTATAGTTTGGTTTAATTTCGTACCAAACATATAAAGTATTTGTTTTATCAGTTATCAACAATCGATACTGGCTATCAGTTAACCACTAAACCAAACATGCAATTCCTCTCAAACTTTGAGCATTGAGTCATTCCTCCAAAGCTTTCCGATTGGCAATGCTTTGATTTTATAAAAGTTTGCTACTTGAAAATAGGAAAAACTCATAATTTAATCCATGAACTTAAACGTTTTTATACATTAAATCTCCGTACTTTCAAAACTACATATTGGATCTCTGAGCTTTTACACATTTACACATTAGATTTCTATATTTTCAAAACTACACATTAGGTCCATGAACTTATTTATTAAAATTAATATATTAAATCCAAACAGATGGCAAAACCAACAAGGTTCCTTTAAAAATACACACGACTTTAATAAAGCGTGTGTTAAACTGTTATTTGTGTCGTTCATTTTAGATTTAATGTGTTTTTTTGAAAAGTTCAGGGATTCGATATATTATTTTGATAGTATAGGGACTCACTGTGTAAAAATATTAAAGTTCAAGAACTAAATTATGGGTTTTGCCATTGAAAATACTACAATCTTATAACGGCTTGCTTCCATTGTAATCCAGGTACGGTAATGGACATGGGCAATGGGTTGACTTAAATTTCTCGTTTCTTGGTCTTTAAACTACTAATTAATGAACTTAATATATGGCGTAAATGGTTGATTGTATATATTTTTGCTTTCTTGCTGAGATAAATTGGTTTTCTTTCAACACTTTACCATGAAATAATAAAGTATCCAACACTTGTTTTTTTTCTTTATAACCATTTATTATTCTAATCCCACTAGCCCAGCCAATTCAGTTTCACACCGAACAGATTCAGAGTAGGGACAGAGTACTTCCTAATTATTTAGTATGCTCCATTTCTTTTAAGTTTTTTAAGTCTTTGAAATAAAAATAAAATTAGCTTCAATTCTTCAATTAAAAGAATCTATCAATTCCTAATAAAGCAAGGCCTAGAATTTTCTTAAGTGTTTGCAATACAAACGAGAAGACCATAAAAACAACCACATTCTATTTAGCAAATCATGCAATAAAAATAATTAAGAATATCTATAAAAACAATTAAATTGTACCAGGACTTTCTTTTTTTTTTTTTTTTTTATAAGTCTTTGCAATAAAACAAGAAGACCATCAAATCGATATGTGTTATTGTGGTCCTTAAGTTTCATTATGTATGTTATTGTCGATGGTGAACTATAATTCCGTGACTGTTGGGGTGAACATGAGGTTGGACGGGGTACCGTATGTTAGATTGTAAATCAGCAAAGACTTGGAAAATCAGGAAAATAGAAGATATATATGTACTTGACATTAACAATATGAAACTTAAGAACCACAACTGGATTAATTTCATTTACGGTTACTAAACTAATTATGTCTGATAACTCAAAAATAACTGAATTATTTTTTGTAACGAAATTATCGCTGAACTTCGCACTATTTTAAATAAAAATTATTTTAACTGGTTTTCGGTGATAAATCTTACTGGAGTGCTTGATGTGGCATGCCATGTGTGCAAAAATAGCTGGCATGGCATGCCACATGTGCAAAAGTTGCTAACATTGGATGATGATGTGGCACGCCATATGTGTGTAAATAGATGACGTGACGTGCCGTGTCAGCACTGTAATGATGGTTTTTATCGAAAATTGGTCAAAATAACTTTTGCGCAAAATAGTGCAAAGTTCAGTGATAATTTCTCTACAAAAAATAATTCAGTTACTTTTTGACCATTAGATGTAAATTCAATAACTATGTATGGTATTAACCCACCACAACTTAATTGATTTGATTGTCTTCTTGTCTTTATTGCAAACACTTAAGAATTGTCTTTGTCTTGCTTTGTTTATTATGCTATTCTCTCTCTCTCTCTCTATATATATATATATTGTTTGCTTGAAGGGTGACCTCCTTTTAGGAATTGATAGATAGATTTGTTTTTATTGCCAAGACTTAAAAATAAATTAAATAAAAGCCATTATTTTGTTTCATTTATAAAATATATGCTGGTTGAAGGACCGTCTCCAATATGTGACAAAAATAATTGCATCCAATAATCAAGGCAATTAATTTTAGTTTAATATATTTTGACCAAAAGAAAAAAAAATTAGAATATCAGGTTTAAACCATAATGTAGTTTTCAATTTCTTGTTCTAAGTTTTTCTAACTATTTCACTTGGTCTATGCTTTTTGATTTCTTCCTTTTTCTCTGTTTCTTGTTCTAATTCAGTTTGGGATCTATGACAAGAAAAGTAACCCAAAAAAAATAGTTAGGTCAAATTTGAAAGACTTTTTTAGCAAGTCAATGATTGATATATCTAAAATTTAATTGGTTTTTTTTAATCAAGTTGAATTTTTTCTTGATTGAGTGGCCTGGGAATTTAAAATTCTAATAAGTCTTTTTATAATTTCCAATACAGAATTTTGTATTCTAATTATGGCAATATATTTTTTCAAATATAAGAAAGTATGGATTGATATGATCTAAACCCAAATTGCTGAGTTTTGTTGGTTCTCGTGCTTTTAGATTGGAAATTCTAATTATGGCAAGGAATAGCCTTCGTGGAAGTTGTATACTTTTTGTTGCTTATGTTTGTAAGAGTTAGCTTAATTAATTATTGCTTAAGCTGAATGAACCTCTTCCACATTTTACACAGTTATTTTCGTAGCTTTTTACTGCTTTTCGGTAGGACTTAAGCTGAATGACATAAAAATCTTATTTTTAAAGAAAATCTTAAAAATGATATATAAATTTAATTAAAATCATTCATATAGTAAAATAAAAATGTTACTATAAATCACAATCTTTCAATTTCAATTTACTATAAAAATATTATTTTAGTGAAGTTGAAATTATTTTAGTCTTCTACACCAGCTTATTCGGGAGTACAGTAAGGGTATAATACCAATCCTTACTCTAATAATGCTCATGTCTTATTTCAAATCAACAATGTTTTCGTCAAAAGCAGTGAAGCCATAGAATTTAACAGATAATTGGAAAATGAAAGATGGTGAATTTTCAAAAAGTTAGTAAAGCTTGGCGTCCCCTCAGAGATGTCAAGACTATTTGCCGGGCTTTGCAATACGTCCAAGATTAGAAGACCATCAAAACAATCTATCATCCATAAATTCCTAAGCCGAAAATATTAACAAATAGATTTATTAATTAAATAGTAAAATTAATATTTTTGAAATCCAAGGTAAATTTGTCTCGGGGGTTTAGTACATGTCTGGAGTTAAATTTGGGATTTAATTTTTTTTATTTTAATTTTTAACAAAGAAAGAATACAAAATTAGCCAACAAATGTCACAAAATTAACCGATCTTTTCCTTGTTCACCAACGTCTCCATAAGAAAAAACCCAACTGGCAAATGGTTTTTATTAAGCTCATTGAGAGCCGAGTTCCCGGCAGTTCCAACTTAAATGTTTCATGGCCCCCAGTTGGCTTGCCTAACAGTGCTTGTCGATGTACATAGTTTGTCTATCAGAATTAGTCTGTAAGGGAATATATCGCTATTTCATCATTCACCTTTCAATAGCAATGGAATTCTTCGATTGAAAGAATAGTCGAAATTGGAAGTTGATATTATAAGATTTTGAAAATGGGATTTAACATTACAAGGTATCCTATAGTTATAAGGTATCCTATAGTTGTGACTATTTCTTGTTATGAACCCAAAATATAATATATATGAACCAATTAACAATATATTAACCGTTAACCAAAACTTAAAATATAAAATCAATAACAAAAAATATTAAAAATAAAAATCAAAACTGAGAACATTAAACCGGTAAAACAAAAATTTAAGTTCAATTTCAAAACAATTTTATGGTTAACTAAATTTTCTATTTTTTTTTTCATCACATACAATTAATCTAATACCTACCAACTCTCATCAATTTCGATGGCGAACTATAAGGCAGTTAATTTTTATTTATTATTATTTTTTTAAAAAAGGAAAAAGTCTTAGAAAGCAAGCTAGAGATTGCAGAGTGCCCACGGTTACCTTCAAACTGAAAAACTGGTTCAAACTATAACTAAATTAAGGTGAATGATTCCTGATTTTAAGTTAGGTTAATTACGAATTCGGATTTGAACTATTTTTCAATATGAGATCCAATAAATAAAATCTTGCAAATTTATTTTTCACTTCGAGTTTCATTTTAATTAAGAAAATCCATTCAAATTTCCGTTAATTACTAACTGCAGCTGCTGAGTCAGCAAAAGATTAGGACCCATATGAGTTTATTTTAATAAATGAATGCCATGTCACATGTTTTTCTTCTTCTTCTTCTTCTTCTTCTTCTTCTTCTTCTTCTTCTTCTTCTTCTTCCCATTTATCTTCTAAAATTGTGTGTTCCTGATTAATTGCTTTAATGCCGCCATTAGAGACGTCAAAGAAACAATCAATAGAGAAATCATCGGCAGAAATATTATTTGAATTAAAACATAAGAAATTGTCAAATAATGCTTGTTGATTTCAGACCCACAGTTTCCACATTTTCAAAATTCAATCTTCATCATCACTATAGCTTGGGTTTAGGGTTTTACAAAATAAAAAAATAAAAAAAAACCGACTGTAGAAAGAATAAGAGGTGACAAATCTAGAACCAAAATTGAATCTTCGATTTCGATTTCAATTTCAACTCTGTATGTATGTAGATATATTATAGAATCATTTTCAAAAATAAAAGTACGAAACTAAATGAAATTTGATTTCTCTATGCCCAAAATAATATTTATTTTAGAAATTAATTAAGCTCAATTTTTTTAACTTTTTGATTTTTATAAAAGAAGTTCAAATTTTCTACAATCATTAATATCCAATTTTTAAAGTTGAAAATGGAACCTTTTATTATTTATTTATTTATTTTGATATTGTTTTGGTTTTAATGATACAATTTAATGTAACATCTTTTGCAATAAAGTTAATATTTTGAAATTAATAAAGTGAATTTGTCACATTCGTTTAGTACTTTGAGAAAATTTTGAGATTAATTTTTTTATTTAATTTTTAACAGAGAAAGAATATAAAATTTCCCAGCAAACATTAAAAATTTCTCTATCTACTTAAAAATAAAATAAAAAATCTTTGAAATTTATAATCACACGTTATTATAGAAATTTGCATGAGGTCAAGGTGAACCGATCCTTACTCTATTGCTCATGTCTTTCTTCAATAATTAATGTGTTCATCAAAAGCAGTCAAGCCATAGAATTTCCAAGATAATTGTAAAATGAAATTAAGATGATGAAATTTCTAAAGGCTGTAAAATGATTCCACGGTATCAATTCTGCCACATTATAAATTAGGGTTCTTCGTCTATTTGCACATTAACTAACTTTATTCTCTACAATTAACTCTTTAAACATTGTTTACCAAAATATCAATGAGTCCCTTTGTTTTGCTTTGGTGGCTTCTCATCTACGCAAGCTTTGGTGTTGGTTGTAGCTTTACTGGGTGCATTAAGAAGGAAAAAGATGCTCTTCTCAACTTCAAATTCCATCTCATTGATCCTTCAAATCGACTCGCAGATTGGACTGCCAATGGAGACTGTTGCAATTGGACTGGAGTTGTCTGCCACAACATCACTTCTCATGTTCTTGAGATACGTCTTCGTACACTTTCTATTGCCGAATATGTTGGCCCTGATTATTCAAAGTCAGTATACGAATATGAGGAGTATTGTGAGAAGTCCGCATTGGGTGGAAAGGTGAGTTCTTTGGCTGAGTTGAAACATTTGAGTTATTTGGACCTTAGCAATAATGATTTTGGAGGAGTTCCCATTCCTACATCCCTTGCTTCCATAGGGAGTTTAAGATATCTTAACCTCTCTAATGCTGGATTTGGAGGAATAATTCCTCCTCAGCTTGGAAATCTCTCTAATTTACACTATCTCAACCTTCGAGGATCCTATTTATACACATATAGTGTTAAGAATTTAGATTGGATTTCTTGTCTTTCTTCTTTGGAATTTCTTGATCTAAGTTATGCAGACCTTGGTAAAACATTTGATTGGGCGAAGTTCATGAATTCGCTCCCTTCTTTTGTTGAATTGCACTTGTCACATTGTCAACTTCCAGGTTTCAATCCTCTCCTCAATCTCAACTTTTCTTCTCTTTCCATCCTTGATCTCTCAGGTAATGGTTTTGAAGGTCCAATTCCAAATGTTCTTCAAAACATAACTTCCTTCCTTATAGAACTTGATTTGTCATACAATGATTTCAATTCCTCCATACCCAATTGGTTATACAATCTCAGCCATTTGCAAAATCTCAATCTTCAATTCAATGACTTGCAAGGTCAAATTTCAAGTGCCATCGAAAACTTAACTTCTCTCATTAGCCTTGACTTGTCAGGCAATGAAAAACTTGAATTTGAACAAGAGATTCCAAAATCATTTCAAAACCTTTGCAACTTAAGGTTACTTTTTCTGGGAGATGTCAAAATAAGCCTAGAAATAAATAATTTCCTTGAAATTTTGTCATTGGGATGTGTTTCAGATGGTCTAAAATCATTGAAGTTGGGTTATAATAATATATCTGGACATTTGACAGATCATCTCAGCCATTTTAAGAATTTAGAGTTCCTTGAACTTTATGGAAATTTGATTCAGGGACCAATTCCAAGATCCTTAAAACATCTTTGCAATTTGAGGATACTCAATTTGATTAAGATCAAATTGGGCCAAGAGATAAATGATGTCCTAGAAATTTTGTCATCGGGATGTATCTCATATGGGCTACAAGAATTAATGTTGAGTGATTGTCAAATATCAGGGCATCTGAGTGATAGTCTTAGCCAATTGAAGAATCTGAGTCTCCTTGATCTTTCTAAAAATTTCATCTCTGGTCCATTCCCATTATCTTTGGGAAACATGACTTCCCTGAAATTATTGTGGCTTGGCAGAAACAAACTGAATGGAACTCTTCCTGTATCTCTTGGACGACTTATAAAATTAGAGGAATTAGATATCTCAAATAATTTGTTGGAGGGTGAGGTTTCTGAACTTCACTTTGCAAATCTCATAAAGCTGCGTGCTCTTTATGCATCTGGGATGAATAAAAACATTGCATTGAGGGTTAGCCCCAATTGGATTCCTCCACTTCAACTTGTATTATTAGGATTGGGATCTTGGCATGTTGGATCTCAATTTCCATTATGGCTTCAATCATTACAACATTTAGAATATCTAGATCTATCTAACTCAGGAATCTCAAGTCCAATCCCTAATTGGTTTTGGGATAATTTGTCTTCTCAATATTATTTTTTAAACTTTTCTCATAACCAAATGCATGGATCCATTCCAAATATCCCTTCTTTTAGTACTACCTCTCTAATAAATTTGAGTTCCAATAATTTTAGTGGATTGGTCCCTTTCTTCTCTTCAAATCTGACTGTATTAGATCTCTCAAGAAATTCACTTTCGGGATCGATATCCAACTTCTTATGTTATAACAAGCACGAGGTGAAGGATATGCAACTTTTTAATCTTGGAGGAAATCTTTTGTCCGGTGAGATACCGGACTGCTGGATGAATTGGAAATATTTGGTGGCCATAAAATTGAGTAACAACAAATTTAATGGAATTATTCCCAACTCCATTGGGACTCTTAGCTTCCTTGAGTCGCTTTCACTTTCTGATAATAATCTATCGGGTGTTATCCCAGTTTCACTTGCAAATTGCACAAATCTAATTGCACTTGATGTTAGTGATAACAAATTTGGTGGAAGTATTCCGACATGGATTGGAGATGGATTTTCAAGATTGATGATTCTCAAATTAAATGCAAATAAACTTGATGGTCACATCCCCAATGAGTTGTGTCATGTAGCTTCATTGCACATCTTGGACCTTGCTGAAAACACATTTTCTGGTACAATACCTATTTGCTTCTATAACTTCACTGCGATGGTAATAAACGATGAATCTATGGGCACCTTTTATCTTCATAATAATGCTTCAGGTTCATGTATGGAGAGCACTTCAGTGGTGACAAAGGGAAAAGTTTTGGAGTACAACACCATTCTTTTATTTGTAAGAAGCATTGATCTTTCGCATAACAATTTCTCTGGAGAGATTCCAAAAGAAATAACACGGCTTGCAGGATTGCAATCGCTAAATCTTTCACAAAATGCTTTGTGTGGAAGAATACCGGAGAATATAGGAGCTATGCGATCATTGGAATCTCTTGATTTATCCAAAAATCAAATTTTTGGTGAAATTACTCCAAGCATTTCAAGCTTAACATTTTTGAATTATTTGAACCTATCCAACAACAAATTGTGGGGAAGAATTCCTAAAAGCACTCAGTTGCAAAGTTTTGATTCATCTAGTTTTTATGGCAACAACCTTTGTGGGCCTCCGATGACCAACAACTGCAGTGAAGATGATCCATTTGATTCTGACAATGAGAAAGGCAAAAGAAAAGATTATGACAACGAAACTCAAGTAGTGGATTGGTTCTACTTCTATGTGAGCATTGCCCCTGGATTTGTGTTTGGATTTTGGGGTGTAATGGGTCCTCTTGTTTTTAACAGACAATGGAGGTATTTATACTTCAACTTCTTAGGTCGTATGTGGAACAAGTTTTGGGTTTGGTTTCATGTATATGTTGTCAGAATTTTCAAAGGTGCTACTTCTTAGAATGCTGCAAGGTATCTTTCTTTCTTGTTATTCATAATTTAATAATAATCTTTTTTTTTTTGATAAGCTAAAAATTTATTAGAAAGAGCGCTGGAAGCCGAACTAGCTAAACCAGCCACTAGATACAGTCAACAAACCAAGGCCTGCTGTATAAACTTAAGGGAAAGCAGAAACAGTCTGCAGTCGCCGTAACCCCCTATAGCAAAACATCAAGCAGCAATAAGCCTTACAAAATCAAATGAAGGGCGGAACTAGAGCCATGATTGCAAAAACTGAGCAGGCATGAGCCAAGGAACAGAGCAGCAATATCCAATTAGTTATTTATAACACAGAATAATCTTGTGTGTTTATTTTTGTGTTATTCTGTTATTTATAATTGTTTGTTAAAAAGAATTGCAGGTTTTCTATAATTGTAATAGTTGTAGTTTAGAAAAGGGAAAAAGATGTATGTAATCATGTGTACTGGTTGTTGGGATTCCAAAGTTAAAATTGATAAATGAAAGGAAAACAATTTGGATGGTTTTTTGTGTTAAAAATTTTATATATCATATATAAGATATCATTGTAATACCATTTGCCAAGTATAATTAATTTTTAAATTGTTTTTCATTGATTAATTAAACAATTGCGGTGTAGGTTCGTATTTTATTAACTGGTAATTAATTAATTAATAATTAAATAATTATTAACTGGTAATTGACATAAAATCATTCATTCTTGTTCGTATTTTATTTGATAAAATCCCTTCGTCCAACTTTTAGATCTTCCCATTCATTCCCCAAGTCCCCTCTTCCCTTATTCTTTCCATTCCACTCATGAACAATCAAATAATTAGTAAATCCAGATCAACTAATTGTTCTCAAATAGCACCGTCAAGAAAAGTGTCAAAGCCTTGGGGAGTTGAGAAAAAGTGAAACGTATTCAGTATCATTGAATATAAAACTAGCACTAAATATCTTATATCACAAGAACCCCCTAGAGTTGAAACATCAACCAATCTCTAATGATTAAGAATCATTTTTCTTGTTACAATACTTTAAAGCCAAAGAAATCTATTCAGTAATTAAAGGCAATGTCCATATATTTCAAGCCTGCACAATCTTTACACTATCTACCAATACAGAAAGTTGAAAGCATTTGGTTCAAAGTATAACATAACATCTTCTACAATCACATCTGCAACTTGTCCAAATTCAATGCTCGTCAACATTGATTCTAATTGCATGCCATTAATGTCAAGAACTGGTAATGGACATAAAGCCATCCACTCTGGTTGAATAATATTTAGCTAATTCTACACATCTAGCCGAAGAATCCCTTCTTCTCTCAACTTTTTGATCTTCCCATTCATTCCATATAGGCCATTCTTTACTGATGAAAAATCTATAAAAATTCGTACTCCTGTTCAACTAATTGTTCTCATAAATCCTATGTAAATTTCTCAATTTTGAAATGTATTGAAGCCTTGGATAGCTAAACAAAGTGGAATACGCCAGCATCATTGAGATCTAAGCGGTGTTTAGAGAGAATTAAAGAGGACTGGAATCCATCTGAATGATTAACAGGAAAAAGTAATTTCAAATTAAAATTAAGTGTTATCACTGATGGATAAATTTCTTCTTCATTTTATTCTACTCCATTGTAGCTTTTGAAATTGATGAATGAAATTTGAATTTTCATGATAAAAGGTCCGAGCAGTGATCAATATTTGTTGGTTCCCATGTGCAAGGAATAGCCTTGATGTTCATATCATGGAAGTTGTATACTTTTTGTTGCTTATGTTTGCGAGAGAGTTAGCATAATTAATTATTGCTTAAGCTGAATGAACCACTCCCACATTCTACACAGAAAATTACTTCTTATTTTCGTAGCTTTGTACTGCTTTTCAGTAGCACATAAACAAGTTTTATCCTGGTCTTACCGATTTTGCTTATTCTGGTGGTCCAAATTGTTAGTGAAACAAGGTTCCAGCTCATACAACAAATACACATGGTTCCAGCAGCTCATACACATGTCCTCATCATGTACGTCGGCTGCACTACAAATACACATGGTTCCAGCAGCTCATGCACATGTCTTCATCATGTATGTCACATGGTTCCAGCAGCTCATGCACATATCCTCATCATGTATGTCACATGGTTCCAGCAGCTCATACAAATGTCCTCATCGGCTGCACTATATATACCTATATATACCACACCTGCACAATATATAAAGGATGTAATTGAAAGCCATAAGTAGTGAATAATACAATTCTTCTTCTTTCACCTGTAAATTCAATACTTCTATTTTAACATGGTATCAGAGCCAATGTCAAACACAAACTCTGTAATCACTCCTTCTTCAACAGCAACATCCTCTGTTTTCTCCTCTGCCAACCACTCCTCTGTTAAACTTACAACCAAAAATTACCTAGCTTGGAAAACTCAACTCCTTCCTATTTTAAATTTTCAAAACCTTCATGGATTCATTGATGGATCCCAACCAAAGCCTTCACCTACCAGACCTTCTGCCTCAAATTCTGATATTCAGGAACCCAATCCCTGATTATGAATCTTGGTTTCGGAAGGATCAAATGCTACTTTCATGGTTATTCTCCTCTTTAACTGAAGAAATATTCCCATATGTTATTGGTCTAACCTCTTCTCATGAAGTCTGGACTGCTCTTGAGCACTCCTTTGGTTTCATTTCTGAAAATAGGCAACTACAGGTTCACATCGAATTACAAGAACTAAAGAAGCATGATATGTCGGTTTCTGAATTTTTAAAAAAGGCAAAAGCATTATCTGATGAATTGTGTGCTGCAGGTAAACCTCTCTCCAAATCTGAATTCAATGCGATCATTTATCGCAATATTGGGCCTGATTATTATAGCATTATCACTGCCTTAAATTTGCACACTGAACCTGTTTCTTTCTATGAACTTCATGGGCAACTGGTTGCACATGAGGTTCTCCTCAAAAGTGCATCAATACCACAAGTTAACTTAGCCTTCAAACCTAGTGAATCACTTCTTCCCACTCCTTCCAATCGCCAAAACCACAACACCTACCATGGGTTCAGTTGCACCAACAAACCAAACCAGACTAATAATAATAAACCACAGGGTCCATGCCAAATATGCAATAAAGGAAATCACACAGCCTTAACTTGTCGACGTCGATAACAACGTCCCAACAACTACAATTCAACCCATCAATTCTTTAATGACTACTCACCACAATTTCATATGGGCACATCATGCCCTTACCTTCCTCAAGACAACTATGCAGCCATGGCGCCAACAACTTGGTACCCAGACACTGGTGCAAACTTCCATATCACCCCAGATCTGCAAACATTAAACTCCTCCACCGATTACAATGGTAATGATCTCTTACATGTGGGTAATGGACATGGATTGCAAATAGCTCACACCGGTACTGCCTCTCTATCTTCTGCATATGGCAACCTCAAATTAAACAATGTTCTCCATGTTCCCTCTATTATTAAAAATCTTTTATATGTTCAGTAATTTACGAAAGATCACTCCTGTTATTTTGAATTTTGACCTAACACTTGTTTGATAAAGGATCAACGAACGGGGAAGGAGCTGATGCGAGGCACCAGTGAGAGTGGGGTCTACACTCTATGACCTTCAAAACAGGCTATGGCAGTTGAAGTTCCAACCTTGGATGAATGGCATGTGCGTCTAGGCCATCCCAACCGTAGCAAACTTGCTTCTTTAGTCTCCAATAATTTAATCTCTACCTCTTCTAAACATTTAAATCCTTGTTCCAGTTGTTTGTTAGGAAAGTTCGCTCGAATTCCTCTTGTTGTTGTTGAACATAAAACAAATTATGCCTTTGAAATCATACACTCAGATTTTTGGGGACCTTCTCCCACTTTATCCTTTTATGGGCATAAATATTTTGTTTTGTTCATTGATGACTTCACTAGATTTACTTGGGTTTATTTTCTCAAAAATAAAAGCGATGTTTTTAACATTTTTTTGGCCTTTGAAAAATTGGTGGAACGTCAATTTAATTCTAAAATCAAAGCTTTTCACTCTAATTGGGGTGGCGAGTATCAAAAACTTAACTCGTATTTTAATTCTGTTGGCATCAAGCATCATATAGCTTGTCCCTATACACATGCCCAGAATGGTACCGCTGAGCGTAAAATTCGACACTTAGTTGATACCACACTCACACTATTAGCTCATGCCAAATTACCAAAAAAATTTTGGAATTTTGCTTTAGAACAAAACAACTTGTTAATCAACACCTTGCCTAGTGCTGTTTTGAAACAAAAATCTCCTTATCAACTATTGTTCAAAAGCAATCCCAACTACTTGAATTTTAAAAGTTTTGGTTGTGCTATTTATCCACTCCTTCGTCCATACAACTCTCATAAATTTGCTTATTGTACCACCACTTACATCAACCTTGGTCTTAGTCATCCCAATCACTCTGCTTTTCGTTGTTTTGATCAAAATACTGGTCGCATTTATCTTGCTCGCCATGTTCGTGTTCATGACACTATCTTCCTTTACTCAGATAGCACTCCAGTACCATCCAAGGTCCCACCATCCACTCCATGGCTCACCATCGACAATGTGGCCCACTCTCTACGTGCTTCAGCATCTGCCAACCCAGATATTATTCCCACCTCAACCTCAAACTCTTCTCCTACTCCCACGATATCTTCTAGTCACCTTACCCCAACACACTTGTCATTATCCACGCCACCTCACCTCACTTCCCACACCAATTCCACTCCTTCATCCTCATCCTTTCCCACACCTACCCCCTCTATTCCCAATTCTAATTCCACTCAACCTTCTACTCTCAATTTGTGTGTAGACTTTACCTCTTATCCACTTACCTCCCAACCTCTCGGTCCAACCAACCCAACACTTGTAACCCCTCCACCTCCTCAACCCATAAACCATATCCACCCAATTATCTTACTATTGAACCTAAAACTGTGACCCAAGCCAAGCCATATGTAGAATGGCATGAGGCAATGCAGGCTGAGCTCTCTGATCTCCATCAAAACTGCATATGGTCCCTTGTACCTCGACCTCTTAACAAAAATGTTGTTGGCCATAAATGGATTTTTAGGATCAAAAGACATCCGGATGGTACTGTGGAACGTTACAAAGCTCGTCTAGTTGCTAAAGGTTACACACAACAGTCAGGCATTGATTATCAAGAAATATTTTCTCCATTAATCAAGTTTACCACTGTCCGCACTGTAATTGCTCTTGCAACCATGAATCGGTGGCCCTTCAGGCAACTAGACATATCCAATGCTTTTCTCCATGGATATTTATCTGATGAAATTTACATGGACCAACCAGCTGGCTTCACCCATCCTATCCATCCTGATTATGTATGTCGGCTCCATAGATCCCTTTATGGCTTAAAGCAGTCCCCAAGACAGTGTTTTCACAGACTCTCTCACTTCTTAGTCCAGCTGGGTTTTCAACCTTCTCAAGCTGATACCAGCTTGTTCATTCTTCATCCTGGTGCTCTTCATTTTTTTGTTTTAATCTATGTGGATGACATTCTTTTAACATGTTCAGATGCTTCCAAAATGGATTGGTTTCTTCAAACCATCAAGAATGCATTTCTAGTCAAGGATCTTGGTCCTTTACGTTACTTCTTGGGCATTCAGGTTGAACCTTATGCTGATGGTCTGCTTCTCAAGCAACAAAGATATTTAGAGGGCCTACTGACCGAAACCAACATGCTAGATTCCAAGCCCAGCCGCACCCCTCTGTCAGTCTCACCAAATCTCAGTAAAACTATGGGTGACCCGCTTGATCAACCCTCTCAATATTGCCAGGTCATTGGAGCTTTACAGTACCTCACCTTGACACGTCCGGATATAGCTTTTGCTGTCAATAAATTGGCTCAATTCATGCATTCTCCAACCAAAGTGCATTGTCAAGCAACTAAACGCCTCTTATGCTATCTCAATGGCACTAAAACTCATGGATTGTTCATCACCAGCACCTCGGATTCACAACTCCATTGCTTCTCGGACAGTGACTAGGCAGGGTGTCCTGATGATCGCCAATCTACAGGGGGTTTTCTAGTTTACCTTGGGCGCAGCCTAATATCCTGGAGTTCTAAAAAGCAACCTACAGTTTCACGGTCCTCAATAGAAAGTGAATACAAGGCTCTTGCAGATGCCACTGCTGAGACCTTATGGTTAAAATCACTCCTGCGAGAACTTGGTTTTGATAACCAACAACCTTTTCACCTGTGGTGTGACAATGTTGGGGCTGTCTATCTTTCCTCAAAACCCATTCTCCATAGCAGAACTAAACACGTTGAACTTAACTACTATTTTGTGCATGAGCAAGTACAGCTTGGTCGCCTTCAAATCTGCTTCATTGGGTCTGCTGATCAACTTGCAGACATTCTCACCAAACCACTAGGGTCCACTTCATTCCATTTTCTACAGGACAAGCTTCGGCTACGGTTCCCTTTCCCATCAGCTTGAGGGGGGGTGTTAGTGAAACAAGGTTCCAGCTCATACAACAAATACACATGATTCCAGCAGCTCATACACATGTCCTCATCGTGTATGTCGGCTGCACTACAAATACACATGGTTCCAGCAGCTCATGCAAATGTCCTCATCATGTATGTCACATGGTTCCAGCAGCTCATGCACCTGTCCTCATCATGTATTTCACATGGTTCCAGCAGCTCATGCACATGTCCTCATCATGTATTTCACATGGTTCCAGCAGCTCATACACATGTCCTCATCGGTTGCACTATATATACCTATATATACCACACCTGCACAATATATAAAGGATGTAATTGAAAGCCATAAGTAGTGAATAATACAATTCTTCTTCTTTCACCTGTAAATTCAATACTTCTATTTTAACACAAATTCGTTGATTCTTGGTGTCGACCCGTCTAATTTGGCCCTGACTCTCTGAGCAGTCAAGCATGCCCAAGTCGGACAGGTTTATTTGTTTCATAATTTGATGAGTGTTAGAACTCTTGGTTTTGATGCCAAATTAGTTGAATCTTATAGAAGAATCAATTTCTTATATTCAAGCAAGCCATCATCTTAAATTTCTTTTTTCTTGGTCTTTAAACTACTCATTAATGAACATAGCCATTTAGTATTCTAATCCCACTAGCTCGACTAATTCAGATTCGCATCGTACAGGGATGCATTTTTCACTTTTTAACCGTCAAATATGCTAATGGTAACATTTAAAATGTGATTTAACGGTCAAAAAAGTGAGAAGCAGAAAATACGTTAGCTAAGGCCTAATTCTAGTAGCTAACCTATACCACTATACTCTCATGGATCACTATTCTTTCGAAAGTTATGCATGCTTCCAGAATGACTGTATTAAGTTCAAAACTCCATTGTTTTTCCCCTCAGTCAATTAATACTTAAGCCAAGTTTACACAGGCAAAACCACAAAATGATAGCAATTTATGTACTCTATCGGTAATTGAAAGAATTGTAAAATGCATTCGATATTTTCCGTAATATTAGCTGTTTCACTATAATAAATACATTAATGCTTCCTTTTATTTTCTTTCAACTTTATTCACAAGTGATGTTTCTTCCATCAATGTGACTGTAGTAAGTTGAAGCTCCTGCTATTTTCTTGTGAATCATTCTGAAAGAGTTGTCTTCAGTTTGTCTCATCATACATGAAGTATATGCCGATTGGAGAACTATCTCCAATTATGTCCCAGGAAAAACAAAACATCTCAGAAAGAGAACAATATGCTATAGAAATGGTTAATTACAAGGATTAATTACAAAATTAGGTCAAATAGGATAATTTTCAATTTTAAACTAAATAAAAAGACCTTTCAATTTTATTCCCAAACTTCAATTATCTTTTCAATTTAGATACTCTGTTTTTTCGGTTAAAACTAATGGTTAAGAAAATTTATTGTTTTTAGTTTTTTCTAGTAATTAATATTATTAAACATTGATAATAATTTTTTATTGTTGTAATTAAATGAATGTTTATAATAATTACTTGCCTAAAATTAATTAAATTAAAATTAATTAAAAAAATATGACAATATAAGCTTTTTTTTTTATTTTAAGCATATTTGAATAAAATAAAATTATTTTTATTTTTGAAAATAACTTATGCAACCCAATAAATTAAATTGTAGACAAAAATAACAATTATTTTGAAAAGTATTAAATGATTTAGATGCATAATAAAATACAAAATATTTTGTGCATAATAGGAAAATGAATTAGTGAAAGAGCTAAAATTAATTTTATAGAAAATCCTCAGTTCAAATTAAAAATAATAAAATGTCAAAATGATTTATTTATTCAAATATTATTAAATAAAAAAAAAACACTTGTATGGTTCCACAATATCATTCTGCCATCGGATCGATGTATCTCATATGGACAAAACTCATAGCAATAGCATATACATAGGAGCTAAATTCCTAAATGTTAAATTCAGCGATGTTCCTATCAATCCCAAAGTCGATTTCCATTTCATTCTCTCCTTTGCCATAGATTACGACACATCCAATTCTCCATCTCCTACCGATGGAAATTTCAAAATCTTTCGGGATTCTGAAAATCTGAGCCCTTCTCAGGTTTCTTCCATTAAAAACAAATTTTCAAATGTCAAAGTAGCCTTAAGCCTTGGTGGAGAGTGTACGAGGTCGCGATGCTAACTTCATGCCTTCTTCAATCAACTTTTGGGTCTCCAATGCTGTTTCGTCACTAACCGACATCATCAAACAGTACAATTTAGATGGGATTGACATCGATTACAAGCATTTTCAGGTAAGTAAGAATCTAGACGGGAGACAACGGGGAAAACTGTCTGCCAAAATTTCTATTGAGTTCTTTTATTTTTCATGCATATATATAGCCCGCTACTTTATTCATGTGTTACATAGAACCGCAATATTCTATAATAGCTGTGCCCACTCTCTAAAATTAAAGCTGCATGTAGATTCATCACTTCTTTCAAGCGGATCCTGGTACTTTTGCAGTGTGTGTTGGGCAGCTTGTAAGTACCCTGAAGAGCAATGGTGCGATCTCTTTCTCGTCTATCGCTCCTTTCGACAATGAACAAGTTCAATCACATTATACGGCACTATGGAAAAAGTACGGACAGTTAATAGACTGTGTGAATTTCCAATTCTATGCCTATGACAAAGGAACAACAGTGTCTCAGTTTTTGGAATATTTTCAGACTCAGAGCTCAAATTATAATGGAGGTAAGGTGTTGGTGAGCTTTAAAAGTGATGGAAATAGTGGATTAACACCTGATAATGGATTCTTTACAGCCTTCGATAGGCTTAAGAGTGAGAACCAACTGAATGGTATCTTTGTTCGGTCTGCTGATGACTCCATTGACAATAAATTTGTCTACGAAGTGCAATCTCAGGCTCTGTTAGCTATGCCCCATTGATGTTTAACTTATGGAATGTGCCTAGTCTTTTTACCAATTTGAATCCAAGTTGAATCCATGTCATCCCATGTGTGCATATATATTATATTGGGTTAGATAAAAAAAATGACAAACCATTTTCAGAAATCCGTAAAATATTTTTTAGTCGGTCAAAGTTAATTTGATCACTTTTCAGTTCCATGATTTATTTTTGTTTTTTATTTTTGGAGAACTATTTAACCTTAAGTTCAGTTCAAATTATACCATTGTACTCATTATGAATTGTATTTTCTGATGGTGACATAAAATTTTTCAAGATCTTGGTGGGTTCGAGATGGTATTATTCACCCTCGATATCACTATTCACTATTGAAAAGTACCATTCATGCCGATAATTGTTCTAGGATATTACAGAGGGCGAGGATTGAAGGGATAGACGATTTTAAATTAAAAAAAAAAAACTTGAAGGGAAAGGAGAAAGAATTAAGTATAACCCTTTTTTCAAGGGTCACAATATCAATTTGTAGGCGTCAAATTGGGTCAAATGATAAATGATCTCCTAGAAATTCTGTCATACATTTATTTTATATGGGCTACATTCGTTAATGTTGAGTGATTGTTAATTATCAGATCAGTTGAGCGACAGTCTCAATCAATTCAGGAATCTTGGTATCCTTGATCTTTCTGAAAATTCCATCTCTGGTCCAATCCCGTTGTCTTTAGGAAAAATGGTTTGATGAGTGTTAAAACTCTTGATTTTGATGCCAAAATACCACTGCACTATTTTAACTTCTAACGTCTTAACCCTACCTTATCAAATTAGTTGAAACTTATAGAAGAAATGATTTAGAATTCAAGTGCTTGCATATTCATGCAAGCCATTAACTTAAATTTCTCATTTCTTGGTCTTTAAACAACTAATTAGTGAACTTAATATTTGGCGTAAATGGTGGACTGTATATATTTTTGCTTTCTTGCTGAAATAAATTGGTTTTCTGTCAACACTTTACCATGAAATAATAAAGTATCCAACACTTTTCTTTTCTTTTACAACCATTTATTATTCTAATCCCAATTAGCTTCACGCAGAAATCCACAACCGGAAAAGTACTTCCTAAATAGCTCCATTTCTTTTAATTTGTTTTAGTCTGTGAAATAAAAATAAAATTAGCTTCAATTCTTCCATTAAAAGAATCTATCAATTCCTAATAATGCATGACCATAAAAGCAATCACAATCTATAAAAACAATTAAATTGTACTGACACTTTTTTTTTCATAACCTCTTGGTATTTTAATCCACTATCATGACTAATTCAAATTTATTCTGGACATACTCATAATAAAGAATAAAATATTTCTTAAATATTTAAAGATGTTCGATTTCTAGGATTTGAAAACTTTTGATTTTTTTTAAGTCTTTGAAATTAAAACAAAATTAGCTTCAATTCTTCCATTAAGAGAATCTATCAATTCCTAATAAAGCGAAAAGACCATAAAAACCATCACAATCTATAAAAACAATTAAATTGTACCAAAACTTTCTATTTTTATGAGTCTGTCAAACCTCATCAATTCCGTGACCTTGGGACATCTAGGAAAAATAATTCCATCCGATCATTAAGGCAATTGAATCAGAAGCTTGTTAGAGTAGCTCAGAAGAATGTGCATCCTGTGGTTGGAGCATGCACACTGCAAAAATGTAGAGTAGGAAGAAATGAGAAGTTAAGAGCAAAGGACTCAAAAAGGGAAAAGTCTATTAATGATGATATACTATAAGAAATCTACAAACCAGCAGCATGTCCTATATAGCCATTAATGAAACATAATGTGCAAATAACATATACTCTTCTCGGAATTTCAAATCAAGATAGAAGTGACAATTTGAGTAGCACTATCTCAAAAAACTCTCCTTTCAAGCTTTTAAGCGGCCAATCAGGCAGCAAAGAGTTAGACCTCTTGCCTTCGCTCCGCATCAGCCATGGTCCTTTCTAGGATTATAATAGAGATAAATGACAAGTTAAAAAAACCTTCAAGAACCATTGCTATTTCATGAGCTACCTAATTAAGTTAAACATAGCATTAACTGAAGTATTATTAACCAGTGGGTATAATATATCAACCCTTGACTGTACAACTGCAGTGAATCAATTGATAGTGACTGGATTTATATATATATAAAGAAGAAGAAGAAGAAATTTTTTCTACCACATCATCCAATAATTCGAATAAATAATTTATAGTTAGCGGAAACATCCATTTTTCTCAAATTAACTTTCAAAGCTTGAACATTCCATTAAATTATACTCAGCTCTGAACTAGTGAACTTCTTGTAGCACCATCAAGACTAAAGCCACAAAATGACTTCAAGAAGAAGCCAGAAAGCAAAAGGTCATAAATCGCGAAAAAGGGTACATGAATTGAGGTATGAACTTTCCAACCAAATTCTTTCTAATTAACCTAACAAACTCACTTATCTCTATGTAAAAGATGAAAAAAAAAAAAAAGACCTATAAGATTGAAATGATTGTATCCCATAAACAAGGCAATTAATTTTAGTTTAAAAAAATGGCAATGAACTAAATGATCTTAGAAAGCGTGCTAAGAAGACAGTGCAAATAAAATTAAATAATAAAAATTTTCGGAAATCATAAAAGTAAATACAGAAATTACAGGGACTTGATGAATTTATCGATTGAAAATATTTTATTAATTAAAATAGTAAAACATGAAATTCAATTTGCAAATGAATTGTACATATTTTTGCTTTCTTGCTGAAATAAATTGGGGGTTAATTATATTGATGATACACTGAATTTGTGCTCCAAATACTAGCGGTACGGTATAGGGTAATTTTGTAATTGTACCAAGGAATTATATATATATATATATATATATATATATATATATATATATATATATATATATATATATATATATATATATATATATATATATATATATATATATTGAATTTGTAACCTAAGAGATTATTCTCTCTTGAAATAATAAAACAGCCGCCGCTTTGCTCCTGAGGACGTAGATATATTGCAGAACCTCATTAAATCATTGTATTCTCTATTTTCTTGCTTTTTTTGTTCATATTTCTGTGATTATTATATTCTCAACATTTTTATGTAAATTTTAGAGAGAAATAGAGATTATATATATATATATATGTGTGTGTGTGTGTGTGTGTGTGTGAATCGATTAACAGTGGACTAACGGTTAACCAGTACTTAAACCGTAATTATTAACAAAAAATGTAAAAATTAAAAATCGTAACCGAATTCATCGGATCGTTTAACAGTAAAAATTGATTCGATTTTGGATCGATTTTGCGGTTAACCATATTTTCGATTTTTTTTCTCATTCCTACAATTTAAAGCAATGACATGGAAATTGTTATTCTTTTGTAACGGATTTTTTTTTTTTTTGGGACAAGAGACTGATTTGCTCTTAAAATATTTTTAAAAAGTATATATTTGCTTTTTGAGTCTTTTTTCAGTAAATTTATCCTTAAATATTGAAAATAGAGCACATTTGTACCTTAAATATGATTTTGGGCTAAAACTACCCATACTATTATGTATTTATTTCAAATTTGCTGCTGACTGCTGACACTAACGAAATTACAGGTAAGTAAATTAAAAAAAAGAAAAAACATATTAGCTATTTTTAATATTTGAGAGATAAATATGCACTATTTTTTAATATTTTTGGAGAAACTTTAAATATTTTTGTAAATTTAAAAAAAAATTAAAAAAGCTTTACTTTATTGTTAAATACTTTTAATGTTGGTATTTTTTTTCTATTTTTTATAGTTTAAAAGAATTAGCTATTAATTAATTAACTAAAAAAATAATTTGTACACTTCTATATATATTATATGTTAAATTTAACTTTTAATCTATTTTATTATATGAGAGTAGAATTTGTATTTATAAATTTTATAATAAGCTTTACTACTCATATTAAATATATTCAATTACATATATCAATAATTTAATTAGATTTTCATGTTAATTGGGTTCAGATATTATTGGATAATAGTAAATAAATTTGAAATATAATATACTAGTTAAAATTCATATTCCACTTTAATCATTGTCCACTTTTTATGGCTAATTATTTTAATACAGTAATAGCTAATATTATAAAGTGAATTTAATATTTGTTGAAAATTAGTATATTTGATATTTCTTGAGCTCTACAGACATCTAATTGAATTGTGATGCGCACATAATGCTGGGCACCAATAATTTGGGGAAAATCGTTTCTGAAATTGAGGCAAAAATCCATGAAAGGATTTGAAAATCAGTATATTAACCAAGGCAGGATTTTCCATGTTTGGAGGATTGCTGATTTTCATCTACTTCTTGATTTATTTTTAATTAATGTTTTTGTTGACGAATGATTTTTTAACTTTAAAAATATGGTTACGAACAATTAATGATAAAGCCAGCAGGTAAGTGGGTAGTGGGTGGTGAATCGCCAAAGAAGGAAGGTTTGAGAGGTTAATTAAGCTCAAGTTTTCTTCTTTCTTTCTTTTTTTTTTTTTAAGTTTTCTAAAGCAAGTTAGAAATTTGTATAGTAATTAATATCCATTTTTTGCTATTGTGTTAGTTTTAATGATACAATTTAATGCAATGATATGAACAACGGAATAAGGATAAAATTGCTTCCAAAATATTTAAAATGGTACATATTTATTCTTTAAGTATGTTTTAGGGTAAATTTACCCTTAGTTTTGAAAATGGTACACATTTGTACCTTAATTATGTTTTTGGGCCAAAACTACTTATACTTCTATATTATATGTAAAATTTAATTTTTAACAGATTTTATTATATTAGAGTATATTTTGTATTTATAAATTTAATAATACACTCTACCACTCCTATTAAATACATTCAATTACATATATCAATAATCACACGTTGTTCTAGAGGTCAAAGTGAACCAATCCTTACTCTAATATTGCTCATCTCTTTCTTCAATAATTAATATTTGGAAAATGAAATTTCTAAAGACTGTACAATCATTCTACGATATCAATTCTCCCACACTATAAATTGAGGGTTCTTCCTCTATATTCATTACAATCATCAACTGTTTACATATTGTTTATGAAAATGCAAATGAGTCCCTTTGTTTTGCTTTGGTGGCTTCTCATATGGGCAATCTTTGCTGTTGGTTGCAGCTTTACTGGGTGCATTCAGAGGGAGAGAGATGCTCTTCTCAACTTCAAATTCCATCTCACTGATCCTTCAAATCGACTTGCAGATTGGACTGCCAATGGAGACTGCTGCAATTGGACTGGAGTTGTCTGCCACAACATCACTTCTCATGTTCTTCAGCTTCATCTTTGTACACTTTCTTATGCTGAATATTCTTTCCCAGATCATCAATATGATTATGGAGGAGAATATGAGGAGTATTATGAGAAGTCCGCATTGGGTGGAAAGGTGAGTTCTTCTTTGGCTGAGTTGAAACATTTGAGATATTTGGACCTTAGCAATAATGATTTTGGAGGAGTTTCCATTCCTACATTCCTTGCTTCCATGGGGAGTTTAAGATATCTTAACCTCTCTCGAGCTGGATTTGGAGGAACAATTCCTCCTCAGATTGGAAATCTCTCTAATTTACAATATCTCAATCTTCGAGGATCTTATATCTATAATGTTGAGAATTTAGAATGGACTTCTAGTCTTTCTTCTTGAGAATTCCTCGATTTGAGTTATGCAGACCTTCCAAAATCATTTGATTGGATGAAGGTCATGAATTCACTCCCTTCTTTGGTTGAATTGCACTTGTCACGTTGCCAACTTTCTTATTTCAATCCTCTCCTCAGTCTCAACTTTTCTTCCCTTTCCATCCTTGATCTCTCACAAAATAATTTTGGAGGTCCAATTCCAAATGTTCTTCAAAACATGTCTTCTCTCCTTACGGAACTTGATTTGTCATATAATCTTTTCAATTCCTCCATACCTAATTGGTTGTATGGTTTCAGTGATTTACATAATCTCAACCTTGCATCCACTAAATTGCAAGGTCAAATTTCAAGTGCAATTGGAAACTTGACTTCTCTCATTAGCCTTGACTTGTCATCAATAATGTATTCATACAATTATGGACTTGAGTTTGAACAAGGAATTCCAAAATCATTTCAAAACTTTTGCAACTTGAGATCACTTCATCTTTTAGGTGTCAAAATAAACCAGAAAATAAATAATTTCCTTGAAATTTTGTCATTGGGATGTGTTTCAGATGGGCTAGAATCATTGGAGTTGGGCTATGATGATAATCTATCAGGTCATTTGACAGATCATCTTGGCCATTTTAAGAATTTAAAATCCCTACACCTTGAGAGTGATTTGATCCAGGGACCGATTCCAGGATCTTTAAAACATCTTTGCAATTTGAGGTTACTGAAGATGCATAGGGTCAACTTGGGCCAAGAGATAAATGATGTCCTAGAAATTCTGTCATCGGGATGTGCATATGGGCTACAATCATTAATATTGAAAGATTGTCAACTATCAGGCCATTTGAGTGATAGTCTCAGCCGATTGAGGAATCTTAGTAGCCTTGATCTTTCTGAAAATTTCATCTCTGGTCCAATCCCATTGTCTCTGGGAGAAATAATTTCCTTGAAATCATTATTATTTGGGAATAACAAATTGAATGGAATTCTTCCTGTATCTCTTGGACGACTTACAAAGTTAGAGGAATTAGATATCTCAGATAATTTATTGGAGGGTGAGGTTTCTGAACTTCACTTTGCAAATCTCACAAAGCTAAAAACTTATCATGCATCTGAGATGGGTAAAAATGTAGCATTGAGAGTTAGCCCCAATTGGATTCCCCCTCTTCAACTTAGAGTCTTAGAATTAGGATCGTGGCATATTGGACCTCAATTTCCATTATGGCTTCATTCATTACAACATTTAAAAGTTCTAGATCTATCTATTTCAGCAATCTCAAGTCCAGTCCCTTTTTGGTTTTGGGACAATTTGTCTTCTCAATATTATTTTTTAAACTTTTCTCATAACCAAATGCATGGATCCATTCCAAATATCCCTTCTTGTGATCCTTTATCGCTAAGAGATTTGAGTTCCAATAATTTTAGTGGTCCAATCCCTTTCTTCTCTCCAAATCTGGCTGCATTAGATCCCTCCAATAATTCATTTTCTGGGTCTATATCCAACTTTTTATGTTACAACAAGCAAGAGGTGAAGGATATGCAAATCCTTAATCTTGGAGGTAATCTTTTGTCCAATGAGATACCGGATTGTTGGATGAGTTGGAAATATTTGGTGGCCATAAAATTGAGCAAAAACAACTTTAGTGGAACTATTCCCAACTCCATTGGAACTCTTAGGTTTCTTGAGTCGCTTTCCCTTCGTGATAACAATCTCTCAGGTGTCATCCCACTATCACTTGCAAATTGTACGATTCTCATCGCACTTGATGTTAGTGATAACAAATTGAGTGGAAATATTCCAATATGGACTAGAGATGGATTTTCAAGATTGACAATTCTCAAATTACGTGCAAATAAGTTTGATGGTCGCATCCCTAATGAGTTGTGTCATATAGCTTCGTTGCATATCTTAGACCTTGCTGAGAACACATTCTCTGGTACAATTCCTCGTTGCTTCTGTAATTTCACAGCAATGGCTACAAACAATGATTCTAAAGGTAGCTTTTATTTTCCTAGTTTTGGTTCCAGTTCATATATGGAGAGCACTTCAGTAGTGTCGAAGGGGAAAGTTTTGGAGTACAGCACCATTCTTATATTTGTAAGAAGTATAGACCTTTCTCATAACAATTTATCTGGAGAGATTCCGGAAGAAATAACAAGCCTTGCAGGATTGCAATCGCTGAATCTTTCACAAAATGCTTTGGGTGGAAGAATTCCAAATAATATAGTAGCTATGCGATCATTGGAATCTCTTGATTTGTCCAAAAATCAAATTTTCGGTGATATTCCTCCGAGCTTTTCAAGGTTAACATTTCTGAATTATTTGAACTTATCCAACAACAAATTGGGGGGAAGAGTTCCTAAAAGCACTCAATTGCAGAGTTTCAATTCATCTAGTTTCTATGGCAATGATCTTTGTGGGCCTCCATTAACCAATAATTGCAGTGTAAATGGTTCATCTAATTCCAACATCGAGAAAGCTGGAGAAAAAGATTACAGCAATGAAACTCAATTAGTGGATTGGTTCTACTTCTATGTAAGCATTGCTCCTGGATTCGTGGTTGGATTTTGGGGTGTAATGGGTCCTCTTGTTTTTAACAGACGCTGGAGGCATTTATACTTCAACTTCTTAGGTCGTATGTGGGACAAGTTTTGGATTTGGTTCCATGTATATGTTGTCAGAATTTTCAAAGGTGATGGTACTTAGAGTGCAATGTGTCTTCTTGTTACTCATATCTAGTAATAATTTTGTGAGTTTATTTTCGTCAATCATTTGTTAAAGAATGCAAGTTTTCTGCAATTGTAATAGTTGTAGTATATATAATAATGGAAAAAATATGTGTGTAATCATGTGTAATGATTGTTTTAATGCAAAAATTAATTTCGATAAATAAAGAAAAATATGTGCGTTGCTGTTATGATTAAGCTGGGAATTGTGGAAGTCACGGGTTCAACCTTGAAGGAGGAAGACGAATCTGGAGTGAAGAATGAAGTGTGAGCAAAGAGTGAGGAAGTTGGGTTCAAGGGGACTGAAGGTATTGGGCCAGCAGATGAAGAAGTTTGGCTTGAGTGGGCTAGGCCTACACCTAAGGCAGAATAGTGGGTTGGATGTGGACCTGCTACTGCTGACTTTTTGCGATTATTTCAATTGTCTTTCATTCATTACAGTTGTGTTGTGTTACCAATTTTATATATTATAATATATAGTTGTAATACCAAGTGAAATATAATTAACCATTAAGGATCTTCATTGATTAATTAAATATTTGTGGTTTAGCTAATTGTTGTGCTTGACTGAACGTTCATGCACAAAGAATTCGAGTATTTGTTACGAGCAATATAAAACAACAATTATTGTTCAACAAAAAGGCATCTGACCGAAAATCCCTTCTTCCAACTTTTCAATCTTCCCATTCTCTAACTCCCCTCTTCCCTTGCTCTTTCCATTCATATCAGCAACTTGTTCCATATATATATATATATTTTTTTTTTTTTTTTGATAAGCTGCTAGTGTTATTAAGAATATAGAAGTAGCAGTACAAAGGGACCCAATTAACTGTCAGACCCGGACTGTAGAACAGGAAAGGCCTCTAAAAACAACAGCCAAAAGACTAATAAATCCTAAAGAGGCAAAGTGAGCACTCAAAGCAACAAACTTAAACCCAGCAAAAACTTCAAGATAAACAGAACTACAGAATCAGACAGACCCGCACTGCTTCAACAGAAACAGAGGAGTATCAGCCATAGACCCAAAACAAACCAAAAAGAGATCCCAATCTGGAAACACAGTTCCTGCAAAAATAAGGAACCAGCAGAACTAGAGTACTCATGACATTGACAATCAAATAGAGCAAACTCACTTGTCCTAATTTCAACCTTTTCTGTAATGATGACATTGACAACAAACTGCTGCTAATTGCTTGTCAATATAATAATCTGCTTCTTGAATGTTGTCAATAATACTACTTCATCACAGTCGATAACTGGTAATTGACACAAAATCATCCATTCATTCCCTACTTTCCATTCCACCCATGAAAAATCAAATAATTTCCATCAAGAAATGTGTCAAAGCCTTGGGGAGTTGAGAAAAAGTGAAAGCGTATTGGGAAACATCAACCAATCTCTACTGCATTAGTCAGTTTATTATAATAACTGAAATGACCTTATCACAAAGTAGTATAAACAATTTCAGAGGTTACTTTTCCTGTTTTCGATGTCCTAGATAATGATGAAGGACGAGTTTGCAAATTATGTGGTCCACAAGATTCTTGATTCATGTACTGACACTCAGAGAGCAACACTACTAAATATGCTTTAAAGAAATATACATACGGGAAGCACATCGTTGCTCGGTGTGAAAGGCAATTTGAAGAAGGTAAGTGCTTTTGCATAGCTTGAATTTTAGTCTTGCGTAGCTAACATTCTCCTTTGGACCTTATGAAATAGTATTCCTACACCTTGACATGAATATCTTTCTTGGATGAGCTACTACATATGGCCAAATCTTATGATAACCAGCCTGTGACAATGTCTCCACTTTTTTATGTTCTATTTATACTTTGTGGGTTGATACACGACCAAGGCTGGGGAAATGCCGCAAACACTTGCAATTGTATAGCATCAGACTCAAAATTCTAAACCAGGAAGCCGACCCTGATCTATGTGGTGATTGTATGTACTTCCACCGAGAACTCGAAACATTTTAAGCCACACATTTAATTATTTAAAGCAATGTCAACGAGTAACGTGAGGATTCCATCTGCGGGTAAAGCAAGATGCTCTACTGCTCTTTCTGATGGCTTTGCCTACAACAAAAACGTAAATGCAAAGACACTAATTAGACAAATGAATCGGAAAAAAAGAACAATTGAACCCTCAATCATAACAAGAAGTGTGATTCATGCCAAACTAATTTGTAACTCGTAAATCTTGCAGTCGCATTCCTCTTGCCTATTTTGAACCTCCTATTTTAATTTGAACCGAAACACACCTGTCATTTCAGAGATCATTCGCGCTGCCACTCCTTGTTGAGTGGTCCAGGAGCTGATTGCAGTATTTTTAGGAATATTGATGTGGAAAATAATTTGTTGTGGTGGAGTCCTAATTTTTAGGAAGTTTATTTCATTTTACTGTCATGGAAGTAGTGGTTTAGATTATTTGCTAATTTTCAGTTGTGTTAGCAGATATTTAGCAAATCTGTTATGAAGTTCATGTATTTAAATTTGAAGTTGAAGTTCAATAAAATTGTAGACTTTTCAATTCAATTATTCTTCTTGCTTCTAATATTTTTGGGAATTAACAATGGTATCAGAGCCCCTTTTCTTTAGGGACTTGTGAGGCTATTTTTTGGGTGTTCACTGAAATAGCAACCAAATTCACTCTATGATGGATGGTGAGAATTCCTTCTCAGCCATGGCTCCACCAATATTTGATGGAGAAAACTACCAAGTATGGGTAGTAAAAATGGAAGCTTACTTGGATGCATGTGATCTATGGGAAGTTGTTGAGGAAGATTATGAAGTACCTCCTCTACCAGGAAATCCAACAATGGCTCAAATCAAAACTCACAAGGAAAAGAAAAGAAAATTTAAAGCTAATACCTGCCTTTTTGCTGCTATTTCTTCAACTATTTTTAGCAGAATTATGACATCTACTTCAGCTAAAGATATTTGGGATTTTCTAAAGGAGTATCAAGGGAATGAAAGGCTAAAAGGAATAAAGATGATGAATTTAATCAGAGAATTTGAGATGCATCAAATGAAGGAATCTGAAAATATCAAGGATTATTTAGATAGGCTAATTGGTATTGCAAATAAGATATGAATGTTTGGAACTGAGCTTACTGATAGCAGAATTGTTCAAAAAATTTTGGTAACCATACCTGAAAAATTTGATGCAACTATTGCTTCATTTGGAAAATGTTAAAGATCCTTCACAAATAGGTTTGGCATAATTGTTAAGTGCATTGCAGGCACAATAACAAAGAAGAAAGATGAGACCGGAGGGAACCATTGAAGGAGCTTTAGAAGTTAAGTTGCAGCTGAATTCTGGAGGAAGAGGTAAGAAGTGGAAAGGGAAAATAGGGATTGCAACCAACTCTGAATTGACAATAAATGAGAACAGAACTAGTAAAAAGAACAACAAATGGGGAAAACATTTTCCTCGTCAGCATTGTGGCAAGAGGAATCATTCTCACTATAAGTGTTGGAGAAAGCTGGATATGAGATACAAAAAAATGTCAGAAACTTAGGCATGCAGAGATAAATAAATAATAGTTCATCTAAACATGAAATTATTTTCATGATATGATTGTATTTTTATGTTTCTAACATATGATATTCAAAAATTCATAATTAATCACTTGTAATAATAAAATTAAAATTATATTTTGTAACTTATTATTAGAATATTTGTGATATATATTTAATGTTTGACGAATATTTTTTTAATTTTTTTACAATAGTATTTAAAAAATTATAATAATTATAATATTTTAAAAATAAAAAAAATCCAGTTGAACCGGTCGAACCACGAATCCTCAGCGTTGCCAGTTCTTTATTCTATCCGATTTTAATAACATTGGTTGGAAGATTTTCCAGTTGAATGTGAAATCTGCTTTCTTGAATGGTTTTCTAAAGGAAGAAATCTACGTTGAGCAACCAGAATGTTTGAGTATACCAGTACATGAAAAGAAGGTGTGTCTACTATAAAAGGCACTTTATAGGTTGAAGCAAGATTCTAGTGCTTGGTACAGTAGGATGGATGAGCACATATTGAACTTAGGCTTTGAAAAAACCTTGAGTGAATCTACTCTTTATGTCAAGAAAGCTAGATCTGATCATATTGTAATTATTTTTTTGTGTATGGATGATTTACTTATAATAAAAAATAATGCAGTTCAAATTGAAGATTTCAAGAAGGAGATGATAGTCTTTGAAATGACAGACCTTGGTGAAATAATGTATTTTCTAGGAATGGAGATCAAACAAACTCAAAATAAAGTCTTTATTTGCCAAAAGAAATACTTGAAGGAAATTCTAAAAGAATCAAAATGGAAGGTTGTAAAAGCATGAGCACTCCCATGAATCAAAAGGAAAAGCTACAAAAGAAAGATGGAGCTAAACTAGTTGATGAAGGAATCTACAGAAGCTTAGCTGGATGTTTGATGTATCTTATAGCAACGAGGCCTGACATTTTATTTGCTGTAAGTGTTTTATAAAGATTTCTAAATTGTGCTAGTGAATTGCATATGTTGGCTGCAAAAAGAGTTGGAAGATATCTTAAAGGAACTCTAAACTTTGGCATCAAGTTTAGTAAAAGTCAAAATTTCTAACTTTGTGGATACTTTAACAGTGACTGGGCAGGATCAGTTGATGACATGAAAAGTTCTTCTGGTTATTGCTTCACTTTTGGCTCAGGATGTTTTTCTTGGTGTTCAAAGAAATAGGAAGTTATGGCACAGTCAAAGTTATAGCAGCAACAGCTGCTGTTAACCAAGCATTATGGCTAAGGAAAATTATGTAGATTTGCAGCTGGAACAAAAAGAAAGCATTGAGATATTTGTGGATAAACAAGCTAGCGAGAGAATCATTTGAGACCAAGAGAGAATTAAACACAAGACATTTCTTAGTAAGATAAATACTCAGTAATTGAAAAATGTCAGTTTTTCCAATTACAAAGCAATAAACACCATCAGCTATTGATGAAAAGAAAATGAATAAATGTTCAGTTACCTAAGAATTGATATTAAATATTTCCAATTAAAAAGAATGTGCTATTCGCTAAACGAAAGAAAATAAACAATCCTTGTATTGAAGCAACTTGAACCTTTCAATTATGCCTTATCATCTAGCCACTTGATGGTTCTATTTTTCTAGCAGAGCCTTCCATTGAGCCACAGGGAATTTCAGAACTAATTTTGCAGTAGCAGAGTATTAAAAAACTAGCAAAATGTGAGTTCTTTTCAAGTTCTGTTGGTATGATATTGATGTGGGAGCATGTGTAGCAAGGCATCCTCCGAGTCCCCAGTCCCACATCGAAAGATCTTGTGCTAGTTGAGCAGTATATAGGCGGTGGTTCACACTACAAAAAAACTGTCAATTAGCAAATAAAATTAGCGACTGATATATTTTCGTCGCAAATTTAGCGACGGATTTGCGAGTGTTTTACAATTCCATCGTGGGAAGGTCATTTTTCATTTTTTTGCGACGAAATTAATAAATAGTCGCTAATTATTGGCGGAAAAATTACGCGCCATGTTTTGCGACGAAATTACCGTCGCTAATTTATTTTAATTTTTTATTTTGAAAATTAGTACTAGAAAATTTAGCGACGAATAATTTAGTTGCTAATTTTAGAGGAAAAAAACCGCGCCACTTTGTGCGACGATTTAGCGACGAAAAGTGTGTCGCTAATTGTATTAGATCTCACTTAAAAATATTAGCGACGAACTTTGTGGTCGCTAATCCGTCGCAAATAGTTTTTACTATTTCGTGTATTTTTGATATAGATCATATGAAATTGATATTTTATTTTGAAACAAAAATTTGTAAATTATATTATAATTTGGTAATAATTTTTTATCAATTATTTCAAAATTTAAATTATTTATTTAGTAAATTTATATTTTTGATAATAATAAACTATTTGTTATAATTATTATATTATCACATTATGAAAATTAATAAAAGTCAATATTTATAAAATAGTAATATAAAATTTATTATCTCATTTAAAATAATAATAAAAAAATTTGTAATTAATTTTTATTTTATAAAATTTAAATCAAATATTGAATTATTAGGAATTCTATTGATTTTTTTATCAATTATCCCCAAATATTAACTTATTTATTTAAAAAAAATTACATTTTAATAATAATAATAAAGTAATTGTTATAAGTGTTATATAGTCATATTATGAAAAATAATAAATATAAATATTTATATAATAATAATATAAAGTTTATTATTTCATTTAAAATAATTATGAAAAATTTATAATTTATTTATATTTTGTTAAAATTTTGAGCAAATTTGAAATTATTAAAAAAATTAAAATATATATTTATAAAATTATCCTTGAATACAAGGATAAAATGATTAAATTTGGTAGGGGCATTTTAATAATTTCAAAAATTTACCCTACATATAAAAATAATATTTTCTATTCCCTCACATCTCTCCATCGTTTCAATTTAATACATATATGATTTTAAGCTTAATTTATTATTTAGTTGAATAAAAGAATATAGTTGAACGGTGAAGATTAGGTTTTAAGGTCTGTGAGTTCAGTTTTTGTTGCAAAAAAGAGGTTATTTTTGGATTTTTTATTTAATGAACAGTTTTGTATACGAAGACGATTGGAAAATCATTTGCCATTAGATTGGCCTGATTTTTGGTGAGTACGTTCAAAACTCCTTGTTGTTAATTTTGAAAAGTGAAGATTAGTTTTTAAGGTCTGTAAATTCAGTTTTTGTTGCAAAAAAAAAGCTATTTTTTGGATTTTTTACGTAATGACCAGTTTTGTATATAAAGACGATCGAAAAATCATTTACCGTTAGATTGGCCATTTTGATGAGTACATTTAAAACTCCTTGTTGTTAATTTTGGACGGTGAAAATTAGTTTTTAAGATCTGTAAGTTCAGTTTTTGTTGCAAAAAAGAGGTTATTTTCTGGATTATTTACGTAATGACCAGTTTTGTATACGAAGACAATCGAAAAATCATTTACCGTTAGATTGGCCTGATTTTTGATGAGTACATTCAAAACTCCTTGTTGTTAATTTTGAACGGTGAAGATTATTTATGGTGAGTACGTTTAAAACTATATAGTTGAACTGGTACATTGCTATGTTTCAGACCCAGATGCATTCTCTCGCACTAAGGGTAAAAGTGAATATAATTATGTAATAGTTACATAAGGGTAAAATTTAATGAAATTTGGGAATATTTTTGTCACTAATATTAATTTATTTCAGTAAAAAAAATTAAGTGAATATTTATGCTCACTAATTATTTTTAAAAATATTTTATATGATATTATTTGCCTATTTCTCTATAATGCCCCGAATTTAAATTAATCGAATAGCATGGTTACTTAACCCAACCCTAAGCACAACCTAGTTTACAATAAAAATAAATAGGTATAAAAAATGAGAGAGAATTATTATCTTAAGTTAAAATTGATATGGGTTTTAAACATAAGAATTTAATGGTTAGAGGGAAAAAAATAATGTTAGGGGGGCTTAAATGAAAATTTCCCATTCCTAGCCAAAACTGTACCGTTTTGGAGGATGAGATATAAATATCCTCTTGCTGCTTCTAGGGTAATCCACCCCCTCTTTGTTATTGAATGAGTTGTGAAATTGGGGATTTTGAAAAAAAATTAGGGAAAATGTTAAAACTAGGGATTTTGAAAAAAATTGGGAAAAATGTTAAATCTAGATCTTATTCTTTGTACTTCATATGTGGCTTTGCTTTCGTCGCCTAAAACATGAGGGAAATGAGGGTGTTGAATTTGGCCAGTACCTGTATGAGATTTACAATCATGACATGGAGCTAAGGGTTTCTAAAGCAGGGGTATTTTGTATCCTTCTTTTCGATATTTTTTTGAGTATTTAATTCGGTTTCGTGTTTTCTAGTCATATAGTTTGTTCAATCAGATGATTTTGTTTAAATTCTTCAATTGGCCTGTACCTCTTCTTATTCTCATTGGATTTTTTTATGTTGCAGGAATGTCTTTTCTGATGATGGTTCTTCGAAGCCAAATGCTACTGCATTACAGTCTGTCCAGGCATGTTATCATCTTTGCTTTTGATTTCCATTGATGCAGACTACCAGTTTGTATGGTTATTTATACGGATAATTTTGATAATGTAGAGAAGCAAATTTCCATTTTGCCATTCACATGTTTAGTTAGTCTAATATGCCTATTGCCATGTTAATTGTGCCGCATGATTGGGCTTGTATTAACGCCAGTGGTGACCAATCACTATGTTATAGGTATATACTAAATTAGTTGAGGAATTCTCATGTCTCTCTGCCCCGGTCATACATAATCTAACATTTTGCTATATTTAACGAAGACTAAGAGGGAATCTATAGGCTTGATTAGACTATAGATTTTGCTGCATGTGCATTCAAACTCTATTAATGTCTTTAGTGATTAATATTTCCCTTATATTCTTTAATTGGATTTTTCTAGATGTGATATATATATATATATATATATATATATATATATATATATATGACATTGTTATATTTTATTTTGATGTAGCGAGTAAGGACTGGATATGGATTGGAACCTCCGTGAATTTTTATCCAACTATCATATTGGCGGCATTGTATTGGTATTGGGCATTTTTATCCAACAAATGCAGGTTCTTGTTCTATTTCTTCACTAGCTGTTTAATAAATAAGGCATAAACAACTAGCTATTTATGTGAAAAAGGCATTTAGCTAGCTGTTTAAGAAATTTGCCTTAAACAGCCTTAGCCCTCGTCTAAAACCTAGCAAACAGACCGTTGTAAACCAGGTGAACTAGAGCGAACAGGAGAAGCAAGCAAATAGCGGCCTCTCATTCAATCCACCTCTAGCTGTTAAAGGAAGGTATTCCGATCTTTGATCCGCCGCTTCTCTTTACTTAAGCCCTCACCGATCCGATGATCGAGTGCTTTTTTCTCGATGAGACGAAAAGAACTAACTTGGGGAGTTAGCCCTTTCAGTTGCTCCTCCGTGGGCGAATACTTTTTATATTCTACGATCGGTTATTAGTTATTAAAAGAGATTGTTTTTCTAAATAATGAATGTTAGCTGATCTGTCCACCATGCTCACTTCAGACTGGCAGTAAGTCCCTTTCTCCTTTCACCAATTGGGGATAGAGCAGGACGAGTATTACAGCGCATGAATGACTCTTGCCCTCGGTCACTGACCTACCTGGGGATAGGATAACAAGGAAGACCACGACTACCTTAAAAAGGTGTATGTACGGACTTCAAGACAATTAGGCATTTGTAGGTTCTTGTTCTGTTTCTTCACCCCTTTTCAAGTTGGAGGGAAGGGGAACATGGACTCCAAGCTTGTCACGCAAACCTTGAAAGGTGGTTTTAGCCAAAGGTTTAGTAAAAATGTCAGCTATTTGCTAAGATGATCGAACAAACCTTGTAACTAAGTTTCCAAGAGCAACTTTCTCTCTTACAAAGTGGTAATCAATAGCAATATGTTTGGATCGAGAGTGAAAAACTGGATTGACAATCATGTATAAAACACTTAAGTTGTCTGAGAACAATTGTGGTGGTCGATGCAAACAAATTCCAATATCTCGTAGAATGAATGTGATCCATGTAAGTTTAGCTATAGCCACTGTCATAGCCCTGTATTCTGCTTCGAAACTAGATCGAGAAACTGTTGGTTGTCTTTTTGAGGACCAAGAAATACAGTTGCTTCCAAGATAAACACAGTAACCTGTTGTACTTCTTCTTGTTGTAGGACATCCATCCCAGTCAGCATCACAAAAGCCATATAAGTTGAGAGAGCTTTGTTGAGTGAATTGAAGACCAAAATTTAGTGTTCCTTTAACATATCAAATTATCCTCTTGATGGCTTTGAAATCCCCTATTGTAGGATTCTGCACCTTTTGACATATCTTATGCATATTATGAACAATATCTGGCCTAGTATGAGTTAAGTAAAGAAGATCTCCAGCTAGACTTTGATAAGTTTTAGCTTCAAATGCTGTATGATCTTTGTCCATTTGTTGAATTTTCATAGCCATAGGAGTGTTGAAGTGAGAACTTGCACCCAATCCAGCTTTGTCAATTATATCCTTGGCATATTTTCTTTGAGAGAGATGGATGCCCGATGTTGTGTATTGAACTTCTATTCCCAAGAAGTAGTGCAGCCATCCCAAATCCTTAATAGCAAATTCTTGTCCTAGAGCATCAATAATTTGCTGCATGAAGGAGTTATCATTCCCTGTTACTACAATATCATCAACATAAATTAGCATAATGATAATAATTGAATTTTTTCGTAAAAAAAATAAAGAAGAATCTGCACTACTGCAGTTAATACCAAAGTGAATAAGAAATTTTGATAATTTATCAAACCAAACCCTTGGAGCTTGTTTTAACCCATCAATAGATTTGTGTAGTTTGCACACAAAGTGAGGAAGTTAAGAATCCTTAAATCCTGGAGGTTGTTCCATAAAAAATGTTTCGTTTAATTCCCCATGAAGGAATGCATTTTTCACATCCAGATGTCTTAATGTCCATTTGGATGTCACGGAAATGGCAATAATGATTCGAATGGTAGTAACTCTTACTACAGGACTGAAGGTCTCATAATAGTCAACTTCTGGTATTTGAGTATAGCCTTGAGCAACTAGACGAGCTTTATACCAATCCAAGGTACCATCTTTATTGAGTTTGGTCTTGAAAATCCATTTGAATCCTATGATATTGGTGTGTGCGAGTCTAGGTATAAGAGACCATGTTTTATTTGAGTGGAGTGCTGAAAGCTCTTCCTTTATTGCTTTGTACCAATGGGAAATGGAGATAGCTTTCTTCCATGTAGTGGGTTCAATCGTACATGTGAAAGCTTCAGTTTTAGAGTTCTTTCTTTCTCTTATTCTTTGCGTTGCCATAGCTAACTCAGGATCAAGATCAGGTCTTTGTGCCAGTTGATGTCGAGTGATCATCTTATGATGTTGTTCATTGGCTGTACCTGCAAGAGGAATGTCAATAATTAAATTATTTGAGATATCCCTATAGGTATTTGACAAAGAGTCATCCTGTGAAATCGGTTCAAGTTGGTGGTGGCCAACTTGCTGATTCATGTCAATATCATGGTCGCTTTCTTCATCTTACAGATCCTGATCTAAGTCAGTTTCTTGTGGAATTGAATTATCTGCTTCTTGAATTATCGTTTCCTCTCTTAGTGAATTCTCCACCATTGTGGCTTGATCTAAGTCTGTTTCACGTGGGATTAAATTTTCTTCTTCTGCTCCTTGAATTATCGTTGCCTCTCTTAGTGAATTATCCATGGTTGTAGCTTGGCTAACAGCAGGTACATTTGTGTTATCCAGAATCTGTATCCTTGCAGGATACGACTTTATCGTCTTGGTTTGAGTGTCTACCTACTGGTTCCCTTTTTGAATCCATGTTTCCTGATCAATATAGGACACTAGTTCTGGAGAAGCTGGATTCACATCTTTGGTGTTTTTATCAAAAGGAAATTGGCTTTCATCAAAAACCACATACCGGGATATATACACTCGATTTGATTGAGTGTCAAGGCAATAATATCCTTTATGCATAGAACTATAACCGATAAAAACAAAGGGATATGATCTTTTAGAAAACTTATCTTTTCCATAATTGCGAAGATAGGGATAGCACTTGCATCCAAAACTCCTTAAATTATCATAATTGGGTTTAGTACCAAGGAGTTTTAAGAATGGTGACTCCCTTTTGAGTTTATTAGTTGGCAATCTATTAATAATGAAAACTGAGGTAAGAAAAGCATTAACCCAATATTTCATAAGAAGTTTTGATTGAAAAAGTAAGGTTAATCCCATCTCAACAATGTGGCGATGTTTTCTTTCGGCTATACCATTTTGCCATAAGAAGTTTTGATTGAAAAAGTAAGGTTAATCCCATCTCAACAATGTGGCGATGTTTTCTTTCGGCTATACCATTTTGCTCCGGGGTGTTAAGACAAGAAAATTGATGTTGAATACCACATTGTTGTAAATGAGTTTCAAAATTTCTTGATATAAACTCACCACCCCCATCACTTTGGAAGATCTTAATTTTCTTATCAAATCGATTTTCAATGAGTTTTTGGAGTTTAACAAATTGTTCAAAGAAATCAGATTTTCTTTTTAAAGGTATAATCCATGAATAACGAGAAAAATCATCAACTATAATAGCATAATATTTAAAGTTTTGACAAGAAGAAATAGGTACAGGGCCCCATAGATCACAATATAATTTTTTAAGAGGTTGATCAGACATGTTCATTGATAAATTAAAGGAAAGTTTGCAGCTTTTTCCCATTTGACAAAAAGGACAAATATTATCTCTTTGTTTTGTCCAATTTGACACACTAATAAACTCTTTATTTTTCAAGAAGTTTAAAACTTTAGAATTTTCATGACCCAAACGTTGATGCCAAATTGTTGTAGATGAAGTATTGGAGACAGCAGAGAGAGCTAAATTCTGTGATTCTTGTAAAGCATAGAGACCACCTTTCTTCACACCTTTAGTTATCACTTTTCCCTGTAAATCCTCAACAAAAAATTCATTAGCAGTGAATTTAATATTACAAGCATTATCTTGAGTTAATTGACTAACAGATAAAAGATTTTTCTTAATTTCAGGGACTATCAAAATATTATTTAACTTAAGGTTGCCCTTTTTAGAATTAATCTGACCTTTACCAACATGAGTAATTTTGAGACTATTTCCATCACCAACATATAATGATTCTTTACTATGATAGGGAGTGAGTTTGGAAGTTTTACCAATATGATTCATGATGTGTGTTGTAGCACCTGAATCAGCATAAAGAGTTGGATCAAGTTCCTCATTTATGCTAAGAGTAGCTAATGCCTGAGGAAGCTCTTTTTTGGGTTGGATAAAATTATCAAATATGCTCCAGCATTTGATTACAGTATGATTTCTTTTGCCACAGATTTGGCAAACAATGATGTCATCCCTTTTGTGTGATGACTTACTTGGTTGCTTTCTTCTGTTTTGCCTTTGAAATTTTATTGGTTTTGATTGGCAGCTGGACCAAAACCACGACCACTAGAATGAAAATGGCATCTATGACCACGTCTACTATAGAAAGCTTGATGATGTTTTGTTTGGTTATCATTAATTTCAGCTTCCATTTGTAAAGTTTGCTCATGAGCCTTAAGAGAATGAATAAATTGATTGTAAGAGGGGTAAGGAGGTTTGGACAGCATTAACATTCGAAAGTCTTTGTATTTTGGACCCAGCCCTCGTGTAAGTTGGAAGACTTTGTTGGTTTCATCAAGAGGTTTCCTTATGGCTGCAAGGTTATCGCAAAGTCCTTTTAATTTACGAAGATATTCATCAAGAGTCATGTTTCCTTTTGTAAGAGACATGAGAGTATCAGTTAGGAGAATTTCCTTCTCCTTGGAGCTCGATAAGAGCTTGTCCTCAACAGATTTCCAGACATGAAAGGCAGTAGTTGTATAATCCAAGTCAAGCAGAACATCCTCAGCTAATGGTTCCTAGTAACCATATGGTCAAGAGGCCATCATTGTTGAGCCAAGTGCTATAAGCTGGATTAATCACTTCCTTATCATCAGATTGAATCATTTTTGGTGGTTCATTATCATCTTCAAGATGATGCTGAACTCCAAGACTTCGAATTAATGGGTTTACTTGATATTTCCATAGAAGAAAATTTGTTTGATTGAGTTTCAAGATTACTAAGCTGGAACACTAATGAAAATTTTGTATTGTAAGAAGAGGTTCAGTAGTTAGAGAAGAATTTGCCATGGGATTGAAAATTTACTATCTCACTCTTTGTGTGTAAGGCTCTGATACCATAAAGAGGATTCAAGTAAATCAAATCTCATTCACTACGAAAATGGAGGAGAATCCTCTCATATAAAAATATTACACACAAGAGTTTAAGAAGGAAAGAAAAAACAAAAGGAGAAATATTATGTGGCTAGCTAGTTACAAACGGTAACAAAAAATCTAGGCCACAAGAAAGGAAATAAAACAATTAGTCGTTAAGAGTTGTTAAGGGGTAAAATAAAAGGAATTAACCGTTTAACATAAAACAGCTAGCTGTTTAATAAATAAGGCATAAACAACTAGTTGTTTATGTGAAAAAGGCATTCAGCTAGTTATTTAAGAAATTTTCTGTTTAAGGCAAAAAGGCATTCGCAGGTTCTTGTTCTATTTCTTCACTAGCTATTTAATAAATAAGGCATTAACAGCTAGCTGTTTATGTGAAAAAGGCATTTAGCTAGCTGTTTAAGGCAAAAAACGCATTTGCAGGTTCTTGTTCTGTTTCTTTAATAATCACACGTACGTTGTTTTAGAGGACAAAGTGAACCAATCCTTACTCTAATATTGCTCATGTCTTTGTTAAATAATTAATGTTTTCATCAAAAGCAGTCAAATTAAGCCAAAGAATTGGAAAATGAAATTAAGATGATGAAACTTCTAAAGGCTGTAAAATGATTCCACGATATTAATTCTCCCACTATAAATTGAGGGTTCTTCCTCTATATTCATTACAATCATCAACTGTTCACATATTGTTTATGAAAATGCAAATAAGTCCCTTTGTTTTGCTTTGGTGGCTTCTCATCTGGGCAATTACTAGGTGCATTCAGAAGGAGAGAGATGCTCTTTCCAACTTCAAATTGCATCTCACTGATCCTTCTAATCGACGCGCAGATTGTACTACCAATGGAGACTATTGCAATTGGACTGGAGTTGTCTGCCACAACATCACCTCTCATGTCCTTCAGCTACATCCTCATACACTTTCTCTTAATGAATATTTTGGCCTTGATTATTCAAAAGTAAGATTTTTTGGATACGAATTAGAAGAATATGAGGAGTATTATGAGAAGTCCGCATTGGGTGGAAAGGTGAGTTCTTCTTTGGCTGAGTTGAACATTTGAGATATTTGGACCTTAGCAATAATGATTTTGGAGGAGTTTCCATTCCTAAATTCCTTGCGTCCATGGGGAGTTTAAGATGTCTTAACCTCTCTCAAGCTGGATTTGGAGGAACAATTCCTCCTTAGCTTGGAAATCTCTCTAATTTACACTATCTCAATCTTCAAGGATCCTATAGTGTTGAGCATTTAGATTGGATTTCTGGTCTTTCTTCTTTAGAATTCCTTGATCTGAATTATGCAGACCTTAGTAAATTATTTGATTGGGTGAAGTTCATGAATTCACTCCCAAATTCGGTTGAATTGCACTTGTCAGCTTGTCAACTTCCAGGTTTCAATCCTTTTATCAATCTCAACTTTTCTTCCTTTTCGTTCTTGATCTCTCACATAATTATTTTGGAGCTCTAATTCCAAATGTTCTTCAAAATATGACTTCTCTCCTTAGGGAACTTGATTTGTCATACAATGATTTCACTTCATCCATACCCAATTGGTTATACGGTCTCAGCCATTTACAAAATCTCAACCTTGAAGGCAATAACTTGCGAGGTCAAATTTCAAGTGCCATTGAAAACTTGACTTGTCTCGTTAGCCTTGACTTGTCAGACAATTATGAACTTGAATTTGAACATGGAATTCCAAAATCATTTCAGAACCTTTGCAACTTGAGGTCACTTCATCTGTTTGGTGTCAAAATAAATCAGGAAATAAATAATTTCCTTGAAATTTTGTCATTGGGATGCATTTCAAATGGGCTAGAATCATTGGAGTTAGGTTATAGTAATTTGTTTGGTCATTTGACATATCATCTCGGCCAATTTAAAAATTTAGAATTCCTTGACCTTTATGGCAATTTGATCCAGGGACCAATTCCAAGATCCTTAAAACATCTATGCAATTTGTGGTCACTTAATTTTGGAGGTATCAAATTGGGCCAAGAGATAAATGATATCCTAGAAATTCTATCATTGGGATGTATCTCATACGAGTTACAATCATTATTGTTGAGTAATTGTCAATTAGTAGGTCATTTGAGCGATAATCTCAGCCAATTGAGGAATCTTAGTAGCCTTCATCTTTCTACAAATTCCATCTCTGGTCCAATCCCATTCTCTATAGGAGAAATGACTTCCTTAAAATCATTGTGGCTTGGTAGTAACAAACTAAATGGAACTCTTCCTTTATTTCTTGGACGACTTACCAAATTGGAGGAATTATATATCTCATATAATTTATTGGAGGGTGAGGTTTCTGAACTTCACTTTGCAAATCTCACAAGGCTGCGTCATTTTTATGCATCTGAGATGGGAAAAAAACATTATATTGAGAGTTAGCCCCAATTGGATTCCTTCACTTCGACTTGTAGTCTTACAATTAAAATCTTGGCATATTGGACCTCAATTTCCATTATGGCTTTGTTCATTACAAAAATTAGAATATCTGAATCTATCTAACTCAAGAATCTCAAGTCCAATCCCTATTTGGTTTTGGGATAATATATCTCTTCAATGTTATTTTTTAAACTTTTCTCGTAACCAAATGCATGGATCCATTCCAAATATCTCTTTTTTTTGTCCTAGATCCCAAATAGATTTGAGTTCCAATAACTTTGGTGGTCCAGTCCCTTTCTTCTCTCTAAATTTGACTGGATTGGATCTCTCCAATAATTCATTTTCGGGGTCTATATCCAACTTCTTATGTCATAACAAGCATGAGGTGAAGGTTATGGGATTTCTTAATCTTAGAGAAAATCTTTTGTTTGGTGAGATATCGGATTGCTGGATGAGTTGGGAATATTTGGTGGTCATAAAATTGAACAACAAATTTAGTGGATCTATTCCCAACTCTATTGGAACTCTTAGCTACCTTGAGTTGCTTTCCCTTCGTGATAATAATCTCTCGGGTATCATCCCACTATCACTTGCAAATTGTACAAATCTAATCACACTTGATGTTAGTGCTAACAAATTCAGTGAAAATATTCCGACATGGATTATAGATAGATTTTCAAGATTAATGATTCTCAAATTACGTGCAAATAAATTTGAAGGTCACATCCCTAAGGAGTTGTGTCGTTTGGCTTTATTGCACATTTTGGACCTTGCGAAAATTAGATTCTTCGGTACAATACCCAGTTGTTTCTATAACTTCACTGCAATGGCTACAAGCAATGATTCTAGGGGTAGCTATCAATTTGCTTTTGGTGGTCCAAGTTCATTTATTGAGAGCACTTTAGTGGTGACAAAGGGGAAATGTATGGAGTACAACACCATTCTTGTATTTGTAAGAAGTATAGACCTTTCTCATAACAATTTATCTGGAGAGATTCCAGAAGAAATAATAAGACTTGCAGGATTGCAGTTGCTTAATATTTCACAAAATGCTTTGGGTGGAAGAATTCCTAAGAATATAAGAGTTATGCAATCACTGGAAACTTTTGATTTTTCCCAAAACCAAAATTTTGGTGAAATTCCTCCGAGCATCTCAAGCTTAACATTTTTGAATTATTTGAACTTATCCAGCAACAAGTTATGGGGAAAAATTCCTACGAGCACTCAATTGCAGAGTTTCGATTCTTCTAGTTTCTTTGGCAACAATCTTTGTGGGCCTCCATTCACTAATAATTGCAGTGCAGATGATCCATCCGATCCCAACATCGAGAAAGGCAGAGGAAAAGATTATGGCAATGAAACCCAAGTAGTGGATTGGTTCTACTTCTATATATGTGAGCATTGCCCCTGGATTTGTAGTTGGATTTTGGGGTGTAATAGGTCCATTTGTTTTTAACAGACAATGGAGGCATTTATACTTCAACTTCTTAGGTCATATGTGGAACAAGTTTTGGGTTTGGTTTCATGTATATATTGTCAGAATTTTCAAAGGTGATGATACTTAGAGAGCAACTTGTCTTCTTGTAATTCATATCTAGTAATAATTTTGTATGTTATCTTTGTCAATCAATTGTTAAAGAGTGCAAGTTTTCTGCAATCGTAATAGTTGAAGAACAATAATGGGAAAAATATGTATGTAATAATGTGTAATGGTTGTAGCAATGCCAAAACTAATTTTGATAAATAAAGAAAAAGAATTAAGAAGGTATGTTGTGTTACCAATATTATATATTATAATATATAGTTGTAATACCAAATGAAATATAATTAACCATTAAGTATTTTATTTTCTTCATTGATTATAATATATAGTTTAGGTTCCTTCATTTCCATTTTCTACAAGCCCAAAGACAGATAGGGTCTTCCTGCAAGTAATTGTTGCGCTCGGCTAAACGTTCATGTACAAAGAATTCGAGGATTTGTTACGAGTGAGAAGCATTGCAGTGCACATGATTGCAAAGAGTGGAATTCAAAGAAAGACAGCGTATTTTTTATTAGTAGCATGTATTTGGACGTCAAAGAGCAATATAAATTGCGGCCATGTTAGTTACAGTACCCCCAAATGCACAAAGCTTGCACTTATTGTATGTAATCCATAATGACCACTTCCAAAATTAATAAACACCAAAACATTTCATCAAGTCCATTTCTCATAAGCTGATCATAGTTGCATATAGCAATGTCACTAATCCAAATTATAAGCAAGCTTGAAAGGAAATCGGTAAAAACCATCCACAATCACATATACCAAAAACATTTTTGAATGGATCAACGCATAACATAACATAACATCTGCTTCAAGAATATCAGCAACATGTTCCATACTCATGACATTAACAATCAAATAGAGCAAAATCACTTGTCCTAATTTCAACCTGTTCTATAATCATGACAGTGACAACAAACTGCTGCTAATTGCTTGTCAATATAATAATCTGCTTCTTGCATGTTGTCAACAATACTAGTTCATCATAGTCAATAACTGGTAATTGACATAAAATCAGCCATACTAGTTCTATCTTCCATTCATTCCCTAAGTCCCCTCTTCCCTTATTCTTTCCATTCCACCCATGAACTATCAAATAATTCAAATCAACTAATTGTTCTCAAATGAATATGCAAATGCACACTTAAATTTATTAAAATTAGTCTATACCATTAATTGTACATTTGCTTAAGAAATTTAACGCCGCCAAAAGAGTCAGCGGCGAGAACGGTCTGGACAAGCTTCCTTTGGAGGTCCAAGGTGGAGGGAGCGGAGGCCTCAAGTGAACCTCAAAATTTGATTTTCAGTTCTTATTAATTAGCTTGAGTAAGATTGATTTTCAGTTCTCTTTTTTGTTATAAAAAATAATATTGCATACTTAAAGTTCGAATTTAATGCCCATTTTTCAAATTAAAACAACATTTTGCTTATTATTAAATTTGTATGATTCAAATTCAAACAGCATTTTGCCTATTATTGAGTTTATTAGATTCGAATTCAATATATATATATATATATATATATATATATATATATATATATATATATATATATATATATATATATATATATAGAATTACGAAAATATTTTATCTTCCTCATTTTTGTAGTATTATTAAACTTTTTTTTATTGTTTCAATCATCTGAATTTGACAAAATCAAATTATTCATAAATAAATAAATAATGAGCATCATTGAAGATTATTTTCAGAAACGAGAGAATGGATTTCTCTTTTGTACTGATCATGGATGCAATTGAAGTCCGTCTGTCGGACATTCAAAGATTTTCCATTTAAACATGTGTTATTCTTAAATTAAAGGACTTCCATCAAGCAGACATTAATTACAAGAACCATCACTGTAAATTTTAGAGGACAATGAAACCATATCTGTAACAACAAGTCAGCTATACCTGTCGTACTGGAAGTAAGATTTTTGACAGAACACCTTTATACTTGCACATCGACTTCACCTGTAAATAGCACGGAACATATGATCCTAGAAAAGTTTGCATAATATTGGGAAACAGAAGCATATTTTCTTTCTTCACATACAGAAGCATAAAAGAGGAAAGTACATTATCACAACCATTTAGTTAGATTTATAGCTCATCTCCACAACACGCTTTATAATAACTCAATCTCTAATTTTCTAATTAAATTATTTCACTTCTGGTTCTGGATACAAGTAACATTATGTCATTGATGAGAACTTCTGGTACATCTTTTCAGCCTTTCAATTGAGTGCTACCCTTTTCCAGAACCATAAAGATCAAGGGCATTGAAATTCCTCCGAAACCAAGATGTATGTGCAAAACGCATAAAAAAACACGGGAATAATAAACGCACCTTCCCTTGGTAGTTGACACATTCGTGATTGAACAAAGCATTAATATCTGAAACAAGAAGGTACAACACATAAATTATCCACTTACATTATCGATTTAAGTAGAAGGGTACTGCACATGTTAGGTGTGTCTCAACATGCATGAGGGATTATTCATGAGAAAAGCAACACATCAACACAAAAGCATCACAGGATAACTAAAAATATTAAGTTAAAGAACATTTTCATCTTTAGCTAGAGGTAAGGTAGAAGCAATTGCAATACTGGTGTGAACCGCTGATTCACCTTTATGATTAATTATGTAAGACTATCCAAACCTGCACGTAGTAGGAGGTTAAAATGGCAAGAGAATTACCAGGGTTTACATAATGACATAAAATAATTGTTTGCCGATAATAGAAGATATTACAGTTAAAATAAGGTTATTTTCAACCATGTCACTGAACTTGTGGTCAAATTACGCAAAACTAATGAATTTTTTCATAAAAATTACTAAATTTTGCACTAGAAAATGTACTTGCTGTCTTGACCTTTGCCGCCATCGACTTGACTCATTAAATTTCCTTTTCAGCCATTCCCGGGATGAGACGGTAAAGTACCATACTCTTTCGTTTTTGCCTGAAAATTTTCCAATCACATCAAGAAAATGCAAAATAAATTAATTCATAGAATAAGAAATACGGTCTGCCAAACTTCCGAATCACATGAGAACATAAAATATCCCGTTATTGAGCACTTTAACAAATAGATCAATTTGAAAAAAATAATTTTTGAGATAAATTATACTCTCCGTATCTAATTTTAAAAAATTATTTTTTTACTTTATTTTATTTTAAATTTTTTTTAAATTTAAAAAATAAATTTATATATATATCTCTATTTATTATATATCTAATTAAATATTTATATTTTTTTATCATTTTTTATTTTTAACTAAAATTAAATAAAATTATAAAATAATTTTTTTATAAATTAAAGTATTTTAATTATTTTTTTATTTTTTAAAATGGATCGAATAGATTGACATAAAAAATAGTCAACATGAGATTTTAAATCCTTTTATACAATATTGTTAGCCATGTTGTAAATGATTATGGCAATGAATACCCAATAACCGTCACAATGATTAATCATTAAGTATGTGATATTTGTAATTATAATTTTTATTAATGTTTTATCCGTTAAACCCATACTTAATGATTAATCAGGAATAATCAGGAAGCATTCACTAACCATAAGTTGGAGCCACATAATTCCCAACAGATTAACCCCTCGTCCTCCTTTCATAAAACCAAAACCATTTGATAGGTGATGTGAATCTAACAGCTCACTATATTTTAACTATATTTTAACTTTTCAAAACATCTCAGCGATGATGTGAATCTAACAGTGTGTCCACGTGTGCACATATTGCTGACATGGTATGCCAGCTGGATTTTTGGGCAAGTATCATCACCGAAAATCAATCGTAGTTATTTTTGTATATAAAAGTTTTAAGTTTATTGACTTTTTTGAAATAAAAAATTATTTTATTATTTTTGCATAATTTAGCATAACTTGAGTGACCATTAATGAAAATAACTCATATTTTATTAACATGCCATGTGTGTATGATATACTGAATGGACATGCCAGTTGGACTTTTCTGCCTGTCCTTTGCAAAAAATCGGTCAAAGTGATTTTATTGTATAAAATTGTAAAGTTGATTGATTTTTATGAAAAAAAATTCATTATTTTTGCATAATTTGGCCACAAATTCAGTAACCATAAGTGAAACTAACCCATTTGTTCTACTTTAACTAGAACACACACTGATAGAGTTAAGTAATTGGGCCTGCAACATACAAACTGAAAATCCCAAAACTTAAAAGAGTTTTATTATTCATCAAAATTCAATATTTAGCCTTTTGAGCAAACATTGCCCACATTGGACAGGTTTGTTTCTTTCATAATTTGATAGTGTTAAAACTCTTAGTTTTGATGCCAACATATGGTTGCACTATTTCAACTTCTAACATCTTTACCCCACCTTATCAAATTGGTTGAATTTTATATAAGATGTAATTTAGAATTGTATGCAGCAGTCCTCGCACGTGGACGCAGCCTTAGAATTGCATGAAGATTATGTCATTCTTTAATTTAAATTAATTTTTATAATTAATCTTCGGCTAAAGTGCAATTCACTCTCCAATTATAAATTTTAGAAGAATATTACACCAAAATAAATATCAGTAAATTAATTTTTTTTGTCAAATTTCAGGAATTGAATTACAATTTTAACCTTAATCTTTTCATCAAATTCAATTCTAAATTTAAAATATTCAGTTTTTGCATATGGTGTATCATTAATCCCAAATGGGTATGGAACTTCAAAAACTTCATTTTTGACCTCGGATAACTGGCGGGTCTACTTAGATAATAAAATATAGATTTATTCCTTGAGGGTGACCTTTTAAGACAAATTTTCTCAAGTTGACGCGGACTTAGAATTGTATGCAGCAGTCCTCACCCGTCGACGCAGCCTTAGGATTGCATGCAAGATTAAGTCATTCTTTCATTTAAATTAATTTTTATAATTAATCTTCGACAAAGTGCAATTCACTCTTGAAATTTGATAAAAAAAAAATAACTCTAAATATTTATTTTGATATAATATTTTCCTTAAAATTTAAAAATTGAGATAGTATCATCCCAAAATTGATGGATCTATTATTTTAAATATTTTTTATTGGTTAACTGCTAACACGACATTAAAATTGATACGTAATAAGTCAGCTCATGACACGTCAAAATACATGTGACAAAAAGAGTACAATGTGATAAGGCTGAAAGTGCAAAAAAAAAAACTACTAAAATATTCCGAAAAGAGAAATTTACTTTCTAAAGCTTGCAAATTGGAGTAATTTAACTTTTGTTTACATATCACACTTACAATACGTCAGCAGTTAACTGATAAAAAATAGTAAAAATAATATAACCGTCAATTTTTGGATGATATTACTCTCAATTTATAAATTTTAGGGAAATATTATACCAAAATAAATATTGGTGATTTTTTTTGTCAAATTTCAGGAATTGAATTACAATTTTAACCTTAATCTTTTCATCAAATTCAATTCTAAATTGAAAATATTCATTTTTTGCATATGAATTCTAAATTGAAAATATTCATTTTTTGCATATGGTGTAGCATTGATCCCAAACGGGTCTGCTTTGATAATAAAATATAGGTATATTCCTGGAAGGTGACCTTTAAGACAAATTTTCTCAAGTTGACGCGGACTTAGAATTGTATGCGAGATTATAAAAATATAAAGACATCAACAAAATAAGTTTTTTTTTTTCAGTTTTTCACGCGTCAAAAAAAAAAGTTTAGCAAAATTTAACCCATTTAATAATGATTTATTTGATGGAAGTTTCACAGAAATACCAAAAAAAAAAAGTTTCAATTAAAAATATCCTTTCTTTTTTTCCCTTTTAAAATTACTTTTTTTAAAAAAAAATTTACATTTTTAAAACTATTCATTTTTAAATGCTATATTTAACTCTAACTCTATTTCCTTTTCCTTCTTCTTTCCCGGCATCATTAGACCCTCAACATGTACTTTGGAGAATGTCCTTTTCGAAAATATTTTAGTCAATTATGGCTTTTATGGAGATTGCATGCTCTGGAGATATTTTGGTATTGATCCGAGCTTTGGCAGTGGAATTGTTCTGACCGATCGGGAAGAGGTCTTCAAGCGTTAGGGCCCTCATCTCAAACTCCTAATGCTAGGAAATATCATTTTGATTCGTGCTGAGGCGGTTGAATTATACTGATCGATCGGGGAGAGCCCTCATCTTAAACTTTCGATGGTAGGAAATGTCTTTTCGATCAGTGCTGAGGAGGTTGAATTATACTGACTGATCGGGGAGAGGTCTACAAATGTTAGGGCCCTCATCTCAAACTCTTAATGGTAGGAAATGTTTTTTTCCATAGTTATCATTTTGCAATGAATTTTTTTTAGTAAATGGTATATATTTGTTTTTTAAATATATTTTGGGATAAATTTATGCTTAAGTATTTAAAATGGTACATGACCGGTGTCTAGAAAGTGTACTAGATCGGCTAGTAATATAGGAAAATAAAGATTAAGACCCAAAATATCGAACCCAATGGAAACTTGTGCTTGTGTGCTAATTCAATTCTAAAACAAATTTTTGTGTGTAAAGAGAGAAGAGAAATCCCAAATTTTGTAATGTTTGAAGAATACAAACTAAAACTAAAATAAAACAAGTAACGTAAATTAAAATCAAGAAAAGATCTATTGAAAACAAGTAAATTAAATGAGGTAAAAATCAATGATAAAAACAACTTTCACTAAAGGACTATCCACCTTAACCAATATTGTTACGACTTAATTAAAATAAAACATACAAGTGATTATGGAGAATTCAGTTTAACAAACCTAGATAACTTTCTCAAGATTATCATTCTAAGTATTAAACTCCCTTATTCAGAACAATTCAATACTTAGCATAAAAGTCTGAATTAATCCCCTAGATGTCTATTAAAACCTTTCTCAAGAGCTTTAACTTCCAACTATTCTTGATTACACCTTTCTTAATCTTAACTTACTCAAATTAATACATAGTCATAACTTATTCAGATTATAACATGCATTAATCCAACTAAATTAACCTAAGAATATACAAGTCATTAATCAACTTAACTCAATTAGTTAACCGATGTTTAGTAACGTTAATAATTAACTTAAAGTTGAATAAAAACAAGACTATGCTTAAGAACCAAGAAATAATCAAACTTGTATTTAAATTGAAACACAAACTTAAGTCATAACAATACAAGTTAAGGATTCAAGTATCCTTTAGCAAAAGTTAAAGAAAACTACTCACAAGACATAATTAAAACTAAAAACAAAAGCTTGAAAAAAAACTTTAAACAAAGAGAACGTAAGAGAAACTAAGAAAAACAAAGCTAAAAACTGAAGATTCCTCTTCCTTTCTTCTGTGTTTTGGACTGCTATTTATAGGCAAAAACATGGTAGATTTCTTCCAAAATTGCAAAAACCAAATAGGAAGTGAAGTCTGCTAAAAATAGGAAGTCGAAAATCCTTCGCGCAATTGGAGAATCAAAGCATGTGGCCACGCATCAACTTGTGCCTTCCTGCACGTGGTCACGTGTCGATGTTGTCCTTCCTCGCACGTGGCCACGTGTGGAAATTGCCTTAGCTCACACGTGGTCATGCCTAATGCTTCCTTCCTTCCTTAAATCTTCACGTGGTCACGTACCTTTACTCAATTTTCTTCATTTCTTCTTCACATGGCCACGTTCCTTCACAAATAACTCCTTCACGTGGTCACGTGTAATATACTTCAATGTTTTCACGTGGCCACGGCTCAAAGTTTCGGACTGGATGCTCGCTTTCTTGCTTAAACTTCTAATATTTACGCTTTTGACCCAAAAATTTGTACTTTTTACACTTTAAGCCCCTTTTCATTAATTTGACCCTGAAAATCATACAAAACACAGAATTAACCTTAAAAACATAAATATTAACAAAATAACTATAATTTAACCTAAATAAAACCAAAATAACTAAATAACACAATTAAAAACACATTAAAAATCATATATAATTCACACTTATCAGTACATATTCGTACTTTAAGTATGTTTTGGGTCAAAAGTATCCGTACTATTATATATCCAGCTTAAATTTGCCACTGAAATTAAGAAATTATAGGTAAGTAAATAAAAATATATATGTTAACTGATTGAAGAGTGTCTTAAATTTTCCCTATGTACATTGTAAATTATTAATCTATTCTAACTCTTGAAAAAGTAATAAAATTTCTTACCATTGGATAGTTTTGTTTCCTTATATGAAATTTGGTTATTTGTACAAGTTTAACATAATAAATTTTAATTATTTTTTTGAGAATTAAATAAACATATTAATTTATAGTGACAAGTGGCAAGTTTATATAGCTCTAATAAGCTTGTTATGTATTTTTTTTGTTTGTTTACTTGAGATTAGGGTTGAGCAAAAAAAACAATGGACTCGCTTAATCAAAAAATCAGTTAAAAAAAATCAATATACTGAATAACTGGTTGTAACGGATTGATTAATAGTTAGTTTTTAAAAAAAATCAATATTAAAGGATTGATTTTTTTTATTTACTCATGGACTGATTGGAGTTTGTTTTTGCAAGAGTTAAAAATACAAAAGTTATGAACAGACATTGGAGAAGTAAAATTGGCATTGGGATATCAAAACATGTACTCAATAAAAAAATAAAAGTATTAGTTTTGAAATTAAAAATTTTTAAAGCGGTATTTTTAAAAGATTAATAAAAAATAGAAAATAATTTTATAGAAATATTTAAGAGTAGTTTAATATTTAAACACTAACAGTTAATAAATTTTTAATAAAATTAACTTCAATTCTTCCATTAAAAGAATCTATCAATTCCTAATGAAAGCAATACCTAGACTTTTCTTTAATTATTTGCAATACGAGCAAGAAGACCATAAAAACAATCAAAATCTATAAAAAGAAGACCTAGACTTTCCTTTTTAGAAGTCTTTGCAATAAAAACAAGAAGACCATCAAATCGATATATGGTATTGTTGACTACATATATATCTTCTATTGTTATGATCTTCCAAGTCTCTGCTAATTTATGATGGGGAAAATAATTCCATCCGATGACTAAAGGCAATTAATTTTAGTCCGATGGTGAACTATAATTCCGTGGCTTTTGGGGTGAATATGAGGTTGGATAAGGCACTGTTAAATTATCAAAGACTTGGAAAATCATGAAAATAGAGGATATTTATGTCCTCGACAATAACAATATGAAACTCAAGAACCACAACTTGATTGATTTGATGGTCTTCTGTTCATAATCGATAAGTTAATTGATAACAGAACTAATTAAATCTAAACCCATACTCGGATTAACCAAACTAGCTAAACGAACATATGAAAATATAACCGACGAACGTTACAAATTAATAATAACTAGAACTCATAAATTACTCATTAATTCAGATGTTATGAGATATTAAAGCCTATTAAATCCTAGTAATGATATATATACACATAGATTTCCTATTCTTTAGGATTTTTCCCATCTTTTTTTTTTTATATCTTCCTCTATTGATGTCATATTCACAGATTTAATTTGATTGTCGGAATATTTTGTAACCTCCACTCTTCATGTAGATATAAATTTCGATTCAAAATTGTCCAAGCAACTAAACCTTTTACGAAAAAAAAAGGTCATATAAATTAAACCTTTAATTCTTGATTAAATTATCCTTATTTAGAGAAGATTGTAATTTCATAAATTATCAGTTACTAATAACTTAAAATAAATAACCTATTTTTTTCTTAAAAAAAATTATTAACTTCGTTGCATGACATAAGAATCTTATACTTTTAAAGAAAATCTTAAAAAAGATATGTAAATTTAATTAAAATAATTCATACAGTAAGTTAAAATTGGTTACTATGTATCAAAATCTTTCAATTTTTATGATCTTGAAATTTTCAATATTATTTTATTACTACAAGTGCAAAATTGAAAGTATTAATATAGTGTTTAATTTGTCCATGAATTGGTAGTTTCTTAAAATTTTCTATGATGTGGTCAAACTGAACCAATCCTTACTCTAATATTGCTCATGTCTTTTTTCAATAATGTTTTCAATTTTTCATCAGAAGTATCCATCAATTCCTAAAGAAAAAAAAAAATATTTACAATGGGATAATAAATAAAGCAAGACCAGGACTTCCTCAACTCTTTGCAATAAAAACGAGAAGACCATCAGATCAATTAAATTGTGGTTGTTAAGTTTCATCATTTTATTGTCAATTATAAATGCATAGCAGTAAATATGAATGGGTTAAGTGATCCATTAGCAATTTTTTTTATCAATCTATTAACATCAATTTTTTAAAATTATTAATTATTAATCGATCCATTAAATTTGATTAAAAAGTCAATCGGTTTCCGTTTGTACGATTTGGTTAACCAGAAAAAAAATAGTTAATTAAAGAAGTTAAACATTATTAAATTTGAAATAACCCCACAAAATCGATTGTCTTTTTAGCTCTGTCGACACCAATAGTGAAGAGAAATAATAATAAAATAAAATAAAATAACAAACAGCAATCGTCAAAGATCTTCTCTTTCTAATTCTGACTGCCTTAATTGCCCACCATCAACAACACCCGTTACTAACAGATTGTATTTCCATTCTCTCTTTCTCTCTAACAGATCAAATTACCTTGTGGAATTATATTTAATCTTAATTAATTTAATTGATACCTAATTTCAATTAAAATATTAATTCAATTGAAATCTAAATTCAAAAAAAAAATTGAATAGTTGAATTAATTCAATAAATTTTGTCAATTGAAATCAATTAAAATGGATTTGGTTTTAATTTGAATTAATAGTAAATAAATACAGTATATACGAATGCTGAGAAAAAAATAAGAAACAAAAAAATTGAATGCAATAATTTTTATTTTATTTGATTTTTTCTACTATTAATAGGTGTGATAGTTTGTATGTAAAAAAAATTAATTTATAATTTTAATGTATTTTAATGATAACTTAATACTTTTTTTTCATAAATTTAATGTGGTGCGAAACTAAAATGACTTAAAATTGATTTTAAATGATTTTAAATATCATAATTTTGTAAAAATTATTTTTATTCTAAAAAAATAATAAATATATATCCACATTATTATTTTTATTTAAGTTACTCAGTTTGAGCTTTTAACCTTCTCGGTTGTTATACACTAAAATATTCAACGTGGCATGCGAGTTGCAGCATTCGATTTCGAGGCAAGTCGAGGTCTCATTCTCTTTAAAAGCTTCCCCCACTCATCTCTTGTTCTATTGTAATTGTTCAATCTGCGACCCAAAAATCAAGAGAGAATTTGTTCTAACCATTCTTTTCAAGTTTCTTCAAGAATTTGTCTATCGAAAATAGAGGTAAAGTTGAAAACTTTCCTTTTATTTTGTTCTTCTTATTCTTGGTTATTTTTCTTGTTTCAACGTTCTTGTATGTTAAACTGTGAGAATCTTTGGTTTTCTGTATTAGGTTTTCGACATAAACAATGGATTCTGGCAATTTTACTCACAAGACAACTGAGGCTTTTGCTTCATCTCTCGAGCTAGCATTAAGCTCTGGTCACAAAGAGATAAACTCTTTGCATCTTGCTGTTTCTTTGATTACTGATCCAGCTGTAATCTTTAGCCAAGCAATTTCCAATGCTGGCGGGGAAAGCGCTTCCCAGTCAGCTCAAAGGGTTTTCAACAATGCCTTGCAAAACCTACCTTCTCAATCTCCACGTCCTGATGACATCCCACCAAGCACTGGTCTTATAAAAGTTATTAGGCAAGCTGAAGCTTTGCAAAAATCAAGACGTGATTCTCATTTAGCTGTGGATCAGCTAATTCTGGGCCTTCTTGAGGATTCCCAAATAAAGGAGTTGTTGAAAGAGTCTGGAATAGCTACGGCAAAGATGAAATCTGAAGTTCAGAAACTTGGGAAGAAAGTGGAGAGTGCCTTTGCAGAGTCTACATTTCAGGCATTGAAGATTTATGGGAGAGACCTTGTTGAACAAGCTGGGAAGCTTGATCCTGTTATTGGTAGAGATGTAGAGATTAGGAGGGTTGTTACGATTCTTTCTCGGCGAACTAAGAACAATCCAGTTCTTATTGGTGAGCCAGGAGTTGGTAAAACTGCTGTTGTAGAAGGTTTAGCTCAAAGAATTGTCAGAAGAGATGTGCCAAATAATCTCTTTGATGTGAGGCTCATTGCATTGGACATGGGTGCTGTTGTGGCTGGGGCTAAATACCGAGGAGAATTCGAAGAAAGGTTGAAGGCTGTTTTAGAAGAAGTGGAAGAGGCAGAGGGGAAAGTGATATTGTTTATTGATGAGATCCATCTTGTTCTTGGTGCTGGTCGGACCGAGGGATCAATGGATGCTGCTAACCTCTTCAAGCCTATGCTTGCTAGAGGCCAATTAAGTTGTATTGGTGCTACGACATTAGAAGAGTACAGGAAATATGTGGAGAAAGATGGTGCCTTTGAGAGAAGGTTCCAACAAGTTTATGTAGCAGAGCCAAGTGTTGCTGACACTATTAACATTCTTAGGGGGTTGAAAGAGAAGTACGAAGGTCACCATGGTGTTCGGATTTCTGATCGAGCTCTTGTGGTTGCAGCGCAGTTATCAAGCAGATACATTACAGGTCGTCATTTGCCTGATAAGGCAATTGATTTGGTTGATGAAGCCTGTGCATATGTCAGAGTTCAGCTTAATAGTCAGCCTGAAGAAATTGATAACCTTCAAAGAAAGAAAATTCAATTGGATATTGAACATTATGCTCTTTTCCAAGAGAAGGACAAAGCTAGCAAAGCTCGCTATAAAGAAGTAAGTTGTGTTCTTGAATATATCTGTCAGGGATGATTTTTGCTTTTCCCTTTTCTTGATTTTGTAAGTTTTTACTGGTATTAAACTCTTTAATGGTATTTCAGGTTGTACAAGAACGTAAAGAATTGGCTAATAAGCTTAAGCCTTTGATGATGGAGTACAAGAAGAATAAGAAAAGAATTGACGAAATCCGACAACTGAAGCAGAAGAAAGAGGAGATACAATTTGCAATTCTAGAGGCAGAGAGAAGATATGATTTGGCAAGAGCTGCTGATTTGAAGTATGGAGCATTGCAGGAGATTGATGCTGCAATAGGTCGGTATGAAGGAAGCACTGATGAGAACTTGATGTTAACAGAAACAGTTAAACCAGAATATATTGCTGAGGTTGTTAGCCGATGGACTGGCATACCGGTCACAAGGCTGAGCCAGAATGAGAAAGAGAGGCTAATTGGTCTTGCAGAGAGGTTGCATCAGAGAGTGGTGGGGCAAGACCAAGCAGTTGATGCTGTTGCAGAGGCAGTACTCAGATCAAGAGCGGGCTTAGGAAGGCCTCAACAACCTACTGGGTCATTCTTGTTCTTGGGTCCAACTGGTGTGGGCAAGACAGAGCTTGCTAAGGCTCTTGCAGAGCAGCTGTTTGATGATGAGAATCAAATGGTGAGAATTGACATGTCTGAGTATACGGAGCAACACTCCGTCGCAAGACTAATTGGTTCTCCACCAGGATATGTTGGACATGAAGAAGGCGGGCAACTCACGGAGGCTATAAGGCGAAGGCCTTATAGTGTAGTCCTGTTTGATGAAGTGGAGAAAGCACATCCTTCTGTATTCAATACTCATCTCCAAGTTCTGGATGATGGGAGGTTAACTGATGGCCAAGGCCGCACTGTAGACTTTAGGAACACTGTTATTATCATGACCTCCAATTTGGGAGCAGACTACTTGCTGTCGGGATTAACAGGCAAATGCTCGATGCAAGTTGCTCGAGACCGAGTTATGCAAGAGGTATTGACGTAATGTACTAATGTACATTTCAGATGCTGTTACTCATTTTAGTTGAATTTTGAATTGTTAAAATGCTGACATACTGTGTTATTTTGGCAGGTGAGGAAGCATTTTATACCTGAATTGCTGAATCGTTTAGATGAAATTATGGTATTTGACCCGCTTTCACACGAGCAATTGGGGAAAATTGCAAGGCTACAAATGAAGGATATAACGGTGAGATTGGCTGAGAGGGGGGTTGCACTGGCAGTGACAGATGCTGCATTTGATTATGTACTGGCAGAAAGTTATGATCCTGTAAGTAAATATATAATAGCATTTAAATGCCATTCCGTTTTCATTTCTTTGTGTTGGTGCAGCAATTTGACAAGCGTTGATCTTTTGTTGCAGGTTTATGGAGGGCGGCCTATTAGAAGATGGCTGGAGAAGAAGGTGGTGACAGAGCTATCAAGGATGCTAATAAGAGAGGAGATTGATGAGAATTCAACTGTGTACATAGATGCAGGGCCCGGCGGTAAAGACCTGGTTTACGGGGTGGAGAAAAATGGTGGACTTGTTAATGCAGGCACGGGACAAAAGGCACTTGTATTGATTCAAATACCTAGGAATGATGCTGCTCAGTGGGGGAAGATGAAGATTGAAGAAATTGATGACGATGATGAAGATGAGATGGAGTGAACTTTGTGGAATTTCATAAGAAACTGGCATAAGTAGGATAATGATGGCTGCAATTCGACGATTCCGTGGTGATTTATGTTTGTTGTTCTGTTTTCTGAAGTGTAATATAGTAAAGGAGGGTCTGTGTCCCCTGTTCTTGGATTTCACAAATAACTGTTGGTTTTGATTTTGAACGTGTAAATGCGAGCATGTTTTCAAATTTATGTCAAATTGTTCTTTTTCAAATGCCGAATTGATGTGCTTAAATTTTCTCAACTGTTAATAACTCTACATAAGGAAGTAGAACGCCACGCACAAGGGATTGAGCAAGAATAAAATTTGATCTTATTATTTTTACATATTTGTAGCAAATTTTCTTAGTACATAAATAACAATATTGATACACCAAGAAGGGTTCTGTAATGCTCCGAAATTTCGAGGTTGACAATTGAATTGTAAAATGGAAACTTGTATTAGTGATGGGATTAAAGAATTAATTTTAGGTTTTTGAATTGATATTTTTAATTAAATAAATATGGCAATACGTAAGTAATTAAATAAATATGTATGTATATGTGTAAAATAATAAGCAAAGTCAATTTGAGGGACTTAAATTTCTCTAAAAAACTTCTATAGCAATATAAAAAAAAAACTGTGTCTAAAAGAATCTATCAATTCCTGATAAAGCAAGACCTAGACTTTTCTTAAAAGTGTTTGCAATACAAACAAGAAGACCATAAAGACAATCACAATCTATAAAAACAATTAAATTGTACTTTCTTTTTTTACAAGTCTTTGCAATAAAACAAGAAGACCAGCAAATCGATATATGTTATTGTGGTTCTTAAGTTTCATTATATGTGTTATTTTCCACTACATATATATCTTCTATTTTTATGATCTTCCAAGTCTTTGCTAATTTACGATGGTGAACTATAATTCTTTGACTTTTGGGGTGAACGTGAAGTTGGACAGGGCACTGTTAAATTAGCAAAGACTTGGAAGATCATGAAAATAGAAGATATATATGCACTTGACAATAACCACAACTTGATTGATTTGATGGTCTACTTGTTTTTATTGCAAAGACTTAAAAATAGACTGTGATTGGATGACTGGACAGGAAAAATGGGTTCGCCAATATAGCAAGTCACTTGAAAAATGCCAAAAATTGGCCTGAATTTTCCGATAAAGGAAAATTCGACGATCAAATTAGTAATTCTGATGATAGAGATCAGAATAACTTGAAAAAGCTTGATTTTTATACCTAACCATAGCTCTATTTATAGGCTCAGGGTTCTCTATTTAGGAAGCTAGAAATAGAGTCCCTCTCCATGAGAAACTCCAACCTTCCTTGAATTGGTTGTACACTCAAAAAGTTGGCCAATTTGCCTAAAAAGGCAAGATTTTTTAGTGTGTATGACTATACACTCCCAATGCAAGGCCGTACGTTGCTTAAAATGGGCAAAATTGGGCTGTAGGTTAAATGATGAGATTCTTTTAGTAATCGAGGGGGCACAAGTCATTAATAAGCATGTGTCAAGGCCCCATAAACCCTTGAAATTTGGTCTCAAGTCTCGATTAAGAGCATTTTGTTAAGTTGCTAAAAGAGCATACATTTGATTGAATTTTACTCATTATTTTGTGCTATTTTGAGTCAATTTTAGATACTTTTCATTAGTTTGTTTATTTTGCTGACTGTAGGAACATATTTTGAGGAAGTTGTACTTTTGAGGCAAATTGGTGATGATCTAGAGAAGCAAGGAATTTTTTGAGCAATATTTGGAGTAAAAAGCTGATATATGAAAATTATTGAAGGTTGACTTGCCCAAGGGACAGTTCCAATTGCCCAAGGCCAAAGTGCAAGCATTGTCCGGTTGCTTTATCCAAGGGAAAATCTCAGTTGCCCAAGGAAAGTTGACAGTGGATTACAATTTTTTTAGATGATTTTTGGGCGAATTTCATCTAACCGTCACTTTAATCCTAGCTGGAATTTAGGGATGTTAAGACATTATTGTAGGAGTAAAAATACAGTGATTTTAGGGATTTTAAACTTCTTTAGGAATTTTATTTTATTTTATTTTCCTAGTTTGGTTATGTTTCTTCTCTTTTTCTGTTTTGGAGAATATTTAAAGAGGAGGATTTTTAGGTTGAGGGATCATCTTTTTCGTGCAAATTCTGTATTTCCAATTATGTAATAGGAAGTACTCCTTAATCTTTAATTTTTATTTTGTGAATTTCCATGGGTATGAGTGGCTAAATTATTATTTTCAGTTAAAGATTAATTCAAGGCTAAGATTTATTTTTCTGTGAGATCGTTGTACTTACTTTTTGTTCTTAATTTCATTTGGTGTTCATGTTATTTACTATAGCTTAGAGAAACTATATCTCAATTGTTATTTGTTTGATGTTCAATAAGGCATCATTGTTCATTTAATTAAATAACATACTACTGATTGAAGATATCAAATCCGTAATTTTTTGGTAGATTCAATAACAAGTAGCGATCAGTGCAGTTTCCTTACAAGTGCTGTTATATTGAGTAAATACATGATTTGATCTAAATCGGTCTAACTTGAAGATCGGTTGGCTTAGGTCGGGTCTTTCTATTTCTTAATATTGTCAATATATTAAATTCTTACACTTGTTAAGAGTTGTTTATAGGCTAAGAATTAATTATAGTGTTGCTTGATTAATTCATTAGTATGGAAAGATTAGGTCAAAAGCGCGAAGCCGACGTCTATAACTGGCCCATTGTTTGATTTTTAGATTTATTTTTTATCAATGCTCAGCTAAATTAATTATGTGCTGCGAATATCTTTAACTAGAATTTATCATCCATTGAATTTTCTCTTAATTAATTTTCTGCTTATTTATTGACTTTGTTTCGGTCTATTTTTTTATTTTTAATTTAAAAATCCCCCCATTTAATTTTATTGTTAAAAAAATCTTGTCGTTTAGAATTACTTCAGGATTAGTCTATGTAGATTCGATCCTTTCTTGCCTTATTTGCAATTTATTTGTTAGGATAAGTTAGACAACATTTATTTTTTGTGGCTTCGACACCCATGACGTTTCTCGCTCTTTTACTTTTTGTCACCAAACTATCCACATTAAGTGCAAAATTCTTTCAAAAATAGTTTCCAACATATACTACAAGAAAAAAGGCCTATAAGGATGGAAAATCCGGTCCTTAGAAGTGTCACTCAGGTCCTTAAAACTCAATACGGATGAAAAAATCTGGTCGCTATCCCGTCCTTACAGGCTCCGCCACTAATGACAATTAAGGACGGGGTATATCAACCGATACTTAAAAATTTTAGTGACCGGATAAAACACTGGTCCCTAAAGAGTATTAAGGACCGGATTTTCCATCTTTAATAATGCAAGTCACATGAGGATTAATGTTATTAAGGACTAGAAATTTGGTCCTTAAAAGTATAATAATGATCATAAACTTTAAAGGACCAGATTAAAATCCGGTCAATAAAATCATAATAAGGATGAGAAATTTCATCATTAAAAGTAAAAATCATGTGGACATATGTTAAATTAAAAATTATAAAACCGGTCCTTAAAAGTATAATATTGACCAAAAAATCTGGTGCCTAGAAGTAATTATCATGGGACCAGCAAATACAATATTTTTTACCCTATATTTATAAATATGACATACAATTTATATATAATACATAACAAATGGATACACAACTAACAAAATTATACTTTCATATATAATTAATTTGTAATTAATTACAAAACAGAGCTAGTATCCATTTATGCTTTCTTTCCAAAGAAAAATCTCTAGCAAAGTAAGATATAAAATTTCATAACAAAAAGTTCTAGCCAATACTTTCATCTTCCTTCCAAATCTTCATAATCAATTTTAGTTCTTCAATATTTTCTCCTCCTAATCCCACAAATTCCAATGATCTTGTTGTTTGCAATGAGTATTTTCTAGCCAATATTACAATGTTCATGCCTTGGTGGCTTTCTATTTCTCAAGTAAATCCAGAATTTTCTCAACAATAATTTCTTCCATCTAGCAAAAAGGAACCAAGAGAAACTCTATTATACAAATATATAGCATGTTGACTAATCAGATACACCCAATAGCTCATGTGGGTTTCCTGGTGAGTTTGCATCAGTCTTGAGATTTCAAAACATTAAAGCATATTGAATGAAATACACAAACTTGTTCCATACCTCCATTGCAATTGCAAAAATGGTATTTTTGAACTTTAGTCTTCGGCCAGTACTTTAGTAGCTTGCAGGGCCTCCTGCATATCTGATCACGAATAACATGTAGAACACTATAATAGATATGAACATGCTCAAACATTAGAACATCTGGCAACTTCAAATTTTCAAACATGTTCATCTGAATCTTAATTTTCAAACAGAGCAGCTTCAAATTATGGAACTCTTATCAGTTCCCAATTCAGCAAAAGAAAATAGTTACCTTAGTTTTTTACTCTTTTAGTAATTTCGCTTTTCTACTTTTGTGAATGCTATCAAATCTGACAACACTCGTGCATAAATTTCAGGACTGCACTTCATCCATAATTTCTTTCTTCACCTGCAGTATAAGAATTTAGAACTCGTCATTGTGCTTTATTTTATTCTTGTTTGCTTTAATTGTAAGATATTCACATTAAATCTTTCAACTGATGGAGAAAACCATCTCAAGACCAGGACAAATAAGCAGCTAAATGACAACATTTGGGGTTCAATCTAACATACAAATCAAATGAAAATGAGAATTACCTATACCAATACATAGATTTATAAATAAATCCAATGATTTATTAGGTATGCCTTGTTATTAATTTGTATGCATGTCACTTTATCAACAGATTGGTCCGTGAACTTACTGACCCACTTGGTCTAAAAAAAAGAAAAAAAAAATCCATAACAATTGTGTGTGAATTGGAGGTCTACGAAGAGCAATTTCTGTTAAATTGTTCTGCCATTTTTGCTTTTGAAGCAATTTACAGAATTCCTCACTGTCCGAATTAAAAATGCTTAACGGACATTGGGCAACCCCATGAAGGAGTTTAACAATGGGCATAAGTTAAGGGCTTAAGCTAACTCATATTAAAGCCCATTTACCGTATTTGCAACCATTATTTCCTGAGATTTTTACATAATTATGATTATTGAATGCTTCTGTATTGCACTTAACGTATTTAACCCCTCTTATATACTGTCTTTATGCTTATCGTATACTGTCTGTGTACTTATTGTTTGCTGCTTGTGTACTTTTTATATACTGTATATTTTTTTGTACTATATTGTTTGCGTACATATTATCGGTAATATTTACATTCTTGTTGTATATTTTTTTGTGCACTTGTTGTATATTGTTTGTATACTTTTTATATATTGTCTATGTACTTATAGTTTTAGGAACTAAATTGGTTATTTTATTAGAGAATTCAGAATTGTATAACTCAACTGCCATTGAGATACATTGGAGTTGGTTGTTGCAAGAGTTAAAAATACAAATTTGTATACTGATGAATTAAATTGGGAGTTAATTATACTGATGATCATTGAACTTGTGCCTCAAATATCATATAATGTCATAAAAGAAATATTTTGAGCGAAAAAATACATGAATGGAGACTCTATTAACCAAAAGTCACCATGGCCGGATTTTGATGGTTGACTCGCTGGAGCAATACATTGGATCGCTGCATAAAATTCTAACCAATCAGAAAATGCCACATGTCATGCCATGTCACCATCAAGTCAATGCTAGTGTCACATTAGATGCTGACATGGCATGACACAGGGAAAAAATGCCACGTTAGCTTTGGGAAGAATAAGCTACACTTGCCTTTGTCTATAAGGGTAGGAACGCTTTGTCCTTTGACTGACATGATTGGGCTGCAATTCAACTCGAGCAAGAAACAAAGTAGTCGATCATTAAATTGAAAGATTCGCATACTGACGGCAATATAGGAATGAAGCAAGTTCCGGTCATGACTTTTAAAAATATTACGGGTAGAAATACATGTAGCATTAATCAAATTTCAATATCCATGGAAATGTCTTTTACCAAACACATGTATTAAGATAAATATTATAAATGTTATAAATAAAAATAAAATCAGAACAAAATATAGAGAAAAATGAAAAGTATGATTTATCTATTATATTATTGTGTATCTGAAACAATAACGCTGCGAGTATTTATAGATAAATACTTAGTTTATATAGAAAACAAATACATTTAGGAAGCAAATAAATTTAGAAAATAAATCAAGTAATAAAGGAAATAACCAATAGAGGAAGTCATCCAATTAAATAGAAATATTTCATAATACTTCCCGTTGATGATTATAAATTATGAATATGTCTCGTTAAAATCTTGCTAAGAAAAATCTAGCGGGATAAAAACTTAGCGAAGGAAAAAGAGTACAATATTAATATGTACTTCCCCTCAACAATGGAATGAATCACGCTAAATCCTTTAATTGGCGCATTCCAATATTGTGTACATGCTTCTTGAAAATTAAACTTGGTAGGGTCTTTGTGAACAAATCTGCTGGATTATCACTTGAGCGAACTTTGCAAACATCGATCTATCCTTCTTTCATAAGTTTATGAGTATGAAAGAATTTAATTTGGTGAGATATGTTTGGTTTTATCTCCTTTGATATATAACCACCTTTGAGTTGTAAAATACATGCTGCATTATACTCATATAATTTTGTTGGCTTTTTCTCCACCACTAACCCACTTGTTCCCTTAATATGCTGAGTCATGGTTCTCAACCACACATATTCACGATTTGCTTCATGGATAGTTAATATTTTTGAATGATTTGAGGAAGTAGCAGTTATTGTTTGCTTAACAGATCGCCAAAAAATAGCAGTATCACCATATATGAATATATAACCTATTTGTGATTGAGTTTTATGATGATCTGTTAGGTAACCAGTATCAGCATACCCTGCCAATTCTAAATTCACTATTTTTGAAAAAAAATAAACTCATGTTAGAAGTGCCACGAAGATAACGTAAAATATATTTTACACCATTCCAATGCCTTCGAGTTGGTGCAGAAAACAAGATATAAAAGTGCACATATTGCACTAAGATATGGTACTTCAGGATAAAGAATATATTCATTATCTTCCTATGGATGAAAAGGATCTTTCTTGACATTAATAGAGCTAATAACCATTGGAATGCTCAATGAATATGCTTATCCATATAAAATTGTTTCAAGATTTTCTCTATATAAACTGACTGATGCACAATAATTTCTTTTGGCAAATATTCAACTTGAAAACCAAGTCAAAATTTTATTTTTTCAAGATCTTTCATTTCAAATTTCATTTTTAAATATTCTGCAGTAATAGAGATCCCTTCTGGAGTCCCTATTATGTTTAAGTCATCAACATAAATTGCAACTATAGCAAATCATAAATTATTTTCTTGATAAAAATGCATGGATAAATTGAATTATTCTCATACCCATTTTTCACTAAGTATTCACTTAGGCGATTGTACCAATGCGTTCGGATTGCTTTTATCCATACAAAGATCTTTGGACTTTAATCGAGTACATTTGTCAAGATTTTGAATTATATGCTTCAGGCATCTTAAATCCTTCAGAGATTTTCATATATATGTCATTATCTAATGATCCATATAAGTAAGCTATCACTACATCCATTAGATGTATATCAAGCCCTTCAGAGGCTATCAAACCAATAAAAAATCTAAACATGATTGCATCCATAATAGAAGAATACATTTCTTCATAATCTATACCGGGTCTTTGTGAGACATTATGCAATAAGTTATGCTTTGTATCTCACAATTTTATTTAACTCATTTTTCTTATGGATAAAAATCCATTTATATCCAACAAGTTTGACATCTTCTGGTGTCTAGACTATTGGTCCAAATACTTTACGCTTAGCTAATGAATCTAGCTCAACTTGAATTGCTTCTTTCCATTTGAGCCAATCAATTCGATGTCGACATTCTTTCACAGTTTGAGGCTCATGCTCATTATCATTAATTATCTCATAAACAACTATATGTGCAAACACATTATCAATAACTATGTTTTGTCTATCTCACATATTTCCAGATTTTAATGAGATCTCATAAAAAGTTTTCAGTACCGGAACCACTTGTGGGTTTGCTTCTTTGGAAATATAAAGTTGTTGAACTGTGTTATTTTTAACCTCTTTTGGAACATCATATTGAATATTTTTCAGTTCCCTTTTCTTTTGAGGAACAATATTTGCACCAACAGGTCTACCACACTTCTGGCGTATGTTAGATTCATTGGCTACCATACCTACTGGAAATTCTTCAGGATAATTAATCTTGCAGGCACATTAGTAGTCGAAATATGGGATTAGTGACCTTTTGGGTGTCTGTAAAGATATCTGGCAATTGATTTGCAGCATTCTGCAAATTTATTATTCTTTGAACTTCAAGTTCGCATTGATTTATACGTGTATCATAGCTGGACAAGGTTGGAGTGTTCCAACTAATTTCTTGTGCTTTTGGGCCTTTACCTATATCTTTCCCTAATTGAGGGAAAACTAATTCATCTAATTGATAATCTAAAAATCTTGCTTTAAAAAGATCACCAATTAAAGGTTCTAGATATCTAATGATAGAGGAGAATCAAAACCAACATATATACCAAGATGCCGTTGGAGATCCATTTTGGTTCGTTGAGAAGGGGCAAAAGGAACATAAATAACACAACCAAAAATTCTAAGATTAGACATATTAGGTTATTGATCAAACACAAGTTGCAAAGGTGAAAATTTTTGATAAGTGGATTGTCGTATATGAACTAAAGATGCAGCATGAACAATTGCAAGTCCCTAAGTAGATATAGGAAGTTGTGACTTCATAAGTATATGTCTAGCAATAAATTGTAATTGCTTAATAAAAGATTTAGTTAAACCATTTTGAGTATGAACATGTGCAACAGAATGCTCGACACTAATCCCAATTGACATGCAAAAGTCATAAAATTCTTTTAAAGATAACTCACATCCATTATCTAAACGAACTGTCTGTTAGTGTAAGCCCTAGCCCCAATACATTGTAACGAAACACTTGAAATTAATAAAATGAGGCATTTGTTTTATCCTTTGTATTCCTGTGCATATCAATTGATAAAACTATCCAAGAGTGTTGTTTCGGTTTAAGTTATCATGTGTGAGGCACATGGATTGTAAGACCTTGAAACAAATGAGACTTCATTCTAAATATCCCTAGTTAGTCATTGTTATGGGAATAACAAATGAATTAAGACTAGTATGCTCTCTCTGATACTATGAGTCCTGTCTTACGGATCATTAGGACAAGAGTGTCAATCAGAGATCATAGATACATGTTAAGGAACATGGTATCTGGATTCGATCCGCTCATGAGAACACTACATGGTACAAGTCATAAGTGCTTCTCATATGCAAGTTTTGTATCGGAGTTCTTAGACTTGAAATCTCTATGAAACTCTTTATGAATTACTGTGTACTTTGACATACACCTAACGTGCTCGTAACAGAGTGACAAGTACGGGTATGATTGGGTATGCACTGATTTATGTTAGAGAGCATGAGAGAAGTGAAGGGATTACCCCTCTCGATAAGAGAGATAATATCACCGGCCACTTGATCAGTGAACTGAGAAGTGTATGGCCATACCGAGATGAAATAATGAGTAATCGTTATTTATCTGAGAGTTCAGTGGCACTGGAATATCAAGAAAGGAATTAATATATGTAAGGATGACTAGTACCATGCCTTATATTAATTTTGATATTTATGGGTAAGGGACTATGCAAAATTGCATTAGGTCGCCAAATGCCATATGCATTTTCATTTAATTTGGAATGCTATAATATCTTGCTAGAGAATATATATAGCCTTTGAATTAATTTATTAATTCATTGCCAACATTAAATGGACCTATAGGATCGCACACAAAGTATTGGGCTTAAAATGTTTAAATTAAGTATTGGGCATTAATTTGGGCTTTTAATTAAAGTCAAATTAATGTATGTAATGGGTTATAAAATTGCTATTGGGCTTTGGTTCATGAGAGAGAGAAATTCAGCCCACAAGGTTTAATTTCAATTAATTAAATGTCATGTATTAATTTAATTAATTGAGTATTAAAGCCTAAAGACATATTTATCTAATTAAATCATCTAAATATAAGTTGATGTGGCCGAAATTCCTAAGAGAAATCACAAGGAATTTCGGCACATGTATAGTTTTTATTTAAGTGATTTATTAGATTTAAATGTCTTATCTTTTTCCTAAATTAAGTGATATAATTTGATTAAATGACTTTTGATTTTATCTTGGATAAATTGAAAGAGTTTTTATCAATAAATATTACTTATTTTAATTAAGTGATAAATGCAAATATTAATTATCTTTAGCTAATATTAATTATCTAAAGATAGTATATTAGAAATCCATCACTTAAAAGGAAGAGGAGATATATAATCAAAGTGAAGTTGGCATGAAACCCTAGCATTCTTCTATAGTTTTGCGTGAAACCCTCTCTCTCTCTCTCAAGAATTCTTTAGCCAATTTTCACAAGGAGAAAGGATAGTTCCTCATTCTCTTGTGATCTTGGGTAGTAATAGCAACCTAAGAGAAGTACAAAATCAAGTTTTGTAGCTTCAAACTATAACCATTACACAATACCGAAAAGGAGAGCTAGCAATCTCGATTTTAAGCCGACGGTGCAATTGTGTGTGTGAGAATAGAGGGAGTGGCGCAAAAGGTCATTCCTTGGCATTGGTGATCGAGATCTAAGGCGGACAAAGCCATCTTAGTTGCTGGCCATCACCGGAATCAAAATCGAAAAGGCATCAAAAGTTGTAAGTTCGATAACCCTAAAATTGCATGTTTCGATTCTATCTTTGGATATGTATGGTATGTATGATAAAAATTTTTGTTTTTCCGCTGTGCTATCATGATTACCATACCATGTCATATTCCATCACTGTCTTGATAGGATGATTAGGAAAACTAGACCTTATCTTTATAATTTGAGCAAGAAGTTTAGCAAAAGCAATATTGCGAGCAGAAAGTAAACATATATGTGACCATCGAGTTGAGGCATCAATCAAAACTATAAAATATCGAAATAATCCGCAATATGGATGAATTGGGCCACAAATATCTCCATGAATCATTTGAAGAAAAACATGAGACTTCAAATGCAATTTGGATGATGAAGGTCTTTTAATTAATTTACCTTGTACACAAGAACTACAAGAAAAATCATTAGAAAAAAGAATTTTTTGATCCTTTAATCCATGTCCATTTGTATTTTTGATAATACGTTGCATCATGGTTGATCCTGGATGACCAAGATGATCATGCCAAAGTATAAAATTTTTAGGATCTGAGCACTTCTGGTGCGTATAATTAGATTCAACCATCTATATTTTGGTAAAGTATAATCTAGTTGAAAGACTTGGAAACTTCTCTAATATGAACTTCTGGTTCAATTTTATGAAAGTTATAAATAAGTATTTAACAGTTTCCTAATTTGTGGTTTCAATATGATAGCCATTGCAACATATAACTTTAAAACTTAGATTTCTTTGAGATTTACTAGAATATAATGCATCATCAATGTATAATGATGTTCCATTTGGAAACATAAGATGGACTCTGCCAGAGCCTTCAACTACATTTGTTAAACCAGAAATTGTATTAACATTAATTTCAGCTAATGTTAATTGTGAAAAAATACTTTTTGTTACAAAGAATAGTGTGAGTTGTGCCACTGTCCACTAAACATATGTCATCCTCCATAACATCAAGTTTATAGGATTATCTAGTAACAAAGAAAATTTATTTAATAACAAGAAAAATGATAACAAACAAGAAATACATTAAGAACTATTTAAAATAAAATAGTAGACTTTTAATGAAATTATAAAATCGCATAACAAGAATAAACTTATTTTAATAATCGACATTTCCATTGCCAATCAAATGATCAATTCTACCACTATCATCTTCGAAAAAATCAGAAACATCAAAATCAACATCTAAAGAAAATTCTTTATCATTAGCAGTATCAACAGGTTCTGAAAAATTGACTTTATTATCTTTTTTTTTCCTTTTAAAGATGCCTTGTAAAGATCAACTAGATATTTGGATTGCAATATATACGAGATCAATGACCTTTAGTTCCATATATAAAGCAAACATTATCATTGTTTTGCTTTTTCTTTTCAATGTTTTCCTCACTTGTGACCCATTTCTTGTTAGTACATTTGTTTTTAGTATTTGAAGAAGAATTTGAATAATTTCTTCTTCCACGACCACGATCCCTTCTATCACGACCTCGTCTATGGCCTTGAGAAAATGCCACATTAACTTCAGGTAATGGGGATGAACCAGTTGGACGAGATTGGTGATTTTTTTTTTCAAAAGCTCATTATTTTGTTCAGCCACAAGTAAGCAAGAGATTAGCTCAAAATATTTTTTGAATCTACGCTTTCGATATTGCTGCTGTAGGAGCACATGCGAGTGATGACAAGTTGAATATCTTTTTTCTAACATATCATCATCAGTAATATTCTCTCCACATAATTTTAATTGAGAGCTAGTCTTAAATAAAGTTGAATTGTATTCACTTACAGTTTTATAATCTTGCAAATGTAAATGTATCCATTCATATCAAGCTTTAGGAAGAATCACAGTTCTTTGGTGTTCATATCTCTCCTTTAAATATTTTCAAATGACTAATGGGTCTTTAATAGTGAAATATTCAGTTTTCAATTCTTCGTGTAAATGGTGTCGAAGAAAAATCATTGCCTTAGTGCGATCCTGTAGGGATGCAATATTTTCTTCTTTTATTGAATCTCCAAGATTCATAGCATTGAGGTGAATCTCAACATCAAGTATCCATGAAAGATAATTTATTTCAGAAATATCGAGGGCAGCAAATTAAAATTTCGTGAGATTCGACATCGCAGAGGCACTATATTGAAAGAAAGAAAAATAATAAAATTAAATCAATATAAATTAACATATGTACCAATCCATTCATAACAATATTCCTTAATTAATACACGTGAATAGAAATAAAGTGAACAATTCACTTGTAGCTTGCACAATGGAAATTTGAACAATAGCTTTAAAGTGAAGCATAGGTTCTAATTGCAAGGCAAGTGAAAACAAATAAAAGATCTATCTCTAAAAAAAAATTAATTAATAAGCAATAATTGGCAATAGAAAGCAATTCACAAGTAGAGATAACGCAAAAAGATAAAATGATTGTAGAAACTGTGTAATACCCAATCAAGAATATAAAATAAAGACCTTAAGAAAATAGACATACAAAGCTTCCCCCTTTGTTTCGTAATTATCAAAATGAAAATATATGCATAGGTATAAACCTTTTAATATAAGCCTTTTAGCATAAAATAATCATTATTATTAATTTATAAGATAATATAAATTAATTTTGAAATGATTTACCGTTCAATCTTGTAAATTAAAATTCTTGATTCCTTCGAGTGGGGCAGTTGTAAACCACCGACTTTCAATAATCGATAGAGGATATCGTACTGATAACGTATTATAAATAAAAGTAAAATCAGAATAAAATATAGAAAAAAATGAGAAGTATGATTTCTCTGTTATATTATTATGAATCTGAAATAATAACACTACGAGTATTATATAAACAAAAACTTTGTCTATATAGGAAATAAATATATTTAGAAAGCAAATAAATTTAAAAAATAAATAAAGTAATAATGAAAATAACCAATAAAGAAAGACATCCAATTAAATAGGAATATTTCGTAATAATAAAACAACAATAATAATAATAATAACTCTATCCGCTCTTCTTCACATCAACACATGCAGTCACTCCGGCTCTAGGTATGCTAACTAGTCGGTTAGAACTTAGAAATAGGAAAAATAGTACAAGTAATTGCGTTGAAAGTTACTAAACTTATACATTAATTAATTACCAAAAACGTAATAAAAAAGTTTTCTTATAATAAAAAGTACCTAAACTATGTAAAATTTGTATAAAAAATCATTTTGATTGAAAAACACTTCAAACTCTATAAAAAAATCAAACATGCCATTCCATTTAAAGTCCAAAATTTCTAAAAAATGACATGTAGCAATATATATATATATATATATATATATATATATATATATATATATATATAAGTCAAGATCCATATAATGCAACTGCCAACTGTAAACAAGACTTTAAGATGAATTAATAAATAAGTAACAAGACTTTTAAGAATTTTTTTTCTTCTTTTGTAAGTAAATAAAATTGGCATCATTTCTTCCATTAAAAGAATCTATCAAATCCTAATAAAGCGAGACCACGACTTTTCTTGTAAGTGTTTGCAATAAAAACAAGAAGACCATCAAATTAAAATGCGGTTCTTAAGTTTCATCACGTTATTGTCAAGTATAAATGCAGGGTGCCCACGGTTACATTCAAGCCGAAAAACTGGTTAAAACCATAATTGAATTATGGGGATTTATTCATGATTTTAAATTATAATGAAAACCAAACTAGTGGGATAAAATTAAAATTAAGATAGTTCTGTTTCAGAACCTATAATTTATTTTATATATTTTAAAATTAAAATCAAAACCAAAATTGAATAGTCTGTTTCAGTTAACTATGAGTGTATTTACGTTGATATAATCATAGAATCGCTTTTTTTAAAATAAAGGTAAGAGCCTAAATGAAATTTGATTTCTCTATGCCCAAAAGAATATACAGACAATTTAATTTCCATTTTTTTACAAGTTAATTAAGCTCAATTTTTTTATAACTTTTTTAATTATTAAAGCAAGAAGACCATCAAATCAATTAAATTGTGGTTGTTAAGTTTCATTATATGTTATTGTCAAGTGTGTGTGTATATATATATTCCATTTTTATGATCTTCCAAGTCTTCGCTGATTTGCAATCTAACATCCTATCAAATCTCATCAATTCCGATGGCGACTTTTGGGCCATCCATAGGAATATATAAAATTTGACGGAATATATAATAATGTTGACATTTTTAGTCTAAAATATATTTAACGGATAAATATGTACTATTTTTAATATTTAAATTAATGTTTTCTAAAAAAATATTTCGGGACAAATATGCATTGTTTTTAATATTTTATTAGCTATTTTTTCAAATTTTTTATAAGTAAAATAAAAATTTTTACTTTAGTGTTAAATATTCTTAATATTTTTATTATTTTTTCAATTTTTTATAATAAAAAGAATTTTCGAAACAAAAAAAAATATTTTGATTTTATTATTCAAGTTCTGATTGGGTTTGAATTTATTCCTTTGATATCTGCTACTCTATCCCGTTTATTAAATTAATTAATTAATTAATTAAAAAATAAGACTTACACTTCTATATTATATGTAAATTTAATTTTTTAATCTATTTTGTTATATTATATTAAAGTACAATTTGTATTTAAAAATTTTATAATACACTCTACCACTCATATTAAATACATATATCGATAATTTAGTTAGATTTTATATATTAATCGGTTTGGATATTATTGGATAATAGTGCTAATAAGTTTGGGATGCAACAATGTTTCAATTTTTCATCAAAAGCATCCATCAATTCCTAAAGTGAAAAAATTAAATATATATATATATATATATATATATATATATATATATATATATATATATATATATATATATATATAACAATGGGATAATACTTAAAGCAAGACCAAGGCTTCCTTAAGCCTTTGCAATAAAAACAAGAAGACCATCAAATCATACTAGTTACATTCCAACCGAAAAACTGGTTAAAACCATAATTTTTCACATTGTTTATTTATTTAGTTTTTAACAAAAAAAAAATAAGAATAAAAAATTTCTCAACATTTTGTTGTGACGAATAAAATCTCTATCTATTTTGTTTTATCCATCAGAATTTATTTAAAAATAAATTTATAATCACACGTTGTTTTAGAGGTCAAAGTGAACAAATCCTTACTCTAATATTGTTCATCTCTTTCTTCAATAATTAATGTTTTCATCAAAAGCAGTCAAATTAAGCCAAAGAATTGGAAAATGAAATTAAGATGATGAAATTTCTAAAGGCTGTAAAATGATTCCACGATATCAATTCTCCCACTATAAATTGAGGGTTCTTTCTCTATATTCATTACAATCATCAACTGTTCACATATTGTTTATGAAAATGCAAATGAGTCCCTTTGTTTTGCTTTGGTGGCTTCTCATCTGGGCAATCTTTGCTGTTGGCTTCAGCTTCACTGGGTGCATTCAGAAGGAGAGAGATGCTCTTCTCAACTTCAAATTCCATCTCACTGATCCTTCTAATCGACTCGCAGATTGGACTGCCAATGGAGACTGTTGCAATTGGACTGGAGTTTTCTGCCACAACATCACCTCTCATGTCCTTCAGCTACATCTTCATACACTTTCTATTGACGAATATCTTGGCCTTGATTATTCAAAAGTAGGATTTTTTGGATTCGAATTAGAAGAATATGAGGAGTATTATGAGAAGTCTGCATTGGGTGGAAAGGTGAGTTCTTCTTTGGCTGAGTTGAAACATTTGAGATATTTGGACCTTAGCAATAATGATTTTGGAGGAGTTCCAATTCCTACATTCCTTGCTTCCATGGGGAGTTTAAGATATCTTAACCTCTCCAATGCTGGATTTGGAGGAACAATTCCTCCTCAGCTTGGAAATCTCTCTAATTTACACTATCTCAATCTTCGAGGATCCTATGAATGTCATGTTGACAATTTAGATTGGATTTTTGGTCTTTCTTCTTTAGAATTTCTTGATCTGAGTTATGCAGACCTTAGTAAATCATTTGATTGGGTGAAGTTCATGAATTCACTCCCTTCTTTGGTTGAATTGCACTTGTCAGCTTGTCAACTTCCAGGTTTCAATCCTCTTGCCAATCTCAACTTTTCTTCTCTTTCCATTCTTGATCTCTCACATAATTATTTTGGAGCTCCAATTCCAAATGTTCTTCAAAATATGACTTCTCTCCTTAGGGAACTTGATTTGTCATACAATGATTTCAATTCCTCTGTACCCAATTGGTTACACGGTCTCAGCCATTTACAAAATCTCAACCTTGAAGGCAATAACTTGCAAGGTCAAATTTCAAGTGCCATTGAAAACTTGACTTCTCTTGTTAGCCTTGACTTGTCAGGCAATTATGAACTTGAATTTGAACATGGAATTCCAAAATCATTTCAGAACCTTTGCAACTTGAGGTCACTTCATCTGTTTGGTGTCAAAATAAATCAGGAAATAAATAATTTCCTTGAAATTTTGTCATTGGGTTGCATTTCAAATGGGCTAGAATCATTGGAGTTGGGTTATAGTAATTTGTTTGGTCATTTGACATATCATCTCGGCCATTTTAAGAATTTAGAATTCCTTGACCTTTATGGCAATTTGATCCAGGGACCAATTCCAAGATCCTTAAAACATCTTTGCAATTTGAGGTCACTTGATTTTGGAGGTATCAAATTGGGCCAAGAGATAAATGATATCCTAGAAATTCTGTCATCAGGGTGTATCTCATATGGGCTACAAACATTATTGTTGAGGAATTGTCAATTAGTAGGTCATTTGAGCAATAATCTCAGCCAATTGAGGAATCTTAGTAGCCTTGATCTTTCTGAAAATTCCATCTCTGGTCCAATCCCATTATCGTTGGGAGAGATGGCTTCCTTGCAATTCTTGAGGCTTGGAACTAACAAATTGAATGGAACTTTTCCTGTATCTCTTGGACGACTTACAAAATTGGAAGAATTATATATCTCAGATAATTTATTGGAGGGTGAGATTTCATAATTTCACTTTGCAAATCTCACAAACCTACGTCATTTTTATGCATCTGAGATGGGAAAAAATATTGTATTGAGAGTTAGCCCCAATTGGATTCCTCCACTTCAACTTGTAGTCTTACAATTAAGATCTTGGCATATTGGACCTCAATTTCCATTATGGCTTCATTCATTACAGCAGTTAGAATGTCTGGATCTATCTAACTCGGGAATCTCAAGTCCAATCCCTATTTGGTTTTGGGATAATATATCTCTTCAATGTTATTTTTTAAACTTTTCTCGTAACCAAATGCATGGATCCATTCCAAATATCTCTTCTTTTTGTCCTAGATCCCTAATAGATTTGAGTTCCAATAACTTTGGTGGTCCAGTCCCTTTCTTCTCTCCAAATTTGACTGGATTGGATCTCTCCAATAATTCATTTTCGGGGTCTATATCCAACTTCTTATGTCATAACAAGCATGAGGTGAAGGTTATGGGATTTCTTAATCTTGGAGAAAATCTTTTCTCTGGTGAGATACCGGATTGCTGGATGAGTTGGAAATATTTGGTGGTCATAAAATTGAACAACAAAAAATTTAGTGGATCTATTCCCAACTCTATTGAAACTCTTAGCTACCTTGAGTCGCTTTCCCTTCGTGATAACAATCTCTCGGGTGTCATTCCACTATCACTTGCAAATTGTACAAATCTAATCACACTTGATGTTAGTGCTAACAAATTCAGTGGAAATATTCCGACATGGATTGGAGATAGATTTTCAAGATTAATGATTCTCAACTTACGTGCAAATAAATTTGAAGGTCACATCCCTAAGGAGTTGTGTCGTTTAGCTTTATTGCACATTTTGGACCTTGCGAAAAATAGATTCTCCGGTACAATACCTAGTTGTTTCTGTAACTTCACTGCAATGACTACAAGCAATGATTCTAGGGGTAGCTATCAATTTGCTTTTGGCGGTCCAAGTTCATTTATTGAGAGCACTTTAGTGGTGACAAAGGGGAAAGTTATGGAGTACAACACCATTCTTGTATTTGTAAGAAGTATAGACCTTTCTCATAACAATTTATCTGGAGAGATTCCAGAAGAAATAATAAGACTTGTGGGATTACAGTCGCTGAATCTTTCACAAAATGTTTTGGGTGGAAGAATTCCTAAGAATATAGGAGTTATGCAATCACTGGAAACTCTTGATTTTTCCCAAAATCAAATTTTTGGTGAAATTCCTCCGAGCATCTCAAGCTTAACATTTTTGAATTATTTGAACTTATCCAGCAACAAATTATGGGGCAAAATTCCTACGAGCACTCAATTGCAGAGTTTCGATTCTTCTAGTTTCTTTGGCAACGATCTTTATGGGCCTCCATTGACTAATAATTGTAGTGCAGGTGATCCATCCGATCCTAACATCGAGAAAGGCAGAGGAAAAGATTATGACAATGAAACCCTAGTGGATTGGTTCTACTTCTATGTGAGCATTGCCCTTGGATTTGTGGTTGGATTTTGGGGTGTAATAGGTCCTCTTATTTTTAACAGACAATGGAGGCATTTATACTTCAACTTCTTAGGTCATATGTGGAACAAGTTTTGGGTTTGGTTTCATGTATATGTTGTCAGAATTTTCAAAGGTGATGATACTTAGAGAGCAACTTGTCTTGTTGTAATTCATATCTAGTAATAATTTTGTATGTTATCTTTGTCAATCAATTGTTAAAGAGTGCAAGTTTTTTGCATTCGTAATAGTTGGAGAATAATAATGGGAAAAATATGTATGTAATACTCCATCCGTTTCAAAGTACTTGACGCTAAAGGAAAATGTATAATATTTAAGAATAGTAATTACTCCATAACTAAAAAATCTTATTACCCTTATATTAATTGTGCAGTGTAATTAATATAGATTAGAAATCACTTTTATAAAAGTAACTTAAATAAGAGTATATTTGATAAAAATCAATTAATGTATCTTTATTATATCAAAACGTCATATATTATAAAACAAAAAAAAATTTCTTTAAACGATATATATTTTGAAACAGATAGAGTAATATATAATGGTTGTTGCAATGCCAAAACTAATTTTGATAAATAAAGAAAAAAAAATAGAAGGCATGTTGTGTTACCAATATTAAATATTATAATATATAGTTGTAATACCAAATGAAATATAATTAACCATTAAGCATTTTATTTTCTTCATTGATTATAATATATAGTTTCGGTTCTTTCATTTCCATTTTCTACAAGCCCAAAGACGTATAGGGCCTTCCTGCAAGCAAATTGTTGCGCTCGACTAAACGTTCATGTACAAAGAATTCGAGGATTTGTTACGAGTGAAAAGTATTGCAGTGCACATGATTGCAAAGAGTGAAATTCAAAGTAAGCGTATTTTTTATTAGTAGCATGTATTTGGACGTCAAAGAGCAATATAAATTGCAGCCATGTTAGTTAGTTACAGCACACATTAAACAAACCAGGACCACCATACTTAAAATTTGGCTGGTACTTAAAAATTTGAGATAAAGGTGACAAATATCCTAAAACCAATCCTCACCGTTCAAATATCTCTCCCTTCAACTCCACTGTCCACTTCATCAATCTACCACTCCTTCAGATCCACCTGCAGAAATACCTGAATCCAAAACCCCGCTAAGTTTAAAACAATCCTACGCGTCCGATCTAGCAACTAATATCTAAACGGTCCACTTTTAGTCCACGTTACCGATCCGCCCCTGCCCAATCCAACCAATCAAATCACATCCGTCTTTTTCTACATATACACTTCCGCATCCCAAATTTCTCAACACATTCAAAATCGAAATAGCAATCACAACCAAAATCTTTTCTAATTTCTTCATAAATTTTGATGGCAAAAACCCTTTCCCTGTCTCTGTTTTCCCAGTCAATAGCTGTTAATTGACATAAAATCATTTATACTAGTTCTATCTTCCATTCATTCCCTAAGTCCCCTCTTCCCTTATCCTTCCATTCCACCCATGAACAATCAAATAATTAAAATCAACTAATTGTTCTAAGATAGCACCTTCAAGAAATGTGTCAAGCCTTGATGAGTTCAGAAAAAGTGAAACGTATTCAGTATCATTGAATATAAAACTAGCACTAAATATCTTATATCACAAGAACCCCCTAGGGTTAACAGTTTCTATTCAAATAGTTAATAAGGAATTCAGAAACATCAACAAATCATTAATGATTAAGAGTCACACATATGAAGCATTAGTCTTTAATGAAGCACGTTTGAAAGCCAAAGAGAATTAAATTTTTCAAATAGACTAATTTCATATATAAAAAAGCATCTCTACTCCAAAATCGATTGATATGATCTAAACCCAAATCACTGAGTTTGGGAAAACAAAAAAGAAACTGAGCAAACAAATCAAGAAAGAGAAATTCAGCAAATACTCTAATCAAACAGAGAGAATCCCATGTCATCATCACTTTCCTCTGCTGGCTCATCCTTCTTTTCCTCAGCTGCCGGTGCTTCCGCCGCAGGAGCTGCCCCTCCTGCTGGAGCTGTTGCAGCTGCACCACCAGCAAAGAAACCTCCACCAACACCACCGCCGACGATGACCTGCGCCATAAGAAATACGAAACCAAATCTGCTTAAGCATATACAAAAATCTATATCAATTTCGAGCGATACTCTGTTTTTCCAAGAAAATCCCCCATCAAGACTACACTTTTATACACACAAATCTGTTTAACTAGTTCAGGCCTGATTATCGTACATTTGCTTAAGAAAACTCATTGATTTACAATTTAAGAACATAGAGAATCGGAGGAGAAATTGAAACCTGAAAAACGGCGGAGGAAGGAGTGACTAGAGAAAAAGAGGACTGAACGCCGCCAGAAGAGTCAGTAGCGAGAACGGTCTGAACAAGCTTCCTCTGGAGGTCGAATGTGGAGGGAGCAGAGGCCTCAAGAGAACCTTCGGCGATCTGCTTGCCACACCACTCGCCATCGGAGTGGCGGCATACAAATGTGAACACTCCCATTGTTGCTGCTTGCGATTTGCTTCAAAAACTTCAATACAGCGAGTCGACGGGTCCGTCGAATTGTCTGATACGTGTAATTTATATGGCAAATTATAAACCCTAGGGCTTTTTGTCTTGGCAAGTTACACATTTAGCCCTAAGTATCTTTCTTAATTCCATCTTGGCCATTCGAATTTTTAATTCACAGTTGTTTTTGTTTTTTGCAAAACCTATAATTTAGTTCCTGAATTTTTATATTTTTACACGTTAAATTTATATACTTTCAAAACTATATATTAAATTTCTAAATTTTTCGAAAATAATACATTAAATTCAAAATAAACATAATAAACAATAATATAAGATACGATATGTTAAAATTACGTATATTTTAACAAAAAATTATTAATTTTAACATTCATTTGAATTTAATATGTTATAATAGATAAATCTAAAAATTCAATATATAATTTTAAAAATATAAAAATTTAATATATAATTATGTAAATTTAAGAATTCAATATGTAATTTTAAAAATATAGAAATTAATATATAAAAACATTAAATTTCAAAAACTAAATTATGAATTTTTTCTTTTTTTTTCTTTAAATAAGTAAAAAAATAAATAAAATGAGCATCATTGAAAATTATTGTCTTTTTACTTTACTACAAATTATTGCAAAATAAAGATGGGATGAAATTTATTTTATTCAAATGGTTATTGTTATATCAAAATTAGAAAACTAAATACTTAATAAATTATAAAATTAACCATTTTAAGATAATAAATTAAATGACAAAACTAATATGAATATCAAAATTTTTAAAATGATAAAACAATTAATTTACAAGCTCAGAACAAGCACCCTTTTCTTCTTCTGCTTCAGCTTTTGCGGGTAATGACCCTCTCAGGAACATTGCGATTGTCTTCGTTTTCTTCTTTTCTTCTTTGTAAATAAAATGTTTTCAAGATCAAGTCTTGACCCTCCCAACAATCTTGAGCCTTTTAACAGAATAAAAAGGTGTCCTTTTTCTGGTGCCATCATCATCCTTTTGGCAGAAGAAGTTCCAACAATTCTCTCTAGCTACAGAAATCCCAATAAAATTAATTCATGAAGACAATGAAAAGAAAAGGATAAACTCATCAACATCACCAGACTTATAATCTATTATCAACAACTGTTGTTCCTTGTTCAATTCCTTTATGATAATTTGTCAAATGCATATCAAGTTGCAAAGGTATTCTTATTTCTTCAAATACTTGCGCACTTGGCCGTTGGAGTTAAATTCCTTGAAATAAATATAAACCCAAGCATTTTTATGCAATTGCCCTATTGTTGTTATCCAAAGTTGACGCAAGACAAAACTGTGTTTAAGTTGTCAAAATGACATGTACAAATTATCAATTGAGAAGAATCTAAGTTCCTTTCTTTTTCTATAAAAAAAAGGGGGGGAAAATGCAAAATAGAGATAATCGAATGAACTATCAAAACTTCAACCCAGAATGGATAGCTACCACTCCACCAACAAGATTTTCATACTCAACTTTCTGAAAGCCGGCATCCGCCATCATTGCAGCAAATTTATCCTGCATTCAGGTTAGTTAACAGGTGTTATACGCAACAGCACATACACACCCCTCTACAAATTTACATACACATTGTTCGGTCAGTTTGGTTTTCTATGATGGCAACTTTGGTTTGTTTTGGTTTGGTCAGTTTTCAAACCAAATCAACCGAATGCTCACCCCATGCATTCAAATTTTCATGATAACTTTTAATAGATAATACTTAGTGAACCAAAAAACTGTGTTATGCCATCCGGTTGTCTAACAACAACAAATAATACGGTGACCATCTGGTATACAGAATAAAAAATTGTTGAAGGTGCAAGGGTAACTGGCAAGCTTATATGTAGGGAATATACTCCTAGAAGGTTTAACAAGACAGACAAGAGTTTTGTAACTTGTTCCAGGATCACTCTTGTTCTTCATGCCTCACCTTTGAGAGATTCAAACATAAATCATGTCGATGCAAGTAATTGATGGCTCATGCTAACATTATATTAACCAATTTCTATTTCTCATATCTTGTCACTAGCATGTCCATACCAGTTACATCAGTTGCTATACTGAATGCCGTGGATGTTCATGGTAAAGAATAAGATAGCATGTAATATTACTAAATGTTTTGTGTGCAAAAATGATTCAACCACCTGATTAGGAAAACGACGTATGCTCTCAACTAAGTATTGATATGATTCCCGATCACCTGCAACTAGCTCTCCTACAGCTGGAATGACCGAAAATGAATACTAGTCATACCTGAAACATAAAGGAGCAACTTGTAAAACAAAATAAAAGATCCCTGAGCTCCAAAATTTTAACCCAAAAAAAAATTACAACAGAACAAATAAAACAGAGAATTCAAAGTGTGAATAAAGAACTAAAATTGAGTAACATATATTCATTCAAAGCTTCAATTAACAAAGAAAAAAGGGACAAATTTTACTGAAAATCTTCTTAAGTGATTCTGGTTCTAACAAATGAGTAAGAATCACTTTGTGAAGATTTTCAATCTTATACCAAACTTTGTTTGAGGATATACTGCATACAAAAGACTAGTCTCAAGGATACTCACAATTCTTTGAACACAGGAACTTCTACATGGCTCAATTCAAGGCAAAGGAATCTTCCTCCTCTTTTCAATACCCTGACAAGAAAAAATATATCAGCTTTCTTGATAGTATTTTACCTATGTTCAAATGACTACATGAGAGGAAGTTTCTGCAAAAACAGAAAAGCAAATCCACATAAAAAAGATAGCAAGCATTTTCAACATGGAAAGAACAGACATTTATTATCCATATAAAAGCAACAACATTCTCCTATTTTAACAAACATCTAGTCAGCTACATTTCAAGTATAATGTCCAAGGAAGAACTTGTTTTGTCTTGCAATGGGGATTGGAATTTGGCTAAAATTGACAAGTTAGGGCCCCACAATAACAGGCATTTCTAATTGCTTTACCAGGTGAAAAAGAACATGAAGCAATCAAAATAGATATAAACTGTTGACCTCAGTACAATAGCCAATTCTTATAAGGTTGTTTGGCATAATATAAATTCATTGAGTCATGATCCATTTCGTGGAAGCATAATATTTGCTATATTGAGTGTGAGTTTCTACATCTAGGTAAGTACACAAGTTCCACTTATTTAATTGATTACACAACCCAATGTAGTTTTGATGCCACACATCTAGGAGACTCAAGAAGCAAGGTGGTGAAATGTGATTCATCTATTGTCAAAGAAACATATTAATACCTTGTGCTTAGAGGTCAGGCACCCTGCCACAGGTCATCACAAAGTATTTTGGTGTGACATCTCATGCAAACACCTCGAGTTTTTGATGTCTCATGCTAAATTGGATAACCATGACAGAGCAGGACAGGTTATATTACTCAAAACATGACTGAAACACTTAGCACTTATAGTTCCTTATAATAAGACCATCCTTCTCATGACATAAATATGAACATGCCCAGAATGGGCCAAGCGAGCAAGAGAACAAATCCAAGGAATCATAAGCATACCTGTATGCTTCGGCGAGAACTTTCTCTATATGAGTTACATTCCTGATTCCAAATGCTATTGTGTAGCCATCCATTGAATCATTTTCAAAGCTCAAGGCTTCAGCATCTCCTTCGACCCATTTAAGGGATTTATCTTCTCCAAGACCTAAAAGTGACAACAAAGGTATTACAATAAAAATAAAGAAAACTTCATTTGTACAGACAGTACAATTATTTAGCTAAATCTCAAATTAGTTTGTCTAGCTTATACTGCACCTCTCTCTATAGCCCGCTTTCTGCCAACATTTAACATGTGTGGGTTGATGTCACATACATAGATCTGAGTTTCTTCTTGTAAATGATCATTCAGAGGATCTTGCTTCACTCTATATCTGATACTATTCACAGTTTCTAGAATCCTGAAAGCAATATCCCCTGCACATTAAGCATTTCAGACTCAAAAATTCTATAACCACATAATAATTTTGAATTCAATAGAAGGTAGGTAATTTCATTATGTTAGAACTTTTTTAGAGGTATTCAAAGTGAAGGACGGTCTGAAAGATGTTGAATAAGTTATCTTAAGTTCTGAAGGCAGCAAAGAAATTTGTTAAGGGAGTTCCTGCAAGATATAATGGCAATTTTTGAGGCCAAAGTTAAAGATAATAAGTGGTTTTTAATTTGGCATCTGTACTCTATAGGTAATATTTGGTACTTACTGGAAGAAAAATTAAATTAGGAGCTGCTTACACTTTGCAGAGCAGATATAGTACCATGAACAGTAATGGAATTGTAACTGAATAAAAGATTTGGCACCGAAATTTTTGGGGCAATATGGTGTCGCAGTCAAAATCCAGATTAGTATGAAATTGACACACCAAATTATAAATTTTAATTTTGACATTCATTATTCTTCACTTGGATAGTGGAAAGTGTTCCAATCTTGAAGTTAAACCCTTATAGACTCATTTGACAACTAATACACAAAAATCTGCAACAGAATTAAAGTCCAAATTGATGACGCCAATGGTGATCAACTTCCATGCCAGGAGCTATGACCTGGAATGTTTTGGCTTAATTAGAAAACTTGGAAGGACATTTCACTGATCTTTAGGTTTTAATTTGATCGTGGAAGACTGAAGATTAGAAAAGCAGTCATATTGAAATTCCATAGTTCTCATATGTAAAAGTTTCTAGCCTCTAGACAATACACTATAAAGCTTCTAGAGAAGGAAACGTTACCAGTACCACCAGCCACATCAAGATGTTTCATTCCAACAAATGGACTTAGTTTGGAGACTAATCTAAAAAAAAAAAAATTGTCAAAAACAACATATGTGAACATGAAGGGAAATCAGTATAAGAAATTTAAGAAGTCACTAAAATCATCCTTAGCATATGACCTGTCCTTCCATAATCTATGCAGTCCACCACTCATCAAATCGTTCATTAGATCATAATTTGAAGCAACATTGGTGAAAACGTTGCTGACTATTTGACTTTTTACTTCTTCCCTTACTTCTTTAAATCCTGCAAATGAACCAAGGAGATTTTATTGATATAAACCAGTCCATTGGAAAATGAGGTAGTTCTGGTCAAGATTAAGTGCACAAATAACACCGTCTGCTGGGTACACAGAGCAACGAATGAAAATGGGTAACTTCTTGATATTAGGTAAGAAGAAAAAAAAAGAACTTAACCACATTTCAGTTGCATTAAATATAGAACACGAGGCTATTGTTTGCTAGCATGTATACTGTTCAATCATTTTCACATTAGCTTCCAAGCAAATAAGATAGAACTTATTGTTTCTCTAGCCTTCACACTAAAGTTACAAGTATATAGGCAGCATTCAATCAATTTTCTAGCATAATTCTATACACCATTTTGTGTTCTTCCACAAAAATGCATTCATCTACCCAGAAAAGTCCAAATGTTCTGTCATTTGTGAAAGGCTTTGCTGATAACTGTTGAAAGCTGTTGACCAATTAACACCATTTCGCGAAGCCGTCATGCTTATGACAGTACATATGTTTGGAAAAGAAAGCATGCGCACAGCTCTTAAACTTAAAACTAGAACCTAGGTAACCTTATGTATCTAACTGCCTTGAACATACCAAAACTGGTGGCATGAGAATGAAGCCCAGAAGCAGACGAGAGGATTGGAAAAAATTTGCTATGCAACTTCCTGCTGGCCAATCTCAGAGCCATGGCTGCTACAGAGAAGAATTAAATAATCAAAAGTCACAATCTTTTCAAGACCCAAATACCAACATTATACTATATACCAAAACAACAGGAACAGTAAAGCACATGAAGACTGAACCAGCTGAAGCAAGTTGCTGGACGGGTATTCCAGATATCATTAGAATGAAGAGTGAAAGTTCTCCTTAAGCGGAAAGCTTCAAAATCGACAATAAATTGAAATTATTAGGCAGCTGTTGATTTACTATCATTTTCATTGGCATTTTTTCACATTGAGAAATTGCTAGAGACAATCAAAGACCCAAAGGAATAAAACAGAATCTCACAAATGACAGCAAGTTCATCCAATCGTCAAATCATAGAACCTGAACATTACAAATTTGAGCGACATATACCACCGGACAGGTAAAATTGTGACGAGGCTCTACCTTTCGGTGGCGGTGGCACGTGATAATGATAATTATAAGCTATGGAATCAAATTAAACATTTAAGAAATACTAGCTACTACTCATTACAATGAATCGCATCCATTTGATATGGAGAAACAAAGACAAAGAACCCACAGAGGAAACATTGAACAGAAAAGAATTAATGGCTCAAAAAATGTACTTTGTAGAGGAAATTTAAAAAAAAAAAAATTTGGGAGTGACATGTAATAGAGAAAGAACAAAACTTTACCAGAAAGTGAAGATTTAGGTAGGTTACAAAAGAAAGTATTGTAAGTTGATGTTTGAACAAATAATGAAAGAAAGCAAAGATACCCCACTGCCAGAAAATCTCAATTACGGCATAGTTCCACCAAGGAAAGATTTTGACACGAAGTGGGGCGCCCTGTAAAATTCATACCAGAATACCTTTGAGGATGCCTTTGACAGCCCCTATGTTTCTCTTGCCTTTGAGGATGCCGGGGCAATGGGGGCGGCAGGTGTAGGTCGGCGGCTCAATTACAGGTGGCGACGGCTGCCGATCGATTTAGGCTTAGTTTTCGGGATTTGATTTGAATGTGAAATACAGAAACAGAGCGACAGAAACAGAGATGAGGAGAGGAATTCATCTTATGGCGCGTTTTTTTCTGTGCGTTTCATTATTTGGTCGGGTCGGAACCATGGATTTTAATCGACCCGAACACAAAATTTTGAAGATTCTCCAATCCTAGCTGATGCAAGCAACCCTAAATATAACTACCCGAATATAAATTTCGGAGTCGGGTTTTGCAGCCCTACCAGGATAGTTATTTCCTATTCAAGAAAATATTGACGGAGAAAAGAACGTTGGACTGACCCAATTTAATCTATATATTTGACCTGTCAAATGGGACATCTTCCACATATTCTAATTTTTTATTGGATCATTTTGAATTTTGGATCAATTTGGATAAATTTAGAATTATTTTTTTAGTATAAAAAATTTTAAATTATTTAATTAAATTTTAATTTCAAATTATCTTTTAATTTTTTTAATATCATTGTATTTTAATCATTTTTAATAATTTATACAAATTTTAAAAATAACTTATTTTTCAAAAAAATAAAAAAAATATTTATCTTAAAAGAACATTACATATATTATAAAAAAATAAATTAAAGTACCATTTTATATTAACCAATTTGTCCAAATGCATGTGGTAATATATATATATATATATATTAGAACACACGTATAGATTTCAAATTCCATAGAGCTACAAGTTTATGATAATATGAGAAGTTCCAAGCAATAGATATTTTCACTACAGGCAGATATAAAACTACTCTATCTCTGTATGTACTATTTTTTGGGGAAGCTTTGATCTTTAAGGAACAACCGAAAGGTATTGGCGTTTGATGTTGGTGAGAGTCGAAACAACAAGTTCCATAGTAGGCCTGTCTTCTGGAGAATCAGATGAACATGATAACCCCAATTCCATGATTGATGACAAGCAATGTTGTAATAGTAGATGATGTTCTTCTGAGGTTTCTTCTGTAAAAAGATGAGAATCAACGACTTGCATAACTTGGTCAGGAAATGAATCGTTCACCCATTGCCTCAAGCTTATTCCTTCACCAAGCATCTCATCACTTGGTTTCTTCCTTGTAAACGTTTCCATCAACATTATACCATAGCTATACACATCTCCTTTGGTCCATGCTTTTCCTCCTAATCCATACTCTGTTTCCTCGTATAAACAACATCACTTGTATAATTACCGGTATACAAAAAAAAAATATACGAGTTAATTTTACGCATGATCACTTAACTTAAGTCCAATAACAAAACAAAAACTAAATAATTTTTTATGACAAAATTGTCATTGAACTTAGCAGTATTTTTCGTAAAAGTCATCATAACCGATTTCCTGTAAAAGTCATCGTCGAAGTGCTGATGTAGTGTGTTTGTACACACGTGACGTACCATGTTGTACACACGTAGTGTGCCACTTCAGCTACTTGTACACACGTGGCATGCCATATTAGTACTCCAGCGATGACCTTCACCAGAAAACTAGTCATGATAATTTTTGCATAAAATGACAATTTTATCATAAAAAATTATTTAGTTATTACTGCGTTAGTTAGGTATAAGTTGAGTGAAAATGAGTGGAATTAACTCTGAAAAACAGCAACAATTTGATCAGCTTTTGAGAATGAAAATTTGATATACGAAATGAAAAGAGCTCAACATACATACCTGGTGCAATGTAACCCACTGTGCCCAGAGCTGCTGTTAGAGTCAGAGATTTACATTCTACCAAAATTCTTGCAATACCAAAGTCACTAACATGTGCAACCATGTTCTCATCAAGAAGAACATTGCTTGGCTTTATATCACAATGCACCACTGATTGTGAATAGCCATGGTGGAGATACTCAATCCCCATTGCTACATCTATCGTGATGTTTAATAGGAGGAGAAACTCAAATGGAAGCGTAGAGCTTAGTAGCCTCTCAACACTTCCATTAGGCATGAATGGGAAGACCAGGGCTCTGAAGTCAAGATTTGAACAAGAGCTGATGATTTTCAAAACATTTCTATGCCTAACATTCCTCAAAATTCGACATTCTCTGTCAAAAGATTTCAATCCATGCTCCGTTTCCATGTTGAAAACTTTTACTGCCATCATCTCACCATTGGACATAGTTCCTTTGTATACACGCCCAAAACTCCCAACTCCCAACAGGTTTTCCTCATTGAAGTTATTAGTGGCACGAACAAGCTCAGTGTAAGAGATAAACCTGTAGCGCGTCATCTCTGGAATTTTAACAGAAGAGGCTCCATCTTTGCTCTTTGCTCGACGATTTAGGTACAATATCACCAAAAGAGCAAGTATAATCACTACAAAAACTGGAGGAAAGATATATTTGGCCCAAAATGATAGCTTCCTCCATTTTGGAAGAGCAGAGCTTTTATGACAGGCGTGAATTTTCGGTATTGAAGAGCTGCACAATCCGTCATTTCCCAATAAGGATTGCGCGGTGAGGTTGTTGAAGATTCCTCCTGCAGGAACCTCACCATTGAAGTCGTTGTACGACAGATTCAAGTGCCTAAGATAAGACAGATTTGCCAATGACTTTGGTATTTCTCCTGCAAAACTGTTTAAAGACAGGTCGAGTGAATCCAGGCTAGCCAACTTACCAATGGCTTCTGGGATGCTACCTCCAAATGAGTTGTTGGATAAGTTGAGAGTCTTTAACATCAATAGATTTGATATCGACTCTAGAATATTTCCTGACAATTGGTTGTTTGATAGATCAAACGTTTCTAGTTTTGTCAGTTTTTCAATATCAGGGGGAAGATATCCGAGTAAAGAATTAGTGGACAAATCTAAATACCACATGCCGCTAAGCTGCCACAAGCTTATGGGAACAGAGTCAAGAGCATTAGAAGACAACGATAGCACTAGCATTCTGCTGAGATTTCCGATACAGTCCGGGATTGATCCTGTCAAGTTGTTTCCATCGGAAAGAAATTCTCCTAGAAATGGTAATCCGCAAAGCTCAGCTTGAATTCTTCCTCTTATATTGTTCTGAAAAAGACGAAATCTTTGAAGCCGGCCCAGGTTCTTGATAGAAGAAGGTATGCTTCCAGTTAGATTATTGCCAGCTAATCCCAGCAGCAACAAGCTGCTCAAGTTTCCGACCGATGATGGAAGGCTACCCTTGATCTGGGATGCATCTGCACTGAAGATTTCTAGGAAGCTTGATAGATTCCCAATAGAATCCGGCAATTCTCCATTTAAAGGATTTAGTCTGATGATCAAATTTCTCAACTGCCTGCAACGTGTCAAAGAAGTCAAGAAATGAAGAACTCTCTGTGAAGGCCCATTGTCGAGTTGATTCCCTTGGAGATTGAGTGTTTGAAGGAAAGGCAAATTGCCCAAAGAATTGGGTATTTGACCACTCAAAGAATTCCCTGCCAATTCTAACTGAATGAGTTTTGAAGCATTTGAGACAGAATTTGGGATCCTCCCATCTAATGTGTTGTTAAAAAGATTAAGATTTCGAAGCTCAAGAGTTTGGAGAGATTTAAGTTCTGGGATATTGCCAGTGAGGTTGTTTTCCATGAAGGCAATAACTCGAGCAGAAGAAAGATTAAAAATTGATTGGGGTAGTTTCCCAGAAAGATTGTTAAAACCAATTCTCAAGAATTTTATACTAGAAAGCCGAGTCAATTCTTCAGGAATTTCACCCCACAGGTAGTTGTCTATGAGCTCTAGCATTAATAGCCTTGATAAATTACCCAAAGAAGGAGGAACTTTGCCTGTCAATTCGTTCCCAGCAAGATTAACATACTCAAGTTTCGATAAGGAGCCAATATCCCTTGGAATGCTTCCTGATAGTCTGTTTTCGACAAGTCCAATTTACTGAAGATCCTTGCACTGGCACAGGCTTGTTTGAAATGAACTACCCAAAGGATTATCTGAGAGATAGAGAAATTGAAGTTTTGGAAGTCTATGGCAAATGTCAGGAGGAATATTACCCATAATGTGATTATTTGTTATATCAATAACCAGAAGACTGGAAATATTGAATATAGCAGAAGGAAGGTTACCCGTCAAAGAGTTATTATGTACTTGTAAAACCTCCAAAACTGAGAGATCTCCAAGTTCACTGGGAATACTACCTTGAAAACTGTTGGGGCCAAGCAGAATCTTTTCAAGCTTTTGACAATGTGCTAGACTTGGAGGAATGTTCCCTCCAAGTTGGTTATATCTCACATTGATCACTCTCAGTCGCCGTAACCGGCCGATTGTTTCCGGGAGTGGGCCATGGAAACTATTGTTTCGTATGTTGAAGACGGTGAGAAATGAGAGATTCCCTATGTAGGGTGAGATTGTACCTTGAAGATCCATGTAGGAAAGGTTCAAGGCAGTGATCCGGTGGTGGCGAGAACCACAAGTCACTCCCATCCAATCACAGAAAGAGGAATTCCGTGTCCAGTTGGTGGACAAAGGATGATTGGCTTTAAGTAAGAATTTGGATTTGAGAGCAAGGCAGGCTGACGCATCAGTAAAGTTTGATGTTGAAGAAATGGTGAAGCGGAAGAAGTTAGAGAGGATCACCAACACTTTCATGATATTGGCAATGGCTAAATCTTGATTATTAGTCCCCATATTTTGAATTGATGATGGGCAACAAGAGATAGAGAAATTTATATATATGCTGATAGAGAAAGACTTTGCTTATGCTTAGCTATAGTATTACTTAGTCATGCATTGGATGGACTTTTGTGAGAATATATTCATTTCTAATGGGGACGGATTGACGGAACTTAAAATTTATGATGTGTTGTTTCCTATTGTAGTCAAGAAGGTTGGATTGTCGTCATTATTCATCATCATTAAATTCCACAAAATATGCTTAATTTTCTTGCCCTGAATGACCTCTGCACATTGCGGTCAATCCACCTCTAAAACAGCCATCAAATCACCTTAACCATCAATAAAAATGATACCAAACTTTGTCTTGTCAATTGAATCTGCAATGAGCATGCGTACAGGTATGAATATTAGCATGAAATATATATATAGAAAGAGAGAGAGTATTATAATTCATAAATAAGAAATTATATATAATTAACAATTATTTTTTAAAAATTAAACTATAAATACTGAAATTATAATAATCTGTTCCAAATAATAACAAATAATGGAAAAATGCTATACTTATTTTTTATATAATTAAAAATTAATTTAGATAGATATAAATTTTAAGTTTTTTTAATTTAATCTGATTATAATTATTTTTTAATTCATAAACTATTAACATTTATTTTTTAAGTTATAAGTAATAATATCTCTTTTTCTTAGAATGCCTCTCACATTTTTTCTAATACATTAAAAAATTTAGGATCACAATTCACAAATTTGTGAATATATTCCACACATTTTCAATGCTTTTGAATTTTGATGGGAAAGATTTTTTCTTAGTTATTGATGAATTAAATTAATGTTGGTTCAATAATTTTTAACATACGTAGTTATTTTCAAGTTGCTTTTAATGACTCAAATAATAATTGGATTTCTCATAAAAAAAATTATCTAAAAATCATTATAAAAAGATAAGATAAAAAATAACAAATCAATGTTAGTCATTCTGTGGTTTTCCTTTTTTTTTTTTTTTTGGTTACATGGAAATTTATGATTAATTATAAATTAAACCACAACCTGCTATTATTTATTGAATAAGTGGAAAATTTCACCCAATTCAAAAATTCCATCCAAAAAAATTGATCTGAATTCAACCTAATCTAACCATAAATATGTCCATTTGGACCAACCCAAAATGACCCATTAAATTTAGATTCAAAGTCAACCTAATCTCACTATAAATATGTCCATTTGGACCAATCCAAAATGATCCATTAAATTTATATTCAAATGGGCACCAACTGCATCAAATAGGTCTAAATACCAAATTTATACCAACCCAAGATGAACACAGACCAGCAGTTAGGCTAAGCCTAGAACTCGATCCAATTCAGCCCAATTCGAACCCAATCAAAACCGCACTTGATAAAGCTACAATTTTCAGAATTTTGACATGGATTTGAATCAAACTTGTGCCAAAAAAAAAATTCTAAAAATCCAGCGAGGCTCAACTCGAATTAAACCTTATCCTGTTTGAACCCAATTTAGCCTGAATTCAACTCAACTCAGCAATAGAATTGTAATATTATTTATACAAACTTGAGCATAAAAAATTTAAAAGCCATAAGTATTTAATTAATCAATGAAGAAAATAAAAATCTTAATGGTTAATTATATTTCACATTGGCATTACAACTATATATTATAATATATAAAATTTATAACACAACAAACCTTCTAAATTTTCTTTCTTTATTTATCAAAATTAATTTTGGCATCACAACAGCCATCACACATGACAACATACATTTTCTTCTTATATTTATACTATAACTATTACAATTGTGGAACACTTGCACTCTTTAACAAATGATTGACAAAAAATAAACTCACAAAATTATTACTAGATACGAATAACAAGAAGACACATTGCACACTCTAAGCGCCATCACCTTCGAAAATTCTAACAACATATACATGAAACCAAACCCAAACCTTGTTCCACATACAACCTAAGAAGTTGAAGTAAAAATGCCTCCAGCGTCTATTAAAAACAAAAAGATCTATTACAACCCAAAATCCAACCACAAATCTAGGGAAAATGCTTACATAGAAGTAAAACCAATCCCCTACTTGGGTTTCGTTGCCATAATCTTTTTCTTCACCTTTCTCGATGTTGGAATCAGATGGATTATCTGCACTGCAATTATTGATCAGTGGAGGCCCACAAAGATAGTTGCCAAAGAACCTAGATGAATCAAAACTCTGCAAGTGAGTGCTTTTAGAAATTCTTCCCCATAATTTGTCGTTGGATAGGTTCAAATAATTCAAAAATGTTAACTTGAAATGCTCAAAGGAATTTCACCAAAAATTTGATTTTCAGAAAAATCAAGAGATTCCAAGGGGATCGTATGACTCCTATATTCTTTGAAATTCTTCCACCCAAAGCATTTTGTGAAAGATTCAGTGATAGCAATCCTGCAAATCTCATTATTTCTTCTAGAATCTCTCCAGAGAAATTTTTATGAGAAAGGTCTACACTTCTTACAAATACAAGATTGGTGTTGTACTCCAAATATTTGCCCTTCATCATTACTAAAGTGCTCTCCATAATAAATTATAGTGAACCATTACTATCAAAATAAAAGCTGCCCATAGAATCATTGTTTGTTGCCATCGCAGTGAAGTTATAGAAGCATCTAGGTATTGTACCAGAAAATGTGCTTTTAGCAAGGTCTAAGATGTGCAAAGAAGCTACATGACACAACTCATTGGGGATGTGACCATCAAGTTTATTTGCATGTAATTTGAGAATCATCAATCTTGAAAATCTATCTCCAATTCATATCGGAATATTTCCACTCAATTTGTTGTCACTAACATCAAAATTTGATTAGATTTGTACAATTTGCAAGTGATCGTAGGATGGGACTTGAGAGATTGTTATCACGAAGGGAAAGTGACTGGAGGAAGCTAAGAGTTCCAATGGAGTCGAGAATAGTTCCACTAAATTTGTTGTGGCTCAATTTTATGGCAACCAAATATTTCCAACTCATCCAACAATCCGGTATCTTATCAGACAAAAGATTTCCTCCAAAATTATTTGAAATGAGCTTGGAATCCTTTATTCAAATTCAAGTTCAAAATTGAGAGACAAGTCAAGGCTAATGAGAGAAGTTTTACCTGGATGCAGTCTTAGAACAAATGCATTTTGGTATGAGATGGGGTTAGATTAAAGAATGCATCAGCGCGGCTAGAACCTCAATTCTGGTCAATGACTCCCCCACACCTGATATCAAACTATCTCGTGGGCTGAGGCACGGGGATCCTTTATCACCTTTTCTCTTCATCATTGCTGCAGAAGGTCTGTACTCATTAAAAAGTCCATGGAGAATAATATTTTTAAGGGAATCAATCCTTTACCCAACTCTTCGTCAGCTTTGACTGTCTTACACATTCAGTATGCCGATGATACTCTTATTTTCATGGATTCTTGCATTGAGAATGTTATCTTGATAAAAAGAATTCTAAAGATATTTGCCTTAATTTCTGGATTAGCAATAAACTTCTATAAAAGTTCATTGATTGGCAGCAATGTCAGAGATGAATGGTTATTTGAATGTGTAGAGATTATCAGGTGCAAAATTCAGAAACTACCATGCTCTTATCTTGGTCTTCCCTTGGGAGCCAATCCAAGTAGAAAAGAGACTTGGGCGCCGGTCATCAAAAAATTTAAGCTCAAGTTAGCGGGTTGGAAAGGAAGGCATCTTTCTTATGCTGGTCAGCTCACACTTATTAAATCCACAATGATGAGTCTCCCTATTTTATATATGTCCCTCTTCAAAATGCTAAGTGCCATCATCAAATCTCTAAATGCCATCATGCACAGCTTCTTGTGGTGTGGAGCTGAAAACAAGAAAGGTTTAAATAGGGTTAAATGGAGCTCAATGGAATTGCCAAAGAAAATAGGAGGATTGGGAATTGGGTCTCTTGCAATAAGAAATCAGAGTCTCTTATATAAATGGTACTGGAGACTGGATCCTCTCAACAAATCTTTGTGGCAAAATCTCATTTTTATGAAATATGGTATAGAGAAGAATTTGATCCCCAAATCTATCTCCAAGCCTAAGGCATCAATTATATGGAAGGACATCGACAAAAATAGGTCTTCCTCTCATTTTGCCAATAGCATTGCCATAAATGTTGGCAATGGTAACCTTTGTTTGTTCTGGCACGATATATGGATTTTGGAGGCACCTTTAAAAGATAGATTTGCAAGACTCTTCTATGTTTCGCAGCAAAAAGATGCCCATATTAGTGATTTTGGTTCATGGTCTTGAGGATCATGGTATTGGAATCTCCACTGGAGATGTGAACTCATGGAATGGGAGAAGACCAGGTTGGAAGAGTTAATGGCCATTCTCAACTCCTTCTCTTTATCATTTGGGCAAATGGATAGAAAAATATGGGTTCATGATTCGAAGGGTAAGTTTTCAGTCAAATTGTCGTGTTCTTGGCTGACCATAAGTTCTTCTAGGGGTGCTGATTTGTTGAAGCCATTCTCCTTCATTTTACGGAAAATTTTGGCTCCTTCTAAAGTGGAGAATTTTCTATGACTTTGTTTGCTTGGAAGAGTAAGCAAAAAGGCTTTCTTTGCTCATAAGGGCATCATTAAAGCAGGACATGCTAGTTGTCCCCTCTACTTCAGGGATGACAAAACTCTTGATCACCTCCTAGTGGTTTGTCATTCATCCTCTAGCTTATGGTATGGTATTATCAAGTGGTGGGGCTGTGCTACTTGCCTTCCTGGTGACTTTCATTCTCTTGTTCTACAATGGCAAGGGATGGCTCACGGCTCTACTCAAACAAAATTCTGGAATATAGTCGTCTTAGCCTGCTTATGGACGATTTGGCTCGAAAGGAATGCGATTGTCTTTAAAAATAAAAGCTGGAATATGGAAACTACATTCCATTTGTGCTTGGCACGCTCCTCCTTCTAGTTAAAGTCACACAAAGACCTCAATCTTCTGATGGGACAGAACTTATTCCTTGCAGCAGATGGTTTGAAACTTCTGCACTTAAAAATAAGGATGAGGCCAAAGTTACTTTGGTCCCCTCCTCCCTTGGGTGTAGTGAAATGGAACATGGATGGTGCATCTTTTGGCAATCCCGGACCACGCTGGTATTGGAGGAGTCTTAAGGAATTCTTTAGGAACGGTTCTATGCCTCTTTTCCTGTAACATTGGAGTTGCAGATTCCCTAACAGCGGAACTGATGGCAGTCCTCAAAGCCTTACAGTCATCCTCAGATTTCCACTCTCAATATGATCAAGAAGTGGTCTTTGAATTGGATTCATTAACAGTGATGTCTTGGTTAAAAGATACTGTGAATTCCAGACCTTGGAGGATGGCAAGCATTTTTAATAAAATCAGTAACCTAGTGTCACTAATAAAAAGAGTTGATTTGGTTCATAACAGGAGAGAAAATAATTTTTTTGCAGATTGTCTAGCAAAAAAGGGGTCTCTCGGAATACTGATTTCATGGCGTGGCTTACTTAAAGGAGCTGAGGTCTACCTCCTCTGTTTTTCTTCGGTATCTGCTGTGTGTTCCGTTTAAAGTAATGGTATTTCTCACATGCTGCTGTCAGTTTCATATTGTACTTCATTTTGGGCGGTGTTTGCTCTGCTGCTGAGTTCTTGGTACCATTAATATGGGCGGTGAATATTTGTTTTTGCTTCAACTGTTGGGCGGTGTATATTTGTTTTGCTTCACGTGCTACTGAGCGAAGTCGGCTTATGTATTTGCCAGGAGCTGGTGGGCGGTGGTTTTTGTTTTTTTGTCATGTGCTGCTGGGTGTTTTAAGGGTTGGATTTTAGTTTGTACTGTGAATTGGTTAAGTCTTACGGGTTGTTCTTAGCACTTTGGTCATGTGATCTCTCTGTTTTTTGGAAGCTTATTTGCTTCATTTTTCTTTCAATAATATTATTCAGCTTATCAAAAAAAAAAGTCTAATGAGAGAAGTCAAGTTTCCAATAGCACTTGAAACTTGACCTCACAAGTTACTGAATCCAAGGTCGAGATTTTGTAAATGGCTGAGACCGCACAACCAATTGGGTACGGAGGAATTGAAATTATTATCTGACAAATCAAGTTCCCTAAGGAAAGAAGTCATCTTTTGAAGAACATTTGGAATTGGACATCAAAAATAATTACCTGGGAGATCAAGGATGGAAAGAGAAGAAAAGTTGAGATTGAGGAGAGGATTGAAACCTGGAAGTTGACAATCTGACAAGTACAATTCAACCAAAGAAGGGGGTGAATTCATTAACTTCATCCAATCAAATGATTTACTAAGGCCTGCATAACTCAGATCTATAAATTCTAAAGAAGAAAGACTAGAAATCCAATCTAAATTCTCAACACTATAGGCATGGATATACGATCCTTAAAGATTGAGATAGTGTAAATTAGAGAGATTTCCAAGCTGAGGAGAAATTGTTTGACATGAGCTTGAAAAGCTCATAAATAATATCTATATGTGCTTAGTTTTATTAAGTATAGTGTTTAATGTTAATATATTCAATGTGTATTTTGTTACTTTTATGTGTTTTGTGTGTTTGTGTGTGTTTTATTTGTTTTATAGGAGTTAAGGAATCAATTTGGAGCTCAAATGGGCAAATTTGGCTATGTAAAAGCAAGGAAGCACTAATGAAGAATAGAAGAAGAAGCTTTGTCGCGAGTGCGACAGGAATCGCGAGCTTGACAGGTGATGAATGACTAAGCCAAGAAATGAGGGAGAAAAAGGCATGAAAAAGAAACTCTGGCGAGAGGGCGACAAGAGTGGCGAGAGGGCGACAAGAGTCGCGAACGCAACAGAGGGCGGATTAATGTAGTTGAGCTTGAACAGTCACTTAAAAGGGACACCAAGGTTCGCCAAGAATCGCATAACTATGGAGGGGCACTTGAAGGGACTTGATGCTTGTAAGTCTATAAATGCCCTGAAAGTTATTTTGAAGAAGAATTCGATCGATCATGATTATTTTTCTAACTTGAAAGGTGTAATTGAAGAACAATAGTTGTAGGTTTTACTTTTAGTTTAGTTTATTTTGTGAAGAGGAGACTAACAAGGAAGAGAAAGTCATCATTCATGAGTAAAGGAGTAGAATTCTCTTTACATAATTTCTTTTTACTTTTCTTCTTTGTAATTATTTTGAATATTCTTTTAGGAATTTGAATATCAATATTTGTATTTGTTCATTTCTCTTTCATTTATCTTTTTATGTAGGATTTTTTATTAACACTGTATTGATATCATTATAAGTTAGATGGCAATTCCTTCTCTTAAAATCACTAAAGTGGGTCTAAGTAAGAGAGTAGTGAGAGCAATCTCTTTCTTGTAGTTAATAGGAAATTCATTATCAAAACATTACTAGAGAGATCAAGATGTTGAGATGGTTGTTATATGTTGGTTTTATTCTTTGAATGTGTGTTTATGTAATTCTAAATCTAAATGCAAGAGCTGCGATTTAAAACCATAAATGCATGTTTTAGGCATAATCTAATTTAGATGCGAGAGCTGCGATATAGAACATTATTCCAACTTGACTTGCATGATAAAGATTAAATTCTAAATAAGAGAAAAATATCAAGTTCCATATTTATGTATATGTTACATTCATCACATTCATAAGTTTTCTCTGATTATCATTAAAGTAGAATAATATTTAGTTTAGTGTTGTATAGCATTAGTTATAGTTTTAACTTGCAAATTAATGAGCATATTGTAAACAAAATTAAAATTGAATAGTAATAGTGTACAATTTTAATCAATATTCCTCGTGGGATCGATATTTTTTGTACTATAATTGGTACATCATATACTTGCGGAATCAACACTTAGAAATAAGCACGAACATTGTTCCTCCAAATCCAGCTCCAGAGAGGTTAAGATGTCTTAAACTCTCCATGGAAGCAAGGAATGTAGGAATGGGAACTCCTCCAAAATGAGTATTGCTAAGGTTCAAATATCTCAAATATTTCAATTCAGCCAAAGAAGAGCTCACTTTTCCATCCAATGCGGACTTCTCAGAATACTCCTCATACTCGTCTTCGAACTTTGGGTAATCACGGCCAAAATATTCAGCATAAGAAAGTGTAGGAAGATGAAGTTGAAGAACATGAGAAGTGATGTTGTGGCAGACAACTCCAGTCCAATTGCAACAGTATCAATTGGCAGCCAATTTATGAGTCGATTAGAAGGATCAATGAGATGGTATTTGAAGTTGAGAAGAGCATCTCTCTCCCACTTAATGCATCCGGTAAAACTGCAACCAACAGCAAAGATCGCCCAGATGAGGAGCCACCAAAGCAAAACAAAGGGACTCATTGATATTTTCACAAACAATATAGAAACGGTTGATTGTAGAGAATAATGTTCATTGATGTGCAAATAGACGAATCATTTTACAGCCTTCCGAAATTTCATTGTCTTAATTTAATTTTCTAATTATTTTTATGGTCCTTGAATCTTGGATGTATTGCAAAGACTCAACAAAAAGTCTTGAAGTCTCCGAGGGCACGCCACGCTTTACTAACTTTTTGTAAATTCACCGTCTTTAATTTTCCAATTATCTGTTAAATTCTATGGCTCGACTACTGTTGATGAAAACATTATTGAAAAAAAAAAAGACATGAGTAACTTTAGACTAAGGATTGGTTCTGTTTGACCTCATCATAGAAAATTCTAAGAAACTACCAATTCAAGGACAAATTAAAACATTACATGGTCCTTCGGGATCCCATATTGGTAAGATGTTGGTCGGGTGTGTGTTATAAGCATGTGGTAGTAGGCTTTACAATCAGCAATTATTTGCATTGCTCCACAGCTACAGTAAATCTTGTGTTCATATTCTTTAAAAAAAAACAGAATACCATTAGATTTGCGAGCCTCACCCCAGTTCAGGTGGGCTTGCTTACCTCAGCTCATGGGGATGGACTGGTCCTTCGGGATCCCATATCGGTAAGATGTTGGTTGTATGTGTGTGTTATAAGCATGTGGTAGTGGGCTTTGCAGTCAGCAATTGCCTGTATCGCTCCACTGCTACAGTAAGTCTTGTGTTCATATTCTAAAAAAAAAACCACTACATTTATAATTTCAACTTTACATATGAAGTACTAAAACAATATTGTAAATTTCAAGAATTTTATCTTACTAAAATACAGTAACATTTTTATCTTACTATATGAATGATTTTAATTAAATTTGTTTATCTTTTTTAAGATTTTCTTTATTTAAAGTAAGATTTATGTCATACCATGAAGTTTATATATATATATATATATATATATATATATATATATTAAATTAGGTTATTTATTTAAAGTCATTAGTAACTGATCATTTATGAAATTATGATCTTCTCTAAATAAGGATATTGCAATAATATCTAAAATGGAAAAGAGTTCCAATTGAAGAAAAACTCTTAACAAATAAGAATTTCAATGGAAAATACTTTTTGTAGGAAAATTCTCGAGGTAGTAGTTTAGCATGAAATAGGTCCAACTCTATAATCATGGTGCTGCAGTTGGTGTATATTGTGAATTCAGAAAAGGGTTTAGTTCATCTTCTTAGATGATCTTTCTGTCCAATCATCTTCCCAAATTCGAATCAAGATTTAGATGATCTTACCAGGGTTTAATCAAGAATTAAAGGTTTAATTTAGATGATTTTTTTCTTTCAATATAAAGGTTTAGTTGCTTGGACAACATTGATTCAAATTTGATACCTGCAAGAAGAGTGGAGGTTCCCAAAATACTCCGTGAATAGGGAATCAATATAAAAAAATACAAAGAAAAAATGGGAAAAAAAGAATTCCTAGGCTTTAATATCTTATAATTTCTGAATTAATGATTAATCTATGAGTTCTAGTTATTGTTTGTATTGTTTGTCGGTTATATGTTCATCTGCTTGTTTAGTTAGTTTGGTTAATCCGAGTCTATGGGCTTGGGTTTAATTAGTTCTAGGGGTGTGCATCGGCCGAACTCGACCCGAAATTTACATATTTTCCTCATCCGATCATACCCTACATAAATATCGGGTCCCTATCCGAACAACACGATTTTTTTGGACCCTGACCTGAAATTAATTTTTTTTTAATTTACATATTTAAATTAAAATCTTAAATTAATATAAATAAATAATATTAAATACCATAAAAAATATTTTAAAAATACAACAAAATAACAATTTCAAAATTACATTAAATATATATTAATTAATATTGTAGATAAATTATATTTTTTTTATTTATATATTAAAAATTCGGGTTGTTCGGAAACCGACCCTAACAATCCAATCAATCTTACCTTGATGTGTCGGTTCGGGTTAATCGGGTCGTTTTTTGCACACCCCTAATTAGTTCCATTATCATCAATTCGCTCACTGGTTATGAACGGGAACGTTACATTTGACAAGCAAGTCAAGGGTGGAATTTTCCGTGTTCACTATATAGAGAAAAGGTGGCCTTTCAAAAAGGGCGGAGTCAGAATTAATTTAGGAGGGGGCTTAAAATAATCATAAAAAATTCTCATTAAAAACTAGAGCATACTAACAGGAATTTTCATTTTAACTGTGTACGACTGAATTTTTTACAATAAAATTTTCATTAACTAAATTCATATTTGTTTTTCTAGTTAATTCTCTTTCCACAAAAATTAGGATTATTTTTTTTCTTTTTTAAATTTATTTTATTCCTAAATTTTTATTAGGTTTTTATTAAACAAATATTTATTAGGTGCAATATTTTTATTGATTTATAGGTAAATATATTTAAATAGTATAATTTTACTATGAGGACTTTTTAATAGTGACGATATAATTTTTCACTATTCAATATAATGTTTTTTTGGTTTGGGGGTACTTCAGCCCTTCAAAACCCCCGTCTCCGCGCTTGCCTTTGAAGTTTATATTCCAAGATTAGCGTGTTTGAAGATGTGAAATCTTGCTTGCTTTTCCAGTTCATCATTGTGATAGAGTCGCAGTCTATTTTTAAGTCTTTGCAATAAAAACAAGAAGACCATCAAATCAATTGGACTGTAAACAGGAAGACCATCAAATCAACTGGACTGTAAACAAGAAGACCATCAAATCTATTTTTAAGTCGCGGTTCTTAAGTTTCATAATGTTTTTGTCAAGTACATATATATCTTCTATTTTTCATGATTTTTCAAGTCTTTGCTAATTTAACAGTAACCTATCCAACCTCATGTAGTGATGCTTACGGTGCGGAGAATCCCCGATTTCGATGGGAATTCGTCCCATTTAAAATGAAAAATTTCCGAATTTTTTCTATGCGAAGAAAAAAATGGAGGAAAAAAAAATTTTCGTTATAGAATCGAGAGTGAAAATGGGGTATTTGCCTCACAGGAATTCCTCCACAAAAAAAAAAAATTAATTTTAAAATATAATTTTTTATAAATAATTAAAATTAAAATATAACTTAATTTTATAATTATTAAGTTTTTAAATTATAATTAATTTTAAATTTATAAATGGTTAAAATTTATATTAATTTAAATTATGATTGATTTTAAATTTTTTATTTATTAAATATTATATTTTAATTTTAATAATTTATAAAATATTATATTTTAAGATTAAAAAATAATAATTTTTCAGAGGATGGGGATGGGATCCCCGCAGGGCGGGAACGGGGGGATTTCCTCCCCGTTATAAAATCGGGGGCAATGACAGGGAATTCCCGACCCTGACGGGACAATGAATGGGGGAGCAATCCCCAATTAATTCCGTCCCATCCCGTTAGCATCCCTAACCTCATGTTCACCTCAAAAGTCAGGGAATTATAGTTCACCATCGGACTAAAACTAATTGCCTTAACGATCGGATGGAATTATTTTTCCTATGGATGCCAAAAAGTCACGGATTGGACTTGATGAGGTTTGACAGGGTTTTAGTTGCATCAAAATTAGCTTTGGCAAACAACTACTATTACACATTATTACAACAACTGTAGAAAACGATAAGATTTGTTGCATGGTACTAAACCAAATATTTTAATAAACAATTAATATATCAACAGTTAATTAATAAAGCTGTAATTAACGAGGATAAGATTTGTTGATGTGCATGTGGATGAACAACCCTCAATTTATATTGTTTTGCTGCTTCTTCAAGCTTCCAGTCAGCTCCATATCAGCCGCTCATAAAATGATCCTTGTCACCTTCTCCGTCATCTCCACTTCCTAAGATATTTGGATCTTAGCCGAAAATGAATTTGGATCTCTAGGCTTTCGGGTTCAGATGTATATAACAATGTCTACATTTGGTATTTGCTTATTAATTCTACTTTTTCTTTCAATTTTCCTCTTTATTTGAGGATCTCATCCACTGTTCTTTTCGGTACACTTTCCCCTTCTAAATCTTCGTTTCCTATTATTCTTTCATGCAGAATAAATTATATCTTTTCTTCGAGAAGTTTTTGAAGTAGGCAGTGGAATCAGCTCTCAGAAATTGAGGTCCTAGCAGTGGTACTGGTTCGTTTGTTCCTGCTTCAGTATTTCTGTTTCTCGGTTTTGTTCGCTGTCTTCTTTGGGAGTTGCTGCTGTTTTCTTGTCTTGGGAAGGATCTTTGCTTTCATGCTGCTCAGTCGCTTCCTTGGTTTATTTGTTTTAGCTTGGTCCCTGTTGTTGGTTTTTGTTTTGTGTAGGTTGTTCTTCCTTTCTAGGGGGCTATTTTAGCTTCTTTTGTTTAGTCTGTTCAGTTTAGTTTTTTGGAGGTCTTGCTTTCCGGTTTGTTTGTTTGGGTAGCCTGTTTTCCGGTTCCTCTGTTTGGCTCTGTTTTTGGGTCGGTGCTGCTCTAGGATGTGTAGGGAGTTGTAGCCAGCCCTGTTCTGTTTTGCAGCTGGCTTTGTATTTTGTTGCACGTTGCTGGGACTGGTTCAGCTTGCTAATTTAAATAAATTCTTCTGCTTATCAAAAAAAAAAAAAAGATTACATGATGAATTGGTATTTTATGGTATTTTTTCGTAATTAATTAATATAAAGAATAGTGTAAGTACTGTATTTTCAGTTATTCTTTGGAAGTGTATTATATATCATATGAAATGAGTTTAATTTAAAATGGATTATATTTCCAAATTATTGCCTTTTGGTTTGATTTAATTGTTTTTTCAATGACAGATAATTAGAAATTGGAGGAATAGTATCAAACTGGCCAGCTTCCAGTGTTTATGTGTTGTAGCATTGGCTTTGCTTAGTGGTATTTTTGAGAAGGCAGATGATCCCTACATATATTTTACGTGGACACTCACATATATATGGAACCATTGCTCCCCTTGGTGTTCCTCAAAAGGTAGGAATTTTTACTCCTTACAAATATACTTTGCTTTTTTATTTTTTAAAATACACATTTAATTTTTGGTCGAGTAGGTGCACTGTTAAGGAAAATTCATCTATTGCACTATTACTAGATATTGTCAAACAAGTAATGAAGACATATCTACTTTGATTAAGACTATATATTTATATATTTATTTACCCTCATTTATCAATGGACCACCCATTTCTTCCTCATTGATCAACGATCATTCGTTCTTGAGATTTTTCTTTTTCTTTTTCTTTTTCTTTTTCCCTTTTATTTCTAAATTTGAAGATAGCGGAACAAAATAAAATTAATGTATGGATTAAAAAACAAGATTGTGTAATTTAAAATCATTTTTTTAACTACTAGGAATTGCCTTATTGCTGGCATTCGATTAAGAGTCCGGGAGGTCTCTCGATGTTCAATTTCTTAATTCGGCATTTCTAATTGAATTAGACATTATATCTCTCTTAAAAAAACTTATACCAATGGAAAATATTAGAATTGCAATTTGGTTCTTTTTCCATTGGAATTCCAATGGCAAATATGTACTTTGTGAGATGCTTTCTTCAAATACTTATATATATTTTTCTGCTGAATATATTTTCCAACTTTACATATGCTTTCTTCATATGTAGTACTAAAAGAATTCCAATTTGGTTCTTTTTTGTTTTCACAAACTCAATGATTTTGGTTTAGTTCATATTAGTCGATTTTGGAGTAGATATGCTATCTCGAAAGTACCAAATGATAAATCACAAATTCTCATAAAGGAGCGAAGATTTTATGTGTAGAAAAGAATGAGTGATGCGATGGTCTAGAGAGTGAAATCCGATCGTACTGAAAAAGATAATACATGCAAAAGGTGCTTGCCTGATTGTCCGGACGTTAGCACCCCGATATTTAAGTTAGTAATAAGAAGAAAAACTCTTTAGAGAGAGTATGTATTTTTCTTAGAAAGAGAAGAAATATGCATTTTATAAAAATGAACCTTTATAGAGCTCAAGGAAGTTTAAACGGTACTTCTGAATAGTTGATTTACTCTGAGACAGGTATGCCTTATTATATAGATAATGAAAATATGACAGTAGCATATGTCAGACAACCATATTATATCAGAGAGAGATTACATCCGATTGGATGACCTCGTTTTTCGTGTCTAACTAACTGATTTGGAGAGGCCTTTATAGGCCTTTTAGTTACGGCCTCTTAATGATGGGTATTATGGTGTAAAATATTTCAAGTATTATCAGTAGCCATTACACAATAATATTTCTAACTCCTTTATACAATATGGTTGATTTTACATGTTCTCGTTTGTTGATATAATTAAGAATAAGATTATGATTTGCCTCTATCGTTTTGTGGAAATTTTGATTTTCCCTTAATTTATTTCTGAGCTAACTCAAACGTTTTGAGATTGGATACTAAAGCTTTCATTAATGTTCACTTAATTTTTCAATTTTTTTTACCCCAATTCGATTTCTTTTTTTTCCTGAAACTTATTTTTCTTTTAAATCACGTCTAAATTTTATAAAATTACTCCAAGATAATTATACCAAGACTTTGATACCAATCAAAAATTTCCAGAAAATTTTATATCTTATATGGAATTATAGAGTTAATTAGAATAAATAGAAAATAAATTTAAATCCTTGAATAACTTTTCAATTCTGCTCAGGATATTAAAAAAAAAAAATTAATATAGCGCAGACATGTTTTGATTGTTATCAAAGACTTGATACAAGTAGTTCAAAATAATTTCATAAATTTTGAATATAATTAAAAAAAAAAGCTTTGAAAAAAAAAATTGAAGATTTAATATTATACGATGTATGATTGATAACCAATATTTTTATTTTGGCATGGCTAGAATCCTAGAAAATTACCAAATCCAATGTGTTTAGTCTTTGGAGTGATATTGGAGTGATATTTGATTGAGATAATTGGCGGTAGGAAGAGTAATGGATTTAATGAAAATGATCTTCAATTCCTTAATTAAGTCATGAAAAGAAAATTCAGCAATAACTAAAAAATAATTGAAAAAAAGACCAAGTCAAAGGCTATATGAACCAAGATGAGTGAGAATAGTCTTAATTTACCAAGAAAGTCTTAAACACGTGCATTGACAAACTTAGATCAACGTCTGTGTCAGAACCATAATTTTGCTCAAACAACATTTAAAAAGAAAAGTGTTCTTGACCATTTAAAAAAAAAAAAGCATTAAAGGCAAAGGAGGTGAAAAATTGTAAGGACAAATCAGTGCCTTTTTCTTCTTCAATTCATTATCAATACTCTGCTAAAGGAAGTTTTCTGAAGAAGGCCTGCAATTTCAGTCATGGAAGCCAAACTTTTATTATCATTTCTTCTAATTCTCCCTTCCACTTCAAGTTCTTCCAAGGACACCCTGGCCATGAACCAAACCTTTCAAGATGGCCACCTCCTAATCTCTAAACAAAACAAGTTTGCTTTAGGCTTTTTTAGCCCAGGCAGCTCAACCTATAGATATCTTGGAATTTGGTTCCATAAAATTCCAGGGCAAACTGTGGTGTGGGTAGCAAACAGGAACAATCCCATCATTGGCTCATCAGGAATTCTCTCCATTAATTTATCACAAGGTAATCTTGTTCTTTACAGTGACAACAATCCTGTTTGGTCAACGAATATTTCTATAGAAGTGAATGATACTTTAGCAGCTCAGCTTTTGGATTCAGGAAATTTGGTTTTGGTCCAAGGTAGGAGTCAAAAAATACTCTGGCAAAGCTTTGATCATCCAACAGATACCCAATTACCAGAAATGAAGATCGGGCTGAATCGGAAAACGGGTCTGGACAAGTTCCTAACATCCTGGAGATCAGCAGATGACCCTGGAATAGGAAACTATTCGCTGAGGCTAAACCTGCGAGGGTCACCCCAGTTTTTTATGTACAATGGAAGCAAAGTTTACTGGAGAACTGGTCCTTGGCCATGGGACAACTATCCGCCGCCGTATAACTGCACTTTTGTTAATAACGAGGATGAAATATATTCTACCTTTTCTGTTGATGACGATTCTGTTATCACAAGAACGGTGCTTGATGCAGGATTTCTGAGGTCATTAACATGGCTTGAATCTAAAAACCAATGGAAGGAGTTCTGGAAATCGCATGGGGACCAATGCGAGTTTTATGGACACTGTGGTGCTAATAGCAAGTGTTATTTAAATATGTTTGAATGCACATGTTTACCTGGGTATGAACCAAAGTTCTCTAGGGATTGGCTTCTGAGAGATGGATCGGGAGGATGTATCAGAAAGCGAATCGCGTCTTACTCAGTTTGTAGGCGAGGAGAAGGATTTGTAAAAGTGGAAAGTGTTATTCTTCCTGATTCTACACAAGCAGCGTGGTTGAGTTTGAGCATGAGCCGTACTGACTGCGAGAAAGAGTGTAAGAGAAATTGTTCTTGCTCTGCATATGCAAGCATAAACATTCCGGGAAATGGAACTGGTTGTTTAGCTTGGTATGGAGAATTATTTGATACCAGAAATCGTATCGATTTTGGTGGCACTGGCTATGATCTCTATGTTCGTGTTGATGCACTTGAATTAGGTACTGAAATTCTTTGCAAGAATTAAAGTGATTAATTACATTAAAGAGCTTTTGATTTCCAAGTAATAATGTATGTCTTTCCAATCATGTAGCCGAGAGTGAGAGAAAATCAAGCAGTTCTCTTGAAAGGAAGGGGATAATCTCAATTCTGATATTATCTGTTGCTTCAGCATGGTTCCTTTCTGTCTATTTTTGGCTAAGGATAAGAAAAAAGAAGAGGTACTCAATTAAAGTGCAAATCAATAGAAACTCTAGTAGTATTTGTTCAAGTTTAATAATTGAGAGTAATTGAGATAGTTGTGGTCAAAATGAAAGGTGAACCTTGTCTCACACAAAGCTGTTACTTGTTCTGTTTTCATTTTCTTCAAGAAGGACAAAGAAAAGAAGAAGCGAAAGGTCATCAGTCAGTATCAGTGATTTAAATTACCATAGAAATAAAATGCGAGGGGCAAATGAAGTGAAGGGTAGTAGTAGCAGTCATGCAGACATAACTCTATTCAATCTCAGCACCATAATTGCTGCCACAAACAATTTCTCAGCAGCCAACAAAATTGGCCAGGGTGGTTTTGGGGCTGTTTATAAGGTACTTTCTTTAAGGTCTCGAAGTCATCATGATGTTCTGCATAGCCAAATTGGCTTTAAATTGATTGTTAAGGATAAGCTAACGCTAACAATATAATTTCAGGGTCAGCTATCGAACGGACAAGAGATTGCTGTAAAAAGATTGTCTGAAAAATCAATGCAGGGAAATGAGGAATTTGAAAATGAGGCAATATTGATTGCAAAGCTTCAACACAGGAATCTTGTAAAACTTCTTGGTTGCTGCATTCAGAAGAAAGAACAAATACTAATATATGAATACTTGCCTAACCAAAGTTTGGATTCATTTATTTTTGGTAAGTTCTTTTTATCTTCTGATATGACAATTCATTTGGAATCCAATTCTACATAAAATTTATTTGAAAATGAATTCTATTTTTTGACAAATACTTCTTTTATTATTACTTTTTAAACAGATGAAACCAAAAGGTCGTTCCTGGATTGGGGGAAATGCTTCAGCATTATTGTTGGGATTGCTCGTGGAATCTTGTATCTTCATCAAGACTCAGTATTGAGAATTATTCATAGGGATTTAAAAAGCAGCAACATATTATTGGATGAGGAGTTTAATCCGAAAATTTCAGATTTTGGAATGGCTAGACTACTCCAAAATGATCAAATCGAAGGGAAGACAAATAGAGTTGTGGGAACATAGTAAGTATATCGACGAAACCATTAAATCTGTCACAAAACCAGAATGAAGAAATGGGATGAACCATTTTCATTTGTTTTCTTGCAGTGGTTATATGCCGCCTGAGTATGCAGTTTTCGGAAAATTTTCAGTGAAATCTGATGTCTTTAGTTTTGGAGTCATATTATTAGAGATTCTAAGTGGTAAAAAGAGAAACGGTTTTGATCAAAAGGATCCTTCTCTAAGCTTGATTGGTCAAGTAAGTAATCAGCCCGTTAATTACATTAGTATTGTTAATTACAAGATTTATGTAATGATATGAACCAATCTATTTCAGGTATGGGAATTGTGGAATAAAGGTAGAGCATTAGAGATAATTCATTCATAAATTTCAAGATAATTCTACCAACACTTTGACACCAATCAAAAATTTCTAGAAAATTTTATATCTTATATGAAATTATAGAGTTAATCAGAATAAGTAGATAATAATTTCAAAATCCTTAAGTAGCTTTATAATTCTGTTTAGAATACTTAAAAAAAATTAATATAGAGCAGACGTGTTTTGATTGTTATCAAAGACTTGATATAACTATTTTATAGTAATTTTGAATATAATTTTAAATAAAGTTTCGGAAAAAAAATTGAATTGGAGTAATTAAGAACATAAAATTGAAAAAATGTGGAAATATGAAGAGGCATTTTAATTAGTACCCAAAATTTAAATGTCATGGGCAAATTAGCTCCAAAATAAAAGTTAAAGCAAATCATCTCTTCTAAGAAAATTATAGGGACAAATTAGCACTTTTATTCATATATATATATATATATATATATATATATATATATATATATATATATATATATATATATATATATATATATATATATATATATATATATATATATATATATTTATTGGCAGATATATAAATTGGCAGAAAATACTAATGATGTGGAGTCAACTTCTATTTTATTTTTCGATTTTCTTTTTTCTGCAAAAGCTGTTTTCTCTATTTTCATATTTTTATGACCGAATCCAATGTGTTTAGTCTTGGAGTGATATTTGATTGAGATAATACGTGGTAGGAAGAGTACTGGATTTAATGAAAATGATCCTTGCTTAAGTCATGAAAAGAAATTTCAGCATTAATTAAAAAATCATGGAAAAAGAAAAATAAAGTCAAAAGCTATATGAATAAAGATGAGTGAGAATAGTTTTAATTTACAAAAAAGTCTTAAACACTTACATTGACAAATATTTGGTATTGATATTTGAAATCTCATATTTATTAAAGAAAAATTTGAAATTTCATTTTGATATAAAAGTATAAAATATAATATATCTTTGAATTTAAGATTAATGGAGAGGGTAGCCCTTTGATAATAATCAACGTTATTAAAATTGGACCGGATAAAGAACCGAAGAGCTAAATGGTTTATGATTTGACCGGTTTGTTGGGATTCAACCGGGTTTTTTCCTTTTTTTTAAAAAAATAATATTATTTTTTAAGTTTTATATAAATATTATGAAAATATCACTATATAAAAAATTAAAAATAATTTAAAAAAATATATTTATCATCAAATATTAATAATAAAATAATATTTTCAACTAATTCAATATTTATAACAAAATAATATTTTCAACTAGATATAATAACATTATCCATAATATGCCAAAATTTTTGGTAGAAAGCAGGATTCATACCGTCAGGTCTAGGGCCTTATCAGGATGTATATGCATAATTGCCAATTTAAATTCCCCAGCTGAAAAAGGAGCAAGCAATATATTGTTGTCTTCTGCTGAAAGACGACGAGGAATCAAATTAACCACTGGCTCACAATTCGAAGTTGAAGGCTTTACCTGAAACGCTAAACCATGGGGTTTTAGAGGCTTGGACATGAAAGTACTTCGAATTGCTATCTCCCTCTTTCAGCCAGAAAGTTGTAGCCCTCTTTTTCCAATATTGCTCTTGCTGTTCAAGAGAAGTTATATTATAGTTAATATTTAATTTATTTTATCAATTAAATTTTTATATTAATATTGAATATATTCAATTAAATATATAATAATTTAATTAAATTCTATATATTAATTATATTTCGGATCAAATTCAAATAATAATAATAATAATAATAAATGAATTTGAAATGAGTGTGAATTATATAAAAATCGTATTTGGATTGAATCCGAATATTTTATACAACTATTTGGATTTGGGTTTGGGTTAGGTTAGTTTTGGATAAAGTTATTTGGGTTTGATTGTTCTTTTTTTGATGCATTTGTTTAATTGGTGTCTTTGCCATTTGCGTTTTTGTTGTAGGCAAAGCTATCAGAAAGAGAAGTAGAGCTTCAGTATTTCTGCTGTTCAGGTTAGACTTTACTTATTTGCGTATACCATTTACAATGAACTGTGTCAGAACTTGCTAAATTTTGTAGAATTCTTCTGTCAACTTGCTCCTTATCAAGTGTTGTTACACAAATATTGTGAATTTATTATGAATGTTTTCTCTCACTAAAATTTAGAATTCATCTACTGATTGTTGTGATCCTAGTTTTTAGAATCATTATTAAAACTGCTAGTCCTCATTTTGAATTTTTGAGCTAATTATGTCTTTTTGTGCTGGACCTCTTAAGTATTGCACTTGATGCATCTAAACTTTGGCATTCCCATTTTCTATCAAAAGTTTTGTTTACTATAACATAGATCAATGGGAAGAAGTAACCAATACTAGAAGATGACAAACAGGTGATTCCTATTCCAAATTGAAGGAAATGGAGAGGAAGATTTTGGGTAGATGCAGTAGTAGAGAGATACAATGAGACAATTTTGGGTAAAAAATTATGGAGATTGTTGGGGCCCCCTTAATTTTCTTGTTACTTGATATTGGTATGTACAAAAGAGGGTTATTTTTTATTTTTTGGAAAACCCTTCATTGCCTGAATATGTTGTTAGTCTTCGGAGTTGTAGTGTTTCATAGAGTTCTGTTTTTCATCTAAGGCTTAATGAGTTCTATTTCAAGAATTATTAGTCTTTATTCTGATAATCTTGACTTCTTAATTCTTTGAAGGTTGTGGATCAGGACTTAGTGGAGAGACACTAACTGAAAAGGGGCACCAATGGATTGGTTTAGACATTTCACGGTCAATGCTAAGTATGTTTGCTATTGATTTCGATCAATTTGCTAATATATTCTATTGTTTTCTTTCTCATGGAAGAGTGCTGATGTTACTATCTTTCATTGTAGATATTGCATTGGAGTGGGAGGTTGAGGGTGACCTTTTACTTGGTGACATGGGCCAGGTATCCACCTAAAATTCAGTTTTTATTTTCTCTCTTTTATTGTGATATCATCCATGCAATCTGAGCTACTGGTACATATAGTGGAATCATTAGGGATAAAATGCACAATTACTCTTAATTACCTAGAGAATCCATTTTTTTTAATCCAAATCTGAAATGGTTTCTCAAAGTCTCTTAGTTTTTTGTCAAATTTCTATAAATCTATATAGTGCTTTGAAATAAATCAAACTTTTGTGTAGGTGGTTCTAGAAAATTTAAAACTGATGGCTGATATTACTTAAAGCTGTGTAGGTGGTCCTAGAAAATTTAAAACCGATGGCTGATATTACTTAAAGCTGAATGCAAAACATTAAAATTGAAATCTTTGTCAAGGAGGCTGTTTGGAGATATCAATATGATTGTATGTTTTGATTTGTCAGTCAATTGAGTTGGCTAGGTTCACAGAAGTATCAGTTGTAGCCATGGCCAGATGGGAGATATATGAATGAACTATGAAGGCATAGATTAGTGGTATGAGAAGTATTTTTGTGTTCGCATTGCTTTATAACCTTAATCTGTTTGTTATAAGTTCACCTTGTTAAACTTTCTTTGTTGCAACATTGATGGGACATTAATATGCATACTTTTTTGCTCTGGGTGTTATATAAATAACTGCCTTTTTTCCTTGGATTTTTCGTGTAATATGTGATTGAAGTTGCAATTTGGCTTATGGTTTCTTTTATATATCTGTTACGATGACAATGTGTTTGCATTGAGATGCAGGGCTTAGCTCCACGTTCTGAAGTCATAATGACATTTTCTTTAACTTATTGGATGTCAATTTCAACTAACATCACTCGATTGAATTTCTTGCTCACTTCACCTTTTCTATTTGATTTAATGTGGCAGTGGCTATGCAATGCTGATAAGTCCTCCCATGAACCAAAACTAAGACCGAAGTATGTCTAGTTTATGATTTTGTGAAAGAGCATACAGTTCCTTTTGGAGATTATTATGCCTACTCTCTTCTGTTGTTAACTTGTGCATCAATTTCATTTTAGGGCATTCTTTGGATCATTATATAGATGTCTGGCAAGGGGTGCAATAGCAGTTTTTCAATTGTATCCTGAAAATATAGCACAGTGTGAGCTGATTTTGAGGTCTGCAATGCATGCTGGATTTGCTGGCGGTGTTGTTATAGATTATCTGCACAGGTACTCTAGGCATTTTGTTAGAATTTCTAAATGACCTTTTCATTTTTACCATGCAATCTTGATGTTTAGTCTTTAATTATCAAATGCTAAAAGTTATGTTCCAGATCTTACTGTAATTTGTTGGATTTGTTTCATGTCCATGTGGTTCAATGATTTGTGGTTGAAAATAGTTTAAAGTTATAGTTGAGTTATGGTTGAAAATACTTTAAAGTTATAGGTTCGTATTTGCCTGAGAACAACCCGTGGAAATTTGTCGATCCTAAGCATTCGCGTTCTTAGTTGACCATGAAAAGCCATTTGCAATCTTCTTGATGGAATAAATATCCCTACCATTGCAGCACCAAGAGCAGGAAGGAGTATCTTGTGCTCACTTTAGAATTCATCCACAGATTGCTGTGATCGTAGTTTTTTGAATTATTATGAACAGCTGGTCTTCATTTTGAATGTTTGAGCTAGTTGTGTCTTTTTGTGCTAGACCTCTCAAGTATTGCACTTGATGCATCTAAACTTTGGCATTTCCCATTTTCTATCAAAAGTTTTGTTTTCTCTAACATAGATCGACGGGAAGAAGTTGCCAATCCTAGAAGATGACGCATAGGTGATTCCTATTCCAAATTGAAGGAAATGGAGGAAGATTTTGGGTAGATGCAGTAGTGGAGAGATAAAATGAGAAAATTTTGGGTAAAAAATTATTGGGATTGTTGGGGCTCCTTAAATGATTTATTACTGAAAGATTCATTGTGTATATGTTCTAGTATATTATCTTTTTTTTTCTGTAAATTTATAAAAATCTATATCTATTACTGTGGAAAGGTAAAGCTTCAAATTGCTTTGAAGTTATGGATTAGTTTATGTTGATTCATTTACCAGTGTCTTAAATGGCTGCACATCCAGATGTCCAGTTTCTTGATGTGGAAGAGATTTTCTATGATTATGGAGTGCATAGCATCATTCTCCTTTCTGAAGTCATAATGACATTTTCTTTAACTTATTGGATGTCAATTTCAACTAACATCACTCGATTGAATTTCTTGCTCACTTCACCTTTTTTATTTGATTTAATGTGGCAGTGGCTATGCAATGCTGATAAGTCCTCCCATGAACCAAAACTAAGACCGAAGTATGTCTAGTTTATGATTTTGTGAAAGAGCATACAGTTCCTTTTGGAGATTATTATGCCTACTCTCTTCTGTTGTTAACTTGTGCATCAATTTCATTTTAGGGCATTATTTGGATCATTATATAGATGCCTGGCAAGGGGTGCAAGAGCAGTTTTTCAAGTGTATCCTGAAAATATAGCACAGAGTGAGCTGATTTTGAGGTCTGCAATGCATGCTGGATTTGCTGGCGGTGTTGTTATAGATTATCCGCACAGGTACTCCAGGCATTTTGTTAGAATTTCTAAATGACCTTTTCATTTTTACCATGCAATCTTGATGTTTAGTCTTTAATTATCAAATGCTAAAAGTTATGTTCCAGATCTTACTGTAATTTGTTGGATTTGTTGCATGTCCATGTGGTTCAATGATTTGTGGTTGAAAACATTTTAAAGTTATAGTTGAGTTATGGTTGAAAATACTTTAAAGTTATAGGTTCATATTTGCCTGAGAACAACCAGCGGAAATTTGTTGATCCTAAGCATTCGCATTCTTAGTTGACCATGAAAAGCCATTTGCAATCTTCTTGATGGAATAAATATCCCTACCATTGCAGTACCAAGAGCAGGAAGGAGTATCTTGTGCTCACTTGTGGACCACCATCCATAACCACTTCAGTTCCCAAGGGAAAAGGCGAAGAGGGAGAAAGTTGCTCTGATGATGAAATTAGTGAAGATGAAGAAAACAGGACTTTTACTTGTAGTTCATTCTATAATTGTTTCAGCTTAGAACAATTTTCATATTGCTTAACATATCCACATGCCTTTCACAGGTTCGTTTTTCAGACCAGCACAGACCTAAGAAAAAGCAAAAGGTAACCAAAAATGGTAAGGGCAGAGAATGGGTACTGAGGAAAAAGGAGCAAATGAGAAATAAAGGATTTATGGTGCTTCCAGATGCAAACTACACCGCTCGAAAAATAAAGGCTCGGTTTTGATCATAGTTGTAGAACCCAGGATGTTCGAGTTTGATCATAGAAGGGAGGTGATTTTAGTTTTAGAATGTTACATATAATTACATGGAAGTATGAACTAAGGCAAAATGTAACAGACAAAAGCCAGAGAAATGTGGAACAAGGTGAAAGAGGCAATATAACAAACACCTGGTGGCCAAAATAGAATCTGGAAATTTACTGCATGCTTGCTCTGTTTTTATTGACAGCCCAAAGATGCAATTATATAGGCATTACAAACAACTGAAAAACAAGGAGATATTTAGTGCTAGTTTTATATTCAATTATACTGAATACGTTTCACTTTCTCTCATCTCCGACCCATTTCTTTATGGAACAATTACTGGCACGAAGACCATATTCATCTTTGGGCTTTGTAGAAAATGGAAATCAAAGAACCTAAACCACAAGTATTTAATTAATCAATGAAGAAAATAAAATCCTTAATTATATTTCACTTGGTATTACAACTATATATTATAATATATAAAACTGGGAACACAGCATACCTTCTAAATCATTACTATAGATATGTATTACAAGAAGACACATTGCACATTCTAAGTACCGTTACCTTTGAAAACTCTTATTACTACTAGATATGAATAACAAGAAGACACATTCCACACTGTTAAGTACCATCACCTTTGAAAATTCAGACAACATATACATGAAACCAAATCCAAAATTAACTTGTCCCACATACGCCCTAACAAGTTGAAGTATAAATGCCTCCATTGTCTGTTGAAAACAAGAGGGCCCATTACACCCCAAAATCCAACCACGAATCCAGGAGCAGTGCTTACATAGAAGTAGAACCAATCAACTATTTGAGTTTCATTGCCGTAATCTTTTTCTCCAGCTTTCTCCATGTTGGAATCAGATGGACCATTTACACTACAATTGTTGGTCATTGGAGGCCCACAAAGATCGTTGCCATAAAAAATAGAGGAATCGAAACTCTGCAACTGAGTGCTTTTAGGAATTCTTCCCCACAATTTGTTGTTGGATAGGTTCAAATAACTCAAAAATGTTAAGCTTGAAATGCTGGGAGGAATTTAACCAAAAATTTGATTTTTGGAAAAATCAATAGATTCCAATGATTGCATAGCTCCTATATCCTTAGGAATTCTTCCACCCAAAGCATTCTGTGAAAGATTCAGTGATTGTAATCCTGCAAGTCTTGTTATTTCATTTGGAATCTCTCCCGACAAATTGTTACAAGATAGATCCATGCTTCTTACAAATAAAAGAGTGGTGCTGTACTCCAAAACTTGCCCCTTCCTGACCACTAAAGTGTTCTCTATAAATGAACTTGAACCATTACTACGAAAACGAAAGCTGCCCATAGAATCATTGTTTGTAGTCATTGCAGTGAAGTTATAGAAGCAGCTAGGTATTGTACCAGAGAATGTGTTTTCAGCAAGGTCCAAGATGTGCAACGAAGCTACATGACACAACTCATTAGGGATGCAACCATCAAATTTATTTGCACGTAATTTGAGAATCATCAAACTTGAAAATCTATCAACAAGCCATGGCAAAATATTCCCACTCAATTTGTTATTACTAACATCAAGTGTGATTAGATTTGTACAATTTGCAAGTGAAAGTGGGATGACACCCGAAAGATTGTTATCATGAAGGGAAAGAGACTGAAGGTAGCCAACAGTCCCAATGGAGCTAGGAATAATTCCACTAAATTTGTTGTTGCTTAATTTTAGGCCGATAAATATTTCCAACTCATCCAGCAATCTGGTATCTTATCGGACAAAAGATTTCCTCCAAGATTAAGAACTCCCATACCCTTCACCTCTCATGCTTGTTATAACATAAGAAGTTGGATATAAACCCCGAAAATGAATTATTGGAGAGATCTAATCCAGTCAGATTTGGAGAGAAAAAAGGGATTGGGCCACTAAAATTATTGGAACTCAGATCTATTGCAGAGAAAATATCAAAATAAGGGATATTTGGAATGGATCCATGCATTTGGTTACGAGAAAAGTTTAAAATTCCATATTGATAAGACAAATTATCCCAAAACCAATTAGGGATTGGACCTAGGATTCCTGAGTTAGATAGATCCAGATATTTTAAATGCTGTAATGAACGAAGCCATAATGGAAATTGAGGTCCAATATGCCATGATCCTAATTCTAAGACTTCAAGTTGAAGAGGAGGAATCCAGTTCGGGCTAACTCTCAATGTAATGTTTTTACCCATCTCAGATGCATGAAAATGACGTAGCATTGTGAGATTTGCGAAGTGAAGTTCAGAAACCTCACCCTCCAATAAATTATCTGAGATATCTAATTCCTTCAATTTCGTAAGTCGTCCAAGAGATACAAGAAGACTTTCATTCAGTTTGTTGCTGTAAAGCAACAATGATTTCAAGGAAGTCATTTCTCCCAAAGACAATGGGATTGGACCAGAGATGGGATTTGCAGTAAGATCAAGGCTACTAAGATTCCTCAATTGGCTGAGATTATCGCTCAAATGACCTGTTAATTGACAATCTCTCAACTCTAATGATTGTAGCCCGTACGAGATACATCCCGATGACAAAATTTCTAGGACATCATTTATCTCTTGGCCCAATTTGACACCTTCAAAATAAAGTTTCCTCAAATTGCAAAGATGTTTTAAGGATCTTGGAATTGGTCCTTGGATCAAATTGCCATAAAGGTCAAGGGACTTCAAATTCTTAAAATGGCCGAGATGATCTATCAAATGACTAGATATATTATTATTAGAGCCCAACTGTAATGTTTCTAGCCCATCTGAAACACACCCCAATGATAAAATTTCAAGAAAATTATTTATTTCCTGGTTCATTTTGACACCTAAAAGATGAAGTGACCTCAAGTTGCAAAGGTTCTGAAATGATTTTGGAATTCCTTGTCCAAATTCAAGTCGATAATTGTATGACAAGTCAAGGATAACGAGAGAAGTCAAGTTTTCAATGGCACTTGAAATTTGACCTGGCAAGCTGTTGAATCGAAGGTTGAGATTTTGTAAATGGCTGAGACCGTATAACCAATTGGGTACGGAGGAATTGAAAAGATTGTGTGACAAATCAAGTTCCCTAAGGAGAGAAGTCATATTTTGAAGAACATTTGGAATTGGACCTCCAAAATAGTTAAGTGAGAGATCAAGAACGGAAAGAGAAGAAAAGTTGAGATTGAGAGGAGGATTGAAACCTGGAAGTTGACAAAATGATAAGTGCAATTCAACCAAAGAAGGGAGTGAATTCATGACCTTCACCCAATCAAATGATTTACTAAGGTCTGCATAACTTAGATCAAGAAATTCTAAAGAAGAAAGACCAGAAATCCAAAATAAATTCTCAACATGACATTCATAGTTTCCTCGAAGATTGAGATAGTGTAAATTAGAGAGATTTCCAAGCTGAGGAGGAATTGTTCCTCCAAATCCAGCATACAAGAGGTTAAGATATCTTAAACTCCCTATGGAAGCAAGGAATGTAGGAATGGGAACTCCTCCAAAATGATTATTGCTAAGGTCCAAATATCTCAAATGTTTCAACTCAGCCAAAGAAGAACTCACCTTTCCACCCAATGCGGACTTCTCATGATACTCCTCATTTGCATTTTCATAAACAATATGTAAACAGTTGATGATTGTATTAAATATAGAGGAAGAACCCTATAATAAATATAATATAGTGGGAGAATTGATACCGTGGAATGATTTCACAGCCTTTAGAAATTTCATCATCTTAATTTCATTTTCCAAATATTAATTATTGAAGAAAGAGATGAGCAATATTAGAGTAAGGATTGGTTCACTTTGACCTCTAAAACAAAGTACGTGTGATTATAAATTTGAAAGGTTTTTATATATTTTATTTTTAAATAAACTCTGATGGATAAAACAAAATAGATAGAGATTTTATTCTTCACTATAAAATGTTGAGAAATTTTGTATTCTTTCTCTGTTAAAAACTAAATAAAAATAAACAATGTGACAAATTAATTAATAAATCTTTTTCAATTAACGAATTCATCAAAAATAAACAATGTGAAAATGTTTAGATTTTTATTTTTTAGTTTTCTGGTACTAAAAATAGGGGCAAAATAAATCAGCATAATTCAATTTTTTTTAGTATTTCGGTTTGAATGTAACCGTGGGCACCCTGCATTTATACTTGACAATAACGTGATGAAACAATTCTTTCTCTGTTAAAAACTAAATAAAAATAAATAAATCTCAAAGTACTAAAACAATGTCACAAATTAATAAGTCTTTTTCAATTGACGAATTAATCAAATTCCTGTCACATCAACATTGATGCATGAAAGGAAGAGGTGGTCCGTTATGCAATGAGGTCTGGTATGAATTTTATTCATTTTTCATTATATATTACCAATATCGAAGACAAAAATGCATAAATAGAAATCGTGGATAGAGCAGTCACTGTTGCTGGGACGTGCAATAACATTAATTGTGGATAGGGTAAGATATTTTTATTTTTCTTAAAAGATATTAGTGATGAAGTTTAGGATTGTCCATTCTCCAAATGACAAATTCCCATATAATTTATTCAAAGCAAAGCAGTTGCACGTTCTGGTCTTTACAATAAATTGATGGCCCCAAGTTGATGAAAAGTTACCAAAACTTTCAATCAATCTGACAATGCCACAAATTAGTAAGTCTTTTTCAATTGACGAATTAATCAATTCCTAGTAATTTTTATTAAACTTTGTATTTAATTTACTTTTTAGTTTTCTGGTACTAAAAATCATAGTTTCAAAATCGCAGATTTTAATTTTAAAATAACCAATTTCAGCTTTATATGAACAGAAATAAGATGGGAACCTTTTGGAACGGTTTGGATTTTGATTATTTAAGTTTAAAACCAATTTTTATTTTTTATTGGGTTTTAATAATTTTTATTTTATTTTTAAATCAATTACATTACAAAAATATGTTAATTTCTTCATTATTTACTTTTTAATATTTAAGATAGTTACTTAATCATGTCATTACATTAAATTGTATCATTAAAACCAAAACAATAGCAAAAAATAAATAAATGAAAAAATAAAAGGTTCCATTTTCAACATCAAAAATTGAATATTAATTATTATACAAATTTCAAACTACTTTTAGAAAAATTAAAAAGTTTAAAAAAATTGAGTTAATTAATTTCTAAAATAATAGAAATTACGTTGCTGTATATTCTTTTGGGCATAGAGAAATCGAATTTTGGTTCTAGTTTTTTTTTATTTTAATTTTAAAATTTATAAAATAGATTATAACTGAAAGTCTGAAACAGAACTATCTTTTTACAGTTTTCATTATAATTTAAATGAATAACTCACCATAATTCAATTATGGTTTTAACCAGTTTTTCGGTTTGAATGTTACCGCAGGCACCTTGGATTAAATCACCATAAAAATATTATTAAAAAATTGAGCTTGCTTTCTAAGACTTTTTTCCTTTTTTTAAAAAAAAAAATTCAAATTGGATCTCGAAAAAAAATTGTATGCTACAAATTTTATTATAATTGTATGCTACAAAATTTTAGTGTTTACTTCAAAAATATTGATTAACTAAATCATAAAATGAAAATCAGTGGATTTTTTAACCGAATTTTAATATATTAATTAAAAATTAAAAAATTTTAAAAATTAATATTAATAGATTAATTAAAAATTTTGTTAATGGTCCGCTTAACCAATTCATTTCATGTTCACTGCTATGCATTTATACTTGACAATAACATGATGAAACTTAAGAACCACAATTTAATTGATTTGATGGTCTTCTTGTTTTAATTGCAAAGACTTAAAGGAAGTCTTGGTCTTGCTTTAAGTGTTATCCCATTGTTAATATATTATTTTCATTGCTTTAAGTATTATCCCATTGTTAATATAATTCAATTTTTTTTAGTTTTCTGGTACTAAAAATAGGGGCAAAATATTTAACACTAAAGTAAAACTTTTTATTTTATTTTTAAAGAATTTGAAAAAATGGCTAATAAAATATTAAAAATAATGCATATTTGCCCCGAAATATTTTTTTAGAAAAAAATTTTTCCTCAAATATTAAAAATAGTACATGTATGCCCATTAAGCATATTTTTAGACCAAAATTGTCCATATTATTATATATTCAGCTCAAATTTGCTACTGAAAATAATGGAATTTTAGGTAAGCAAACAAAAAAAATACATAATAGGATTATTGAAGTCACATACACTTGTCATATATATACTACAAATTAGCATACTTATTTAACCTTAGAAAAAATAATTAAAATTTATTATGTTAAACTTGTTAAAATAATTAAATTTCAGATAAGCACATAAAAACTATCCGGTGATAAGAAATTTTAATACTTTTTTAATAGTTAAAACATATTAATAATTTATAATGCATGCATGGCAAATTTAAGTTATTTCAATCAGCTAACATATATATTTCTACCTATTTGCCCATAATTTCATTAGTTTTAGCGATAAATTTGAGCTAGATACAAAACATGAACAAATTTAAGGCAAACAAAATGAGCTCTTATTGAGCTTGAGAGAAAATAGAGGAAATCTTGTATCTCTGTTATATTTTTTCATACACACATAAAACGTGTTAAACAAGATTTATATACGTGAGTAAGCTAACTAGAGTTAATTAACTTAAGAAAAAATGTCATTTAACTCTACTAGCTAGTTAACTAAACTACTAACAAAACAAACAAAGTAAAACTAAAACTCATATTTCTACATCCCCTCCTCAAGATGGTGCTTGGTAAAAATTCACTAAAGCCCAGCTTGCGTAAAAGCTTGGTGAAACTAGGACCATTCAAAGCCTTAGTAAAAATGTCTGCACCTGCAGAGTAGTAGATAGATTAGTAGTGGCAATGAAACCAGCCTTCAATTTCTCGCTAACAATATGACAATCAATGTCAATATGTTTGGTGCGTTCGTGAAAAACCGGATTAGTTGCTATGTGACGAGCAGCCTGATTGTCACACTTTAATAAAATCGGTAAAGATAAAGGAACACCCATATCTTGAAGAAGAAAGAGATCCATTGAAGTTCACAGACCATAGCAGCCATGCTTCGATACTTAGCTTTAGCAGATGACTTGGACACCGTCGCCTGCTTTTTTGATTTCCAGGAGATTAAAGAACCACCCAGGTAAACACAAAAACCAGTAATGGAACATCTACTATTAGTGCATGCTGCCCCGTCAGCATCAGCATATGCTGTAACTACCAAATCATTATTTGCAGAGAAAAAGAGACCCAAAAAAGGACAGCCTTTCAAGTAATGCAGGACATGCATGACAGAATTCCAATGAACATCTGTAGGACGATGAACAAATTGACTTAACTGATGAGTGGCAAAAGAGATATCTGGTCGTGTGAAACCTAAATAAAGTAACTGACCAATAATCATGCGATATTGATGTTGTTTCTCTTCAGCCAAAATAGAACCATCATCAAAGGATAGTTTCAATCCCTTTGGTAATGGAGTAGCAGTACATTTAGCACCCATTAAACCAGCAGAATGAAGAAGATCTAAAACATATTTCCTCTGGTTAACATAAAGACCAGCTACAGACCGTGCCAACTCCAAACCAAGAAAATACTTAGTTGAACCAAGATCCTTAATGGTGAACTTATCATCAAGAAATCTTTTAACAGATCCCATCAACGCTTCTGAATTTCCAGTTAGTAAAATATCATCAACATATAATAAGAGAATCACCAGCACAGATGATTGAGAATAGATGAACAGACAATGATCATGTGTAGACTGATGAAAATCAAAACCCCTTAATTGAGAAGATAACTCTAAATTTCACTGCCTAGATGCTTGTTTGAGACCATACAAGGAACGTTTAAGCTTGCAAACTTCTCCTTGTATAGCCTTCCCATAATCCAGTGGCGGTAACATATACACATCTTCATCAATAAAGCCATGTAAAAAGGCATTATTGATATCTAGTTGATGAAGATTCCAACTCCTAGTTGTAGCCAGTGCCAAAAGAATTCGCATAGTGACCACTTTTGCCACCGGTGAGAAGCTATCATGATAATCAAGCCCTGAAACCTGATTGTAACCTTTTGCACTAATCGTGCTTTGAATTTATCAACAGAACCATCAGCATTTAGCTTAGTTTTATACACCCATTTAGAACTAATTGCTTTCTTATCTGGAGGTAAAAAAGTCAGTTCCCAAGGGCCATTCGTCTCTAAAGCCTGGAGCTCATCTTGCATCACCTCTTCCCAGGCTGGTACACCCTTAGCTTCATGGTAATATTTAGGATCTTGCAACGTATCAATCTTGGCCAGAAAATAAAGATATGGTGCAAAAATATTAGGTGAACGAACAAATGGAAAAGTGCAGGGTGTATACTGTTTATCACCATCTTTCAACACCAGATGACTATCTGAAAAATGACAAACATGATTAGCAATAAAATTAGTCATCCAAACTGGAGTTTGTCTAGGTCTGTTACTTCGTCTGAGTTGAGTAATTGGAGGAAAACCATCAGCATTAGCATCAACAACCTCCTATTGCAGGCCAGAATCATCAGTTGCATGTGTCAAGTTATGTGACATTGGAGATGCCTGAAGAGAAGTGGACATTGAAGGAGAAGAAACCTCTCGTGAATTATCAGAACCAAGTTCACGTTCAGCTATTGGCAATGACAAATGATCATCAGCTGGAAAACTAATAAGTGGTAAAGGAACAGTGGCATGTAAATCCACTTCATCATATTGCTTGTGGGGAAAAATATTCTCATTGAACATAACATCTCGAGAAACTACATAGCAATATTCTTCAAGATCATATAGCTTATACCCCTTATGTCCTGGTGAAAAACCCAAGAAAATACATCTATGCGCCCTTGGTGTAAACTTATCTTTGTGTGATTTTATAACCGCTGAAAAACACATGCATCCAAACACCTTCAAAACATCATATGATGGAAGCCTGCCAAATAACATTTCATAAGGAGTCTTCCAAGAAAGTCCAGGAGCAGGCAACCTGTTAATCAAATAAGTAGCATGCAAAACACAATCACCCCAAAATTTCTTGGGCAAACCAGACTGGAACATCAAAGATCTAGCCACCTATATCAAGTGCCTATGCTTCCTCTCTATAGTTCCGTTTTGCTGTGGAGTGTAAGTACAACTTTTTTGATGCAAAATACCATTGCGCTTCAATAAGTCTTGAAAACTAGAACTCAAGAATTTAGCTCTATTGCCAGACCGAACTGTTTTAACAGTTCTTTCAAATTGTGTCGTCACCATCATTAACAATGATTGAAAGATACCATACACTTATGTTTTATGACTCATTAAATAGGTCCATGTACTTTTACTGAAGTCATCCACTATAGTTAAGAAATAATAAGCTCCTGACAATGATGCTTGTTTATAAGGACCCCAAATATCAATGTGAATGAGCATAAAAATAGATGAAGCCACATAATTGCTAACAAGAAAAGAAGTTTTAGTTTGCTTAGCTAATGGACATATCTCACAGCTAACATCTTCTAAGTACTTGTTATTACAATTCAAATGTCTCATGACAATTGAAGAAGGGTGTCCAAGCCTCTGATGCCACATGGCAAAGGAGACAACCCTTTTATTCTCAGTACAGCCTTTGCCAACTAAAACCGAACTAAGGAAAACATCATTCTTAGTAGGTGTCCTTTTACTCTTCTCGAAGGCATCTCTAGTCAACAAATATAGATTGCCCACTACCTTTCCCACAGCTAAGACGGTCTCAGTCTTCAGGTCCTGTAAGACACAGTACGTGGGATAAAAACCAAACTTCACCGAAGCTGATTTGGGAAGTTTATTAACAGAAAATAAGCTGTGAGTGAAAGAGGGAATATATAGCACATTTTCAAGCACCAAGTCAGAACCAAACTTAATATTCCCTTTTAATTTGACTTGTTTAGTTTCTCCACTAGGTAGATGCACTAACGTGGGCATACTGACTTCAATCAAACTCAAGAAAACATCCTTGTTATTGCAAATGTGAGTTGAAGCTCCAGTATCCACAATCCAGCTTTCAGATAAACCATTACTAACTGCCATATTTGCATTAAAAACACAATGAATAGAATTACCTGCACAATCAACTCGTGCAAAATTCGTGAACTCTGCATCTACCAGCTGCTTTTCTTTCAGTAATTTCAACAGTTCTTGTTGAATTGAAGCACTCAAGCCAGAGTTATTATTCTTACACTTGTTAGAATCGTCGATATCCTCTAAAGGAGACTCAACCATATTAACCTGTTTGCCTCTATAACCTCCTCTCACGATTCCTTTCTTCTGCTTCAGATCTTTCCACCAATCAGGATAACCATGCAATTTGAAACACGTATCCTTCTTATGACCTTCAGTCTTACAGTGTTCATAATATTTATCTTCCTTAATTTTTCTTTCCATCTTTTTTCTTCCATGCATTCTTTGTACCAGTTTGACTTCTTGCCATCATTGCAGAGGCATCTAAAACTTCTGTATGCTGGATCTGGATCTATCTCTGTCTTTCTACTCGTGAGATCATGGAATATACTTTGTCCACACTAGGTAACGGATCAAAAGCAAGAATTTGGCTTCTAATATTGTCATAAGATTGATTCAATCCCATCAACAGCTGCAAAACCTTCTGCTTCATATCAATCATTTTGAGCTTCTTATTCAGCCCACATTTACAACCATTACAAAAGCAGATAGGTAAAGGTTCAAGTCTATTCATCTCATCCCAACATTTTGCAAGTTTGCTGTAGTAAACAGCCAAGGAATTATTGCCTTGTTCAGTAAAACTTATCTCCCGTTGAATCTGAAATAGCTGAGGACTGTTATTCCTGTCTCCAAATCTTTCTTCCAGCCAGTCCCAAAGAACCTTAAAATTAGGATTGTATATAAAATAATCTGCAATTTCCTTCATCATAGAGTTCAGGATCCATTGCTTAATCATACAGTCAACCTTCCTCCACCTTTTATACTCATTTCCATTCTCTGGAACATTGATAGATCCATCAATAAAACCTAGCTTATCCTTTGCCTCTAAATGAATTCATCATTGACATACTCCAGCTCATGAAGTTGTTTCTAGTCAAAGGATTAGCCACCAGAACCATACCTGGATGATCCGAGCTATGCAACTTCAGTGGATCTTCTTCATAATCCACGGTAACTTCACCTCTTGATCGATGCTTCCTGACATTGCCACCATTGATCGATGAATTTGTGCCTCGTCCATTATTTTGATCATCCATGGCTTAAAACAATCAAATATGTGGATCATAATGCTCTAATACCATGAACAAATTTAAGGCAAACAAAATGAGCTTTTATTGAGCTTGAGAGAAAACAGAGAAAATCTTGTATCTCTGTTATATTTCTTCATACACACGTAAAACGTGTTAAACAAGATTTATATACATGAGTAAACAACTAGAGTTAATTAACTTAAAAAAAATTATCATTTAACTATACTAGCTAGTTAACTAAACTACTAACAAAACAAACAAAGTAAAACTAAAACTCATATTTCTACAAAACAAATTCAAAGAAGGAGAAAATATCATTAAATGAAAAATGTATTATCCCATTGTAAATATTTTTTTTCTTTAGAAATTGTTGGATACTTCTGATGAAAAATTGAAAACATTATTTAATTGATTTGATGGTCTTCTTGTTTTTATTGCAAAGACTTAAAGGAAGTCTTTGTCTTGCTTTAAGTATTATCCCATTGTTAATATATTTTTTTTTTCATTTTCTCTTTAGGAATTGATGGATGCTTTTGATGAAAAATTCAAACCCAATTAGAACTTGAATAGTAAAATCAAAATATTTTTTTTGTTTCAAAAATTCTTTTTACTATAAAAAATTGAAAAAATATTTAAAATATTTAACACTAAAGTAAAACTTTTTATTTTATTTTTAAAGAATTTGAAATTTTGGCTAATAAAATATTAAAAATAATGCATATTTTCCCCGAAATATTTTTTTTTAGAAAAAATTTGTTCCTCAAATATTAAAAATAGTACATGTATGACCGTTAAGCATATTTTTAAACCAAAACTGTCCATATTATTATATTTTCAGCTCAAATTTGCGACCGAAAATAATGGAATTTTAGGTTAGCAAGAAAAAAAATGCATAATAGGATTATTGTAGTCACATAAACTTGTCATATATGCCCTACAAATTAGCATACTTATTTAACCTTAGAAAAAATAATGAAAATTTATTATGTTAAACTTGTCAAAATAATTAAATTTCAGATAAACAAATAAAAACTATTTGATGATAAGAAATTTTAACACTTTTTTAAGAGTTAAAACATATTAATAATTTATAATGCATACGTGGCAAATTTAAGTCATTTCAATCAACTAACATGTATATTTCTACCTATTTGCCCATAATTTCATTAGTTTTAGTGATAAATTTGAGCTAGATACAAAATACATAATAGGATTATTGAAGTCACATACACATGTCATATATACACTACAAATTAGCATACTTATTTAGCCTTAGAAAAAATAATTAAAATTTATTATGTTAAACTTATCAAAATAATTAAATTTCATATAAACAAATAAAAACTATCCGATGATAAGAAATTTTAAGAGTTAAAACATATAAATAATTTATAATGCATACGTGGCATATTTAACTCCTTTCAATCAACTATAACATGTATATTTCTACCTATTTGCCCATAATTTCATAAGTTTTAGTGTCAGACTTGAAATTTTAAGCAGTTGTTGTAGTTTCAAGTTTGACACTGACACTAATTCCACAATATCATATTGCATTTTCATATTAAACGACAGATTCCATCATTCGGATTCCATTTCCGATAACGCAAACAGTTGCTGCTGTTTTGTAAAATTTTTTTTTTATCTAAATAATTTTTAACAAGTACTATTTTTCTGATTTTTTTAAAAAATATATTATTTGAAAAAAATTTCCACTTTCATTCTCCTTTAAAATATGATTTTCTTTTTTTTTTCAATACCTCTAGAATTATAATTTTAATGTTAATCTTATTTATAAAAAAATTATACAGCATAAGCTTTTAAGATATTAATCAAATTCCTGTCACATCAACATTGATGCATGAAAGGAAGAGGTGGTCCGTTATGCAATGAGGTCTGGTATGAATTTTATTAATTTTTCATTATATATTACCAATATCGAAGACAAAAATGCATAAATGGAAATCGTGGATAGAGCAGTCACTGTTGCTGGGACGTGCAATAACATTAATTGTGGATAGGGTAAGATATTTTTATTTTTCTTAAAAGATATTAGTGATGAAGTTTAGGATTGTCCATTCTCCAAATGACAAATTCCCATATAATTTATTCAAAGCAAAGCAGTTGCACGTTCTGGTCTTTACAATAAATTAATGGCCCAAGTTGTTGAAAGTCATAAATTTAGTTTGTGGACTTTGAAATTGATGGTGGAGATTGTTGAAAAATAGCTACAAAATTAATTAGAGTTGAAAAGTTATTTTGACAACCAAATGTGAATTGAAGAAATATTCCTAGCATGCAAAATGAATAGTTGGGCAAGAATGTAAATTAAAGAATTCATGGCCATTTTTGTTGATTTTTTCGTCATCAACATGCCTATAAATACCAAGGCAATCTTTGCCTTCAATGGAAGCCATGTACTTCATATTGAATTTTTTTTTTCTTTTGCAAAGCTATATATTTCAATAGTTTATTAGAGAGAGATTTTTATTTTTGAGGTTTATTTGCTTGTAATTTTATTGTGAGTGTTAAATTTATTTCTTCTTATATAAAAATTATATTGTCATCAATCTTTGGTTCCAACAGTTGGTATCAAAACTTTGGTTGCAATGGCCTCCAACAATTATATATATTCCACTGCAGCTTCCAAAATTGAATGGAAGAAATTACAACAATTGGGTTGTACAAATGAAAGTATTTTTCAAGTCACAAGAATTATGGCATCTTGTGGAGAGAGGTTACACCGAAGTAACTGATCAAAAGATGTTTGAAGCTTTACCGGAGGAGGAGAAAAAATTATTGGTCGAGAATCGCAAGAAAGACCAGAAAGTATTATATGTTATTTTTCAAGCAATTGAAGAATCGATATTTGACAAAATATCGAGTGTAGAAACCTCAAAGACAGCATGGGATATTTTGCAAAAATCCTACAATGGAGATGATCGCGTTAGACGGGTGCGACTTCAAACTTTACGATGAGAGTTTGAATCATTGCGCATGAATGATTCAAAATCAATTTCTGGATACTTTGATCGTGTACAGTCGATCATGAACCAACTAAAAGTTAACAGAGAAGAGCTCACAGATTCTCAAGTCATCGAGAAAATCTTAAGATCTTTGACAGACTGATTTAATTATGTTGTTATAGCAATTAAAGAGGCACATGATCCTTCTATCATAAAGATAGAAAGATTGATGGGTTCGTTGCAATAGCATGAGCAGCGAATGAACCAAAAATTTCAGATCTCAAATTCGGAGCAAGCTTTGCAAAGTCAAGCTCAAATAAATCATAGAGGTTATCAAGAAAATCGAAGTCGAGGTCGTGGATCTTGGAAAAACCAAAGTGGAGGATCTTGGCAAAATCAAGGATGAGGAACCTAGCAAGGCAGAGGTGGAAATTCTAATTTTACCAGTAAAACACGAGACAAGTCTAAAGTCAAGTATTTCAATTGCAATAAATTCAAACATTACAAGTCTGAATGTCAATCTAAGGCACCGATAGAGCAGACAGAACAAGCGTATGCAGTTGATGCTGATGGAAAAATGGTGTTAGCATGCAAAAAGGATGATTTAAGCATTATGGATACCAATGTATGGTACTTGGATACTGGATGCAGTAACCATATGACGGGCCGAATGGAGTTTTTCTCATAGTTAGATGAGACAGTTCATGGTGAAGTTAATTTTGGCAACAAATCAAAAATTTTTGTAATGGAAATGGGAAACATTAGTATCAATTCCAAAGACGATACTGATGTTACTATTGTAGATGTTTACTTTGTGCCTAAACTTTTTTGGAATTTGCTAAGTGTTGGGCAACTTTCTGAAAAAGAACACAAAGTAAATATAGAAAATAAAGTTTGCGCCATCCATAATCCAAACAACAAGTTGATCTCAACAGTGCCGATGACAAGAAATCGGATGTTTTCATTAACATTGCATACAAAAACCATTTCAAGTTTTCAGGCCATATTGAAAGACAAAATTTGGCTAGGGCATCTTCGATTTGGCCATTTGAATTTTTGTGGGCTAAAGTTGTTAGCTCAGAAAAATATGGTGATTGGTCTTCCGGTGATAGATTGTCCAGATCAATCCTGCGAAGGATGTATTTTGGGAAAGCAACATCGAAGTTTATTTCCAGTTGGAAAAGCAAGGAAAGCAAAACAGCCACTTGAGTTGGTGCATATAGACATCTGTGGTCCTGTAGAGGAGGAATCAATAGGGAAAAAGAGGTATACCCTAGTTTTTATGGATGAATTTACCAGAAAAATTTAGGTATTTTTCTTGAGCCAAAAATCAGAAGCTTTTGGCAAGTTCAAAGAATTTAAGGCTTTTGTTGAAAAACAGAGTGACTTTCATCTGAAGACTTTGAGATCCGATTATGGTGGAGAATTCACATCAAATGAATTCTATGATTTTTGCAAAACTCATGGAATCAAACGACAATTGACTGCGACTTATACTCCTCAGCAAAGTGGTGTAGCTGAAAGAAAGAACCGAGCAATCTTCGAGATGGCAAGAAGCATGTTGAAGGAAAAAAAGTTGACAAAGCCATTTTGGGCAGAAGCCGTAGCATGTGCAGTATTTTTGTTAAATAGATATCCCACAAGAAGTGTTCTTGGAAGAACTCCAGAAGAAGCATGGAGCGATCATAAGCCAGACGCTTCATATTTACGAGTATTTGGGTGTGTTGCATATCCCCATATACTAGATCAAGGTAGAAAGAAACTTGATGATAAAAGCCAGAAGTGCATTTTTATTGGCTATAATGATGCTATGAAGGGTTATAAGCTCTATAATCCTATCATGGAGAAGGTGATTATTAGCATAGATGTTTAATTTCTTGAAGATGAAGCCTGGGAGTGGAACCAAACAATTAATGGCAGAAAATGTCATCATTAAAGGAGAATCATCAATAGAAGAAGTATCTTAGATAGAAAAAGCTCCAGATTCACCTGTTAGTACATCACGATCACTAATTGGAGAGCCAGAACCATAATTATGACGCTCGTAGAGAGTTCGTGAAATACCAACAAGGTTCAAATATTATATTTTTGAAGGAAGTAATGACAATAATGAGGTCACTGATGAAGCTATGGTAAACTTCTGTCTGTTTGCCTATTATGATCCCATATTATATGAAGATGCAGCAGCAGATGAGAAATGGGTCAAGGCGATGGATGAAGAAATTAACTCTATTGAGAAAAATGAAACTTGGGAGTTAACTTCTTTACCACAAGGCAAGAAACCCTTTGGAGTCAAATGGGTGTACAAAATAAAGTACAGGCCAGACGGTTAGGTGGACCGATACAAAGCCAGACTGGTGGTGAAAGGCCATAAGCAAAAGGCCGGCATTGATTACCTTGAAGTTTTTGCACCGGTGGCTCGAATGGACACAATCCGAATGATCATAGCATTGGCAGCTCAAAATTTTGGAAAATTTATCAAATGGATGTTAAATCTGCATTCCTCAATGGCTTTCTTGAAGAGAAAGTCTATGTGGAACAACCACATGGCTATGTGATATAGGGACATGAAGATCGAGTCTACAAGCTAAAGAAGGCATTGTATAGGTTGAAACAAGCACCGCGAGCTTGGTATACTCGGATCGACACATACCTGGTGGCGAATGGATTCCAGAAATGTCCATAGGAGCATGCATTGTATATCAAGTCAAATGTTGATGGTGAAATTTTAATAATGTGTCTTTATGTTGATGACTTGATATTTACAGGAAACTCTGAAAAGATATTTACAGAATTCAGGGAGGTTACGACTAGCCAATTTGAGATAACTGATTTGGGATTGATGTCTTATTTTCTTGGGATTGAAGTAAAGCAAACAGATGAAGGCATATTTATTTCGCAGCAGAAATATGCCAATGATATCTTGAAGCGATTGAAGATGGAGTCTCTCAAACCGATTCGAACCCCTGTAGTTGAGAGACTGGAGTTGAAGAAAGAAGGAACTGGTGAGCTGGTAAATCCCACTTATTTCAAAAGCATCGTCGGAAGTTTGCGATATTTGGTTTTGACTAGGCCAGATATTACTTACGATGTGGGAATTATTAGCAGACTCATGGAGAAACCTTACCAATCACATTTACAAGCAGCAAAAAGAATTTTACGGTATGTTATTGGTACCCGTGGATATGAAATTTTATATACTCATACTGATGATTTCAGTCTAGTGGGGTACACAGATAGTGATTGGGTAGGTGACACTGAAAGTCGAAAGAGTACTTTCGAATATGCATTATTTCTTAGAACTGGAGCGATTTCATGGTCCTCAAAGAAGCAACAAGTAGTTGCGCTCTCAACAGCTGAAGCAGAATACATGGCAACGACGTCAGCAACATGTCAAGCAGTATAGCTGCGAAAAATGCTTTATGAATTGAGACATGAACAGTCAAATCCTACACGGATTATGTGTGATAACAAGTCTGCTATCGCATTATCCAAGAATCCAGTTTTTCACGGGAGAAGCAAGCACATTGATATTAAGTATCACTATATCAGGACATTGATCAAGGATGAAGAGATTGAGCTAAATTATTGTAAATCTGAAGATCAAATTGCAGACATCCTGACGAAACCACTGAAGGCATATTCGTTCGACAAGTTAAAAGCAATGCTTGGAATTACCAGAATCACAAACTAAATTTAAGGGAGGCTGTTGAAAGTCATAAATTTAGTTTGTGGACTTTGAAATTGATGGTGAAGATTGTTGAAAAATGGCTACAAAATTAATTAGAGTTGAAAAGTTATTTTGACAACCAAATGTGAATTAAAGAAATATTTCTAGCATGCAAAATGAATTGTTGGGCAACAATGTGAATTGAAGAATTCATGGCCATTTTTATTGATTTTCTCATCATCAATATGCCTATAAATACCAAGGCAATCTTTGCCTTCAATGCAAGCCATGTACTTCATATTGAATTTTTTTTTCTTTTGCACAGCTATTGCAATAGCTTATTAGAGAGAGATTTTTATTTATGAGGTTTATTTGATTGTAATTTTTTTGTGAGTGTTAAATTTATTTCTCCTTATATAAAAATTCTATTGTCATCAGTCTTTGGTTCAAACACAAGTTGATGAAAAGTTACCAAAACTTTCAATCAATCTGACAATGCCACAAATTAGTAAGTCTTTTTCATCAATTGACGAATTAATCAATTCCTAGTAATTTTTATTAAACTCTGTATTTAATTTACTTTTTAGTTTTTTGGTACTAAAAATCACAGTTTCAAAATCGCATATTTCAATTTTAGAATAACCAATTTCAGCTTTATATGAACAGAAATAAGATGGGAACCTTTTGGGACGGTTTGGATTTTGATTATTTAAGTTTAAAACCAAATTATTTTTTTATTTTTTATTGGGTTTCAATTATTTTTATTTTATTTTTAAATCAATTACATTACAAAAATATGTTAATTTCTTCATTATTTACTTTTTAATATTTAAGATAGTTACTCAATCATGTCATTACATTAAATTGTATCATTAAAACCAAAACAATAGCAAAAAATAAAAGGTTCCATTTTCAACATTAAAAATTGCATATTAATGATTATACAAATTTCGAACTTCTTTTAGAAAATTAAATTTTTTTTAAAAAATTGAGCTTAATTAATTTCTAAAATTATAGAAATTAAGTTGTTGTATATCCGTCGCTAATTTGCCTACGGGATATAACATAAGGTCGGCAAATTTACCTATGGAATTTTTAAATCCGTCGGTAAATATGGCAAATTACGACAATTTTTCGGTCTGAACTTTCCAATGAAATTAACGACGGATAAGTTTCCGTCGGTAATTTTACCTATGGAAATATTCCATCGGCAAAAGTGCCAACAACCAATTCTCTAATGCCAGTTTCCGTCGGCATTTTTGTTTCCCTACGGAAATTTAGTCATTTCCGTCGGGAAACTGAATTTTTCTTGTACTGTTTGGTAATTTTATAGGTAAGTTCATTGCCTATGATTCAAAAATTCTCATTTAAGTTTCCAAGCATTATACATGAATTATATTGCAATTTGATGTCCGTAGACCTAAGTGCAAGAACAAAATTGTAGTTAAATATGTTAATTTTCAACAAATATCAAATTCATTTTATAATATTAGGTATTAATTTATTAAAATAATTAATTATAAGAATTAAAAAATAATTAAAGTTTAATATGAAATTTGGCTACTACATTATGTTTGTTATGATATTTTTGTTTTGAACATTTGAAATTCAATTGGACTTTGTCAAATCTTTTTATAATTATATGCTAAATTTTAGTAACTAATCAAACAATATATGTTAACCAAACTGTAAAAACTGAAACCAACGGACTTTTTAATCGAATTTAACGAATTGATTAATAGTTAATAATCTTAAAACCGATGTTAATATATTGGTTAAAAGATTTGCTAACGGATCAATTAATCGGTTCATATTCACACTTATATATACTTGACAATAATAGGAGTAAGTATGGACTGGTTCATGAGCAAAAAAAATTAACTAGTTCATTAATATCGATTTTTTAAAATCATTAACTGTTAACAAATTCGTTACATTCGGTTTCAGTCCATCGGTTTCGATTTTTTAGTTTGATTAACCAATATTTTTTGATTAATCATTAAAATTTTTAACATGCAATTATAAAAAAAATTAAGCAAAGTTTAACTCAATTTCAAATGTGAAAAGTAATTTAAAAAAATATAAAATGCTAGGTAAAATTTGTGTTTAACAAATTAATAGTTAATATTATAAAATATATTTAATATGTTGAAAACTAGTATGCTTAAATACTCTAAGTAGAGAATTGATTAATAATATTAAATGTTAAAAAATATATTCAAAAATATAAAAAATATAATTAAATGCTATTAAGTAAAATATATACATCATATATTATGATAAAAAATAACGTATATAAAAGTCAATTGGTTACTCTATATAAATATTATTGTCTATAATTAAGTTTAAAGAATTATATAAATTTTATAAAATAGAAAAATTTAAGATATAAAAATAAAAATATAATTTAAATTATTATTCTATGTAAATTTTAGTGAAAAATAAAAAATTTTAAGACACACACACACACATATATATATATAAGCCGGATAACCGTCAATTAATCATGGTTAATCGGTATCAAAATCACAAAACTAAAAAGCGAACCGAAATCGAAAATAATAGCAAATCGATTGGTTAACCGAAATCGTTGATTTTTTTTCTGAATATGGACCAGATGCATGCAAACCGAAATTAAGAATATTTAAAATTTGAAACCAGTTAAATTAGTTTGGTTAACAAAAAAACTGATTCAGTTTCAAATCTAATTTTCAGTTAACCACTTTTCCCGTTTTTTCTCAGCCCTAGACAATAATATGATGAAACTTAAGAACCACAAGTTAATTTATATGATGGCCTTCTTTTTTTTATTGCAAAGACTTAAGGAAGTCTTGGTCTTGCTTTATTTATTATCCCATTGTAAGTATTTTTTTTTTCTTTAGGAATTGATGGATACTTTTGATGAAAATTTGAAAACGTGAGTCGCTGTATACAGAACTTGACTAAGGAAACAATATATAAGGAAAAGCAAAGCATAGGACAGCAGCAAGCTCTGTTGCTATGCAATTTTTAGCTCTCTCAAGACATTTCATTGGTCCAGCCCAATGAATTATGCAAATACACGTAAAAAAGTTGATACAAAATTGAATTAAATGAGTGACAAAGCAGAACAAGTTGCTTAATTTGGAAACGCAACAAAAAAATTGGTGTTTTTTTATGGTTTATAAATATTAGTTATTATCTAATTTCAAAAATAAGTAATCCATGATACGAAGGATCTAAGAAAAACGATTAGAAGAACAATAAAAACTAGATCTTTACCAGCAAAAATGTCAGGAAGGTGGCAAATGATGGGCCAATGGTCTCCTTTGTCTTTCGAGCACCGCTCTCGAACAGAACACCTTCCCTCAATGTTAAAAATGTAAGCTGGGAGAATCCACGATAAATTGGATCTACAAATTGTTTTGATACATTGGAAACTAAAAGGATCTTGAGCAAATCTGCAAGCATCTGCAGAGTAGCTGACAGACTTACAATCCTTCACTTCTAACATCTGAAGATGCAACATCTCTCTGCTACAAAACACCAAATTTTTACAATCCTTGACCTTGAGCGATTTTAGGCTGTTAAGTTCATTTGGCAACTCCTCCAGGCTATCACAATAAGATACTAACAGATTCTCAAGATTGCAAGGTAAAAGACCATCTCCCTCTAATATCAAGCAGCTGATCCATCGGCCATAATGACCGGAGAAGCTGACGTTATGGCTGATAAGTTGAAAAACTTTCTTTTTACCAGTCGTATGATCCGTTGCACTAGCATCAATTACCCACTGAGATGAATCAAAAGGCATGTATTTCATTCTCGTAATCCAACAACTGTAGTGACAGAAGGGACTTTTAGTGAATTTTGATGCTTTATGAATTTTACATATTCATCCGCAAAAATACAAACAAATTCTCCGATCATTCCAATAACAGGTACTCTAAACTAATCCATTTCAAAATAAAAAGACTTTTTGCCAAAAACATAGCCCAACAATCCAATGCAGGTAAATAATATTCAAAGTGCAGTACATTGGTGGAGAACAAATAGGATAAATCATGGCCAATCAAACCCAAAAGAGAAAAGAAGATCAAACTTCCAAATTTCAACAAATCTAATTCTACAATGCAAAGAATAAAGATTCAGAATCAGCACCTGTTTACCGGTAGTACAGAGACAAAAAATAAAAGGAAACCTTCCTCAAATGGAGCCCTGATCGATAGAAACAACACTTCCAGCAATACCACAACAAGATTATAGATATCAAACCGAGTTCCAAAACAGTACACAAAACAAAAAGAATAAAAGCCAAGTCCAATGACCAAATAGACACTATTTCAATACCGGAAATAGCTAAGCAGCACCAGAGACAAAATTGGAGGACCACTGAACAAGATGCGTGCTCCCACTAGCCCGTGCATTAGGAAATGGTAGAAAACCACGAAGGCGGGTGTTGTTCACTTGCGAACAGTCTGGTCACCAGATTAGATGGAGACGTCGAAAATACTCCTATGCACTTTCTGATGTTAGTGGTGAGACAAATCGATCACCAGAACTGGTGACCCAAAAAGGAGTAGAGCCCAAAAACAAACCAGAAAAAATTCCCAAAAGAGCCTGGAGCTCGGATACCATGTTCCAAAGTAAGAGTTTAGGGAGAATATTTTTCTGTGTTTTTTTCTCAAGAATACAGAGATTTATACAAATATAGTGCTACGGAAACTAAATCAATTAACCTAATTTGGAATATACTATACAAGGTAAGTTAATCAACTAATTATACCATACATTTTGTAACAGTTTTGATCAAATCATAATCATTAACATATTGATTGAGAGATTTCTAAGCTATCATGTCAAATTCACCATTTTATTTCAATAAAACAGAAAAAAAATCGTAAAAGATTTGTATGCATTATTACATGCAGGAAAGATTATGGAGATTATGTATTAGTAAAGTACCCGTCATGGTGGAAACTTCCAGGTTGCGAGTTGTGATGATGATTCTACTTTCTGCTGCCCCTGCTTCAGAAGGACCACGAAGCAAGAAAGAAAAGAGGGATAATTTTTTTAAATCAGTTAGGTGGTGATGCAATTGCATAATATTTTGAACGTCAATAAAAATGATTTTTGTTTTCTAAATGATTTATAATATTTTCATAAACAATATATCAACAGTTAATTAATAAAGCTGTAATTATAGAGGATAAGCTTGGTTGGTGTGCATATGGATGAACAACCCTCAATTTATATTGTTTTGCTGCTTCTTCCAGCTTCCAGTCAACTCCATGTCACCTGCTCATAAAAGGATCCACGTCACCATGCTCCTCACTGCTAAACTTCTTATATAACTTGTATTTCTCTCCAGCCATACCTCAGAAGTGCAACTCTTCAACCAAAGAAGCTAGCAGGAACCAAGAAAACATTAAACACCGAATAAGGTCCGCATAAAGAAAATCAAGAAAAAAGAGAATAGATCTGCTATTCAATGTTATTAAAACCATATCGGATAAAGAACCAGAGAGGCCGGTCCGGTCCAGTGTTAATAACATTGCTGCTATTGTACCCTTGCTAGATCATTTCCTTTGTTGTTTTGCAAAGCATGTCTAAACACATCCACTTTCAGCTATAAGTGGGAGACGGTCATAGTCTGGAGCAAAATTGAGCATAAATTCATGCTCTTGATTCAGTGTGGCCTGTAATTGAAAGTGCAGCATTACACTGATTGCAACCTCCTCAAACCACAAAAAACGTAAAACACTTATTCACTAAGAACCTCACAGCGTTAGAAAGTAATGAACACAGTGAGGTAAGAGTGACTACCTGCATAACACGCTTGGCACAGATCTCCATGGCCCTTCAGCAGGAAGGCATAATATTCACATCCCTCCCAAGAATTGTCAATTCCCGGCCCGCTGTTCAGATGTCATGACAACAAGCTGGAATGCAAATGATGCTATTGTCACCACCAGTGAATCTTAAGTGTAGAAAATGAGTTTTGTTAGGAAATATATATTAGGCAAAGAATCATTTTTATCAAATAGTGATTTCATGATTTACCAGTACAGTAGGTACCAGGAACGGCAAGCTCAAAATTACAGCAGTCTAGGAGCTCTGGAGAAACAAACAATTTACAATACAAGCATCAAAAGTTAATGCCAATTCAATTGGGAAAAAGAGTTCATTGCTGCCCCAGCAGCTGTAAATCAAGCATTATGGCTCAGGAAAATTTTGATTGATCTACAGATGGAGCAAAAGGAGAGCACAAAAGTGTTTGTTGATAATCAAGCTGCAACTGCTATCTGAAACAATCCTGTTTTTCACGGGAAAACAAAGCATTTTAACATCAAACTATTCTTTCTTAGAGATGTGCAGAAAGCAGGTTCTATTAGTTTGAAGTATTGCAAGTCTGATCTTCAGCTAGCTGACATATTTACAAAGCCTCTGTCAAAGAGCAAGTTTGAGTTTCTTAGAGAGAAACTAGGAGTTTGCAGCAACTAAAGCAAGGAAGAGTGTTGAAATTATACTTCAGCTGCTGCAGCATTATCCAAGCTGGAATTTTATTTTATTTTTTATTAAATTGTTGACTGTTTCAATGTTCTCGTTAGCAGTAGTTGCTGTTTTTTAGGAGTTTGTTAATCATGGAATCATACTTCATGTAGTTGCTTATTTTTAGGATTCATCAATTAAAGTTTTTTGTATTTAAACAGTTGATTGGTTCAATGAAAAGTAGATATTCCAGCTTATATTTTCCTTTGTTTATTCCAGCCTATATTTTCCCTGTTCTCTGCTGAGTTACAGTAAAAAATTCACCTGCTGTTTTTTTTTTTTTTTCCAACAGATTTGAAAAAAGAAACCACAAGGGAAGCATGCTCGTGTTCATCCTCATCTTCAGTTTCTCCTTGAATAACATTGTCCTGAAATTTTATATCCCAGTATCAACAATCAAATCAAATTGGATAATCCATATCCAATTAAACATAATGCAACAGCATTTAAGCATAAACTACCTGCTTCCCAGAAATTTTTGAGAGCTGTTTCGCTTTTTCTTTATCAGCACTCCTTTTCTCCTCAAGCTTCTGACTTTTAGAGACCCATGATAAAACCTCAGAACCAACTTTTGAGTTTTTCTTTAATCTTTCTTCTTTCATCCTGAAAAAATAAAAAACTACAGAGGTGAATAATGCATTGCCCATACATAATTGTGAAAAATAAGGTCTTCATTCTTTCATTAACAAAAAGTAAATTCAATATACTATTAGAACTAGAAAAATAATTATTCTTAGAAGTATTGGTATTTTGGTAAAATAATTATGCTTATGAGTACTGGTATTTTTGTAAATAATTATGCTTAAAGTCTTGATTCTCTATATGTTAATTTTTCATTACACGTTAATTTTTCACTGTTCTTCTCTTCGAAGAAGGATATGTTGTTCCTCAAATAGCTAGAAATCACTAGTTTAACTAGTTGAAACGGCTAATCAGTTCCTTGAGGAGTCCTCAAGACAATGTACAAAAAATAACTGTTGGTTAATCTATCTCGTAATATAATTTTGTAATTAAGGGTAGAATAGGAATTTCCCTTAAGTCTACTTGTATGCCTATAAATATGTCTTTGTATCATTTTTTATGTAACCTAGAGATAATAAGAAAATCTAGAGTTTCAGAAATCTTCATGGTATCAGAGCCACTGTCGTTTCGAAGGTCGAGTTAACTCCCTTCCGCAGTTATTTTTCCGGTCACCCTTCCTTTTCCGGCGAGTCTAGAAGGACGTGTTTCAACCCTTATTTTTCGACACCGCCCCCATAGGAAGATAGATCGGGTCAAGATCGGCCTGTGCCCAGAATTCCGGAGCCGTCAGAAGCCGCGCGTGAGCACACGCGCCGTCGTCAGTTTCTGGCCGTTCTCCACTCGCCGGCGCGTGAGGCGCGTGACACCACCTCCGGCCACTTTTTTGCTGCCATTTTTCTTCCGACCTGCTCACCTCTCTATTCCGCCTCCGACCCACTAATTTCCGGTGACTGCCGACGTCCTTGGTTTCCGGGTCACACGTGAACATGTTCTTTTTCTGGGTTATTTTCTCCCTGCTGTGTTTCTGATATTTTTTTTGGCTGTTCCGGTATGGCAAATGTTAAGGATGATCATAGGAAAATTGAGAAATATTATCCTATTAATGACAATCCCTATTCTCGAATTAGTCCAGTCAAACTTGAGGGAAGCAGTACTTATTTAGCCTGGTCTAGATCATGTTTATTGTCAATCAAGGCTAGGAGGTTGCAGGCTTATATTGATGGAAGTCAAAAATCACCATCTGTCACCGATCCTAATTTTAATCAATGGGACTCAGATAATTCACTGGTTATGTCTTGGCTCTTGAATTCTATGCATCCTAAAATCTCTAGACAGTATTTATTGCTTGACACTGCAGAGAAGATATGGAAAGCTGCAAAAACCACCAATTCTCGAATGGGAAATGATGCTCGTATCTTTGAGCTTAGGAACAAAGTTCATGGTACAAAACAAGGTGAGCTTACTGTTTCAGATTATTTCTCTGAGCTGGGTAGTTTATGGCAAGAACTGGATTATTATCAGGATTTTCAAGCAAAGTGTGTTGATGATGCGGTGCTGATTCAAAAGATGATTGAAAAGGAGAGGGTTTATGATTTTTTGGCTGGTCTAAATCCTGAATTTGATCAAGTGCGAGTTCAAGTTATTGGCAGAACTCCATTTCCTTCACTCGAGGAGGCACACTCTTTAATCCAGCAGGAAGAGACCAGAAGGAGTGTTATGCTTTATACTGCACCTATTGATAAGTCGGGTTTGACTGCCCATACCTCTTTTGAGCAACAAAAAGGTATTCTTTCTGATAAAGATCATTTGCACTGTGATTATTGTGGTAAGCCAAGGCACACTAAAGAGACCTGCTGGATGTTGCATGGGAGACCTAGTAGGGGCCGTGGGGGAAAACGAGTTAATCCAACAAGAACTCAAGCACATGTATTAGAAACAGTGGAATCATCTAAGGAGTTGGCTTCAGTTGAGAGTCTCTCTTCTGATGAGATTGTGCATTTCAGGCGTCTCCTGTCTCAGCTCACTCTTTCCTCCAGTGCTACCTCTAATTTGGTCAAGTCAGGTACTAGTTTTTCTCATCATAATTCATGGATTATTGATTCTGGTGCGAATAGACATATGACAGGCATTTCTAAAGGCTTTCTTAACTACTCTCCTTGTTTAAAAAGGGATAGTGTCAGGGTAGCTAATGGGTCTTTAATCCCTATTTCTGGAACAGGTTCTGTTGTTTGTACTCCTAATATTAAATTGTCTTCTGTTCTCCATGTTCCTCAATTCCCTGTCAATCTTTTATCTGTCAGTGCTATCACTAAAATTCTTAACTGTAAAGTTGAATTTTTTCCTGATTTTTGTATCATTCAGGATCTTCAAACAGGGAAGAGGATTGGCAGTGGTAGAGAGCATGATGGCTTATATATGCTGGAAGACAGTCAAGAGTTGGCTCTTTTTGGGGGTTATCAGGATGTCAACCAGGAGATCATTCAGTGGCATAGACGATTAGGGCATCCTTCATTTTTTGTTTTAGAAAAACTATATCCTAGTTTATTTGCTAAAACTCAGTTGGATTCTTTATCTTGTGATGCTTGTGAGTATGCTAAACATACTAAAAACACTTATCCTTTGAGTGATAATAAAGCCAATGAGCCTTTTATGATTGTTCATTCTGATGTTTGGGGACCTACACAAATTGCCTCTTTGTCTGGAAATCGATGGTTTGTTACTTTCATTGATTGTTGTACTAGAATGACTTGGGTGTATTTGATTAAGGCAAAGAGTGATATTTTTTCCTGTTTTCAATTGTTTCATAAAATGGTTCACACTCAATTTGATACAAAAATAAAAATTTTGCGGTCTGATAATGGGACAGAATATATGGATAGTAGGTTTGGTACCTATTTGGAGTCACATGGGATTATTCACCAAACTAGTTGTCCTTATACTAGTGCTCAAAATGGTGTAGCTGAGAGGAAAAATAGGCATTTGTTAGAAGTTGCTAGATCTCTTATGTTTACTATGCATGTTCCAAAGTCATTTTGGGGGGATGCTGTATTAGCGGCTGCCTATCTTATTAATCAAATGCCTCTTAAAGCTCTTAACTTTAGGACTCCTGTAGAAGCCTTAACCGGGAAAACTGGCTATACTGTTCCACCAAAGGTTTTTGGATGTGTTTGCTTTGTTCATACTAGGAATGTTGGGAAATTAGATCCGAGAGCAATGAGATGTGTGTTTGTTGGATATTCTCCAACTCAAAAGGGATATAAATGCTATCATCCTCCATCTAGGAAATTCTATGTGAGTATGAATGTTACTTTTCGGGAGTCTGAACCTTATTTTAGCACTCTAAAATCACCTCTTCAGGGGGAGAATAGTGAAGTGGTAATGAATGTACCCGTCCTATTTGGTGATCGAGTTCAAAAGGAAAATGAAGAGGTTCTTGATGTTCAGGGGGAGCAGAATTTTGATGTTCAGGGGGAGGAGAATGAGAATGTTGGTCGTTTAGATAGACCTGACTTGTTGAGATACTCGAGGAAGAATAGGTCTGAAGAAGCCATCATGCATTCTACACTGCCAGAATCCTCGGGTGAGTCACTTCTTGATTCTAATTTAAATTTGCCCATTGCTCAAAGAAAAAGAGTCAGGTCATGTACAAAACATTCAATCTCTAACTTTGTCTCTTATGATTCTTTGTCTCCCTCCTACAGAGCCTTTGTCTTGTCTCTTTCCTCTATGTCTATTCCACAGGATTGGAGAGAAGCTATTAAGGATCCAACGTGGAAAGAAGCTATGGTTGAAGAAATGAAAGCTCTCTCTAAAAATGAGACCTGGAAACTAGTTGCATCTCCAGATAAAAAGTTAGTCGGTTGTAAGTGGGTGTTCATAATAAAACACAAAGCTGATGGTTCAATTGAAAGATTTAAAGCTAGATTAGTGGCAAAGGGTTTCACCCAGACTTATGGAGTTGACTATCAGGAGACATTTGCACCAGTTGCTAAAATGAATACGATTAGAATCTTACTATCCTGTGCAGCCAACTTGGATTGGGATTTGCTACAATTTGATGTAAAGAATACATTTCTCCATGGGGACCTGGAAGAAGAGGTTTATATGGAGATTCCTCCTGGTTTTGATGATGAGAGAACTCAGGGAAAGGTATGCAGACTGAAGAAAGCCTTGTATGGGTTGAAACAATCTCCAAGAGCTTGGTTTGACAGATTCAGCAAAGCTATGATATCTTTCGGTTATCAACAAAGTAATGCTGATCATACCCTCTTTATAAGGCACTCCAAGGGTAAGATCACTCTTCTCATTGTTTATGTTGATGACATAGTAATGACAGGGGATGATAAAGAAGAGATGGTTCGTCTGAAGAAGCTCTTAACTCAGGAGTTTGAAATCAAGGATCTTGGGAAGCTACAATATTTCTTGGGAATTGAAGTTGCCAGATCAACTAAAGGGATCTTCATTTCTCAAAGAAAATATGTTCTGGATCTTTTGGATGAAACTGGTATGTTGGGATGCAAACCAGCAGATACACCAATTGAAAGTAACCATAAGTTACACACAGGAACTGAAGGATCAGTTGATAAGGGCAGATATCAAAGACTGGTCGGTAGACTTATCTATCTATCTCACACTAGACCAGATATTGCTTATGCAGTTAGCTTGGTGAGTCAGTTTATGCATGATCCTAGAGAATCTCATCAACAGGCTGTTTTTCGCATTTTGCGGTATTTAAAATCAGCTCCAGGAAGGGGTATCCTTTTTTCAAAAAATGGTCATCTACGAATTGAAGCCTTCACAGATGCAGATTGGGCTGGATCTTTAGATGATAGAAGATCCACATCTGGTTATTGTACATTTGTGGGAGGTAACTTAGTCACTTGGAGAAGCAAGAAACAGAGTGTAGTTGCAAGATCAAGTGCAGAAGCAGAATATAGAGCTATGGCTCAAGGTGTTTGTGAGTTGTTATGGTTGCAGAAGTTATTAGCAGAGTTGAATTTGGCTGGAAAAGACCGACTATTTTTGTATTGCGATAACAAAGCTGCAATCAGTATTGCTCATAATCCAGTTCAACATGATAGGACAAAACATATAGAAATTGATCGACACTTCATCAAAGAAAAATCATCTGATGGTGTTTTAAGTCTATTTCATGTAACGTCGGACAGACTATTAGCTGATGTTTTTACAAAAGGACTCAGCAGTCGAGCTTTTCATGCCATAGTTTGCAAGTTGGGCATGTGTAATATTTTTACACCAACTTGAGGGGGAGTGTTGGTTAATCTATCTCGTAATATAATTTTGTAATTAAGGGTAGAATAGGAATTTCCCTTAAGTCTACTTGTATGCCTATAAATATGTCTTTGTATCATTTTTTATGTAACCTAGAGATAATAAGAAAATCTAGAGTTTCAGAAATCTTCAATAACCCTCACCCATCTCTCACCCGGAGCCAACTTTTTATATGAAGTACAAACTTACAAGGTCAAGGGCTTATTTGGACGGTAGATAGCATTAAGAATTGCAAAGTTGGCAGCTACCAATGCTAACAACTAGAATTTTTAGGATGCTTTCTGGGGTGTTTTAATTTCAAGATTATAGGTTTCTGTTTCATAAGAAAAACCAAACGAAAAGGTTTAGGACATAAACATAAACATAAAAACAGTATTAAGTGGTTCCTCTTTATTAACTTTTCCTTTTTGCCTCCTCCTCTTAATCACTACTCACTGGCCATTCTCATTATTATGGCTTTGCATATTATGAACTGACATTGTTTCCAAGATTGATTAAGTAGTTCAAGTAAGGGTCTTTACAAATAAACTGGTTTTAAAGCAACTTTTATACATATCAAAGTTATCCAAAAATTAAAAAAATGAAACCATTTTTTTTTGTTTCAATAAAATTATAACCAAAAACATAAAATGATACCGAACACACTTAAGTTTCAGCACTTCATTTATACTTTTAAGAAACTGCTGAATTTTCATACTCTATACAGTTTGCGACCCTAAACAGCAACTAAGGACTCCCAACCACTCATCTAGAAAGGCAGGATGTTAGTGGAGTCAACGAATTAAGAACTCATCTTTATGTGCAAATAATCATTTTGCTGCATCTTTTTTTTTTTTGATAGAAAAAGTGTAACTTGTATAGCTATTGCATATAATATTTCAATCAAAAAATTTTCACATAGAAGATGCCATGCATAAGCTATTTGAAAAAAATAATAACACTAAAAAAGGTAGAAGAAAAAGTAAGAGAGCAACTACTAAAATATTTAAAACACTGGGAGAGGAGGAAAACAATGGCAATAGAAGAAAGAATCAATTAACAGTTACTTCAAAATGAGCTCCCCAAGTTCAAAAGCTGCAATTGAAGTTAGAGCCCAACAAAACAATACCCAGTTTTATATTACAGCTATTACAATCGTAGAGAACTTGAACACATTTATAAAACAAACAGTTCTAAAACAGCTCAATGTCACAAAAATATATCTAACTCACAAGATTATTACCAAATTATGAATAACAGAGAAGAAGACACATTGCACACTCTAAGAACCATTGCCGTTGAGAATTCTTACAACATGTACATGAAACCAAACCCAAAACTTGTTATACATGCCACCTAAAAACTTGAAGTAAAAATGCCTCCATTGTCTGTTGAAAATAAGAGGACCTATTACACCCCAAAATCCAACCACAAATCCAGGGGCAATGCTCACGTAAAAGTAGAACCAATCCCCATAGTCTTTTCCTCTGCCTTTCTCCGTAGAGGGATCGGATGAATCATTTGCAGTGCAATTATTGGTCAATGGAGGCCCACAAAGTTCGTTGACAAAGAAACTAGATGAATCGAAACTTTGCAATTGAGTGCTTGTAGGAATCTTTCCCCACAATCTGTTGTTGGATAAGTTCAAATAATTCAAAAATGTTAAGCTTGAGATGCTCGAAGGAATTTCACCAAAAATTTGATTTTTGGACAAATCAAGAGATTCCAATAATCGCATAGCTCCTATATCATTTGGAATTCTTCCACCCAAAGCATTTTGTGAAAGATTCAGCGATTGCAATCCTGCAAGCCTTGTTATTTCATTTGGAATCTCACCCGACAAATTGTTACAAGATAAATCCATGCTCCTTACAAATACAAGAATACTACTGTACTCCAAAACTTTCCCCTTCGTGACCACTAAAGTGCTCTCTATAAATGAACTTGAACCATTACTACTAAAATAAAAGCTGCCCATAGAATCATTGTTTGTAGCCATTGCAGTGAAGTTATAGAAGCAGCTTGGTATTGTACCAGAGAATGTGTTTTCAGCAAGGTCCAAGATGTGCAACGAAGCTACATGACACAACTCATTAGGAATGCGGCCATCAAATTTATTTGTACGTAATTTGAGAATCATCAAACTTGAAAATCTATCTCCAAGCCATGGCAGAATATTCCCACTCAATCTGTTATTACTAACATCAAGTGTGATTATATTTGTACAATTTGCAAGTGAAAGTGGGATGACACCCGAAAGATTGTTATCACGAAGGGAAAGCGACTCAAGGAAGCCAAGAGTTCCAATGGAGCTAGGAATAGTTCCACTAAATTTGTTGTTACTCAATTTTATGGCCACCATATATTTCCAACTCTTCCAGCAATCCGGTATCTCACCGGACAAAAGATTTCCTTCAAGATTAAGAACTCCCATACCATTCACCTCATGCTTGTTATAACATAAGAAGTTGGATATAGACCCCGAAAATGAATTATTGGAGAGATCTAATGCAGACAGATTTGGAGAGAAGGAAGGGACTGGACCACTAAAATGATTGGAACTCAGATCTATTAGGGAAAAGGTATCAAAAGAAGGGATATTTGGAATGGATCCATGCATTTGGTTATGAGAAAAGTTTAAAATTGTACATTGAGAAGGCAAATTATCCCAAAACCAAATAGGGATTGGACTTGAGATTCCTGAGTTAGATAGATCCAAATGATATAAATGCTTTAATGAATGAAGCCATAACGGAAATTGAGGTCCAATATGCCATGATATTAATTCTAAGACTTCAAGTTGCAGAGGAGGAATCCAGTCGGGGCTAACTTTCAATGCAACGTTTTTACCCATCTCAGATGCATCAAAAAGACGTAGCTTTGTGAGATTTGCAAAGTGAAGTTCAGAAATCTCACCCTCCAATAAATTATCTGAGATATATAATTCCTCCAATTTCGTAAGTCGTCCAAGAGATACAGGAAGAGTTCCATTCAGTTTGTTACCGCCAAGTGACAATGATTTCAAGGAAGTCATTTCGCCCAAAGACAATGGAATTGGACCAGAGATGGAATTGCTAGAAAGATGAAGATTACTAAGATTCCTCAATTGGCTGAGATTATCGCTCAAATGACCTGTTAATTGACAATCTATCAACACTAATGATTGTAGCCCATATGAGATACATCCAGATGACAGAATTTCTAGGACATCATTTATCTCTTGGCCCAATTTGACAAATTCTATACTTAGTGATCTCAAATTGCAAAGATGTTTTAAGGATTTTGGAATTGGTCCCTGGATCAAATTGCCATAAAGGTAAAGGGACTTTAAATTCTTAAAATGGCCGAGATGATATGTTAAATGACCAGATAGATTATAATAACCCAACTTTAATGATTCAAGCCCATTTGAAACACATCCTGATGACAAAATTTCAAGGAAATTATTTATTTCCTTATCCATTTTGACATTAAATAGATGAAGTGACCTCAAGTTGCAAAGGTTCTGAAATGAACTTGGAATCCCTTGTTCAAATTCAAGTTCATCATTGTATGACAAGTCAAGGCTAACAAGAGAAGTCAAGTTTCCAATGGCACTTGAAATTTGACCTTGCAAGTAATTTGATTGAAGATTGAGATTTTGTAAATGGCTGAGGCCGTATAGCCAATTGGGTATGGAGGAATTGAAAAGATTGGATGACAAGTCAAGTTCCCTAAGGAGAGAAGTCATATTTTGAAGAACATTTGGAATTGGACCTCCAAAATAATTATATGAGAGATCAAGGATGGAAAGAGAAGAAAAGTTGAGATTGAGGGGAGGATTGAAACCTGCAAGCTGACAAGTGCAATTCAACCAAAGAAGGGAGTGAATTCATGAACTTCACCCAATCAAATGATTTACTAAGGTTTGCATAACTCAGATCAAGAAATTCTAAAGAAGAAAGACCAGAAATCCAATCTAAATTCTCAACACCAGACATATAAAAATAGGACTCTCGAAGATTGAGATATTGTAAATTAGAGAGATTTCCAAGCTGAGGAGGAATTGTTCCTCCAAATCCAGCATGAGAGAGGTTAAGATATCTTAAACTCCCCATGGAAGCAAGGAATGTAGGAATGGGAAATCCTCCAAAATCATTATTGCTAAGGTCCAAATATCTCAAATGTTTCAACTCAGCCAAAGAAGAACTCACCTTTCCACCCAATGCGGACTTCTCATAATACTCCTCATAATATTCGTCTACTTCAAAACTATAGTATCCTAGTTTTGAATCATCATGGCCAAGAAATTCGTCAATAGAAAGTGTGCGAAGATGGAGCTGAAGAACATGAGAAGTGGTGTCGTGGCAGACAACTCCAGTCCAATTGCAACAGTGTCCATTGGCAGTCCAATCTGCAAGTCGATTAGAAGGATCAGTGAGATGGAATTTGAAGTTGAGAAGAGCATCTCTCTCCCTCGGAATGCACCCGGTAAAGCTGCAACCAACAGAAAAGATTGGCCAGATGAGAAGCCACCAAAGCAAAACAAAGGGACTCATTTGCATTTTCATAAACAATATGTAGACAGTTGATGATTGTAATGAATATAGAGGAAGAATCCTCAATTTATAGCGTGGGAGAATTGATATCGTGGAATGATTTTACAGCCTTTAGAAATTTCATCATCTTAATTTCATTTTCCAAATATTAATTATTGAAGAAAGAGATGAGCAATTAATATTAGAGTAAGGATTGGTTCACTTTGACCTCTAAAACAACATACGTGTGATTATAAATTTATTTTTAAATAAAATTCTGATGGATAAAACAAAATAGATAGAGATTTTATTCGTCACTACAAAATGTTGACAAATTTTGTATTCTTTCTCTGTTAAAAACTAAATAAATATTTTATATATTATTAATTTTTTTAAATGAAAATGAAAAAGGAAGTCTTGATTTGATAGTCTCGTTGTTTTTATTGCAAAGACTTAAGGAAGTCTTGGTCTTGCTTTATTTATTTCTTCTTGTTTTAATATTTTTTTTTTTTCATTTTCTCTTTAGGAATTGAAACATTATTGAAACAAGACGTGTGTGATGTATACTTTTAAAGTATACGTTCATTTTAATTAGTCCTTTAAATTTTATAACATATAATTGAATAAAATATATTTTAAAATTTTAAAAATTAAAATTATACTCTTACTTTTACTAATTAGCTCTCCAAAATTGAAAATAGCAATGGAATCGATACATGCAAAAGAACTCCCCACTAAATTGAAACTCATTCAAATTTATTGATATTCAAATGCAACTAAACTTGATTTTTACAAAATCTATGTCCATCGCAAACTTATTTACACTATTATCCACTAATATCCAAACTCGATTAATATATAAAATCTAACTAAATTATCGATATATGTAATTGAATATATTTAAAATGAGTAGTAGAGTGTATTATAAAATTTTTAAATACAAATTATACTTTAATATAATATAATAGATTATAAAATTAAAATTTACATATAATATAGAAGTGTAAGTATTATTTTTTAATTAATTAATTAATTGATTGATTGATTGTTATACTTGACAATAACGTGATGAAACAATTCTTTCTCTGTTAAAAACTAAATAAAAATAAATAAATCTCAAAGTCACAAATTAATAAGTCTTTTTCAATTGACGAATTAATCAATTCCTCGTAATTTTTATTAAACTTTGTATTTAATTTACTTTTTAGTTTTTTGGTACTAAAAATCACAGTTTCAAAATCACAGATTTCAATTTTAGAATAACCAATTTCAGCTTTATGAACAGAAATAAAACGGAAACCTTTTGGGAATTGGATTTTGATTATTTAAGTTTAAAACCAAAATATTTTTTTTATTGGGTTTTAATAATTTTTATTTTGTTTTTTAAATCAATTACATTACAAAAAGATGTTAATTTCTTCATTATTTACTTTTTAATATTTAAGACTTAAAGGAAGTCTTGGTCTTGCTTAAAGTATTATCCCATTGTTAATATTTTTTTTTCATTTTCTCTTTAGGAATTGATGGATGCTTTTGATGAAAAATTCAAACCCAATTAGAACTTGAATAGTAAAATCAAAATATATTTTTTTTGTTTCAAAAATTCTTTTTACTATAAAAATTTGAAAACGTATTTTAAATATTTAACACTAAAGTAAAACTTTTTTATTTTAGTTTTAAAGAATTTGAAAAAATTGTTGAAAGTCATAAATTTAGTTGTGATTTTTGAAATTGTTGGTGGAGACATGGAAAATGGATCAATGGTAGGTGTGGACTTTGAATGTGAATTGAAGTAGCATACCAAATGAATAGTTGGGCAAGAATGTGAATTGGAGTAGCATGCAAAATGAATAGTTGGGCAAGAATGTGAATGGAAGAATTTATGGCCATTTTTGTTGACTTTCTCATCATCAATATGCCTATAAATACCAAGGCAATCTTTGTCTTCAAATATAAGAAGTGAAGTAGTGTATTTCATTTTGAAATTTTCTTTTCCTTTGCAAAGCTATTGCAATAGCTTATTAAAGAGAGATTTTTATTTGTGAGGTTTATTTGCTTGTAATTTTCTTGTGAGTGTTAAATTTATTTCTCCTTATATAAAAATTTTATTGTCATCAATTCTTTGGTTCCAACATTTGGTATCAGAGCTTGATTTCAATGGCCTCCAATAATTCTATTCCGCTGCAACTTCCAAAATTAAATGGAAGGAATTACAACAATTGGGTTGTCCAAATGAAGGTATTTTTCAAGTCACAAGAATTATGGCATCTTGTGGAGAGAGGTTACACCGAAGTAACTGATCAAACGATGTTTGAAGCTTTACCGGAGGAGGAGAAAAAATTATTGGTCGAGAACCGCAAGAAAGATCAAAAAGCATTATATGCTATTTTCCAGGCAATTGAAGAATCGATATTTGACAAAATATCGAGTGCGGAAACCTCAAAGGCGGCGTGGGATATTTTGCAAAAATCCTACCAAGGAGATGATCGTGTCAGACGGGTGCGACTCCAAACACTACGAGGAGATTTTGAATCATTACGCATGAATGAGTCAGAGTCAATTGCTGGATATTTTGATCGTGTACAGTCTATTGTTAACCAATTAAAAGTTAACGGTGAACTACTCTCAGATTCTCGAATCATCGAGAAAATTTTACGATCTTTGACAGACAGATTCAATTATGTTGTGACAACAATTGAGGAAGTACATGATCCTGCTACTATGACAATAGAAAGATTGATGGGTTCGTTGCAATCGCATGAGCAGCGAATGAACCAAAAATTTCAGACCTTAAATTCTGAGCAAGCTTTGCAAAGTAGAGCTCAAACAAATCGTGGAGGTTACCAACGAGGACAAGGTCGTGGATCTTGGCAAAATCAAGGTGGTGGATCGTGGCAAAATCCTGGACGAGGAGCCTGGCGAGGTAGAGGTGGAAACTCAAATTCCACTGGAAGAACACGAGACAAGTCTAAAGTCAAGTGTTTTAGTTGCAACAAATTCGGACATTACAGTTCCGAATGTCGATCAAAGGCACCGAGAGAACAGGGAGAACAAGCGCACGCAGCTGATGCTAATGGAAATATTGTGCTAGCATGCAAGAAGGATGATCCTAGCACTATGGATGCCAATATATGGTATTTGGATACTGGATGCAGTAATCACATGACAGGCAAAAAGGAATTTTTCTCACAGTTAGACGAGACTGTTCGTGGAGAAGTTAATTTTGGTAATAAGTCAAAAATTCCTGTGATGGGAATGGGGAACATTAGTATCAATTCCAAAGATGGTACTGATGTTACTATTGCAGATGTTTATTTTGTTCCTGGACTTTTTTGGAATTTGCTAAGTGTTGGGCAACTTTCCGAAAAAGGACACAAAGTAAATATCCAAAATAAAGTTTGTACCATTCATAGTCCGAACAACAAGTTGATCTCAGCAGTGCAAATGACGAGAAATCGGATGTTTCCATTGACGTTGCAGACAAATACCATTTCAAGTTTTCAAGCCATATTGAAAGACAAAAATTGGTTGTGGCATCTTCGATTTGGTCATTTGAATTTTCGTGGGCTAAAGTTGTTAGCTCAGAAAAAGATGGTGACTGGACTACCGGTGATAGATTGTCCAGATCAACCATGTGAAGGATGTCTTTTGGGAAAGCAGCATCGTAATCCATTTCCGATTGGAAAAGCAAGGAGAGCAAAGCAACCACTGGAGTTAGTACATACAGACATCTGTGGTCCTGTGGAGGTAGAATCGATGGGAAAAAGAGATACATCCTAGTTTTTGTGGATGATTTTACCAGAAAAACTTGGGTATATTTCTTGTGCCAAAAATCAGAAGCTTTTGGCAAGTTCAGAGAATTTAAAGCATTTGTTGAAAAGCAGAGTGGCTTTAATCTGAAGATTTTGAGATCCGATCGCGGTGGAGAATTCACATCAAATGAATTCTATGATTTTTGCAAAACTCATGGAATCAAACGTCAGTTGACTACTAGTTACACTCCTCAACAAAATGGTGTAGCTGAAAGGAAGAACCGAACGATTTTTGAGATGGCAAGGAGCATGTTGAAAGCCAAGAAGTTACCAAAACCATTCTGGGCGGAAGCTGTTGCATGTGCAGTATTCTTGTTGAATAGATGTCCCACAAGAAGTGTTCTTGGAAGAACTCCAGAAGAAGCATGGAGCGGTCATAAGCCAGACGCTTCATATCTACGAGTATTTGGGTGTGCTGCATATCCCCTTATACCAGATCAAGACAGAAAAAAGCTGGATGATAAAAGCCAAAAGTGCATTTTTATTGGATATAATGATGCTACGAAGGGTTATAAGCTTTATAATCCTATCACGGAGAAGGTGATTATCAGCAGAGATGTTCAATTTCTTGAAGAAGAAGCTTGGGACTGGAATCAAACAGTTGATGAAAGAAGAATCAACATTGAAGGAGAACCATTGAAGGAAGAAGAATCCCACAATAAAGAAGTTCCAAATTCACCTGCTAGTTCATCAGAATCACTAACTGAAGAACTAGAACTACGACGATCACAGAGAGTTCGTGAAATGCCAGCAAAATACAGGGATTATGTTGTTGAACGGAGAAATAACAGTGTTACTGATGAAGTCACTGATGAAACCATGGTGAATTTTTGTTTATTTGCTGATTGTGATCCTATTTCGTACGATGATGCAGCAGTAGATGAGAAATGGGTCAAAGCGATGGATGAAGAAATTAACTCCATTGAGAAAAATGATACTTGGGAGTTAACTTCTTTACCAAATGGCAAGAAGCCCATCGGAGTCAAATGGGTGTACAAGACAAAGTACAGGCCAGATGGTCAGGTGGACCGTTATAAAGCCAGACTAGTGGTGAAAGGCTACAAGCAAAAGCCAGGTATTGACTATTTTGAAGTGTTTGCACCAGTGGCTCGAATGGACACAATCCGGATGATTTTAGCTTTGGCGGCTCAAAATTTATGGAAAATTCATCAGATGGATGTTAAGTCTGCATTCCTCAATGGCTTTCTTGAAGAGGAAGTTTATGTGGAGCAACCACAAGGATATGTGATGCAAGGGCATGAAGATCAAGTCTACAAGCTGGAGAAAGCATTATACGGGTTGAAACAAGCACCTCGAGCTTGGTATACTCGCATCGATACATACCTGTTGGAGAATGGATTCCAGAAATGTCCATATGAACACACCTTGTATATCAAGTCAAATGATGATGGCGATATATTAATTATGTGTCTATATGTTGATGACTTGATATTTACAGGAAACTCTGAGAAGATGTTTGCAGAATTCAGGGAGGCTATGACTAGTCAATTTGAGATGACAGATCTGGGATTGATGTCTTACTTTCTTGGAATTGAAGTGAAGCAGACCAATGATGGCATATTTATTTCACAACAGAAATATGCTAATGATATATTGAAGCGGTTGAAGATGGAGTCACTTAAACCAATGCGAAACCCTGTAGCCGAGAGACTGGAATTGAAGAAAGAAGGAACCGGTGAGCTAGTAAATCAAACATATTTCAAAAGTATTGTAGGAAGCTTACGATACTTGGCATCGACTAGGCCAGATATTACTTATGGTGTGGGAATCATCAGCCGATTCATGGAGAAACCTTACCAATCACATTTGCAGGCAGCAAAGAGAATTTTACGGTATGTCAGCGGTACTCGTGGACATGGAATTTTATATACTCATACTAATGATTTCAATCTAGTGGGGTACACAGATAGTGATTGGGCAGGAGACACCGAAAGTCGGAAGAGCACTTCAGGATATGCATTCTTTCTTGGAAATGGAGTGATTTCATGGTCTTCAAAGAAGCAACAAGTAGTTGCGCTCTCAACAGCTGAAGCAGAATACATGGCAGCGACGTCAGCAGCATGTCAAGCAGTATGGCTGCGGAAAATGCTTTATGAATTGAGGCATGAACAGTCAAATCCTACACGGATTATGTGTGATAACAAGTCCGCTATCGCATTATCGAAAAATCCAGTTTTTCACGGGAGAAGCAAGCACATTGATATTAAGTATCACTATATCAGGACATTGATCAAGGATGAAGAGATTGAGCTAAATTTTTGTAAATCTGAAGATCAAATTGCGGACATTCTGACAAAACCACTGAAGGCAGATTCGTTCGACAAGCTAAAAGCAATGCTTGGAATTACCAGAATTCCAAACTAAATTTAAGGGAGGCTGTTGAAAGTCATAAATTTAGTTGTGATTTTTGAAATTGTTGGTGGAGATATGGAAAATGGATCAATGGTAGGTGTGGACTTTGAATGTGAATTGAAGTAGCATACCAAATGAATAGTTGGGCAAGAATGTGAATTGGAGTAGCATGCAAAATGAATAGTTGGGCAAGAATGTGAATGGAAGAATTTATGGCCATTTTTGTTGACTTTCTCATCATCAATATGCCTATAAATACCAAGGCAATCTTTGTCTTCAAATATAAGAAGTGAAGTAGTGTATTTCATTTTGAAATTTTCTTTTCCTTTGCAAAGCTATTGCAATAGCTTATTAAAGAGAGATTTTTATTTGTGAGGTTTATTTGCTTGTAATTTTCTTGTGAGTGTTAAATTTATTTCTCCTTATATAAAAATTTTATTGTCATCAATTCTTTGGTTCCAACAAAAATGGCTAATAAAATATTAAAAATAATACTTGACAATAACGTGATGAAACAATTCTTTCTCTGTTAAAAACTAAATAAAAAAAAATAAATCTCAAAGTCACAAATTAATAAGTCTTTTTCAATTGACGAATTAATCAATTCCTCGTAATTTTTATTAAACTTTGTATTTAATTTACTTTTTAGTTTTCTGGTACTAAAAATCACAGTTTCAAAATCGCAGATTTCAATTTTAGAATAACCAATTTCAGCTTTATGAACAGAAATAAGATGGAAACCTTTTGGGAATTGGATTTTGATTATTTAAGTTTAAAACCAAAATATTTTTTTATTTTTTATTGGGTTTTAATAATTTTTATTTTGTTTTTTAAATCAATTACATTACAAAAAGATGTTAATTTCTTCATTATTTACTTTTTAATATTTAAGACTTAAAGGAAGTCTTGGTCTTGCTTAAAGTATTATCCCATTGTTAATATTTTTTTTTTCATTTTCTCTTTAGGAATTGATGGATGCTTTTGATGAAAAATTCAAACCCAATTAGAACTTGAATAGTAAAATCAAAATATTTTTTTTTTGTTTCAAAAATTCTTTTTACTATAAAAATTTGAAAACATATTTTAAATATTTAACACTAAAGTAAAACTTTTTTATTTTATTTTTAAAGAATTTGAAAAAATGGCTAATAAAATATTAAAAATAATGTATATTTTCCCAGAAATATTTTTTTAGAAAAAATTTGTTCCCCAAATATTAAAAATAGTACATGTATGCCCGTTAAGTATATTTTTAGACCAAAATTGTCCATATTTTTATATATTCAGCTCAATTTTGCTACTGAAAATAATGGATTTTTAGGTAAGCAAGCAAAAAAAAAATACCTAATAGGATTATTGAAGTCACATAAACTTGTCATATATTCACTACAAATTAGCATACTTATTTAACCTTAGAAAAAATAATTAAAATTTATTATGTTAAACTTGTCAAAATAATTAAATTTCATATAAGCAAATAAAAACTATCCTATGATAGGAAATTTTAATACTTTTTTAAGAGTTAAAACATATTAATAATTTATAATGCATATGTGGAAAATTTAAGTCATTTCAATCAACTAACATGTATATTTCTACCTATTTGCCCATAATTTCATTAGTTTTAGTGATAAATTTGAGCTAAATACAAAATAGTAAGAACAATTTTAAGGGTTAATTTTATCCGTGATCACTCATGTTTAACAATTATAACATTATGGTCACTATACTACAATTTGTAACAAAAAAAAATCTCAATTTTTATTTTGTAACAAAAAAGTCACAATGGCTACAAAATCAAGAATCTGGCCACTAGAATCATTGATAGTAGCAAGATTTTTTAACAGCAATAAAAAATATATTATTTTATAATTTTAAAATCATTGACGATATCAAAATTTGTTAGATTTCTGACAACCAAAATGTATATTTATCTTCATATTTTCAATTTTTCGGTGGTCGGATTTTTGATTTTCTGTGCCTTTTTTGTTGTAAAATAATAGTTGAGTGATTTTTTTTTTTTTTATAAATCGTAGTATAGTATCATAACATTACAATTACCAAATATGAGTGACCACGGATGAAATTAACCCTAATTTTAGTGGCAAGTTGTGGTTAGTTTCCAGGATACGAAAAACACGTTCGTTAACTTACGACATCTCCTAGGGAGTGTTTGTATTTTTTTCTTGAAGAGGATATGGAAAGGGGGCAATAGACATTTGTTAAACACTCATGCCTTAGAAAAGGGGAGAATATTCTTACTACTCCAGTGTTTTATAGTGATCTTTAGGTGCAGGTTCATGATCTGCCTACAGGATTTATGTCGGAAATAATGGCCAATAACTTTGGTAATTTTATAGCTAAATTCATTGCCTATGATTCAGAAATTCTCATTGATGTTTTCAAGCATTATATGCAAATTAAAGTGCGATTAGATGTCCATACACCTTTGAAGCACAAGGATAAAATCGTAGTTAAGCATGCTAAGTTCTAATAAATATCAAATTCAATTTATAATATTAGCTATTAGTTTATTAAAATAAAAAGTGGAGAATTATTAAAGTGGAACATATTATGTTTGTTTTGTTATTTTTGTTTTAAATTGTTTTGAAGATTTGAAATCAAATAGGACTTTGCCAAAAATTGTTATAGCTCTATGATAAAAATTTTAATGGTTAATTAAAAAATATTGGTTAATCAAATCATAAAAATGAAAATCAATAATCTTTTTAACCGAATTTAGTGGATCGATTAATGATTAATAAATTTTAAAAACTGATATTAATAGATTGATTAAAAAATATGCTGATGGATCACTTAATCGATTCATGTTTACTCTTATGCATTTATACTTGATAATAACATGATGAAACTTAAGAACCACAATTTAATTGATCAGATGGTCCTCTTGTTTTTATTGCAAATAGTTGAGGAAGTCTTGGTCTTGCTTTATTTATTATCCCATTGTAAATATTTTTTTTTCATTAGGAATTGATGGATACTTTTGATGAAAAATTGAAAACATTATTGAAAATAGACATGAGCAATATTAGAGTAAGGATTGGTTCAGTTTGACCTCATCATAGAAAATTCTAAGAAATTACCAATTCATGGACAAATTTAAACACTATATTAATAATTTCAACTTTACATATGTTGTACTAAAATAATATTGAAAATTTCAAGATCATAAAAATTGAAAGATTTTGATATATAGTAACCATTTATATCTTACTATATGAATGATTTTAATTAAATTTATATGTCTTTTTTAAGATTTTCTTTAAAAGTAATAAGATTCTTATGTCATACAACGAAGTTAATAATTTTTTTTAGAAAAAATTTGGTTATTTATTTTAAATTATTAGTAACTGATAATTTATGAAATTACAATCTTCGATAAATAAGGATAATTTAATCAAGAATTAAAGGTTTAATTTATACGATCTTTTCTTTCGGTAAAAGGTTTGGTTGCTTGGACAATCTTGATTCGAAATTTATACCTACAAGAAGAGTGGAGGTTCCAAAATATTCCGACAGTCAAATTAAATATGTAAATAGGAAATCAATAGAGGAATATATATATGTATATATATATAAAGATGGGAAAAAATTCTAAAGAATAGGAAATTTATGTGTATATATATCATTACTAGGATTTAATAGGCTTTAATATCTTATAACATCTGAATTAATTACTAATTTATGAGTTCTAGTTATTATTTCTAATGTTCGTCGGTTATATCTTCATAAGCTCGTTTATCTAGCTTGGTTAATCCGAGTTTGTGGGCTTGGATTTAATTAATTAGTTTTGTTATATTTTTTATTTGGTTTTAAATTTTTTTTTTAACTAGAAAAAAGTAATAAAAAATAAAAATATTTATCATCAAAATAAAGTTTATTTTATTTTATTTTTAAAAAAATTACATTGTAAAAGATGTTAATTTCTTCATTATTTACTTTTAAATATTTAAAATAATTACTTATGCAAGTCATTAGATTAAATTGTATCATTAAAATCAAAACAATAGTAAAATAAATAAAAGGTTCCAGTTTCAACATTAAAAATTGGAGCTCTTGTCGTATGATAGTAGAGGGTTAATCACTCATCGTTTTACTTATTTGTAATGTTTTAGCTTTTCCTCCCTTATATAAAAAATATGGATTTTAATGATTATACAAATTTGAACTTCTTTTAGAAAAATTAAAAAGTTTTAAAAATTGAGCTTAATTAATTTCTAAAGAAAGAGAAATCAAATTTCATTAAATATCTTACCTTTATTTTTAAAATTGATTCTATAATTTATCCACATACATACAGAGATAGAGAATGAAATGGACGATTCAAATTTAATTCTAATTTGATTCTACAATTTAGCATGAAGTCATTTTATTTATACAAGAGCATACTGATAGTCATAAGTTCACAGGCATACCCTATTTTTAACGGGTATTAGTATGTTAGTTGCAATAACTGGGAATTGGCCATTTAATATGCTTGTATGCAGCTTCCTTTAATTTTATGAATTTTTTTAATATTCATAAAAAAACCGAAATTAAATGATTTTATGCGTTAACATACAATTATAGAAAATGCATAAATGTATAAAAAAAAAAAAGGGTCAAAATAAGAATAGTAGAGAGGAGTTGAAGTCAAAGTCTACCGCATGCGGGAGAAAAAAGATAGATGAATGAGCGAAAATTCAAAGTGAGGTTAGTGGCGTGTGAACCAAGACTCTGACTATAGGAGCTTCCATTTAGGTGTGTTTTTTTTTTATTTTTTTAACCTCTTCATAGTAATTTTCATATCGATATAAATCTAAAATTTTAATTTTATTTATGTTTAATTTTTTTTATTTTGATTTCAATAAATTCAAATTTAAAATTCTTTTTATTTTAATTTTCATTTTTGTGTTTATTAATATTTTTTTATATATTTATAAATCTGGTTCTTTCATCTAATATTGAATGCAATTAAAATTTTTATCGTGCAAATTTAGCTTCAAAATTTGAAAGTTATTGTCTTCCTTAATAGAAGTTTTCATTATTTTAAAATGAATTTTATCCGTGATCACTCATGTTTAGCAATTATAATATTATGATCACTATACTACGATTTGTAACAAAAAAAAATCTCAACTTTTATTTTGTAACAAAAAAATCACAATGGCTACAAAATCAAGAATCTGGCCACTAGAATCATTGATAGTAGCAAGATTTTTTAACAGCAATAAAAAATATATTATTTTATAATTTTAAAATTATTGACAATATCAAAATTTGTTAGATTTCTGACAACCAAAATGTATATTTATCTTCATATTTTCAATTTTTCGGTGGTCGGATTTTTGATTTTCTGGCAATTGTGCCTTTTTTGTTGTAAAATAATAGTTGAGTGATTTTTTTTTTACAAATCGTAATATAGTGATCATAACATTACAATTACCAAATATGAGTGACCACGGATGAAATTAACCCCAATTTTAGTGGCAAGTTGTGGTTAGTTTCCAGGATACGAAAAACACGTTCGTTAACTTATGACATCTCCTAGGGAGTGTTTGTATTTTTTCTTGAAGAGGATATGGAAAGGGGGCCATAGACATTTGTTAAACAGTCATGCCTTGGAAAAGGGGAGAATATTCTTACTACTCCAGTGTTTTATAGTGATCTTTAGGTGCAGGTTCATGATCTGCCTACAGGATTTATGTCGGAAATAATGGCCAATAACTTTTGTAATTTTATAGCTAAATTCATTGCCTATGATTCAGAAATTCTCATTGATGTTTTCAAGCATTATATGCAAATTAAAGTGCGACTAGATGTCCATACACCTTTGAAGCACAAGGATAAAATCGTAGTTAAGCATGCTAAGTTCTAATAAATATCAAATTCAATTTATAATATTAGCTATTAGTTTATTAAAATAAAAAGTGGAGAATTATTAAAGTGGAACATATTATGTTTGTTTTAAATTGTTTTGAAGATTTGAAATCAAATAGGACTTTGCCAAAAATTGTTATAGTTGTATGATAAAAATTTTAATGGTTAATTAAAAAATATTGGTTAACCAAATCATAAAAATGAAAATCAATAATCTTTTTAACCGAATTTAGTGGATCGATTAATGATTAATAAATTTTAAAAACTGATATTAATAGATTGATTAAAAAATATGCTGATGGATCACTTAATCGATTCATGTTTACTCTTATGCATTTATACTTGATAATAACATGATGAAACTTAAGAACCACAATTTAATTGATCAGATGGTCCTCTTGTTTTATTACAAATAGTTGAGGAAGTCTTGGTCTTGCTTTATTTATTATCCCATTGTAAATATTTTTTTTTTCATTAGGAATTGATGGATACTTTTGATGAAAAATTGAAAACATTATTGAAAATAGACATGAGCAATATTAGAGTAAGGATTGGTTCAGTTTGACCTCATCATAGAAAATTCTAAGAAATTACCAATTCATGGACAAATTTAAACACTATATTAATAATTTCAACTTTACATAAGTAGTACTAAAACAATATTGAAAATTTCAAGATCATAAAAATTGAAAGATTTTGATATATAGTAACCATATATATCTTACTATATGAATTATTTTAATTAAATTTATATGTCTTTTTTAAGATTTTCTTTAAAAGTAATAAGATTCTTATGTCATACAATGAAGTTCATAATTTTTTTAAGAAAAAATTTGGTTATTTATTTTAAGTTATTAGTAACTGATAATTTATGAAATCACAATCTTCTCTAAATAAGGATAATTTAATCAAGAATTAAAGGTTTAATTTCTACGATCTTTTCTTTCGGTAAAAGGTTTGGTTGCTTGGATAATCTTGATTCGAAATTTATACCTACAAGAAGAGTGGAGGTTCCAAAATATTCCGACAGTCAAATTAAATATGTAAATAGGAAATCAATAGAGGAATATATATATATATATATATATATATATAAAGATGGGAAAAAATCCTAAAGAATAGGAAATTTATGTGTATATATATCATTACTAGGATTTAATAGGCTTTAATATCTTATAACATCTGAATTAATTACTAATTTATGAGTTCTAGTTATTATTTCTAATGTTCGTCGGTTATATCTTCATAAGCTCGTTTATCTAGCTTGGTTAATCCGAGTTTGTGGGCTTGGATTTAATTAATTAGTTTTGTTATATTTTTTATTTGGTTTTAAATTTTTTTTAACTAGAAAAAAGTAATAAAAAATAAAAATATTTATCATCAAAATAAAGTTTATTTTATTTTATTTTAAAAAAAATTACATTGTAAAAGATGTTAATTTCTTCATTATTTACTTTTAAATAATTAAAATAATTACTTATGGAAGTCATTACATTAAATTGTATCATTAAAACCAAAACAATAGTAAAATAAATAAAAGGTTCCAGTTTCAACATTAAAAATTGGAGCTCTTGTCGTATGATAGTAGAGGGTTAATCACTCATTGTTTTACTTATTTGTAATGTTTTAGCTTTTCCTCCCTTATATAAAAAATATGGATTTTAATGATTATACAAATTTGAACTTCTTTTAGAAAAATTAAAAAGTTTTAAAAATTGAGCTTAATTAATTTCTAAAGAAAGAGAAATCAAATTTCATTAAATATCTTACCTTTATTTTTAAAATTGATTCTATAATTTATCCACATACATACAGAGATAGAGAATGAAATGGACGATTCAAATTTAATTCTAATTTGATTCTATAATTTAGCATGAAGTCATTTTATTTATACAAGAGCATACTGATAGTCATAAGTTCACAGGCATACCCTATTTTTAACGGGTATTAGTATGTTAGTTGCAATAACTGGGAATTGGCCATTTAATATGCTTGTATGCAGCTTCCTTTAATTTTATGAATTTTTTTAATATTCATAAAAAAACCGAAATTAAATGATTTTATGCGTTAACATACAATTATAGAAAATGCATAAATGTATAAAAAAAAGGGGTCAAAATAAGAATAGTAGAGAGGAGTTGAAGTCAAAGTCTACCGCATGCGGGAGAAAAAAGATAGATGAATGAGCGAAAATTCAAAGTGGGGTTAGGGGCGTGTGAACCAAGACTCTGACTATCGGAGCTTCAATTTAGGTGTGTTTTTTTTTTTTTTTTAACTTTTCATAGTAATTTTTATATCGATATAAATCTAAAATTTTAATTTTAGTTATGTTTAATTTTTTTATTTTGATTTCGATAAATTAAGATTTAAAATTCTTTTTATTTTAGATTGTTTACTAATATTTTTTTTTATATTTATAAATCTGGTTCTTTCATCTAAAATTAAATGCAATTAAAATTTTTATCATGCAAATTTAGCCTCCAAATTTGAAAATTATTGTTTTCCTTAATAGAAGTTTTCGTTATTTTGAAATGAGTTTTCTTATGGACGGCAGATTGACCGAGCTGCTGAAAGTCAGATTATCTACAACATGTTATCATTATTCATTATTTTAATAAAAAAAATTCAAAAATATACTTTGATAACTTTATTAATTTCATATATTTTACGTGCTTTTAAATTTTATAAATTTATTTTATACATTTTATATTACTAATGAAGATTTAATTTGCATTAAAAAAAATCATTCATTACACTGATGGTTTTAACCAGTTAACCTCTAGCTTGCTTTCTAAGACGTTTTCCCTTTTAATAAGATTAATTGCCTTTAATGATTGGATGGAATTATTTTTCCTACAAATGCCCCAAAAGTTACGGAATTGTAAATGAGCAAAGACTTGTGCAGCGGATGAGAAAAAAATAAAAAAAATTTAGTTAACCTATCATCGATTCGAAATTAAATTGAGTTTTTTGTTTAATCGGTTTAATAGCCTCAGTTTTGATTTTTATTTTTAATATTTTTTAGTTATTGATTTCAGTTTTTAAATATCAATTAACTGCTATTTTAAACTAATATTTTAAAGTATATTTAAATTATATTTGTATTTTTATATCTTAATTTTTGTTATTTTTTAATAAAATTTATATAATACTTTAAAATATATTTAAATTATATAATTTTTCTTAATTATTTAAAATAATACTTAACTATATATATTTATATTTGTCCTCTGTGACATGAATATTTCACAGTGATCATTGGGTGCAGATTTATGATCAATCTGCAGGATTTATATCGGAGATAATGGCCAATAACTTTGGTAATTTTATAGGTAAGTTCATTGCCTATGACTCAAAAATTCTCATTTAGGTTTCCAAGCATTATACATGAATTATAAAGCAATTAGATGACCGTAGACCTTTGAAGTGCAAGAACAAAATTGTAGTTAAATATGTTAATTTTTAACAAATATCAAATTCATTTTATAATATTAGCTATTAATTTATTAAAATAATTAATTATAAGAATTAAAAAATAATTAAAGTTGAATATGAATTTTGACTAGTAAATTATGTTTGTCATGTTATTTTTGCTTTCAACATTTGAAATTAAATTGGATTTTATCAAATCTTTTTATAATTATATGCTAAAAATTTTAGTGACTAATAAAAAAATATATTAACCAAACTGTAAAAACCGAAATCAATGGTCTTTTTAATCGAATTTAATGAATTGATTAATAGTTAATAATTTCAAAACCGATGTTAATATATTGGTTAAAAAATCTGCTAGTGAATCAATTAATCGGTTCATATTCATACTTATACATGTATATACTTGACAATAATAGGAGTATGGAATTGGGCATGACAGAGTATGCATGGATTCCGGCCATTAAACGCGTGAGTTACAAGAAAGATGGGAATACTACAAAATTTAAGAGAGCTATTGATAATGCTTGCTATCACCTTTAGCCAAGCCCAGCCTAGTTGGGATCTCGCTCAGCCTTGCGTGGGCCCAAGAAAGCATCTAAGCCTTCTTGGATAAAAGTAGCTAGGATGCGCAGACCAATGCCATCTGATCGGACAAACGCATCCTTGCTACACAGAAGTTCCCCGACATACAATTTCATCAAATCACCATCTACAAACTATCACAAATGCCATTTTACCTCATATTATTTTATGTTTATTAATTTAAATATCGAAATACTAATATTCCGTCTAATTGGATTAACCTTTGACTTAAATATCGAAATGCTAATGTTCTATCCGACCGGATTAGCTTTTTTCGCAGGTTCGTAAGCCACCTAGCCGATTGGACATCATTCATCTTGCTCACCATCGACTCGCCTTTATTCATATCTAAGGCCTCCTCTTTTTGTGAAATTTTTGGAATTATAAGTTACTTAATCATATCATTACATTAAATTGTATGGCAAAAAATAAATAAAAGGTCTCATTTTCAACATTAAAAATTGGATATTAATGATTATACAAATTTCGAACTTCTTTTAGAAAAATTAAAAAGCTAAAAAAAATTGAGCTTAATTAATTTCTAAAAAAATAGAAATTAAGTTGCCTGCATATTCTTTTGGGCAAATAGAAATCAAATTCCATTTAGGCTCTTACCTTTATTTTTAAAAAACGATCCTATGATATATCTACATAAACTCATAGTTAATTGAAACAGACTATTCAATTTTGGTTCTAATTTGGTTTTGATTTTAATTTTAAAATATATAAAATAAATTATAATGGTAACAGAGCTATCTTTTTACAGTTTTAATTATAATTTAAAATGATAAATAAATCACCATAATTCAATTATGGTTTTAATCAGTTTTCATTTTAATTTAAAATGATGAATAAATTATATTGACTACTTGACACATATTAGTTATATTTGGAGCTCAATTAAGTCAGATTTACGAGCGGTTTGATGTGAACTCTATTTATGTCAGATGTTGATGATGCCCATTTTGAATACTTTGTTAAGAAGGTTTGTTTCTCGTACACTTTCTCTAATTTTGTAAATCTTACTCGGATGATAAAAAATAAAAAATGAAAAAGAAGTAGAAGTATATAAAGCAGTGTTTGTCTGAGGCCCCCAACATCATTATCTAATTGCAGTTCAGTTTATGCCATATAAGGTTTTATAGCATTTTTTAGTCTCTTCTAGGATTAAGATACTTTTGAGTGGAAAGAATATCTAGTATGTCCCCTCATTTACCTCAATAACACTAAATAAAGCAACAGGCTGCGGTTTAAGTTGCTTTGTTTTTCCTTGTGTCTAGTCATCTTGTGCAGAGTAATTCATCTTAAGTTGGTAACACTTGAGCTTCTTCTTTGAAAGTGTGCACATGTTTTTTCACTTCCCTTCTCTTGTTGGTCTTCTCCTTTCAAGCTTGCTTATAATTTGGATTAGTGACATTGGCATATGTAACTATGATCAGCTTACGAGAAATGGACTTGATGAAATGGTTTGGTGTTTATTAATTTTGGAAGTGGCCATTATGGATTACAATCATTTTGGGTACTGTAACTAACATGCAAGGCTGCCATTATGGATTACAATCATTTTGGGTACTGTAACTAACATGCATGGCTACAGTGATTTAAGAACACGAAAATCCATTTCAAAGTTTTTAGCATATGTAGATTAAATCGGATCAATTTCATTTACGGTCACTGAACTTATGATATATCATTCGAAAGTAACCGATTTATTTTTTGCGACTTAAATGTCATTGAACTTATCATAGGGATGATCACAGGATGGAAAAAATCCGATACCCGTGGGGATCCAATCCGAATGGGGTGGGGAATCCCCGATCTTTTTCCCATGAGGGCAGGGATGGTGATAAAAAAATTCCCAGGATGAATTTCGGGGCGGGGCGGGAAAGGGGGTCTCTGCCCCACGGGGATCCCCAACCCCGTTTCAAATTACCTTATTATCCTAACGTTATAATTATTTACGTATTTTGCCATTCACTATAAATTCCAAAATTAAACCCTAAGCTCACTTCATTTTCTTTCCTACTGTCTCTCCTCTTCTTCCTCTCGCAGACACAGCGATCTCCACTCCATCTCTCTCACACACATACACACACAAAGAAATCCCTCTTCCTCAGTCCTCTCCAGGTAATTTTCGACTTTTAATTTTCATTATCTTTTTTTTTGTGTATTAAATCTTCTAGCTTATGTCCTGATGAGCTAATCTTCTTTTCTCCTCCTCTGTCTCGCACTCTCGCTTCTCGGTTTTTGCATCATTTTGGTTTAATACGATCTTAGCTTGCTCGTTCTCGTTCTCTGCGATTTTTTCTAGGGTTTTTTTATTTTTTTTTCCCTCTCTTTGTTTTGCTTTCTTTTACACGCATAGGTCTTTTTGAAGTCATTGTTGTTTTGTTTGGTTGCTGAGAAAGGCCTGGAAAAAGAAGAAAGGGAGAAGATATTGAAAGAAAGGTGCTTTTCATTGTCTTTTGAGATTGGTAATTTGTGTGTGTGTGTTTTTTTTAATTGCCATTGCTGATTTTTATTTGTGTTTTTGGTGGTTTAATTCTGCTGCATTTTCTCTGAGTTTAGGTGCGTCAAAACTTTTATTTTTTAAAGATTCTATCTTGCAAGTAATACCATCCTGTTTCTGTATCTGTTGAATATTTTATCCAATAAAAATTTTATTGCTATTACTGTTTAAAGGCTGCATTTTTACCTGGAAATATGCTGGAGCTCTTTGTAATTATATTTGTTTCTGTCGTAATGTTTTCACCCAAGTGAAGTTATTAATTGTTAATGAATGAATGTTATTTTATAATTTGAATTGTATGGGATGTTTATAAATATTTGTATTTGAATAGTATGAAATATTTTTAATTTTAAGTTATTAATTATTAAAATTTTTATTTTAATTTTATGTGAAATTTTTTTAAACAAATGAAAAATAATTTATAAAAAACATTTAATTCGGATTGGGTCGGGGATTAATTGAGGACAGATTGAGGAATTCATTGGGGAACGGGGATCCCTACAGGGCGGGGACGGGGGGTTTTTTCTCCCCGTGTTCTAGGCAGGGGTGGGGACAGGGAATCCCCGACATTGCATGGGGCAGGGAGTGGGGACTCCTTCCCCACCCCCGCTCCGCCTCGTGAGTATCTCTAACTTATCACCTTTTTGCAAAAAAAAATTATTTTGATCGGTTTTCGATGACACTCTTACCGAAATGCTGACATAGCAAGCTGAAATGCTGATATGGCATGCCACGTCATATGTATGGACACAAATGACATTGCCACATCAATGCCACATCACTGGAAGAGGCCACGTTATCCGACCACATCAGCATGCCCCGCCTGTTGAAATAAACAAATAGGAAAAAGACACGTGTCAAATGGATCACACATGAAAATTTGGTTTAGATCGATTTTGATACCACTTGCCACAGGTCATCCATCCAAATTCCCACTTGCCAAGGTGGGAGGCGTCCAGTCTTATAAACTCATGCCCCTCCCTTTGTCTTTTCGATGTGAGATATGGTAAGTGATTAAAAAGTTTAAGAAGATGATATATGATTTTTCTTGCTTTCTTAACCTTTGAATTTATCACATAAATATCGTTTTTCTTGCTTTAAACATTTTGTGGGATGTTTATGTGATGGTTAAAGCAAAAAAATGATATCCAATTATGTGATGAATTCAAAGGTAAAAAAAGCAAAAAAAAAAAAAACCATATCTCATCACATCTTCTCAAGCTTTGAATTCATGTAATATTTATGTGATGAGATATGGTTTTTTTTTTTGCTTTTTTTACATTTGAATTCATCACATAAATATCAATTTTTTTTTTGCTTTAACCATCACATAAACATCCCATGAAATGGTTAAAGTAAGAAAAATAATATTTATATGATGAATTCAAAGGTTAAGAAAGCAAGAAAAATCATATCTCATCTTCTTAAACTTTTTGATCCATTTTCATATCCCACATTGGAAAGACAAAGGAAGGGGAATAGGATTATAAGTCTGGACACCACTCACCTTAGCAAGATGGGTATATAGGCAGATGGCTTGTGGCATAACAACCAACCCAAACCCGATTTCGATCCACTTGTGTGATTCATTTGACACGTGTCATTTTTCTATTTGTTTATTTCAACAAGTGGGGCATGCTGATGTGGCCAGTTGACTTGGCCTCTTCCGGTGACGTGATACTACCACATGTGTCTAGATCTATGACGTGATATGCCACGTCAGTATTCCGGCAAGGGTGTCACCGAAAGCATATGATGTGGCATGCCACGTCAGTATTCCAGCAAGGATATTGCCGGAAACCGGTCAAGATAATTTTTTTGCAAAAAAGTGACAAGTTTAGTGATATTTAAATCGTAAAAAATAAGTCAGTTATTTTCGGGTGATAAGTTGTAAGTTCAATGACTGTACATAAAGTTGATCCAATTCAATCTCTAATTCAACTTTACGTTTAAAACACTATATTAATAATTTCAACTTTATGTTTGTAGTATTAAAATAATATTGAAAATTTTAAGATCATAAAAATTGAAAGATTTTGATATATAGTTACTATATGCATGATTTTAATTAAATTTAGGGTTAATTACAAAAAAAAATCCCAACAATAGAGTGATTTTCAATGCAAAACTAAACTTCATTTCCTTACAATATCAGCACCAATCTTACAATTATCTTTGAATTTTTGTACTCCTTCAACTTAACCGTTAGTTTAAACAGATTATGCTAACTAGGACGACTAGGTGGACGTAGCGAGGGGAATTTCTGTTTCTAATAATATTTAGATACCAATTAAGCTGCCACATCACTTTCTTCTCTCCCAGCAAATTAGCAAAGGAAATTTCTGTCGTTACGAATATTTAATTTGTTATTATTAATTTCAATATTTGAATTAATTAAAATTTCTAATTAATTTTTAATTATAATTTATAAATTATTTAATATTATATTTATTTATATTTTCTTTAAAAAATAATTATAAATTTTAATTAATGAATTCACAAATTAATTGCCACAAATTAACAATTAATTAATTTGAATTTACAATTAAATTCAAAATCACTACCGTTCAAGTCTTTGAATCATTCGCTAATACAGTAAATCTAATTATTTTTTAAAAGTTTTCAATTTTGTTTCTATAAGATTTTAAAAATGGAAATACCATTTTTTGCGGCTACCCTACCTTTTGCCAATCTTAATTTTGTCACCGTAAAATAATTTTTTCAATTTGTCTCTTAGAATGTCATTTGCTCTAATTTTTTAATAATAGTATAAATTTATATTTATTATTTAAAAAAATTGAACTATCTTTTGCCAATCTTAATTTTGTCACCGTAAAATAATTTTTTCAATTTGTCTCTTGGAATGTCATTTGCTCTAATTTTTTGATAATAGTATAAATTTATATTTATTATATAAAATTGAACTACCTTTTTTCCAATCTTAATTTTGTCACCGTAAAATAATTTTTTGAATTTGTCTCTTGGATTGTCATTTGCTCTAATTTTTTAATAATAGTATAAATTTATATTTATTATTTAAAAAATTGAACTACCTTTTGCCAATCTTAATTTTGTCACCGTAAAATAATTTTTTGAATTTGTCTCTTGGAATGTCATTTGCTCTAATTTTTTGATAATAGTATAAATTTATATTTATTATTTATAAAATTGAACTACCTTTTTCCAATCTTAATTTTGTCACCGTAAAATAATTTTTTGAATTTGTCTCTTGTCATTTGCTCTATTTTTTTAATAATATTATAAATTTATATTTATTATTTATAAAATATATATGCTTAATAATTTATTATTAAATTTTATATATTTAAATAAATTATAAAAATTAAATTCAAATGTATATATGTATATATACACAGACACACATTTAGCCTGCATAATTCAATGGTTGGTTTCCAGTTTTGCCACATGCATGCATTCTAATAAATCAATATTAGTAAATTTAATTCTTTTTTCTACGTTGCTTTGGTGGAAAATAAAATTAGCTTTTTTTTATTTTTATTTTTCAGGTATTCATCAAACTATTTGAAACTCATGATAGAAATAATTTGCATTGCTGAGCATTGTCTTTGGTAATTCTACGAGATTTTTTTTTTTTTTTTGCGTATTTTGAGCATTAGTTTTTAGATATGATTTGATGGTGTTTGGCATATTCCACAAGTGAATCTCAAATGAATATGATTTTGCTTACCTACTTCAAAGTCGAAACTAATTGTTATAAAATTAAAATGGCATATTATTCTGGTCCATATAATGATTTGATTCAGGTTAATGACGACAAATTTAACAACTCAACTTCTCAAATGTGTCCACATCGAAACAAAATATATAGATCCATATACATGTATTGAATTTAATGAGAAGGTTTTCAAGGACCAAGTAGCTTATTAATTTAACATTTAATTTTTGATTAACAACTCGACTTTTCAAATGTGTCTACAGTCAAAGTTGATTGTTATAAAATTTAACATATAATTTTTAATTTTTGGTAACTTTATTAATTAAAATTTATAATTACTTTTTTATGAAAAAAAATATAATATTAAATAATTTAATTTGTTTATAAATTATAATTATAAATAAATTCTAAATTTTAATTAATTCAAATATAAATAATAATAATAATACAAAGTTAAAAATTCTAAGGAGAAACATGAGTCACGTATACAGAACTTGGCTAAGGAAACAACGTGCAAGGAAAAGCATAGCATATATTCTGGTTAGCAGTAGTTGTTTTTTAGGAGTTTGTTAATCATGGAATCATGCTTCATGTAGTTGCTTATTTTTAGGATTCATCAGTTAAAGTTTTTTGTATTTAAACAGTTGATTGTTTCAATGAAAAGTAGATATTCCAGCTTATATTTTCCTCTGTTTATTCCAGCCTTTATTTTCCCTGTTCTCTGCTGAGTTACAGTAAATTTAATGATATTATCTCATATTAAAAAAATCACCCAATTATAAATAATAAGAATTGCAAAGCTGGCAGCTAACAATGCCAACAACTAGAATTTTTAGGATGCTTTCAGGGGTGTTTTAGTTTCAAGATTAAAGGTTTCTGTTTCATCAGAAAAAGCAAATGAAAAGGTTTAGGACATAAACATAAACATAAAAACAGTATTAAGTGGTTCCTCTTTATTAGCTTTTCCTTTTTGCCTCCTCCTATCAGTCACTACTCACTGGGCATTCTCATTATTATGGCTATGCATATTATGAATTGACATTGTTTCCAAGATTGATCAAGTAGTTCAAGTAAGGGTCTTTGCAAATAAACTGGTTTTAAAACAACTTTTATACATATAAAAGTTATCAAAAAATTAAAAAAATGAAATCGTTTTTTTTGGTTTCTATAAAATTATAACCAAAAACATAAAATGATACCGAACACACTTAATTTCAGCACTTCATTTGTACTTTTAAGCAACTGCTGAATTTTCATACCATATACCAACCACTATATTTACCTCACGCCGTAACCCAACAGTTGCGACCCTAAACAGCAAGTAAGGACTCCCAACCACTCATCTAGAAAGGCAGGATGTTAGTGGAGTCAACGAATTAAGAACTCATCTTTATGTGGAAATAATCATTTTGCTGCTTCTACTTTTTTTGATAGAATAACCACTCATCTATAACAAATTATAGAAATGAACAAAAGTGGGAGCGATAAGTACCGTTGAAGGTGATGCCGGAGAGGGAGAGGAATGGCCATGAGAAAGAAACAAAACCGGGAGAGAGAGAGTTTTAGAGAGAAAGAAAGTAAATGGAAGAGCAGATGTTTGTAGTAGTCTCCAATCCAATTTGACACCTAAAGAATAAAGTGCAAAAATTATTACCCTCGAGAAAAAGGGACTTTAAATTCATAATATGGCCAAAATGATCTGTTAATGATCATTAGAATAACCCAACTTTGATGATTATATTCAAGTAAAGAGAGATACAGGGGAGGCAGAGCAAGCCAGGACAGCAAATACAACCCAGAAAAGTTAGAGCCCAAGCACAAAGTACCCCAACAAAACAATACCCAGTTTTATAAACAGCTCAATGTCACAAAAATATATCGAACTCACAAGATTATTACCAAAGTATGAATAACAGAGAAGAAGCCACATTGCACACTCTAAGAACCATCGCCTTTGTGAATTCTTACAACATGTACATGAAACCAAACCCAAAACTTGTTATACATGCCACCTAAGAAGTTGAAGTAAAAATGCCTCCATTGTCTGTTGAAAACAAGAGGACCTATTACACCCCAAAATCCGACCACAAATCCAGGGGCAATGCTCACGTAGAAGTAGAACCAATCCCCATAATCTTTTCCTCCGCCTTTCTCCATAGAGGGATTAGATGGATCATTTGCACTGCAATTATTGGTCAATGGAGGCCCACAAAATTTGTTGCCAAGGAAACTAGATGAATCGAAACTTTGCAACTGAGTGCTTGTAGGAATCTTTCCCCGTAGTCTGTTGTAGGATAGGTTCAAATAATTCAAAAATGTCAAGCTTGAGATGCTAGAAGGAATTTCACCCAAAATTTGATTTTTGGACAAATCAAGAGATTCCAATGATCGCATAGCTCCTATATCTTTTGGAATTCTTCCACCCAAAGCATTTTGTGAAAGATTCAGCGATTGCAATCCTGCAAGTCTTGTTATTTCATTTGGAATCTCTCCCGAAAAATTATTACAAGATAGATCCATGCTCCTTACAAATACAAGAATGGTGCTGTACTCCAAAACTTTCCCCTTCACCACCACAAAAGTGCTTTCTGTAAATGAACTTGAACGATTCCTATAAAGATATAAGCTGCCCTCAGAATCATTGTTTGTAGCCATTGCAGTGAAGTTATAGAAGCAGCTAGGTATTGTACCAGAGAATGTGTTTTCAGCAAGGTCCAAGATGTGCAACGAAGCTACATGACACAACTCATTAGGGATGCAACCATCAAATTTATTTGCACGTAATTTGAGAATCATCAAGCTTGAAAATCTATCAGCAAGCCATGGCAGAATATTCCCACTCAATTTGTTATTACTAACATCAAGTGTGATTAGATTTGTACAATTTGCAAGTGAAAGTGGAATGACACCCGAAAGATTGTTATCATGAAGGGAAAGAGACTGAAGGTAGCCAAGAGTCCCAATGGAGCCAGGAATAATTCCACTAAATTTGTTGTTGCTCAATTTTATGGTCGATAAATATTTCCAACTCATCCAGCAATCTGGTATATCATCGAATAAAAGATTTCCTCCAAGATTAAGAAATTGCATATCTTTCACCTCATGCTTGTTATAACACAAGAAGTTGGATATTGACCCCAAAAATGAATTATTGGAGAGATCTAAATAAGTCAGATTTGGAGAAAAGAAAGGGACTGGACCACTAAAATGATTAGAACTCAAATCTATTAGGGAAGGAGAACTCAAATCTATTGGGGAAGTACTAAAATAAGGGATATTGGGAATGGATCCATGCATTTGGTTATGAGAAAAGTTTAAAAAATAATATTGAGAAGAAAAATTATCCCAAAACCAAGTAGGGATTGGACTTGAGATTCCTGAGTCAGATAGATCTAGATAATATAATTGCTGTAATGAATGAAGCCATAATGGAAATTGAGGTCCAATATGCCAAGATCCTAATTCTAAGTATTCAAGTTGAAGAGGAGGAATCCAATTGGGGCTAACTCTCAATGCAATGTTTTTTCCCATCTTAGATGCATGATAACGACGTAGCTTTGTGAGATTTGCAAAGTGAAGTTCAGAAATCTCACCCTCTAATAAATTATCTGAGATATCCAAGTAAGATAATTTCGTAAGTTGTCCAAGAGATAAAGGAAGAGTTCCATTCAATTTGTTACTATCAAGCCTCAATAATTCCAAGGATGTCATTTCTCCCAAAGAAAATGGGATTGGACCAGATATGGAATTTTTAGAAAGATCAAGCAGTCTAAGATTCCTCAATTGGCTGAAACTAGTGATCAAATGACCTGTTAATTGACAATCTGCCAATTCTAAAAATTGTAGCCCATATGAGATACATCCCAATGAAAGAATTTCTAGGACATCATTTATCTCTTGGCCCAATTTGACACCATCAAAATAAAGTGACCTCAAATTGCAAAGATGTTTTAAGGATCTTGGAATTGGTCCTTGGATCAAATTGCCGTAAAGGACAAGGGTCTTTAAATTCTTAAAATGGCCAAGATGATCTGTCAAATGACCAGTCAGATTACTATGAGAGCCCAACTCCAATGATTCTAACCCATCCGAAACACATCCCAATGACAAAATTTCAAGGAAATTATTTATTTTTTGGTTTATTTTGACATGTGACAAATAAAGTGACCTCAAGTTGCAAAGGTTCTGAAATGATTTTGGAATTCCTTGTTCAAATTCAAGTTCATCATTGTATGACAAGTCAAGGCTAACGAGAGAAGTCAAGTTTCCAATGACACTTGAAATTTGACCTCGCAAGTTACAGGCTTCAAGGTTGAGATTTTGCAAATGGCTGAGACCGTATAACCAATTGAGTATGGAGGAATTGAAATGATTCCATGACAAATCAAGTTCCCTAAGGAGAGAAGTCACATTTTGAAGAACATTGGGTATTGGGCCTTCAAAATAATTCCATGAGAGATCAAGGATGGAAAGAGAAGAAAAGTTGAGACTGACGAGAGGACTGAAACCTAGAAGGTCACAATGTGACAAGTGCAATTCAACCAAAGAAGGGAGTGAATTCATGAACTTCATCCAATCAAATGATTTCCTAAGGTCTACATTACTCAGATCAAGAAATTCTAAAGAAGAAAGACCAGAAATCCAATCTAAATTCTCAATACTATACCTATAGGGATCGGATCCTCGAAGATTGAGATAGTGTAAATTAGAGAGATTTCCAAGCTGAGGAGGAATTGTTCCTCCAAATCCAGCTAGGGCGAGGTTAAGATATCTTAAACTCCCTATGGAAGCAAGGAATGTAGGAATGGGAACTCCTCCAAAATGATTATTGCTAAGGTCTAAATATCTCAAGTGTTTCAACTCGGCCAAAGAAGAACTCACCTTTCCACCCAATGCGGACTTGTCATAATACTTCTCATATTCTCCTCCATAATCATATTGATGATCGGGGCCATAATATTCTTCATAAGAAAGTGTACGAAGATGGAGCTGAAGAACATGAGAAGTGATGTTGTGGCAGACAACTCCAGTCCAATTGCAACAGTCTCCATTGGCAGTCCAATCTGCGAGTCGATTAGAAGGATCGGTGAGATGGAATTTGAAGTTGAGAAGAGCATCTCTTTCCCTCTGAATGCATCCAGTAAAGCTGCAACCAACAGTAAAGATTGCCCAGATGAGGAGCCACCAAAGCAAAACAAAGGGACTCATTTGTATTTTCATAAACAGTTGATTGTAATGAATAAAGTTTTTTAATGTTGCCCTCTATTTATAATGTGGAAGAATTGATATCGTAGAATGATTTTACAGCCTTTAATTAGAAATTTCATCATCTTAATTTCATTTTCCAATTCTATGGCTTTGATTGCTAGCCTTATCTTTGGATCATATGTTGCCCACTTTGTCCAAGTTGGGATTGCTTAATGGATTGAAGGCTCCAACTTGAGGATGGGGTGTGAAATTTATGCAATTCATTTTGACAGGGAAGCTTATGCACACCGTTTTGGTTTACTGGTAACTAAGGCAGGTGATGCTTATGCACACCGTTTTGGTTTGCTGGTAACTAAGGCGGGAAATAACGGTTTCTAAATTGTTGATTGTCTTTTAGCTTTTGTTGTCTTTTAGCTAACTTCAGAGCTCTGTTTAGCTCTGTTTTCCATCTTGTATAAATAGTTCTTTTTTATAAGAGAGAGAATGAAATAACAAGTATGGTTTTTGTTCCTATCGTTTCTCACTATTCATGTTCACTACTAAACATTTATACTTGAGAATAACGAGATGAAACTTAAGAACCACAATTTAATTGATTTAATGGTTTTCTTGTTTTTATTGCAAAGACTTACAGAAAGTCTTGGTCTTGCTTTAAGTATTATCCCATTGTTAATTTTTAATTTTTTTTTCATTTTCTCTTTAGGAATTGATGGATGCTTTTGATGAAAAATTCAAACCCAATTAAGGATATCATAATCTGCTCTTATAAGATTTGAAGTCTAGCAAAAAAATTCATAGTTAAAATCTTTTATATATGTGGACGGCATTTATGTTTTTAAAATTTAATTGAACCGATGATTTATATTAAAAATTAAAAAATAACTTTATTATCAACTCTATAATACTTAATGAAGTAAAAATAAATGTCGGTTATAAAATCGATTTAATATGTAAATTTTATTAATTAGATTAATTTATATTTACAAAGATTTTTAATAAATTATTATTTGGTTCCTAACGAGTAAGAGCTAAATTGACAGATGTTGCTTCTGTGGAATTGCATGCAAGTTCTCGGTGGGTTCGGCAAAGGGAGAAGTACTTAAAAAATAATAATAATAATTTGAAGACTTTGACCATTGACTGACAGATGTCAGTGGGCTTCTTTATTTCTTTTAATTAAGCTGACTAATGTCGTGGTGGCGGGCGGCTTCAAGGTGAGTAGTGGAGTAATTAATTAACCCAATTATTTTTAGAAAACAGTAATTTCCAATTAAAAGAATATACTTTTAAAAGAGCAAATATTTTTTTTATTGAAGAGGATATGGAAAGGGTGCTAGAAAGGGGGCAATGGACATTGAATAGACATTTGTTAATCGCTCATGTCTTAAAAAAGGCAAGAATATTCTTACTACAGTGTTTTACAGTGACCACTAGGTGCATGTTCATGATCCGTCTACAGGATTTATGTGGGAAATAATGGCCAATAACTTTGGTAATTTTATAGGTAAGTTCATTGCCTATGATGGGTATTATTATATATTCAGCTCAAATTTACTACTGAAAATAATGAAATTTTAGGTAAGCAAGCAAAAAAATAAATAATAGGCTTATTGAAGTCATATAAACTTGTCCTATATGCATAACAAATTAGCATACTTATTTAACCCTATAAAAATAATTAAAATTTATGTTTACTCAATTCATGTTTACTCTTATGCATTTATACTTGATAATAACATGATGAAACTTTAGAACCACAATTTAATTGATCTGATGGTCTTATTGTTTTTATTGCAAAGAGTTGACGAGGTCTTGGATACTTTTGATGAAAAATTGAAAACATTATTGAAAATAGACATGAGCAATATTAGAGCAAGGATCGGATTTAATTAGTTCCGTTATATTTTTTATTTGGTTTTAAAAAAAAATTTAACCAGAAAAAAGTATTAAAAAATAAAAATATTTATCATTAAAATAAAGTTTATTTTATTTTATTTTTAAAAAATTACATTACAAAAGATGTTAATTTCTTCATTATTTACTTTTAAATATTTAAGATAATTACTTATGCAAGTCATTACATTAAATTGTATCATTAAAACCAAAACAATAGTAAAAATAAATAAATAAATAAAAGGTTCCAGTTTCAACATTAAAAATTGGAGCTCTTATCGTATGATAGTAGAAGGTTAATCACTCATCGTTTTACTTATTTGTAATGTTTTAGCTTTTCCTCCCTTATATAAAAAATATGGATTTTAATGATTATACAAATTTGAACTTCTTTTAGAAAAATTAAAAAGTTTTAAAAATTGAGCTTAATTAATTTCTAAAGGAAGAGAAATCAAATTTCATTTAATATCTTACCTTTATTTTTAAAATTGATTCTATAATTTATCCACATACATACAGAGATAGAAAATGAAATGGACGATTCAATTTTAATTCTAATTTGATTCTATAATTTAGCAAGAAGTCATTTTATTTATACAAGAGCATACTAATGATCATAAGTTCACAGGCATACCCTATTTTTAACAGGTAATTAGTATGTTAGTTGCAATAACTGGGAATTGGCAATTTAATATGCTTGTATGCAGCTTCCTTTAATTTTAGGAATTTTTTTTAATATTCATAAAAAACCGAAATTAAATGATTTTACGCGTTCAACATACAATTATAGAAATTGCATAAATGTATATAAAAAAAGGGTCAAAATAAGAATAGTAGAGAGGAGTTGAAGTCAAAGTCTACCGCATGCGGGAGAAAAAAGATAGATGAATGAACGAAAATTCAAGGTGGGGTTAGTGGCATGTGAACCAAGACTCTGACTATAGGGGCTTCAATTTAGGGTGCTTTTTTTATTTTTTATTTTTTTAATCTCTTCGTAGTCATTTTTATATCGATATAAATTTAAACAAGTGGAAATAAAAAAAAAAAACCATCTATTCATATTATAAGATCACATATTAAAGAAGGTAGGAAAAAAATAAAGAAGCATTATCTCTAATCCTCGAGAAACTTGTCAAAGAATCTAGAAGGACTGATTTTCTGTGTCAGCAAGCCAATGCTGACCAAAGTACAATAAAAAAATTACGTGCGTATAAAATAAATGAATTAAAATATATTAAAAAATTAATGGATAGATGGTCACTAATTTTATATGTCAATAAAATATTAATTTGATTTATAAAAAAAGTCATGGATGGAACCTTGGTTGGTAAGTATTTTCCATCCATCAATATTTCTTTAAATTAGTAACTTAAAGGCAGGATGTATTTTTATATCTTAATTTTTGCTATTTTTTAATAAAATTTATATAATACTTTAAAATATATTTAAATTATATTATTTTTCTAAATTATTTAAAATAATACTTAACTATATATATTTATATTTGTCCTCTATGACATGAATATTTCACAGTGATCATTGGGCAGATTTATGATCAACCTGCAGGATTTATATCGGAAATAATTAATGGCCAATAACTTTGGTAATTTTATAGGTAAGTTCATTGCCTGCGACTCAAAGATTCTCGTTTATGTTTCCAAGCATTATACATGAATTATAAAAGCAATTATAAGAAGCTTGAAATGTCTTTATTTGAAGTAGAGAGCTGGTGATTGCGAGTCTCAATTGGATGCTTAATCTTGCAAGATGGAATGTCCGGTCGGATCAGACGTTAACACTCTGAAACTTAAGTTAGTAGCTTTTAGAGAGAGAGTATTTAGAGAAAGAGAGTATCACATATTTAATACCTGGAACCATTGTATTTTAGGCTATTTATAAAAATTTTTTAGAGGGGTACTTGAGTACATTGGGTGTGATAACTGACGCTGGAGTAGGTGAACGGCGATGTAATAGAGAGCAGATAAAAGGTATAGGTGCTTACTTGTATCAGTGGACTTGATATGACGAAACGTTCCATCAGTCTGATCGGACACCGTGACTTTAGATCTTGTCTTCTAGCTCATACTTTATCATTTTTGTTGATGGCCTTTGGACCCTGCTAAGCTTTGTTGGGCCGACTTGATTGGGTCTTGAAGATATTTTTTCATAGTTATCAAGAACAAAATTGTACTTAAATATGTTAATTTTTAACAAATATCAAATTTATTTTATAATATTAGCTATTAATTTATTAAAATAATTAATTATAAGAATTAAAAAATAATTAATGTTGAATATGAATTTTGGCTAGTACATTATGCTTGTTATGTTATTTTTGTTTTGAACATTTGAAATTAAATTGGATTTTATCAAATCTTTTTATAATTATATGATAAAAATTTTAGTGACTAATAAAAAAAATATATTAACCAAACTGTACAAATTGAAACCAATGGACTTTTTAATCAAATTTAATGAATTGGTTAATAGTTAATAATCTTAAAACCGATGTTAATAAATTGGTTAAAAAATCTGCTCATGAATCAATTAATCGGTTCATATTTAAACTTAATTATACATATATACTTGACAATAATAGGAGTAAGTATGTACCGGTTCATGAACAAAAAAATTTAATCAGTTTATTATTGTCAATTTTTTAAAATCAATAACCGTTATTTAATCTGTCACATTTCATTAATCAGTCCATTGATTTTGATTTTTTGATTTGATCAACCAATATTTTTGTTTAATCATTAAAACTTATAATATACAATTATAAAAAATTAAGCAAAGTTTAACTAAATTTAAAATGTGAAAAGTAATTTAAAATAAAAATTACAAAATAAATATAATATGCTAGCTAAAATTTGTATTCAATAAATTAATAATTAATATTATAAAATAATTTAATACATTGAAAATTAGTATGCTTAAATACTCTAAGTAAAGAATTGAATAATATTAAACATTAAAAAATATATTAAAAATATGAAAAATATAGTTAAATGCTATCAAATAAAATATGTACACCATATATTATGATAAAAAAAAATAACGTATGTAAAAGTCAATTGGTTACTCTATTACACATTATTATAATAATTAAAGAAAATTACATAATTCAAAAAAATATATTAACCAAACTGAAATAACATGTATTTATACCAAAAATTTTAGTTTTAAGTGTGAAAAATCAAAAATAGCTGTTTATAATCATTAGAGGATAAAACACATAATTTTGGGTCAAATTAGCCGTCATTTTATATTATAGTGCGAAATAGATATTCGTTCAAAAATCTATTCAGATTTTTAATTCAACTTTTAATAACACAAATTTCTAATAATCAAATTTTTAACCATTTTCTAAAAGAACAAATTTTGATGATCATCAAAACGTGGGTATGTTTATAATGCAGCAGAATTGATATCACTTCATACGGTGAAAAGACCAGTTGTATTCTATTCAAAACGGCAACGTTTTATACGTGATGTGATCTGAACGTGGATGGGTGAGTGGGCCTCTCCATGCCAAAGAGCGGCAGCTTAGCTTTGGCGTGTTTTGTAGTTCAAACTTCAAACTTCATAAAAGCAAGTCAATTTTGGCAGGGAAGCTTTATGCAAATAAAAGAAAATAAGATTTCGAGAAAGAAAATTTGTTCTTCTTTGGCAGGATGGGCCCCACTCGCCCCAATGCCATTTGATCGGACAAGACGCATCCTTGCTGCACAGAAGTTTCCCGACATATAATTTCATCAAATCACCGTCTACAGACTATCACATCATTATCTGTCTAAACGGATAATTGGATAAGCCTTCCATATATACCTCCAAGCACTTTATAAATATTATGTACAACATATGCCATTTTTCATGGTTATTAAATTCGAGTTGATTCGGATGATCGAACCGGTTGAACCATGACTCAGCAAGCAATTTGAGTCGATTCAACATGAAAATCGAAAAGGGTAAAAACTCGAATTGACTCGGAAAAAATCAGGTTAAACCGGTGACTCGATGACTCGGACCGAATTTCGGTTCAACCAAAAAATTTGCATTTTAAGAAATCAATCCCTAAATTCCCAAAAAATACAGTGATATAATTAAAAACATAAAATTTAAAGATCTTATAAGGTGTTCTTTTAACTAAATCCACAACAAATTATTATATATATTCAAAATATACAAAAACAATACCTATAATATATATCTAAATGTAGAATTGAATCACCACAAAAAATTTTTATATTTAATCCTAACAGTAGATAATTTTTTTAATTATTATTTTTTATATATAAGAGTTTATTATATATAGATCGAAAAAATCCTTTGATAGTAATTGCAACTAATGAATTTGTAATGATGATTGAAAATTTTGAAACGATAGAAATCTTTGAATATACACTACAAGAAAAACGCAAAATAGCGAGGACAAAATTCCTCGCTAAATGATGATTTTTCGTCGCTAAATTAGTTTAGCGAGGACAAAAATTTTGTCACAAAAGTCATCCTAGCTAATTTTAGCGAGAATTTTAGTCCTCGCTATCTTTTGCGAGGATTTTAGTCCTCGCTAACTTTAGCGAGGATTTAGTCCTCGCTAACTTTAGCGAGGATTTAGTCCTCGCTAACTTTAGCGAGGATTAAAGTCCTCGCTAAGTTCTGCGAGGATTTAGTCCTCGCTAACTTTAGCGAGGATTAAAGTCCTCGCTAACTTTAGCGAGGATTAAAGTCCTCGCTAACTTTAGCGAGTATTAAAGTCCTCGCTAAGTTTTGCGAGGATTAATTTAGCGAGGACTAAATTGTCGCTAAATTTTAGCTAGGACAAGTTCCTTGCTAAATTTTAACATGCATTTTTTGACAAATATTGTTCTTGCTAAATTTAGCATGAGATTTATCCTTACTAAATGTTGATATGAAATTTTATGTTTTCTTAATTTAATATGAAAATTTTATTATTTAAATAATAAAATAATAAATTTATATTCACTCAATATTTAATATAAAAACATATATATATTAATGAATAAATTGTTATTTACAAGTGTATAGCATTGCTAATAATATATCCAAAATAATACATCCATATATAACAGTAACAATTAAAAATCATAAATAGCTCATAAAATGCCAGTTGCTTTTAGTTTCTATAGTTGTGTAGTGATTGATTGCAGATAACGAAGAACTCCATCCAGTGTCATTATTAGAACTTGATCTTCCAATTGTTGATCTTGAACATCTGATCAGTGTTTGCATAACTTGACTAAATACAAAAAAGAAGTAAAATATGTCCTATATATAGATGACTAAATACAATAGTAATAATAAAGAAGCAAAATATGACCTATATACTTCATATATAGATGAGTCTCCTATACTCTAGAGGTAATGCAAAGACAAAAATTCTGACTATAAATGCGCATAAGCCAGTTGCACCTTTCAAGACATTCTTTACATCACCTTTGTATGGTGACGTTCCTCAATTTCTCTATAGCCTACTTTATCCCAGACTTCAAATTCAAACTACAGCACAAGCAATTAAGTTTGGGATAATCACAGGTCAAGAACAATGACATATGAACATTTTCATATTGATTACAAATACAACAATTACCTGAAAATCATTCAGCGCCATTAAATACAAATGAAAAGAAAAGGACCCACAAATCTATATGTCAAATAAGAGTATGAATTGCTTCTTTGAATCAAGATATCCTCAAAGTAGAACATAAATATCGGCTTCTAACCCATGTAAAAACAAGCTTAAAGCTCACAAACTTGAAAATTAAAAAACAACATTAAAGATAAAAAGAATCAAATAATACACGTAGTAAGTATTATGGTTTACAGATGTCCACGGCTATGGTGCATTGTTTCCAGATATTGAAAGATATTTATGTATAAAAATGAGGAGGTGGAAGAAGGAAGCATACCGTCAAAGGATTAGGATCCAGAATTCTTTTAATTAGTTTCTTTGCACTTGAGGAGAACCATGGGGGACATGTTCAAAGAAGGCATTTCCAAAATAACTGCCGAACATATAGTCTTTGATAACATTAGAAAAAACCTATATTCCAAAGAATGATAGTAATCAGATAGTATATGAGATTCAATTCTGACAAACAATACTTGAACAAGTTTATTGTACATAGATGTGCAAATGCATGCATGTATATTACTAGAAATGACAGCAGAAATACACACATTAAATCTATAACTTCTGTCTAGATAAAAATAGCAATGATATACATGGGTCTTACCAAAATTCCAGCAAAGATACTGCAAAATAGACCAACAAAGAAGGAGAAAAGGTCACTTTAAAAACCAATCTTATTAATTTGGTTGAAAACCGTAGAAACTAAACATTGATATATAAGAGATTCTGTGTTCGCATATAAAGCAAGAAATCAGAAATAAACCGTATCAAAAGCAAGGCTGAAATATTCTCTCTCAATCCTTTTTTTTATGATGAATATTTTATACTCATACCAAGACATAAGATAATCTTCCAAAAGCAAATCCAAAAGTCTAAATCTGCAAGTTAAAGAAAATTCATAGATAACCAACGATGTTTACATCCAAAAGTCTGGAACAGCCATAAAAGAATCCACAGCATGATATGCAATAAATACAAAGTAAGAAGCAGATTATCTATACAATGAAGCAGAAGTTAGAATCATCAATTACTGATCCTTAAACAGCACTTGATTTAGTAAGAAACAAGGCTCGGTAAATCCTTATTGTTTTTGAAAATGAACTGTTTTGAATTTATGAAAGATTTTTTGCATGCTAGCACACCTGGAAAGTAAATTTAAAGCTTTACAAGATTCGAAGCCTGTTCACTTAAAATTCAAGAAGAGCACAAGGGAGATTAGATTGCTTTAGCTTTTGGTTTGAAGGCTAATTATTATGCTAAAGTAAAAAGCATTTTATTCTGCTAGAAATTAAGTAGACTAACCATATAATAATAAACAAAAGATCCTCCTTTCCAAATAAACAGAGCAACAGCAGACGTTCGTAGATTGGACCACCAAATTCTGTAAACCTATGGAAACATAGTTGATTAATTATTTGTTACAGTGATCAATATCCAAAGCAACCTGTAGCCATTACATAAATAGCATAAAATTCAAATGAACTCAACATTTGTAAATACTTGAGAGAAGCTTGAATTCCAATAATTATTCAACAAGTGAACCGAAGCTTGAACACCAGAAAACACAAATTATTATTGTTTTTCATAATGATAATGCTCGCTATTTAGAAAACAAATAAGTTACCAGCAGGCTGAATGAAACAAAAAAAAATATTGACTAATTGAATTTGGAATTAGTATGGAACAATTGAGACCAGTAACAAATTCCGTTTCCTTAGGTATATTAATTGTCTAATATACCAATTGCCTAATATACCAATTGTCTAATATAAAAATTTTTTGCAAAATTTGCAGCAACCAAAGATAACAGATGCAAAATTAAAACATGGAAGGAATAACATATTGAGCCTCAAGAAACAAAGCAAACTAAATAAATAAGGAACATACAATGAGGAACTTCTTCAAATCTTTTCCAGATGCAATATTACATAAGACTGCAAACCCACGGTTGATTTCATATGTGAGTGCTAAAGCAACCTGCAGGAATGGTTCTTCTGGAAAATGAACTTCTAAGATACGAGGTGGGGTTCTATAAATGGCAATAATAACAGCGAGTTAATTACAGCCCAGCATTATTATTATATTAGAAAAAATTAATGAAGATAACAAGATAATTACTTGGTAATGAATGTATGAATATTGAACCATAGAAACAAAATTGCCAAAATATGGCACACTAAAGTAAGGAGGTTAATGGAGATATTTAAACCGGCAAAGGCATTCTTACTACACTTCAATTGGTACACATATACCATTAGTTTCCATTGCTTCTCTACTAGCTCTTCAAGCTGAGAATTCATCACATCAGGAAAAAGAATAGCATCTTTTAGTGCCTTGATCTCTTCCCTTTGCTTCAAACACAAATCTTTCAACTTCTCAACCTGCACTTACAATACGACAAGTGTCAGCAATTAATAAAAATCCCAATTTTCACCCAACCAAAGAAGAATGTAGTAAGACAACTGGAAAAACTTTCACCAGAAAAAAACCCATTAACAGCAAATAATTCAATTAATTTCCAAAAAGCAACAAGATTGTCAAGTCTTCAGCTTTCCAAAAACGAATTAAATCTAAAACCCCTAACTAATTCTTTTGTAATATATAAAAAATTCCAACTCACTTCTCTGTTTTTCCCTTCAAGCACCATTTTCAGCTCAGCAATCTCCATCTCCAGCTCCTTATTGGCACTCAAAAGCTCTCTCTCACTCCTCAATACCATAGCCAATGTCCTCGTGTTTCCATTATTACCATTCCCTTTAATCTCAGTAACTATAGGACCAACGAGTGATTCAGGAAGAATAAACCCAAAGTTATAAACGTCATCCTCCATGTTTGTTCTATGACTGTAAAAAAAGAAAATACAACAAACTGTTAAATAGGTTATAATAGCATAGAACAGCTAAAAAAATGAAATACCATAATTTATTTCTTATGGGAACCAAAACAAAGTCAGAGACCGTATGGCAACAATGGTTCCATTATCCAATCTTTCTCTGTAAATCTGAAAAAAGAAAACAGATTACGGTAGAAAACCTATGAGCATCCTAGTGATAGTATGCTTGCATCTTTTATGCTTTCCCAAGATTGAACACGAGAAAAACCCTTCAACCAATGCAACAAACCACACAGCCATTCGAAATAGAAATTAATAAACCATTGAAATACTAATATTAGCTTTAGCAACTACAAAAGCTTATAAACCCTAAATTAAAGTAACGAACCTGAAAGATTGAATCATTTACAGTAGCTTATAAACCCTCGCCGGCACTGCCACTGTTTCCGCCAGTTTCGATGCTTCCGGCGGACGAAAGGTGGGCATCACCCTGCCCAACCTCACCGTTCTGGTTCTTTTTCTTCTTCTTCTTCTTGTCGATGGATTTGCTGGTGGTTGCTAAGCTCCCGCCTTTAAAGATTAGTCTTCCTCCTTTCACTTTCTCGTATGCATCCGACGACATCTTTAGGTTTTTCTAGTTTTCACGATTTTGGGATATGGGAGTAATTGAGAAAGAAAGAGAGAGTGAGGGACAAATAATGTTTTAAGTATAAAGAGCCATAAAACTAGGAATACCGCCAAAATAATTTTGATCTCCCGCTAATATGGAAATAGAATTTCAGGAGATTGGCTACAAAACTTACCTCGCAAAAATTAAGAATCAGCGAGGGAATAGCGAGGGATATGTCCTCGCTAAATGGTTAATATATCAAATGCTAAACTATTTAACCGTTAGCAAGGAAATTGTCCTCGCTAATTTAGCGAGGATTTGTTCCTCGCAAAATTAGCGAGGATTAAGTCCTCGCTAAATGGTTAATATACCAAATGCTAAACTATTAAGCCTAATTTAGCGAGGATTTGTTCCTCGCAAAATTAGCGAGGATTAAGTCCTCGCTAAATGGTTAATATACCAAATGCTAAACTATTAAGCCGTTAGCGAGGGAATTGTCCTCGCTAATTTAGCGAGGATTTGTTCCTCGCAAAATTAGCGAGGATTAAGTCCTCGCTAAATGGTTGATATACCAAATGCTAAACTATTAATCTGTTAGCGAGGGAATTGTCCTCGCTAATTTAGCGAGGATCTGTTCCTCGCAAAATTAGCGAGGATTAAGTCCTCGCTAAATGGTTAATATACCAAATGCTAAACTATTAATCTGTTAGCGAGGGAATTGTCCTCGCTAATTTAGCGAGGATCTGTTCCTCGCAAAATTAGCAAGGATTAAGTCCTCGCTAAATGGTTAATATACCAAATGCTAAACTATTAAGCCTAATTTAGCGAGGATTTGTTCCTCGCAAAATTAGCGAGGATTAAGTCCTCGCTAAATGGTTAATATACCAAATGCTAAACTATTAAGCCGTTAGCGAGGGAATTGTCCTCGCTAATTTAGCGAGGATTTGTTCCTCGCAAAATTAGCGAGGATTAAGTCCTCGCTAAATGGTTGATATACCAAATGCTAAACTATTAATCTGTTAGCGAGGGAATTGTCCTCGCTAATTTAGCGAGGATCTGTTCCTCGCAAAATTAGCGAGGATTAAGTCCTCGCTAAATGGTTAATATACCAAATGCTAAACTATTAAGCTGTTAGCGAGGAAATTGTCCTCGCTAATTTAGCGAGGATTTGTTCCTCGCAAAATTAGCGAGGACTAAGTCCTCGCAAAATTAGCGAGGATTAAGTCCTCGCTAAATCTTTAATATGTCAAATGATAATCTATTTACCCATTAGCGAGGGTTTTGTCCTCGCTAATTTAGCGAGGATCTGTTCCTCGCAAAATTAGCGAGGATTAAGTCCTCGCTAAATGGTTAATATACCAAATGCTAAACTATTAAGCTGTTAGCGAGGAAATTGTCCTCGCTAATTTAGCGAGGATTTGTTCCTCGCAAAATTAGCGAGGATTAAGTCCTCGCAAAATTAGCGAGGATTAAGTCCTCGCTAAATCTTTAATATGTCAAATGATAATCTATTTACCCATTAGCGAGGGTTTTGTCCTCGCTAATTTAGCGAGGATTTGTTCCTCGCCAAATTAGCGAGGATTAAGTCCTCGCTAAATGGTTAATATACCAAATGCTAAACTATTAAGCTGTTAGCGAGGGAATTGTCCTCGCTAATTTAGCGAGGATCTGTTCCTCGCAAAATTAGCGAGGATTAAGTCCTCGCTAAATGGTTAATATACCAAATGCTAAACTATTAAGCTGTTAGCGAGGAAATTGTCCTCGCTAATTTAGCGAGGATTTGTTCCTCGCAAAATTAGCGAGGATTAAGTCCTCGCTAAATCGTTAATATGTCAAATGATAATCTATTTACCCATTAGCGAGGCTTTTGTCCTCGCTAATTTAGCGAGGATTTGTTCCTCGCCAAATTAGCGAGGATTAAGTCCTCGCTAGATGGTTAATTTATCATTCTAGCCGTGAATTAAGATTTAGCGAGGGGTCTTTTCTCGCAAAGTCGTCTCTATTTTTTGCGCCAAAAATTTGGCGCCCAAAATTAGCTACAACAAAAATTATTGCTCGCTAAATCGTCGCAAAATCTGTTTTCCCACTCACAGCTAACAATATTTGCGACAAAAATCATTTTTCGTCGCAATGTTGTCGCTAAATTGTGCATTTAGCAACAAATTTTATTGTCCTCGCTAATTTTCATCGCTATTCTGTATTTTTTTTGTAGTGATATAATTAGTTTATAAGGAATAAAAAGCTGGTGAGAAATTGGATTAAGTTTTGATTGCTTAAATTGCATGTTAATGGAGCTGCAATTAGATAGTGATAAGCACCATCCAAGGACAATTAATGTTGATTAATTAAGCATCACCATGTTGCAATTGGTATATAAGTCGTATACAAATAATTTTAGAAACACAACTAACTTTGTTGGTCTTAATATTTTTACATTGATATTTATTAATTAATAAAATTTGCAATGTCTTTTGATATATTATATTTTTATTTTTTATTAATAATTATATTTAATAAAAAGTAAAAACTCCGAGTCGATCCGGTCCAATCAATTGACTATTGACTCAGTTGATAGATCGAGTCGATCTTCGAACCGATTCTGAAAACATTGCCATTTTCCCTTACATTTTTTTGGCAATTCTCTTCTTGTTTATTGATTTAAATATCAAAATGCAAACGTCTCGTCTAACCGGATTAAAGTTTGACTTAAATATCGGAATGCTAATGTTCTATCCAACCGGATTAGCTTTTTTCGCAGGTTCGTAAGCCACCTAGCCGATTGGACATCATCCATCTTGCTCCCCATCGACTTCGCCTTTATTCATTTCCAAGGCCTCTCCTTTTTGTAAAATTTTTTATGGAGTGGGTTGTCATGGATATTATACTTGATCTTAAATGGGTTTTTGTAATGAGTGCGGTCAATAATGCTGTAGAGTTTCAAATGTCCCGTTTCTTTAGTTCCGGAGGAAATCACTGCAAAAATTATTTGCGGATTCTGGTAATTATAATTAATTTACCCATTTAATTGATTACTATATTGTATGAGCATGCATGCATTTTAATATATAAATGAAATTTTTTGACACAGAAATATGACTTGAAAAAAGAAGAGGCGGAAATGAATAATGGAAAGGAACAAAATGTTCAACGCCTAATGAAAAGGGCAAAACAGCTATTGGAAGAAAAGGTTAAGGTTGTGAACCCAGACACAGGAAAGATTGAAGAACTTGAAAGAAGTTGCGATGATGCTTTGAAAGAGTAAGAAAATCAATCTCATTATTATAATTATCATTTTTCGATAGAACTCAAACCGGACACCTTGCGATACATTGTAATCAACCACTGAAATGTTGATATTATTCATTTTTATCGCTGGTGCAGTTTCGCTAAAAAATTGGTGATGGAGAAGAAGAGGCGAGACAAAGCAAAAGTGGTGACTGCTCCCAGTCGAAAAAATTACTAGACATAATTTCTCAGCTTTATACGTGTCAATAAGGAATGCACTTATAAAATTACTAGCATCATTGACTACTTGACACATATTAGTTATATTTGGAGCTCAATTAAGTCAGATTTACGAGCGGTTTGATGCGAACTCTATTTATGTCAGATGTTGATGATGCCCATTTTGAATACTTTGTTAAGAAGGTTTGTTTCTCATATACTTTCTTTAATTTTGTAAATCTTCCTCGGATGATAAAAAATAAAAAATGAAAAAGAAGTAGAAGTATATAAAGCAGTGTTTGTCTCAGGCCCCCAACATCATTATCTAATTGCAGTTCAGTTTATGCCATATAAGGTTTTATAGCATTTTTTAGTCTCTTCTAGGATTAAGATACTTTTGAGTGGAAAGAATATCTAGTATGTCCCCTCATTTACCTCAATAACACTAAATAAAGCAACAGGCTGCGGTTTAAGTTGCTTTGTTTTTCCTTGTGTCTAGTCATCTTGTGCAGAGTAATTCATCTTAAGTTGGTAACACTTGAGCTTCTTCTTTGAAAGTGTGCACATGTTTTTTCACTTCCCTTCTCTTGTTGGTCTTCTCCTTTCAAGCTTGCTTATAATTTGGATTAGTGACACTGGCATATGTAACTATGATCAGCTTATGAGAAATGAACTTGATGAAATGGTTTGGTGTTTATTAATTTTGGAAGTGGCCATTATGGATTACAATCATTTTGGGTACTGTAAACTAACATGCAAGGCTGCCATTATGGATTACAATCATTTTGGGTACTGTAACTAACATGCATGGCTACAGTGATTTGAGAACACGAAAGTCCATTTTAAAGTTTTTAGCATATGTAGATTCAATAGGATCAATTTCACTCACAATCACTGAACTTATGATTTATTATCCGAAAGTAACCAATTTATTTTTTGCGACTTAAATGTCCCTGAACTTATCACCTTTTTGCATAAAAATCATTTTGACCAGTTTCTTGTGACACCCTTACTAAAATACTGACGTAGCAAGCTGAAATGCTGACATGATATGTCACGTCATATGTCTGGATACAAGTGATTGCCACATCAATGTCACGTCGCTGGAAGAAGCCACATCAACATGTTCACCTGTTGAAATAAACAAATAGGAAAAAGACACGTGTCAAATAGATCACACATGAAAATCGGGTTTAGATCGATTTTGATACCACTTGCCACAGGTCATCCACCCAAATGCTCATCTTGCCAAGATGGGGGGCATCCAGGTTTATAAATTCATGCCCCTCCCTTTGTCTTTCCGTTGTGAGATATCGTAAGTGGTTAAAAAGTTTAAGAAGATGATGAGATATGATTTTTCTTGCTTTCTTAACGTTTGAATTCATCACATAAATATTATTTTTCTTGCTTTAAATATTTCATGGGTTGTTTATGTGATGGTAAAAGCAAAAAAAAAAAAAGATATTTATGTGATGAATTCAAAGGTAAAAAAAAAGCAATAAAAAAACCATATCTCATCACATATTCTCAAGCTTTGAATTCATGTGATGAGATTTTTTTTTTTTTTTGCTTTTTTTTTACCTTTGAATTCATCACATAAATATCATTTTTTTTTGCTTTAACCATCACATAAACATCCCATAAAATAAAATTGATATTTATGTGATGAATTCAAAGGTTAAGAAAGCAAAAAAAAAAAAACCATATCTCATCATCTTCTTAAACTTTTTGATCTATTCCCATATCCCACATCGGAAAGATAAAGAGAGGGGCATGGGATTACAAGTCTGGACGCCCCTCACCTTAGCAAGATGGGTATATGGGTAGATGGCTTATGGCATGACAAACAACCAAAACCCGATTTCGATCCACTTGTGATCCATTTGACACGTGTCATTTTTCTATTTGTTTATTTCAACAGGTGGGGCATGCTGATGTGGCCAGTTGACATGGCCTCTTTCGATGATGTGGCAATGTCAAATGTATCCAAGCATATGACGTGGCATGCCACATCAGTATTCTGATAAGGGTGTCACCAGAAACCGGTCAAGATAACTTTTCTGCAAAAAAAATGATAAGTTTAGTAACATTTAAATCGTAAAAATTAAGTCAGTTATTTTCGGGTAATAAGTTATAAGTTCAATAATCGTGGGTTAAATTGACCCGATTCAATCTCTAATTCAACTTTACATTTGTAGTATTAAAATAATATTGAAAATTTCAAGATCATAAAAATTGAAAGATTTTGATATATAGTTAATTACTATATGCATGATTTTAATTAAATTTAGGGTTAATTACAAAAAAAGCCCCAACAATAGGGTGATTTTCAATGTCGGAACTAAACTTCATTTTCTTGCAATGTCAGCACCAATCTTATAATTATCTTTCAATTTTGGAACTTCTTTAACTTAACCGTTAGTTTAAACGGATTATGCTGAGTAGGACGCTTGGGTGAACTTAGCAACGGAAATTTCCATCGCTAATAATATTTGGATGCCAATTAAATCGCCTCATTACTTTCTTCTCTCCCAGAAAATTAGCGACGGAAGTTCTGTCGCTACAAATATATAATTTATTATCATTATTTTTTATATTTGAATTGATTAAAATTTCTAATTATTTTTTAATCATAATTTATAAATTATTTAATATTATATTTATTTATATTTTCTTAAAAATGTAATTATAAATTTTAATTAATGAAGTTCACAAATTAATTGCCACAAATTAACAATTAATTAATTTGAATTTACAATTAAATTCAAAATCACTACCGTTCAACTCTTTGAATCATTCACTAGTATAGTAAATTTAATTTTTTTTTTAATTTGTCAAATTTGTTTCCGTAAGATTTTAAAAATGAAAATAACATTTTTTGCTGCCCTGACTTTTGCCAATCTTAATTTTGTCACCGAAAAATAATTTTTTCAATTGGTCTCTTGGAATGTCATTTGCTCTATTTTTTTTAATAATTGTATAAATTTATATTTATTACTTATAAAATTGAAAATATATATGCTTAATAATTTATTATTAAAGTTTAACTATTTAAATAAATTATAAAAATTAAATTCAAATGTGTGTGTATATATATATATACACACACATTTAGCCTGCATAATTCAATGGTTGGTTTCCAGTTTTGCCACATGCAGGCATTCTAATAAATCAATATTAGTAAATTTAATTCTTTTTTTGTACGTTCATTTGTTGGAAAAGAAAATTAGTTCTTTTTTATTTTTATTTTTCAAATTTTCAGGTATTCATCAAACTATTTGAAACACATGATAGAAATAATTTGCATTGCTGAGCATTGTTTTTGGTAATTTTACGAGATTTTTTTTTTTGCGCATTTTCAGCATTAGTTTTTAGATATGATTTGATGGTGTTTGGCATATTCCACACGTGAATCTCAAATGAATATGATTTTTCTTACCTGCTTCAAAGTCGAAGCTGATTGCTATAAAATTAGACATTATAATTATTTGATTTAGGTTAATGACAGCAAATTTAACAATTCAACTTCTCAAATGTGGCCAAACAAAATATATAGATCCATATACATGTATTGAATTTAATGAGAAGGTTTTCAAGGACCAAGTAGCTTATTAATTTAAAATTTAATTTTTGATTAACAACTCAACTTCTCAAATGTGTCTACAGTCAAAGTTGATTGTTACGAAATTTAACATTTAATTTTTGGTAACTTTATCAATTAAAATTTATAATTACTTTTTTAAGAAAATAAAAATAAATATAATATTAAATAATTTAATTTATTTATAAATTATAATTATAAATTAATAATAAATTATAATTAATTCAAATATAAAAAAATTAATTAAAATTTAACGACGGATATTTACGTCGCTAATTTGCTGGTAATGTGACAGCTTAATTGGCATCCAAATATTATTAGCGGCGGAAATTGCCGTCGCTACGTCCACCTAGGTGCCTTAATTAGCATAATCCGTTTAAACTAACAGTTAAGTTGATGCAGTTCCAAAATTGAAAGATAATGGTAAGATTGGTGCTGACATTGCAAGGAAATGAAGTATAGTGCTAACATTGAAAAACACCTTATAGTTGGGACCTTTTTTTTATAATTAAACCTTAAATTTATATCTTATTCAATTTTATTTTCTACTTGGTTTCTGTTGGAGTAAGTAGATTACCTAAAACTTACAAACTAGCCAAGACACACACACAACATTAACTGCAAATTTTACAGAGATAAATATTATGTTTCATCAAAGATGATAAACAACACAAGGTAAATGCTTACCATCCTCATCACTGCTAAATTTCTTGAATAACTTGTACTTCTCTCAAGCCATACCTCAGAAGTGCGACTCTTCAATCAAAGAACCTAGCACAAACCAAGAAAATGTTACACTGAATAAGGTCAACAGAGAAAGAAAATAAAGAAAAAAGAGAATAGATATGCTATTAGTATTATACCCTACTGCCCAGGCATCCCTGTACTCCCGAATAAGCTGGTGTAGAGTGTCGCAATTTGGAACCCATCCAATCAACCTACTGTTAGGAGATGATGGATGACAGAATATTGTTGATTTTGCAGAAGGGAATTCACCAATCCAAAATGCTGATAAAAAAGTGAGCCAAGGATTTTAATCCTTTTTACAAGGTAAGAAATTCAAAGATTGTTAACACACCAACAGTCTCACAGTAGCAGAGCATGAGATACCTCAAGGCCACACAACAGGAGCCAAAAGAACTCATAGCATTAGAAAGTAACAAACACAGTGAGGTAAGAGTGACTACCTGCATAACACGCTTGCCTTGACACAGATCTTCATGGCCGTTCCACAGGAAGGCATTCCGGGCCGCTGTTCAGATGTCATTACAACAAGCTAGAATGCAAATGATGCTATTGTCACCACCAGTGAATCTTAAGTGCAGAAAATGAGTTGAGTTTTGTTAGGAAATATACACTACAAGAAAATTCTTAAATACCGACGGAAAGTTTTTCGTAGGAAATTACCGACGGAAAAATGTCTGAAAATATATATTTTGCGACGGAATAATAATTCCGTCATAAATAATGGAGGGAAAATTGCTGCCTAAATTTACCGACGGAAATTAGCGACGGATTTGTAAAAATCCGTAGTAAATTTGGCGCCAATATTTCCCGGCTAAACTGCACACGAAATTTATCGACGGAATTCTCATTCCGTAGGTAAATTACCGACGGAATTATGATTCCGTAGGGAAATTACCGACGGAATTAGGTTTCCGTAGGGAAATTACCGACGGAATTAGGTTTCCGTAGGAAAATTACCGACGAAATATTTTTCCGTCGGTAATTTCCTACGGAACGATAATACCGTAGGTAAATTACCTACGGAAACATTATTCCGTAGGGAATTTCCCTACGAAATTACGATTCCGTAGGTAAATTCCCTACGGAATTATTTTTCCGTAGGTAAATTACCGACGGAATTTATTCCGTCAGTAATTTCCCTATGGAAATTTCATTCCGTAGGGAAATTGAAAAACAATTTTTATTCTTTGTCTTTAATTTAAAATTATGAAATTATAAATTTTAGTTTAAGTCACTTAATTAATTAAATTATAAGTTAATCTAAACTAAATTCATGTAAATTTTTATTTAGTAACTATATTAATAATAAATTTTTATCTAAATAATTTAACATATACATATATAATAATAATGATAATTATTATTAATTAAAGTGACTAATTAATTATGTTAACATATTAATTTAAAAATATGTTAATTAGAATTAATAATTATTAAAAAAACATATTAATTATATAGATGAATATAAATATAATTAATTATAATTTTTAATTTTTAATTATAAATATAAATATAGAAATTAATTTTAATTTTTTTTATAATTCACTACAGGAAAAATTCTAATTTAATATAAATATAGATTCTCTAATTTAATTATAAATATAAATATAGACATTAATTTTAATTTTTTTATAATATACTACAAGAAATTAAGCAAAAATATTCTATTTTAAATTAAGCAAATATATATATATATATATATATATATATATATATATATATATATATATATATAAACTTTAGATTAAGCAAATATATATATATTTGTAGAGAGATAACCAAGAACTTTAACCCTAATTTCACAAACTTTAGACCTTATATTTTTTATTTTTCTAAAATTTTTATTAAAAATAAAAAATTACGAATGTATAGTTAATTAGTTATAAAAATTTATTTTTATATTATATAAAAAAGTCATAGAATTATATATAAAAAAAGTCTTGGAATTGGACCATGTATATATATAAAAAAAAATTTCTTCCTTGTACAATCAAACTAATATACTTGTACAATCAAAAGACTTCATCAATTATTAAATTCAAATTTACATTAAAATAAAATGAAAAATCAAAAAAAGTGCGCAGTTTAAACTTTAAGCCACTTAGCACCCACCGTTCATTGTAGTTCCAGACCAACTCTCCTCACCCCCAAATGCCAAGAGCTGCAGCTCCAACCTCACTCCAATTCCAATCACCCATTCAACCATTCAGGGATCGCCTAATTAGCACGCGCACTTTCTCTCTCTAGAATCAATACTGTTTCTGTCTCTCTCTCTCTAAAAGAAGTTTCCAAAAGCCTAGGGTTTCATCCTGGATCCATTCATGGCGGAGGAGCCTGCAGCACCATCGCCGGCGGCACCATCGCAGCAGCAATTAGAGGTTGCGCCGCTTGGTGCTTCAGTGATCCCGATAGTGAATAAGCTGCAGAATATTTTTGCTCAACTTGGAAACAAGTCGACGAGATCTGGTGAGTGTGTGGGCTGCTGATCTGATTTTTAGATTACTTATGCTATTGTTTCTTAGTGACTTCGTAAAACCCATATTGTTTCTTAGTGATTTGGTTAAACCCGTCTGGTTTTTTAACGTTTTCTTGGAGCTTGGTTATTGTCTTTGTAGGTAATTGTTTCAATTGCGTGCATTTGTTTTTTGGTTGGTTTGAGTTTTCAGTTGCAGATCCAGTGTTTTGTGATTTTGGGATTAATAGATCTGGGATTTAATCATTCTTTCTTGATGTAAACCACTTGGTAATTGGCTAGTTAGTCTGCTTTGAGTATCCCTTGTGTTTATTATATTTGTTCCAGCAGAAACTAGGATAATGAGAGATTAATTATTTATCTTGATTATGTTTTCAAAATTAACTATGTTATTGACAGGTTCTGGTTCCATCAGAGAGTAAGGTTCTGCATCTTTATGAAGCTCGTTTGCTCCCTCTCTACCCACCCTTGTGTTTGGTTGTTGGTGTCATATCAATATTAATAATCTGCTGTGCTTTTGATTAGTATTGTTGTTCAGCTTTGATGATCATTTGTGATTACAGGGAAACTGATATGACCAAGGAACGTATTGAGAAACTCTTAAAAGCTGGAGCAAATGTTGTTTTAACTACAAAAGGAATTGATGACATGGCTCTTAAGGTTAGACCCTGTTATAGATGTTTCAGACTGTTAGCAATCCTGCTACATTAGGATGCATTTGCCATTACATTTTCTGAAAAAAATATCAGTGTCTTAATTTTTCGTAATGACGTTTATAAATAGAATATATGTCCAACCCATTGTAATGGAAAAAAAAGTAAATTATTGGTCTATTATTAAAGTTGAGATTTCAACTATCAAGAGATTCGTAGTTTAACAATCAAAATTTAACATATTAATTGATCGGCATTTGATAAAAAGTACGGAAATTTTGAGTTTTATTTTTTTATATATATTTATAGTTTTAATTAGGATAAATGCCTTTCTCTATCATTGGAATGAGTATTAAATATTTTGGGGTATCATGAAATTATCTTAAAATTCAGAATTTAGGTGGATCAAATGATAACTAATAAAATTATTCAATTCTGTCCATTTTTAGAACAAACGTAAATAATCTAGAATTTCAATTTAAGAAAGTTAGAAACCTGAAGTAATTAACTTCACCCCATATATAGCATACATTAATTTCATTCTCAACGAGAAATACTATATATATATATATATATTAGGGATGATTGAAATCGAGGGTGTTGTGCTTCTTCTAATTAGGCTTCAGTTCCTAGAATACTAATTGGAAGGGCCTGCTTTGTGAATATATATATATATATATATATATATATATATATATATATATATATATATTAACACTAAATTGACCTCAACTAAACCCCATTTAATTAAAATTAGCACTAAATTCAATCCTTTGCTTAGGGAAAAATTACATAAATCCAAGATGATCAAGAGATAATCAATGTCAAAATTTGGAATTCGCGTCACTGCAGGTAAGTGACATGATCAAACTGCATGTGCAAAAGATAATAAACCAATGAAAAACATGAACACATATAATTGATAATAATAATAATAATAATAATAAACTCTTATTATGGTTTGTAGTACTTGGGCACAAAGCTAGGATGGTGAACTATGCCTCTTAGAGTTGGTTCTGGTGTTTTAAAATTTGAGATATAATTATTTTGGTAATGAATAATCCTTTTAAAAGTTATCTTTAATTGACATGTTATATTTTTTAAATTGAAATTGACTTAAGCTTTGTTGCTGCCATTTCTATTATATTCTTTCTGCTTCTTTTGCCTTGTTAATTTATGCTTAACAATCAAAACAAGTCAGCCCCTTTTCACTGATTTGCAAATTTATCAAGTGCTTTTTTACTATTCAATTTTATCCAAGAAACATAATGTTTAATTACAGTTATAGAAAGAAACATAATGTTTAATTACAGTTATAAATATTATTTGAGAAATTGAATTTAGTATCTTTTAATGCTTCTAATAAAATTCTAATTACAAGTAGGTAGAATTTGAAGGAATAAGTGAAACAATAGAAATATGAAACAATAGGAATATATATTTACAGATTGCTTTGCCTTTGCTCAACGTCAATGTTGCTGCACTAAGATGGCTTTTACTTACAGTTAATCAATTTTCCAGCAATGTAATTTTATAAAATTATGTATTACACCACTTATGACAGATGATTGAAAAGTTCTAAGATTGCCTTCTTGCTCTTATTTTATTTCACTATCACTCATGACTATATTTTGTTGAGGATCAGTGAGTGGGAAGGAAATCTACCTTATTACTAATGAAGAAAATGTCCAACCATAAAAATAAAATTGTGCCTCTATGTTTTTATATGTAATGTCAAGGTCAGCTAAAACTATTAACTTGATATAGTTTACAAGAAAAATTGAATTTAAATGTTTAAAGATGAAGCAAGCATGCAACTTAAAACTATCTTAGTTACTTTTTCAGTCCTTCCAAAATCAAGTTGAGGTCAGTTTTTACTTGCAAGTTGAAATGCATATTCTAATATTCTAATTAATTTTTTCTTTTATACATAATAAAATGAGTTATTATTATTATTATTATTATTTTTTGTAAATATTTTCAGTTTCTATCCATGAAGCTCATTGCAGCAAGCACATTTTACGTTTCAAATTAGATTTCAGATTTGATGATTGTTTTTCTTAAATATTATAGAAGAAGACCCATGAGAGCATCAATAACAGGCAGGCTCTAGTGATGAAGAGTGGAAAATACACTCTTGGTTACAAAACTGTTCTTCGATCTCTCCGCACCTCCAAAGGTTAATTTTCTTATTAGCAAAAGAGAATAATCTTTCTTCCTAATTCATTTTTTGGCTAACTTTTGGATTGGGTTTGGATATAATGGGCTGTATTTTTCTCTTATGGTTATAATTTCTGTGCAGGAAAATTGATTATAATTTCAAACAATTGTCCACCTCTGAGGAAATCTGAGATTGAGTATTATGCCATGCTTGGAAAGATTGGAGTCCATCATTATGGTATGAAGATGTTTGTACACCTCTTATCTTGCATCTCCATTGTCGTTAGTACACCTCTTACCTCATATCTCCATTGCTTTGTGTCATGAAAAGAAAATAACTGTAAGCTTCTCTTCCATTAACATTGAAAAAGAATTAAACGAATATGATATGATGCAATTCAAAATTAGTTTTTGAGCCTTAGAAGCTTTTTATTTTATAATAGTATTAAAGGATGTTATGTCGTATTAATGGTAACTTTTGGGTTGTAATTCTAAGTTTGTTGACTGATGTTAAAATCGGAATTCCTAACAAGTCACATTTTTTAGGGCTTGTTGAGATGGTATGACAACATTTTCTGGTTATAACTGAGAGCCTGGGGCATAATGGGCTTACCCATGAAGCATGGACTCTTGCTCCTGTTGCGATGGAAGGATTGCACTTTTATTAAGGTTTCTAGAACTAATCCATTTGCATTCTGAAAATATCTCATTTCATCAAAACAGATATAGTTGAATTAAAGTTAGCATCTATCTAACCTACTTAAACCTTTTAAATGGTTTAAAGACTTGTTGGGAGGTTTTCCAATACATGACTTGCTTAGATAATGGGCTGGCCGGGCAAGTAGGTGATGCTGCATATTCTCTCAGCAAAAGATATTCCAAGTTTGACTTCAGTGGAGCAATGGTGAGTTTGTTTATTTAGTTTGCACCTTGAATATGATTCCATTTCTTTAGCAAGAGTTCCATGTATTTCTTTTCTATTGTGATGGTGGGGTTTGAAAATGGACATCAGGGTAATGAAGTCAAAAGAATATCAAGATTTTTACAGAGAAAAGGCAGGGAGTCATCCACTGCTTTGGATTCAACGTTAGTCATTCGTTCTTCTCTTTATTTTTTTTATTTCAAATACTCAGTACTTGTTAAGGGTTCTGTTCTAGTTTCTGTTATGGTTCATGAGTTTTTTTATTTTACTCTAAATGTTTTATGAACTCTGTGAAAGAAATTAAAATTTACTTTGTTTGGCTGGAATTATATGTTTGTTAATTATATTATAGGTTTATTTGGTTTTGCTTAATTTCTTTATAAATTCCGATTACTTGCTAATTAGAATATTTTCTTAAACATATATAATATTTTTAGTGATAGAATAGTGACGGTTAATTCCGTCGTAAATTTTTTAAAACTGGGCAAATTTACCGACGGAAATATACTACCGTCGTTAAATTTGCCTGCGGATTTTATAATTCCGTCGGAAATTTGCCTACGGTATAATTATTTCCGTCGGTAAAATTGCCGACGGACAATATAATTCCGTAGGAAATTTGCCTACGGAATAATTATTTCCGTCGGCCAAATACCGACGGTCAATATAATTCCGTCGGTAATTTTACCGACGGAAAGATTTCCGTCGGCAAAATTGCCTACAACCGGATCTTCTTCGCTATTTTCCGTCGCTAAATTCCGTCGGCAATTTTATTTCCCTACCGAAATTGACTCAATTCCGTCGGGAATTTCCGTCGGTAAAGTGAATTTTTCTTGTAGTGATATATTAGGCAAAGAATCATTTTTATCAAATAGTGATTTCATGATTTACAAGTACGGTAGGTCCCAGGAAGGGCAAGCTTCAAATTACGGCAGTCTAGCAGCGCTGGAGAAACAAACAATTTACAATACAAGCATCAAAAGTTAATGCCATAACAATTGGAAAAACAAAATCGAAAATTCTTGCCTGCAGGTACACGGTTGTATGGCTTTGAAGCTGCTTGTAAATGCAGATGAAAACTTGATAATACAAATCCCATTTCCAAGCAAAGCAGAAGTCAAATAGCATATTCTCATTTATCCCATGCCCAGCTGAAAACATGATAATACAACCATGGGAATTTAATTGCAGAAGAATTAGAGAAAACATAATGAACATAGAGAGAAGCTGAGAAGGGAAAGAAATTCTCATTGATCATATTCAAATTGCATGCCATCAACTAAACTATGTTACAAAAACATGAAAGCTGCAATTGTAAAGCCAGCTCATACTGTTCTCTCTAACTGACTTTTGAAGAATAAGACAAATACAGATGCAAAGGACAGAAATAAGTAAACAGGACCCTAAAAGCAAAGCCTACTTAACATAATTGCAAATAATAACTAGAACACCAAATAGCCTTTAATTGCAACTGCCACGTGCAATCCTTATATCCACTTCCAGGCTTCAATCTTCCATCTGGCTACTAACTTCATTGACCTCATAGCTTTCCATAACCTGGAAAACAAAGTACATGAAACCATCATAAATTGCAATTAACTAGGCATGGCAGAGGAAGGGATTCCTCACTATTCCTACAAAGTTAAAAATTCTAAAGAGAAACATGAGTCACGTATATAGTACTTGGCTAAGGAAACAATATACAAGGAAAAGCATAGCATATATACTACAGCTACTGACAGACTTCCAATCTTTCACTTCTACCATCTGAAGATTCGACATCTGTCATCTATGAAACTTCTAACTTTTACATCCCTTGACCCTGAGCGATTTTAGGCTGTTAAATTCATTTGGCAACTCCGCCAGGCAATCACAAGAAGATACCCAAAGATTTGTCAGCTTATGAATTTGCAGTGCCATTTTTTTCAATCTGTATGTCCCTCTAATATCAAGATACTGCAAGTTGATTAAACCACCAATACTTCCCGGTAACTCAATTAAGAATTCACAACCACGCAGTTTAAATGTTTCTAGATTCAAGAGTTTATCTACTGATTCAGGCAACCTGCTAATCCAAGTATAAGACAAGTCAAGAAACCTCAATGGTTTCAATTCACCAATAGAATCGGGCAACTTCTTAAATTTGAAATAGTAGCCCAATCAACTGCTGAGGCAGAGTTCATTGCTGCCGCAGCAGCTGTAAATCAAGCATTATGGCTCAGGAAAATTTTGATTGATCTACAGATGGAGCAAAAGGAGAGCACAAAAGCGTTTGTTGATAATCAAGCTGCAATTGCTATCTCAAACAATCCTGTTTTTCATGGGAAAACAAAGAATTTTAATATCAAACTATTCTTTCTTAGAGAAGTGCAGTGAAGGTTCTATTAGTTTGAACTTTGGAGTATTGCAAGTCTGATCTTCAGCTAGCTAACATATTTACAAAGCCTCTGTCAGAGCAAGTTTGAGTTTATTAGAGAGAAACTAGGAGTTTGCAGCAACCAAAGCAAGGAAGAGCGTTGAAATTATACTTCAGCTGCTGCAACATTATCCAAGCTGGAATTTTATTTTTTTTTATTTATTAAATTGTTAACTGTTTCAATGTTCTGGTTAGCAGTAGTTGCTGTTTTTTAGTAGTTTGTTAATCATGTAATCATGCTTCATGTTTTATATTACAGCTATTCCAATCGTAAAGAACTTGAACACATTTATAAAACAAACAGTTATAGGGGTGTGCAAAAGCCGATCCGATCCGACCAATCCGAACCGACACATTCGGGTGGGGTTAATCGGTTTGTTAGGGTCGGTTCGGTTATGGGTATGGGAGTTTATCGGGTTTAGGTTTGGGTTGGGTGGAACCCGACTAACCCGAACAACCCGAATTTTTAATATATAAATAAAAAAAATTATAATTTCTCTACAATATTAATTAATATATAAAATATATTTAATGTAATTTTGAAATTGCTAGTTTGTTGTATTTTCAAAATATTTTTATGGCATTTAATATTATTTATTTGTATTAATTTAGGATTTTAATTTAAATATGTAAATTAAAATTTTAATTTCGGGTTGTTCGGATCGGGTCCGAAAAAATCGGGTTGTTCGGTTAGGGGCCCGATATTTATGTCGGGTCGGGTGAGAGAAATATGTAAATTTCAGGTTCGGGTTGGGTTCACCCGAACCCGACCGATGCACACCCCTAAATAGTTATAAAACAGCTCAATGTCACAAAAATATATCGAACTCACAAGATTATTACCAAATTATGAATAACAGAGAAGAAGACACATTGCACACTCTAAGAACCATCGCCTTTGAGAATTCTTACAACATGTACATGAAACCAAACCCAAAACTCGTTATACATGCCACCTAAGAAGTTGAAGTAAAAATGCCTCCATTGTCTGTTGAAAACAAGAGGACCTATTACACCAAAATCCTACCACAAATCCAGAGGCAATGCTCATGTAGAAGTAGAACAAATCCCCATAATCTTTTCCTTTGCCTTTCTCCATAGACGGATCGGATTGATCATTTGCACTGCAATTATTGGTCAATGGAGGTCCACAAAAGTCGTTGCCAAGGAAACTAGATGAATCGAAACTTTGCAACTGAGTGCTTGTAGGAATCTTTCCCCACAATCTTTTGTAGGATAGGTTCAAATAATTCAAAAATGTCAAGCTTGAGATGCTAGAAGGAATTTCGCCGAAAATTTGATTTTTGGACAAATCAAGAGATTCCAATGATCGCATAGCTCCTATATCATTTGGAATTCTTCCACCTAAAGCATTTTGTGAGAGATTTAGCAATTGCAATCCTGAAAGTCTTGTTATTTCATTTGAAATCTCTCCCGATAAATTATTACAAGATAGATCCATGCTCCTTACAAATACAAGAATGGTGCTGTACTCCAAAACTTTCCCCTTCATGACCACAAAGGTGCTCTCTATAAATGGATGTGTAGTGTTACTATCAAAATAAAAGCTACCATCCGATTCATTATTTTTAGCCATTGCAGGGAAGTTATAGAAGCAACTAGGTATTGTACCAGAGAATGTGTTTTCAGCAAGGTCCAAGATATGCAACGAAGCTACATGACACAACTGCTTAGGGATGCGACCATCAAATTTATTTGCACGTAATTTAAGAATCATCAATCTTGAAAATCTATCTCCAAGCTATGTTGGAATATTTCCACTCAATCTATTATCACTAACATCAAGTGTGATTAGATTTATACAATTTGCAAGTGAAATTGGGATGACACCCGAAAGATTGTTATCACGAAGGGAATTAAAGTGACTGAAGGTAGCCAAGAGTTCCAATGGAACTAGGAATAGTTCCACTAAATTTATTGTTTCTCAATTTTATGGCCACCATATATTTCCAACTCTTCCAGCAATCTTGTACTCACCGGACAAAAGATTTCCTCCAAGATTAAGAACTCGCATACCCTTCATCTCATGCTTGTTATAACACAAGAAGTTGGATATTGACCCCGAAAATGAATTATTGGAGAGATCTAATGCAATCAAATTTGGAGAGAAGAAAGGGACAAGACCACTAAAATGATTGGAGCTCATATGTATTGCAGAGGATATTTCAAAAGAAGGGATATTTGGAATGGATCCATGCATTTGGTTATGAGAAAAGTTTAAAAAATAATATTGAGTAGACAAATTATCCCAAAGCCAAATAGGAATTGGACTTGAGATTCTTGAGTTAGATAGATCCAGATATTTTAAATGCTATAATGAATGAAGCCATAATGGAAATTAAGGTCCAATATGCCAAAATCTTAATTCTAAGTATTCAAGTTGCAGGGGAGGAATCCAGTCGAGGCTACCTCTCAACGCAATGTTTTTTCCCATCTCAGATGCAAAAACACGACGTAGCTTTATGAGATTTTCAAAGTGAATTTCAGAAACCTCACCCTCCAATAAATTATCTGAGATATCTAATTCCTCCAATTTCGTAAGTTGTCCAAGAGATACAGGAAGACTGCCATTCAGTTTGTTACTGCCAAGAATCAATGATTTCAGGGAAGTCATTTCTCCCAAAAAAATGGGATTGGATAGGAGATAGAATTATTTGAGAGATTTAGAAGATGAAGACTCCTCAATTGGCTGAGACTATTGCTCAAATAACCTGTTAATTGACAATCGCTCAACACTAACGATTGTAGCCCATATGAGATACATCCTGATGAAAGAATTTCTAGGACATCATTTATCTCTTGGACCAATTTGACACCTTCAAAATAAAGTGACCTCAAATTGCAAAGATGTTTTAAGGATTTTGGAATTGGTCCCTGGATCGAATTACCCCCAAGTCTAAGGAACTCTAAATGTTTAAAATGGCCAAAATGATCTGTCAAATGACTAGACATATTATTATAATCCAAATCCAATGATTCCAACCCATCTAAAACACATCCCAACAGCAAAATTTCAAGAAAATTATTTATTTCTTGATTTATTTTGACACCAAACAAATGAAGTGACCTCAAGTTGCGAAGGTTTTGAAATGAACTTGGAATCCCTTGTTCAAATTCAAGTTCATCATTGTATGACAAGTCAAGGCTAGCAAGAGAAGTCAAGTTTCCAATGGCACTTGAAATTTGACCTTGCAAGTAATTGGCTTCAAGGTTGAGATTTTGTAAATGGCTAAGACTGTATAACCAATTGGGTATGGAGGAATTGAAATCATTGTATGACAAATCAAGTTCCCTAAGGAGAGAAGTCATATTTTGAAGAACATTTGAAATTGGACCTTCCAAATAATTTCGTGAGAGATCAAGGATGGAAAGAGAAGAAAAGTTGAGATTGAGGGGAGGATTGAAACCTGGAAGTTGACAATATGACAAGTGCAATTCAACCAAAGAAGGGAGTGAATTCATGAACTTCAGCCAATCAAATGATTTACTAAGCTCTGCATAACTCCGATCAAGAAATTCTAAAGAAGAAAGACCATAAATCCAATCTAAATTCTCAACATTATAAATATAGGATCCTCGAAGATTGAGATAGTGTAAATTAGAGAGATTTCCAAGCTGAGGAGGAATTGTTCCTCCAAATCCAGCTCGAGAGAGATTAAGATATCTTAAAGTCCCCACAGAAGAAAGGAATGTAGGAATGGGAGCTCCTCCAAAATGATTATTGCTAAGGTCCAAATATCTCAAATGTTTCAACTCAAACAAAGAAGAACTCACCTTTCCACCCAATGCGGACTTCTCATAATACTCCTCATATTCTTCATAATCATATGGACCATATTGATGATCGGGGCCAAAATATTCAGCATGAGAAAGTGTACGAAGATGGAGCTGAAGAACATGTGAAGTGATGTTGTAGCAGACAACTCCAGTCCAATTGGAGCAGTCTCCATTGGCAGTCCAATCTTCGAGTCGATTAGAAGGATCGGCGAGATGGAATTTGAAGTTGGGAAGAGCATCTCTCTCCCTCTGAATGCACCCAGTAAAGGTGCAACCAACAGCAAAGATTGCCCAGATGAGAAGCCACCAAAGCAAAACAAAGGGACTCATTTGCATTTTCATAAACAATATGTAAACAGTTGATGATTGTAATGAATATAGAGGAAGAACCCTCAATTTATAGTGTGGGAGAATTGATATCGTGGAATGATTTTACAGCCTTTAGAAATTTCATCATCTTAATTTCATTTTCCAAATATTAATTATTGAAGAAAGAGATCACCAATATTAGAGTAAGGATTGGTTCAATTTGACCTCTAAAACAAAGTACGTGTGATTATAAATTTGAAAGGTTTTTATATTTTTTTTATTTTTAAATAAACTTGATGGATAAAACGAAATAGATAGAGATTTTATTCGTCACTACAAAATGTTGAGAAATTTTGTATTCTTTCTCTGTTAAAAACTAAATAAAAATAAACAATGTGACAAATTAATTAATAAATCTTTTTCAATTGACGAATTCATCAAAAATAAACAACGTGAAAATGTTTAGATTTTTATTTTTTAGTTTTCTGGTACTAAAAATAGGGGCAAAATAAATCAGCATAATTCAATTTTTTTTTAGTATTTCGGTTTGAATGTAACCGCTGGCACCCTGCATTTATACTTGACAATAACGTGATGAAACAATTATTTCTCTGTTAAAAACTAAATAAAAATAAATAAATCTCGAAGTACTAAAACAATGTCACAAATTAATATATAAGTCTTTTTCAATTGACGAATTAATCAATTCCTTGTAATTTTTATTAAACTTTGTATTTAATTAACTTTTTAGTTTTCTGGTACTAAAAATAATAAGACTTTTTGCCAAAAAAATAGACCAACAATCCAATGCAGGTAAACCACCGAACAAGACGCATGCTCCCACTCGCCCGTGCATTAGAAAATGGTAGAAAACCACGACGGCGGGTGTTGTTCACTCGCGAACAGTCTGGTCACCAGATCAGATGGAGACGTCGAAAATGCTCCTATGCACTTTCTGATGTTAGTAGTGAGACAAACCGATCACCAGAACTGGTGACCCAAAAAGGAGTAGAGCCCTAAACAAACCAGAAAAATTTCCCAAAAAGAGCCTGGAGCTCGGATACCATGTTACAAAGTAAGAGTTTAGGGAGAATATTTTTCTGTGTTTATTTCTCAAGAATACAGAGATTTATACAAATATAGTGCTATGGAAACTAAATCAATTAACCTAATTTGGAATATACTATACAAGGTAAGTTACTCAACTAATTATACTATACATTTTGTAACAGTTTTGATCAAATCATGACCATTAACATATTGATTGAGAGATTTCTAAGCTATCATGTTAAATTCACCATTTTATTTCAATAAAACAGAAAAAACTCATAAAAGATTTTTATGCATTATTACATGCAGGAAAGATCATGGAGATTGTGTATTAGTAAAGTACCTGTCATGGTGGAAACTTCCTGGTTGCGAGTTATGATGATGATTCTACTTTCTGCTGCCCCTGCATCAAAAGGACCACCAATCAAGAAAGAAAAGAGGGATAATTTTTTTAAATCAGTTAGGTGATGATGCAATTGCATAATATTTTGAACGTCAATAACAATGATTTGCTAGAGACAAAAAAAGACCAAAAGGAATAAAACAGAATCTCACAAATGTCAGCAAGTTCATCCAATCGTCAAAACTTGAGGACATATGGTGTAGTAATTTGAAATATATGCACTCACAGCAAGTAGTTTATTCGATAATCCTCTAATAGCTGTGAGAAATAGGAAAACGTACTCTAAGAGGAACTATCGTGCAAAAGAAAATAACCACAAGACCAAAACCATAGTTATACGTTACTATTAGGTCATAATTTCAGGTCTGCACAGCCCATAACAACCCTTCACAAGTTAAAAACTGATTTTTTATAAATATTAGAAACTAATATGTATAAAATCTAATCTGACATTTTTAAGGGGCACAAAGATGAATTGGAACTAATAACCAGATTCTCAGAAGCCTACAGAGTAACTAATTTGTCCATGCAGTTAGAACGGCTATCAAATTATTATTAGACACAAACGTCCCCTGCAGTAACTGCACAACCATGTATATTAATCTTCTTTTCTTGTTGAGATGTTTTAAATGTTTTCAGTGTAAGGTATCTTTTAAATGTTTTAGCCAAATTCACTCAGATGCTTTCATAATCTCAATATATTTTGAATATATCTAAAACAAACTATTTACAGAGTAAAATTACATATCACAGTTACAAATATTTGAAAAGAAAAAGCAACTTAAGCTTTAATTACTGATCAATGAAGTAAAACGAAAGGAAAGGAAAAAAATAAAAAATAAAAGAGGCAGCAGAGAATAAGAAATGTAATAAAATACATACGGATGCCAGCATTCCCAGCTGAGGAAGGAGCTCCGGATGCAGCAGAATTGCCCTCAAGAGCCGTAGCACCACCGATCAAAATCAACATCAGTCCTATGTACCCAGGAGTTGCCTCCTCCCCAGCGGCAGCAATGATCCAATTTTGCTATTGCCTTTACAATAAACATGCAATTAGAACAAAATAATAGCATGTTAAGGCTTCAGTATACATGTGAATGGCAGGTACAGAGCCAAAACCCATTTCAGAAGAGGAAAAACTTGGCTGAAATTTGATATTTAATTGTTATTCTAAGAAAATAACCCATTAGCTAAGAATTAGTTGGCAAAACTCAATGCCTAGAAAAAATGACCCCTCGCTACTGACTCTTCTGGCGGCCTTCAGTCCTCTTTCTCTCTAGTCACTCCTTCCTCCGCCGTTTTTCAGGTTTCAATTTCTCCCCCGATTCTCTATGTTCTTAAATTATATATTAATGAGTTTTCTTAAGGAAATGCACGATAATCAGGCCTGAATTAGTTAAACCGATTTGCGTGTATAAAAGTGTAGAGGGATTTTCTTGGAAAAACAGAGTATCGCCGAAACTGATTTAGATTTTTGTATATGCCAAAGCAGATTTGGTTTCGTATAACTTATGGCGTAGATCATCGTCGGCAGTGGTGTTGGTGGAGGTTTCTTTGCTGGTGGTGCAGCTGCAGCAGCTCCGGCACGAGGGGCAGCTGCCGCAGCCGAAGCACCTGCAGCTGACAAAAAGAAGGATGACCAGCAGAGGAAAGTGATGATGACATGGGATTCTCTCTGTTTGATTAGAGTATTTGCTGAATTTCTCTTTCTTGATTTGTTTGGTCAATTTCTTTTTTGTTCTCCCAAACTCAGTGATTTGGGTTTAGATCATATCAATCGATTTTGGAGTAGCGATGCTTTCTTATATATGAAATTAATCTATTTGAAAAATTTATTTCTCTTTGGCTTTGAAACATGCTTCGTTAATGACTAATGCTCCATATGTGTGACTGTTAATCATTAGTGATTTGTTGTTGTTTCTGAATTCCTTATTAACTATTTGAATAGAAACTGTTAACCCTAGGGAGTTCTTGTGATATAAGATATTTAGTGCTAGTTTTATATTCAATGATACTGAATACGTTTCACTTTTTCTTAACTCCCCAAGGCTTGACACATTTCTTGAAGGTGCTATCTGAGAACAGTTAGTTGATTTGAATTATTTGATTGTTCATGGGTGGAATGGAAAGAATAAGGGAAGAGGGGACTTAGGGAATGAATGGAAGATAGAACTAGTATGAATGATTTTATGTCAATTACCAGTTATTGACTGGGAAAACGGAGACAGGGAAAGGGGTTTTGCCATTGAAATTTTTGAAGAAATTAGAAAAGATATTAGTTGTCAATTACCAGTTATTGATCGGTAACGTGGACTAAAAGTGGACCGTTTAGATATTAGTTGCTAGATTGGACGCGTAGGATTGTTTTAAACTTAGCGGGGTTTCGGATTCAGGTATTTCTGCGGGTGGATCTGAGGGAGTGGTAGATTGATGATGTGGACAGTGGAGTTGAAGGGAGAGATATTTGAATGGTGAGGATTGGTTTTAGGATATTTCTCGCCTTTATCTCGAATTTTTAAGTACCAGCCAAATTTTAAGTATCGTGGTCCTGGTTTGTTTAATGTGGGCTAACCAAAAATCTAAGTGAAGTGCAGAGAAAGAAAGATGGGAAAGAATAAGGGAAGAGGAGAATTGGGGAATGAATGGGAAGATCTAAAAGTTGGAAGAAGGGATTTTCCGGTCAGATGCGTCCAATTAGCTAAGCCTTTTTATCAAATAAAATATGAACAAGAGTGGATGATTTTATGTCAATTACCAGTTATTGACTGTGATGTACTAGCATTGTTGACATCATTCAAGAAGCAGATTATTAGATTGACAAGCAACTAGCAGCAATTTTGGGGTATAATAACTAACAGGGCTGCAATTTATATTGCTCATTGATATCAAAGTATATGCTACTAATCCATTATCTGACCCTGTACAAGGTCATCAATGTACTATAAATTTTGCATTTTGACATGGAAATAAATAATACACCAGACCGGGCAACTCATAAGTTGTATTTTTATATTCAATGATACTGAAAACGTTTCACGTTTTCTTGAAGGTGCTATCTGAGAACAATCAGTTGATCTGGATTTATGAATTATTTGATTGTTCGTGGGTGGAATGGAAAGAATAAGGGAAGAGGGGACTTGGGGAATGAATGGAAGATAGAACTAGTATGGATGATTTTATGTCAATTACCAGTTATTGACTGTAATAAACTACTATTGTTGACAACGTTCGAGAAGCAGATTACTATATTGACAAGCAATTAGCAGCAGTTTGTTGTAACTGTCATGATTATAGAACAGGTTGAAATTAGGACAAGTGATTTTGCTCTATTTGATTGTTAATGTCACGAGTATGGAACAAGTTGCTGATATGCTTGAAGCAGATGTTATGTTTTGTTATGCGTTGATCCATTCAAAAATGTTTTTGGTATATGTGGTTGTGTATGGCTCCAATTTATATTTCTCTTTGACGTCCAAATACATGCTACTAATAAAAAATACGCTGTCTTACTTTGAATTCTACTCTTTGCAATCATGTGCACTGCAATGCTTCTCACTCGTAACAAATCCTCGAATTCTTTGTACATGAACATTTAGTCGAGCGCAACAATTTAATTAATCAATGAAGAAAATAAAATCCTTAATTATATTTCACTTGGTATTACAACTATATATTATAATACATAAAACTGGGAACGCAGCATACCTTCTAAACTATTACTATAGATATGTGTTACAAGAAGACACATTGCACATTCTAAGTACCATTACTTTTGAAAACTCTTATTACTACTAGATATGAATAACAAGAAGACACATTCCACACTCTTTAAGTACCATCACCTTTGAAAATTCAGAAAACATATACGCGAAACCAAACCCAAAACTTGTTCCACATACGACCTAAGAAGTTGAAGTAAAACCGCCTCCATTGTCTGTTGAAAACAAGAGGACCCATTACACCCCAAAATCCAACCACGAATCTAGGAGCAATGCTTACATAGAAGTAGAACCAATCCACTACTTGGGTTTCAGTGCCATAATCTTTTCCCCTGCCTTTCTCGATGTTGGGATCGAATGGATTATCTACACTGCAATTATTAGTCAATGGAGGCCCACAAAGATCGTTGCCAAAAAAACTAGAAGAATCCAAATTCTGCAATTGAGTGCTTGTAGGAATTTTTCCCCATAATTTGTTGTTGGATAGGTTCAAATGATTCAAAAATGTTAAGCTTGAGATGCTCGGAGGAATTTCACCAAAATTTTGGTTTTGGAAAAAATCAAGAGTTTCTAGTTATTGCATAACTCCTATATTATTAGGAATTCTTCCAACCAAAGCATTTTGTGAAAGATTCAGCAACTGCAATCCTGCAAGTCTTATTATTTCTTCTGGAATCTCTCCAGATAAATTGTTATAAGAAAGGTCTATGCTTCTTACAAATACAAGAATGGTGTTGTACTCCATAAATTTCCCCTTCATGACCACTAAAGCGCTCTCTATAAATGAACTTGAACCACTAACAATAAATTGGTAGCTACCCCTAGAATCATTGTTTGTAGCCATTGCAATAAAGTTGTAGAAGCAGCTAGGTATTGTACCAGAGAATGTGTTTTCAGCAAGGTCCAAGATATGCAACGAAGCTACATAACACAACTCCTTAGGGATGCGACCATCAACTTTATTTGCACATAATTTGAGAATCATCAATCTTGAAAATCTATCTCCAATCCATGCTGGAACATTTCCACTCAATTTATTATCACTAACATCAAGTGTGATTAGATTTGTACAATTTGCAAGTGATAGTGGAATGACACTTGAGAGATTGTTATCATGAAGAGAAAGGGACTTAAGGAAGCTAATAGTTCCAATGGAGTTGGGAATAGCTCCACTAAATTTGTTGTTGCTCAATTTTATGGCCGACAAATATTTCCAACTCATCCAGCAATCCAGTATCTCACCAAACAAAAGATTTCTTCCAAGATTAAGAAATCCCATATGCTTCACCTCATGCTTGTTATAATAACACAAGAAGCTGGATATTGACCCCGAAAATGAATTATTGGAGAGATCTAATGCAGTCAAATTTGGAGAGAAGAAAGGGATCGGACCACTAAAATGATTGGAACTCAGATCTATTGCAGAGGTAGTAACAAAAGAAGGGATATTTGGAATGGATCCATGCATTTGATTATGAGAAAAGTTTAAAAAATAATATTGAGAAGACAAACTATCCCAAAACCAAATAGGGATTGGACTTGAGATTCCTGAGTTAGATAGATCCAGAGATCTTAAATGCTGTAATGAATGAAGCCATGATGGAAATTGAGGTCCAAGATGCCAAGACCCTAATTGTAAGACTGCAAGTTGAAGAGGAGGAATCCAGTCGGGGCTAACTCTCAATGCAATGTTTTTGCCCATCTCAGATGCATAAAAACAACGTAGTTTTGTGAGATTTGCAAAGTAAATTTCAAAAACCTCACCCTCCAATGAATTATCTGATATATATAATTCATCCAATTTTGTAAGTCGTCCAAGAGATAAAGGAAGAGTTCCATTCAATTTGTTACTGTCAAGGATTAATAATTTCAAAGAAGTCATTTCTCTCAAAGACAATGGAATTGGACTAAAGATGGAATTTGCAAAAAGATTAAGGCAACTAAGATTCCTCAATTGGTTGATTCTATTGCTCAAATGACCTGTTAATTGACAATGTACCAATACTAATGTTTCTAGTCCATATGAGATACATCCTGAAGATAGAATTTCTAGGACATCATTTATCTCTTGGCCCAATTTGACACCTTAAAAAAAATTAACCTCAAATTGCAAAGATGTTTTAAGGATCTTGGAATTGGTCCCTGGATCAAATTACCCATGAGGTCAAGGGACTTTAAATTCTTAAAATGTCCAAGATGATCTGTCAAATGACTAGAAAAATTACAATAACCCAACTCCAATGATTCTAGCCCATCCAAAACACATCCCAATGACAAAATTTCAAGGAAATTATTTATTTCCTGGTTTATGTTAACCTCTAAAAAATAAAGTGACCTTAATTTGCAAAGGTTTTGAAATGATTTTGGAATTCCTTGTCCAAATTCAAGTTCATAATTGTATGACAAATCAAGGCTAACGAGATAAGTCAGGTTTACAATGGCACTTGAAATCTGACCTTGCAAGTTATTGAATTCAAGGTTGAGATTTTGTAAATGGCCGAGACCATATAACCAATATGGAGGAATTGAAAAGATTGGATGACAAATCAAGTTCCCTAAGGAGAGAAGTCATATTTTGAAGAACATTTGGAATTGGACCTCCAAAATTATTTTGTGAGAGATCAAGGATGGAAAGGGAAGAAAAGTTGAGATTGAGGAGAGGATTGAAATAAGAAAGTTGGCAACATGACAAGTGCAATTCAACCAAAGAAGGGAGTGAATTCATGAACTTCACCCAATCAAATGATTTACTAAGGTTTGCATGACTTAGATCAAGAAATTCTAAAGAAGAAAGACTAGAAATCCAATCTAAATTCTCAACATTATAGAAATAGGATCCTCGAAGATTGAGATAGTGTAAATTAGAGAGATTTTCAAGCTGAGGAGGAATTGTTCCTCCAAATACAGCTTCAGAGAGGTTAAGATATCTTAAACTCCGCATGGAAGCAAGAAATGTTGGAATGGGAAATCCTCCAAAATGATTATTGCTAAGGTCCAAATATCTCAAATGTTTCAACTCGGCCAAATAAGAACTCACCTTTCCACCCAATGCGGACTTCTCATAATACTCCTTATATTCTCCTCCTTGATGATCTGAGAAAGAATATTCAGCATAAGAAAGTGTACGAAGATGGAGCTAAAGAACATGTGAAGTGATGTTGTGGCAGACAACTCCAGTCCAATTGCAGCAGTCTCCATTGGCAGTCCAATCAGCGAGTCGATTTGAAGAATCAGTGATATGGAATTTGAAGTTGAGAAGAGCATCTCTCTCCCTCTGAATGCACCCAGTAAAGCTGCAACCAACAGCAAAGATTGCCCAGATGAGAAGCCACCAAAGCAAAACAAAGGGACTCATTTGCATTTTCATAAACAATACGTAAACAGTTGATGATTGTAATGAATATGGAGGAAGAACCCACAATTTATAGTGTGGGAGAATTGATATCGTGGAATGATTTTACAGCCTTTAGTCGAAATTTAATCATCTTAATTTCATTTTCCAAATATCAATTATTGAAGAAAGAGATGAGCAATATTAGAGTAAAAATTTATTTTTTTTTTTTAGCTTTTTCGGTTTGAATGTAACTGTGGGCACCCTGCATTTATACTTGACAATAACGTGATGAAACTTAATAACCACAATTTAATTGATTTGATGGTCTTCTTGTTTTGTTTTTGCAAACACTTAAAGGAAGTATTGGTCTTGCTTTAAGTATTATCCCATTGTTAATATTTTATTTTATTTTCATTTTCTCTTTACAAATTGCTTTAAGTATTATCCCATTGTTAATATTTTATTTTATTTTCATTTTCTCTTTACAAATTGCTTTAAGTATTATCCCATTGTTAATATATTATTTTTTTATATATGTGGACGGCATTTATGTTTTTAAAATTTAATTTAACCGATGATTTATATTAAAAATTAAAAAATAACTTTATTATCAACTCTATAATACTTAATGAAGTAAAAATATGTCTTTTATTTTTTTATAAAATCCATTTAATATCTAAATTTTATTAATTAGATTAATTTATATTTACAAGTATTTTTAATAAATTATTATTTGGTTCATAACGAGTAAGAGCTAAATTGACAGATGTTGCTTCTGGGCAATTGCATGCAAGTTCTCGGTGGGTTCGGCAAAGGGAGAATTACTTAAAAAATACTTCCTTCATTTTTTTATCAGTTATTTTTATTATTTTTATTAAAATTAAGAAATAATAAATAATAAATAGATTTAAATTTAGTATTAAATTACGTAATTAAAATTAAATTATCAAATTAGATTGGTTCTGACTTTATTAAAAAAGCAAATTAAATTATATTAAAAATTTAAAAATAAAAAATAAATAAAATTTGAATTTTTTTTAGAAGTGATAGATAAAAAAAATATAGGGAGTAATAATAATAATTTGAAGACTTTGACCATTGACTGACAGATATTAGTGGGCTTCTTTATTTCTTTTAATTAAGCTGACCAAAGTCGTGGTGGCGGGCGGCTTCACGGTGAGTAGTGGAGTAATTATTTTTAGAAAACAGTAATTTCCAATTAAAAAAATATACTTTTAAAAGAGCAAATATTTTTTTTTATTGAAGAGGATATGGAAAGGGGGCAAAGGACATTTAATAAACATTTGTTAATCACTCATGTCTTACAAAGGCAAGAATATTCTTACTACTCCAGTGTTTTAGTGTGTTAAGAAAAATATACTTTTAAAAGAGCAAATATTTTTTTTATTGAAGAGGATATGGAAAGGGGGCAAAGGACATTTAATAAACATTTGTTAATCACTCATGTCTTAAAAAGGCAAGAATATTCTTACTACTCCAGTCTTTCGTTGCCATTTTTTTAAACTAAAATTAATTGCCTTGCCTATTGGATGCAATTATTTTGCTACGGATTGGAGACGATCCTTCAAGAAAAAAAAATATATATTTAGAATGGCATAATAAATAAAGCAAGAGCAAGACTATTCTTAACTCTTTGCAATAAAAACAAGAAGACCATCAAATCAATTAAGTTGTGGTTCTTAAGCTTGATAATGTTGTTTTCATGATTTTCCAAGACTTTGCTAATTTACAATCTTAACAGTACCCATTCCAACCTCATGTTCACCCAGAAATAGTCATAGACGTGTGCATCGGTGGGATTTGGGTGAACCCGATTCGATTAATCCGAAATTTATAAATTTTCCTCATCCGATCCTATTTTATATAAATATCGGATCCATACCCATCTAACCCAATATTTTTTGTTGACCCCACCCGATCCACCCAATTTATCCGAATTTATTTTTTTAATTTACATATTTAAATTAAAATCCTAAATTAATATAAATAAATAATATTAAATATTATAAAAAATATTTTAAAAATAAAACGAACTAATAATTTCAAAATTACATTAAATATATATTATATATTAATTAATATTGTAAAGAAATTAGAATCTTTTTATTTATATATTAAAAATTTTGGGTTGTTCAATCAAGTTAGTTGGGTTTTCACCCGAACCCGAAAATTCCTAATCTCAATAACAGATCAAATCGTATTAACTTGATTAATCCCACCCGAATGCATGGGTCGGTTCGGTTTTTTGCACACCCCTAGCAAATGATGCTATTGTCATCACCACTGAATCTTAAGTGCTTTAAAGCTGCTTGTAAATGCAGCTGAAAAACATGATATTACAGACCCCATGCCCAGTCAAAGTACAAGTAAAATAGCATATTCTCATTGATCCCATGCCCAGCTGAAAACATGATAATACAAAATCAATGGGAATTGAATTGCAGAAGAATTAGAGATAACATAAAGAAGAGAGAGAAGCTGAGAAGGGAGAGAAATTCTCATTGATCATATTCAAATTGCATGCCATCCACTGATGGAGGTTACAAAAACATGAGAGCTGCAATTGTAAAGTCAGCTCATACTGTTCTCTCTAACTGACTTTTGAAGAATAAGACAAATACAGATGCAAAGGACAGAAACAAGTAAAAAGGACCCTAAAAGCAAAGCCTACTTAACAGAATTGCAAATAATAACTAAAACACCAAATGGCCTTTAATTGCAGCTGCCACATGCAATCCTTATTTCCACTTCCAGGCTTCAATCTTCCTTCTGGCTACTAATTTCATTGACCTCATAGCTTTCCAAAACCTGGAGAACAAAGTACATGAAACCATCATAAATCGCAATTAATTAGGCATGGCAAAGGAAGGAATTCCTCACTGTTCCAACAAATTTAAAAATTCTAAATAGAAACATGAGCCGCCTTATAGAGAACTTGACTAAGGAAACAATGTATAAGGAAAAGCAAAGCATAGGACAGCAGCAAGCTCTGTTGCTATGCAATTTTTAGCTCTCTCAAGACATTTCATTGGTCCAGCCCAATGAATTATGCAGACACGTAAAAAAGTTAATACAAAATTGACTGAAGAGAATGATAAAGCAGAACAAGTTGCTTAATTTGGAACAAGTTGCTTAATTTTATTAAACTAGATGTTTACCAGCAAAAATGTCAGGAAGGTCGCAAATGATGGACCAATGTGTTGGAAATAAGAAGAAAGGAATACAATGGAAAGTATCTAAGCAAAGAAACAAGGAAAGAAATTCAAAGCAGATTTTTATTTTAATTCAAAAACTGAACGTTTACAGCTTTTCTTCACACTAGCAAACAAGGAAAACATAGACTAAATAGACCCAATTTTTAACAAACTCCAGAAAATCACTGCAACTATTCCTAAACTAAGGGACCATTATTTTAGGATGCTGAAATCGTGGAGTCAGTTGGGAAGATCTTCTTACTGGCGGAATGAAGTTTGAATCATTCTTCCAACACCCCCTCTTGATTCAAATTTACATAATCCAAGCTTTTCTCTCAGACACACAAACTTAGCACAAGACAAACCTTTAGTGAAGATGTTAGCAACTTGATCTACAGAACTGCAAAACTTGAGTTCAATTTCTCCTTTTGCAACTAATTCTCTAATAAAATGGTGCTTAATCTCAATGTGTTTTGCTCTCCCATGGAATACTGGATTTTTGGTCATTGCTATTGCAGAGCTACTATCACTTAGTATCTCGGTTGCCCCCTCTTGCTTCATACTCAAATCACATAGTAATTTCCTTATCCAGATTGCTTCACATGCTGCTGCTCCACTTGCCACATACTCTGCTTCACAAGTAGATAATGCAACTGTTGGTTGTTTTTTTGATTTCCAGCTCACCATTCCAGAACCAAGTGAGAAACAAAACTCGGTGGTGCTCTTCCTGTCATCCAGTGAACCGACCCAATCGCTATCAGCATACCCATGCAGCTGGAAATTGTCTGACCGGCCATACCATATTCCCAAATCCAAAGTTCCAGCAATGTATCTCAATACCCTTTTTGCCACTCCATAGTGATGCTTTGTAGGTTTGTGCATGAACCTTGAAACCAAACCTACAGCAAACACTAAGTCTGGCCTTGTGTGTGTCAAATATATCAGCCCACCAATAAGACTTCGAAACTGGTGACTTTCAGCAGCTCCCGTTCCATCCTTTTCTTATAACTTCTCATTGCAATTCAAGGGCGTGTCTGTACATTTACAGTTGCTCATCATGAATCTTTTTAACAGATCCATTGCATATCTCTTTTGACTAATAAAAATGCCATCTTCAACTTGCTTGATCTCCATCCCTAGAAAGTAATGAAGTTTGCCCAAGTCTGTCATCTCAAACTTCTCCATTATCTGTTTCTTGAAATCAGCAACTAGCAAATTATTAGTTCCTACATAAATCATATCATCCACATATAAACATACCAATAGGAAGTCCTTCTCACCATAGTGCTTGATGTAGACAGTGGGCTCATTTTCACTTATGCTGAACCCATATTCCAAGAAGTAGCTATCAATCTTCAAGTACCAGGCCCTAAGCGCATGTTTCAACCCATAAAGAGCCTTTCTAAGCTTGTAAACTTTGTGTAAATGTTGCTGAATTTCAAATCCTTCAGGTTGCTCGACATAGACTTCTTCAAGCAGGTCACCATTCAAGAAAGCCGACTTGACATCAAATTGATAAACAGATAGATTCCTGAAGGCAGCCATTGAGAGAACTATTCGAATGGTTTCAAATCTTGCCACAAGAGAGAAGGTCTCTTGAAAGCCTATCCTTTCCTTTTGTGAGTAGCCTTTCACCACCAATCTCGCTTTATATTTCTGTAAAGTACCATCTGAGTTGTACTTTGATTTGTACACCCATTTAAGTCCAATAGCTTTCTTGTTGGCTGGTAGATCAGCCAACTCTCATGTCTCATTTCTTTCGATGGCTGCTATCTCCTCTTCCATTGCTTGTCTCCATTCCTCTTTCTCTGCAGTTTCTTCATAGGTTCTAGGATCAGATACATAAAGAGCAAATGTGCATTCATACATTTCTCTTAATGATCTGAATTTTCTCGGAGGGATTTCATCATTTTCTGTTGTGTCATCAGCTGTATGCCTTGGAGATGTTGTGCCACTGCTTTAATGTGAAGTATCTCTGCTGATAGGTGAATTGAAGCTGCTACTTGGTTGTCCTGTGCTGCTAGATTCTGCAACTGAATTTGCATTTGGCTCTTGGACTTTGTCATCTGCATCACTTGTGTCACCATCATCTTGTTGATGTGCTCCAGTTTCTTTTTCTTTGTTCTTCCAATTCTAGCTCTCTTCTTCATTGAAAATTACATTTCTGCTTACTAAAATCTTACAACTTGATGGGTTATATAGTCTATAAGCTTTGGATTGAGAACAATATCCAAGAAAAATACATTTTTCAGATTTACTATCAAGTTTATGCCTATCATGAGCATTTTTCATTACATATGCAACACTCCTAAATATTTTTAAATGCCCAACTAAAGGTTTATTACCTGTCCAGGCTTCAAATGGCGTCATGTTCTCCACAGCTTTTGTAGGTGACATATTTAACAAATAAGCAGCAGTTGTCACCCCTTCTGCCCAAAATCGATCAGGCAGATTCTTGGATTTTAGCATGCTCCTGGCCATTTCAACGAGAGTCTTATTCTTCCTCTCAGCTGTCCCGTTCTGCTCTGGTGTATAAGGAGCTGTAAGCTCCCTATGGATGCCATTTTTCTCACAGAATTTGATAAAGTTTGATGATAAAAACTCCCTACCCCGATCAGTCCTTAACGTCTTTAAACTTTTTCCACTTTGTTTTTCCACCAATGCTTTGAATTTAACAAAGTGATCAAATGCTTTAGACTTGAATTTGAGGAAGTAAACCCATATCATTCTACTATAATCATCAATAAGTAGCAGAAAATACTTACTTCCTCCCAATGATTCTGTTCTCATAGGTCCGCACAGATCAGCATGAACCAATTCCAGCGGTTCAGAGGCTCTCCAAGCTTGTTGAACAGGAAACGATCTCTTGCTGTGCTTCCCATAGATGCATCCCTCACACACACCATGCACTCCTTCAATTTGAGGTATTCCACTCACCATACTTTTTTGGGACAACACCTTTAAGCTATTTAAATTTAAATGACCATATCTAAGATGCCATAGATGAGAGGCATTCTTAGACAGGGCTATCATGGCTTAGTGTTCAACTTTATTAACTACAAGAGGGAACATATGGTTCTCAGCCATCTCTACTCGAATCAGAACATGATTAGTGATTTTCTCAGTGATTATGCACTCACTTCCTTCAAACAGAAGAGAATAACCACTAGTCATGAGCTGACCAACACTAAGTAGATTATGAGCCAGATCTGGTGCATAAAGAACATTGGAAATCAATTTCACTTTACCAGAATCAGTCTTTATTTCTACCGTGCCTTTTTCCTTCCACTTGTATTTTCTTATTGTTTCCCCTATCGGATGACCTTTTTGTGAATCTCATCTAATTTGTTGAATATGTTCTTGATGCCAGTCATATGATTCGAACAGCCACTGTCTATGAACCACACAGTCTCCTTTTCTTGGTCATGTTCAACGACAGCCATGAAGAGATAGTTCTCTTCTTCTGCTTCGGTTGCAGCCTCCTCAGCATATCCAGCTTGACCATTCTTACAGTCCCTTGCCAGATGTCCTTGCTTACCACAAGAGTAACACCTCCTCATTTCAACCCAACCTCTGCCTCTTCCTCTTGATCCTCTTCCTCTTCCTCTTCCAGGTGTGCTTTTTCCTTCTCCAGTCTCATTGCTTGCCTTGGCTTGAAATGCCTTCTCCTCAACCTTCAACATGAATTTGTTCATTCGATGCTCGTGAGCTAAGAGTGAGCCCATCAAAGCATCAAATGAGAGTGCTTCCAGATCATTAGCCTCTTCTATTGCTGCCACGACATGATCATAGCGTTGTGTCAAGCTTCTGAGAATTTTGGTAACCACTGTCTCCTCTGATATATTTTCACCAAAAACTTTCATCTGATTAACAATAGCTTTCCCTCGTGTCATGAAGCTCTCAACACCTTCATCTTCTTGCATAAACAGAGTTTCAAAATCTCTTTTGAGAGATTGTAATCTCACTTTTCTGATTCTTGCTGATCCTTGAAACTCTTCTTTTAGTTTCTTCCACGCTGCTTGAGCTGATCGAGCATCTGATATTCTGGTGAAGACACTTTCATGCAATCCTTGCTGTATAAAAAATAAATCCTTTGCATCCTTCTTCTTACTTTATCTCAGTTTGGCTTCATCTTCTTCCAACTCAGAAACACCATTTTCAATCAGATCCCATAGTTCCTGAAATCGAAATAAAGTCTCCATCTTAATACTCCAGAAATCATAGTTTTTGCCTTGAAATATGGGGATCATAGATAGCTGCATTGAGCTGCCATTAGCTGCCATTTTGATGAAACCAAGGTACACGAACCAGGCTCTGATACCAAAATGTTGGAAATAAGAAGAAAGGAATACAATGGAAAGTATCTAAGCAAAGAAGCAAGGAAAGAAATTCAGAGCAGATTTTTATTTTAATTCAAAAACTGAACGTTTACAGCTTTTCTTCACACTAGCAAACAAGGAAAACATAGACTAAATAGACCCAATTTTTAACAAACTCCAGAAAATCACTGCAACTACTCCTAAACTAAGGGACCATTATTTTAGGATGCTGAAATCGTGGAGTCAGTTGGGAAGATCTTCTTACTGGCGAAATGAAGTTTGAATCATTCTTCCAACACAATGGTCTCCTTTGCCTTTCGAGCACCGCTCTTGAACAGAACACCTTCCCTCAATGTTAAAAATATTGTAAGCTGGGAGAATCCACGATAAATTGGGTCTACAAATTGATTTGATAGATTGGAAACTAAAAGGATCTTGAGCAAATCTGCAAGCATTTGCAGAGCAGCTGACAGACTTATAATTCTTCACTTCTAACATCTGGAGATGCAACATCCCTCTGCTATAAAACACCAAATTTTTACAATCCTTGACCTTGAGCAATTTTAGGCTGCTAAGTTCATTTGGCAACTCCCCCAGGCCATACAGAAATATTTTTCTGTGTTTATTTCTCAAGAATACAGAGATTTATACAAATATAGTGCTAACATCTATGGAAACTAAATCAATTAACCTAATTTGGAATATACACTGTACAAGGTAAGTTAATCAACTAATTATACTATACATTTTGTTACAGTTTTGATCAAATCATAATCATTCACATATTGATTGAGAGATTTCTAAGCTATCATGTCAAATTCACCATTTTATTTCAATAAAACAGAAAAAACTCGTAAAAGATTTTTTTTGCATTATTACATGCAGGAAAGATTATAGAGATTGTGTATTAGTAAAGTATACCTGTCATGGTGGAAACTTCCTGGTTGCGAGTTGTGATGATAATTCTACTTTCTGCTGCCCCTGCTTCAAAAGGACCACGAAGCAAGAAAGAAAAGAGGGATAATTTTTTTAAATCAGTTAGGTGGTGATGTAATTGCATAATATTTTGAACGTCAAGAACAATGATTTATATTATTTTTATAAACAATATATCAACAGTTAATTAATAAAGCTGTAATTATAGAGGATAAGATTTGTTGGTGTGCATATGGATGAACAACCCTCAATTTATATTGTTTTGCTGCTTCTTCCAGCTTCCAGTCAACTACATGTCACCTGCTCATAAAAAGGATCCACGTCACCATGCTTCTCACTGCTAAACTTCTTGTATAATTTGTACTTCTCTCCAGCCATACCTCAGAAGTGCAACTCTTCAACCAAATAACCTAGCAGGAACCAAGAAAACATTAAACACCGAATAAGGTCCACATAAAGAAAATCAAGAAAAAAGAGGATAGATCTGCTATTCAATGTTATTAAAACCGGACCGAATAAAGAACCAGAGAGGCCGGTCCAGTCTGGTTTTAATAACATTGCTACTTTTATACCCTTGCTAGATCATTTCCTTTGTTGTTTTGCAAAGCATGTCCAACCACTTCCACTTTCAGCTATAAGTGGGAGACGGTCATAGTCTGGAGCAAAATTGAGCATAAATTCATGCTCTTTGAAGTGCAACATTACACTGATTGCAACCTCCTCAAACCACATAAAACATAAAACACTTATTCACTAAGAACCTCATAGCATTAGAAAGTAATAAACACAGTGAGGTAAGAGTGACTACCTGCATAACACGCTTGGCACAGATCTCCACGGCCCTTCAGCAGGAAGGCATAATATTCACATCCCTCCCAAGAATTGTCAATTCTCGGGCTGCTGCTCAGATGTCATGACAACAAGCTGGAATGCAAATGATGCTATTGTCACCACCAGTGAATCTTAAGTGTAGAAAATTAGTTAAGTTTTGTTAGGAAATATATATTAGGCAAAGAATCTTTTTTATCAAATAGTGATTTCATGATTTACCAGTACGGTGGGTCCCAGGAACGGCAAGCTCCAAATTACAGTAGTCTAGCAGCTCTAGAGAAACAAACAAATTACAATACAAGCATCAAAAGTTAATGCCAATTCAATTGGGAAAAAAAATCAATAATTCTTGCCTGCAGGTATAGGGTTGTAAGGCAGAGTTCATTGCTGCCACAGCAGTTGTAAATCAAGCATTATGGCTCAGGAAAATTTTGATTGATCTATAGATGGAGCCAAAGGAGAGCACAAAAGTGTTTGTTGATAATCAAGCTGCAATTGCTATCTCAAACAATCATGTTTTTCACGGGAAAACAAAGCATTTTAATATCAAACTATTCTTTCTTGTGCAGAAAGAAGGTTCTATTAGTTTGAAGTATTGCAAGTCTGATCTTCAGCTAACTGACATATTTACAAAGCCTCTGTCAAAGAGCAAGTTTGAGTTTCTTAGACAGAAACTAGGAGTTTGCAGCAACCAAAGCAAGGAAGAGTGTTGAAATTATACTTCAGCTGCTGCAGCATTATCCAAGCCGGAATTTTATTTTATTTTATTTTTTATTAAATTGTTGACCGTTTCAATGTTCTGGTTAGCAATAGTTGCTGTTTTTTAGGAGTTTGTTAATCATGGAATCATACATTATCACAACAAAAAAAAACTGCCAATTAGCGACGGAAAAAATTTCGTCGCTAATTTTGCGACGGATTAGCGACTGTTTTATAAATCCGTCGTGAGAAGGATATTTTGCATTTTTTTGCGACGAAATTAATAAACAGTCGCTAATTATTGGCGGGGAAGTATACGAGCTCTATTTTGCGACGGAATTAGCGATAAATTTTCCGTCGCTAAAGTTAATAATTTTTTATTCAAGAAATTAGTTCCAGAAATTTTAGCGACTAACATTTTAGTCGCTAATGTTGGCGGGAAAATTTAGCGCCTTTTTTTGCGACGGTTTAGCGACGGAAATATTTCAATCGCTAATTAGTATTTTGTTACAGTAATACGATTAACGACGGAAGAATTGAGTCGCTAATCCGTCGCAAATAAATTAAAAAATAAGTTTTTTAATTTCACTCCAGTGGTTTATGTATAATTTCAAATAATTTTAATATAGACCATATAAAATGAATATTTTCTTTTGTAACAGAAAATTATAAATTATTTTATAAGTTGATAATAATTTTTTTATCAATTATACCAAAATCTAATGTTATTTATTTAGAAAATTTACATTTTTAATTATAATAATAAACTAATTGTTATGATTATTATATATTTGCGTGTTCAAGATTAATAAAAATAAATATTTATAAAATTTATTATTTCATTTAAAATAATAATAAAAAATTTGTAATTTATTTTTATTTTAAAAAATTTAAATCAAATATTAAATTATTAGGAATTAAATTGATTTATTTATCAATTATCCCAATTTTGAAGTGTCCAAAGACTATTGAATATGAAATTCGGGCTTAGTCAGCATGAAATATTTTGAAAGACCACGAGACATAGTTTCAATTAAAAATTTGTATTGTTCGCACAAAATTATTAGTTAGAATTATTCATCGCTATTTGTATCAAATTTAAAAAGGTGACATAAAAATTTTGAACTCTTATTCAAATAGGAACCTGAGGCCTAATTGAATATTGGATTTAGTAATGAATAAAGGATCATGATTAAAAAGAGACCAAAATAAAGATTTCCGAACCTAATTTTCTCATTCTTTCGGAAATATTTAAAATTATTGTACATAAATATTGCTAATGTGCCTTAAATATAAGAATTTTATTAATTTCATACTTTTATCAAGTTAAAAACGGGTTGCACACCATTAGATAAGATGTTATCTTTCAATACGACCGCAAAAACCACTCGTATCGCTATAGTTAAAATATCTTTAAAGTATAAATACTTTTCCTATTAATTTTCTTTTCTATGATTTTAATACTAGGAATCACAAAGCTTAATTTGAGAAGATCTTTATTAGTTTTATTAGAAACTGTTAATATAGTTATTTTATATGTCATTTGATAATTTGAAGGTTGGTGTGTGTGTGTATATATACACACACAATAAAATACACACTTTAAATCATTTCAAGATAATAACATCCAATTTATAATAAATTCAAACATTAAACATACTTCAGAGTAATATAAGTATATTTAAGATTCGAACTCCCGCTTCGATATCATTTTTATTATATATTTAGATGAAATTACCAAAATTAAAAAATTTATAGACAGATGGATTTAATTAATTGAAAGACTTCCCAAACATTAGGAGTACAACTATTATATTTAAAATGATATAATTTTGATGGTAGATTGGCCTAAATAATTTAGTTTTTTTAATTAACTCTATTATAAATTAAAATTCATAAACTTAAAAGTAGATCTTACCAAATAGAAAATAAAATTACTAGTAAAAATATAATGTGTAATGTCCCAAAATTTTTTAGTCATTTGAAAATATTTTAATAGGTGAACAATATTTTGATATCGGCTCATGAGGGTCAATTATTAAGGACCCAATGAGTAAATATCGGCTCACGGCGGCAGATGACTACACGACCACCACCGGATGACTTCTAGTGGCAAGGTGTATCTTTCAGTGCCCTGTGTCACTCCTCACTCACCAGCGATTGACAGATCGGAGAAAGAAAGTCTCCGACTTTTTTTGTTAGATTCCGACCAACCATGGCAGCGCTTGAGCGCGTGATGACCGGAAATGAAACCTGACGATCTCGATCTTCGAGGATGCAGTGTCAGATCATCTCCGACGAATCTCCGGTGACCGGTCAGATCATCTCCGGCGATCTTCTGGATGCTGCCTTCGCTGATTTGTCCTCTGTACTCAAATCATGTGGCAATGTTTAGAATAAGATATACAGGTAATTATCTCATTTAGCTATGTTTCTGCTTTATTTTGTTTTGTTCTTTCTACTGCTGCTTATAGATCAAGGTTTGATTTACATTTGATCCTTGGTCCAGGGTTCAGATTTCGTTTGATTCCTTGGATTTATTAGTGACAATTTAAATTAGTTAGTGTAATGGTGTGAAATTCATAATCAGTAAGATTTGAAAAAAGAAAAATTTTAAGCTGTAATTGGGCTACGGTGTCATAAGATCCTTATAAAAGGGAATTATAAGTGGACTAGGTCTATTATTTATTTTCTAAAGTTGTTCTTTATGTTCTCGCAATTTGTGAATTTCTAACTTTTTGATCATTTTAATTGGCAATTTGATATGTGTGTATAAGCTATTTTTCTTTGACTATAAATCCTATTTCATATGTTGCTGCTGTATATGCATGCTGCTCTCATCTCCCGTTTTGCTTCCTCCTAGCTGTGATACTGGTAATTTATCATCTCCCGTCATTCCTAGTTTGATTTTTGAATCGAAAAGTGGTGTCATTGTCTGTTTAATCATCAATTACAGTTAAAACAGAGAAGTAATTTTTGAAATTTTATCTAATGTGTGATTGCAATCTTTCTCCTTTTACTTCAAAGGGAGATTCATTAATTTTCATATAAATACTTCAGGCTCTTTCGAAGGAGTGCCTCGCTATCCTTTATTCAAGAACCCTTCTTCTCACTCTTAAAAGGTATTATCATTTGTTTTTATGTGTCTTTTTGAGAAGTAACTTAAATATTCCTTTCAGTCTCTCCCTTCTGAGTTGTTTACGTGACTAAAGATTTATGCTCTAATATTTGGACTCTGTGTAGATGGCCTGAAAACAACTGAAGGAAGGTGTGCCAACGGTGAACATAGCAGGTATTGCTAATATAAGTTTTATACATGAATCTTTACTGCACCGAAAGCTAATTATTGTGTATATTATTGTTAAGGTCTTGTTTATTGTAATGATAATAAGTTGTTCAAGTTTCTTTTTTTAAAAATTTATCAGTTTATTGGTTTCTTTTGTGGTTAGAATTGAGCCAGGAGCTTTGGTTCTTGTGAACAAATGCGTGGTGGTTGAGGTTCAGGTGATACTTCATATATTAAATTTGTTTGCTTTCTAGTTTCCAGTTTAGTTATCCTTGGAACTTTATCAATTGACAGGATGTTCGCCGATATCCTTCTTTTTTGGAGATGATGGAAGCAGAAGGTCTTTCAAAAGTCCTTCCCGGGGCTAAAACTATTGATGAAGGTAGCAGTATTTACTTTTACCAGGTGTTAGATTGATGTTATGTTGTTGATGCTCTTGTATGAAACGTGAAGAAGACAAATGATAAGGTGTTTAGTGGTAGTCTTCTGTTCAAATGCAGCGGAACCTGAAGCCCCAGTGAGTAGTCTTCTGTTCAAATCCCTTCCCCCTCTCAGCGTGGGAAAAATGTTTCAGCAGGCTGCTACAAAAGGTATTTCCGTTTTCTTTAAAAACCTTTCCGAAAGAATCTTATCTGATGAATAGAGATGAAATAATGCTAATTTGTTGAACCCTTTTGTACTGTAGTGCTATATTGAAAATATAAATTTTTGCTTTACATGATAAATTAATTGTGAAGATATTTCACCTGAAAAAAGGGATAACTTGTGTCAATATATTAGTCTTCCTATATTTCAAAGTTTCCTAAATGCTTTATTGCTAGGTTTTTGGGTTTGGATTTGACGTTACTGGGCCTCCTAATTATGGACTTTCAGAGGCAGTGTCCGTGGTTCCCATTACATTAATGAGCATGGTTGGGCTACAATTTACATGACCAATGGTTTAGAATTACTTGGGTAAACAAAGTAATAATTTATCTGTCTTTAGCTGCAGTCACACAATTATTCTCAAATGGTACATGTATGTAGATGATACAGATGTAGTTTCAGTTTTCAGGCAATTCCCTCTGCTTAATACTTTTAGGATGCATAAACTGCTTGGACATCCTAATACCACCATCATAAGCAAGCTTAAATAATACTCACATTGGTAGTCAACTTTCACATGTATACCTTCCTAAGACAAGGAATGAATTGCTTTAATTACTTATACTTTCAAACTCGCTCAATGTTATCAAGTGATGAACTTCTGCATCATGAGTATATGCATGAGTTCTTTATTGAGAATTCTTTTGAAATGTTGGTCCATTTACCTCCAAACAAGGTATTGACTTGGTGTTTTGTTTTACTGTATCAAAAATTTCTGGTTAATCCAAGATTGTTGATCTTTCAGTTGCAATGGTATTGTTATGCACTAGGATGCTCAATTTTGTAGTTAATCAACCAAAGTTATTGGTATTTTATGTTTTATTAAATTACAGATTATGCATTCTTTAATTTTAGTTTTTCTTTCTTTATGACTGCTACGTTTGACTTGGCAAAACAAAGTGGAGAAGTTTCACAGTCTGGTTTAGGGTCAATGTTCTCTAGGTAAGATTGCTTCTTTTGAGTTGCTCATTTTTTCATTACTTAGTATAGATGTGGTATGATAAAATTTGAGTTGCACCTTTTCTCATTCCATTTTGTGAATATTACTATAGATAAATCTATTAATACTCTTACTATGTTATGCCTATCCAAATAATATTTCACTCCATTACTATGTTCTGCCTATCCAAAGAATCTTATCCTTTTTAAACCATAATTAGGCTATAGAAGATGCTATAAAAATGTGGCTTTTGGTGTACAGCAGATATGTTTATAGTTAGGTTTCATGGATATGTGGAAGACTGCAGTAGTTTTCAAGTGAATATCTGCTCAATTTTAATTGCTTCAAGGTGCACTGCCATAAAAACTTGAACTACAAGATCTCTCATTCTCCTCATTTTCTCTCTTATTATGATGTATAGAACCAGTTTCCAAAGAGATAGAACCAGTGTTTGTGCTTTCGTCTGTCTGTCTTCATGCTAGAATTAATGATGTTTTTTTTAGCATGCTAAGAGATGATAATTTATAAGATACTTGGTTAGATTGCAATCAAACTACTTGCATGGGTAAATCTATAAGATACCCGGTCTCAATAATAATGTTATTGAACTTTTGGTGGAGCTGCTAATTATTATTGATTTTTTTCCATAGATGGTATAATTGGCATTGGCATTGTTGTAACAACTATGGGAGTGGTTGCTAGTGGAATTGCTGCAGCTTTTGTGCGAAGAAATTAGCTTCCTTTTTTTTTTTTGAATATAATGTTTTTGTATCCCTGAATATGCTGAAGTATTCAGTTGATGGGGAACTAGGACAAAATTTTAGTTGAATGCACAATGCACATGTTATTTGTTTTAATGTATATGAAAAAATACTTCAGAAATTATCCAATTGCACTCTGTAATTTGCAATATTTTATAATTTGTTCTAAACTAATAGAAAAGTTGAATTACATACTGTTACAATATATATTTTCCAAACTTTGTGTATTTTGAAATATATTCTGATTTGGAATAAATATGTGTGAAATTATTGTCATGTACAGGATGAAAATAAATAAATAGCGATCAAGATTAAAATTTTAAAATACAACAAAATTAAAAATTCAATTATGCAATAATTTAGCGACGGATTTGCGACAGAACTGTCGCTAATGTGTAATAGATATTATTTAAGAAATAATTAGCGACTAATATTTCGTCGCTGCCTTTTTATAGTAAATTTATAATTAGCGACGAAAAATGTAGCCGCTAAATATTAATCTTATAATTCGGCGACTAATTAGAAATATAAATTAGCGACGGACAAAAAATTAGCGACGAACGTTTTCGTCGCTAATATATTAGCGACTGGCTTTTTGGCGACTGTTGTCGTAGCGTCGCTAATTTAATTTAGCGACGGATTTCTGAAATTAGCGACGAAAATTACCAGTTTTTTTTGTAGTGCCATGTAGTTGCTTATTTTTAGTATTCATCAATTAAAGTTTTTTGTATTTAAACAGTTAATTGGTTCAATGAAAAGTAGATATTCCAGCTTATATTTTCCTTTGTTTATTCCAGCCTATATTTTCCCTGTTCTCTGCTGAGTTACAGTAAAAAATTCACCTGCTGTTTTTTTTTTTTTTTATTTCCAACAGATTTGAAAAAAGGAACCACACCGGAAGCATGCTTGTGTTCATCCTCATCTTCAGTTTCTCCTTGAATAACATTGTCCTGAAAATTTATATCCCAGTATCAACAATCAAATCAAATTGGATAATCCATATCCAATTAAACATAATGCAACAGCATTTAAGCATAAACTAACCTGCTCCCCAAAAATTTTTGAGAGCTGTTTCACTTTTTCTTTATCAGCACTCCTTTTCTCCTCAAGCTTCAGACTTTTAGAGACCCATGATAAAACCTCAGAACCAACTTTTGAGTTTTTCTTTAATCTTTCTTCTTTCATCCTGAAAAAATTAAAAACTACAGAGGTGAATAATGCATTGCCCATACATAATTGTGAAAAATAAGGTCTTCATTCTTTCATTAACAAAAAGTAAATTCAATACACTATTAGAACTAGAAAAATAATTATGCTTAGAAGTATTGGTATTTTGGTAAAATAATTATGCTTATGAGTACTGGTATTTTTGTAAATAATTATGCTTAAAGTCTTGATTCTCTACATGTTAATTTTTCATTACACGTTAATTTTTCCCTGTTCTTCTCTTCGAAGAAGGATATGTTCTTCCTCAAATAGCTAGAAATCACTAGTTTAACTAGTTGAAACGGCTAATCGGTTCCTTGAGGAGTCCTCAAGACAATGTACAAAAAATAACCCTCACTCATCTCTCACCCGGAGCCATCTTTTTATTTGAATTACAAACTTACAAGGTCAAGGGCTTATTTGGACGGTAGATAGCATTAAGAATTGCAAAGTTGGCAGCTACCAATGCTAACAACTAGAATTTTTAGGATGCTTTCTGGGGTGTTTTAGTTTCAAGATTATAGGTTTCTGTTTCATAAGAAAAAGCAAACGAAAAGGTTTAGGACATAAACATAAACATAAAAACAGTATTAAGTGGTTCCTCTTTATTAACTTTTCCTTTTTGCCTCCTCCTCTTAATCACTACTCACTGGACATTCTCATTATTATGGCCATGCATATTATGAACTGACATTGTTTCCAATATTGATTAAGTAGTTCAAGTAAGGGTCTTTACAAATAAACTGGTTTTAAAGCAACTTTTATACATATCAAAGTTATCCAAAAATTAAAAAAATGAAACCATTTTTTTTTGTTTCAATAAAATTATAACCAAAAACATAAAATGATACCGAACACACTTAAGTTTCAGCACTTCATTTGTACTTTTAAGAAACTGCTGAATTTTCATACTCTATACAGTTTGCGACCCTAAACAGCAACTAAGGACTCCCAACCACTCATCTAGAAAGGCAGGATGTTAGTGGAATCAACGAATTAAGAACTCATCTTTATGCGCAAATAATCATTTTGCTGCATCTTTTTTTTTTTTTTTTTGATAGAAAAAGTGTAACTGGTATAGCTATTGCATATAATATTTCAATCCAAAAACTTTCACATAGAAGATGCCATGCATAAGCTATTTGAAAAAAATAATAACACTAAAAGAGGTAGAAGAAAAAGTAAGAGAGCAACTACTAAAATATTTAAAACACTGGGAGAGGAGGAAAACAATGGCAATAGAAGAAAGAATCAATTAACAGTCACTTGCTTCAAAATGCGCTCCCCAAGTTCAAAAGCTGCAATTGAAGTGGTTGAGGCAGCAGATGGGGCTAGTAAGCTAAGAACCTGTCTTGTTCAATGATGGAGAACAGAGTTCAAGCCACAGCTTGTTAGCACAGAGTTAGATTATTAAGCATAGCACATACAGTACAGAAATTATAAAAGTAATCTGGAAACTAAAAGAAGAAGAAACATACACAGAGACGCAAATATCTAAATATTCTCTTTCTTTTCACCCCTAGAATAAATTAAAAAAATAATCTCCTTTCCCCTTTCTGGCAGCAGAACTCAGCATAAAACATAAATAAAAATAAAACAAATAACGAGAATTAGAAGAAGTGGAACAAATTCGAAAAAATTGGGGAAATGATAGGCAAAACCCAGAAACAAGAAGGCAATCATCAAAGAATAAATGAAGAAAAAAGGATTAGATTTTACCTGTAAGAGACGTCAGCTTGGAACATCCTCAATAAAATTATCAGATAAAGGATTTCAGGTAACCCATTTGACTTTTTATTTGTTTGGGTGAGAGTGAATGGACTGAATCAACAGCTTCGGCAGAGCAGAGTGTGAAGGATTGTTAGTTTTAATAAGGTTTCAATTCCCACTGGTTTCTCAAAAATCATATCGAGAAGAGAAGTAGGTTACACAAAAGTGGCATTCTACATCAACGAAAATGTAAAGCAATTACTAAACAACCAAATCTAGGCTGTGCGATTTTATTTTATTTTATTTATAATGTTTCACCAAAACATGTAACAAAAATACAAATAAAGAGAGATACAGGGGAGGCAGAGCAAGCCAGGACAGCAAATACAACCCAGAAAAGTTAGAGCCCAAGCACAAAGTAACCCAACAAAACAATACCCAGTTTTATATTACAGCTATTACAATCGTAGAGAACTTGAACACATTTATAAAACAAACAGTTATAAAACAGCTCAATGTAACAAAAATATATCTAACTCACAAGATTATTGCCAAATAATGAATAACAGAGAAGAAGACACATTGCACACTCTAAGAACCATCGCCTTTGAGAATTCTTACAACATGTACGTGAAACCAAACCCAAAACTTGTTATACATGCCACCTAAGAAGTTGAAGTAAAAATGCCTCCATTGTCTGTTGAAAACAAGAGGACCTATTACACCCAAAAATCCAACCACAAATCCAGGGACAATGCTCACGTAGAAGTAGAACCAATCCCCATAATTTTTTCCTCTGCCTTTCTCCATAGAGGGATCGGATGGATTATTTGCACTGCAATTATTGGCCAATGGAGGTCCACAAAAGTCGTTGCCAAGGAAACTAGATGAATCGAAACTTTGTAACTGAGTGCTTGTAGGAATCTTTCCCCACAATCTGTTGTTGGATAAGTTCAAATAATTCAAAAATGTTAAGCTTGAGATGTTCGAAGGAATTTCACCAAAAATTTGATTTTTGGACAAATCAAGAGATTCCAATAATCGCATAGCTCCTATATCATTTGGAATTCTTCCACCCAAAGCATTTTGTGAAAGATTCAGCGATTGCAATCCTACAAGCCTTGTTATTTCATTTGGAATCTCACCTTACAAATTGTTACAAGATAGATCTATGCTCCTTACGAAAACAAGAATGGTGCTGTACTCCAATGCTTTCCCTTTCATCACCACACGAGTGCTCTCTATAAATGTTTTTGAACCATTAGTATAAAAATGCAAGCTGCCCTCAAAATCATTGTTTGTAGCCATTGCAGTGAAGTTATAGAAGCAGCTAGGTATTGTACCAGAGAATGTATTTTCAGCAAGGTCCAAGATGTGCAACGAAGTTGCATGACACAACTCATTAGGGATGCGACCATCAAATTTATTTGCACGTAATTTGAGAATCATCAACCTTGAAAATCTATCACCAAGCCATCGCAGAATATTCCCACTCAATTTGTTATCACTAACATCAAGTTTGATTAGATTTGTACAATTTGCACGTGAAAGTGGGATGACACCCGAAAGATTGTTATCACCAAGGGAAAGCGACTTAAGGTAGCCAAGAGTTCCAATGGAGCTAGGAATAGTTCCACTAAATTTGTTGTTGCTCAATTTTATGGCCACCATATATTTCCAATTCTTCCAGCAATCCGGTATCTCACCGGACAAAAGATTTCCTCCAAGATTAAGAACTTGCATGCCATTCACCTCATGCTTGTTATAACACAAAAAGTTGGATATCGATCCCGAAAATGAATTATTGGAGAGATCTAAATAAGTCAAATTTGGAGAAAAGAAAGGGACTGGACCACTAAAATGATTAGAACTCAAATCAATTAGAGAAGAAGTACTAAAATGAGGGATATTTGGAATGGATCCATGCATTTGGTTATGAGAAAAGTTTAAAAGATAATATTTAGAAGACAAATTATCCCAAAACCAGATAGGGATTGAACTTGAGATTCCCGAGTTAGATAGATCCAAATCTTTTAACTGTTGTAATGAATGAAGCCATAAGGGAAATTGAGGTCCAACACGCCATAATCCTAATCCTAATCCTTCAAGTTGAAGAGGAGGAACCCAGTCGGGGCTAACTCTCAATGCTATGTTTTTACCCATCACAGATGCATAAAAATAACGTAGCTTTGTGAGATTTGCAAAGTGAAGTTCAGAAACCTCACCCTCCAATAAATTATCTGAGATATCCAAGTCCTCCAATTTCGTATGTCGTCCAAGAGATAGAGGAAGAGTTCCATTCAGTTTGTTACTACCAAGCCACAATAATGTCAAGGAAGTCATTTCTCCCAAAGACAATGGGATTGGACCGGAGATAGAATTATATGAGAGATCTACGTGACGAAGACTCTTCAATTGGTTGAGACTATTGCTCAAATGACCTGTTAATTGACAATATCTCAACACTAATGATTGTAGCCCATATGAGATACATCCAGATGACAGAATTTCTAGGACATCATTTATCTCTTGGCCCAATTTGACAAATTCTATTCTTAGTGATCTCAAATTGCAAAGATGTTTTAAGGATTTTGGAATTGGTCCTTGGATCAAATTACCATACAAGCCCAACTCCAATGATTCTAGCCCATCCGAAACACATCCCAATGACAAAATTTCTAGGAAATTGTTTATTTCCTGGTTTATGTTGACCTCTAACAAATAAAGTGACCTCAATTTGCAAAGGTTCTGAAATGATTTTAGAATTCCTTGTCCAAATTCAAGTTCATCATTTAATGAAAAGTCAAGGCTGACGAGAGAAGTCAAGTTTCCAATGGCACTTGAAATCTGACCTTGCAAGTTATTGAATTTAAGATAGAGATTTTGTAAATGGCTGAGGCCGTATAGCCGATTGGGTATGGAGGAATTGAAATCATTGTATGACAAATCAAGGCTAACGAGATAAGTCAGGTTTCCAATGGCACTTGAAATTTGACCTTGCAAGTTATTGGATCTAAGGTTGAGATTTTGTAAATGGCTGAAACCGTAAAACCAATTGGGTATGGAGGAATTGAAATCATTGTATGACAAATCAAGTTCCCTAAGGAGAGAAGTCACATTTTGAAGAACATTTGGAATTGGACCTGTAAAATAATTCCATGAGAGATCAAGAACAGAAAGAGAAGAAAAATTGAGATTAAGGGGAGGATTGAAACCTGGAAGTTGACAAAATGACAAGTGCAATTCAACCAAAGAAGGGAATGAATTCATGAACTTCACCCAATCAAATGATTTACTGAGGTCTGCATAACTCAGATCAAGAAATTCTAAAGAAGATAGACCAGAAATCCAATCTAAATTCTCAACACTATAGGATCCTCGAAGATTGAGATAGTGTAAATTAGATAGATTTCCAAGCTGAGGAGGAATTGTTCCTCCAAATCCAGCATTGGAGAGGTTAAGATATCTTAAACTCCCCATGGAAGCAAGGAATGTAGGAATGGGAACTCCTCCAAAATGATTATTGCTAAGGTCCAAATATCTCAAATGTTTCAACTCAGCCAAAGAAGAACTCACCTTTCCACCCAATGCGGACTTCTCATAATACTCCTCATATTCGTCTATTTCATACAGATGGTCTACTAAATTTGGATAATCAAGGCCAAGATATTCTTCAAGAGAAAGTGTAGGAAGATGAAGCTGAAGGACATGAGAGGTGATGTTGTGGCAGACAACTCCAGTCCAATTGCAGCAGTCTCCATTGGCAGTCCAATCTGCGAGTCGATTTGAAGGATCAGTGAGATGGAATTTGAAGTTGAGAAGAGCATCTCTCTCCCCCTGAATGCACCCAGTAAAGCTGCAACCAACAGCAAAGATTGCCCAGATGAGAAGCCACCAAAGCAAAACAAAGGGACTCATTTGCATTTTCATAAAAAATACGTAAACAGTTGATGATTGTAATGAATATAGAGGAAGAACCCTCAATTTATAGAGTGGGAGAATTGATATCGTGAAATGATTTTACAGCCTTTAGAAATTTCATCATCTTAATTTCATTTTCCAAATATTAATTATTGAAGAAAGAGATGAGCAATTAATATTAGAGTAAGGATTGGTTCACTTTGACCTCTAAAACAACGTACGTGTGATTATAAATTTGAAAGGTTTTTATATATAGATAGAGATTTTATTCGTCACCACAAAATGTTGAGATATTTTGTATTCTTTCTCTGTTAAAAACTAAATAAAAATAAACAATGTGACAAATTAATTAATAGATCTTTTTCAATTGACGAATTAATCAAAAATAAACAAAGTGAAAATGATTAGATTTTTATTTTTTAGTTTTCTGGTACTAAAAATAGGGGCAAAATAAATCAGCATAATTCAATTTTTTTTAGTTTTTCGGTTTGAATGTAACCGTGGGGCACCCTGCATATATACTTAACAATAAGGTGATGAAACTTAATAACCACAATTTAATTGATTTGATGGTCTTCTTGTTTTTATTGCAAACACTGAGAGGAAGTCTTTGCCTTGCTTTAAGTATTATCCCATTGTTATTATATATATATATATATATATATTCTCTTTAGGAATTGATGGATGCTTTTGATGAAAAATTCAAACCCAATTAGAACTTGAATAGTAAAATCAAAATAATTTTTTTTGTTTCAAAAATTCTTTTTACTAAAAAAAACTGAAAAAATATTTAAAATATTTAACACTAAAGTAAAACTTTTTATTTTATTTTATTTTTAAAGAATTTGAAAAAATGGCTAATAAAATATTAAAAATAATGCATATTTTCCCCGAAATATTTTTTTTTAGAAAAAAATTTGTTCCTCAAATATTAAAAATAGTACATGTATGCCCAATTAGCATATTTTGAGATCAAAACTGTCCATATTATTATATATTCAGCTCAAACTTGCTACTGAAAATAATGGAATTTTAGGTAAGCAAGCAAAAAAAAAATACATAATAGGATTATTGAACACTCAATTTTTCATAATTATTTTTTAAAACAAATCAAAATCTCAAATATGCTATTTATAAAAAAAAAAACCCTTTAATATATTAGATATGAAAATGCAACCGTGGCAATAAAAAAGTGCCATATATAAACTACTTTTTAAAATATACAACTAATAACATATTATTTCATCCATTCTCTTTTATGTATTATTTTTGAATAAAATTTATATTTTATTTATATGTTATTTTTAAATTTTGAATATGATTTAATTTTTTTAATAAAAATAAATTTGTTATCAATTAGATTTGACAATTTAATCTTAATTATACAATTTAATACTCGATCCGTCCCACTTTAAGATATTATTTTTTATAATTTGGTTTGTCCCACTTTATGTCTTTTCGGAATTTAAGGAATAAGTTTACATGAATACTCATATTTATTATACACGTTATTAAATGTTTTTCTTTTTTATCACTCTCTATTTTGAATTAAAATTAAATTAAATTAGCAAATATATAAAAATGTATTTTTATCAATAACTATATTTTTTTATAAAATGAAGACATTCTAATTATTTTTTTAATTTTGTATAAAATAAAAAATTATCTCTTAAAATTGAACGGAGAAAGAACTAAATTTAAATCTAATTATTATTTTTTAGTTTTAGTAAAAATAATAAAATTGATAGATAAAAAAATGAGAAAGTAAATTTTAAAATTACACTGTAAAATTCATAAACTTTGAAAATACACAAGTAACTTATTGAGCATGTGTTATATCTACGCGTCTATTAAATTGACCAGTGATCAATTTCTCAATTTTATCTTTCAATAATAATAATGAATTTAATTTGGGGCCACGCCAATTAAGACGGGCAGGTTTCACTACTGCAATCAATAAGTCAATGGACGATGACTTGCAGTTTTCTAAATCATCGCAGAAGACAAATATCAAATTCATTTTCTCTTAACTATATTTGCCGATGGCCTTGTGAGGATGGCAAGAGTTTATAAAATGTGAACAATAATTAACAAACTAATCCTTTATATGACTTGATGACTATTAAAGAATCTAATTAGTTTTGTAAAAATAAACATTACCTCATCCATAATGCTAATATTCTTTTGTTTAAAAATCGGTAAATATTTAATTTTACTATTAAATTATTTAGTAAATGTCAATTTTTTCAAAAATAAAAATTTAAACTAAATTTACATGCAAGTTTTAATGTGATAATTTGTGTCACATTATGCTTTCACCGTTTTTAACGGTTGCAAACAGTGCATTGCAGTTAGATGACAGCAAACATGTGCTACTATTATGCTTAGAATATTAGACAACCGAGGCTTAACTAAAATATTTAGTAATTATGCAATAAATTCAAACCTTTATAATTATATTCATGTAAAATACACACACACAGATATATATATATATATATATATATATATATATATATATATATATTATAATTTAGTAATAAAAATTTAATTAAAAATACATAAAATAAATAGTCACACGCATTTATTTAAAGCTTGGAACCCCTTCTAGGAAATTATTTATTTCCTGGTTTATTTTGACATCTAACAGATGAAGTGACCTCAAGTTGCAAAGATTTTGAAATGAGCTTGGAACCCCTTGTTCAAATTCAAGTCCATAATTGTATGACAGCTCAAGGCTAACGAGAGAAGTTAGGTTTCCAATGTCACTTGAAATTTGACCTCGCAAGGTATTGGATCCAAGGTTGAGATTTTGTAAATGGCTGAGACCGTATAACCAATTGGTTATGGAGGAATTGAAATCATTATATGACAAATCAAGTTCCCTAAGGAGAGAAGTCATATTTTGAAGAACATTTGGAATTGGACCTCCAAAAAAATTACTTGAGAGATCAAGGATGAAAAGAGAAGAAGAGTTGAGATTGAGGGGAGGATTGAAACCTGCAAGCTGACAATTTGACAAGTGCAATTCAACCAAAGAAGGGAGTGAATTAATGAATTTCATCCAATCAAGTGATTTACTAAGGTCTACATAACTCAGATCAAGAAATTCTAAAGAAGAAAGACCAGAAATCCAATCTAAATTCTCAACATTATAAATATAGGATCCTCGAAGATTGAGATAGTGTAAATTAGAGAGATTTCCAAGCTGAGGAGGAATTGTTCCTCCAAATCCAGCATTGGAGAGGTTAAGATATCTTAAACTCCCCATGGAAGCAAGGAATGTAGGAATGGGAACTCCTCCAAAATCATTATTGCTAAGGTCCAAATATCTCAAATGTTTCAACTCAGCCAAAGAAGAACTCACCTTTCCACCCAATGCAGACTTCTCATAATACTCCTCATATTCTCCTCCATAATCATATTGAAGATCTGGGAAAGAATATTCAGCATAAGAAAGTGTACGAAGATGAAGCTGAAGAACATGAGAAGTGACGTTATGGCAGACAACTCCAGTCCAATTGCAGCAGTCTCCATTGGCAGTCCAATATGCAAGTCGATTTGAAGGATCAGTGAGATGGAATTTGAAGTTGAGAAGAGCATCTCTCTCCCTCTGAATGCACCCAGTAAAGCTGCAACCAACAGCAAAGATTGCCCAGATGATGAGAAGCCACCAAAGCAAAACAAAGGGACTCATTTGCATTTTCATAAACAATATGTAAACAGTTGATGATTGTAATGAATATAGAGGAAGAACCCTCAATTTATAGTGTGGGAGAATTGATACCGTGGAATGATTTCACAGCCTTTAGAAATTTCATCATCTTAATTTCATTTTCCAAATATTAATTATTGAAGAAAGAGATGTGCAATATTAGATTAAGGATTGGTTCACTTTGACCTCTAAAACAACGTACGTGTGATTATAAATTTAGTTTTAAATAAAATTCTGATGGATAAAACAAAATAGATATTTTTTTAATATTTTTTTTTTCATTTTCTCTTTAGGAATTGATGGATGCTTTTGATGAAAAATTGAAACATTATTGAAACAAGACGTGTGTGATGTATAAGTATACGTTCATTTTAATTAGCCCTTTAAATTTTATAACATATAATTGAATAAAATATATTTTAAAATTTTAAAAATTAAAATTATACTCTTACTTTTACTAATTAGCTCTCCAAAATTGAAAATAGCAATGGAATCGGTACATGCAAAAGAACACCCCACTAAATTGAAACTCAGTTAAATTTATAAATATTCAAATGCAACTAAATTTGATTTTTACAAAATCTATGTCCATCGCAAACTTATTTACACTATTATCCACTAATATCCAAACTCGATTAATATATAAAATCTAACTAAATTATCGATATATGTAATTGAATATATTTAAAATGAGTAGTAGAGTGTATTATAAAATTTTTAAATACAAATTATACTTTAATATAATATAATAGATTAAAAAATTAAAATTTACATATAATATAGAAGTGTAAGTATTATTTTTTTAATTAATTAATTAATTGATTGATTGTTATACTTGACAATAACGTGATGAAACAATTCTTTCTCTGTTAAAAACTAAATAAAAATAAATAAATCTCAAATTCACAAATTAATAAGTCTTTTTCAATTGACGAATTAATCAATTCCTCGTAATTTTTATTAAAATTTGTATTTAATTTACTTTTTGGTACCAAAAATCACAGTTTCAAAATCGCATATTTCAATTTTAGGATAACCAACTTCAGCTTTATGAACAGGAAAAAGATGGAAACCTTTTGGGACGGTTTGGATTTTGATTATTTAAGTTTAAAACCAAAATATTTTTTATTTTTTATTGGGTTTTAATAATTTTATTTTATTTTTTAAATAAATTACATTACAAAAAGATGTTAATTTCTTCATTATTTACTTTTTAATATTTAAGATAGTTACTTAATCATGTCATTACATTAAATTGTATCATTAAAACCAAAACAATAGCAAAATATGAAAAAATAAAAGGTTCCATTTTCAACAAACATTAAAAATTGAATATTAATGATTATACAAATTTCGAACTTCTTTTAGAAAAATTAAAAAGTTTTAAAAAATTGAGCTTAATTAATTTCTAAAAAAATAGAAATTAAGTTGCTGTATATTCTTTTGGGCATAGAGAAATGGAATTTGGTTCGAGTTTTGTTTTGATTTTAATTTTAAAATATATAAAATAGATTATCACTGAAAGTCTGAAACAGGACTATCTTTTTACAGTTTTCATTATAATTTAAAATCATGAATAACTCACCATAATTCAATTATGATGTTAACCAGTTTTTCGGTTTGAATGTGACCGTGGGCACCTTGGATTAAATCACCATAAAAATATTATTAAAAAATTGAGCTTGCTTTCTAAGACTTTTTTCCCTTTTTTTTTTAAATAATTCAAATTGGATCTCGAAAAAAATTTGTATGCTACAAATTTTATTATAATTGTATGCTACAAAATTTTATTGTTTACTTCAAAAATATTGGTTAACTAAATCGTAAAATGAAAATCAGTGAACTTTTTAACGGAGTTTTAATGGATTGATTACTTTTTAGAAAACAGTAATTTCCAATCAACGTGATTTCCCGTTGAGTAGTGGAGTAATTAATTAACCCAATTATTTTTAGAAAACAGTAATTTCCAATCAACGTGCTTCGTGAATTAAAAAAATATACTTTTAAAAGAGCAAATATTTTGTTATTGAAGAGGATATGGAAAGGGTGCTAGAAAGGGGGCAATGGACATTGAATAGACATTTGTTAATCACTTATGTCTTAAAAAAGGCAAGAATATTCTTACTACTCCAGTGTTTTACAGTGATCACTAGGTCCATGTTCATGATCCGTCTACAGGATTTATGTGGGAAATAATGGCCAATAACTTTGGTAATTTTATAGGTAAGTTCATTGCCTATGATGGGTATTATTATATATTCAGCTCAAATTTACTACTGAAAATAATTAAATTTTAGGTAAGCAAGCAAAAAAATAAATAATAGGCTTATTGAAGTCATATAAACTTGTCCTATATGCATAACAAATTAGCATACTTATTTAACCCTATAAAAATAATTAAAATTTATGTTTACTCAATTCATGTTTACTCTTATGCATTTATACTTGATAATAACATGATGAAACTTTAGAACCACAATTTAATTGATCTGATGGTCTTATTGTTTTTATTGCAAAGAGTTGACGAGGTCTTGGTCTTGCTTTATTTATTATCCCATTGTAAATATTTTTTTTTCTTTAGGAATCGATGGATACTTTTGATGAAAAATTGAAAACATTATTGAAAATAGACATGAGCAATATTAGAGTAAGGATCGGATTTAATTAGTTCCGTTATATTTTTTATTTGGTTTTAAAAATTTTTAACTAGAAAAAAGTATTAAAAAATAAAAATATTTATCATTAAAATAAAGTTTGTATTAAAAAATAAAAATATTTATCATTAAAATAAAGTTTATTTTATTTTATTTTTAAAAAATTACATTACAAAAGATGTTAATTTCTTCATTATTTACTTTTAAATATTTAAGATAATTACTTATGCAAGTCATTACATTAAATTGTATCATTAAAACCAAAACAATAGTAAAATAAATAAATAAATAAATAAAAGGTTCCAGTTTCAACATTAAAAATTGGAGCTCTTATCGTATGATAGTAGAGGGTTAATCACTCATCGTTTTACTTATTTGTAATGTTTTAGCTTTTCCTCCCTTATATTAAAAAAATGGATTTTAATGATTATACAAATTTGAACTTCTTTTAGAAAAATTAAAAAGTTATAAAAAAAATTGAGCTTAATTAATTTCTAAAGAAAAAGAAATCAAATTTCATTTAATATCTTACCGTTATTTTTAAAATTGATTCTATAATTTATCCACATACATACAGAGATAGAAAATGAAATGGACGATTCAAATTTAATTCTAATTTGATTCTATAATTTAGCATGAAGTCATTTTATTTATACAAGAGCATACTAATGATCATAAGTTCACAGGTATTAGTATGTTAGTTGCAATAACTGGGAATTGGCCATTTAATATGCTTGTATGCAGCTTCCTTTAATTTTAGGAATTTTTTTAATATTCATAAAAAAACCGAAATTAAATGATTTTATGCGTTAACATACAATTATAGAAATTGCATAAATATATATATATATAAAAAAGTCAAAATAAGAATAGTAGAGAGGGGTTGAAGTCAAAGTCTACCGCATGCGGGAGAAAAAAGATAGGTGAATGAGCGAAAATTCAAAGTGGGGTTAGTGGCGTGTGAACCAAGACTCTGACTATAGGAGCTTCAATTTAGGTGTGTTTTTTTTTTTTTTAAAAAAATCTTCATAGTAATTTTTATATCGATATAAATCTAAAATTTTAATTTTATTTATGTTTAAATTTTTTATTTTAATTTCGATAAATTAAGATTTAAAATTCTTTTTATTTTAGATTGTTTACTAATATTTTTTTATATATTTATAAATCTGATTCTTTCATCTAACATTAAATGCAATTAAAATTTTTATCATGCAAATTTAGCCTTCAAATTTGAAAGTTATTATTTTCCTTAATAGAAATTTTTTTTATTTTGAAATGAGTTTTCTTATGGACGGCAGATTGACCGAGCTGCTGAAAGTCAAATTATCTACAACATGTTATCATTATTCATTATTTTAATAAAAAAAATTCAAAAATATACTTTAATAACTTTATTAATTTCATATATTTTACGTGCTTTTAAATTTTATAAATTTATTTTATACTTTTTATATTACTAATGAAGATTTAATTTGCATTAAAAAAATCATTCATTACACTGAAGGTTTTAACCAGTTAACCTCTAGCTTGCTTTCTAAGACTTTTTCCCTTTTAATAAAATTAATTGCCTTTAATGATTGGATGGAATTATTTTTCCTACAAATGCCCCAAAAGTCACGGAATTGTAAATGAGCAAAGACTTGTGCAGCGGATGAGAAAAAAATAAAAAAAAAATTAGTTAACCTATCATCGATTCAAAATTAAATTGAGTTTTTTGTTTAATCGGTTTAATAGCCTCAGTTTTTATTTTTATTTTTAATATTTTTTAGTTATTGATTTCAGTTTTTAAATATCAATTAACTGCTATTTTAAACTAATATTTTAAAGTATATTTAAATTATATTTTTATTTTTATATCTTAATTTTTTTTTATTTTTTAAAAAAATTTATATAATACTTTAAAATATATTTAAATTATATAATTTTTCTTAATTATTTAAAATAATACTTAACTATATATATTTATATTTGTCCTCTGTGACATGAATATTTCACAGTGATCATTGGGTGCAGATTTATGATCAACCTGCAGGATTTATATCGGAGATAATGGCCAATAACTTTGGTAATTTTATAGGTAAGTTCATTGCCTATGACTCAAAAATTCTCATTTATGTTTCCAAGCATTATACATGAATTATAAAGCAATTAGATGACCGTAGACCTTTGAAGTGCAAGAACAAAATTGTAGTTAAATATGTTAATTTTTAACAAATATCAAATTTATTTTATAATATTAGCTATTAATTTATTAAAATAATTAATTATAAGAATTAAAAAATAATTAAAGTTGAATATGAATTTTGGCTAGTGCATTATGTTTGTCATGTTATTTTTGTTTTGAACATTTGAAATTAAATTGGATTTTATCAAATCTTTTTATAATTATATGCTAAAAATTTTAGTGACTAATAAAAAAATATATTAACCAAACTATAAAAACCGAAATCAATGGACTTCTTAATCGAATTTAATGAATTGATTAATAGTTAATAATTTCAAAATCGATGTTAATATATTGGTTAAAAAATCTGCTAGTGAATCAATTAATCGGTTCATATTCATACTTATACATGTATATACTTGACAATAATAGGAGTATGGAATTGGGCATGACAGAGTATGCATGGATTCCGGCCATTAAACGCGTGAGTTACAAGAAAGATGGGAATACTACAAAATTTAAGAGAGCTATTGATAATGCTTGCTATCACCTTTAGCCAAGCCCAGCGTAGTTGGGATCTCCTGATCTCGCTCAGCCTTGCGTGGGCCCAAGAAAGCATCTAAGCCTTCTTGGATAAAAGTAGCTAGGATGCGCAGACCAATGCCATCTGATCGGACAAACGCATCCTTGCTACACAGAAGTTTCCTGACATACAATTTCATCAAATGACCATCTACAAACTATCACAAATGCCATTTTACCTCATATTTTTTTATGTTTATTAATTTAAATATCGAAATACTAATATTCTGTCTGATTGGATTAACTTTTGACTTAAATATCGAAATGCTAATATTTTATCCGACCAGATTAGCTTTTTTCGCAGGCTCGTAAGCCACCTAGCCGATTGGACATCATTCATCTTGCTCACCATCGACTCGCCTTTATTCATATCTAAGGCCTCCTCTTTTTGTGAAATTTTTGGAATTATAAGTTACTTAATCATATCATTACATTAAATTGTATGGCAAAAAATAAATAAAAGGTCTCATTTTCAACATTAAAAATTGGATATTAATGATTATACAAATTTCGAACTTCTTTTAGAAAAATTAAAAAGCTAAAAAAAATTGAGCTTAATTAATTTCTAAAAAAATAGAAATTAAGTTGCCTGCATATTCTTTTGGGCATATAGAAATCAAATTCCATTTAGGCTCTTACCTTTATTTTTAAAAACGATCCTATGATATATCTACATAAACTCAAAGTTAATTGAAACAGACTATTCAATTTTGGTTCTAATTTGGTTTTGTTTTTAGTTTTAAAATATGTAAAATAAATTATAACGGAAACAGAGCTATCTTTTTACAGTTTTCATTACAATTTAAAATGATGAATAAATCAACATAATTCAATTATGGTTTTAACCAGTTTTCATTATAATTTAAAATGACAAATAAATTATATTGACTACTTGACACATATTAGTTATATTTGGAGCTCAATTAAGCCAGATTTACGAGCGGTTTGATGTGAACTCTATTTTGTCAGATGTTGATGATGCCCATTTTGAATACTTTGTTAAGAAGGTTTGTTTCTCATATACTTTCTTTAATTTTGTAAATCTTACTCGGATGATAAAAAATAAAAAATGAAAAAGAAGTAGAAGTATATAAAGCAGTGTTTTGTTTTTGCCATATAAGGTTTTATAGCATTTTTTAGTCTCTCCTAGGATTAAGATACTTTTGAGTGGAAAGAATATCTAGTATGTCCCCTCATTCACCTCATTAACACTAAATAAAGCAACAGGCTGTGGTTTAAGTTGCTTTGTTTTTCCTTGTGTCTAGTCATCTTGTGCAGAGTAATTCATCTTAAGTTAGTAATACTTGAGCTTCTTATTTGGAAGTGTGCACATGTTTTTTCACTTCCCTTCTCTTGTTGGTCTTCTCCTTTTAAGCTTGCTTATAATTTGGATTAGTGACATTGGCATATGTAACTATGATCAGCTTATGAGAAATGGACTTGATGAAATGGTTTGGTGTTTATTAATTTTCGAAGTGGCCATTATGGATTACAATCATTTTGGGTACTGTAACTAACACGCATGGCTGCCATTATGGATTACAATCATTTTGGGTACTGTAACTAACATGCATGGCTACAGTGATTTGAGAACACGAAAGTCCATTTTAAAGTTTTGAGCATATGTAGATTCAATCGAATCAATTTTATTTACGGTCATTGAACTTACGACTTATCTTCCAAAATAATCGACCTATTTTTTGCGACTTAAATATTACGGTCATTGACACCCTTACCGAAATGCTGACATAGCAAGTCGAAATTCTGACGTGACACGTCACGTCATATGTCTATATATAGGTGACATTGTCACATAAACGTCACATCACTGGAAGAGGTCACGTCATCCGGCCACATCAGCATACTCCACTTGTTGAAATAAACAAATAGAAAAAAGACACGTGTCAAATGGATCACACATGAAAATCGGGTTTAGATCGATTTTGATACCACTTGCCATGGGTCATCCACCCAAATGCCTATCTTGCCAAGGTGGAGGGCATCCAGGCTTATAAACCAATACCACTCCCTTTGTCTTTCCGATGTGAGATATGGCAAGTGATTAAAAAGTTTTAAAAGATGAGATATTATTTTTCTTGTTTTCTTAACCTTTGAATTTATCACATAAATATCATTTTTCTTACTTTAAATATTTCATCCCATGAAATATTTAGAGAAAAAAAATGATATTTATGTGATGAATTCAAAGGTAAAAAAAGCAAAAGAAAAAAAAAACAATATCTCATCACATCTTCTCAAGCTTTGAATTCATGTGATATTTATGTGATGAGATATGTTTTTTTTTCTTTTTTTTACCTTTGAATTCATCACATAAATATAATTTTTTTGCTTTAACAATCACATAAACATCCCATAAAATTGTTAAAGTAAGAAAAATAATATTTATGTGATGAATTCAAATTTTAAGAAAGCAAGAAAAATCATTTCTCATCATCTTCTTAAACTTTTTGATCCATTCCCATATCCCACATCGGAAAGACAAAGGCAGGGGCATGGGATTATAAGTCTGGACGCCCCTCATCTTAGCAAGATGGGTATATGGGCAGATGGCTTGTGGCATGACAACCAACCCAAACTCAAATTCGATCCACTTGTGATCCATTTAACACGTATCATTTTTCTGCAAAAAAAGTGATAAGTTCAGTGACATTTAAGTCATAAAAAATAATTAAGTCAGTTATTTTCGGGTAATAAATTGTAAGCTCAATAACCGTAGGTGAAATTGACCCGATTCAATCTCTAATTCAACTTTTCATTTAAAACACTATATTAATAATTTCAACTTTACGTTTGTAGTATTAAAATAATATTGAAAATTTCAAGATCATAAAAATTGAAAGATTTTGATATATAGTTACTATATGCATGATTTTAATTAAATTTATGGTCACTTACAAAAAAAAACCCCAACAATAGGGTAATTTTCAATGTCAGAACAAAATTTCATTTCCTTGCAGTGTCAGCATCAATCTTACAATTATCTTTCAATTTTGATACTCTTTCAACTTAATCGTTAGTTTAAACGGATTATGCTAAATAGGATGCCTAGGTGGACTTTCCGTCGCTAATAATATTTGGATGCCAATTAAGCTGCTCCATCACTTTCTTCTCTGCCAGCAATTTCTGTCACTACAAATATTTAATTTATTATTTTTTTATATTTGAATTAATTAAAATTTCTAATTAATTTTTAATTATAATTTATAAATTATTTAATATTATATTTATTTATATTTTCTTAAAAAAGTAATTATAAATTTTAATTAATGAAGTTCACAAATTGATTGCAACAAATTAACAATTAATTAATTTGAATTTACAATTAAATTCAAAATCACTACCGTTCAACTCTTTGAATCATTCGCTAATATAGTAAATTTAATTTTTTTTAGTTTATTGATTTTGTTTCTGTAAGATTTTCAAAATGGAAATAACACTTTTTGCAGCTACCCTAACTTTTGCCAATCTTAATTTTATCAACGTAAAATAATTTTTTGAATTTGTCTCTTGGAATGTCATTTGCTCTAATTTTAATAATAGTATAAATTTATATTTATTATTTATAAATTGAAAATATATATGCTTAATATTTTATTATTAAAGTTTAAATATTTAAATAAATTATAAAAATTAAATTCAAATATGTGTGTGTGTATATATACACACACACATTTAGCCTGCATAATTCAATGGTTGATTTCCAGTTTTGCCACATGCATTCTAATAAATCAATATTAGTAAATTTAATTCTTTTTTTCTACGTTGCTTTGGTGGAAAAGAAAATTAGCTCTTTTTTATTTTTATCTTTCAGATTTTCAGATATTCATCAAACTATTTGAAACTCGTTATAGAAATAATTTGCATTGCTGAGCATTGTTTTTGGTAATTTTACGAGATTTTTTTTTTTTTTTGCGCATTTTGAGCATTAGTTTTTAGATATGATTTGATGGTGTTTGGCATACTCCACACGTGAATCTCAAATAAAATTAAAATCGAAGCTGATTGTTATAAAATTAAAATGGTATATTCTTATGTTGCACAAAATGATTTGATTTAGGTTAATGATGGCAAATTTAACAATTCAACTTCTCAAATGTGTCCACAGTCCAAACAAAATATATAGATCCATATACATGTATTGAATTTAATGAGAAGGTTTTCAAGGACAAAGTAGCTTATTAATTTAATATTTAATTTTTGACTAACAACTCAACTTCTCAAATGTCTCTACAGTCAAAGTTGATTGTTATGAAATTTAACATTTAATTTTTAATTTTTGGTAACTTTATCATTTAAAATTTATAATTACTTTTTTAAGAAAATAAAAATAAAAATAATATTAAATAATTTAATTTATTTATAAATTAATTATATATTTTAATTAATTCAAATATAAAAAATAATAAAAAATTAATTATGTTTAGCGACAGAACTTTCCGTCGCTAATTTGCTGGGAGTGTGACAGCTTAATTGGCATCCAAATATTATTAGCGGCGAATTTCCGTTGCTAAGTCCACCTAGCGTCTTAATTAGCATAATCCACTTAAACTAATGGTTAAGTTGACGGAATTCCAAAATTTAAAGATAATTGTAAGATTAGTGCTGACATTGCAATAAAATGAAGTATAGTGCTAACATTGAAAAGCACCCTATAGTTGAGATCTTTTTTTTATAATTTACCCTTAAATTTATATATCTTTTTCAATTTTATTTTCTACTTGGTTTCTGTTGGAGTAAGTAGATTACCTAAAACTTACAAACTAGCCAAGACACACACAAAATTAACAGCAAATTTTACAGAGATAAATATTTTGTTTCATCAAAGACGATAAACATCCTCATCACTGCTAAATTTCTTTTACTTCTCTCAAGCCATACCTCAGAAGTGCGACTCTTCAACCAAAGAACCAAGCAGAAACCAAGAAAATGTTACACTGAATAAGGTCAACAGAGAAAGAAAATCAAGAAAAAAGAGAATAGATATGCTATTATACCCTACTACCCAGGCATCCCTGTACTCCCGAATAAGATGGTGTAGAGTGTCGCAATTTGGAACCCACCCAATCAACTTACTGTTAGGAGATGATGGAATGACAGAATATTGTTGATTTTCCAGAAGGGAATTCACCAATCCAAAAAGCTGATAAAAAAGTGAGCCAAGGATTTTAATCCTTTTTGCCAGGTAAGAAATTCAAAGATTGTTAACACACCAACAGTCTCACAAAAGCAGAGCACAAGATACTCAAAGGCCACACAACAGGAGCCAAAAAAACTCGTAGCATTAGAAAGTAACAAACACAGTGAGGTAAGAGTGACTCCCTGCATAACACGCTCGTCTTGACACAGATCTTCATGGCCGTTCCACAGGAAGGCATCCCGGGCCACTTTTCAGATGTCATGACAACAAGCTGGAATGCAAAAGATGCCATTGTCACCACCAGTGGATCTTATGTGCAGAAAATGAGTTGAGTTTTGTTAGGAAATATATATTTAGCAAAGAATCTTTTTTATCAAATAGTGATTTCATGATTTACCAGTACGGTAGGTCCCACGAAAGGCCAGCTCCAAATTACAGCAGTCTAACAGCTATGGAAAAACAAAATCGAAAATTCTTCCCTGCAGGTTTGAAGCTGGTTGTAAATGCAGCTGAAAACATGATAATAGAAATCCCATGCCCAAGCAAAGCAGAAGTCAAATAGCATATTCTCATTGATCCCATGCCCAGCTTAAAACATGATAATACAACCATGGGAATTGAAATGCAGAAGAGTTAGAGAAAACATAATGAACATAGAGAGAAGCTGAGAAGGGAAAGAAATTCTCATTGATCATATTCAAATTGCATGCCATCCACTGATGGAGGTTGCAAAATATATGAGAGCTGCAATTGTAAAGCCAGCTCATACTGTTCTCTCTAACTGACTTTTGAAGAATAAGAAAAATACAGATGCAAAGAACAGAAATAAGTAAAAAAGACCCTAAAAGCAAAGCCTACTTAACAGAATTGCAAATAATAACTAAAACACCAAATAGCCTTTAATTGCAGCTTCCATGTGCAGTCCTTATTTCCACTTCCAGGCTTCAATCTTCCTTCTGGCTACTAACTTCATTGACCTCATAGCTTTCAATAACCTGGAAAACAAAGGACATGAAACCATCATAAATCGCAATTAATTAGGCATGGCAGATGAAGGGATTCCTCGCTATTCCTACAAAGTTAAAAATTCTAAATAGAAACATGAGTCACGTATACAGAACTTTACTAAAGAAACAATGTATAAGGAAAAGCATAGCATACCACAGCTGCTGACAGACTTCCAATCCTTCACTTCTAATATCTGAAGATACGACATCTGTCATCTATAAAACTCCTAACTTTTACATCCCTTGACCCTGAGCGGTTTTAGGCTGTTAAGTTCATTTGGCAACTCCACCAGGCAATCAAAAGAAGATACCCAAAGATTTGTCAGCTTATGAATTTGCAGTGCCATTTTTTTCAATCTGCATGTCCCTCTAATATCAAGATACTGCGAGTTGATTAAACCACCAATACTTCCCGGTAACTCAATTAAGAATTCATAACCACGCAGTTTAAATGTTTCTAGATTAAACAGTTTATCTATCGATTCAGGCAACCTGCTAATCCAAGTATAAGACAAGTCAAGAAACCTCAACTGTTTCAATTAACCAATAGAATTGGGCAACTTCCTAAATTGGAAATAGTAGCCCAATCAACTGCTGAGGCAGAGTTCATTGCTGCCACAGCAGCTGTAAATCAAGCATTATGGCTCAGGAAAATTTTGATTGATCTACAGATGGAGCAAAAGGAGAGCACAAAAGTGTTTGTTGATAATCCAGATGCAATTGCTATCTCAAACAATCCTGTTTTTCACGGGAAAACAAAGCATTTTAATATCTAACTATTCTTTCTTAGAGATGTGCAGAAAGAAGGTTCTATTAGTTTAAAGTATTGCAAGTCTGATCTTCAGCTAGTTGACATATTTACAAAGCCTCTGTCAAAGAGCAAGTTTGAGTTTCTTAGAGAGAAACTAGGAGTTTGCAGCAACTAAAGCAAGGAAGAGTGTTAAAATTAGACTTCAGCTGCTGCAGCATTATCCAAGCTGGAATTTTATTTTATTTTTTATTAAATTGTTGACTGTTTCAATGTTCTGGTTAGCAGTAGTTGCTGTTTTTTAGGAGTTTGTTAATCATGGAATCATACTTCATGTAGTTGTTTATTTTTAGGATTCATCAGTTAAAGTTTTTTGTATTTAAACAGTAGATTGGTTCAATGAAAAGTAGATATTCCAGCTTATATTTTCCTTTGTTTATTCCAGCCTATATTTTCCCTGTTCTCTGCTGAGTTACAGTAAAAGTTTCACCTGCTGTTTTTTTTTTTTTTATTTCCAACAGATTTGAAAAAAGAAACCACACGTGGAAGCATGCTCATGTTCATCCTCATCTTCGGTTTCTCCTTGAATAACATTGTCCTGAAAATTTATATCCCAGTATCAACAATCAAATCAAATTGGATAATCCATATCCAATTAAACATAATGCAACAGCATTTAAGCATAAACTACCTGCTCCCCAAAAATTTTTGAGAGCTGTTTCGCTTTTTCTTTATCAGCACTCCTTTTCTCCTCAAGCTTCTGACTTTTAGAGACCCATGATAAAACCTCAGAACCAACTTTTGAGTTTTTCTTTAATCTTTCTTCTTTCATCCTGAAAATATAAAAAACTACAGAGGTGAATAATGCATTGCCCATACATAATTGTGAAAAATAAGGTCTTCATTCTTTCAATAACAAAAAGTAAATTCAATATACTATTAGAACTAGAAAAATAATTATGCTTAGAAGTATTGGTATTTTGGTAAAATAATTATGCTTATGAGTACTGGTATTTTTGTAAATAATTATGCTTAAAGTCTTGATTCTCTACATGTTAATTTTTCATTACACGTTAATTTTTCACTGTTCTTCTCTTCGAAGAAGGATATGTTGTTCCTCAAATAGCTAGAAATCACTAGTTTAACTAGTTGAAACGGCTAATCAGTTCCTTGAGGAGTCCTCAAGACAATGTTGACGCAGCGGAAATACTCTCCAAAGAGAATTTGTAGTAATTGAATTCAAATCAAAGTCTAAGATACAATTGAAAAACGAAAGCAAGCATATAAAGGAAAACAAAATAACGTAAATCAAGGGAGTCCTACCTAAAATAGAATACTGCAATAATAAAACACTTCCTAAAATAAAACATACCAAAAATAACAACTTATAACCATGCCTAAGTAATTCTTGCGTTTGTGCCCAACTTCAAAACATCCAGCCAATTGCACTAAAACAGCTAGCTGTTTTAGTGCAAAAATTCCCAACTCATGTCCGCATCAGTCTCCTCCACTTGTGAAAACTCGACCTCGAGTGTTATGGGTACATAGGGGCATCGGTAGGATGGAATTTGTAGATATCTGCCACATTAAAGGTCTTGGAAATTCCCATGGAACTCAGCAACTCCACCACATAGGCGTTATCGTTGATCTTCTTTTGAATCGGAAATGGCCCATATATCTTCGGTTGTAACTTGTTGTAAGTCCCTACAGGAAATCTCTCTTTGCAAAGGAACACCATAACTTGATCGCCAACGTTGAACACTTCCTGACGCCGATGTCGATCAGTAGCTCGCTTATATTTTTGGTTTGCCTCCTCTAACTTCTGTTTGACTTCCACATGGACATCCACAACCTGCTCAGCCAACTGCTTTGCTTTAACATTGCTTGGCACCTCCTTTGGCAAGTTGAGTAGGTCTAAAGCATGTTGCGGTGGCTTGGTGTACACAATGGAAAATGGAATTCTTCCCGTGGCACTGTGGACAACATTATTATAGGCAAATTCTGCTTGAGACAAAGCGATGTCCCAAAGTTTCGGCTTATCCCCACAGATGCTTCAAATCAAATTTCCCAATGTCTTGTTGACTGCTTCGGTTTGCCCATCAGTTTGGGGGTGAGCTGTACTACTGAAATTCAAAGAAGAGTCAAATATCTTCCATAAGGTGCGCCAGAAATGTCCCACGAACCTGCTGTCTTGGTCAGATGTGATGGTCTTGGGAACATCGTGGAGTCGTACCACTTCCTTGAAGAATAACCTTGCCACCACTACCGCATCAGAAGTCTTCTTGCAGGGAATAAAATGAGCCATTTTGGAGAACCGATCAACGACGACAAAAACTGAATCGGAGCCCCTTTGCGTCCTTGGCAGTCCTAAGACAAAGTCCATCGAAAGGTCCTCCCAAATGTTCTCTGGCACTGGAAGAGGCATGTATAAACCGCTGTTCTTGGATTGTCCCTTGGCTCTTTGGCAAATGAGGCACCTCTCAACAAATCTAGAGACATCTCTCCGCAAATGTGGCAAAAAAAAACGCTCTTGAACTGCGGCCACAGTTTTGTCACGGCCCAAGTGCCCAGCAAGACCCCCACCATGCAAATCCCTTGTGACTTTCTCTCTTAATGAGGTTCTAGGCAAACATAGCTGGTTTTCATGCATCAAAAACCCTTCATGGATATAAAATAACTCACAAGGAATTCCCTTGGAGACTTTGGCCCAAATGCCACCAAAATCAACATCTTAAGCATAGTCGTCTTTGAGATTTTCAAAGCCCACAATCTCATTGCTCAAAGTGAGCAATAGCGAACCCCGCCTACTTAAAGCATCCGCAACTCGATTCTGCGTTCCCGACTTGTGCTTCAAGATGAACGGGAACCTGCTCAGGAACTGAACCCATCGAGCATGCATGTCATTACTGATTCGCTTCTGGCTATTCAAATATTTTAAAGATTCATGGTCCGAGTACAACACAAACTCCTTCCCAATCAAGTAATGCTCCCACGTTTTAAGTGCCCTGACAACAGAATAAAATTCTTTGTCGTAGGTGCTCCACGTCCTCCTATGATCACTCAATTTCTCACTGAAAAAGGCTACTGGCCGCTTCTCTTGAGACAGTACAGCCCCCACGCCTACCCCACTAGCATCGCACTCAACCTCAAACAGCTTGTCAAAATCGGGTAGTGTCAGAACCGGAGCTGAACACAGCCTGTCCTTCAAATTTTCAAAACTACTGGCAGCCTCTTTCATCCATACAAACTTCCCTTTCTTCAGACACTCCGTCATAGGGGCTGCTATGGTGCTGAAATTCCTTATAAACCTTCTATAAAATGTGGCCAACCCATGGAAACTACGAAGTTCCGAGACATTAGTTGGTGTAGGCCAATCCCGAATTGCTTGAATTTTTGCCTCATCCACCATAATTCCTTCAGCTGAAATTACATACCCCAAGAACAGTAGCTTTGATGTCATGAAACTACATTTCTTGAGGTTGATATAGAGCTTGTTGGTTTGCAAGACTGTGAGGATTTCCCGCAAATGTGACAAATGTTCCTCTTCAGAGTGGCTGTAAATCAGAATATCATCAAAGTACACTACCACAAATTTGCCGATAAAAGGCTTAAGTACCTGATTCATTAGGCGCATAAATGTACTAGGAGCATTGGAGAGGCCAAAGGGCATAACCAACCACTCAAACAAGCCCTCTTTGGTTTTAAAAGCAGTCTTCCATTCATCTCCAGCTCGAATTCGAATTTAATGGTATCCATTCTTTAAATCAAGTTTTGTAAACCACTTAGCACCGCCGAGGTACTCCAGCATATCATCTAACCTTGGAATGGGGAACTTGTATCCCACCGTGATCCGGTTAATGGCCCTACTGTCCACACACATGCGCCAACTTCCATCTTTTTTGGGCGTGAGTAATGCGGGGACTGCACATGGGCTCATGCTCTCACGTATGTGCCCCTTCCTAATTAACTCTTCAATCTTCTCCCTCAGGATGTCGCTTTGTTTCGGGTTCATTCGATAATGGGGTAGATTAGGAAGACTAGCTCCTGGAACCAAATCAATGTGATGCTGTACATCCCTCATAGGTGGTAAACCCGATGGAATCTCTTCTTGCATGACTTCTTTGAACTCCTAAAGCAGCGGGTGTATGGCACTTGAAAACTCCCGCACCCGTGTATCTGTTTCAGCATGCAAAACTTGCCTAACAATCATCAGGTGAACCTACCTTGTCTCCTGCATTTCGTTCCCAAACCGCTGTGAAACAGTCAAGAATGATTGCCCCCTTTCTTGGTCCCTTAATTTGCTGGATAATTGCAGCAATGTAAAGTTAACCCCATCCTTCTTCAATCGGTATACATTACTCTTTCCTGAATGTTGAGCATCGACATCATATTGCCACGGTCTACCAAATAGTAGCTGACATACATCCATATCCACCACATCACAGTATACCACATCGTTGTATTTTCCAATGGAAAAAGGAACCCTACACCTCTCGGTTACATCTACCCTTTCAGCTCCTGTTTTTATCCACCCTAAAGTGTATGGTTGAGGGTGTTTTTCCACCGGAAGTTCCAGCTTCCTAGCCACATCTCTCCCAATAATATTTTCACAACTAGCACTATCAATAATAACACCAAAAATTTTGTTTTTAATTGTGCACCTGGTTCGAAATAGCTGATGGCGTTGGGTCGTTTCTTCCTGCCTGGGTGTGAGCATCATATGCCTGATCACGAAGTTTTGGCCCTCCTCTGCCAGTTCATCATAATCCTCAGCCTTTTCTCCATCAGCTTCACAACAAATCCCGGCGTCTTCCTCCTCTCGCTCCACCAAGTTCAGTGCTCCTCGCTGGGGATAGTCATTGGAACGGTGGCCTGGTTGTCGACATCTGAAACATTTTCCTGCATTCGGCCTTGCATATGGATTGTCGGCTTTCTTTATTTCTTTATTTTTCCCATCAACCACCGCACGGTTGTCCCCCGTCCTATCTTCAGCACGCCTGTCATTGGTGAAACGGGTGCTTCCAGTTCGTGAGTTAATCTCTTGTATCGTTTTGAATCTGTCACTGGGACCTGCCGATCTGTTGTTGTCAAAAGTTCTCTTGCTCCTCTCCTGTTGCATCAATTCAACTTTCATAGCCATGTTTTTGGCCTCAGATAGAGTACGTACCACCTGCACGCCAATTCTGTCCCTCAACGCTGGTCTCAAACCCTCCAGAAATCTAGCCACTTGTTGACCTTCAGACTCCACTAAATCATTCCTCTTAGATAGCCTCATAAACTCAGCTGTGTATTCTTGCACGGTCCTATTACCTTGCTGGCATCGTTGATATTGCTGGAACAAAATCTGTTCATAATCCGGTGGCAAAAATTCACTCCTCAACAAGTATTTCATTCTAAACCATGTCCGGACAGGACCCCGTCCTTCTCTTTCTCTCCTACTCTGCACTCTCTCCCACCAGGCGGAGGCTCCTTTCTTCAATCGACAAGCAACCATCCTGACTCGCTTCTCTGCAGGAACATCCATGTAGTCAAAGAACCTGTCGATTTCAGCAAGCCAATCAAGAAATTCCTCTATATTCAAACTCCCATCAAAATAAGGAATGTCAACTCTCAAACGAAATTCATTTTGATCCCGTTCCTCGTGAACATCCCTCCGTCTATAGCCACCGTATGGTTGATAGCGGCCATAGCGAACTGGTTCCATGTCTTCATCTTCATCTGATTCCTCTTCGTATGGAACCTGTCTTCGTGCTGGAACCGATCTGTCAACAGGGGCGCCACGGGCTACTTCTGCTCTTGGTCTTCTGTTAACGTTCTGATCCCTGGGTAATTCCATACCCAGAGCATCTAACCAATCTACAATCTCCTCAAAACGTCTCTGAAAATGCTGGAATCTGAGATCGATTTGTTGCTCCAAACGTTGCAGCCAATCATCCTCACGATCCGCAGTCTCACGGACTACATCGTGTTCATTCCCGGTCGCCATTAGGCTCTGATACCACCTGACGCAGCGAAAATACTCTCCAAAGAGAATTTGTAGTAATTGAATTCAAATCAAAGTCTAAGATACAATTGAAAAACGAAAGCAAGCATATAAAGGAAAACAAAATAACGTAAATCAAGGGAGTCTTACCTAAAATAAAATACTGCAATAATAAAACACTTCCTAAAATAAAACATACCAAAAATAACAACTTATAACCCTGCCTAAGTAATTCTCGCGTTTGTACCCAACTTGAAAACATCCAGCCAAACAGTGCAAAAATCGACACCCAGAAACTGCACTAAAACAGCTAGCTGTTTTAGTGCAAAAATTCCCAACTCATGTCCGCATCAAATGTACAAAAAATAACCCTCACCCATCTCTCGCCCGGAGCCAACTTTTTATTTCAAGTACAAACTTACAAGGTCAAGGGCTTATTTGGACGGTAGATAGCATTAAGAATTGCAAAGTTGGCAGCTACCAATGCTAACAACTAGAATTTTTAGGATGCTTTCTGGGGTGTTTTAGTTTCAAGATTATAGGTTTCTGTTTCATAAGAAAAAGAAAACGAAAAGGTTTAGGACATAAACATAAACATAAAAACAGTATTAAGTGGTTCCACTTTATTAACTTTTCCTTTTTGCCTCCTCCTCTCAATCACTACTCACTGGCCATTCTCATTATTATGGCTATGCATATTATGAACTGACATTGTTTCCAAGATTGATCAAGTAGTTCAAGTAAGGGTCTTTCAAATATGAAATAAAAGTTAATAAAAATGAAATCATTTTTTTTTTGTTTTTATAAAATTATAACCAAAAACACAAAATGATACCGAACACGCTTAAGTTTTTATACTCTATACCAACCACTATATTTACCTCACGCCTTAACCCAACAGTTGCGACCCTAAACAGCAACTAAGACTCCCAACCACTCATCCAGAAAGGCAGGATGTTAGTGTAGTCAACGAATTAAGAACTCATCTTTATGTGGAAATAATCATTTTGCTGCATCTACTTTTTTTTTTTGATAGAAAAAGTGTAACTGGTATAGCGATTGCATATAATATTACAATCCAAAAACTTTCACATAGAAGATGCCATGCATAAGCTATTTGAAAAAAATAATAACACAGAAAAAGTACGAGAGCAACTACTAAAATATTTAAAACACTGGGAGAGGAGGAAAACAATGGCAATAGAAGAAAGAATCGATTAACAGTTACTTACTTCAAAATTCGCCCCCCAAGTTCAAAAGCTACAATTGAAGTGGTTGAGGCAGCAGATGGGGATAGTAAGCCAAGAACCTGTCTCGTTCAATGATGGAGAACAGAGTTAAAGCCATAGCTTGTTAGCACATAGTTAGATTATTAAGCATAGCACATACAGTACAGAAGTTATAAAAGTAATCTGGAAACTAAAAGAAGAAGAAACATACACAGAGATGCAAATATCTGAATATTCTCTTTCTTTTCACCCCTAGAAAAAATTAAAAAAAAAAAATCTCCTTTTCCCTTTCTGGCAGCAGAAATCAGCATAAAACATAAATAAAAATAAAACAAATAACAAGAATTAGAAGAATTGGAACAAATTCGAATAAATTGGGGAAATGATAGGCAAAACCCAGAAACAAGAAGGCAATCATCAAAGAATAAATGAAGAAAAAAGGATTAGATTTTACCTGTAAGCGACGTCAGCTTGGGACATCCTCAGTAAAATTATCAGATAAAGGATTTCAGGTACCCCATTTGACATTTTATTTGTTTGGGTGAAAGTGAATGGACTGAATCAACAGCTTCGGCAGAGCAGAGTGTGAAGGATTGTTAGTTTTAATTAGGTTTCAATTCCCACTGGTTTCTCAAAAATCATATAGAGAAGAGAAGTAGGTTACACAAAAGTTGCATTCTACACCAACGAAAATGTTAAGCAATTACTAAACAATCAAATCTAGGCTGTGCGATTTTATTTTATTTTATTTACAATGTTTCACCAAAACATGTAACAAAAATACAAATAAAGAGAGATACAGGGGAGGCAGAGCAAGCCAGGACAGCAAATACAACCCAGAAAAGTTAGAGCCCAAGCACAAAGTAACCCAACAAAACAATACCCAGTTTTATATTACAGCTATTACAATCGTAGAGAACTTGAACACATTTATAAAACAAACAGTTATAAAACAGCTCAATGTAACAAAAATATATCTAACTCACAAGATTATTGCCAAATAATGAATAACAGAGAAGAAGACACATTGCACACTCTAAAAACCATCGCCTTTGAGAATTCTTACAACATGTACGTGAAACCAAACCCAAAACTTGTTATACATGCCACCTAAGAAGTTGAAGTAAAAATGCCTCCATTGTCTGTTGAAAACAAGAGGACCTATTACACCCAAAAATCCAAACACAAATCCAGGGACAATGCTCACGTAGAAGTAGAACCAATCCCCATAATTTTTTCCTCTGCCTTTCTCCAAAGAGGGATCGGATGGATTATTTGCACTGCAATTATTGGTCAATGGAGGTCCACAAAAGTCGTTGCCAAGGAAACTAGATGAATCGAAACTTTGTAACTGAGTGCTTGTAGGAATCTTTCCCCACAATCTGTTGTTGGATAAGTTCAAATAATTCAAAAATGTTAAGCTTGAGATGTTCGAAGGAATTTCACCAAAAATTTGATTTTTGGACAAATCAAGAGATTCCAATAATCGCATAGCTCCTATATCATTTGGAATTCTTCCACCCAAAGCATTTTGTGAAAGATTCAGCGATTGCAATCCTGCAAGCCTTGTTATTTCATTTGGAATCTCACCTGACAAATTGTTACAAGATAGATCTATGCTCCTTACGAAAACAAGAATGGTGCTGTACTCCAATGCTTTCCCTTTCATCACCACACGAGTGCTCTCTATAAATGAATTTGAACCATTAGTATCAAAATGCAAGCTGCCCTCAAAATCATTGTTTGTAGCCATTGCAGTGAAGTTATAGAAGCAGCTAGGTATTGTACCAGAAAATGTGTTTTCAGCAAGGTCCAAGATGTGCAACGAAGCTACATGACACAACTCATTAGGGATGCGACCATCAAATTTATTTGCACGTAAGTTGAGAATCATCAAACTTGAAAATCTATCTCCAAGCCATGGCAGAATATTCCCACTCAATCTATTATTACTAACATCAAATGTGATTATATTTGTACAATTTGCAAGTGAAAGTGGAATGACACCCGAAAGATTGTTATGACGAAGGGAAAGCGACTCAAGGAAGCCAAGAGTTCCAATGGAGCTAGGAATAGTTCCATTAAATTTGTTGTTACTCAATTTTATGGCCACCATATATTTCCAACTCTTCCAGCAATCCGGTATCTCACCGGACAAAAGATTTCCTCCAAGATTAAGAACTTGCATATGCTTCACCTCATGCTTGTTATAACACAAAAAGTTGGATATCGATCCCGAAAATGAATTATTGGAGAGATCTAAATAAGTCAAATTTGGAGAAAAGAAAGGGCCTGGACCACTAAAATGATTAGAACTCAAATCAATTAGAGAAGAAGTACTAAAATGAGGGATATTTGGAATGGATCCATGCATTTGGTTATGAGAAAAGTTTAAAAGATGATATTTAGAAGACAAATTATCCCAAAACCAGATAGGGATTGAACTTGAGATTCCCGAGTTAGATAGATCCAAATTTTCTAACTGTTGTAATGAATGAAGCCATAATGGAAATTGAGGTCCAACATGCCATGATCCTAATCCTAATCCTCCAAGTTGAAGAGGAGGAATCCAATTGGGGCTAACTCTCAATGCTATGTTTTTACCCATCACAGATGCATAAAAATAATATAGCTTTGTTAGATTTGCAAAGTGAAGTTCAAAAACCTCACCCTCCAATAAATTATGTGAGATATCAAATTCCTCCAATTTAGTAAGTCGTCCAAGAGATAAAGGAAGTGTTCCATTCAGTTTGTTATTGTAAAGCAACAATGATTTCAAGGATGTCATTTCTCCCAAAGATAATGGGATGGGACCAGAAATAGAATTATATGAGAGATCTAGGAGACGAAGACTCCTCAATTGGCCGAGACTATCGCTCAAATGACCTGTTAATTGACAACCTACCAATTCTAATGATTGTAGCCCATATGAGATACATCCAGATGATAGAATTTCTAGGACATTATTTATCTCTTGGCCCAAATTGACAAATTCTATACTTAGTGATCTCAAATTGCAAAGATGTTTTAAGGATTTTGGAATTGGTTCTTGGATCAAACTACTATACAAGCCCAACTGTAATGATTCTAGCCCATCTGAAACACATCCCAATGACAAAATTTCAAGGAAATTATTTATTTCCTGATTTATGTTGACCTCTAACAAATAAAGTGACCTCAAGTTGCAAAGGTTTTGCAATGAACTTGGAATCCCTTGTTCAAATTCAAGTTTATAATTGTATGAAAAATCAAGGCTAATGAGAGAAGTCAGGTTTCCAATGGCACTTGAAATCTGACCTTGCAAGTAATTTAATTGAAGGTTGAGATTTTGTAAATGTCTGAGACCGTATAACCAATTGGGTATGGAGGAATTGAAATGATTGTATGACAAATCAAGTTCCCTAAGGAGAGAAGTCACATTTTGAAGAACATTTGGAATTGGACCTCCAAAATAATTCCATGAGAGATCAAGAACGGAAAGAGAAGAAAAGTTGAGATTGAGGAGAGGATTGAAACCTGAAAGTTGACAATCTGACAAGTGCAATTCAACCAAAGAAGGGAGTGAATTCATGAACTTCACCCAATCAAATGATTTACTAAGGTCTGCATAACTCAGATCAAGAAATTCTAAAGAAGAAAGACCAGAAATCCAATCTAAATTCTCAACACTATGCGTGTATAAATAGGATCCTCGAAGATTGAGATAGTGTAAATTAGAAAGATTTCCAAGCTGAGGAGGAATTGTTCCTCCAAATCCAGCTCGAGAGAGGTTAAGATATCTTAAACTCCCCATGGAAGCAAGGAATGTAGGAATGGGAACTCCTCCAAAATCATTATTGCTAAGGTCCAAATATCTCAAATTTTTCAACTCAGCCAAAGAACTCACCTTTCCACCCAATGCGGACTTCTCATGATACTCCCAATATTCTTCATAATCATATTGATCATCGGGGCCAGAATATTCAGCATAAGAAAGTGTACGAAGATGGAGCTGAAGAACATGAGAAGTGATATTGTGGCAGACAACTCCAGTCCAATTGCAGCAGTCTTCATTGGCAGTCCAATCTGCAAGTCGATTAGAAGGATCAGTGAGATGGAATTTGAAGTTGAGAAGAGCATCTCTCTCCCTCTGAATGCACCCAGTAAAGCTGCAACCAACAGCAAAGATTGCCCAGATGAGAAGCCACCAAAGCAAAACAAAGGGACTCATTTGCATTTTCATAAAAAAAATACGTAAACAGTTGATGATGTTAATGAATATAGAGGAAGAACCCTCAATTTATAGAGTGGGAGAATTGATATCGTGGAATGATTTTACAGCCTTTAGAAATTTCATCATCTTAATTTCATTTTCCAAATATTAATTATTGAAGAAAGAGATGAGCAATTAATATTAGAGTAAGGATTGGTTCACTTTGACCTCTAAAACAACGTACGTGTGATTATAAATTTGAAAGGTTTTTATATATAGATAGAGATTTTATTCGTCACCACAAAATGTTGAGATATTTTGTATTCTTTCTCTGTTAAAAACTAAATAAAAATAAACAATGTGACAAATTAATTAATAGATCTTTTTCAATTGACGAATTAATCAAAAATAAACAAAGTGAAAATGATTAGATTTTTATTTTTTAGTTTTCTGGTACTAAAAATAGGGGCAAAATAAATCAGCATAATTCAATTTTTTTTAGTTTTTCGGTTTGAATGTAACCGTGGGGCACCCTGCATTTATACTTAACAATAAGGTGATGAAACTTAATAACCACAATTTAATTGATTTGATGGTCTTCTTGTTTTTATTGCAAACACTTAGAGGAAGTCTTTGCCTTGCTTTAAGTATTATCCCATTGTTAATATATATATATATATATATATATATATATATTCTCTTTAGGAATTGATGGATGCTTTTGATGAAAAATTCAAACCCAATTAGAACTTGAATAGTAAAATCAAAATAATTTTTTTTGTTTCAAAAATTCTTTTTGCTAAAAAAAACTGAAAAAATATTTAAAATATTTAACACTAAAGTAAAACTTTTTATTTTATTTTATTTTTAAAGAATTTGAAAAAAATGGCTAATAAAATATTAAAAAAAATGCATATTTTCCCCGAAATATATTTTTTTAGAAAAAAATTTGTTCCTCAAATATTAAAAATAGTACATGTATGCCCAATAAGCATATTTTTAGATCAAAACTGTCCATATTATTATATATTCAGCTCAAACTTGCTACTGAAAATAATGGAATTTTAGGTAAGCAAGCAAAAAAAAAATACATAATAGGATTATTGAACACTCAATTTTTCATAATTATTTTTTAAAACAAATCAAAATCTCAAATATGCTATTTATTAAAAAAAAACCCCTTTAATATATTAGATATGAAAATGCAACCGTGGCAATAAAAAGTGCCATATATAAACTACTTTTTAAAATATACAACTAATAACATATTATTTCATCCGTTCTCTTTTATGTATTATTTTTGAATAAAATTTATATTTTATTTGTATATTATTTTTAAATTTTTAATATGATTTAATTTTTTTAATAAAAATAAATTTGTTATCAATTAAATTTGATAATTTAATCTTAATTACACAATTTAATACTCGATCCGTCCCACTTTAAGATATTATTTTTCCAAATTTGGTTTGTCCCACTTTACGTCTTTTCGGAATTTGAGGAATAAGTTTACATGAATACTCATATTTATTATACACGTTATTAAATATTTTTCTTTTTTATCACTCTCTATTTTGAATTAAAATTAAATTAAATTAGCAAATATATAAAAATGTATTTTTATCAATAACTATATTTTTTTATAAAATGAAGACATTCTAATTATTTTTTTAATTTTCATATAAAATAAAAAAATTATCTCTTAAAATTGAACGGAGAAAGTACTAAATTTAAATTTAATTATTATTTTTTAGTTTTAGTAAAAATTATAAAATTGATAGATAAAAAAATGAGAAAGTAAATTTTAAAATTACACTGTAAAATTCATAAACTTTGAAAATACACAAGTTACTTATTGAGCATGTGTTATATCTACGCGTCTATTAAATTGACCAGTGATCAATTTCTCTACTGCAATCAATAAGTCTTAGACAGAAAGTAATGCCTCCGAAAACAATGGACGATGACTTGCAGTTTTCCAAGTCATCGCAGAAGACAAATATCAAATTCATTTTCTCTGTGTGGGGACATTTGAATTATTAACTACATTTGCTGATGGCCTTGCGAGGATGGCAGGAGTTTATGAAATAATGAATTCTTAACTACATTTGCTGTTCATTTTCTCTGTGTGGGGAACAGAAGTTGGACATTTGAATTCTTAAACTACATTTGCTGATGGCCTTGCGAGGATGGCAGGAGTTTATGAAATAATGAATTCTTAACTACATTTGCTGTTCATTTTCTCTGTGTGGGGAACAGAAGTTGGACATTTGAATTCTTAACTACATTTGCTGATGGCCTTGCGAGGATGGCAGGAGTTTATGAAATAATGAATTCTTAACTACATTTGCTGTTCATTTTCTCTGTGTGGGGAACAGAAGTTGGACATTTGAATTCTTAACTACATTTGCTGATGGCCTTGCGAGGATGGCAGGAGTTTATGAAATAATGAATTCTTAACTACATTTGCTGTTCATTTTCTCTGTGTGGGGAACAGAAGTTGGACATTTGAATTCTTAACTACATTTGCTGATGGCCTTGCGAGGATGGCAGGAGTTTATGAAATAATGAATTCTTAACTACATTTGCTGTTCATTTTCTCTGTGTGGGGAGCAGAAGTTGGACATTTGAATTCTTAACTACATTTGCTGATGGCCTTGCGAGGATGGCAGGAGTTTATGAAATAATGAATTCTTAACTACATTTGCTGTTCATTTTCTCTGTGTGGGGAACAGAAGTTGGACATTTGAATTCTTAACTACATTTGCTGATGGCCTTGCGAGGATGGCAGGAGTTTATGAAATAATGAATTCTTAACTACATTTGCTGTTCATTTTCTCTGTGTGGGGAACAGAAGTTGGACATTTGAATTCTTAACTACATTTGCTGATGGCCTTGCGAGGATGGCAGGAGTTTATGAAATAATGAATTCTTAACTACATTTGCTGTTCATTTTCTCTGTGTGGGGAACAGAAGTTGGACATTTGAATTCTTAACTACATTTGCTGATGGCCTTGCGAGGATGGCAGGAGTTTATGAAATAATGAATTCTTAACTACATTTGCTGTTCATTTTCTCTGTGTGGGGAGCAGAAGTTGGACATTTGAATTCTTAACTACATTTGCTGATGGCCTTGCGAGGATGGCAGGAGTTTATGAAATAATGAATTCTTAACTACATTTGCTGTTCATTTTCTCTGTGTGGGGAACAGAAGTTGGACATTTGAATTCTTAACTACATTTGCTGATGGCCTTGCGAGGATGGCAGGAGTTTATGAAATAATGAATTCTTAACTACATTTGCTGTTCATTTTCTCTGTGTGGGGAACAGAAGTTGGACATTTGAATTCTTAACTACATTTGCTGATGGCCTTGCGAGGATGGCAGGAGTTTATGAAATAATGAATTCTTAACTACATTTGCTGTTCATTTTCTCTGTGTGGGGAACAGAAGTTGGACATTTGAATTCTTAACTACATTTGCTGATGGCCTTGCGAGGATGGCAGGAGTTGATGAACCACACCAATTAAGACAGACGAGTCCCACAACTGCAATCAACAAGTGTTGGACAGAAAATAATGCCTCAGCCTAATTACATGGACGATGACTTGCAGTTTTCTAAGTCATCGCAGAAGACAAATATCAAATTCATTTTCTCTGCGTGGGGACATTTGAGTTCTTAACTACATTTGCCGATGGCCTTGTGAGGATGGCAAGAGTTTATAAAATGTGAACAATAATTAACAAACTAATCCTTTATATGACATGATGACTATTAAAGAATCTAATTAGTTTTGTAAAAATAATTCTTACCTCATCCATAATGCTGTATTAAATTATTTAGTAAACGTCAATTTTTTCTAAAATAAAAATTTAAACTAAATTTACATGCAAGTTTTAATGTGATAATTTGTGTGACATTATGCTTTCACGTGTTTTTAACGGTTGCAAACAGTGCATTGCAGTTAGATGGCAGCAAACATGGGCTACTATTATGCTTAAAATATTAGACAACCGAGGCTTAACTAAAATATTTAGTAATTATGCAATAAATTCAAACCTTTATAATTATATTCATGTAAAATATATATATATATATATAACATCTATTTAAATTTATTACAATTTAGTAATAAAAATTTAATAAAAAAACATAAAATAAATAGTCACACGCATTTATTTAAAGGACTATCATTTGTTTTTACAGAAACTTGAAATCTTCAATGATCGGATTAGGAAGTTTCTGACCATTGTTGTGGTTAGCTAAGCATGCTAAGTTTTAATAAATACCAAATTCACTTTATAATGCTACCTATTAATTTATTAAAATAATTAACCATAAAATGTGGAGAATGATTAAAGTGGAACATGAAGTTTGGCTATTATATTATGATTGTTTTGTTATTTTTGTTTTAAACTATTTTGACGATTTGAAATCAAATTGGACTTTGCCAACATTTTTTTTTATAACTACATGTTAAAAATTTTAATGGTTAATAAAAAAATATTGGTTAACCAATCATAAAAATGAAAATCGATGAACTTTTTAATCGAATTTAATGAATCGATTAATGATTAATAAATTTTAAAAACTGATATTAATAGATTGATTAAAAAATTTGCTAATGGATCACTTAACCAATTCATGTTTATTTCTATGCATTTATACTTGATAATAACATGATAAAACTTAAGAACCACAATTTAATTGATTTGATGGTCTTCTTGTTTTTATTGCAAAGACTGAAGAAAGTCTTGGTCTTGCTTTAAGTATCATCCCATTGTAAATAATAAAAATTATGGATATTTCTGATGAAAAATTGAAAACATTATTGAAAATAGACAGAGCAATATTAGAGTAAGGAATGGTTCAGTTTGACCTAATCATAGAAAATTCTAAGAAACTACCAATTCATGGACAAATTAAAACACTATATTAATAATTTCAATTTTACACATGTAGTACAAAAATAGTATTGAAAATTTCAAGATCACAAAAATTGAAAGATTTTGATACATAGTAACCATTTTTATCTTACTATATGAATGATTTTAATTAAATTTATATATCTTTTTTAAGATTTTCTTTTAAGTAAGATTCTTATGTCATTCAATGAAGTTAATAATATTTTTTTAAGAAAAAACTAGGTTATTTATTTTAAGTTATTAGTAACTGATAATTTATGAAATTACAATCTTCTCTAAATAAGGATATTCATAGACCTTATTATATGTGAATTACAGTGTAATTAGATGTTCATAGACCTTTGAAGAGCCAGAATAAAACTGTGGTTAGCTGTGCTAATTTGCAATAAATATCAAATCCACTTTATTATATTAGCTATTAATTTATTAAAATAATTAAGCATAATTAAAAAGTGCAGAATGATTAAAGTAGAACATGAAATTTGGCTAGTATATTAAATTTATTTTGTTATTTTTATTTTGAATATTTGACATTAAATTGGATTTTGCCTTTTTTTAATTATTGTATGCTAAAAATTTTAGTGATTAATCGAAAAATATTAATTAACCAAATCGTACGAAAGGAAAACAATGAACTTTTTAACCAAATTTATTGGCTTGATTAACAGTTAATAATTTTTAAAAACTTATTTTAATATATTGGTTAACAAATTTGATAATGAACCGATTCATATTTACTCTTACATAAGCATTTATACTTGGATAGTGTTTGTTAACCTTGAAAATGTTAAAATGTAAATAAAATAGAATTATTCAAACTTTTCTTATCTTTCCAAGCGTTTATTAAAAAAAATAGGTCCTATAAAAAAAATTTTGAACAACCTATATCTTGAAATAATTTAACAAATTCATCTCTAAAAATTTAACAAACAATTAAAAAAATTTCGGAATATTTTCTAATATTATCTTGATTATTTTATATTTTGGTGAGACTATTTAAGAATGTTCTTTTTGTTTTTATTGCAAAAACTTAAGAATAGTATTGGTCTTTCGTTGCCATTTTTTTTAAACTAAAATTAATTGCCTTGATTATTGGATGCAATTATTTTCTACGGATTGGAGACGGTGGTCCTTCAACCAACATATGCTTTATGCATGAAATAAAATAATGACTTTTATTTTAATTTATATCTCTATTTTGTATTACTCTGTAAATATACAACCAGAAAGCAGTTTCCAACATTCTTCTTATTTAATATTTTACATGGTATCAGAGCTTTCCTCAATTCAAATGGCTCTTGTTCCGATCTCCTCCTCTTCCACTCCCTCTATCACATCCTCTTCTTCCTTTTCCATTAAACTTACCTCAAAAAACTCTCTCTCATGGAAAACTCAGTTCATTCCCATTCTTAACCTACAAGATCTTCATAGACGGATCCACTCTTCCTTCAAAAACGATACCCACTTCTTCCAATGACCCCACTCCTATTTCTAATCCTGACTATGAACAATGGTTTAAAAAAGATCAACTTCTTCTCTCTTGGCTTCTTGCTTCCATCTCTGAAGACATCTACCCCTTAATTATTGGCCTTCACTCTTCTTATGCCGTCTGATAGGCACTTGCTAATGCCTTTGGTTCTGTCTCTCAAAATCGCCAACTTCAATTCCATATAGAACTCCAAGAACTAAAAAAAACTGACCTTTCTATCCCTGCTTATCTTCAAAAAGCCAAAAGCCTTGCTGATGAACTCCATGCCGCTGGAAGACTTATAACCACAGCTGAGTTTAATGCCATTATATATCGGAACATCAGGTAGAATGGCATAATAAATAAAACAAGAGCAAGAAAATTCTCAAGTCTTTGCAATAAAAACAAGAAGACCATCAAATCAATTAAGTTGTGGTTCTTAAGTTTCATAATGTTGTTTTCATGATTTTCCAAGACTTCGCTAATTTACAATCTTAAAGATATGGCAAAGACTTGGAAGCCCTAGCGTATTTTGTGCTTTTCACTTTTGGACTGTTAAATCGTATTTTAGATATTTTCATTGACGGTTAAAAACTGAAAAGTAACATAAATTGAAAATACTGTAGGCTTTCTCTAAAATTAAAAATTGAATATTAATGATTATACAAATTTTGAACTTCTTTTGGAAAAATTAAAAAGTTTAAAAAAATTGAGCTCAATTAATTTCTAAAAAAATAGAAATTAAGTTGCTGTAAATTCTTTTGGGCATAGAGAAATCAAATTTCATTTAGGCTCTTGCCTTTATTTTTAAAAAACGATTCTATGATATATCTACATACACTCATAGTTAACTGAAACGGACTATTCAATTTTGGTTCTAGTTTGGTTTTGATTTTAATTTTAAAATATATAAAATAGATTATAACTGAAACAGAGCTATCTTTTTACAGTTTTCATTATAATTTAAAATCATGAATAACTCACCATATTTCAATTATGGTTTTAACCAGTTTTTCAGTTTGTATTAAAAAATCACCATAAAAATAGTATTAAAAATTGAACTTCCTTTCTAAGATTTTTTTTCCCTTTTTTTAAAAAACAAATAATTCAAATTGGATCTCACCAAATTTTTTTATAATTCTATGCTACAATTCTTAGTGTTTACTTCAAAAATATTGATTAATTAAACCGTAAAATAGAAATCAATAAACTTTTTAACCAAATTTTAATAAATTAATTAATAATTAAAATTTTTAAAAAATTAATATTAATAAATTAATTATAAAATTTATTAATAGATCACTTAACCGATTCATGTTCACTGCTAAACATTTATACTTGAGAATAATGAGATGAAACTTAAGAACCACAATTTAATTGATTTGATGGTCTTCTTGTTTTTATTGCAAAGACTTGCAGAAAGTCTTGGTCTTCCTTTAAGTATTATCCCATTTTTAATTTTTTTTTCTATTTAGGAATTGATGGATGCTTTTGATGAAAAATTCAAACCCAATTAAGGATATCATAATCAGCTCTTATAAGATTTGAAGTCTAGCAAAAAAAATCATAGTTAAAATCTTTTATATATGTGGATGGCATTTATGTTTTTAAAATTTAATTTAACCGATGATTTATATTAAAAAATAAAAAATAACTTTATTATCAACTCTATAATACTTAATGAAGTAAAAATAAATGTCTTTTATTTTTTTATAAAATCCATTTAATATCTAAATTTTATTAATTAGATAAATTTATATTTACAAGTATTTTTAATAAATTATTATTTGGTTCATAACGAGTAAGAGCTAAATTGACAGATGTTGCTTCTGTGCAATTGCATGCAAGTTCTCGGTGGGTTCGGCAAAGGGAGAAGCACTTAAAAAATAAAAATAATAATAATAATTTGAAGACTTTGACCATTGACTGACAGATATTAGTGGGCTTCTTTATTTCTTTTAATTTAGCTGACTAAAGTCGTGGTGGCGGGCGGCTTCAATATTCTTACTACTCCAGTGTTTTAGTGTGTTAAGAAAAATAGGTCATTGAAAGAAAAATTTCAACTAGAATTTAATAAATTAATCCCAAAAATTTTAACAAATAATTGAAAAAATTCGAAATAATTTTTAATTTTATCATGATTATTTCATATTTTGATACGAAAAATATTTCAAAATTATCTTAAAACTTGTTATTTTAATAAACGTTATATTTATAAAATAATGTGATGAAACTAAGTAAAAACCACAATTTAATTGATTTGATGGTCTTTTTATTTTTATTGCAAAGACTTAAGAATAGTCTTGGTCTTTCGTTGCCATTTTTTTTAAACAAAAATTAATTGCCTTGATTATTGGATGCAATTATTTTGCTACGGATTGGCGACGATCCTTGAAGAAAAAAAATATATTTAGAATGGCATAATAAATAAAGCAAGAGCAAGACTATTCTTAAGTCTTTGCAATAAAAACAAGAAGACCATCAAATCAATTAAGTTGTGGTTCTTGAGTTTCATAATGTTGTTTTCATGATTTTCCAAGACTTTGCTAATTTACAATCTTAACAGTACCCTGTCCAACCTCATGTTCACCCCAAAAGTAGTCATAGGGGTGTGCATCGGGTGAATCCGATTCAATTAACCCAAAATTTATATATTTTTCTCATCCGATCCTATTCCATATAAATATCGAATTCATACTTATCTAACTCATTTTTGACCCGACCCAATCCACCCAATTTATCTTAATTTATTTTTTTAATTTACATATTTAAATTAAATCCTAAATTAATATAAATAAATAATATTAAATATCATAAAAATTATTTTAAAAATACAACAAACTAATAATTTCAAAATTACATTAAATATATATTATATATTAATTAATATTGTAGAGAAATTAAAATTTTTTTATTTATATATTAAAAATTTTGAATTGTTCGGTCAGATTAGTTGGGCTTTCACCTGACCCGAACCCGAAAATGCCTAATCTCAATAACCGAACCAATTCTATTAGCTCAATTAACCCCACCCGAATGCATCAAATCGGATTGGTTCGGTTTTTTGCGCACCCCTAGCAAATGATCCTATTGTCACCACCACTGAATCTCAAGTGCTTTAAAGCTGCTTGTAAATGCAGCTGAAAAACATGATATTACAGACCCCATGCCCAGTCAAAGTACAAGTAAAATAGCATATTCTCATTGATCCCATGCCCAGCTGAAAACATGATAATACAAAATCCATGGGAATTGAATTGCAGAAGAATTAGATATAACATAAAGAACATAGAGAGAAGCTGAGAAGGGAGAGAAATTCTCATTGATCATATTCAAATTGCATGCCATCCATTGGTGGAGGTTACAAAAACATGAGAGCTGCAATTGTAAAGCCAGGCCTTTAATTGCAGCTGCCATCCTTATTTCCACTTCCAGGCTTCAATCTTCCTTCTGGCTACTAACTTCACTGACCTCATAGCTTTCCAGAACCTGGAAAACAAAGTACATGAAACCATCATAAATCGCAATTAATTAGGCATGGCAGAGGAAGGAATTCCTCACTGTTCCAACATATTTAAAAATTCTAAATAGAAACATGAGTCCCCGTATACAGAACTTGACTAAGGAAACAATATATAAGGAAAAGCAAAGCATAGGACAGCAGCAAGCTCTGTTGCTATGCAATTTTAGCTCTCTCAAGACATTCCATTGGTCCAGCCCAATGAATTATGCAAATACACGTAAAAAAGCTAATACAAAATTCAATTAAGAGAATGACAAAGCAGAACAAGTTGCTTAATTTGGAACCCCAACAAAAAAATTGGTTTTTTTTATGGTTTATAAACATTAGTTATTATCTAATTTCAAAAATAAGTAATCCATGATACGAATGATCCAAGAAACGAGTAGAAGAAATTTGAAAACTGGATGTTTACCAGCAAAAATGTCAGGAAGGTGGCAAATGATGGGCCAATGGTCTCCTTTGTCTTTCGAGCACCGCTCTTGAACAGAACACCTTCCCTCAATGTTAAAAATGTAAGCTGGGAGAATCCACGATAAATTGGATCTACAAATTGTTTTGATACAATGGAAACTAAAAGGATCTTGAGCAAATCTGCAGAGCAGCTGACAGACTTACAATCCTTCACTTCTAACATCTGAAGATGCAACATCCCTCTGCTATAAAACACCAAATTTTTACAATCCTTGACCTTGAGCGATTTTAGGCTGTTAAGTCCATTTGGCAACTCCTCCAGGCTATCACAATAAGATACTAACAGATTCTCAAGATTGCAAGGTAAAAGACCATCTCCCTCTAATATCAAGCAGCTGATCCATCGGCCATAATGACAGGAGAAGCTGATGTTATGGCTGATAAGTAGAAAAAACTTTCTTTTTACCAGTCATACGATCCGTTGCACTAGGATCAATTACCCACTGAGATGAATCAAAAGGCATGTATTTCATTCTCGTAATCCAACAACTGTAATGACAGAAGGGACTTTTAGTGAATTTTGATGTTTTATGAATTTTACATATTCTTCCACAAAAATACAAACAAATTCTCCAACCATTCCAATAAAAGGTACTCCAAACTTATCCATTTCAAAATAATAAGACTTTTTGCCAAAAAAATAGCACAACAATCCAATGCAGGTAAATAATATTCAAAGTGCAGTACACTGGTGGAGAACAAATAGGATAAATCATGGCCAATCAAACCAAAAAGAGAAATGAAGATCAAACTTCCAAATTTCAACAAATCTAATTCTACAATGCAAAGAATAAAGATTCAGAATCAGCACCTGTTTACCGGTAGTACTGAGACAAAGAATAAAAGGAAACCTTCCTCAAATGGAGCCCCGATCGATAGAAACAACACTTCCAGCAATACCACAACAAGATTATAGATATCAAACAGAGTTCCAGAACCGTACCCGAAACAAAGAGAATAAAAGCCAAGCCCAATGACCAAATAGACACTATTTCAATACTGAAAATAGGTAAGCAGCACCAGAGACAAAATTGGAGGACCACCGAACAAGACGCGTGCTCCCACTCGCCCGTGCATTAGGAAATGGTAGAAAACCATGACGGTGGGTGTTGTTCACTCGCGAACAGTCTGGTCAACAGATTAGATCAAGACGTCGAAAATGTTGGGGAAGAGAACTAAACAAAACTCTAAATGAAAATGTTGGGAAGAGAACTGAAAAAACTTTAAATGACTGCAAAACAGAGTTAATAAAAACAGGGTACTTTGAGGAACGTTATATAAACAACTGGTGGAAGAAAGTATACTGCTGATGCTTCGTGTATTTTATTAAAGCTGAAACTAGCCTTTTATAGGCTTTACAAAGTAACTGCCAAATCAAAAAAAAAAAAAGAGAAAAATCTGGCACTATCTCTAACGTGCCTCAACTAAATTAGAAAAACAAGGAAACAATTAAAATATGCTAATACCAAGTCAAAGTAGTAAAAGAACAAATAAACTGCAGCTGTCAATAATTTTGAATCAATTATTCAGCAGAAAATACTCCTATGCACTTTCTGATGTTAGTGGTGAGACAAACCGGTCACCAGTTCCAAAAAGGAGTAGAGCCCAAAAACAAACCAAAAAAAATTCCCAAAAGAGCCTGGAGCTCGGATAACATGTTACAAACTAAGAGTATAGGGAGAATATTTTTCTGTGTTTATTTCTCAACAATACAGAGATTTATACAAATATAGTGCTATGGAAACTAAATCAATTAACCTAATTTGGAATATACTATACAAGGCAAGTTAATCAACTAAATATACCATACATTTTGTAACAGTTTTGATCAAATCATAATCATTAACATATTGATTGAGAGATTTCTAAGCTATCATGTCAAATTCACCATTTTATTTCAATAAAACAGAAAAAAAAAAAAAAAAACTCGTAAAAGATTTTTATGCATTATTACATGCAGGAAAGATTATGGAGATTATGTATTAGTAAAGTACCCGTCATGGTGGAAACTTCCAGGTTGCGAGTTGTGATGATGATTCCACTTTCGGCTGCCCCTGCTTCAGAAGGACCACGAAGCAAGAAAGAAAAGAGGGATAATTTTTTTAAATCAGTTAGGTGGTGATGCAATTGCATAATATTTTGAACGTCAATAAAAATGATTTTGGTGTGCATATGGATGAACAACCCTCAATTTATATTGTTTTGCTGCTTCTTCCAGCTTCCATTCAACTCCATGTCACCTTCTCATAAAAGGATCCACGTCACCATGCTCCTCACTGCTAAACTTCTTATATAACTTGTATTTCTCTCCAGCCATACCTCAGAAGTGCAACTCTTCAACCAAAGAACCTAGCAGGAACCAAGAAAACATTAAACACCGAATAAGGTCCGCATAAAGAAAATCAAGAAAAAAGAGAATAGATCTGCTATTCAATGTTATTAAAACCATATCAGATAAAGAACCAAAGAGGCCAGTCCGGTCCGGTGTTAATAACATTGCTGCTATTGTACCCTTGCTAGATCATTTCCTTTGTTGTTTTGCAAAGCATGTCTAAACACATCCAATTTCAGCTATAAGTGGGAGACGGTCATAGTCTGCAGCAAAATTGAGCATAAATTCATGCTCTTGATTCAGTGTGGCCTGTAATTGGAAGTGCAGCATTACACTGATTGCAACCTCCTCAAACCGCAAAAAACATAAAACACTTATTCACTAAGAACCTCATAGCATTAGAAAGTAATAAACACAGTGAGATAAGAGTGACTACCTGCATAACATGCTTGGCACAGATCTCCATGGCCCTTCAGCAGGAAGGTATAATGTTCACATCCCTCCCAAGAATTGTCAATTCCAGGGCCGCTGTTCAGATGTGATGACAACAATCTGGAACGCAAATGATGCTATTGTCACCACCAGTGAATCTTAAGTGCAGAAAATGAGTTGAGTTTTGTTAGGAAATATATATTAGGCAAAGAATCATTTTTATCAAATAGTGATTTCATGATTTACCAGTACGGTAGGTCCCAGGAACGGCAAGCTCCAAATTACGGCAGTCTAGCAGCTCTAGAGAAACAATCAATTTACAATACAAGCATCAAAAGTTAATGCCAATTCAATTGGAAAAAAAAATCAATAATTCTTGCCTGCAGGTACAGGGTTGTAAGGCTTTGAAGCTGCTTGTAAATGCAGCTGAAAACATGATAATACAGATCCCATGCCCAATCAAAGAAGAAGTCAAAGAGCATATTCTCACTGATCCCATGCCCTGAAAACATGATAATACAACCATGGGAATTGAATTGCAGAAGAATTAGAGATAACATAAAGAACATAGAGAGAAGCTGAGAAGGGAGAGAAATTCTCATTGATCATATTCAAATTGCATGCCATCCACTGATGGAGGTTACAAAATATATGAGAGCTGCAATTGTAAAGCCAGCTCCTACTGTTCTCTCTAACTGACTTTTGAAGAATAAGACAAATACAGATGCAAAGGACAGAAATAAGTAAAAAGGACCCTCAAAGCAAAGGCTACTTAACAGAATTGCAAATAATAACTAAAACACCAAATAGCCTTTAATTGCACCTGCCACGTGCAATCCTTATATCCACTTCCAGGCTTCAATCTTCCCTCTGGCTACTAACTTCATTGACCTCATAGCTTTCCATAACCTGGAAAACAAAGTACATGAAACCATCATAAATCACAATTAATTAGGCTTAGGCATGGCAGATGAAGGGATTCCTCACTATTCCTACAAAGTTAAAAATTCTAAAGAGAAACATAGAAACAATGTATAAGGAAAAGCATAGCATACCACAGCTGCTGACAGACTTCCAATCCTTCACTTCTAACATCTGAAGATGCGACATCTGTCATCTATAAAACTCCAAACTTTTACATCCCTTGACCCTAAGCGATTTTAGGCTGTTAAGATCATTTGGCAACTCTGCCAGGCAATCACAAGAAGATACCCAAAGATTTGTCAGCTTATGAATTTGCAGTGCCATTTTTTTTCAATCTGTATGTCCCTCTAATATCAAGATACTGCAAGTTGATTAAACCACCAATACTTCCCGGTAACTCAATTAAGAATTCACAACCACGCAGTTTAAATGTTTCTAGATTACATAGTTTACCTACCGATTCAGGCAACCTGCTAATCCAAGTATAAGACAAGTCAAGAAACCTCAACTATTTCAATTCACCAATAGAGTTGGGCAACTTCCTAAATTTTAAACGATACAGCGATAGTACCCTTAAGCATTTCAATTTAGGCAATAGATGATCCAAAACCTCTGTACTTAGAGATGAAAAATGTTTATTCATAACTATAAAGGTCCTCAACTTCACCATTTCTTCAAAACATTGAAATTTATGATAAGCTATATCCTGGCAAGAAAAGAAGGCCGCTGAATGCCGAATATTTGCATTTGAATTTGCAGTTTCTAACTCATTATCAGCCAAATTAAAGCATGTGCTTCTGCTAACAAAGTGAGCAAGATCATTGATCAGGTCATACATCACATATCCTGTAGTTGTAGTATTATCATTAGATGGTTGGAAAAAGAATCTTGATAATAATTCTTCAAAATATTGATCAACTAAATCTTTAAACTGCTTGTTATTAGTTGGTAGGGATAGAAAACCTACAGCCTTCCATAGTAAAACCAATTCATCCCTCTCAAATTGATAATTCTTTGGAAAGATGGCAAATAAGTGAAACAGCGCTTCAGATGAGAAGGGAGATAAAGATAACTCAGCATCAATGCAGGAAGAACATTGCCAGGTAAATCCCATATCTCACTATTCAGCACTTCCTTCCATGCATTAAGACTTTGCTTTCCTCCTGGGCCCTCTCCAAGTGCTTTAGCTACCAAAGGTAATCCACATCATCTTTTAACAATGGCTTTCCCCGCTTCTTCCAATTCCAAGTTCCGGTTAAAATTCGTAGCCCCTAAAGCATGCTGTGCAAACACAGGCAAGCACTCATCATATGACAGCTCTGAGAAGATTTGCTCCAATAGAAACTTTGGTTGATACATAAGATTAATTTGTAGTGCTAGTGTCCAAATAATAAAGTTGAGGAATGTTATATGGTATTGACAGATATTAGTTTCAATCAAATCATAATCATTAACATATATATTAATTGAGAGATTTCTAAGCTATCATGTCAAATTCACCATTGGATTCCAATAAAACACAAAAAACTCGTAAAAGATTTTTATACATGTAGCAGCACTTTATTACATGCGGGAAAGATCATGGAGATTGTGAATTAGTAAAGTACCCGTCATGGTGGAAACTTCTTGGTTGCGTGTTGTGACGATGATTCTACTTCCTGCTGCCCCTGCTTCAAAAGGAGCCCGAAACAGAGTCCAGAGCTCATAGTTTTCGCACCAAACATCATCCTATACAATCAAAAACTTCTCTGCAGACAGCTTCCCCTTTAATTTCACTTGAAGCGAATTCAATTCTTCATCCTGTTGGGATTGTAGAATTGCTTTTGTGATCCTACAAACATCAAAATCTTCACCAACACATACCCAAGCTTTAAAATCAAAAGACAAAGAAGGATCACTGTACAGGACTTGGGCAAGAGTTGTCTTGCCAATCCCCCCATGCCAATGATGAGAAGCACAGCAACATCTACATCACCAGCTTTAGCATTCAACCGTTGGAAGATGGCCTCCTTATCTTCCTTCCTGCCGTACACCTCAGCTTCATTCACCAAAGAACTTGAGGGTGGCCTTTCAATCCCTTGGCTGAACCTCCTTATATCAGATTCCCCTAAAGGAAGTTGACCTTTTTGTGCAACAATCTCATCTAATCTGGCTGTAATTTCTTTTATCTTGGAAATCATCTCCACATTGAATTTGATGGCTTTTGGATTCAGAGCTCCAGCGACTGAAGAGAAGAATTTCCGTAGTGGACGTTGCCGGATTTCGTTGTATCTTTTCTTTCATTTCCTCCGGTTAACATGAGTTGAGAGTTCGTTAACTATATCCTCCAAGTCATAGGCAAACTCTTTGAGATCATTCAGCCAGAGGTTCACTGACCTGTTGGTGGTCTGCTTCTCTTCGGCATCTTGAAGCATAGCATATACTTAGCTTTTTCTCGCACTTCTTGAGTTGGTTCGCAGCATTTTATAACGGGTATCCTATTCCTTCAGGGAATCGGAAAACGTTCTCCTTCAGGGAATCGGAAAACGTTCTCCTTCAGGGAATCGGAAAACGTTATCCATCATTTGAAAAAAGGGATTTAGGGCAATTTTTCCTTATCAGAAAATACCGTTAATGCGCTTTTTTTCAGTTTTGATCCTTGAAAATATTATAATAGTTAATTTTTACCCTTTAAAATAATAAAATATCAGTTTTTACTGCTGAAAATAGGGGCGTGCAAAAACCGAACCGAACCGATCCGATCAATCCTATTAATTCAATTTGAAAACCGATACATTCGGATGGAATTAATCTATTTAGTAGGATCGGTTCGGTTATGAGAATTAGAGAAATTCGGATCAGATGAAAATCTCTTTTAACCGATCCGATCGAACAATATGAATAGCTTAATATATAAATAAAAAAATTATAATTTCTCTATACATATTAATTAATATATAATATATATTAAAATAATTTTGAAATTGTTAGTTTGTTGTATTTTTAAAATATTTTTATGATGTTTAATATTATTTATTTGTATTAATTTAGAATTTTAATTTAAATATGTACATTAAAAAAATAAATCCAAATAAGTCAGGTGGGTTGGTTCAGAATTTAAAAAATATCTGATTAATCGGATTTGGATCCGATATTTATATAGGATATGATTTGACAAGAAAAATACCTAAAATTCGAATGTCGGATTCGGATGAAAATGTCCGGTTCATATCGGGTTCATCCGAACCGGGCCAATGCACATCCTGGCTGAAAATATCAAAATGATCAATTTTTGCCACTGAAAAAACTAAAATTGTCAATTTTTATTTTTTGGGACGAAAATCACGGTAAGCTAAAATAATAGAATTTGCTTAGTGAACCGGTAACAAATCAGTATTTACACGGATCAAATAATAAACACCTGACATATATTAAGGTTTTTAATGATTTATTCTTTTGATCTAAATAACTATTAATTTTTCACTTTTTATTGGAGACTATATACTCCTTTAGCTGATTAAAATTCTTGACCGTTTCATATTTTAGGTGGGTAAAAATTGACCATTTTATTTTATGCTTCAATTCATTATGCGATTCATTTATATTATTTGTAATTGATTTTATATAGAATGAATATAAAAATAATTAATTATATATGTATATATTTTTATTAATTATTTATATATTCCTAATGTTTATTTACAAATAAGTTTGTTAGTTGATGGAAATTTCCTGCAGTTTTTAGGTTGAGAATATAATACGCTTCCTTGGTTCAAATTCCATCCAATCCCACCTCCAAAATATAATTATCTCAAAAAAAGTTAATTATTGATTTACAGGTAATTCAGTGAACAGTAGAAAAGTATGGTTCTAAGAGAAAATATATAATATATAACACATAATATGAATTAAATTGTGGTAAAAATAAAGCAAAATATGATAGGATAAATAGTAGGATAAAGTTTTTTTTATTAAAAATGGTACATATATGCCATTTAAGTATATTTTAGGGTAAATTTATCCCTAAAATGTTGAAAATGGTACATATTTATTCTTTAAATATATTTTTCTTTTTGCCATATTGCCGATACTATTATTTATATGGCTCAAGTTTACTGCTGAAACTAACGCAATTTCAGATAAGTAAACAAAAATATATATAACAAGACGATTAAAATCATATAAATTCTTGTACACTATAAATTAATATCTTTATTGATAATACTCAATATTATCTAATATCGGGCCTGCGCCAAATCTGACCCAAAGCCCAACGTTCTTAATGCTTTGCGCATGGACAACCAAACGCACACTAAAATCAATAGAATGGAACTATCCAATCGGACAAGATAGACCTTATCCTGTCACAATCATATAATACACAAGAGTATTTTATCCGCCGTCTGCTACACATCAAATCGTTATTCGCTTACTTTGACACCAAAACAGGCTTCTTACATACTTTTTATTATAAATATCATGTTACTTTACATTTTACAAATCACAAATGTACATCTTGCATAGCACTCTAAGACCTCTCTTGCTCTCGCTCTCTAAAGTCTATAAACTGACTTAAGCATCGAGTACCTTAAATATCTGCTACTCAAACTTGTTTATATATTTAATCGTGAATAATGGTTGTCCGTATATATTCACTCGTATAAGTCTATTTATTTGAAAAGTAATTTAAAATTATAGATGTGAGTAAAAATTTTAACCTTTAAAACAATTGAAAGTTCACAATAAAATTTATTGAATTTCAACTATGCACATATTTTTTTCATCTTTATAGTTTTACTTTAATTTTATATAATATTTATGTATAGAGTTTAATTTATAAGTTTTTTTTATGAAAATTTTTTAATAAATTTTGATTTAAAATTTATTAAATTAAAGTTTTAAATTTTAAAATTATTTTATAATTTGTAATTTTATTAAAATTTAAAATTTATAAACGGATTTAGTGACGAATAGGTTTTTTCCTGAGTTTACTACTCTGCCGCCATCCCTAGCCTGGTCAGTTCGCTGTGCCCGACTTCCCGGATCCATTGACATCATGTTTCGGAGCCCAAATTACCAAATGAGGGGAGGAGATGGAGAAAAATAATAATAATAATAAAAACAAAAACCCTTCTTTCTCAAAAACCCTAACATCACCATTCATCAACTCATCAATTAATTTTATGGTTTTTGGGGAGAGGAAGATTAAAATTGAGAAAAATGGAAGAATCTCGTGAAAGAGAAGGCTACACTCTTGTTGCTAGGAAACCCTGTTTTGGTCTTCCAACTGCTTGCCCAATTTGTTTACCTGTTTATATCTATCTTAAATTATCTCGCTTTCCTTTTCAGTTGGATTTCAATTCCACTTTCCCCGATTCAGGTATTGTTTCTTACACTTCTCCAATTAGTTTTACAAGTTCTAATTCTGCTTAAAGACTGTATTTTTATGTTTTTTCTCCTCCTATTTATGTTGAAGTTTATCTTTTCTCTATCCTCAGTCTCTCAATATTTTGAGCTTTGTGGTTTAAGAAATTCTTTAGCAAGTAGATACAAACCTAAGTTGTTCAATACTTAGTATGAAAGCACTAGTCTTGCTATGGAATGAGTGCCAGTTTGTGTTTCCGTTGGCTGAGTTATTCTAAGAATCTGAATGTTGATTTTGCGCATTCGTGTGGAATATAGTTTATTTTGTGTTATAGTGCTAGTTGGGTGTAAGGAATAACTTAAGTCATGGAATTCCTTGCTTTTCTCAAATTACTTTCATAAAGGATCATAACATTAGAGAACAAATTAATCAACATCCACGATTAGGATTTTGTTAATGTTGAACATAAGCATTTTGAATGCGTATAGAGAGCAATTGGCAAGTTACTTACTGAGAAGTTCATTGCCTTATCCTGTCTGTTGATTTTCTGTTTGCATGTCTCTACTTGCTACATCTGTGCCAGTCTATGACAGAGAAAGTGCTGAAAACTTGGAATTCATTGTATGCATGTGTGGCATGTGTAAATGCACACTCATTTGTGTGCTTTTTTATTCATATATTTGTATGAACATATAAAAATGAACATGATCAGGGTACTTATCTGCCTTTTATTGTAGATCAAATTCCTTATGTTGAATCTGGTGTGTACGTGGCATTTAATGACGAGAATGGCGGGGTAATTCAACGGCTAAAGGATGATGGTATTGTTAATTTGGACTCTGAATTCTGCTCAGTCCCAGAATGGATATCAATGGAAGCAATGATTAGCACATGGCTCGTAGATGCAATTATGTATGAACTCTGGTTGGGGTGTGATGGAACTTATGCTTCCAAGATTTATTATTCTGACCTACCTTGGCTAATAGGAAAAGCACTATTCACGCTGAAAGTACATGCTGTTAAGCAACAACTTGGGATAACTAAAGAAAATGCTAAACAAAGAGAAGAAGAGGTTGTTCTTTACCAGAAATCTTAGTTTGTTCAAGCTTTTGGTTTATTCAATGTGCACACTCACCACTCATGCAGATGCTAGAGTTTTCATCTGTGTACTTGTGCTGAAATTATGCATCTGGCAGATGATAGTTCCCAATCTTATATAATCTGCTTATTATTATTTTCTTTGGTTTTAAAACTATATGTTCACACATATATACTTTTTATGGACAGATTTATAGGAGAGCCAAAATTGCGTATGGAGCTTTGTCAACTAAAATAGGGGAACAAGAGTTTCTCTTTGAGGACAGGTAGCTTTTATGTTTTCTTTTCATTCTAATATTAAGTTTAATATTAACCTATCAATGGTTTCCTTTATCTAGGCCATCAAGTTTGGATGCACTCTTCCTTGGGCATGTCCTTTTCACTGTTCACGCATTACCTGTGAGTCCTTTGGCAAATTTTTTATGTGATCCCTGTAGAAGCTTCATGCAGATAATTATGTAATTGATTTAATTTTATTTTTTCTTGGACTTAAACTTCTTAAAAACATCAAGTAATAAAAGATCATCTCTTTTTTAGTGATTGAGCTGAGAAAACTTGGAGCACACTTTACATATGATTAATCAGCTTGGTATTGCATACTGCTGGGCTTGAAGTAATCTTTATGAATTCAGTATGTGTAGTATTAGTTGAACTCGTACTTGTAATAATTCCCATTTTTCTTCCCTGGTTAGCCTGATAGATGCCAGTGTACTGTATCAGGAAACATCGGTTCTTCGGAGTTCACTCATAGAGCATGCTAATCTTGTAAGATATGCTGAAAAGCTTAGGACAGATTTCTTGGAAGCTGACTTATCAACTTCTTCTGTCCCAAGATTCCACTCGGAGGCTTCATCATCAACCCAAAGAAGAGGTCCTTCAACTTCTGGTAAGATTCTTTCAACTTGTTCTTGACTTGCATATTTGTGTGATTGTAAATAGTCATTGATCTGCACTGAATTAACAGAACCAGCCTTTGAAATTGATTTCAAGTTGTTTATTATGATTCTTCAACTAAGACGTGGCGGATCAAATTTCATTTAGATATAATGGCAAGGAGTATGCTACTCAAAGTCTGTCTCTTTACATGTTTTTCTGAAATATTGCAACATATCATTTATGATTTAGGTTCAAAGCAATGGAACAAACCGAAGAGAGAAAAAACTGCAGAAGAGAAAACCTTCAAAAGACGGGCAAAATATTTTTTGGTGACGCAGCTGGTTGCTATTTTACTTTTTCTATCTGTGATAGGAGGATATGATTTTTCAGAGGTGGAAGTTGGTGAGGATGATGACTATGGCTATGACTGAGGAGGCCAAGACTATATGGCAGAAATTGTTCTCACTGAGCTTTTCATATGCTTCCTCAATAACCTGGTCATGAGTATCAGCATCATAGGGAAACTTTGTTTCCTTTTATTATTTTTTTTTCTTCATTCTTGTACTAATTTCATTTAGACATTGTTTTAGTAACTTAAAACAATGATCCATAGAAGCCAATGGATATTATTTAAATACATCAATTTTTCTGCTGATTTAGAAGATGCAAGTGCAATGGATTGATATGAAAACTGTCAAAACCAAACAGATTGATCTTTTTATGATGGATAACCAAATTGATTGAAGTATAAGGCGAAATAAATAACTGAAGTTATTTTGATCGGTTCGATTTTGGCCTTTTATTTTGCTATTATATTCATTTTTAACAACAAAATTACAATCAAATCTAATATTTTCAAACATTAAATTATAGCACATAATATTTTAATTAATCTACTTGGACACTCATTCCATAATAAATTTAAAATTAAAATACAAACTTTTTAAACATTACATATAAACTAAATACGATTTAAAATATTGCATTATTATAAAAAAGTGTATTCAAGCTCAAGGGTTTTTGGGGATAAATGGGCTAGACTGAGCTAACCGAGCAGATGATCAGTTCTGTAATTTATTTAGAATTCGATAACTATCAATATATTGCTGTTGGAATGTTACTTCGAAAATATTTTTTTAAAATTATTTTTTTTTTACATTGAACGAGGTTAATTTTTCTCATGAAATTATATGCAAATATAAAACTTTTAATTGAATAAAATTAACTATTTTTTTTATTGGACTGGTGGTAAACTTGGCATCTATATGGAACTAACAGGCATTTATGTTAGGAGGAGAAATTGCTCCATATTTTTACTCTGTGAATTGTATTATAACACTTAATTAGTAGATTCACAAAAACTATACCTACTAGAACATGTCATAAGCTATACTCCTGTTCTACTAGAAGTTGGCAGCAACTTGGCATTCTCCCATTGCTTAACAAGTTCTGCATATCCATCAGCTGAACTAATAGCAAATTCAGTCAATGAACTAATTGCAACTGACATTCCTGCACACAGTACCCTTATTCCAACTTCAGCCAATTTCTCTGTACTCATTACCTCTTCTATTTCTCCTACTTCCACTATTTCCAATTTTGATTCAGATTCACTCAGCATTCCAGCTCCATATCTTTTTGAGCTGGTCCTCTGATGATCAGCTCTTAGCTGCTGTGCATAGAGAGACCCCATTCCAGCAGCAAAAAAGTCCAATCCATCAAGAACCTTGATTTCCTGAACAACATCGAGAAACTTGGACCATTGAATACATATTCCGAATATTGGAAAAGTCCCTGCTCCACTGGACCGACGTGGAGAGAATGGTTGTTTTGGTGTGTCGGGATCTGGCGCAATGCACCTGAGGAGCCAGCCAGTTAGTGCGTGCAAGTAGGATCGCTGAGAAGTGATCCATGCCTCGAAACAGGCTCGCCAATTCCTCAGTTCTGTCTCAAGATTGGCAACGGATCTGGCTAGCCGTTGAGGGTCAGCGACTGAGATAGAAGACCGCCTCTTTGCATCTAGTTTTGAAGGTGTTCCGGCGAGTAAAAGCTTGGCCTCATCTAATGTCTGCTTTTGTGTCTGATGGCATTCTGCCATTACTTTCCACATTCTAGCTAGCCTGCAGTAGGTAAAGAGAATAATAAGCTGCCATTAGATACCGACAGAAAGTTGAAAGATGCCATTATGCTATGTCTGCTCCTTTTTGGTTTTTGAGAATGATTCTTTTGCAATCTGCAAGAGTAATTTTAGAAAGATAAGTAGTATACCCCTGTACCAATTCTAAAAGTTGAGGTTGCAATTCTTCATCCCTTAAAGCTTCGATTCTTTTTGAAACAGCTTCTGCTGAGTGTATAGAAACTTGTAATTGGGTTTGCAGATCTCTAATGGCTATTCTTGTTTTATCCGCAGCAGAAGGGTCCTCTCCTTTTACAATTTGGTTCTGGAGCTGCATACATTTCTTTTCATATGCAATTCGAACTTTTTCTCCCACCTTTTTAAGAAAGAAGCATTGCAAAAAAACTCTTAGGTTGGTAATACAGTAATGCAATTACTAGGGGAGCTACATTCATTTTAAAAACAGTTTTGCATCAATTTTTAGAATAGGCCATTTACAAAATCCACACTTTCTTGCACTCATAAAGGGTTTTCAATCAATATTTATATTTTTACCAAATTCAGGAGTAAAAGTATGTTTTATAACAAGGCGTATCTGTTCACAACCTGGAAAGGTAGAATTTAGCACGATAAATTCCTAGTAGCTGGGCAGAAAGTAAGAAACATACCTTGACTTCTTCATAGAGTTTCTTTTCCCAGACATATAATCTATCCAATGTCGATTGGTGGCTACCAGAGAGCATGCAGGACTCCTCAGAGAAGTCACTACTGCTTTCATAACCCTCATCTCTAGAACTGGAGGAATTCAAAAAAAATCTTGATGAAGATGACCGAGATGAAGCTGATCGAAGCAGAGCTACTGGATTTAGCATTTTCATAGCTGTGGGAGCAGAAACTATTCGATCAGTATCTGGGACCCTTCGAAAAAACATATAGGCCATTCGACGCTAGAATATAACAAATAATGCATTTTCCTTGTTTGAACTTTGGCATTAGGATTGTACCTAGAGTTCGGTATATTTGAAAAAATATAGAAATCAGAACCAAGTACAAGAGAATGTGCTTAAACTCTCAACATTTTGATTGCGCCTAGAAACTTAAAAATAGCTACATTCATGATAGCAAGGAAACGGAATCTCACTTGTTTCATATTTATATACTGGAGTGCTTAAGGTTAGTAACAAGGAAAGTACATGGTTTTTTAAAGGTTATGCTGTTGTTAACTGTTCAAATTCCAAGCTCCCACTTTTTATGTGCGTTGATATATCAAATGCTTAATATAATCCTGTCAAAGTTAACAATAACTGGAAATATATTAAAAAGAAAAAACTAACCTGTGAGCTCATGTGATGTGGATGAGTACTGAGCTTTGCTAGACTCTAACAATGCTGAAACCTCCTTGGCTGAAGCACAAGCAATGCTAAACTGATCGTCAAGATCCTTGACAACTTCTGCCATGCTTGTTGGCCTTCGGTTTACATAGACAGTAAAGGCTGGTGTTTCCGCCTTACTTTCTCCCTCGCCCATGGGCATTTCTTGATTTCGAACTTCAACTTTTCTGGTGCTTTGAGCTCGTGATAATTCTATATTTGCACTACCCTCTGATTTTAATCCTTTCATTCCATTTTCACAATCACATTCACAATCGTTATCAGTTTCATCATCTTCTTCCTCATCTTCATCAGCATCTTCGACGAGCACTTCTTCTCTATTATAAGTGGAATCAACCTTGGATTGCACCTCTCTTGCATTTCCCTTGGTATCCAGTTCTTCCAGTCCAGTTTCATCTTCCAGGTCAGGGATTCCTTCTTCTTGTCGAACCTGCCTCAGTCCTCTAACATCATCATCCATAACCATCTGATCAAGGCTGCTTCGAGTAGGATAGCCATAGTAATCCAAGGAAGAAAATGGGTTCCAAAAGCCATCCCATTGCGAAGTTTGGGGCGAAGTGGGAGGAATATTAGGCCTGTTGTTGGGGGAATAAGAAAAGAATGATGAATAGATTGGAGAGGATTGCACTCCAAAATATCCATCATTCCCATAGTGGTGCATAGGAGAGTAAGCTTGAACTCGAATTGTTTCCGGTGATTGAGGTCTCTCCTCAACCGAAACAGCTTGGTTTCCACCAGATCTAAGGTAATTCACTTTCAAAGTCGAATTCCGTCCAGATTGAATAGCTGCATGAGGGAAAGATTTGGGTGATATTGAAATGAAGCCTGGACTTGTTTTCTTTACAGGAGCAAAAGGAGGGGTTATAAATGAATCTAATAAGAATTCCCTAGGCTCATCTCCATTAACATACTCACGAAGAGCTGCTGAAACTCTTTTCAAAGACTGTACATAAGCCAAGTGACCAGAAGCAAACTTTGTTCTTTGCTCTAAAGCCTGCTTAATGAAATGTTTCCTATCCTTACAAAGCTGAACTGCTTCTTCATCATCGAGCTTTGATGTAGAACATCCCATTGCTCCCTTTCTTTTTCAGTCTATGAAGTTTTCAAGCTTGAATCAAATCCAAAATCAAAAGAGAACGCCTTCTTATATGCCACAAAACTCATATGGATTTTCTCTGCCTGCTCAACAAAAGCAAAGAATAACATTCCATCAGCTATTAATCACGACCTCGTCATTATCAAACATGACTATTTTTCTTCAACAAACACAGAGCAATAGGAAAATAATTCCCATTTCCTCAGAAATTGTTTTTTTTTTCCTTATTTTGAAGTTACAAATTTTGATATACAGATTCTTTATTTTGCTTGCTTTCTCTATTACTTCTCAATTTCTTCACGTTCTTCACAAGCAAACCAAAAAAAAAAAAGATAATTAACTAAAAAATTTGGCAGAAATTATAATCTTGATAGGAAGAATAATAAAAAAAGGAAAAGAGAACAGTGAACAAACACATTGGAGAATTATGATTTGTGGTTACGAGGTCGTAAAGAAGAAAAAGCCAACAAAAGAAGCTAAAGTAAGTTAAAGCAGCAGAAAGATAAAGAGCACTGACTGAACCATTTTCACATTCACACAAATCAAAATAACCAAACACAATCAATCAAAACCCGAATAAATAAATTAAAATGTACAAATTCAAGCCATGCATAATTCACATTAAGCTCCAAAAAAATAGCATAAAAAGAGCAAAAAATCTGGAAAAAAAAGATCGGAAAGAAGAAGTAGAAAGCCGAGTTTGAAAGGAAGAAGAAGGAGGAGGAGGAGGAGGTTGGCGATGAAACAATACCGTTGGAGTGGAGTGGTGGGCGGGAATAGAATGGAAAGCTAACTGTTTGATGAAATGATGAGCAGAACAGAGGGAGACGTTGTGATACAGAGAGAAGAATAGCAACGGTCGAAACTTTCTATCACGGAACACAGAATCATAAAAAATACAAAAAATAATTAAAATTAAAAGCGAATGAGAGAGAAAGAGAACTAAAAAAAAGCTCACAGGAATGAGATGAGGAAGCAGCGAATATGACAGCTGTCACTATATGCCCTTCATGTTTTCTTCATTTTCTTAATTGCCATCTCTCGCTATTTGTCATTCATTTACCAATTTCATTTTGGAAAAATCCGTACTTTAATATTTTTAAATATTTAATTTTTATATTTTTAAAATTATATATCAAATCTTTAAACTTATATATATATATATATTAAATTCCTAAATTTATCTATTAAAATATATTAAATTTAAATGAATATTAAAAATAACAGCATTTCATTAGAATACACGCAATATTAACAGAGTATATTTTATACTGTAGATGTACCGTTCATTTTGAATTTAATATATTTTTTTTGAAAAATTCAGAGATTTAATATGTAATTTTAAAAATATATGGATTTAATATTTAAAAACGTTAAAATTCAGAAGTTAAATTATTAATTTTGCCTTCTATTTTCAACAGAAAATATGTAATCCTAAAAAAATTTATAGAATTAATTTCTTACTCTAAAAATTTTTAAACTATTAAATTAAAAAGAACAAGTAAGTGTTAATATGAAATTAAGATAAGTCAATTATTTTTAATTCAATTCACTTATTTAATGATTTGAACTTTAGAGATTTTGAATACAAGTATTAATAAAATCTATGTAACAAAATTTGGTTAATTACATGCTTTTAATAAATTGGTCTTGTGTTTTGGTATTTTTTTTATTATTTTTGAGGTCCATTATGACAATTTTTAGTGAATCTTTTTATTATTTTTGGACCTGTAAATCAATTGAATTTGAAAAATTTTACAGTGCAGTTTAAATAAAATTTTGAATATTTTTATTGGTAGCAGAACCCAATAAATTTTGAACGAAAATTCTAACTACATACCTAAATAAAAGCAAATATTTTTTTACCAGGAAACTATAATTTTTTTAATACAAATTAAACTTTCATCAATAAAATAAAAAATATAATAAATTTATAAAATTATTGAAATTATTTTGAGGAAAATACTGAATAACGGTAACATAAAATGTACAAAAACAGAAAATTTTTAGGACATGTTCACTTACAGAAAAATGCTCCAATTTTTCAAAAAAAAAAACATAAAAAAGAAAATAGAGATCGTATTTATTTTGATCAATTTTCTAAAATAAAAAAATTCATTTTTTCAAAATAAATAAAAAATTAAAAAACTAATAAAATATATTTTTCAAATTTTTTAAATAATTTAAATACATACACATATATGTGTATATGTGCATACATACATAAGTGTATATATATATATATATATATATATATATATACACACACACACACAAACAAATATACATGTACATATATATATATATATATTTGTATATGCTTACATACATATGTATCTGTAGGTGTATGCGTGTGTGTGTGTACGCGTGCGTACACACACACATATATATATATTAAGTTTTTATTTATTAATAAATTAACATATTATATATTAAGTTTTTATTTATTGATAAATTAACATATTTTTTAAATTTTTTATAAAAAATAAATACTTAAATTTTTAAAAAAAATATAAAATTATTTTAAGTAAGTAATCATATCATTAGATTTCCTCGAAATACCATTTTCTAGGACAAATATCAAAGCCAGCAATATTGGCTCTTATTTTTGTTCTACTACACTCAATTTTGAGTAGTTAATTTTATGTTGTGATTTGGATGCCAAAAGTGACAAGTCTATACTAATTTCGAAAAAATAAAAAAAGAAAAAAGTAAAACGAGAGTCGGCGATAAAGTAAAAGGTAGAGGAACCTGGTCCCACTAAAAGAGGCCACCCCCTCACTATTTCTTCCAGGTACGCCCCTCAATTTCAACCTAATTTCAATATTGTAAAATGCCTTATAATTGTTGTTGGATTTTTTTTTATAATTATTGATATTATTTTGTACTAAATAAATATGATATTCTTTTCGTATTAATTTTCGTCATTTATAAAACATGAACCACTATATATTAATTTAAATGCTCATCATGCATCAACCTAATTATTTTTTATAATATTACATGTAAATTCTCCTTTTTTTTACAATATTATTTTTAGAGACTTTTAACTATTTAAATGTAATATTTTTCATAAAAAAAGTGTAAATAATATTTCTGTGCTATTAAAATATATATGAAATTTATTTAAATTTGTTGAAAATTTCATATCATTATTTTATACACCATGTGTACATAGTTTTCACACATTTTTAGTAATATTTTTCTCATGTATGTAAAAAATAATACAATACTTTTAACAAATTTATAAATAATCTAATACTCGATTAGTTTAAAAATAATATACTAAATAATAATAGTTTAAAAAATATATATATGTCCCTTTTAATTTTAAACGACAATACAGCATAAGTGGTAAGTGACCTACAAAAATTGTACCACAATATACTTTATTCTTGATGGAGTTACCAAAACTAGTGGTAGATGTTGAATGGGAGGCACCCCATTTTTCACAAGTTTATTGGATAAAATTAGCATCTTCCATGGAATATGAAATTCGAACTTTAAGGATAATTTATGAAACCGAAATTAATTATGGAATCATATTGGAATTATCCATAGAATAATTTTATTTGAATATTTATAAAAATGAAAAATAATATACAAATTTCTTTTTAAATTATCATCATTTAAAATATTGCCCATATTAACACACTAAATTTATTAAAAGTATCAGATTATACGTAATTAAAAAAATAACTCACTTCTTCAATAAGCTTGATAGAATATTTTAAATCTCATCACTTAGAATTATCATCAACTTCTCATATTTAATTTTGACGATCTAATCAATCAAGCCAACTATAAGAATTTGCATCAACAGCTAAAATATAACCAACACTAAACCATAGAAATCAAACCGTTTGAATAAAATCTGAATCCACGCAGCCAAACCACTTTCCCAAGTGTCATAGAAACTTCTTAGACTTTTATCAAAATTGATAATACTCGTTATTTCGATCCAATATTTATGAAAAAAAAGCTCGTTCAAGCTAACTTGCCAACTTATTTGGAAGTATCACTTTGATCGGACAGTTGACATTTAGGACGGTGCCCTCTCCAATCACGTCTCTTATATACGCCCCTCGCCTGTCATTTCAACTACCATTGACGTCGATCTAATGGGACATATACTTGAGTACCTATGATATTTATCAACCATCTTTTTCTATAAATAGTCCTATTTTTTAAAAGTTCGGGTGATAACATTTTTAAACCTTATCTTTCTACATTTCTTTTTCTAAATAGTTTTACTGATTTAAGTATCATAGTGTTTATTTCGATTCGATTATACACTCTTTCTTTTATTACAGGTCTCATTTGGCTTCCTAATCTGATCAAACCACTTCTACCTCTTTTGAATCCTTTATCTTTCTTTAGATATTTGAGAAATATCAAAAATAATTGATCGAAATTAATAAAATGAAAATAACTGATTCGAAAATAATAAAATATTTATGATGTATAAAATATCAATTTTAAAATAACTATTTTAGTAAAAATTTATTAAAGGTTATCAAAAACAAATTCAATTAGCGGATTTATTTCACCTACATAGTAATTTTATGAATAAATAACCAAATGGTAAATTAAAAAAAAAACCTTTTATGATATAAATAATTAAATTTTGCGTTTATTTATAGCTCAAAAAATAATTTGACCAATTTCTGATCAAAGTCCAACTGAAAATCAAACCTGGCATGCCACATCAACCTTAGCTATGACATGGCACAGTACGTCATTCAGTTGTTTTTTTCCCAAATTTTTTATCCGGTGCGTCTTCTTCCTCCTCTGGCTTTCAGAACCAGAGGTTCTTGATCGCCTATTTCCGATTTCTAACCTCTACTGTTCCACCGAGAGCCGCTGATTTAGTTTCCAGTCGACTTCGATGACGGTTGGCGACGTGAACGCTGCTGTTAAATTTCTGATGTCGAGACGATTCTTTCCATACTGGTAATCGACTGTCACTACCTGGAAATGGATAGATTGACGATGGCTAAAAACATAACTTCCGGTGCACGTCCCGGCGAACCTACTTCTTATAATCCTCATTTTTGCTTAGTTTGCTCTTCAGTTCAGCCCCTTACTCCTCTTTTCCATGGTTGCTCACACCGTTATTATTCTCTGGTTAGTACCTGAAGTCTTCATCTTTGTTTGCATCCATTTTTAAATTTGCTGAGTATTTTCTTTTATTGTGAAATCTTAGGGCCTTTAATGAGGATGGGCAATTAGGAATTGATACTGATGAAGAGGAAAAACGGGTTTACGTTGTCAATGACAAATTTGATTTTATGTGGACCTTTTCTTTTAGTCAATTTTTTGCTGTAGGTTTGAGTTTGCGTTGAAAATTTGTGGCGTTTGGAGGGAAGGAAAGTGAGGGAAAATTAGAAAGAAAAAATAGGAGAAAAAAATAGCAAAATGACATGTCAACTGATGTGTTGTGCCATGTCTGTGGCATGCCACGTGTGTTTTCCGGTTGGGCTTTAATTGGAAACCGTTTATAGTGATTTTTTAGTCTATAGGCATAACACAGTCAAGTGGTCGCTGTCACTTGGCCAAGTTACTTTAAAAAAAAACAAGTTACTTAAAAAACATTTATGCTGACTTCTACGGAGAAAGAAAATGCAAAATCTAGCAAGTCACTGTATTCGCAGCAATGCACAAGTTGAACTTTATATATAGCTGAAAATAATGAAGCCAGAACCTTCTCGATACCTAACTTCCTACCAGCTTGGCTTTGCACACCAATCTCAACAATCACATACAACTCTCACTGAAAAGCTTTTAAATCTCTTGACGCAAGGAGAGTCTTTGATGCAATGGCCAAGAAGGATGTTGTCACTTGGAATGCCATGATCACTGGGTAATTTACTCTGCTTTATGCCATGATCACTTGAATGCCTTTTATTACTGGGTAATTTAGTTGCTTTATGCCATAAAATTCTGTATATTGTACATTCAGATTCTTTAAAGTTTTTGCACCTTGTCTTTATTGTTATAGTGTTTTGTACGAGTAACTAGCCATTTGAATTCTTTACTTACGAATTAATTTGGCTAGGTAGTTATTAGTACATTTGACTGCTTGACTTGTATGCTTGGGCCTCATATTAATTTGTTAATTGACTTGGACATTATAGATATGCTCAGAATGGGGCGTCAAATGAGGTAATTTCTTTATTCAATATCATGAAAGAGGCTGGTATTAGACCTAATGAAATCACAATGGTAATAGTGCTGTCAGCGTGTGCTTCAATTGGAACCCTTGATTTGGGACAATGGGTGGAGACATATGCATCACAGAGAGGTTTGCAACATGATGTATATGTTGGGAGTGCGTTGATTGACATGTATGCAAAGTGTGGGAGCTTAGACAATGCACTAAGGGTTTTTGAAAATATGCCTAACAAAAATGAGGTTTCCTGGAATGCCATGATTTCAGCTTTTGCTTTTAATGGGAGAGCTGCAGAAGCCTTATCATTATTCAGGTGTTTTCTAAATGATAACACTACCCAACCAAATGATATCACATTTGTAGGAGTACTATCTGCTTGCGCACATGCTGGATTGGTTGATGAGGGCCATCAATTGTTTAATTCAATGAGCTCATCATTTGGATTGGTGCCGAAAATTGAGCATTATTCTTGCATGGTGGATCTTTTGGCACGTGCAGGACATCTATATGAAGCTTGGGTTGTCATTGAGAGAATGCCTGGAAATCCAGATGCAATTATACTTGGATCATTGCTTGGTGCTTGTCAAAAGCAATGAAATATAGATGTTAGTGAACAGTGGCGAAGCTAGGATTGAAAAATAAGGGGGGCAAAAATATAAATTATATTTAAAATTAAAAAAAATAAGTTTAGAATAAGGGGGGCAAAATAAAATTTTAAATGAGAAAAATTGTTTATTTAATATATATATACATGTAAAATAAAAAAATTTTAAAAAATAAGGGGGCAATTGCCCCCCTTCCTTTCCACCTAGCGTCGCCACTGTTAGTGAAAGGGTAATTAAACTACTTTTAAAGATGGAGCCATCAAATTCTGGCAACTATGTTATCTCATCTAAGATATATGCAAACTTGAGAAGGTGGGATGACTCAGCTAAGATGAGGGTGTTGATGAGACAGAAGGGCGTCGCTAAGATCCCTGGTTGTAGCTGGATTGACATTGGTGCTGAAGTTCATGAGTTTCATGCTGGTGATGTTTTACAACATTGTTCAATAGAAATGTATCAATTACTGATTGAGGAAATGAAAAGGAAAGCTTATGTTCTAAAGGTTAACTGAATAAATGGATGGAAATGTGGTGAAGCTTACTTTTAATTTTTAAAGCATTTCCTGCTACTGTTATATTTTCAGGCAGGTAAATTTGGTCTATTTAATTATTATTTTCTGTTGTGTGATTAAGATCCTTAGAAGCAACCCAACCGCTTATCATCTTTTGATGAGTTTTCTGTTCTTTGATTTCTTTTTGCTTGAGGTTGAGAATATAGACATACTAAGTCTTAGGGCCCCGGATTCAAAGAGTTGGAGAGTTCATAATCAGTAAATTTAGTTCGGCTGAGAATGAGAAAAGTTTAAACCTGCCATCAGAGCAGCATTACTGTGTTTATATGTAATTAAATAATAGTTGAGTTTTATTCTGGATTTAATTAACCCAAACTTTTTTTCTCAAGGGAGGAAAAAAAAAGAAGGAAACAAAGAAATAATTTAGTATGGGAGACGTCACTTTGCAAAAATAATTTTGTTTGGCCAGGTTACACTTTGTAACCGTATGAGCTACAATTATATTGGTTCAGCATGGTTACTAGGAAATATGTCTTTATCATATCAAGAAACTCTAACACATAAATATTTATCCTTGTTACCTCAATTTTTTTTTTTTTGGAGGTTGGCTTTCTAGCGGGAATTGATAAAGGACATCCTTGGAAGAGTAAAATCTGGAATTGCTTTCTTCCTAGTTTATGACACTAGAGGTAACTAAAGTTCTTTCATGTTTCTTTGTGCATTCATTTCCTCTCTTCATGGATTATATGTCTGTTAATAATTCTTGTTGGAGGTAATGAGTCCATATGCTTTACCTGTCTAATATGAGGCCTGGAAGAGGAGAAAATTGTGAGGGCTGACTATGTTTTAAGTGCTAGAATATGGCATCAACTCTTTACCCATCAGAAGGAAAAGAAACGAAAAAGTTGCTTTGCATTACATCTCCTGATAGAAATATTTGTCTTTGTTCTCAGTTGCATTTTGTTTTATGATCATACAAGTTACCTAATGTATTTATGTATGGCTATATGGGGGTAATGCCCCTCATCTTCTTTTAACACTATAACAATCAAATTTTACTCATGGTAACAATATAGTCCCCTGGAATAGATGGATATGGATTTAGCTGGTAAAAATCTGATTCAGTCATTTTTCTCTCGCATAAAGTTTCCTTTCTCTCTCATCTAATTTAATCTATCAGTTACAGTACTCGCTGCCATATTCCTTTCTCTCTCTCTCTCTCTCTCATTTTCATTTCTCAATTTCTGTCTTTCTCTATTTTACCCCAATTTCCTTCTTTGATTTCTTCCCTGCATGAATCTAAAATTATAAATAAATAAGACAAAATTCAATGAATTAACCCATTAAATCACGGTTTTGGAGTCAGTAATATTTTTTTGAGTCTAGAATTCTTACACATAACTAAATAACAGGCTAAAGCTTCAAGAAACAGAGCATCTCAATGCACACTCAAGGTTCCAACAATTTCTGACATTTTTACTCCTTAGTCCATTAGCATCCATAAAAAACATTCACTAATTCCTCCATCTCTGCCTTCATTACCTTCGTATCCTCCACCTCTTTCTTTGCACCAAATTACCCGTTCCCTTGCAACTCTGCACTCTTCAAATTTAGTCCAGGATGACGAAACAAATATCTTAAGTTAAGAAGGAAGTTTGTGCTGGAGATTGTGTATGGTTGGCAATTTGAAGGGGAAAAAGGTATTATAATTCCTTAAGCGAGTACGTGTCACAGTTTTTCAGAGTTATTTTGGCTGTTAGATGTTCTTTTTATTGGCAACCATTTGAGGACTATTTCATTACATTAAGTAGAATTCAGTTGTTTTTGGGTGTCAAAATGAAGATGAGGCAAACTTACAGGCATTAGCATTTTAACGCTAAGGTGGCTATCTCTAGACATTCAAAAGACAGGGTTCCTAATTGCATAAGAGAATCTAGATCTTAGCCTGATAACACTGACTTTAAGGTGGTTTTTGGTGTAAGAGATGTTACATTAAAGAATTAAGGTCCTTTTTTGCAATTAAACCTTTCGAACTGAACTTTCTGGTTTTTTTTTTTTTACAAGTTTCATAATGGAGAGTAAATGCCATTGTTTTATACGGCAATCAATCACATAATGCTACTTATCTTCCATTTAGGGATAAAATATGCATATTTCAATAACCTTAGAGTTAAAAATTACCTACTTTGAAAAGTATAGATGCACTCTCGAGTTTGAAACTTTAATGGTAAAAATAACAAAAAATATATAAATAAAATAAAATAAAGATGGGAACAAGACTTTTAACCTTATACCAGAAATGTTTGGTAAATTATTATTTTTTAACTTTTCAAGATGCCTTTGTTTAATGTAGGACTCTATTCGGAAAATTTAATATTTCTAATCATATTAACTAAATTTTCTTGTTTATGTGAAAATTAAAACTAGCATATCTTTGTCAAATGGAGGGGGTATGCAAGGATATGAAAAGAAAAATGAAATGAAATGCAAAATATGTGTTTATTGCACATTTATAATCAAAATTGGATGATATTGTCATTTTCAGAATGTGCTGGGAATAGAAGATATCCATATTTGGGGGAATAGATCATAACATTAAAGAGAATAGAGATTGATATATCATGTCAAATAAAACAAAAGGAATGTGGTTCTTCTTGAACATCATATTTCTATTTTGAGGAATCTAATTCTATTCAATCAAATTAATTTTTGTAACTATAATGCCTAGAATTTGAATACTTTGTATATGGATGGAATATGAGTTGGTAAGAAGACAAAGCCAGCCAACAAGGAGGCAAAGCTAATTCATCTCACTCATTATATTCAATCTATTTGCATACTTGTTCAATATCATGCTTTAATATTGGTGACAAATTGAAAAGAAAAATAGTTATTTTTTTAAAAAGAAAAACAGCATTAAAGGATAAGAAAACAAAAATTGTAATAAAAAAAGACTTGAAAAGAAAAAATTTAGTGTGATCCATTTGTCAGAGAGATTGTGTGTGGGTTGCTGACACATGTGCACTAGGATTACTTGCCCATTGCATAGGCAGAATTTGTGATTGGTGGAGCCCTCAATCTGCATTATATTACAAACATTTGGTGCCAAATTTCACCACCACATTTTCCTTTGGTGCTTTCTTTTGTGGCTGCCGTTTCTATTCTGTTCATCACAGTTTTTTTTTTTAAAGAATATTCTGCTCATGATAGTTACAGTGTGCAATGAATATGCCTTCTTGATTCCTCGTTCTAATTACTTATATAAATGCGGTGCCTTCTTTAGGACTTTCGAGCAAGCCATGCAAACCACTAATCAACTCATAATCCTTGCTCCCAATTTGGTTTAGAAAATATTCCTACCCACATAATTATAAGCAGAGTAGAATCCCACTATGCTTTAGGGTAACCATGCACAAATCTTGCATTCCGCCTAATGTTATGTCTATTGAATTTATTCAATTTTTTTGAAACTCTTCACTAGTTCTGTAGTCAGATTAGGATTTGGTGTGCGCACCACACACTACTCTCTATAGTCTATTGTGGATAAAAAAAGGAGTAAAACCACCTCTTCAATCGTGTATGAACAATAAACCACAACCAGGATTAGTTATCTATTTAAATTATATAATATCAATAAGAGAGGTGAAAAATAAACTCGGAGGTAAGGTTAAGGCCAAGGATATGGTTAGGGCTGTAGAAGCTGAGATTTGTACTAACGAACAGCCAATCAAAATCAAGGGCTGTGGGGACCAAACATGGACAGCCCACTCTTAACTGTACAATCAGCTGCACCTTGCCCACTCTCTCTCTTTAAGATAAAGCAAACAAAATTTCACTATTAGCTAACCTACAAAATTTTTTAATAGGCTTATATTAAAAAAAAAAATTAATAGGCTCATATAATTTAAATAGAAAGAAAGCCTACGGTACTTTTCAATTTATGTTACTATATCTAAAATATGATTTAACAGTTAAAAAGTAATAAGTACAAAATATGCTAGGCCGCTAATTCTAGCGCGCTTTCAAGTCTTTGCTAATTTTCGATCGAACTCCTGTCAAACCACGTCATGTCCAACGGTGAACTATAAATCCGTGACTTTTGGAGGCATAAATAAGAAAAATAAGTCCATCCGGTCATTAAGGCAATTAATTTTAGTCCAATGGTGACTACTTTTGGGGTGAACATGAGGTTGGACAGGGTACTGTTAAGATTGTAAATTAGCAAAGACTTGGAAAATCATGAAAATAACATTATGAAACTTAAGAACCACAACTTAATTGATTTGATGGCCTTCTTGCTGGCTTTCCTTTTTGTCTTCTCGGTCGGTCATGTGTTGCTAAGAAAATATATGGAAAGACAGGAAAAGAAAAAAAAAATCAAAGTTGCTCTAAAATGGTAGGGCTCCATCATGATAGCTTTAATAAATGTGATATAATAAGATAATGGTGGAATATATGATAAAGGCTTAAAGGGTTTAATGATACAATTTTCAGTGACATCTTTGCTGTATATCAGATTCACTTTTGACACTACATCTTTTTTCATTCTTTTCAAGACAAATTAGCAACAAAAAAAAAAAGATTTCTCATTGTAAATTTAGAGACAAAATAGAAGAGTAATTGATTGAAAATGTGCTTGTATTTCTTCCGTGTCTCACTATGTTTACAGCACTGCTTTTATATAGCAGATATGGCAGCTCAACATGATATTTACACTAGCAATATTATAGGAAAAGATAATTACAACAAGGATACATAAAGATAAAAGATAACCCACGAAACAGAGAGTTGTTGTTTCCTTAACACCCCCCCTCAAGCTGAAGGTGGAAGGGACTGAAGGCGAAGCTTGTCGCGAAGGAAGATGAATGACTTAGCAGGCAATGGTTTGGTTAAGATGTCTGCTAGTTGATCAGCAGAGGAAATGAACTTAACCAGTAAATGTCCCAACTTAACTTGCTCTCTAACAAAGTGATAATCAAGTTCAACATGCTTGGTGCGGCCATGAAAGATTGGGTTGGCAGAGAGGTAGACAGCTCCAATGTTGTCACACCACAAGGTTGCAGTAGTGGAGGTTTGAAGACCCAATTCACTGAAGAGAGAACGTAGCCACGAGACCTCTGCTGTGACATTAGCTAAGGCCTTATACTCACTTTCAGTTGATGATCTAGCAACGGTAGGCTGTTTTTTTGAAGACCAAGAAATTAAGTTAGAGCCAAGATAAACTAAGTATCCACCAGTAGACCTGCGATCATCTGGACAGCCTGCCCAATCACTGTCTGAGAAACAATGCAGCATCAAATCTGTTTTATTGGAGATGAGAAGACCAAGATGAGAGGTACCCCGAAGATAGCGGAGCAGACGCTTAACTGCCTGCCAATGCACATCAGTAGGGCAGTGCATGAATTGAGCCAACTTGTTCACAGGAAAAGAAATATCAGGCCGTGTCAACGTCAAGTATTGAAGGGCACCAAGGACTTGACGGTATTGATCAGGTCGAGAGAGAGGTGCACCCATAGTTTTGCTCAAGTTGGGAGTAGTGGACATTGGCGTGGAGCAAGGTTTGGAGTGAACCATATTAGTTTCAGCGAGTAAGTCTTCAAGATACTTCTGTTGTGTAAGCAGAATACCAGATGCATGTTGAACAACCTGAATGCCCAAAAAATAATGTAGAGGACCAAGATCCTTCACAGGAAAAACCGACTTAATACACTGAAGAAACCAATCAATCTTGGAAGAATCAGAACAAGTTAACAGGATGTCATCCACATATACCAAGATGTAAAACCTCAAGGAACCTTGTCGGAGAATAAAAAGTGAACTGTCAGCCTGAGAGGCAGTAAAACCTAGTTCGAGCAGGAAGGCAGAGAGTCGGATAAACCACTGGCGAGGAGCCTGCTTAAGACCATAAAGGGAACGATGAAGGTGGCAAACATGATCGGGAAAGGCAGAATGTGTGTAGCCTATGGGTTGTTCCATATAAATATCATCCTCAAGGTGACCATGTAGGAAGGCATTGGAGATGTCAATTTGTCTAATGGGCCAGTGAGAGGCTGTAGCAATGGAGAGAACTGTTCTGACAGTAGTAAATTTTACAACCGGGGAAAATGTCTCATGATAATCAAGGCCAGATTGTTGTGAGTAGCCTTTGGCAACCAACCGGGCCTTGTAGCGTTCAATACTGCCATCAGGCTTGCGTTTAATCCTGTATATCCATTTATTTCCAATAATATTTTTATTACTAGGCCGGGGAACAAGTGTCCAAGTCCCATTATGAAGAAGAGCATTAATTTCTTCTGACATGGCAGCTCGCCATTTAGGATATGGTCGGGTTTGGGTTAGTGTTTTAGGTTCAGTTTGCAAGTAATTTGGTTTGATGATGGCAGTATGGGCTTGACGTTTGGACAGGGTAGAAGGGCGAAGTGTCATATGGTGAAAGCGAGGTGGTGAGGTGATAGGAGGAGATGAGGATGAGTTAGAGTATTGGCTGAGATCAACAATAAGGTTAAGGCCAGGAGAGTGATTGAGAGTGGAAGACGTGGAAGGAGGAGGTTTAGATGAGGACGGGAGTGGAGAAGATAAAGGTAGAGATAAAGAAGAAGTAGAATTAGGAGTTTGAGAGGAAGTGGGAGATGTATTTGTGGGAGATAAGGGAGTCATAGTAGATCTAGGAGTTTGAGAGGGAATGAAAGGCGTTTTATTAGGAGATAAATGAGAAGATATAGGAGGAGATAAAGTTGAAGATAGAGATGGAGATGAAAAAGAAGACAAACCTGGATAGGGAGCCGATGCAGAGTCCACAGCTGAAGGGGCATGAGACATCACGTGCAACCAAGGAGCATGGGTGGCGACACTTGATGAGCTGACAGAAGAGGTAGAATACGGAAATACCTTATCAAGAATGCGAACATGACGAGCTAAATAAATTCTACCGGAAGATTTTTCAAAACACCTATAGCCGGCATGAGAGGGACTAAGACCAAGGTTAATGCATGGTGTAGTGCGAAAGGAAAATTTGTGAGTGTTATAAGGGCGAAGTAGAGGGAAGATAGCACACCCAAAGGGTTTGATATCAAGAAAGTTAGGATCTTGGTGATGTAGTAATTGAAAAGGTGAATTTTGTTTAAGAACATCACTAGGTAAGATATTAATTAACTGAACACTTTGTTCTAAGGCAAAGTTCCAGAATTTCAATGGAAGATGAGCATGAGCTAACAAGGATAATGTGGTGTCAACAAGATGACGAATTTTTCGTTCAGCCGTACCATTTTGTTCATGGGTATAGGGACAAGCAATACGATGGTGAATACCAGTAGACTGAAAATATTTGTGCAATTTTTGGTATTCCCCACCCCAGTCTGAATGAAAAGCGTGAATTTTGTTTGCAAATTGTCTTTCGACCAATTTCTCAAAATGCAGAAACGAAGAATAAACATCACTTTTGTTTTTCATTAAATATACCCAAGTAAAGCGAGTAAAATCATCAACAAATAAAACAAAATATCGATGACCAAAATGAGAAAGGATTGGGGCAGGACCCCAGACATCCGAATGAATAATATCAAATGGAGCACAGCTTTTATGTTCAACAATAGCAAGTGGAATTCTAGCTAACTTGCCTAAAAAACAACTTGAACAAGGAGAAAGAGAGCTAATGGAACTAGAAATAAATTTATTCTTAGAAAGAAACTGAAGTTTTTTTATATTTGGGTGTCCAAGCCGTACATGCCAGTCATCAAGAGTGAAAGATTGAGCAGTCAAAGCTTGCTTGGGAGAACATAATGTGTACATGCCCGACTCACTGGGTCCTCGCATCAGCACCTTCCTTGTTTGTTGATCCTTAATCAAGAAAAAATCAGGCCAAAATTCAAAGAAGCATGAGTTATCAGAAGAAAATTTTTGAACAGAAAGAAGATTTTTAATGATAGAAGGAACACATAAGACATTGTTTAATTTTAAGGGGCCTTTGGAAGAAGGGAAAGAAGTAGTACCAGTGTGAGAGATGTTCAAACCTTGACCATTACCTACATGGAGAAGATCATGACCAGTATAATCAGATGTGCTACTGAGGGACTGAACATCGGGTGTAATGTGATAGTTGGCTGCTATATCAGGAAACCAAGGCATGGAGTTATTTTGAGGTGGATCAAAAACAGTGTAGTTGGCCATAGGATTAAAAGATCGAGCAGCACAGGACTGAGTAGAATGGTTGCCGGTGTGAGACTGATTCTTTGGAGCATATCTCTGTCGACAAGTCATGGCTGTATGGTTACGATAACCACATATCTGACAAGGGCCACCACGACGTTGATTGTTTCCATTGTAAGGGCGTGGATTAGAACCATTGTAACCCCGTGGGGGCAGGGTATTGGTGGACGGGGTGGGAAGTATTGGATGGTTCTTTTTAAGTACCATATTGGCTTGGGGAAGAAACGCACTTTGAATGAGAATCTCATGGGCCACCAGCTGTCCATGTAATTCATAAAAGGATACAGGTTCAGACCGCAGATTAAGAGCAGTTATGATACTATGAAACTCAGAACCAATGTTGCGATAAATAATCGCATTAAACTCAGCAGATGAGAGTGGCTTTCCAGCAGCTTTTAATTCATCAGCAAGGGCCTTTGCTTTTTGTAAATATTGGGAGACTGAAAGATCATTTTTCTTCAGTTCTTGGAGTTCAATGTGGAGTTGCAGTTGTCTATTTTGAGAGATTGAGCCAAATGCATTTTCAAGGGCCTGCCATACTTCACGTGAGGTTGTGAGACCAATGACATAGGGAAAGATGTCCTCGGTGAGAGAGGAGAATAACCAAGAGAGAAGCATCTGGTCCTTTTTGAACCAGGTAGTGTATTCTGGATTGGGAATCTGGACTGTGTTATCATCAACTGAAACTGTAGTTTTTGATGGTGGAATGGTAGAGTTATCAATGAAACCATGTAGGTCTTGATAGTTGAGAATAGGAAGAAATTGTGTTTTCCAGGCTAGGTAGTTTTTGGAGTTTAGTTTGACAGAAAAAGAGTGACTTGTGGAAACGGTAGAAGAGGAAGATGAATTGAAAGGAACAACTGAATTTGCCATGTTAAGAATAGGCTCTGATACCATGTAAATTTAGAGACAAAATAGAAGAGTAATTGATTGAAAATGTGCTTGTATTTCTTCCGTGTCTCACTATGTTTACAGCACTGCCTTTGTATAGCAGATATGGCAGCTCAACATGATATTTACACTAGCAATATTATAGGAAAAGATAATTACAACAAGGATACATAAAGATAAAAGATAACCCACGAAACAGAGAGTTGTTGTTTCCTTAACACTCATCACTTTCTTTAATAGTTTTCTCTTTTTGTTTTATTTTATTGTTATTATAATTATTATTTTTTTTATAATAACATCTTACAAGATGGAAGAAGATAGGATTCGAAACTTAATCCTTCATTCATTATCAATGTTGTAAACACTAAAATTGATGACCTATATACATAAATAAATGGATAAGTAATCCAATGCGAGCGAGCATTTGAACCGTTGGATTGCGCACATCCATTCGATGGAATGGTCTATATGTGCATGAACTCTATATATATATATATTATCCACGTAAATGTAATCAATATACTGATATTTAGGGATGAATTCAGGACAAAGGAATAGAAGGGACCAAAAATTATACATAAAGGGTTCAAAAATTTGGGGGGCAGGGGCTATGGGCTAAGGCAAGTTGTAAGAAGAAAAGTTTAGAGGATCAGATTGTAACTTTTACAAAAGATTTCTGAATATATATATATATATATATATATATGTATTGAAATTAGGAATGAGATTGTTAACATGACAACATTTTGCAGAAATTTTGAAGAATATCTAAATATCCTTACGATAATTTTTGAAATAATTATGGGTTAATTGAAATTAGGAATGAGATTGTTAACATGACAACATTTTGCAGAAATTTTGAAGAATATCTAAATATCCTTACGATAATTTTTGAAATAATTATGGGTTAATTGAAATTAGGAATGAGATTGTTAAAATTACAACATTTTGCAGAAATTTTGAAGAATATCTAAATATCCTTACGATAATTTTTGAAATAATTATGGGTTAATATATAAATTTTCTTTTAAATTATTACCGGTTATTATATTTATTTCTGAACTAATTGCATGTTAGATTATCTTCTGAACTTGTTAAAAATATTAAATTATCCTCCGGACACTCGTCAGTTCATAATTGGCGCATGAAAAACACGAGTTAAACTATAACAAAGGGATAATTTGATATTTTTAATAAGTTTTAAGATGGTAATTTAAATTCTTCAATAGTATAGGATGTTTTTTTATATATTTTCAATAAATTCGAGTGACTAATCTGATATTTTCAATAAGTTCAGGTGAGTAATCTAACATGCAATTAGTTTAGAAAAAAAATTTAATTAATGATTATAGTTTAGAGTGAAATTTATATATTATCCCAATAATTATCATAATAGAATGGCAAGCTACACCAAAATGAACACATGTGCACATTCTTGCCTAGCATATACAGAGGATCTTATTCTTTTCTTTTTTTGTCTCTAATGTTCTTATAAATTTAAGAATTCATAAAATCAAATCTATCAGATTTTTGATACTGCACTCAAGATTAGTCAACATCCACATTGGAATTTATTCGAGCTGCTATTTGTTCATTTGTTTGATAATTCTAATATATTGCTGACCTTGCTATCATATTGACAATATACATATATAGCCAAAAATGGCAAATCCAAAATGTCAGACATCATTTTCTGCCTCCAAAACTTGATGTTAATTAAGGGATTGAAATTTTTGGTAGAATTAAAAAGCATGTATATATGTAAAGAAATTTCCTGATATTAATTATACAATTGAATTCTCACAAAAAAAAAAAAATCCTTTGCAAAACATTGCTTGTTTTGTTATTTTATTTAGAAAGCATCAACTTTACTTCAGTTCATAATAAGTAATTTGAGGCTAATGAACATGTTTTTTTCTAGGAAAATATCATTTGGAGTTTAATTTAAAATAATCGGAGCTTAAATGCATGATTTTGAAGGAGACAATAGCCATGAAAATGGAATTTGAAGATATGATTATCGAAGAAAACACTAAGAAGACAAGTTAAAAGCTCACCATTTCGCGGCCACATCTTTATAACCATGGGGCAAGGCTAGGGAAGCTGTGATACAATTTCACCGCTTCACCTTGTAAGCTCTCTACAAAGCCAAGATAATTAGGGAAAAGTAGCCAAACCTTTTCACTTTGTCCACTTGAGTTCACAACGGCTAAATCACTTGTACGAAACCATGATGACTTTGGTTTCCACTTGTCCAACTCACTTTCCACCTTTTGGTACATTTTTTTAGGAATATCCCGCTCATTTATTATAGGATTAATGTTTTATGAATTTATTATTTCATGTAGAAAATGTTCCGTGAACTAATATTAGGATTAATTAGGATATCTTCATGCAGAAGAGTTAATATCATCTTCTATCATTAAATTTATGTTTAATAATTAAAAAATAATTGAATTATTTTTCGTAACGAAATTATTATTATACTTTGTACTATTTTGCATAAAAATTATTTTGATCGATTTTCGATAAAATTAATTATCAAAATGCTGACGTAGCACATCAAATTATCTATTTATGCATATCTGATGGGTCATGTCATTAGCTGATGTCAGCTATTTGTGTACACATGACATGTCACGTCAGTTTACTTGTGCACACGTGACGTGCCATGTCAACATTTCGAAAATAATTATCACAAAAAATTAATTAAAATTACTTTTGCGCAACTTTGTAGTATTTTGTATAAAAGTTATTTTGATTTTTTTCCGATGAAATCAATTATCGAAGTGCTGACGTGATGTCATCTATTTGTGCATATCTGGTGTGCCATATAATCAGTTGATGTCATCTACTTTTGCATGCGTGGCATATCATGTCGGTTTACTTGTGTACACGTGGTGTGCCACACCAGAATTTCGGTAAGGATTATCATCGAAAATTGGTCAAAATAACTTTTGCACAAAAAAATGTAAAGTTCAGTAACAATTTTGTTACAAAAAATAATTAAGTTATTTTTGAGTTATTAGGTATAAGTTCAGTGATCATGGATAAAATTAACCTCGATGTAGAACTCTGAATTTCTCTTCTTATGAAAAGAATGTTTTGATGGGTTAATGCAAAAACATTATGTTGTGAATACTTCTTTTGATTAGCGTTAAATGTATCCTATTGTCTTAATTGAGTGATTTGGGATTAGTTATTGCATGGTTAAAAGATTGGTCTGTCTTCTCTTGCTTGAATTGCTGGCTCTATATCTTAGCTATTGCGTTGAAGTAATTGGGATCTATCCATAGTTTGAACAAGGCTTGCTTTAGATTCATTGCATGAAATAATTGCCTTAGGTATGACAGAGACCATAGCTGAGCTATTTTTCTTTATAAATTATGTCCGGAATTGAGAATTTGCATCCACAAAGAGTTAAATGTTTATAGTTAAGAAATTAGAGTGTCCTAAAAGGAGTCTAATTTCTTTAGAAAATTGTTTCCTTAATTGAACACTAGGAATATATATATATATATATATATATATATATATATACAGGAGTTTAATTATTTGCTATTTTTATTTCTCTTTCTTATTTTGTTGCATTTTGTAGTCTTAGGATACTTAAATTTTTTAAATAAATAATTTACATTATTTATTTTCTTTTATATCACCTTAATTATCATTTTTACTCAAGAAAAATAAATTAAAAAAAAAAGCCCATTAAGAAGTTAATATTGAAAGAAACAAAAAAAATGGGTAAGAAAATAAAACTTGAGGTAGAATATGACAATCTATATATGTAATCTATGCATGATATTGAGCTTATAATTAATTGTCGAAAATAATTGACAACAGAATTGAACATATACCCATCTATAAACTATATTAGAAATGGGATAATACATAAATTGTCCCCTAAACTATTATAATTTATCAAATTTTCTCTTAACCCAATTGTATGTTAAATTACCTCTCTAAACTTATTGAAAATATCATATTAGCAATTCAAATTTATTTGAAATGTAAAAAATATTTCGTATACTATTGAAAATATTAAATTACCCTCCTAAATTTGTTAAAAATGTTAAATTATCTTCATGTTACTATTTGGTACGTATTTTTTATGTGTTATTTGTGAATTGACAAGTGTCTTAAAGGGGGAATCTGACATTTTCAACAAGTTTAGAATGATAATCTGACGTGCAATTAGTTCAGGAAAAAAATTTGATAAATAATGATATTTTAGAATGGAATTTATATATTAATCCTATTAGAAATATATATATATATATATATATATATATATATATATATATATATATATATATATATATATATATATATATATATATATATAATTGGTTACTTGGTAGGCAAGTTTTCTTTGAGGAACTTAGACAAAAAGGCATCAAAAAGAGATTGCATCACTACAAAAAAAAAATTAGAATCATTGGCCAATTTATTTGTGCAATTTTTTTATTTGATTTTTGGAACAAAGCAATTTATTTATATTATTTTCAATTAAAAAAAAAGTGACGTCCCATGTCGCTTTCATGGAAACAGGCGGTGAAGCAAATAAAAATAGTCTAATTATATTCTATATTTGTTTTGTTATATAATAAGAAATAATTGGCAACAATCTTTTGAAATTGACTTACACCAAAAATTAAAAAATAAAATAAAATTTAATGTACTTTGCATCCAATGTTGTTGGACATCCTAATCTTTTTCTAATTAATTTTTAAAAGAATTATTCTAAGATTGATCAATTTTGGTTTGCACTTTTTGGATGCACTTTAATGTCTTAATAAATAATGATTTATTTATTATTTAATTGATTTTTTTGTTAGAGAATTCCTTCTATTGGATAATTAAGAGAAATAATAAGAATATGTATTTGTAATGGAACTAAATCCAAAATAATTTAATTCTCTTTGAAGTAATAGTAAATTCATAATTAATAATTTAGTATAATCCACTACTTGATTTTGAACTCTACAGGTGAAGGCTTTGAGGCACAACAAAAATAAGAAAAAATCAGAAATTGAAAAGTAAAACATATGACTCAAGAAGAAGAAAAATCCATATAGATAAAATAATAAATCTAAACAAGTGATAAATGGATGGACAGATCGAATCCAAAAAGTCCTTAAGTCAATTTTCTAAAAAAAATAATACCTAAAATTTATAATGTTAAATTTGTAAAAATAATTGATTTCCAAATAAGCAAATAAATTCTGTCTAATAGTAAGAAATTTTAATATTTTTTTGAGAGTTAAAATATTAAATAATGTTATCGATTTATAGTATATATACCAAGTTTAGGTCTTTTCAATTAGCTTAACATGTGTATTGACATTTAATTACCTGCTGCCTTTTAATTTCAATAGAAAATCTGAGCCAGTTACATAATATTATTATGAACATAAAAACTTGTGAGATAAATTTGTCCAATTGAACATGATTTTAGGCCTCTAGATTAACCAAACTGATAACGTTTTCGAAAAAAATCTCAATTCAAAGTTGATACTCATAAAAAAAGCAAAGAATATATTTCGACAGTCAAATCAGTACTTTAATTAAAAAAATAATTGAGAAATCATAAAAAAATATTATGAAAAGTTTTATTAAGTAAAAATCATACCTGAATAAATAACTGATTTAGTTATTTATAACATTAAAAATTTATATACGGTTATGACTTTAATTATACAATAAAGTTTTATATTAAATTAAATTAGCATTGTTATCGCAAACGAATCAAAGTTTATTACTTATGAAAAAAAGTGATTATTTTGCATAGATATCAATTATTCTTTGTTACATATGAAATTCTTATTATTAATTCATGAAGAAAGGGAACAATTCATATCTAAAAATACAACTTGCACCAGCAATCATACAACCTTCTTTCCCATCACAACAAAGGGTAAGCTTTTGTAATTGTGAAGCAACGCATGCTACGCAATCACTAACAGAAAGATCTTGAGTGCATTGAACCATTGCTGAAATATTTCTTCCAGAAAATCCTTGTGTAGCTTTTGCATATAAAATCGGCGACCCAAAAGCTTGTCCACCCACAAATTGCAGCAATCTCTTAACATCATCATTGAATCCAGCTTTACCAGTCAGTACAGTTTTAGGGCTGGATCTACAGAAGTCATTTGCATTATTAACTTTGCCATAGAAAAGACTATCAGAGTATTTTAAGAAACACTTACTATTATACCAAATGAGTGCTTCTCTATCATTGGGACATTTACGACGGATCTCTATCGTCGCTAAAGACACACATTCTTTGCATTTATGAATTGCCATATCTCCTACACAGAGAGCAAGTCCGTAAACATTATCTTTTTCGGGTTGAAGGGAAGACATGGTGACAGTAAAAAGTGATTTAGGGAAATTTGTTTGAAGATTATTCATAACTTTATTTAGATTTGCTTCGTAATTTGAAGTCATACCACCACCTGTAGAAGATCCACAGGTATAAGACAAAGGTTCCACCGCAAAAATCATTGGAGGAAAGAATGCTACGAGCAAAAGATAGCAATACATGCTGCTTTGCTTTCCTTAAGAGAATAAAAGTCTTTAGATTTACCTATATATAGATGTAATTTAAGATGCATACCATCAATTTACCATGCAACTCGGAATTTCATTGACTTATTTTCTAAATTTGCTCAGAGTGAACGGTTTTGATTAATTTTTTTAATTAATATTTGTCGAAGATATTAAATAGCAGATGCTGGAGAAAAAGGAATAGCGAGAATTCAAATTCGAAATCTTTTCGTCTATTAGAACCAGCATTTACCACTTAAATGTGACTAAAACTTGCTTTTTGATCTCCTACGTAACAACAGTTATTCAAGAATACTTATTTTCTGCTCCTTTTATGCTTTAATTAACCTGAAACCAACAACAATTCTGAAATATGTTAGTAGTTCAATCTATTCGATTTTTCTGTACAGGCAGACATAACTCTTATATATATATATATATATATAAATATAACTTACAATACCACCTGCATGTATCATATCATCTCAATCTATATATATATCAGCTGTTTAACGACCGGATTTAGACTTTTAACGATCCGATTTCCTTTCGTTAAAGGGCATTTTTCTTTATAGTGTGTCTGGTTTAACCCAATGAATGGTGTGCCTCCTGGTTCAGTTCATCATGTGTACTCTTATTTCAAAGAGCCAAGATTCAGCCAAACTATTATATGTTCTGGTTTCTTGGTGAAAAAATTAACTTCCAACAGCACAACATAGATTGATAATTATCTTGAAATTTCCTATTATTTTCTGATTTCGTATTGTATCAAATTATAAATAAATAATCATGTAATTTATTTTCTGTTCCAATTTTGTTTTCAAAACTTTACAAAATATATGGTGCATGATTAAACTTAATTAATTTTTGTTGTACCAAGAATTATTATTTAAGGAACTCCATAAATACTCATATATATATGAAATACAAGTTCAACGGCTGCAATTCTTATAAATAAAATTCTGAATAGATTGCAAAGTTAGTATTATGCATTATCCCTTAAAATATACTTGTGTACGTATTAGTAAATGACTAGTTAAGTACAAAAAAAAACTGCAAAATAAATCACGTGTAGGACTTAAGTACAAAAAAAAAAAAGAGTTAAAAAACTGCATAAATCTGCAAAAATTCGGTTTAAGCCTAACAAAAAAATCCATCCATGAACCCAACTAGTCAAAAGAACGGCATAACATATGATATTTCAGCAACTGAAAACTTGTGCTATTTAATTTATTCATCTTTATACTGTTGAACAAAATGAAGTTGTATATAGTTTAACGCTAAAAATTAGTTTATTGGAATTGTTTAAATTATTATAACGAGTATTATATATCTTATAATCAGCTGATTTGGGATATTTGATACTCTAGCTCATGTATAAAGACAAACATACATGTGAAAGTTAGATTGTGAATTTACATAAATAAATATTGTGGTTGGTTTAATAATATTTGTAAGACTAATGACTTTAATATTTTGTTGAAAAAACTGAACTAACTTAATTCAAAAGTTAGTTCATGAGGTGGACAGCCTAGCAAATAGACATCTACTGTAAAGAGCTTATCAACTACATGAAAGAATCAATACTGAACATTACCTGTAATTGTACATGCCTCATAGCAACAAAATATTTTAGTTCAGGTATTTATTCATATAATCTTACTAAAGAAGTATATATATATATATATATATATATATATATATATATATATATATATATATATAAAGATAGACTCTTATAATGTTTACCATATATTCCAATTGTCTTTTATTAATTTTTCATATCTCAAATTTATATTTGATATATAATCAATACACCTTAAATAATTAGGATATATATGAATATGATTCAAACTGTTCAAGCATTACTGACATTTAAAAACCAAGTTTACTTATAAAGTTTACACTATTAATAACCAGCCATTAGTAAGTAGCCGTCATCTAGTATTAATAGCCGACTCATTTAATATGTAAGTCTAATTAGATATTATATAAAAACTCTTTATCAACACCACACACGTATGCTCCAAATCTTAAACACTCAAAAAAAATTTGTATCATATTTTTTCTCACGAACTTGACATTCAAAATCTCACTAAATTATTCTTTTTCGAGTGACTGAAATCTTGCTAGCCGTTGTCAAATATTATATGAAAATTAAATTATATATTTTTTAGCCCCGATATCCTCTATCTGGCACTGTACGTAGTGCTTGTGAAGATAACTTTATATAATTGCAACTTTAAGAGAAGAGGACAATTTAGTGAATTGGACCCAAAATGTGGAGTGTGAAAGAAAAAACAAAGAATTTTAGTAAACATGATAATTTCATTGGACATGAACATTGATCATGCTTATTGTGAGTTTCCATAACACGCAAAGATTAGTGCCTTTCTTACTAAAGTTTCGGATAAAAGACAGATAAATTAAAATTGAGATATAAAAGGCAGTGCTAGTTTTAAAACTTGTAAATCCAAAGTCTTATTAAGTATATGAGTAATTAATATATGACCAAAATATATATATAATATAATTAACAAGTTGATATATAAAAAAATAGCAAAATTGATAAATCTAAGATGCCTATAAATATGTTAAATTAGAGGATGGAATGTGTGTCTTCCGGTAACGTTTATGGAAGGTGTATTTAGAAAAAAGAAAATTACTATATTGTATATGATTATGTATATGCACACCTTGTATCCAAATTTTGGTTTGAGTATCGGATTATCACCTTTGCCGATGGCATAATCCATTACTCGAACTAAAATTTAGATATAGAATGTCACATTTTTGGATCGTTTCTCGATCTATGCGTGTCATTCTTGTGTTGAGACTATGCTAATTTTTTCGGTATCATTCCAATTTTATCGGATATCAAATTCAAAAGGTTAATCCTAATTAAATAGAGTTGAATTTCACCCTCTTTTATTTCTCGATGATTTAATTATAAAAAAAATCAAATATATTAATTTAACGTGGATATTTACTTAGTGAATGAAGTAAAAGTCTGTATGAGATGAAGCATATATATATATATATATGAGAAAGCATTTTATTATGTGGATTCACATGTGGAGTCCAATTCTAGTGTTTGTTGATTCTCCACTATGCTTATGTCTTGTCCACACTACTAATAAAATGAAGCCCATTATTCTTGCAATCTTTTAGCTAAAATAATTCTTTCTTGATTGATCATATTCATTATTTTTTGGTACTTCTCTTTTAAGCCCACAAATAATAATATATATGCACATCTCCCCCATTTCTTAGAAACCCGCCCACCTTTACTTTTTTCTACTTATATATATATAGCTTCTTGGCCTTCAAAGTAACCAAATCTTGAAGACTAACACTAGACTTTGTTATTTGGAAGGTACTTTTTCTCCTCCATAGCCTTTCTTTTATGCATAATATATGCCTCTCTTTTCTTGATTTTCTAGATTTCCCTTCATCTTTTGGGGCTTTCTTTAGGCATATTTTTCGTGAATTCTCTCTTTCTTGTAAAGCTTAATCTTGAAGATAAAAAAAAAAATTAAAGTTTTGGGATAAGTTCACAAGTTGATTGCTGTGGGTTGGTTGCAGAAAACATAAAGCGGAAAATCGATGGATGGCCAAGAAAAGAAGTATCAGAAGAGCTACTTTGATGTGTTGGGGCTTTGCTGCTCGTCAGAAGTTCCACTGGTCGAGAATATTCTCAAGTCTCTTGATGGTGTTAAAGAATTCTCTGTTCTTGTTCCTACTAAAACTGTCATTGTTGTTCATGATCATCTCCTAATTTCTCAGCTCCAAATTGGTAATTATCTCTCAATTATTTTCTTCTAATAAAACAGTATTTTTTTTAATTATTTTCTTGAATAGACAGTGATGTTGTTGATGTGGAAATGAGTCCATTAGTCCAGATTTAGGGCAATATCCATGATTAGCTTAAATTTTTCTTTTTAATGTCTTTTTCTTTTCTTTTACACAAATTAAGTGCTTTGTCATATAAGCAAGTAGTTGCTCAATAATAAAGGCAACAATCAGGACAAAAGCAAAATCAAGTTGATATGTCAGCATTTTTGGTGGGGTATTGATATGTTGGGTGATAAATGAGTTGCATCCAAATTCCCAAATTTATTTTGATTTTTCTATTTTTCAATATTTATAAAGAATTTCTATTGGTTAATTTTTCAAAAATTTGATTTTTTTTTAAATAATACTTTGATCTAGCATAAATTAATTGCTATGAGTATTGAATAATTGTCTCTTTTTATTTTTCCCTGAGATTTCTGATTTTAGCATAAATTTTTTATTTAATGAAAGAATAGTTGATGTTTCAATGGACCCTTTCATGTGAAGAAAGTGAAACCACTAATTAAAGTAATGAAAAAGACTTTAAAATGCTATATCATATATTTAGTTAAGTACATATTCGCTATATCACATATTTAGTTCAGTACACATTCGCTATATCACATCACAATACATAATAAATGTGAACTATCAAATCAAAAATAATATATTTTTTTATATTTAGTTCACAACATATTCGCTATATTTGTTATATCACGTTCCAATATATAATAAATGTGAACCGTTAAATTAAAAAATAATATTTTTTTATATTTACTATATTCGATATGTCTGGCAGTTAAAGCCTTGAATCAAGCGAGACTAGAAGCGAACATAAGAGTGAAAGGGGACACAAGTTTGCAGAAGAAATGGCCAAGCCCATATGCAATAGCAAGTGGAATATTACTTCTAATTTCATTGTTGAAGTTTGTTTACCATCCATTAGAATGGGTGGCTTTAGGGGCAGTTGCTATGGGCATTCTTCCTATTTTCTTGAAGGCTATTGCTTCCTTGAGAAATTATAGGCTTGATATAAATGTTCTTATGCTCATTGCAGGTAATTTCCTCTCACTTTTCTCTCTTTAATTTATTCTAATTTTATTGCTATTTTGTTTTCTAGATAGCTTTATATAAATTGAATTCTTTAAAATACGGCTCTTTAAATTTAAATAAATTTTTCTTATTCAGATCGGATCGATTTTATTTTTAAAAATTAATATTGTGTCGGATAGATTATAATGGAACAATGCTTTTAATTTAACTAATAAAATATTTGGCAAATGAAGAAGTTACGGATTGAAATTTCTAGACATGCAAAAACGTGGCATAAATATATTTGATAAATTGACAATATAATTTATCTTAAATAAGGATCTATTTATTAAATTTAAATTATTTAAGAATCTGTTTAGTTTAATTTTAATTTTTAAGAATAAAATTGACTCAGTTGATAATTGATAATTGATGTAAACTCAAGAGACTTAGACTTAAGCCTTCTTTAATTTTACTTTTGTTGGTCTTATTTTTGCTTTTTAATGAAAAACAAAATTTAATTGATAATTATAAAATAAATAGAAGAAATTAAAATTAATAAAAGAAATATCTGAACGTTTTTATTGGAAAAGAGAGAGAGAGAGAGAGAGATGGATAATGGTAAAGCACAACAGCGGATATTGCATTTTTGGCTTAGATGCAATTTGACTCTTAAAGTAGGGGTTAATCCGCTATTTATTTTCTAATCTAATTGACCTCTTGAAGTTTATTTTTTACCAGATTAACCCCTTAAAGTTGATATTTAATCCAAATAAGACGTTTTTAAACTAATTATGATGTCAATTATGGGGACCATTTAATTCATATATATATATATATATATATATATATATATATATATGTATGTATGTATGTATGTATGTATTTTGATTATAATGGGAAAGATTGGGTTGTTTTGGCAAAATAATAGTTTTAAAAGGTTAATTTAGCTCAAAATAAAATTTCATATGGTTAATGAATCAAAGCTACATTAATTTGAGATTATACCCATTTTTTGTGTTAAATTGCATATTTGGCCATTAATTTTTTTTATTTTTCAAAAATCAAACTTCGTTTTTGGATACATACGACTTTCCTTGTCGAGGACCCGAGGCGACAATCAAACATCATCTCCATCCTCGAAATTCAGTGCATTGAAAAATCAAAACTATACAACTCTATCTTGTTTTTGGAAGATAATGAAATTATCTTTTTAATTGAATTAATTTTAAATATATCTTGAGAAATTAGAAATAATATTTTTTTATTTTTTATTCTCAATTTTTCTTTTCTTTTTGTTATTTATTTATTTATATCTACCCACTAGCCACGAGAATATTCATCTCTTAAAAGCAAATCGTTAGAGTACACGGCACCGAGTGATATTATATTTTAATTCACTTTATAGTTTGATTTGTCAATTAAAGCTCCTTTATTTTTTCATTTAATAAATTTATTAATTTTCCACAAACTCCACCGCATAAAGTTGAATATGAATTTGGTACGTCTTTCTATGCCAAAAAAAAGTAGCATTTTCTTACGTTTAATGCTTTTATTTTTGTCATCTAAATAATATCTTCACTTCCCTCGAAACAATCCAATCTTTTATTTGGTCATTTTATATGTCTCATTAAGTACTAATTCCATGGATATATGCAGAAAATTCTCCCACTTCTTTACCTTATACCGTCACCAAATAATTAAATTATTCATGCATAACTTCAACTATGAGCTTACCAATACCTTATTTTATTCTCCATATTTATCTTGTTACCCTTCTAAGTTATTTTTCGAGATCAAATGCCTTCGGAATGTTAAAATATAGACCTTTTAGCATCATTTTTTTACATATATAGAGAATAAAAATACAAAACCAAACATTACAAACTGGTGAACCTAGTAGAAAGTAAGCCTCTACTGTCGTTTAATAATACAGATGCTCACGGAGCTGGCCAAAGAAGCAAATCGTTCCCTGAAATTTAGCAAAAAATGCAATTTAAATCCTAAAGTTTCATCTAGTGTAATGTCACCGGTAAAATTATAACAATTTGACCCTTAAAATGATATGTATTCAATTTTTAAGTAACATTTATCAAATTTTTTAGCGTCATTTTAAGAACCAAATTAGCTCAATTTTGAAATGTTACAGGCGATATTGTACCAAATAGAACTTATGATACCAGATTTTAGTTACCGATTTGCACATTTAGCCTTTTTAATATGCACTTCAATTGTTTCAGATATAACTTGAAAGCAAAATAAAAAGATTAAAGAATAGAGGAGTGGTTATATTTTTGCATAAATTTATTGACGGTGAGTGCTTAATTGACTGACAAAATCATGTAATATTGTTGGACAGTGGGTGGGACAATCGCAATGTTTGATTTTGTGGAAGCAGGATTTATTGTTTTTCTATTTACTACTGCTGAATGGCTTGAATCCAGGGCATGCCACAAGGTATAGGCACTGAAACCGTACAAGTCTTTTTAGCAAGATTTAATGTATTTTCTAACAGGAATTAACGATTGTCGACCTCAGGCGAATGCTGCAATGTCATCATTGATGAGCATAACTCCACAGAAAGCAGTGTTGGCTGAAACTGGGGAAGAAGTTGATGCTGATGAGATCAAATTAAACACAACTCTAGCTGTTAAAGCCGGCGAAATCATACCCATTGATGGCATTGTTGTTGATGGAAGTTGTGAAGTTGATGAGAAAACCTTAACTGGTGAAACATATCCAGTTTTCAAACAAAAAGATTCCACTGTCTGGGCTGGAACCATCAACCTTAATGGTAATTATAGGATGGTTACTTTTGTTTTTCGTATTAATTAAGGCTAATGGATACTGGCTAATGATTTGCAGGCTACATTAGTGTCAAAACAACTGCTCTAGCTGAAGATTGTGCGGTAGCTAAAATGGCAAAGCTAGTGGAAGAAGCTCAAAGTAGCAAGTCTAAAGCTCAAAGATTTGTCGACAAATGCGCTCAGTATTACACTCCAGGTTAGTACTTTATATACTTAAAAATCAACTTCTCTGTTTTATATACTTATCGAGTTATGTTCTTGTTTATGCAGTGGTTATTTTTATATCAGTTGGATTGGTCATTGTTCCTCTTGCATTGAGAGTTAAGAACCGCAATCATTGGATTCACATAGCATTGGTTTTCTTAGTAAGTGGATGCCCGTGTGCCCTGATACTTTCCACGCCTGTTGTAACGTTCTGCACGCTTACGAAGGCTGCAACTAATGGCGTTCTGATCAAAGGAGGGGATCATCTTGAAACACTTGGGAAGATTAAGGTAATGGCTTTCGACAAGACCGGTACTATAACAAGAGGTGATTTTGTGGTCTCAGATTTCCAAACTCTTAGCCAAGATATCAGCTTAAGCGCATTGATGCATTGGTAATTATAGTCTTGCTTCAGTTTTATCGAATTTCGACCAAGAAATTTTGGATACCGGTTCATGATATGCTTGTATGTTTAAGTATTTTTTAGGGTATCAAGCATTGAGAGCAAGTCCAGTCATCCAATGGCAGCTGCATTAGTTGATTATGCAAAGAGTCTTTCTGTAGAGCCAAACCCTGATAATGTGGTGGAATTTCAGAATTTCCCTGGAGAAGGAATTGTTGGTACTATTGATGGGAAAGAAATTTATATTGGGAACAAGAAGATTGGAATTAGAGCTGGATGTGAAGCAGGTAATTAGATGATGGATACTGGTTAAAAATTGAGCATTATTAATGTATGCTAATCAGATATTGTATTTGTATAGTTCCAGTGCTAGAAATGAATGCAAGGAAAGGGAAAAGTGTGGGATATGTATACTATGGAGGTAGTGTTGTAGGGATCTTCAGTCTCTCTGATGCCGGCAGGACCGGAGTTAAACAAGCGATTGTTGAGCTCAAATCGTTGGGAATTAAAACAATCATGCTTACAGGAGATACCGAAGCTGCAGCTATGCATGCTCAACAAGAGGTTCATATTCATCTATATACACATATATTAGAAAAGGTTTACTTTTAACTATGATAATTGTTGAACTTTGTTATCGTTCTGTGCAGCTCGAAAATGTGTTCGATGTAGTTCATGCTGAACTTCTCCCCGAAGACAAGGCAAGGATCGTTAAAGAATTCAACAAGGAAGGCATAACAGCAATGATTGGAGACGGTGTGAATGATGCCCCTGCATTGGCCACTGCTGATATTGGCATATCGATGGGAATTTCGGGTTCGGCACTCGCAACTGAGACCGGACATGTGATTCTCATGTCGAACGACATTAGAAAAGTCCCAAAAACTATCAAGCTCGCCCGAAAAGCTCATAGAAAAGTTATTGAGAATGTAATTTTATCAATCTCTACAAAGTCTGCTATCCTTGCCTTGGCTTTTGCTGGTCACCCACTAATTTGGGCAGCCGTTCTTGCTGATGTTGGTACTTCGGTGCTCGTGATCCTTAACAGCATGCTGCTTCTTCGGAGTAAAAACAACCACGAAGGAAAGTGTTGCCAATCATCCTCAGCTAAAATGGACTCAAACAAGTGTTCAAGTTCTGTAAAGAAGCTGACTGATGGGAAGCATTGTGGTGGCCGTAGCTGCAATTCGGCTGACTTAGAGGCTAACGATCCACGCACACATGCTTGCCATGCAGCTACTAATCAGTGTAACTCTAACCATTCTACTAATAACCAAGAAGAAGCCGCCAAAAAGGCTAAAAAATCGGGTCATTGCCATGATAAACATTGCGAAAAAACACATACGAACATTCAGGATTCATCAAAGAAGGTTGTTGACTCGGGTTCGGAACATCAACCTCACCAACATCTGCAGCAGCATTCTGCTGTAGACAAGTGTTGTAACGGTCATAGCAGCCAACAGACATGCTCTTCTGCAACTAATGATATGATTTGTAGTAAAACAAGGTCAACAATCCATGGTTGTAGGAGCTTGGAAAAGAGAGAAATAGGGGGTTGTTGCAGGAGCTATAGGAGAGAATGTTGTAAAAGTCATGGACAGTTTGGACCTGTTTTTGGTGGAGGATTATCAGAAATAATCACAGAATAGAAAACTAAAGGAGAAGAAATAGATAGATTTGAAGATTAAAGACGAGGATGAAGATGTTTAGGTGCTTATTTTGGAAATTAATTATGAAGGCAATGCAAATGTATTATAATTAATTAAACAAATGAAGCTATTTATTCCATTAATACTAATTAATTATATATTTACAACATTATCCAATCATTAAGACTATTTTTTCTTTATTAAAAGTCATCAACAGCCAATTTGTTTTATTAAATACCTCACGTCAACTAGTTAAAAAAAAAAAAAATTCTTTCGATTAATGGACAGTTTGGCTATTTCGTTAAGTATATCACATCCTAATCAAAAAATTCCAAATTAATCCCTATCATTTTCTTTTTTTGAGCATTGCAAAATATAAAAGTTATTTTAATTAGGAAAATAAATTGCAATCTGAATAGGAAATTAAATATAAGTTAGAAATTATTTTAAAAGGAAATAAATAAATCATTATTTATTAAAATCTTACCTCCCCAAGGCAAGGTGGTGACCAGAAGTTGCCTCTGTTTTTCAAGCCCAATAAGCACTCAAATAAGGAGAGATGTTAATCCAGACATTTTTGGGATTTGACATACAAGTTTGAACTTTTATGCTAATTAATTTAATTTATTTAATTAATTAATTTAGACACCAAGTGTCCTTCAAAAGATTTTTCTTTTTCTCTAACAAGAGAAACCTATATTTTAATTACAAATTACAAATATCGGTAGAAAACAAACTGCTAAATCAAATTTTAATGATTTTCAAAGATAATTATTTAATATTAGATCTCATAGGGAAAAAAAAGTAAAGTTGTGGGAAATAATTGAATTTTTTTTACACGTACCCAACAAAATTTTATCCAAAGTTCATAACATATTATTGTGGATATTTTTTTTAATTTGTCATATAGCATCTATTTATTTATTTGATTAAACATTAGAAAATCTTGGAAACTTCAAACATACAAGTATAAATAACTTTATGATGCAACTTCAAAGAATAAATTCTGGCTGACTCTGTGTCCAGCCAAAGAGAATGATTCTTTATCCGTGTAGTTATTCAATATCTGAAATTCAGGGATTTAATTAATTTGATTAACATACCGATTTGGCTTATAAAAAGACAAAACACTTCATTTTAAATATTTAAAAATACTTTATATTTATAATTTAAATTCAAAAATTATAGGTGGAATTTCTTAAAGATGAGCAAAAAAAATTGAAATTTTGATTAGTCAAAAACCGATATGCAATTAGACTAATTTTTGAATTAACCGAATTGAAAATTTAGATTTACAATTTTTTATTTTTAAAAATTAGTGGTAAACCGTTGACTAACGATTAACCGATTTATATATATTTTATAAATTATATTTTAAATTTTATACTTATATTTTTTTCAATATTTTTAAAATTTATAAATATTATGATATATAATTTTTTAAAATATTATTATAATAAATATTTTTAATAAATAAATATTAAAATTATCTTATTATTATTATTATTATTATTATTATTATTATTATTATTATATGTGTATAATTAGCACTTTGTTATTAGTTTCATATTGAATATATTTAATTCTTATAATTAATTATTAAAATCTTATTTTTATTATAATTCTTTTAATGGATATTGTATTTAATTTGTATTTTTTTCATTTATAAAGTAATTTTAACTAGTAAAAATAATATTGCAAATTGTTTAATTTATTAAATTTATATGTTAAAACTTTTTAGTGATTAACCGATAAACCGATCTGAAAAATCGAATTAAAAACCGAATCAACATAACGATTAACTGAAATTAATGGACTAATCAATAAAATTATTAATGAACTGATTAACCGTTTCATGCTCATCTGTAGAATTTCTAGCATCCATTCCTATATTTGGATAATAATAACAATAATAATAATAATAATAATAATAATAATAATAATAATAATAATAATACAACTAGTTGGTTTGATACCCAAAAGTGGTGGGTACTGAAACAAACAAGCTCTTCATTTCTCACTCATGGCTGTGGCTATAAATAGATAGACAAGGCAGTAAGAGAAATTCAGCATATATAACAACAACAACAACAATAATTTGATGTATAAAATCCAAGTAGAAGAGTCTTTCATGGAAAGATAAAGAGTGGAGTTTGAGCCAAGAATGGCTTGCCGACATTTAGGGTGCGTTTAATTATAGAAAATAGTTTTCTGTTTTCTATTTTTTATTTTCTTAGAAAATTAAAATATTTATTTTCCATAAAAAAATTAGAAAACGCATTTATTTATCAATAAATAAAAAACTAGAATATATATATATACATATGTATATAAGCATACACACACGCGTGTGTGTATATACATACATATATATATGTATGTATGTATATGTATATGCATATGTATGTGAATATATGCACATATATACACATACATACACATGTGTGTGTGTATATATATATATATATATATATATATATATATATATATATATATATATATATATATATATATATATATATATATATATATATATATATTACATATGTACATGTAGGTGTGTGCGAATATATGTACAGGCATATATATACATATTCATCTGTATATATATGCATGTGCATACATATACATACACATACATATACATATGTATGTATGCATGCACATACAAGCGCACGCACACACACACACATATATATATATACGCGCGCGCACGCATACGTATATATATATATATATATATATATATATATATATATATATATATATATATATATATATATATATATATATATATATATATATATATCCATATGTACGTATGTATGCATGTACTACATATACATACACATACATATACTTATGTATGTATGCACATACAAATACATATGTATGTATGTATGTATGTATGTATGTATGTATGTATGTGTGTGTGTTAAGATTATTTAAAAATTTTGAAAAATATTTTTTATTAGTTTTCTAATTTCTTTTTTATTTTGAAAAACTGAAAAATTCATTTTCTGTTTTCTATTTTAGAAAACTGACCAAAATAAATATGATTTTTATTTTCTATTTTCTGTGAAAATTTTTTCTAAAAAATGGAGCAGTTTTCTGTAAATGAACGGGCTCTTAGCTTTATTATTACTCAAAATCATTAGTCAGTCGGCAAGTTGTTCTAGCTCATCTTTGCCCTCTATTTTCTCATGTTAGCCTCTCCCATGCATATGAATGAGATGATTATCCTCTTTAGCTTTTGTTCCCAAAATATTTTTTTTTTTTATAATCTTTGTGTATCCGAAATTTAATAATCCAATCTAGTTAGATTCGAACTAGACGTAAAAAATACTCTCTTTTTTAATTATTTTAAAATATTCTATATTTAGAAATCAAATCAAAATAAAAATAATAAAAAAAGAAAACCTTTGAATCCACGAAGAAAATGAGGCTAGAATTTTTAAAAAAAATGCAATTTACCGACAGATTTTACCGACGGAAAATGACTGTGCCGACGGTTTTTTATTATTTTACCGACGGAGTAAATTCGTCCCTAAATTGTGCTTAGGTACCGAAATACCAACGGAATATTCCGTCAGTCTTATTACCGACGGAATTGTAAAAATAGTCCGTCGGTAATGTTACAAAAAACTGGGGATGTGCATCGGTCAGGGTTGGGGTGAACCCGACCCGAACCCGATTAACCCGAGACCCGAACTTTACCTATTTTCTTCACCCGAACCGACCCTACATAAATATCGGGTCCCTACCCGAACAACCCGATTAACCCGAAATTAAATTTTTTAATTTATATATTTAAATTAAAATCCTAAATTAATACAAATAAATAATATTAAATACCATAAAAAATATTTTAAAAATACAACAAACTAACAATTTCAAAATTACATTAAATATATATTATATATTAATTAATATTGTAGAAAAATTATAATTTTTTATTTATATATTTAAAATTCGGGTTAATCGGGTTTCACCCGACCCGAAACCCGAACAACACTAATTATAAAAATCGAACCGACCCTAATAAACCGACTAACCCTACCCGAATGTATCGGTTCGGTTCGGGTTGATCGGGTCGGTTCGGGTTTTGCACACCCCTACAAAAAACCGTCGGATGTATTTAGTATAAATATATATTTCAATTAAAATGGCAGTGACGGATATTTCCGTCGGTAACATTAAATTTTTTATTATTTTTTTATAGAAATTAATATATTTTCTGTTTGAAAATCTCAAATTAAACGCAATAGACTAAATATAAAAAATATAAAATTTAAATTAAAGATACATATTAATTGATAATTTTAATATATAACAAAAATAATATATATACATCATATATAACTATTGTGCAAATATATTTATATAGTGCACAATGTTTTACAGTTGTACAAAAAATTATATATTTGTAACTGCAATGTAAGCAATACCAATATCGGTATTGTACATGAAATTTTGCAATGCTATACAAAAAGCATCTAAAATAGTCTAACAGCTATGCAAATAATACCAATATCGGTATTATGCATAAAGTTTTGTTGTGATATACAAAAAAATTATCTAAAACAGCCTATGTAAATTCAGAAGCACTAGCTAGGATGTACCGTGGCTGTCCATAATAGCAGAAGGATCTGTGGTAGGTTGCTGATCCCCATTTGATAATTCTTCCTGTACCTTATTTGTTAAAATCGGTAGCAATTTGTCAGTCAATTTCTCTGTCAATTTGTCTGTGAGAACATCCATCAAGCTAGGCATATATGCATTAACTGCCTCTTGCACGATATTTTCTATGTTTTCTATTGTTGTACGTTGTGCATGCAATGGTGAACCTGATTGTGCACTTGACCCGTGTGAGTCACGAAAATTAGGACCAAAGTAATGCATTCCTGCAAATCCGAGACCATAAATCCTACTCTTCTTCGATCCTCCAACAGCCTCATAATAAATTTGGGCCTCATCAACTGAATTTCCTTGAGACAAATATTGTTCTCTCAATTCAACAACCTTATCCTGTGATCAAATCAATATTGGATAACAACTAATGAGACAGTCATCATCATCCACTGAGAAGTAAGTTTTACAAAGCAAAATGATCACAAGTTTTCAACCATTCTAAAATGAAATGTGTTCAATAATTTCTCTTTACTTGCATCTAATGATTGTTAGATCAATAAAAAAGTAGAAATTATTGTCTTCAATATATATCCAATTAATAGCCAAAGGAATGACATCCTATGTTTGCTTATGCCATGTTCTAGTATTCTACAATGAAAACCTAAATATGAAATTCAACTTTGGTATTTCCTTGTACAATCCCATGATAGACTAGTTTTTGTGTCTACTCATCCCACACACAATTATATATGTACAATTTGCACTATTTTTGTGGATATGTGTTTATGCTTTTCCAGGCATTGTTTAATAACATTGCTTGGTTCCATCATTTTCATAGGCAGATATATAGAGGCATTATAGCATAAGCTCTCTTCAAGAATCGAGTTGAAAATAAGACATAATTAAAATAGGGTTAAAATAGTTCAATAATGACTTACTTGCACTACTTTGGCTTTAGTGCCCAAAAAGGAAATTCCATCATTCTTGTGTGTATGCGTATGCAAATGCATCTCTGTTGGTGTAGGTTCGTGGCCTAATTTTTTAGTCTACACATTATTTGAAACAATAAAGAAAAATTGCTGAAGGATATCAATACAAAATATTTAAATCAAATCTATTAAAAATTGATGAACTAGATAGTATGAATGGATTTTACCAACTTCAAGCGATGCTCATTGACCGATATGGAACCCCCAGTATGTGTACCAAGTAACCCATTTTCAGCCATACATTTACGATTTGCAGCATTTTTATCACATCTCTTTTTTATGTTAGGATACTGTCACAACAATTGCCAACTCTCCCAAATAGGATCTGGAATAAATTTCTTTTGCCTCTTACCTGTCTTTATATCAGATATGAAGTCACTGTACCTCCTTTTTGCCTTCAATTCCCATGCTTTATTAATGTCATATTCAATGGCAGGATTCCATGTAAATGTTTTTTGTAGCCACAATTTAATTACATATGTAAAGCTACACATTGTTTAAGATATAAATAATGTTTTTGCTTTTATTTTTGGCATTGGAATTAGATTATAGTTACCTTGAACTCTCCCCAATAAAAATCCTTCAATCGTTGGCTCACCGACTTCCAATTGATCCCAATGGGATCAAGTTCAAGCCTGAAAATTTCAGTTAACTTCTCGGAACATTTCCTCGAAGGTTCCAACCTACAAGTAATCACATGTAACAATTCAATGTTAATCACAAGCATCAATTTAAAATCATAGTAATTTTTTTTAATTTTGAGAACTCACATTTTTCCATGAACATAAACAGTATTTTCTCCAATAACAGCTTCATGTTGTTCCCCATCAGGCATTGTGTTGTTAGGTTGATCATTTTGGACATTTGAACCTAAATAGTCAGGGGCTGCATCATTTGATTCTTGCTCATCTCTTTGCACGCATGTCGAAGCTCCAGGTCTAGTAGGTGTTGGTGCACAAGTAGGAATTATACCTATTTCATTACCCCTTTGCATGGTCATTGAAGTACTAGGTACAGTAGGCATTGGTGGACAAGTATCGCCTGGACCTCCTCTGCTCAATGAAGATCTGCCTTTACCACGACCAGCACTAGCACGACTTCTGGCTCTACCAGCCATTCTATTCAAGTAATGATGTTAAACAAATATAACAAAACATATGTCACAAAATGAGCAGCAAACAGTCATGTAGCCAGCATGTTTAGCAATTAAAAAAAAAAAGGCATATGTCATATTATATTGCATATAATCATCCCACAAATCGAAACCAGTTAAGATCAATTTTTAGCAAATATTCTCTTTTATCTTTATATAATATTACATATAAATATATCCCGTATAATCTCAACATGGCTGCTCTTTCATTAGCAAAAAAAAGGTCTTCATATTGGATTTGCTCATAATATAACAATCCAGTCCAAAAAAATAGATTTGTAACTTTCATCATTTTTTTAATATATAGTTCTCATATCTTTAAGAAAAAAAAAAACATATACATGGGTATAATTTGGTGTGTATATATATCATGTGCGCGCTACTTACAGAAGACTTGTTTAATCAAAAATAAAATAATATTAAATTTTGATTTATATGCACTGGATATCGATGTGTATACACGTAGGAATAATACTGCTTTCAACATTCCAAGAGTTGCTGTTTAGTCTGAACATACAATAATTATTTAATTTACCAGTTTAATATATTTAATATTTGGACAATTACATGCTCTAAAAATGACAAAAAAGATAAAAATAAAATAGATGGATAATGTACACCAGTATGTGGTTAATTAAAATAATAAAATTTAGTAGTAAATTACGTGGTTAAAATTAAATTATCTTGTTATAGAATAAAAAATATTTTAACATGCTATTTAATGCTCTTTAACATGTGCTCTTTGTACAACACTCTTCCTCTCCCTCCTTCTCCTCATTATTATTACTTTATTTGTTGTTTTGCATGTGTTATTTTAAAGTAAAATTTAAATTATATTTATTTATTATTTTTAAATTTTCAATGTATTTCTTTTATTTTTTTTATCTATTATTTTCACTAAGATTAAAAAGTAATAAATATATTTAAATTTAATATTAAATTACATGATTAAGATTAAATTATCAAATTTAATTGATTTTAACTTTATTGAAAAAAAATAAATTGAATTAATAAATTAAATTACATTGACAGTTTAAATGTAACAAATAAATAGAATTTGAATTTTACTCAAAAATAACTAGATAAAAGAGAACGGATGGAATAATTTAATTTATTTTTTCAATAAAATTAGAACCAATTAGATTTGATAATTTAGTATTAATTATGCAATTTAATACTAAATTTAAATATATTTATTATTTATTAATTATAGTAAAAACAACAAAAATGATACATTAAAAAATGAAGAGAATATTATTATTATTATTGAAAATTGATAAATTCGAGTATTTCGAAATTATAGGAGTCTGACCGGAATAAGCCAACGGTCTAAATAACTAGGTTTACTCATTAACTCCTAAAAATAAGAAAAAATCACTTTGGAGCTCACCAAAGTTCAACACAGTGAAAATTAAATAAATAGTGTGTGAGTATGGAAAGAAGAATATAGATAGATCCCATGTTGAGAGAGATTAAAAAGAGAAAATGTTTTAAAATACACCATATATAGGCCTTAGTTCCTTTGATTATCATGTTCTTAGCCATGGTAAGAGATAATTAATATTTCCCACTCTCATTGGTATTGGTAGTCATCGTTGCGGGGTAAACAGATAAATAAAATTTATATTTTATTTAAAAATTATAGATAAAAGAAAACGGAGGAAATACCTATTTCTATTGAAACCAGATGGCAATATATTATTGCAAATTTGAGCAAACTAGATCAGATATTGAATTGTCTTTGACATAGCGAGGCACTTAAATTTCTCATCAATAATGATTAATTATACTATGAAAACCATCAACTTAATATTTCTATTTCTATAAATTTTCTATTACAGTCCAAAATTCTTTAGAATTCTAAAAATTAGGTAGGGTAAAAGTTAATTTACAGCCATCATTTTTAACTTTTAACGCCACAACTATTATCTTTTTTCAACTCAAATTCATAATCTAAAACAGTAAAACTCCTCTAACTTGAAATTACCTCCCTGGAAATTTTGGGTATCGATAGGAATGGCAACGGATAAAATGCCCATAAAAATCATTATATCAATTATAATTATCAAAATACTATTTGAATCCGTTTACATACACAATTAATATACAAATTTTAATATATTGAATACTAGCAACAAATATTAATTAGTTTTAGATAGTATCTGTTAAATTCATTCACAAACAAAGTTTAATATAAAATTGAAATACTTTTTGAAACAAGATATGTAATAATAAAGATAATATCGAAAAATATTATAAAATTAATTTTTTTTTGGGATAAATTAAAAATATATTTTTTCAATTTTTTAGTTATTTTTTATATGATAAGATATAAAAATGCATATATTGACTTTATATTAAGATATACATATTTTAATTTTTAAGAATATAGACGGTTAAATAATTACATGACCTTTTTTGTGAGATTTATTTTTTTAACAAACGTTTAAAAATATCAAAAATATTGTAATAATTTTATTTTCTTTCAATTTTAACATTTTCAAAATTAACAAACATTTGCCTTAGTATGTTATATAATGTATACTAAAAATAGTACTTTTAAAGTATTATATTGAACAATACAAATTTTACATAGTATTTGAGGATAATATTAATTTTAATAAATTAATTATAAATAGAGGGAATTGCTTATAGTCCAAATAATATAAAATTTATCAATGTCCGTTGATCGGAGTGAATGAAAACTTTATCTCTTTTAAGTATGTTTCAAATTCGATTAACGAGTTCGGTATGTATATGAAAATTATGGCATTAGAAGGATCGCTTATAGTAATGAACATATGCAGTATCCGATTTAAATTAATTAGATCAATAAAATTTAAATACCGTAACAACGTAACCTGAAAAAAAAAACATCTGGCTATTAGTTGAAGGCTGACTTGGTCGCATAGGAATATGTCAAGTCCAAACTCAATGAAATCAAACCTAAACTGCCAAGAAACCACAACATCATTTTTATTTTGTTTGAAACAAAAGTCTTCTCCCTTTTCTTTTTAGGTAAACCCTTCATTATTTGTAATTTAATGTTTTTCATTGCATCTCTCAATTTTTATTATACTAATAAATAATGAACATTTTAAATAATTAAAACAAAAACTATGATAATTTAGTACAAAAAAATGTTAATGGTAAAAATTAGGGTTAATTTTATATATTATCGTATAATTATGGCCAATTTAACAATGCGGTCACAATGGTTGAATTTTAGGAATTTTGGTCACCGAAATTGTGTTATAAATGGCAAATTGAGTGCTGAATTTAGTAAAGAAACTCACCATATTTCCAAATTGTCTATTTGCAACTCTATTCGTAATTTGCAATGCAATTCCGGTGACCTAAATTTCCAAAATTCGATTATTATAATTTTATCAATATAAAATAATAGATAATATCACGATTGAAAGGAGGTTAATTTTATCTATAATAATTTGAATTATTTACTTATGACGGAATAGCTATAAAATAAAATTTTATAATGTAAAAATATTCCATTTATTTTAGAAAAAAATCATTTTGTACCAAAATCGACTAAAACTATACCGAAATGTGCAATTCCTATATACCAATGAAGTCTAGAATAATCAATGTCCATTGGTCGGAGTGGATGAGAACTCCGTATCCATTAAACATGCTTCGAGTTTTATTCTTGAACTTGGCATATCTATAGAGTGAATGGCATTGGGAGGGCCACCTCCAGCGATGGGCCTATGCAATGCCTGAGGGGGGAGGGGGGCCAGTATCCTAGCCCAACCCACTCCCCCTAAAAAAAAAAGAAAAATGAAGTCCTGAATGAGTAAGATTAACATATTAAGGATACCAATACAGTTCAAGTATCCTTAGAAAATGAAAATTAACGGATAAATTGATTTGTAGATTTTAGCCAATTTTTAAATAAAATAATTTTTTAAACTAAAATAGATAAATTAAATATTTTATTGAACAATTATTTTTTATTATAAGTGTAGAAATTTAATAATTATAGATGAAATTAGCTGTCAATTTTAAATTTAAATTTTAATATTATTTATTCATAAAAAGGAAACCTATTATTGCCTAAAGTAGAAACGCACGCGCTGATGATGCGAATGGGTAAAACGTGCAACGACAATAATAAAATAATCATAGCACAGTTAAGGAAACTGAAAAGGAACTTAAAATAAAAAATAATTGAAACAGGCTGAAATCCTTTCCCGTTTGGCACTGCAAACGCACGACTCTCTGTCTCTCTCTGAAAGAACAAGTAAACCAATCGTCTTCAATACTCGAATTCAGAATTACTGGTACTGATTTATATTCACTTGACAAGTTTCTGCTTCTCTTTGGTGAGTGCTTGCTTGCCCTAGATCTTCAACTCCATTCACTCATGCTCAGGTTTTTGTTCTTTTTAACTTTTTTTTTTCCGTTTTTAGATCTTCGAATCGACTGGAGAAGCAGTATTTTGAGATCTCTGTTTAAGAGTTTACTTTCTTTCTTTCTTTGATTTTCCAAGGTATGCCTCTTGGTTCCCTATTGCTTGATTTGGATTTTCTTTTTCTCTGTGTGTAGCAAAGTTTGTTTTCTGATTTGTGTTGTGTACGTGCATGATCTATATATTTTTTTTAACTGAATGTGAAAATTCTTCTTCTTCTTTTCGCTTTGCAAATGGTGGAGATGTGTGGAAGGTGCTGAACCGTGGGCACATGGGAAGTTTCGGGTTTTGACTAAGGAAATAGTTTGAGTGCATTTTGGATTTTGATTCCGAGTGAGTCACTGGTTTTAGGTTGGTTTGACTTTTATTTTGTGACTTGTGGTTGTAATTTTTATATAAGATTTATTGGTGGGGAAAGGACGAAAGGGGTTTGGTTTTAGTAGTTGGGAAAATTCAGGACGTCGAATCGGGCTAATCAAACTTTGATATATTTCTCAATGTTTCTTTGTTTCCTTTGGTCTGCTTATTCTTTTGGGTGCTTATTATTAATTGTTCGGAAAGTGGGGTGGATCTGTGCACTGTGTGTTACTAAGAATAAGCAAATCAGAAGAGGAACCAGAACTGGAGCGTCGAGTTTTGTAATTTCTGATACTGGCAATTTTTGGAAATCTGAAATGCTGCTTAGACCAGCAAAATTTGACAATTAAGGTTGTTGTCTTAATTTTTATGCCGTTTCTTTTGAGTTGTCTGTTTCCTTCGGCTCCCGTTCTTTTGTAATGACAGTGCTACTGGATTTTTTTATCCTTTTTTTTATCTTGAGTTTCCTATGGACTAGATAAGAAGTTTTTTGGAGTTTAATTTTTGTGGTTGCTTGCAATCTGAATTATTGTTATATTGTCACTACTTCTCCTCATTTTGTTTGTGGCTATTATAAAATAAAGTACTTCTCCTCATTTTGTTTTTGGCTATTAAAAAATAAAGTGGCATTATTGATATTTGGGTTACTGCATGTGTTGGTCCAACTCTTTCATTGCCTAACTTTTCTATTTAAACTCTTTCCTAGCTTACCTTCTATAAATTATTGTGGAATATGAATATGGCTGAGCTAACCAATTATTCCCTTCTATATTGCACAAAATTCTTTTTATGTTATGAAAATGATCTATATTTGTTTTTATTTCCCTACATAATCAACTACAGAAACTATCAGGCTTGGGAGTTAAATCTTAACTGCTCGTTTGAGAGAGTGGCAGAAATTCATTTTAGTATGGGCATGCATGAACTTGTAATAAAGTGCTGATGTTCTGAGCGTGAATGAAGACAACAAAGTATTGGCGACTAGGCATGGGTGATATGCAGATCTTGCCCACAACTCGGCACCGCCCTCCTATGAAGAGGCCAATATGGATTATTGTTTTGGTTTCGATGGTCAGCCTGTTTCTAGTTTGTGCTTATATCTATCCACCCCATAGCAATACTGCCTGTTATGTATTTTCTTCTAGAGGTTGCAAGGTTCTTACGGACTGGCTTCCACCTGAACCTGCAAGGGAGTTTACAGATGAAGAAATGGCGTCTCAAGTTGTGATTAGGGAAATTTTGCAGAGTCCTCCAATTCAAACAAAAAATGCTAAACTTGCTTTCATGTTCTTGACTCCTGGCTCATTACCTTTTGAGAAGCTCTGGGACAAGTTTTTCCATGTGAGTTCTTTCAAGCTAAACAAATTTGCTGTGTATAGATACCTTGTGTCATTTAATTTGCTTTGGAGATTTTATATCTGTATTTATATATAAATTTCTCAATAGAAGAAACAGGATTGAACTTTTCTTCCTGTAAGATCTTTCAAACGATTCAACAAATCTTCTGCATGCAAAATCATTATTTATTCTTTCCAAAGCCCTTGTTGCTTCAATTTTCTGAGGCATTTAAAACTTTCACATAGATATAGCTATTGACTTTATATTAAAGTATTTATTGCTAATGATAACTTTTGAAGCTCTATGTATTTATTCATTAACAAATCTTCTTCATGCAAAAGCATTATTTATGCTGTCCAAAGCCCTCATTGCTTCAATATTGGGGCATTTAAAACTTTTACATAGATATAGTTATTTACTTTATATTAAAGTATTTATTACTAATGATATTTTTTTTTGAAGATCTATGTATTTATTCATTAGAAAATTAGCAAATTCCATTGGCTAGAGAGCTACATTTCTAAACTAGCACTGAAATTGTGCGAGTATCAGGGAAGAAAGTGAATGAAAGCTTAAAGAGGGAAAATAAATGAGAAAAAGAGGGAACAGAAATAAATAAAATTAAAAAAAGGAGCGAAAACACCATCAAACGAAGTATCAAGACTTGGTGATGGACAATGTTGAATTAGTAAAAAAAAACACATTAATGTACCTTGACATGTTACCTGATCTATAGAAAATAGTAGAAAAATGTAGCTTGGAAATCTAAATCAACAAAACAAGACTATGCAGACTGGATTTTTCGATTTCCAAGAAAGTGGAAGTTAATGCCATTAAGTTGTTCATTGTGGATAATAAGTAGAAGTCTTCTTCTTGGGCATAAATGGTGGCTGATCCAAAGAAAGAGAGAGAGAGACAGAGAGAGAGAGAGAGGAGAGAGAATAGAGGGGATACAATGGCATGAAAAAATTGTAGGGTATTATCTTAAAAGGCTTCACATTTTGACAGGTGAATAACATATCACAATCTGGTTCATGGAGCTTGAACTTTTGTTCATGCTACTATATAAATGAGAATTTAAGTATCATGCAGATTGTTATTTTTGTAAATTAAAATAATTCATATCCTTCCATGTTTATTGAGCATTGAAGAGATGACATACCGGTCTAGGGAACTTGATTGCTTTATCAACATTTCTTTGACATGATACATTTATTAGAAGGTTTCTGGCTTGCGGGATCATAGAATCATTTTTTATTTATTTTCTTGGTTACCTATAAGAAATGATTTCTTTAGATACTAGATTATTGGATAATAATAAACTTTGCATGAATAGGGTCAATCTTACATCATTGCTTAGTTAAAGAAAGAGCAAATGAAAGTATGATAAATTTGAAGTGGTTTAGGCTCTTGTTTACCTTTTGCTAATGGTTCCTTGAGAACTGTGGGTCTCTATTGTTTCTTCTCTGTTTTTTTATGTAATTTTAGGCTCTATGGTTGTGTTCTTTACGTTGTTCTTCACTAAAGTTAGTTCATTATTTTCTGCAGGGCCATGAAGGTAGATTTTCTGTTTATGTCCATGCATCCAAGGAAAAACCAGTGCATGTGAGTCGTTATTTTATTAATCGGGAAATACGCGGTGATGAGGTACAAAATTTGATGCCAATGAATAGTCTCGATTTAAATATAATCTTGAATTCATTTTCCATTTTGATGTTTCTCTAATTAAAATTGAATGCTAGCTTAAAAAGAACCGAGAATACATGCCTTTCCATCAGCCTCGTAATTTTCAATTATAGGTTGAAAAGACTGATGTCTTAGTTCATTCAATAGATATAGAAAATCGTATATCCTCTAATATAAGTAATAATTATTTGTGTTATTTTTTTGGTTGTTAGGTAATTCAATATTCATTATACCATTAGGAGATACAAAGGTTGTGTTGAAGGAGAGAGATTATGAAGAGGAAGAAAGTCACGCTCTTAATTTCCTATTCATAATTTTTTATGCATGATTTCTAATATAGGAGGATAATTAAAAAAAAGGAACAAAAACTCTAATATAGGCCATAAAGTAGAAACTATAAATGCAGTCCTAATAACATAATATGCAAGGCATTATGAATACTGAATCTTCAAAATCCTGCTACCATACAGCTGCTAATTCTTCCCCTCAAGGTGATGCTGAGATATCTTACATACCTATCATGCAAACCATAACAGGAAATGCTTGTTGCTAAGCCGATCAATGAGAAAACCATCTAGTTGGTTTTCAGAACATCCCTAGTTCCGCTAGGAAGCTTTTCCTATATGAAATATTGATCAATTCAATGCACTTTTGTGCTGAACTGGGTTGTGAGCAATACTAATTGTGGCCTTGTTATCAAAGTGTAAAGACAATATTTTTTATTCCAACATTTAAGATTGATACATTAACTTGTGAAGCCATAACAATTCACACCCACCTTGAGCCATTTCCCTAATATTCAGCCAACATGCTCTGGTAAAAACATTTTTAATTCCACAAGGAAGCTTTTCTTCTGTGAAGTATTGATCAATTGAATGAGCTTTTGTGCTGAACTGGGTTGTGAACAATACTAATAGTGAGACAATTTGTTTTATTCCAATATTTTTAGTTCATGCATTAGCTTTTGAAGCCATAACAATTCACACCCACCTTGAGCCATTGCCCTAATAGTCAGCCAATGTGCTCTGGCTATTACAATCTGGTTTTAACTCCATCTAACCAAATTCCTACTCACAAAATTGCATTAACCAGCTGTAAACTTCCAATAGCGATGTCAATCAATCTGTATCTGAATATAATATTTTAGAATTCAGTACTTTCAGACTATTCCCTATGCGTACTGAGTGATGATATGCAGCCGTACTTTGTATACTGAAACTTTGATCACCATTGCACTTCTTTGACTTTCCTGCTACTCGCCATGTAAGTAAGTTTGGTGCAAAGGTTGGAAATATCCTTACCGAAAGGACATGGTCATATTCCATATTTAGACCCGCAAGAAAATCATAGTTATACTGTTTTGCATTTAATTAGTGGAATGTAGCCACATCATCTGGACATTTTGAATATCTTGGTCATAGTCTTATTCTTTCCAGACACCACTCAACTGTAAGTATTGTGCTATGGGCATGTATCTTTCTGTCTCATGTGTCTTGTGCTGTAGTTCATATATTTTCCTTCTGAGAAGCTTCCCACATGAGAATATGTTTGACATACTGAACTTATAACCAGGACATGGCGGAATTAAAGTTTCCAAAATTTTGTAGCAGTATTAAGCAGCAAAGTTTCCACTGATTTTGAATACACATTATTTTAATTTGTTTAAAAATGTATTTATATTTTGATTGGATTTGTCTCCTCAAACAGCTCGTTGGAAATTGACCTTTAAGAAGAAATTTTATCTAGTAGAACAGAATGTCAAAAATGATCTGAGATTCCAAGCAGAGAAGATCTGATAAATTGATCGGTTTATTTGAAATGGAGAAATCTTTGCCAACTATATGTTAGAACAAGCGGTGCTAATAATGCTGCAGATATTGACTAACATGCAAGGAAGATGTGAAGATAATAATCTCAGGAATAGATCATTTGCAGATAACTCTGGGCCTTGTAATAAAATGGGTCACGGGTTTCAGATGCTGCTGATCTTTATCTTTCCACATGTTTTCTTTCTTTATGTATCCTATATTATCAGATACTATATGTTACTGTAATGTTTTTATGCAGTATTGAGACAAATTCATATCATATCATTTTTATGCTATCTAGTCCTACAAGTGAATGATTGTATCTGTGGTGAAATTTTATTTCAGGTGGTGTGGGGAAAAATTTCAATGGTTGATGCAGAGAGGCGGCTTTTGGCAAATGCTCTTAAAGATCCTGACAACCAGCATTTTGTCTTACTTTCTGAGAGGTATCAGGTTCCATTTAACTCTCAACTGCATCTAGTCGTTTGTCTTGTTTTTGACAAAAAAAAAAAAAGAAGAAGCTAACTATTGTATATTTTTCTGTCCTTGGTTAATAAGTAGCTTCTCTTTTGTTGCAGTTGTGTACCATTACATAAGTTTGATTATGTCTACAACTATTTGATGTACACTAATATCAGCTATGTTGATTGGTAAGTCCCAACTACTTGCCTTTTTGTGTGCTACCTCTCTCTTTCTCTCTCTCTCTCTCGCGCTCGCGTGCCCCCAAACACACTTTGTTCTATGTGATAGAAAATGAAATTGCCTGGTAGGAAACAATCCATGAACCACGACAGTAAGGGGGGTGACCAATTTAAGGTCATATTTTATAATTGGTTGGACTTGTTTGTCCTTCCTGATACATATATCCTCCTGTTTTCAGCTTTTATGATCCTGGTCCACATGGGAATGGAAGGTATTCTGAGCATATGTTGCCTGAAGTTGAGAAGAAAGACTTTAGGAAGGGTGCACAGGTATGCTTTATCTAATTTGGTGCAGTGGTGAGGGATGGGAATTGCAAAGTGTAATCATTAATCTAAAGACAATTGTCTCACATGGCTATGCTGTTGTCTTAACCTTTTGAATTCTGCATGGGCGCACAAGGAAAATTCAGTTCTTAAAAATATTCTTCGTTATTGACGACATGAACATGCCTTGCAAGTATATAGCTGGATTAACACATTTATCAGTAGTTATTGATCATCTTGCGTTAGTGTTAGTTATATGACCCTTGAACATTGGTTATTGATGTAAGATGCCACCATACTACTTCTCATTAGAGTGTATTTTGTACATTATGCATAAAAATGTTATAAAAACGTATGAATAGATCCTCATATATATATATATATATATATATATATGGGTAATTGTCTTCCTCCCCTCAGTCTCCTTTCTTTGTGCTGGTATCATTTTGACTAGAATATTCTATTATAAAAGTACCAGTATGAAGCATCCAACTCCAAATGTTTTTTCTTTTCTTTTCTTCTTTTTCTTCTTCTTCTTCTTTTTTATTTTTTTTTTCAAGAAACTGCAAGTTTTAGAGGACAAATTTTTATGCAGTGGTTCTCAATGAAGCGACAACATGCTTTGATAGTTGTGGCTGATAGCCTTTACTACTCAAAATTCCACGAGTACTGCAAGGTAGTTTTTTCTTAATGCCAGCTTAATTGTAGAACATTGATTTAGTATGAAATATATGATATGTTTTAGGATCATACTTTACCTCCCAACATTTGTGGAAATGTACTTTCATGATATTTTTGGAAAGTATTGTTCAATTGTTTTGTTTTGCTGATTATTTACAGTTGGCTTCTAGTTTTTTTCCAGAGTGATTATAGGCAGGAAATAAAAATTATATCATGGAATGAGGAACAAATGGCCAAAGTTCTTTTTCTGAAAATTCTACGGCTAGTTACATATCCACTTTGTATTTTGTTTGTATTGGCTTCTTTTCTTCACACGATTTTGAATGCTGGGGTAAAAATCTGACCTTCAAGTATTTGTTGATATGTTTGCTAGTGATAGAGAATTAGGGGGACATAATTCTTCTGTCTATTTAGGGTTCAGGGGCTGAAATATATCAGTCTATTTGACTGATGGATTTTTTCTATTTTTAGTAGCTTGTAGAATCATTTTCTTTTTTTCTTTTCAGTTTACTCTCATCTAAATTTGTTAGCCACATATTATTGGTTTCCAATAAGAGTTGGCCACAACTGGTTAGTACTTCCTGTGTTTGAAATTTAATCTTTACAAAATTGTTAAAGAAACAGCTACACTGATGGGGTACAATCTCAAATTCTCATTACTTTGGATTCATCAATGCTTGAACTAATAAATTTTGTAATGATGTTTATTTATATTATATGTACTTTTATTAGTTATTTTCTGATCAAAGCAATTAATTTTGATTTATCTTGATAATTACAGCCCGGTTTGGAGGGGAAGAATTGCATTGCTGACGAACATTATCTACCAACCTTTTTCAGTGTGAGGATCTCCACAATATTGCCTTGTTTTCTTCGCTGCTTTTTGAGCTCTCATTTATGAGTTCTTCATTGTACTTCAGATGGTTGATCCTGTTGGAATTGCAAATTGGTCGGTAACACATGTTGATTGGTCGGAGAGAAAGTGGCATCCAAAATCTTATAGGGCTCGGGATGTAACTTATGAGCTTCTGAAGAATATTACGGTATGGACTTATTTCTTACTAACAGTCTCACTGAAATGCTCTTTACAACTTTTGGGTTTCGGTAAGAATTCAACTGGTATAGTTCTCCCTGCTTGTTGCCTGGTATTGCTTTGTTTCGATGATTGGTGTGTGCTGCGCACCCCTTTAAAGGCCTCTTCTGAATTATACTGCTTACTTTGCTTTTTCCTTCATGTAAAAATGTGGTATGACAATCATTTAATTCATTTTATTGGGCTCTAGCATGCCATTGATAAGATCTTATTTTAGTTTTCTTGAACTTTGATCATGATACTTGAATGTTTTATCTGTTTGCAGTCAATAGACCTGAGCATACATGTGACGAGCGATGCAAAGGTACAAATTAATTTCAAAATTGTCCCCTTTCACGAGCAATTGCTAAGTAAATTATAATTGCTCACTCTTCCTGCTTTATCCTGGAATTTTTGCAGAAGGAAGTTCAAGTGCAACCATGTTTATGGAATGGTATGCAAAGGCCATGCTACTTATTTGCAAGGAAATTCTACCCAGAAGCTATTGACAATCTGTTGGAGCTTTTCTCCAATTATTCAACAATTTGAGCGTCATAATTTTGACTCTAAATTCTTTGGTCGGATCGACAGTTTGGTTCGACACCCCCACTCCGTATATCTTAAAAATTTGTAGATGGCGACTCAGACGAGGCACGAATTACTCCCCCCCAGCACTGTTCTTGTGCCCCTGGGCAATTAGAGGAGAGGAGATAGAATTGACTTAGTTGGTTTGGAGGCTAACTATTGAGTGTTGGGGGGGAGGATTTGTGGGGGTAATTGTGTTCCATTTTTTCCCTCCATTTTGGGCATTTGATGTTCTGTTTTGGTATAGAAAATTTTAGGGGATTTAATTTCAGTGCAACTAATAGTTTGGATCTTATGTAAAAGCTGAAAGGACAAATGTTGAGTCGCAAATACGAAGTTGCAGCACTAATTTTTATTCAACATTTTGTAAAGTGAAAAAGAAAAATATGATTATATATTATGATTCGACCGATTACCCATTATATTTCCTCATTTGAAATACGTTTATATTCCTCTATTTTCTTGGTGCAATCGAATTGGACCTACAACTTTGGCATCACCATCAACCCTTAATTTTTGCTTTTGTTGAGTTGGTAAATTATATTATTGTTTAATTGGAATAATTTGTAAATTTATGTGAGAATGGTCAATGGCCGTCCAAACTCCAAAGTCTCGTCGGCATGATTTGAACAGTGTGGAATGGGACAATAGATGAACCAGTTTTAGGTGGAAAGTTTTTGGCGAGTACACGGAAGTTTTTTATTTCACAAGAATAAGATTTCTTGCATTTAATTAGAATTTCCTTGAACAAGTATATTAATGCCCTTTCAATTCATTTTTTTCCCAATGCCTTTTTTTTTTTGGAAAGGATTTTTATAACCATAAGGTGTTTTGAATAAACATTTTAACCATATCAGATTAATTCTCATTCGAGCTGAGTAAAATTTCTAAGAGATGTCAAAGCTTTTTCACCTGAAATTTAATACAGCTGCATCTTCAAAATTCGAACTCAAGATCATTGATCAAGCTAGTAAAAACCTTCACCAAATTACGTAATAATTTAATACTTTAATACGACTGCATCTTCAAAATTAGAACTCAAGATCATTGGTCAAGCTAATAAAAACCTTCACCAAATTACGTAATAATTTAATACAGCTGCATCTTCAAAATTCAAACTCAAGATCATTGATCAAGCTAGTAAAAACCTTCACCGGATACGTGATCCGTAGTATTTCCGGAAAAGGACTTAATTCAGCTGCAACTAAGAAATCTTGGAGGGCTAAAATCCCACTACATTTGTCTTGCTCCATTCTAGCAACGATATCAGCCACTTGATTAACATGTCCTTTAGCAAATACGAGTGCACATTAAAAAGCTCCTTAATCAAATCACCCCAATCATTAATAATTAAGACTAAAGGAAGAGAAATTAGTTTCGTATTAGTAATCCAATGTATCTTCTACATCTGTTGGATAGCGTGTCTGTACAGTTCATATGATTATTACTCAAGAAAAACTTTGTTACAAAGTTATTTCTAACCAGGCTAAAAATGCAAACCAATTCCTAATATTTGGCATAAAAAATAATATAATCCCTAAAATTTTATTTGATATAATATTAACCCCAATATTTTAAAATTAAAATAATTTAATCCCTAAAATGATGATCGAAGCTCAAAAATTTAATAAGTATCATTTAATAATTGAACCAATTTATTTTTAAGAGCTAAATTACTCCGATTTTCAATTTTAAAAATTATGGATGATATTGCACCAAATAAATTTTAGAAACTGCGTTGCCCTTGCCCTTGTTGCCAAATATTAGAGACGAATTTGCACCTTCAGCCTTCTAACAAATATAACTCTAATCAATGCAGATGTAGAAGCAATGTTGAATTGTTCTAAGTTGTATAATCACATATTGACTAATCTTAATTAAATGAAGTAAATCTTAATCAAATGAACTCATTGAAGGAAATATATGGGTACTGATTTTTCTTCTAAGCATTGCAAGTTCAATTTACCAAAACCCAAAACTGACCATGAAATTCATTGCTCATCTCATTTATCTCAAACTATCTTACCCAGATCTATAAACCAACTAAATACACTAATTTAATGATTATTTTCCTAATTAATCCAACCTAAAAGATGATTAAATCACACAAAGCAAGCATTTTTTTTCCTCCCAAAGAAACAGAGAGGAACTAAAAAAAAAGGCATTTTTATTTACAGAGGTGGATTTATAAGCAGTAGTTGAATAGTACATGATAATCTGACAAACAAGAACATGAAGAAAAGCACCATAACTCTGTAGATTAAGATCGGTTTATCTTAACCTAATCTCATTAATCTTTTTTTTTTTGTTGTTTTTGTTTTCAATCCGCACAATAATGTTAAAAAAATGTTTCATTTTTCAATAATCATGACAAGTTATTTAGAGGCATAGAGCAGTACACTGAAGATCATCACCAGAGAAGTCAGCCAGATCCAACGGTGGAAAATTCAGATCGAACGGCAATGGCTTTCTAGACATGGTCAAAGATGATGCGATATCTCCATCATCAACCACCGATGACGATGAATCGCAGTCACTGTGACACTCCTCCACCATCACCGGTGGTGGTTTCCGATGATTCTGTTTCTTCCGTGATTCAACCGCCACCGGCTGCAGCCGTGGCCTCGGACTGCTAAAAGACTCCACGGTGCTGCTCTGGCTACTAGATGCGGGTCTCTGATGATTCAAATGACTCTCATCAAATCCATTACCCGAATACAATCCGTGATCCATCGGGTCGGTAGGGTTTTGGTAGGAAAACGGGGGGAAATTAGTCTTAGCCTTAGGTCCACGGAGGGAACGAGCCGCAGCATCGTAGGCACGGGCGGCTTCCTCTGCGGAATTGAAAGTGCCAAGCCAAACCCTAATCTTTTTCCATGGGTCCCTGATCTCTGCGGCGAAGCGGCCCCACGGTCTTTTCCGGACTCCTCTGTACCTGGTTTCTGTTCCGTTTATGATATTTTTAGTAGATCCGCTTGATTCCACCACTTTCACGGCGGCGGCGGCTCCTCTTCCTCTCCTCATGTTCCTTCTTTTCCTCAAAACCAAAATAAACAATGGATTTTGATGAATCAAAAGAGAAAAAAACACAGAATCAGATCTGGAAATTGTGAAATCACAATGAAGAATCCATGAGATTTAAGAACAGAATGGAGAAATCTAGAGAGAGAAAGCGTGGGCAAGAAAGGGAAAGAGCAGATTGGTGGGTCAGGAACCGACTGGCAGAAGCACAGGCTCACCTTCTCTTCTACACAAAATTAATTATTTTTTGTTTTATTTTATTTTATTTTACACTTAATGCCATTTTGGTTCATAGAAAATGGAGGGAATGTGAATTGTTGTGAAGCATATTTTGTGGATTTTTTTTTTTTGATGGTAATGGCAATGACTGAGATTGTTTTTACTATTTTTATTTCTTTGTTCTATTAATAATAAATAATTAAATCTATAAACCATTTAATAATTAATTTAAAAGCGAAGGATACCTTCCATAAAATTGTATATTTTTAATTTTTATTATTTATTTTTATAAGAACTATTTTATATATTTTAAAAATTGTATCGCATTTTTTTATTATACATATGTATCTATTGTTTTTATTATACAATAATTATATGGCCAAAAGTGCAAATTATTCTTTAAAATTTGAAAAAAAATGCAATTCAACGTTTATAATTTAATTTGGTGCAATATTAATTTTAATATTTTAAAATTAAGATAATTTGACCCCTAAAATTATATGTGTTCAACTTTTAAGTGATAAGTATCAAATCTTTAAAAGTCAATCGTAATTTTAAGAGTTAAATTATTTCAATTTTGAAATATTAAATATGATATTATATTAAATTAAACTTTAAAAATTAAATTATATTTTTTTCCAAATTTTAAGATACGTATTGTTATTATAAACGAGTATGGATACCTATTGCCGTCCATCCTCTATAAATAATTTGTAAATAGTTTTGTATACGAAAGTTTCAAATAATGTTATTTTGAGATTCTTTCTATAGTTTCTTTCTCTAAAAATTTATTGATTTAAGTATCGAAATATTTATCCTGATTCGACCAAATACTCTTTTTCTTGCAGATCCCGTCTGATAGGCTGATTTGACCGAATCATTTTTCTCCCACTCAAATTCTCTCTTTAGATATTTGAGTCAAATTTTCTTTTAGATATTTTGAGAAATATCATTGAGTCAAATAATCAAAATCCTAAAAATCACAATTTGTGAATTTTTTTAATTTTGAAAAATAAATATGAAAGTTATTTCATTTTCTCTTAAAAAGAATAAAAATTTAAAATCTGAAACGGTGCCAAACTCAACTTAAGTTTTTGTTTATTGTTATAAGCTATATTTGATGAAAAACTTTGCTATTAAATCTTTCAAATTAATTACTGATTTTGTTGATATATAATGTATTAATCAAAAACAATATTTACTGATCTATTGGAGTCTCATTATAATTTTTATTTTCAATAAAAAATGAAAATTAATTATATTAAAGCAAACAAAAAGGATGAAAACTATGCTCTTATTATACATAAAAATTTCCATGTTAATACAAATGCATACAAATTACAATACAATAAAATTTAATTTGTTTTTGTGTATTTGGTTCCATCGGTTATTTTATTTTAGTTTCCAAAAATATTAAAACCCTCGATCTAATTGAATTTATCGAGTAATAAACTAATAATCCAATCATTAATATAAACACCTAAAATAATATTTTATAAGGAATATTATAAAAGAAAATAAAATAAAATATTACAATAAGGGATATTATAGTGTTGTTTGGATCATTTGCGTTACCAGCAGTTCAAGTTTGTCCACTGGGCTTGACCCAAGACTCAACTCCAAAATCAACTAATCAAGTCATTTTCAACTTAAATTCACTATTTTTTGAACTTATCAATTTTAGTTTTTTACTTTTTTTTTACTCTCTCATTTTATTTTATTTTATTTTTTTATAATTATCCATTTTATGAGTACGAAGTACGAATCTAATAAAAATTGTTAGACTAGCAACCGTATATTTTCATTAATTTTTTCAATTTTTTTGAATTAGATCATAAGGTGTTTTAAGTGAAATCGTACAAATAAAAAATATATTTAAACCATATTACACTCAGATTAATTCCTACTTAAACCGAAAAGGATCACAAGACAGCAAAACTCTACCACAAATATTTAATATAGCTGTATTTTCATTAAATTTTTTTACTTTAATTATGTTATATATATTAAGCGACTAAAAAAATTATTATATTAAGTTTCCAAATTAAAAAATAAAAAAAATTATATTATTAATTTGCTAAATATCTATCAATGATTACTTATTTTAAGTGGGGTTGTATTTAATTTTAATTTGTAATCTAAATTAGTATATAAAAATGTGTGATTGGATATGAAAAAGCAACCAATTAGTATGTAAGAAGTACCCCCTAAAATACAAAAATAAGAAGTCAAGCCCTTCTCTTACTCAATTAGCTTGATGTTAGGACTGCCATTAACTTAAAGATAGGGCCATTGACTCTAATATTAATAATGCTTTAGTAGTTGGCCAAAGTATAGCGACCCTCTCTTCAGTTTTATATAAACATCATATCAAAAGCTGCATTTATGCAATTAAATCTTCCCCCGGAAAAAAAATAATCAAATTTTCAATCGTTTAAACTGCAAGTGACTTTCAATTTCCGTTGCTTAAGAAGAGAGAAAATGGGTAGCTGTTTATCTTGCAGATCGTCATCGGTGTCGTGTGAAGAAAATAGCATGTATATTCGTGTGGTGGATGCGAATGGTTATGTGCAAGATTTCGATTCTCCGGTGATGGCGAGGCAATTAATTGGGAAATATAAGAACAAACAATTTGTATCAACAGCAGAGAAGCTACTTTGTTGCAATGGAAGCAAGCAATTGAGCCCAGAAAAACAACTCCAGCCTGGGAAAATCTATTTCTTGTTGCCATTTTCTGCATTAGAAGATGCAGTTTCTCCATTGGATTATGTTGCTATTGTTAAGAAGCTTTCTTCTATTGCTAATTCTACTGCCTATAATTCTTCACAGCTTACTCCAAGTCCTAAGAGATGTTGTGGAGATAGGTCTTGGAAGCCTGTTCTTGATCCCATTAGAGAAGAGTCATTCACTCTTAGAACTCAATCGGAATTGTCTCGACGACATATTCAATTTTGAATGTTTTTTTAATTAGACAGTTATATTTTTTTCGAAATTTAGTTGTCTGATTAATTTGAATTAGGTTCGAGTATGCTCCCGAAGTGAAGGGTAAAGAGCTCTTTTTCGAATATTGAAATTATTGTAATACTTGATAGGGTTTGCATTATTAAGGGTTTTACTCTTTTGAAAATTCATACATAATTCCTTGCATGGTCTTTGTTGTCTTAGTTATTAGAATTAATTTCAATGTCTTGTTGACCTACATAAAAATTCTTCTGACTTCAACATGGGATACTAACACTAAGGGTAATTACAAATTTATACCTAAACTCTCACTAATTTTTCAATATAATACCTATTTCTTATGCTGATATAACTCTCACTTTGCTAATTGAAAGCAGTTGATTAAATGAGCAAAGAGAGTATTATTTTATTTTTAAAAAGGAAAATTGATTACTAATGATAATTAGATAGAGATTAATTAGAACTATTACAATATACAATGATAATTCATAATTATACAGGAGATTAAAGGGAAACAACAATGGGGGCAGGTGGGACCCATTTTTGAATAGGAGAGCAATTCCATTGGCCATCTTTATTACAAGAAATAATGAAATGTTTAGGAACCCAATTTTCCCCTTTTGAATTCCTTTCTCTTACTAACTCTCTTTGCTTTTCTTCAATTTCCTTCTTTGCTTCTCTTGCTTTCTCCCAATTTTTGCTCATTATTCCTTCACTTACCCCACTCCATACTGCTGCTGATTCACTTTCCCAAATTTCCTGTTATCACATTGAAATCCAATTGTTCAAAAAAAAAAATTAAATTAAAATTTAAAAAATAATAATTTTATATATATTAACTAACTGCTCGCATCCATACGCATCGACAGATAATATTTATATAAAACGAAAATCGAAAGACCATTGAAAAGAGTACCTTTGGATCCTTAACAATTGGAGATTTTAGCCCACAAAGTACTTCTCTTGCATTGTATATAATAGTCTCTTTCCCATTTTTGTTGTCCTTTACTATTATTGTGCTGCATTACAGTATTAGCAAAATCTCTTTATAAATGAACCTTTTCTGATTATAAAATTGCAAATATATTAGTATTTTTTTACAGTGCTCGGTATATCGATCAATACGTATTCAATTAGCGCTATCGAATCATAAAATAATTTTATTTTATATTCAATATGAACATATTATATGTTGCGCCTATATACGACGCACCGTATCGTCCCTTATTAGAGTATATAGGTACCTGTTCCAATGTCCATAAACCTCGTAAAGAGTGGTTGAAGAAGATGAATGGTAAATCTTTCCTTTAATGCAATGAGGCCCTCTTCTCCCAAGCAAAGAACTGGTTAAGTAACATAACTCAGCTTCAAGGCCTGTCTCTTTGCATTGGATTTTCACATTCCCAACCCATTCAACTCCAGGTGGAAGCAATTTAATCCACAATTTTGGTGAATTCATCACATATGTTTCTCCATGATTCAGAAGCCTCAGCTCCCTTTTCCCATAAACTTCTGCTTCCACTTTAGTCCCTGTAATTTTTTTGTATTTCACCTAATTAAATTATTAAAAAGAAAATTGAAACCAAGACAGAATTTCTTGTATTTATGAGTTTTAAGTTATGGATGAAATTACCGTAGAATTTAGGAACTGGATTTTGACAAAAAATTATTTCAATATTTTCTTTCTCATCTGTTGCATGGAGTGCAGACACTGGTGGATGATGTGAAACCTGCAAAGCCAACCATTTTCAAACCTCAAGAATTTTCTAACCGAAAATGATTCGTCACGTCCAATTTAACGAATTTATTGACATGCTAAATGAATATTTTTAAAGACTCGTATCGTATCACTCGTCAAATCAACCAGGAAGAATTAGAAGTATCGAACCTGTTCAAAAAGAAGATTGAGGGATCCCCTTGAGACATGGTGAGTCTCACCAAGAACAGGATTGTAAGGTGCAAGTCCAAAGATTGAAGGCCGAGTAGTGGAAATGCTCCATCCCACCACTGCCATGAATCTCTCTGTTGGATTATTTCCATTGTTGCACTTGCTCAGCATATCTTTTCTCACTGAATATACTGTTTCTCCATAACATTGCAGTTGTGATTTTGGCATGTTAAACAGTGCTGGCAGCTGAAATTTTTCACCAAATTTCACAATTAAATTATATTCATCAATAAAACTTGTTCGACTATAATTTGAGAATTATTATTATTCTTTTATTTTGTTTTAGCTTTTGTTTTTCCTTCTCCTTATTTCCCTTTATCGGCATTTTTCTATTGTAACTTGTAACCTAACCATCACGAGATCCAAATTTAACTCGAATTATATAATCATAATTGTTTTCAGACTATCACTTATTAGTGATTTTTTTTAAATTAATCGAATATCAAATTATTTTTTATAAAAATATTTGGCATTTCATAAAAAGTACATGAAAATAATATGTGATTTGCTTAAAAATAATATGAATGTAACACGTAAATAGTGACAGACGAAAAAATTATTTGAAAACATGTATGTGATACGTACTGTGATAAATGAGAAAATTTAATAATTAATTTTATGGTTATCATCGTACCTATGCCTATATGTTAGGTCAGTGGAACAAAATAGGCCCATGCTTTTATTTCTTTTTAATTTTGTTTACGAATCATAATTAATTAGGTTTTCAAGTGAAATATAAAAGGGATAATTCATAAATTATCCCTTAAATTATTATCATTTATTAATTTTTTTAAAACTAATTACATATTAAATTATTTTCGAACTTATTAAAAATATCATATTAACCACTCGAACTTATTTAAAATATAAAAAATATGTCATATATTATTAAAAATATTAATTTACCTTTCTAAAATTTATTAAAAATATCAAATTATCATCCGTTACTGTTTGATATATATTTTTCACGTATTTTTTATGAACTGATAAATGTCCATACACGAAGTAATCTGACATTTTTAACAAGTTTATAGGGATAATCCAACATGTAATTAGTTCAAAAATGTAATTTAATATGCAATTAATTCAGAAAAAAATCTAATAAACTATAATAATTTAAGAAAAATTTACATATTAACCCGATATAAAATAATAGTCACCAATGGATTAATGTAACTTGTTAAATGAAGAAAAAATAAATGGACTTACTTGAAAAGTGGTAAGATCAGAGCCTGGCATTACATTTCTAAAAAGGCTTAAGATTCGTCGAACTAGATTTGGAGCCTTATAAACATCACTCTCTCCATCTAATGAAAATGGCTTCGTCAGGACAACTTTTTTCTCATCTTTGCCTTCGGTAATCTGTCCCAATTCCAAAAATAAATAGCATTTATTAATAATTCAGTAACATCTATTATTATTATTTAATTATTGTACCATATATCAAAATAATAATTCGCTTATCACAATAACATACAAAGAAATTACAGATAATAATTTAATTAATTTAGTTTACTCTTAATTACTCTGTATTTTTACAAATTAAAGAGAGGAAATTTAACTTACTTCCTTTTCATTATTTTCATCTACTTTCGTCCAAACGAAAACTAAAAATAAACATGGCATTAAGTGAATGATGACTGAAGAGCATGAAAAGTCTACAGTACAGAGTGGGTCTGGCATTTATGATAAAGCTGCCAGCAAAATGGCTCAATGTAGACCGTAACGCTTTTTATAGTTCCAGGTACGCATAGCATGCCCATATGGGACCAATTGGCAAGCAGGCCGGTGGAATTAACGCCAAATTAATGAATTATTAGTGTGCGCCAAAGATATTTTTATATATTTATATAATTTTTTTAAATTAATTTTATATTAAATTATATTCCTAAATTTATTTAAAATATCAAATTACTTCTTGTATAAATACATTTATCAGTTCACAAAAGAATACATAAAAAATATACACTAAACAATAATAGAGATAATTAGATATTTTTAACAAATTTTAAAAGAATAAATTAATATTTTCAATAATATATTATATATTTTTTATATTTTAAATAAATTTAAATAGCTAATATGATATTTTTAACAAGTTCAGATGAATAATTCTAGCATGCAATTAATTTAGAGAAAAAAATTTATAAATAATAATAATTTATGGAGAAATTTATATATTATTTCTAAAAAATTTAATGATACTACAGTATATTTTTGGGAGTATATTTAAAATTATTATCTTATTTTATATAAAAAAGTTAATAATATATTTAAAATATTACAAATATTTAAATGGTATATTAAAATTGTAATAATCCAAAACAACAAGGGTAGATATTATATCTATCAAAGTACTCGTTATGTTCAATTTTAAAGGATAATTTTTTATTTTTTTAAAATTAAGAAAATGATTAAAATTGAGATATACATAACCTCATATTCAAAGTCTATATTTGTACGACTCTCATAGATTGTAATTGTAGTTGGCATGTGCGATGCCATTGATGGTCGGTATAAATTCATTGCTAAAAGTTACAGATTCAGACATATCAATTAATTTTTATTTAAAATTAAATTTTTTATTTTCGATCTGTTTCAATATTTTCTTCATATTTTTTTCATTTATTAATATATCTCAATTTTTTAAAGCTACATTCTTTATATAAAACATTACGATAAAAATTTTTAGGATCGATTTACTTACAGAAAATTGTTTCAATTTTTAAAAAATTTTTCATAAAAAATAAAAAATATAAATCATATTTATGAGCATACATACATACATTAACACACACACACACACATATATATATATATATACACTTCATTTTTTAGGAAAATAAAAAATAGAAAACAAAATATTATTTTCCGTAATTAAACAAATCCGATTGTCCTTACTTATATTTTGATTTCTAATTGTTTTAGGAAATGATGAAGTGAGATTATTGCTTTAACTTGCATGAAAGTAGGGAAATTGTCTATTAATATATTTGGTACGTGTATGTTATATATCTCTACTTTCAGAAAAAAAAATCAAATTAGAAAAGGAAAACCTAATTTAGAAGCTAATAAAAAATAGTAGTTAAGAAAAAAAAAGCTAAAAATAGTCAATATTATGGAGAATGGATCCCAAACTAAGTTGCTAGATATAGCCCTCCAAGTCCCATCAAAATTTAAGTAGGCAAACCACAAAATTCTTTAGTACAAGACTACAAGTAATGACAATTAGCGTAAATTAATGATTTGTCTTGCATGTCCGCTGAATAAATCGGACACGTTAATAGAGTAAAGACTCGAATTCGAGATTTTTTTATTAAAAAATAAAATCTTTTATCATGTATAGTGAGAGTCCTATCAAAATTTAAGGAGGAAAATCACAAATTTCTTTAGTACAAGTGATGACAATTAGTGTAAATTAATGATTTGTCTTGCAGACATGTTAATGGAATAGAGATTCGAATTCGAGATTTTTTTTATTAAAAAATAAAGTCTTTATCATGTACAGTGAAATGATAATTTACTTATTAAGGTAGAAAGAAACTGGAAAAACTCAGACGCAACGCAACCATGTTCTTCACCACCTTTTATTTTCCTTTTTTTTTTCTTGCCGTTTCTAAAAAGGATTAAAAAAAGAAAAAAAGAAGAAGCACTATCCCATAAAGAATGTTATATTCCATTTATCTTTTGTTTCTTTGCGTTCACACGGTGTACTTCGTTTATAAAAAAAAAAAAATTATAGTAAGTTAGGTCGAATTTAAATATTTAAAATTATTCAGTCAAATAAAAATAAATTTCTATTATTTTCTCTCACTTTAAAAGCTATATTTTATGTTTTTAAAAATTAATATAAATATTGAGTTTTACGTATGCAACAAAATAAAACAAAAGAGCAAGTAGAAGTGTTATTTAAAGAAAAAAAAAAGAGTATAAAACTTTAGTGGTGGAGGCAATATTCTAAAGTTAAGGGAACCAAAAATTTTAACGTCAAAATTTATATGATTATTATTAGATTAAAATTTGAGAGGATGTACTTACTATATATATATATATATTTGAAAAATTTCTAAATATATTTGAGAAATTTAAAAAAAAATAAGGATGTGTACATGCACCACTCATCAATAAGTGGCTCAGCCGCTGAGAGAATATATATATATATATATATATAAAAGAAATTTAAAGTATAGATGCCAACTAGATCGCTAACGGTTCCTTAATCAAAGCATCATCGCAAAGATCCAAAAACAGAACAAACAACTAGCCGGAAAACTGCTGTTTTCCCGCCGGTGAACAGGTATTTTTTACTAGAAACAGATAAAAAAACAGAATGCATATCCATGGATATATAGTAACCTAATCTAAGCAGAAATTAAGAGAAAGAGAGAGATTGTACATACCATATCTGGAAATAAGAGAAACCTTGAGAAGAAGAAGAAGAGGAAAGAAAGGGTGCAGATGGTGGATTTGGATGAGGAAAGTGTTATTTATAAGGAAGGTACAGAGAGAGAGAGAAGGCGAAGGCGAAGAGAGACAATAAGTTTTAATGGAGGTAGATGAGTTCAATGACGGGTCAATTGTCTTATAAATCCATCAATGCAAAGTTTTTAATCTTATTTCAAATTTTAAATCCATTTATTGTTTTCTCTTTAAGAACACTGCAGTCTACTTTGACATTTTCTTCTTATTTAAAAGATACTATTTCCGTTCCATTTTAAAAAATAATTTTTTATTTTTTACGAAAATTAAAATAATTTTATATTATAAAAAAATTATATTTATTGATAAAAGTATCTTTTTATATTTTAAAAAATTTCATTTAATTTTAGTTAAAAAATCATAAAATAGAGAAATATTTAATAAATAGAAATATACATGTAAATTTATTTTTCAAATTTTGAAAATGACACTTAAAACGGGATAAAATAAAAAATAAAATTTTAAAATGAGACGGATGGAGTATATTTTATATTTTTAAAAATTAATATAAATATCGAGTTTACGTAAGCAACAAAATAAAATAAAAAAGCAAGTAGAAATGTTATTATTATAAAATTAATTAATTTAGAGTTGGATATTGTTAAATATAAAATTGATAATGGTCCCTTTAATAATACAGTATAGGCTTTTATGTATAAATCAATAATTAAATTTGTAACTAAACTTGTAACGTTATTTTAATGAAATTTGAATTTCTTTCCTATCAGACCAATAAATATATGAGTGTAACTTTTCATTTTTGTTTTTTCAACACAATTTAATTATGAATATGAAGCAAGATCTTCCCATGTACCTGCTCATTGAATTAGATTTAGTTGAATCTATCATTGAAGGTTGATGGATATTTGTTAAATTTGCTCTATATATCAGGGGTCTATTTAAAATATAGATGAGGGATTAAATGAATATTTGTGATTTATTACTATGAAAATTGCAAATTAATTTAATTAATTAAATTACAAACTAAAAAAATTCCAATTAATTATAACATACTCTTAATTATTACTCACTTTGTTTTTTTTCATGTATCACTTTTGAGTAAAATCTAAATTTCATTTATCTGTTACTTATATAATTTCAATGTAATTTAATTTATTTTTCTTTTCCAATAAAATTAGAATTAATTATATTTTATAATTTAATTTTAATCACATAATTTAATATTAAATTTAAATATATTTATTAACAAAACAAAAAAAATATATCTTTCTAAGATTTTTGATAATGTTCAACATTATCTTTCATCGGGCTTGAACCATGCTCGGCCCACAGGAAGGCATAACCAATGGTGAGCCCAACGCTGCTGAGACCTAGCGCGTAACTGAGCGGACGAGCAAGGTAAATAGATAGATGAGGTTGTCCAATTGGACAATTCAAGACTTACCCTACAATAGTTCATTGATATACACTTCCGTCCCATCGACCTGTTTCATATAATATTGCTTCATATCTATTTTGATATCTGAATAGACTATTTAAGCGGCACTCACAACCTCCTATAAAGATTTGCAAACTAATTTAATTTAATAAAGTCCAAATTAAAAATATTTCAATCAATTAAAATATACGACTAATTATTATTATTATTATTATTATTATTATTATTATTATTATATCTTGTAAGATTTCGAAACAAAGTAGCTGAAATATTGAAATACGAGATTGATTTTTACTATCCACAAGACTCGAATTTGAGATCTTATTTAAAATGAACAAGTACAAAATCACTTGAACCAATCAATATTAATTGATTATTATTATAAAAATATAATTGTAAAATTTAAGATATAATTTATAAAATATAAATATATATATATATTCGATTCAGTTTTGGTTCGGTTAACCGTTAATTTTTAAAAATAAAAATCGTAAATTTAAAATTTTAATTTAATTAATTTAATTTCAGATTATTTTTTAATTAACTGAAATTTTGATTTTTTTTTTCTGAGCCTTTGTATCGATCGGGTAACACATGCAACTGATGCAATAATTTTCTTCTGCTTTGTGTCGGCGTTTAGGAATTACCTCGGACTTTTTCGGCCTACAAACATTGTATTATCGGAATAGGTACAAATTGCATTTATTACCAATGCTGGTGGAAAATCCTAAACAAACACAGCATGTTTTCCATCTGCAGTTGCTGCGTAAAAATACAGCTGTGCTGATAAAAATTTTTAGCTGTCTCAACTTTATATAATATATTTTGTAAATGTAATTTTTTTTTATTATATTTAAAAAGTAACAGATGCAATTTTATTAAAATCACGTGAATTTAATAAAAAAAATTACGCATGCTAAAAGAATTAAAAGATAATATGTGCACCAAACAAGAAATAAACAATTTTTATTAATTTAAAATGTATAAAATATTATTTATAAAATTGAGTTCTTTTTATTGGTTACATATTTTATGTACTTTCTTTATAAAATAATATTAAAATCCCAACAAATTAACAGATCCACTTCAATTCCATGTATACGCAACACAAGGCATGACCCACCTGCAACACTTTCAATTAATTAATTTATTTGTTTTTTTCTTTTCATTTACCTTTCAATATTGGATTCGATTTTATAAATGGATAGAATTTTAATTTAAAATCAAATATTTTTAGATCTATAATTAGAAATGACACTTTTAACAACGTACACTTTTATGTAAATTAAATTTAAAATTTTATATAAAAGAATTCGAACTTCTGACTACTTGGATCAACAGCTATTGCTAATTTATTTTTTTATTAATTTTTTAAATTATTATTTTGCTACATTGAAATTTTGCAATTCAATATTCATTTTTTTTTACATTAATGCTATGTTTGGCTAAGAGTAAATAAAGAAGAAATTGATTTATTTTAATGAAGTAAATAGGAGTAAAGTATGAGAATTTATTTTAGTAAAAAGTTACCTTATAAGCCCTTTGACAAGGTAAATGGGAGTAAAAAGTTGCATTTTTCTTATAAGCCCTTATAATATGTCTTTCTTATTTATCCATAAGGATATTTTGGTCTTTTCATTACTCAATCAATCTCTTTAATTTTATTTACCCTCTTTTTTCACCATTTTGGAGAGAAATTATTTGAGGAACATGAAATAAATTATGACAAAAAACTTTCTCCCCATTTGTCATTCTTTACCCTTATAAACTCACCCAAAGAAGATAAAAGTGGGTTAACTCATTTACTTTCGGGATTTTTTTATAAATAGTATATTTAATAAAAATATTTAGTATTTTGATGTATTATAAAACTTAATTAAAAAAATAAAATATTTTAATTTATTTTCACAATCTATAACTGTGAAATCTGCAGTAAACACGTAAATCAACGAATATGGTTCAAAATTTATAAAAAAAGTCCCTTTATTTTCTCCCACTTACCTCCGATCAAACAGAGCCTAAATGTTATTTAAAAGACTCAACGAATATGGTTCAAAATTTACTGAAAACTAATGAACTTAATTCAAATAGTTTGGTTCAATCTTTAAATTATTGAGTTAATTTTAGTTAATAAGATATATAAACTGTAATTTATTAATCATATTAACAATAAAAAAAATATAAAAACAATTAAAATCTAATAAAATTGTATAAATTTTTTTTGAAAATAGTCAATCGATTCGAATTCGATTTGTGATATAAATAATTTTTAATTATTCAGTAGATTCGATTAATACCAAAGTTTAATAAGGTTTGATTTTATAATATTTTTTTTATATCAAATTTGGAATTTCGATTATTTCTGTTTAAATAGAATTATTATAAAACTCAGAAATTTCAGTAGCCTTTATGCAGTTTGAAGACAGTGGTGAAAAAGAGGGATGTGTTTGATATGATCTTTGCTGCTCAATTAGACGATTGCGAGAGAGTTTGAAAATGGCGAATTGCTTATGCAGTCCTCTTCATCCAATTCAATTTCGCAATCGTTCCTTTGCCTTTTCTAATTTCCATCACCATAACCATCATTTGATCCTTGGAAATCCCCTCAGTTGTGTTCGCATCACCCGAATTTATTGTAATTTTGATGATAATTCCCGGAAACCACCCCAATCTTCTTCTTCGTCTTCAATTCAACTTTATACTCAGATTGAGAGGTATTACTTCTATCTACTTTTATTTTTCTTACTAGAAACATCGAATTTTGAATCCTTCTTCTCTTCTTTCAGATTACTTACAGATACTGTGAGGCAATCCCAAGACCCTTGGGGTGGCCTAAAAGACTGGACCGAAGTCGAGGTACTTTCCCTTTTCATTTGAATTCGATTTTTCATGGTTGCAATTGGATGTGAAATCCAAAAGGGCAACAATTCCTATCGATTTATTGATCAATTGATTATTTGTATGTTTCCTATAGGCCTGACAGTGCAAAAAAATCATTTTGTTATTGATCACCAAATTTCTTTGCGCGTAAATATTTTTACTTAGCTAGTTATGAACGATATCATCACAGGGAGCATGGGTTCTCAAACCAAAGACCTCACCACCCACTTCGGTCGTTCATTTCATTGGCGGTATATTTGTCGGAGCAGCTCCTCAGCTTACCTACCGTCTGTTTCTTGAGCGACTTGCAGAAAAGTGACTTCCACATATCTTTTGATTTTCTCATTCTAAACATATATAATTACAGAGCACTTATGATCTTATTCATGGCTTATAATTCTGATTTGGTTGCTTCTATGTTTTATTTTCTGCCTCAGTCGTTGCCTTTGTTCTGGTTGGGGAGTTTTTGTTGTTTCATCTATTCCTTATAATTGATGACACAATGATTGAATATCCTTTTGGGTAATCTAGGGGCGTTTTGGTGATTGCCACACCGTATTCTAGTGGATTTGATCATTTCTTTATTGCGGATGAAGTGCAATTTAAATTTGATCGGTGTTACAGGTCCTTACATGAAACAGTGAGTTTCTCTTATTCATAATCGGCTAAGGGATATTTTTCTTGTTTTGGGGAGAGGGAAGTGTTATATATATATATATATATATATATATCCTCAGTTGTACTCTTGTAGTCTAGTTACATTATTATACATGCATAAAATTGATATATAAGCTTAGTGTTAGCATAACTAAATCATGTGCATATAGTTTTTTATTTTTAAATTTGGTTTGTATTCATATCTCCATGTACAATCATGCATTACATGTACTTTATAGCATGTTATATCCTTATATATATATATATATATATATATATATATATATATATATATATATATATATATATAATATATATATATATGTATGTATGCGCGCGCGCGCGTACGTGTGTGTATATAATGAAAATAGCCTTAAACTGCTTTATTTTACAGGTTCAAGATCTTCCGACTTTTGGCATAGGCCACTCCTTAGGATCTGTTATCCACCTTTTGATTGGTACATGTGCAAGCTTTTTCACCTTGACATCTATTTGTTCAAATGATTTGACTTTATGGCTTATCAGGTTCAAGGTATGCTGTGCAGAGAAGTGGAAATGTGCTAATGGCATTTAACAACAAGGTACTTGACATATGGTATAATTGTGGATGTATTGACTGAAAAGAAGCTGTGAAATGGAATATTAGATATAGAATACTCATATTATAGGGCCATCCTAGAAAACCTCTTCACTGAGTGATTTACTGGCATGCATAATGCTGGCCTCCTTTCTTTGTTTGCATTCAGCATACTTGTATTAATGATGCAGAATCACAAGTATAGTCACTCTTTCCCAACTTATTCTCCATTAACTCAGGATTCTTACTATCAGAAACCGTTTCGTAAAAGGAGTCTTAACAATTTTTTTTTTAATCATTTTTATGTTACAGGAGGCAAGTTTAGCAATTCCTTTGTTCTCGCCTGTTCTTGTTCCTATGGCCCAAAGCATTGGACCATTTCTATCACAAATTATATCATCACCAACAGTGCGCCTTGGGGTAAGATTATTGTCATCAATTTTCTATCTGTACGTGGTTTGCATTTTTTTTTTCTCTGTAAATTATTAAAGAATGCAATATTATTGAATTTAAATGCAAAGACACCCAATGAGTGTTGTCATTTATTTATGATAAGCTCATTCCAAGAAACTAGTGTGGGTAACCATTTCCCTGTATAATTCTTCTGGCTTAATACATTAGCCAGTGTCTTTTTTTTTCCAAGATTTTGTTCCTCCAAGATTGATGTCGTTGGTTCCCCCAGTCAACCCTTCTGCACATTCTTAGTATTCACTCAAAGTGTGAAATGAGCTATTGCAATTGAGTTATCATTTTTCTTTGTCTAATAAAAAGAAAATAGACATTGGCAGAAACTGCCTAGATTGTCTCATACTTGTGTTGGATGATGGGTGACAAAATATTTGTTTATGTTTCTCTGAAACAAGTTTTGAAGGAAGATGTGCCACCAGCCTTCACATGTTTTTCTCTTCTTCTATGCTTAAAATTCTTGCAGGCAGAAATTACTTTGAAGAACCTAGAGAACCTTAGCCCTCCCATTATGAAGCAAGTTCTTCCTTTGGTGGAGCAACTACCGCCATTATACATGGATTTGGCTAAGGGAAGAGATGATTTTTCTCCAAAACCTGAAGAGACTCGCAGACTTGTACGTAGTTCTATATGCTTAGCAAACTTTCATAATGCTGTTATGCTTTTGTAAATTTTTGAACCTTTCTTGGGCTATTATCAGATAAAGACTCTTTTTCCCCTTGAATCAAGATAAAAATGTTTAGGTCATGGTAAAATTATGTTTTGACTTTTGAGGTTTTGGCTGTGGTGTAACACATGCAATAGAAATCTCAATAATGATGCTTCCATAGCGTATGCCCACCCTTTAGTTCTTTTTTGTTGCGGCTATAGCGGGAAATATCTTGTATTGGCCATTAATGACAACTTCATTGTGAAACACCTTCTGTACTTTACAAAACTTGATTTCTAATTTTTTGCATATAAACCTCATCATTTATACTTTCTCCACAGATAAAGTCTTACTATGGCATCTCTAGGAATCTTCTGATAAAATTCAAGGACGATTCAATTGATGAAACTTCAACGCTAGCTAAGGTGCTTAGTTCAGAATCTGCTATTAGTTCAATGTTAGACATGTCCATACGCTCATTGCCGGGAGATCACGGGCTTCCTTTGCAGCAGGTAACTGTTAAAGCATCTCAATCTATATATCTTTTATCCCTTGGATGAAGTCTTGAGGAGGCAAGCTTCTTACGATACGTCTCCTTGCAGGCCCTCCCAGATGTTCCGCCAGCAATGGCAGATGCAGTAAACCGTGGAAGTGAGTTTTTGGCAAATCTGACGGTGGGAACATCATGGGAGACAGTTGCCAAAGAAGTAGGCAACACATTAGGTACTGATTCAGGGATTATTCGTGCACAAATATCTAAGGACATAGAGCAGCTTGTTAACGTTATCACATCATGGATGGCCTCAAATGCGGGTCCCAAACTTTTGAGGCCGTGAAGAATGGGATAGAGACATCAAGACAACTGAAGAACAATGCTGTAATATTTTCTTTGTGATATTTGCGTGCAAATTCTGTATTTTTATATGGCATGCCCAATCATAGAAGATGAACACACTAGGAGTTGACAAATCAGATATGTTAGTTTCATGTGTTCTTTTATGTTGTAATACAAATAGAAACATTTTGAATTTCTGCAGTGTATAAATATATGTGTGTGTATGTATAGAGCAAAAGAAAATTTTTATATTTTGGTTTCACTGAAGATGCAGCAATACATGTTAGATCTTTCATAATGAAAATCAGCAGCCTTGAGAGTATTGTGAAGGTACTTGCCAGAGCAAATGGCTCTTATGCAATAGAGAATTCTTGCAGTATATATCATATTTTCATGGTACAAACCTCAGCAACTTGGAAGGTGAGGGGATTGACTGAAAGAGTTTGATGCTTTCCACAGATTTTGGGGCTTTGAATGAAACAAAGATATTTGCAATTTGCTGGAGATGCGGTAGCAGCTGGGACTTGAACTCTTATATTGATTTTGCTTCTTCGATGGCCAGTGATGGAAATTGAAGGTAGTATCTGCCGTACTACATTGAGTTGTCATTTTGACTTGGATTTTAATCTTAGTGTTGCATGAGATTTCATGGTTCCAAAAGTGTGAACTTTTAATGCTTCTCCATTTTTTTTGCTCACATTGAAATAGAAATTGAAATTGATGTTGAAGAAACATTGCGGTTACCTTGCAGTACTAGTCTTAAATATAAACTTATGTTTTACTCTTCATACTTACCTTTCTAATTTATTCACGTTGTCATAGATATACTCAGCCTCTAAGGGAGTCCCAACAGTCCAGCGACTACAAAGTCAACATTTCCAAAACCATTTGATGCTACCTTCTTGCAGCTGTGAGAGTGGTTTATTTGTTGCACAAGCAGCTGGTGGCTAGTAATGGAGGTCATTTCCTTATATCTTGGTTGCCTACAGTCTCTGGACAACATCTGTACTGCAATTTATGATTGGAGATACAAGAGCCATGTGACCCTGGGAAATGGATAAATCTCCTATGGAATTGGCTAGTCATGTAAGTTTTACACACCAGCATATTTGATTCTTCTAAAATAGCCTCTGGAAAGAGATTTTGCTTAATGTGGTGGACAGTGTTACAGCATGTGTCAACAATTCATCTGAGTAGCTGTTTGACACGGTTTTTGGTTGCAGCACTCCTTTCATGTTGGACAAAGATTTAGGCTTGAAGCCAAATTTCTGTCTTGTGACATATTTGCAATAGGGTTGATGCTTATACTCCATGAATAAGCTTCGCGTGTGGATCAACCAAATTATTTTGGTAAGTTAATATCAATTTATTATAAGTATCCTTCACATCATCACAATAAGAAATAAGAAGTTCTTTATGATTGCATATATTGCCAACAAGAAAAATCGGTATGTTGAATTTGTCGAAAGTATCAAACATAAACCGTTGAATGAAAAATAAAAAAATATATTTTATACATAAAGTGTTGGGGAAATCGAGGCTAATAACACAGAACACAGAAATATGAACAAACAAACAAGAAAATAGAAAGAAGAACACAAGTTTAACGAGGTTCGGCCAAATCTGCCTACATTTTTTATGGCGGCCAATCTTTTATTTCAGAGAAAATTTTGGATCTAAACTTTTTTCAGCATACAACATCACTAAAATTAGGTTATAACTTTAGTATTTATATATAGCCTATTAGGTATGTAATTATATAATTATCTTGTACCCTAAACGTGTAAATATACTTTTTCAAACCCACTAGACTTCTAACAGCATACGCACGCTACTTAGACAGATTACTCCATCAATCCGATGGACCAGTCTAGCTCTCCCGAGCGTTCAGCTCCTCCCGAACATACTGACCGACTGTATATACTCAATATGTCCTTTCGTTTGGATTCTCCCGAGCAAATATTCTCTCCTCTGCTTTCATCATCTATCAGTCGGCTAGTATATGAGCCATTCCCAACATATAAAGTTATTGATGAAGCTATATATAAATTATAAGATGGTCTTATTATACCATTCTTTATGTCATATGGCACATGTGTTGATTAACTTTTTATGCATGAAATTGACGAAAGATTCAAAATTATAAAAAAGAAAACAAAATAATAAGTTAAATTGAAAAATGGTAAATTGTCGATTATTTACTTTAAAAAGAAAAGGACAGATCTTAGAGTTTGGCATAAAATCTTTAGTTACAACGTGCACAACTTTCACTCACCACCCCAACAAATTCATGTGCCAAAGCCTTTCTATAACTTTTTGAGCTCAAAAGTTCAACAGGAAAAAGTAAAAGATGGAATGTTATGAAAGAAATAAAGGAAGGCTGCACATCAATAACAAATTTAATTATGAATTTCTTTTCTTTTTCTTTTTAGTGTCAAGAACTTAATTATGAATTTGGAGACTCATTTCCAAATTTTAGCTTCTTATCCTCCAAAATTACATTTTTTTTTTGAAATCAAAGAACTTCATTAAAAAGAGTCAGCCAACATGACTTGAACAATACAAAAAGCAGGAGATAAATCTCAAATTACAAGATCTGATATAAAATAAACAGCTTTTATCAGTGTGTGAGCAGCATATTCGTAGATCTACTAGCAAATCCAAATCGAATCCAAAATTATAATTAGATTAACCAAATATAATTTGCTAATTAACTATCAAGATTTAATTTGGATATCAAAGGTGTAAAAGATTTTGAGTTTGATTTTTAATATGGTTTTTGATATGGTAATTGAATGTTTGAATTCATGGCAATGGACCCATCAAATCTAAAATCATGCCTTTTTTTTTTATCTTTTTGGAAAAATCTAGTCTACAAAACATAAATACATTAACAAATTTACAAAGCATAATGTTATACCTAGGGATGCTCACGGGGCGGGGCGGGGCCGGGGATTGCATCCCCACTCCCTGCCCCGCGCGGGGTCGGGGATTCCCCGTCCCCGCCCCCGAATCTAGAACGGGGAGAAAATCCCCCCCGCCCCCCGCCCCGCGGGGATCCCCGTCCCCCGCGGGGATCCCCATCCCCGAATTTTTTATTTTTTTAATTTTAAAATATAATATTTTATAAATAATTAAAATTAAAATATAACATTTAATAAATAAAAAATTTAAAATTAATCATAATATAAATTTTAACCATTTATAAATTTAAAATTAAGTAATAAAATTAAGTTATATTTTAATTTTAATTATAATTATTTATAAAATATTATATTTTAAAATTAAAAAAAAAAAATTTGCGGGGCGGGGATCCCCGCGGGGCGGATACCCCATTCCCCGTCCCCGTCCCCGATTTTATAACGGGGATTTTTTTCCTCCCGTCCCCGCCCCCGCGGGGGGAAAATTCGGGGATTCCCTGCCCCGTTCGAGGCGGGTCCCCGCCGGGGCCGGGGAATCCCCTCCCCGTGATCATCCCTAGTTATACCTTTGAACTACACAATCTCTCCTCACTAATTGAAGAGGCTGAAACAATGAAACTAGGATGGCCTATCAAACAAGAGACTATCTTAGGCACATTGGAAGGATTATTATGGTGCGCATGTATTTATACCGTACTAGCGAGCAATACCCAAAAAAATATTGTAAGCGAACCGTTCGATCGCATAAATTATTGATCGGACGGTTTAAATGTGCATATCACATCGGTTGAAGACATAATTATGGTAGGAAGTAAAAAAATTAAAAGAGAGAGGAGAAAGGGAAATGCAAAGCTTTCACTTCATTTAATTGAGTAAAATAATGAGAAATTGCAATAATTTAGGGTTAGTCTTAGTGAGGTCACATGTGGTGTATAGGCAAAGAACAAAGTTTGGTGGGGACAGCCTTCACATGTGCTCTTACAGTGAATCCTAATAAACCTCCAAAAATGTCTTGTCCAAATATGTTCTGAATTAGGACCAAAAGGCCTTTGATGATAACAACTGTGCATTCATCATCATCAAGATTTTGAGAACCACAATCTCTATATTTTATGCATTTGATTCTAAAGACAATGAACAATAGATGCTTTGTGTAATCCAATATTAGTTGTTTCAAGTAGTTTTGCATTTATTTTTTTTAAGTAAAATTTTGAATTCAATTTTAATAATGACGAAAATTAATATTGAAAAAATTTTACTCTCATAGTGTATCAATCCAGCTCGAGTGAAAATTAATTTAAGTGTATTATGATTTAAAGATATTTTCTATCTGTACGTATCCATTTAGGATACCTTGTGATCTAACAAATATATATATATATATATATATATATATGTGCGTTGTGTAAATGTAATTATTTTTGCCATTATTAATTGTTTTCAACCTTTTATGTTTTATTACATGTAATTTTTATGTATAAATTTATCGAAATAAATATATTTTTCTATCAAATGAATAAATAATATTATATAATTTATTGTTGTATAAAGTGAATATATTTTTATTTATTTTAAAATTTTAAATATAAAAGTAACCAAAAATAAAAGTTAAGTTGATAGCCTTAAACCGATACTATATTATTATTGGTTATTGGTCATTTTACAGTACACTAAGCTAATTAGATGTCCATGATTTTTGCAATTATTTTATATCAAGTTATTATTTCAAATAAAACAACTTTATAATCAAGTTGAACTGAAAGAATGATAATATGCAGTTTAAATTAGATTAAATTTTATTGAACTAATTTATAAAGGATGAGAATTTTCATAATCTGTATTTCTAAAAATTATCAAATTTTGGATTTTTTATCCAAATAATATATTTTTATGGGTGAAATGTTTTCATATTGATGACTAGATAGAGACATTGAGCTTTTCATCACGAGCAAGTCATTTGAAAAGCATAGAAAGACCGGTCAGAGTTTTCCGATTAGGGAAATTTCAACAATTAAATTAGTAATTTTGATGATAATGAAAAATAGAGAAAAAATTTAATCTGTCAAAACTAATCCTGACTTTATTTATGGGTTTGAGAGTTCATTCTTGTTTAGTAGAGTTGAAGTAGAACTCTTGTTGGGAAACAATTCTTCTATTTCTTGAATAGAATAAATATATATTCTTTCCTATTTTGGGAGAGAGGATAAGAAAATAGTTATTTTTCTCTGATATATCGGAATTCTTCAAATTCTGTGAACTGGCTAATATTGTTTGGTGTAGCCGAGCACCTTATCAAGATGATTTCATTCTAAATTGACTGGATTAGCTAACCTAATTATTTGAAGCATCAGAGCTATTAGCTCGGCCTTGTTATGACACGTAAATTACTTAATAATTTTTTTTTTCAATTGTTAAATCACATACAAACGCACCAAATCTCTACCATATTTAAAATACAAATGAAATTGCAGAATGTTGGGAAATTTTGACTTAAAACTTTTGTAATTTTTTAAGTTAATTTTGTATTAAAAATTCAATAAAATAAACAAGTTTATTAATCATTTCAGTACATAGTGTATATATAGATAATATAATTAGGAAGCAAGAAAGAAGAGCTAAGTTTAGTGCAATAATTGAAATGGTGATTATTATTTGTCTCTTGTTTAGGTGGGGTTTTAAGAATGATTTAGTCCCTTTATTCTAATTAATTATCATACTAAAATGCAAAACCAAATCATAACATTTAAACGCGTAAACTTTCTTTTTTATTTTTCTACTTTATTAATATTTATTTATATTAATTTAATTCTGAAAAGTCCTTTTGGAGAAAAGATTGATCAAAGCATAATACTCGCATAATGTAACATTAGTTTACATGGATTAGATCATTAATTATCAATTGATATTAGCTTTTCTTCTATAGTACATTTATACCCAAAAAAAATATAGAGTTTTTGATTAACAAAAATATCTAACTATAATAAAATGAATAAATTATGTGTTGAGAAGTTAAGATTAGGGATGAGCATGGTTAACCGAATTTTAGATTAACCGAAAAATCGATATGAAATCGAACCGATTTTTAGGTTAACCGAACCAAAATTTTAGATTTATGATTTTTATTTTAAAAATCGGTGGTTAACCGATCCGAAACTGAATATATATATATATATATATATATTATGAATTATATTTTAAATTTTATACTTATATTTTTCAATTTTTGTATAATTTATAAATATTATGATATATAATTTTGTAAAATATATATTTTTAGTAAATAAATATTAAAATTATGTGCATAATTAGCATTCTATTATTAGTTTTATATTGAATATTTTTAATTTTTTATAATTAATTATGGAAATTTTATTTCTATTTTGATTATTTTAATGAATATTGTATTTAATTAGTATTTTTTCATTTTTAAAGCATTTTTAACTATTAAAAATAATATTATAAATTGTATAATTTATTAAATTTATATATTAAAAATTTTTATTGGTTAACCGATAAATCGATCCAAAAAACCGAGTTAAAAATCGAAATCGATATAGTGGTTAACCAATAATAATAGACTGATTTAAGAAAATTGTTCCATGCTCATCCCTAGTTAAGATATTCGAATTTAAAGATGATACATAAAAATTCACATAAAATTGATAATTCCTCCGTCTCATTTTAAGAGGTACTTTTTTCTATTTTAATCTATTCCATTCCAAATATCATTTTCGGAATTCAAGATATATATTTACATATATATCCCTATTTATTATACAACTTATTAAATATTTTTCTTTTTTATTATTCTCTACTTTTAATTAAAATTAAATGAAATTCTTAAAAATATAAAAGGATATTTTTATTAATTACTATATTTTTTTTATAAAATTGAGGTATTTTAATCATTTTTTTAGTTTTAGTGAAAATTAAAAAAGTATTTCTTAAAATGGGACGAAGGAAATAATATATATATATATCAACTTTATAAATTACATTTTACGCATTTAAAGTAGAGCGATTCATCTCTTTTTTTTCGGTTATTTCAAAACAAATATTTCGATATCATAAAGTGATTTATCTCTTTTCTTTTTTTTCGGTTATTTCAAAACAGATATTTTGATATAATAAATATAGCTAATTACTTGAATTTAACTATATATATTCATTATTACACGATATTTCAAAACAAAATATCTAATTATAACTCGTCCCTTTTCCGTTTTTTCCGATTCTTTCAAAGCAAATTTTTCGAGATCGTGAATATAATTAATTATTTACTATGCATTTAACATGATTTTGACACACACACACACATATAATTACGTAATAAATTCATATTTATACATATTTTTTGCAAATACATAGCTTACTTTTAGATTAAGTTTGTGTGTGTTTTGAGATCAAAGGCATAATCTTTTATAGAAAGAGTGGATCGGCACATGAAATAAAATGATACAAACTTTGACGATTTGGCCAAAAAAATAGATAAAATTAAGAAACTAATGCTAAAATAATAATTATTCAATCCTAAAAGCTTCCGTTATATGCGCAAATCAACCCTATCTAATAATATGAGTTTATGATGGACCCTTCCTTTTTTTTTGGATTTGCTTCCTAGAAGGTACTTACCAATTAATTTACGACCATAACAATATAATATAGTGGTATTTAACTCTAATTAAAAAAATAGTCAAATTTTCAATCGACAAAATTTTAAATAATTTTCATATATGTATATATAGATCATAATTTCAAATTTATAAAAATTAAATATAATAAAATTTAAATTTTGATAAATTGAAAAAATAGTTAAACGTTTATGTATATAACTATATTTCTCTATTATGACCGTTTAATAGTTAATACTCACAATATCATAAAACAATTAGCCACCTTCATGTTTGACATTGACATTGCTTTCCATAAATAAATATATATATATATATATATATATATATATATATATTGCTATTATATGATAAAAAGCTTCCAAATTCTAATGTCATTGTTATAGGTATCATTTTCAGTATTTTCAAATTCCGACACAAGATTAAATCTCATTAACAAAAAAATAGACTTCAATTAAGAGCACTTAAAATTGATGTTTTTTATATTAACCCCAACACCTATGATATTAATGTTTTTTTATTTACTATAAAAAATACTTAAAAATTAATCTTCTTTTATATTTTAAATTTTCAGAATAATTAAAAAAAAATTCTATTATTTAAAATATAATAATTAAATTCCTAACATTTATGGTGCATTTCAATTAAGTCAATATGTCTTTTCTTTTGTTAAAATTAATAGAAATGTTAATTTTTCTGAATTTTATATGTTTAATATAGTCAAAATTAACAAGAATATTTTATTATTGTAAAAACTAATTATCAAATAGGTTAACTTTTTAAAAAAATTATTTTTGCTACTTTTATTGAAATATATTGCTACTATCTTTAAACATCACGAGAAAAATAAAAGTTATATTAATGGTTGAATATTTACAATATTTTTTAAGATAAATTGTTAAAAACGAATGAGGTTAATTGAAATGCCTCTTAAAATTAATTATTAAGGTGAAAACTACTCCTATTGTATTATACGTTATTATTTTGAGCAAAATTTAAATTATATTTATTTATCATTTTTAAACTTTCAATACATTAATTTAATTTTCTTGTTTAATATAAGTTAATTTATTTAGAATCAACTAAATTTGATAGTTTGATTTTAATTACACAGTTTAATACTACTCCCTTCATTTTTTTGTCTATCACTTTTGAGTAAAATTAAAATTCTATTTATCTATCATTTTTAAATTTTTAATGTAATTTAATTTATTTTTTCAATTTATTTTTCTTTTTTAATAAATTGAGAACCAACTAGATTTGATAATTTAATTTTAATCATACAATTTAATACTAAATTTAAATTTATTTATTATTTCTTAATTTTAATGAAAATAATAAAAATGATAAATAAAAAAATGAAAGTAATAAATTTAAATATAATTATTATTTATAAATTTTAATGAAAATAATAAAAATAACACATAAAATGAAATTTGATGTATTGAGCATCTACAGTTTACAGCGTTGTCAGGAAACTTTCTTAAGCATGTGAAAATGAACTCTTAGTGAAAAATTCTTAAGCATGTGAAAATGTTAACTGACTCTTTAGCGAACAATTCTGAAGCATGTGAATTAGAGTAAGACTGAAGAGTGAGAAAGCAACTATGACTAACTTTGTGGACAAATACAGACACTAAGAAAAATGATGTTCTGCTTCTCCATCATCTTCGCTTTGCTGTCTGAAACTGTTCATGAAATTCACGTATTTTTAATTTTATGTTTATTAAAGATAAATATTAGTTATAAGTAAAAAAAAAGAAGAAGAAGAACCCTAACTAGTAACTACCTTCACTCTGGAACAGAGAAACATCACTTTCCTCTTCTCTCTTTTTCAGTCTTTAATTAATAACACTCTCAGATTCAGCCTTTCTTCCATCTCCACACAAACAACCTGCTAATGCTCTCTGTTAACTCCCAACGTCGTTTTTTACTAATCCATAATTCGAAACGGCATTTGCTTTTCTCAGTAGCTTCTTTCTTAATGCATTGACTACTTCTGCTTCTACTCTCTCTTTTCTTTTCCTTTCTTTCTCTATTTCTTTAAGTAAGTTCTAATTTATTTCTTTTTTATTTTGGGTTTTTTTTCTGGATGGCAAAGTTTTGATTTTTTTATATTCCTTGCTTGCTTCATTGGAGTTGTCCACAGATGTGTTCACCTTTTGTTTCTTTTCTTTTTGGTAAATAAATTCACTTTTATTTTTTTTAATGTCTGTACAAGAAACCAAATCTAGAACTCAGTTCAGTTATTGAATGTTGTAACCGCTGGGGTAGTTTTCATTGTCTGATTTCTGTCTTGGAAGTGTGATTTTTTTCAATGTTTAAGTACATATGTTTTCAATGTGATTGAGAGGGTACTTATTAATATGCAATGTGTGATTTTTCTTTTGAAAGCTGAGTGCTTTTTTATTTTTTGATTGAACAGATCTTGTGGGTAACAGAGCTTGGCACTTGATAACTGGCAATGAAGCTGATAGAAGTTTTGTGCTCAATTGTTGCCCTGTTGGTCCTCGTGGCCAGTGGGAGAGCAGAGATTTATCTCGTGACAATGGAGGGAGAGCCTGTCATTAGTTATAGAGGGGGAGTCCCTGGATTTGAAGCCACTGCTGTTGATACTGATGAGAAGATAGACACCGATAGGTATACTATGACCCTTCATTTACAAGTTCGCATTTTTACATTGTACACAAGTCCTTTATTGGAGTATCATCTCAAGGGCTGCTAATGCTTTCCTTGACTACTTCACTAGGCATAGAACTTTGTAGTTTGGATTTGGCTGTGTGCGTGTGTGTGTGTGTGTGTAATTGTTGGCCGGTGTCTTGATTTGAGAGGTATCCTTGCTGATATACAATTTTGCTGATGCGCAAGTATCATGTTACGCTGTATAATTGTAAGATTGATTTTGTATGGTTGTTCATTAGTGTCAGATTTGTAATGTGAAAACTTTGGTGCATTTTTGGTTGTCAAAAGTAAATTCCAATGTCAGAAATTGTTTACTACTGAACTTATGATAATGTTTTAATTGTCATAAAGTATTTTCGCCATCTTTATGCTTCTCAGCTTAATACTGGTAGTTTAAAGTCTGTATAAAACCACATTTCATATTTCAAAAGTTCTGGAGTGAATTGAACTCCAATTGATCCCTGATTCCTCTTCAAATATGTGAGGTAATATTGACAAGCATCTCTATTGGAAATCAGAAGCAAGAATAAGTGGCAATTTTTTAAGAAATGAAAGAATAAATGGCCTTTGTGAAATCAAGATACATAGTATTTTTTTTCTCCTGGGTGCTATGTTTTACTTTGTCATTTTAGGGTAAACCTTGCTTGACAGTTTATATTTGTGATAGAGTCAATTTGTTTCTTACGCTATCCAAATTAGATATATATGTTTTGACACAATCTGCTGTATATGCAAACTGTTTTAACATTTTATTTGCATCTAATTCTAAGTCTTTGAAAGTAGGGTATGATGAGTCCCACTTTGCAATTCATATGGAGGGAATTTTTATTATTTATTTATTTTCTCTAAGATGTCCTTTCTAATGCAGTTGATGGTCCGTGTTTCTTATTTCACTATCCTCTGTTATTTTGACATGCGTGTTCGGGCCCATTGCTATGTTTTGTTTATGTGAATGGAGGAGGAAATTGTATTGCTTAAAGCTATGTCTTCTAACATTTTCCATGCTCTTTGTGCCACATTTCAGTGAACTGGTCACATCCTATGCAGAGCATCTCGAAAAGAAGCATGATATGCTTTTGGGGGAGCTATTTGACCATGGAACTTATGAAAAGCTTTACAGCTATAGGCATCTTATAAATGGTTTTGCAGTTCACATATCCCCTAATCAGGTGAAACCTTGGATATTCTTTCATCATGTCTCTCTTGATAGCGATCTTAATTGGTTGATATTCAGTTCACCTTTTGCTTTCTTATTCTCTTACCCTGTTCCCATATATTAGTAGGTAGAAACACTAAGGCATGCCCCTGGTGTTAAATCTGTGGAAAGAGATTGGAAGGTGAGGAGACTTACAACACACACTCCACAGTTTCTGGGGCTTCCAACTGGAGTTTGGCCAACAGGAGGTGGTTTTGAGAGGGCTGGAGAGGACATTGTGATAGGATTTGTTGACTCTGGAATTTATCCCCACCATCCAAGCTTTGCAACGCACAACAGGGAACCCTATGGACCTCTTCCTAAATACAGAGGAAAGTGTGAAGTTGATCCTGATACCAAACAAGACTTCTGCAATGGAAAGATTATTGGCGCCCAGCATTTTGCCAAAGCTGCTATAGCAGCTGGTGCATTCAATCCTTCTGTTGATTTTTCTTCTCCACTGGATGGCGATGGACATGGAAGGTTAGATGCTATCCATTCCACATGAAAAATTTCATTGCTAAACCTGTACTACTGTATAGTAATTATATTTCTTATTTTACTTGGATTGTAGTCTATTTTAGTATTGCATGATATGAAATTCTATGATTAACAAAACTCCATTTTGCCTGCCTTGGATCGGTTGAATCACAGTTAATAAACATATAAATCAAATTGCAGTACTCATTAAGTGCAGTTAAATGATAAATTTGAGTGAATACATACTTGCATGTGCAAGCAGAAAATATTCTAGCAGTTTTAACTGAATTAAATGAATGAGACGTTTATATCAACCCAATGTTGTAATTACAAAATTGTGTGTGCCATCATTTGTCTGTATAGATGGCATAAAATGAAAATATATGCCGTGCATATCATCAATCAAGATAGTGTATTACCACTCTTTTTTGATCTTCCATCAGTGGATTTCAATTGGAGCTATGGAGATGCTTATAAAATATGATAACATTTCTCTTGTTTTTATGTCATTTACAGCCATACAGCTGCCATTGCGGCTGGAAACAATGGTATTCCTGTGAGAATGTATGGGCATGAATTTGGGAAAGCAAGTGGGATGGCTCCTCGTGCTAGGTGAGTATTATAACTTCTCATATCTAATTTCAAGATTCTGTATTTAATATGACTAGTGAGTTCATTTGTGTTCAGGATTGCTGTTTACAAGGCACTCTACAGGCTATTTGGAGGTTTTGTTGCCGATGTAGTAGCTGCTATTGATCAGGTTACTATTATTCTTCAACAGCATATTACTGAATTGGAGAGTCGTAGCAATATTGCTAAACTTATCGTGGTTGCTCTTCTTTCTTGCATCTCAAAGCACTGGATATTGGTTGTGTTTGTTTCTTTCTTCATTAAAATATAACCTAAAGGCACCTTCTGAATTCTTGGTATTTAATGGGTCTATTGTAAAACTATTTGATATGTGAGCCTTGGTTTGTGTTTTGGACCTTTGAGCATCTTAAAGCTGTTTTTATGACAAAACTTCTAGGTTCTTATTTTTCTGTGGCTTTAAGGGAAAATATTTCATGGTCTACCTCCTCTCCTCCTAAATTGCGGCAGATTTGCAATCAACAAAAATGAGATTAAGTATTACTTTGCCAATGAATGCTGCATGATTTTTGTTGGTTGTATGTTGATGTGACCGCTTCAAGTTTGGAGGCAATTTTTTTGTTTTTAATTTGCTCTTGTAACAGGCTGTTCATGATGGAGTAGATATACTCAGCCTCTCAGTGGGTCCCAACAGTCCACCAGCAACCACCAAGACGACATTTTTAAATCCATTTGATGCTACCCTTCTTGCAGCGGTAAAAGCGGGTGTTTTTGTTGCACAAGCAGCTGGTAATGGAGGCCCTTTTCCTAAAACCCTGGTTTCGTACAGTCCCTGGATAACATCTGTAGCGGCTGCAATTGATGATCGAAGATACAAGAATCATCTGTACCTTGGAAACGGAAAAATCTTAGCTGGAATTTTTTTATCACGTAAGTTTTACATTGCCTGTTATTTTGTTTCTTCTAATATTGCCTTTGGGAAGAGATGTTGCTGATATGCTGTACATGGGTGCTTTAAATTCCTGGTTTTTCTGGATGGCAGTTTGTTTCCATAGCTCTGCTTGAGACTTTGGTTACAGCACCCTTTCTTGCTGAACTAAGGCCTAGGCCTAGGTGTGTGGCTGAAGTTTTAGCTTGGTGGATGAATGATAATGGGCTATAATTACATTGTGACTGGAGTGATTTTCAAACAAACACAAAGAGGAATTTGGAATTTTGCACTCATATAAAGAGCTGTGTCATTGACTTGTTTTTAATTATATCTTGTTCATGTTATCTCCGAGCTAAATTCTTTCTCAACTTGTAGCATTTACCAATGTTTACCTGCTTGTTACTTGTCACCTGGTGTGTTGGATTGGTCTCCAACTTCCTAAAGCTAATGCTTAACTGATGACTGCAGCCTCTACTTATCCAAATCAAACATATACATTGGTTGCTGCAAACGATGTGCTACTAGACTCTTCAGTGATGAAGTACAGTCCTTCAGACTGCCAGAGACCAGAAGTGTTGAACAAAAACTTGGTTCAGGGGAATATACTTCTTTGTGGTTATTCCTTCAATTTTGTTGTTGGCACTGCATCAATTAAAAAGGTTTCAGAAACAGCCAAGAGTCTTGGTGCTATTGGATTTGTTCTTGCTGTGGAAAGTGTTTCTCCAGGAACAAAGTTTGATCCTGTTCCTGTTGGTATTCCTGGAATTCTCATTACAGATGTCACTAAATCAATGGTAAAATTGACATCCCTTATTATCTTCCAAAGCTGAGAGCTCTTTATCATGTTACCTTTCTAACTTTCTGGAGATATTTGGAACCTTTAGTGTTATAATGTGTTCTGGATTAGTTTTATTCTTATTATTTTTAAAAAGCTAATGATAACTGTTCTATACCATGCAATGGATTGGATTAACGGATAGATAAAACTTTGTATTTGATATCACAACCCACTTATTGTGATTGATTCTTATATTTATGCATTTTTGGCGCTTGTGGTCACTGCTTTTCCAGGATCTTATTGACTATTACAACATTTCCACTCCAAGAGATTGGACTGGTCGAGTGAAACACTTTAATGCTAAAGGAAGCATTGGTGATGGTTTGATGCCTATTCTTCATAAATCAGCTCCACAGGTGGCATTATTCTCTGCTCGAGGGCCGAATATAAAAGATTTTAGCTTCCAAGATGCAGATCTTCTAAAACCAGATATACTGGCCCCAGGTTCTCTTATTTGGGCTGCTTGGTCTCGAAATGGAACAGATGAGCCAAACTATGCCGGTGAGTAAATTATCCAACTCAACTATGCTCAATTTTAGTAATTTAACATCTGGATTAACATAAACTTGGTCAGTCCACAAATGGAACAATTTAAGGAACTTTATGCACTTTGGGAGGGTAAGCTGGGGAAGCCTTCTGACTTTAATGTGAAAACTTTGTTAAGACGTCTGGAAATACGATAAAAAACTGAGCTGAACTTGCAATCCTAAAATGGCTCGAAAATTGTGAGGTCAGCTAGGTTTTAAATTGTAACCTGAGTATTCTGAATTATTCAAAATAATTTAATGCAAGAACTGAAAAGAGCAAGAATACAAGAAAGGAGGAACAAAAGGAAATGGAAAAAACAAAGGAATTACTGCAAAAGGAATCAAAATTATTGAAACCATATGTGCATGATATTCATAATCTGTTGTCCAAGCAGGAGAAGGATTTGCCATGATATCTGGGACTAGCATGGCTGCACCTCACATAGCAGGGATAGCTGCTCTTGTGAAACGGAAGCATCCTCATTGGAGTCCTGCTGCCATCAAATCAGCTCTAATGACAACATCGACAAAGCTTGATAGAGCAGGAAGACCTCTTCAAGCACAACAGTACTCGGAGACTGAAGCCATGAAGCTGGTCACAGCTACCCCTTTTGATTATGGAGGTGGTCATGTCAATCCCAGGGCTGCTCTGGATCCAGGACTTATATTTGATGCAGGTGCGTTTGCTTCTCAGAATTTCTTTGTGTATCTTTGCATACAAGTTATACTCTTGATTGATGCAAACTATATTGTAAGTTTATTAAAGTAAGCCTAGAGTTGCTCCATAACTGAATGAATTTCAAATATGACTTGTTTTTTGTTGGTAGGGTATGAAGATTACTTGGGGTTCTTGTGCACAACACCTGGCATTGACATTCATGAGATAAGAAACTACACAAATGCTCCATGCAACAATTCCATGGGTCATCCGTCGAATTTTAATACACCGTCAATCACAGTATCCCATCTAGTGAAAACTCATGCAGTTACTCGCACGGTCACAAATGTTGCGGAGGAAGAAACCTATGTGATCACAGCTAGAATGCAACCAGCCATTGCCATTGAAGTTAACCCCTCAGCTATGACTCTGAAAACTGGTGCCTCGCGGAAGTTCTCAGTCTCTCTTACAGTCCGATCAGTAACTGGAACGTACAGTTTTGGAGAAATCCTTATGAAAGGCAGTAGAGGACACAAAGTAAGAATCCCAGTGGTAGCCATGGGATATTGGCGATAGAGAATGGGTTGGTACTTGATTGGTCATCTAAATTAAGGTTTCATGGTTTTCAATATTCTTTGTAACATGTTGTAATAAGATGTGAGGCCAGATATGTTTAATCTGAAATATATATATATATTTGGAATAGCTGTAAAGATAAAATGGTGCAAGGGGGAGACTTCTTGTTTCTTCCAATTATAAGTTTTGCTAATTTCTTTAGTGATTTCGTTACTGATTATCCTTTTTATAAGGATCTTTTTGTTGTTCCTTTTGTATTTCAGTAATAATTTATATGCTATCAAGGTTTAAGGTTTATAATCCTCTAGATAGAACTTGGATCTTCTGTTTTTTTTAGTATAAACATTCGATATTTGAAATAAATTAGTGTGTATATATGTATGTACACAATTGATAATGATTAATAGAAAACTTATCAAATTGTTCTAATTTAACAACTATGCCATAAAATCTTCTTTAATTTAAATAAAACCAATTAATTTTGAAGGACAGCTGCAATGTAAGTGGTGATTTAGTACACGTATTTGAACAGACTAATCAAATTCCATGAAGGAAAAAAAATTCTTGAGGAAGTTTTATTTTTTAAGGAAAAAAAAAAAGAAAAAAAATCTGGAACGAGTGACCCGGCAAGCAGAAAACCGAGTCGAGTCAGCCGCTAGAAAAACGCCACGTACAACTCTTCCAAACCATATCATCCGCTTACTTAAGCCACTTTAATTACTTCTTTCGCAGTTTCTCTCTTCGTTCTTCTCCTCCTCCTTCATCAAGTCTCTCTCTCTCTCTGGAGGTAAGCTCCTTCTCCATCTTTTTTCGCTTGAATTCCAGTTGAGTTTATTGGAAGCTGAAAGATGGGATTTTTGACTGAAAGTATGCTTCTTTTTGTTCCCTTTTGCCAAAATAGTATTACCCAGTTGGAGAAAATTTCTTAAATACCGAACTTTGTTTGCTTTGATGGAAATTGAATCTTACTGGAATCATTATATGTATGTAAATGTAGGACCTTTAAGTTTTATACTGTTTTAACTATTATCTTCCCATGCACCTTCACAGCTGATGCAAGTGTTCTATATTTTTAGATTAAATTTGCTTGTTTGAATCTCTAACAATAGTGTGTTATGAAAAGAATATGATTAATATCACGAGTGCCAAAGAAGAAAGGATAGTTGAAATTAAAGGAATTATTTGTGTTTATGTTAGGTGTAGGAAAGGAATTTTGCAGTAACTTGTGTTCAAGCAGTGGACTAATAACTGGTTTTATATTAAGAATAATAATAAAAAAATATTTGATATATTACTCTCCCTCATGCATTATGGTGTGATCTATTCAATTCCTCTGCTGGCAATTTTTGTTGCCATATAAAGGAAAAAAGAAAAGAAATTGCTGTTCATATCAATGTAAAAATTGCATTTCCTTTAGTAAATTTATAAACTTGGGTTAATTCAATTCTTTCTGCAATGAACGTCAAGACATTTTATTCTCTATATCCTTAACTTTATATTCTAATTGCAATCATATGCACTTTCTCCTTGTAGCATATGGCAGCATCCTCAGCTTGCATTGTCGGGAGTAATGGTCTATCAACTCATAACAAGAAACAAAATTTGAGCAAAGATATATATGGCAGGCATATTTTCCTTTCTTCAAGATTTCAGTCAGTAGGTAAGACATCAAAATCAGTTCTCACAAAAGCATCATTGGACCAGAGGCATCATGATGCAGACAGAGGTTTTCTTAAGCATGAAGGTAGAAGAGGCTTTCTGAAACAGTTGCTTACCAATGCAAGCTTTGTTGCGCCCTCTTTACTGGGAAATGGGAAGGCATATGCTGATGATCAAGGGGTTTCCTCCTCCAGGATGTCTTATTCCAGATTTTTGGAGTATTTGGACAAGGACAGAGTCAAAAAGGTTGATTTGTTTGAGAATGGAACCATTGCTATTGTAGAGGCTGTTTCTCCTGAATTGGGAAACAGGGTCCAGCGAGTTCGTGTGCAGTTGCCTGGACTCAGCCAAGAGCTTCTCCAGAAATTCAGAGAGAAAAACATCGACTTTGCTGCACATAATGCTCAAGAAGACTCAGGTTCCTTGCTATTCAACTTGATCGGTAATCTAGCTTTCCCTTTAATCTTAATTGGGGGTCTGTTCCTTCTCTCTCGTCGTTCATCTGGAGGAATGGGTGGTCCTGGTGGGCCTGGCTTTCCCTTGGCCTTCGGTCAATCTAAGGCAAAGTTCCAAATGGAACCAAACACTGGTGTGACATTTGATGATGTTGCGGGAGTTGACGAAGCAAAGCAGGATTTCATGGAGGTTGTTGAGTTTCTGAAGAAGCCAGAGAGATTCACCGCAGTGGGGGCTCGCATTCCGAAAGGTGTTCTTCTTGTTGGTCCTCCTGGAACTGGAAAGACTCTTCTAGCCAAAGCAATTGCTGGTGAAGCAGGTGTTCCATTTTTCTCCATATCAGGTTCTGAGTTCGTTGAGATGTTTGTTGGTGTTGGTGCTTCTAGAGTTCGTGATCTTTTCAAGAAGGCCAAAGAAAATGCTCCTTGCATTGTATTTGTGGATGAAATTGATGCTGTTGGAAGGCAAAGAGGCACTGGCATTGGTGGGGGAAATGATGAAAGAGAGCAAACTCTTAACCAACTCTTGACAGAAATGGATGGTTTTGAGGGTAACACCGGTATCATTGTTATTGCAGCAACTAATAGGGCAGACATCCTCGACTCTGCGCTGCTGAGGCCAGGACGTTTTGATAGACAGGTAAAAATACAGCAAAGAGTCATCTATGTTTTATCTTATTCATCTTTTCCGCAAGTTACATTCATCATAAAGTTTTAATGCAGGTGACAGTTGATGTTCCTGATATAAGAGGAAGAACTGAGATCCTAAAAGTTCATGCTAGCAATAAGAAATTTGATACAGATGTCTCTCTTGATGTAATAGCCATGAGAACACCTGGTTTCAGTGGAGCTGATCTTGCAAACCTCTTAAACGAGGCAGCCATATTGGCTGGTAGACGTGGAAAGACAGCAATTTCTTCTAAAGAGATTGATGATTCTATCGACAGAATTGTTGCTGGAATGGAAGGAACAGTTATGACAGATGGAAAGAGTAAAAGTCTTGTTGCTTATCATGAAGTTGGCCATGCAGTTTGCGGGTAAGTGACAGATTGCAACAACTACAAACATCTTTACAAAATCTCTGTTTATAAGAGTTACCTAGTGCTTAGTTCTTTCCTTAGCTTCCTGTTTTAGGTTGGTTTAGGGTAAAGGGATATTAAGCTATTTTTCATATGTGGTCAATGTTTATAATATCTTTTTTCTGTTTAATTATTAGCTTTAATTGTTCGAGTTATTTGCTATATTGAAAATTCAAGTAAATAATGCCATTTTGTCTTCTTCTTGTTCAGAACTTTGACTCCTGGGCATGATGCAGTTCAGAAGGTCACTCTAATTCCACGTGGCCAGGCACGGGGCCTTACCTGGTTTATTCCTGCAGATGACCCTACTCTAATCTCCAAGCAGCAACTTTTTGCGAGAATAGTTGGTGGACTTGGTGGCAGAGCTGCTGAGGAAGTTATCTTTGGTGAGCCTGAGGTGACTACTGGGGCTGCTGGTGATTTGCAGCAGATTACTGGTTTAGCAAAGCAGGTATACAAACATTTCTGTTATCTAATGTCAATGAGCTTTGTTTTTGCACATTCATTGATTTGGAACAAACAAGAAGCTATTTCCTGACCTCTCCAAAACCTGCGGACAAAAGCCAAGTGCAGCAAAAACCACAAAATATAAGGAAAAACTGACAATGATCTAGAAAAATGATGACATTAATAATTGGTGACAAAGGATAATACATATTAGAAAAGCTGATGATGTTTTAAGCACTTTGACAAAGGACAATATGTAGCAGTAGTGAATTGGGCCAATATTTAGTAGTTGCCAGGGTTTTTCTTTGGAAGAATTCTATAGGGCATGCTGTGCATGTTGTTTTAGGTTGCCTTGTGTATTTGTTTTGCCAAAGAATTTGCTGAAATTGAGTAGTAATGGTGTGCGTGTCACAGATGGTAACGACATTTGGAATGTCTGAAATCGGGCCATGGTCACTTATGGACATGTCAGCCCAAAGTAACGATGTGATTATGAGAATGATGGCAAGAAATTCAATGTCAGAGAAGCTTGCTGAAGACATTGATGCTCAAATCAAGAAGATAACAGATAATGCATATGAGATTGCATTGAGTCACATCAGGAACAACCGGGAGGCCATTGACAAGATTGTGGAAGTCCTGCTGGAGAAAGAAACAATGACTGGGGACGAGTTCCGAGCAATCCTCTCAGAATTCGTAGAAATTCCTGCCGAAAATCGGGTGCCTTCTTCAGTATCCACTCCAGTAACTGTATAACTAGAGCATATTTTACGTCATTTTTCAATTACATGCCATACACATTTAGTCAACTGTAATTAAAGATGTACATCAATTTGAAATCTAATCATACGATAGTACTTTATGTATTAAGCTGACTACTTATCATCATCTTGTTTTTGCTCTGCTGCTGAAATTTCATCCTAATCCATTAACTTTGAATCATGTTATTAGTCTTTGCAACTTTCTTGAATGAAAAATTCTTCAATTTACACCATCAAGTGTGAGAATCAGTTTATCTGTAGGGTCTGTAGTTGTTGAAACTGATGGTATGGCAATTGCAGAATTAAAAAGTTGTTGCTGAATTGCACAGCTCTTAAACTCAACTTTGATTTGGTTTGTCATAGGGAACATGAAGAGCCCTTTTGGGCTTTTGATGCCCACTCTGATAAGCCCAACGTTTAGTCCTCACCAAAATGATTTTTTTTTTTTTATAGTTAATTACAAAATATGTGGTAGTGTCTAATTATAATTATAAATATAATTAAAAAATTAAATTAATATCTCCTAATTTTTTTTCTAAGAAATTCAAAATTCACATGTTGGTTGTACCTTTCCGGTTCTTTTATTGTTTAGACGAATTAAATCCAACAACAAGTCAACTCTTTTTCTTTATTTATAACATTTATTCTTAATTTTTGACTCTCAATATTTGGAAAAAGAAAAAGTAAAAAAGAAAAACATCTCTTTTAGAAAAAAGTATATCCTATGAAAATTATGGCAATTTATTCATAAATTTACTCGATTTATAATATTTCTTTCAATTTATATTTTAGGTTGACGACAATTAAAGTTTAATTAATTTTTTTTCCAAAAAAAATGAAAAATAGTTGATTTTAGTTTTATTACCAAAAATGTTAATCCAAACTAAGCCCAAAAGGATAAGTGGGCTTGATTAATTTCGGATGTTAATTAACAAAGTTAAGAAAATAATAATATATGGAAATAGTAATAATTAATTTTGCATGATTATTGATTAAGCCTGAAGTTTAGTGGTAAACGTAATCATGAAAAAGATTTAACTGTATTCACATAAAAGCCACTTCCTGAATAAGACTTCATGCTTCTCAATTATTTTTGAAAAAGTTTAGTGTATTTTTCCTTTTAATCTTTTAAATATCTTCGAGTCAATTATTAAATAGATATTTTTTAATTGTAAATTTGCAAAATATATTCAAAATCAATTGAAATTTAAAAATGAAGTTGATAATCTATCTCCGTCAGTCAACAACTAATTGTGGTCCTCAAGAATCTAATAGCTGGTGAGCAATGATCAATTCAGTTCAATAATCAAACCGACCAATAAAACATAACATTACAATTTTAGAATTTTAGTTAACCAAATCGAATTGAAATTATAAGATAATCAATTCAAATTTAATCAAAATTTTCGATCAATTCGATTTGATTAACCATATAATCAAAATTTAAAAATTGTCAACTAAAAAAATAAAAACGATATCGTTTTGAATAAATATATAAAATTATGTATTTTGAACAAATATATAAAATGATGTCGGTTTATATAAATATCGGTTGGTTCGGTTATTTTTCTATTTTTACATTTTAAAATCGAACCGAACCGTATTAACTGAATTTACTAGAATTTTAAAATTAAAATCAAATAAAAAATCAAAAAATTAAACTAAATTAAAAAAAAAAATTATTGATTTGATTCGATTTTAATCAAAGTTTACTCGTCTGTAATAGTTGCCAATAAACCTATATATATATATAATAAAATAGAAATATAATTTGTTTATTTTTTCTAGCAGATATAATATTTTACCTAAATCTTTTTGGGGTAGAAAACGAATCAACTAACATTCAAAAAAGAAATTTGTGTTAAATAAAATTCCAGAAATTAAGATTAATTTCTCTTCTAAACAGAAACTTATCTTATCGAAATTTCATGTTGACCAATTTAGATTGGAATTTTGTTTATTGTTATTATTATTTGATATGACTCTAAATCACCCTTCCTGACACGTCATCGCAACAAAACGTCAACAATAGATGAGGACATATACGCCGTACTAACACAGTGAGCCGAGGTGACAAGAGTTGCAAATTAAGCCAATACCGTTCAGCCACCTGTCCTCAATCTCTGACTTAGGGGACCCACGATTTGTGCAGTGTATTACACATCAGCTCTTAGATCAATTACATCTGTTATCATAGACTTTTAACATTTATAATCAAATAATTAACATAAAATTATTAATAATATAAATATAATTAAAATTTTATTTTATTTTAATCAAAATAAAAATATCTGAAATTCAATTTTTTATATTATCATAATAATAATTAATTATATTTTATATAATTAGCATATTATTTTAAAATCAGTCAACTTTATAAATAGATTATAATTAGCTACTTAAATATTTTGAATCTTGTATACATTATCTTTTTATATTTTATATTTATACAACGGTAGGATATTATGTTCACCATTTATTGATTTTGAAGTGACAATATGTCATGTTTAGTTGTCACTCTAATAATATATAAAATTAATTTTTAAATAATTTTTATTTTAATTAAAATAAAATAAAATTTTAATAATTATTATATTAAAAATTATTTTATTATAATTATTTAATTATAAATTTTAAAATTTGATGAGCACTTAGGTAATTAACCCCAATTAAGGTTTCATGTTGAGCAATTTAGACAGGAGTATTATTTGCCAAAACGTGTCGTATAGAGATGGATGACTGAGATATGTTACTTTCACTTCACATGTTGCTGATTTGGTAAAACATGTACACGTCATTGCCACGTCATGTCTGAATATGCGAAAAATATTTTTTTATTTTATCCTTGTCCACTCAGTTTAATTATATTTTCACATATACCCCCCAATTTTTTTTTCTTTCTTTCCTCCAATCTATTCTGTTTTCTGTCTTTTTCTGTTTACTGGAAAATAAATTTTATATATATATATATATATATATATATATATATATATATATATATATATATATATATATATATATATATATATATATATATATATATATATTTTTTTTTTTTTAAATTTTTACAAATTAATTCCATAATTTGAGTCAAATTTTCATTTACTTTTTATTTTTTAACTGTTAGTGGTTTTTATTACCGTCAGAAGCATCTTGGCCTCACAATTCTTTCGATAAAAAACAAATAATTGGTCAGAAAATACATATACATATAATTATTATATTCAATTTTATATATGTATATATTTGTGTGACGTAAAGTTGTTGGTCTGTCGTTAAAAAGAATAAAAAAATGTCAATAGGGACAAAGATGACATTCATCAAGATACCAAAATAATCAACAAAGACATGAATAAAAATATTAAAAATTTTAGTATAAGAATTTTTTATTGCTTGAAAGAAAAAAAAAATATAAATTTTGGATAAATTATGATACGTGCACTTTTATACCGTTTGATTAAATGTATTCGCGCAATCCGATAAACTATATGCATAAGTACACCTATATTACTCCTCCAAAAATTCTCTATGCATTTTAAACTATTTTGAGTACTATAAATGTTAAAAAAAGTGATAAAATTAAGCCTTTTAGAGCACTTTTTAATATCTATTTTTAATAACAATAAGATATTTAAAGGGTAAAATAGAGCTCCAAAATAACTTATTATAAGAATTAGGGATGTACATATTATACAAATATCCGTATTATCTTAAAATTTTAAATATTTTAAAAATCAAGTATTAGTATTTTCTTGAAAATTTGGAACAATTTGGTATAGTTCTTTAAAATTTTGGGATAATTCGGTTATGTTCTTTAGTTTTTTCGGTACTAAACAATATAGTACAATACAATTCGATATTTCGGATACTTCAATATTTTTAAATTTTTTAAAATAAATTCACACAATAATAAATACAAATACAATTAAAATATTCCAACAAGTACAATTAAAATTCAAGTCAAAATACATTACTTAAAAATTAACATTCGATTATCTTACTCTGCATCATGCTAATACCGATTTTAGAATCTTTAGCAATATCTAAAAAAATAATATAGATTTCAAATAATTAGATGCCAAAAAAATATAAACATTAAATAGAATATTTTTAAAAAAATTACATGAATATAATAATTACTCGATTCAAAATTTTTAAATTATTTGGTTGATGCCTCTGAAGCCAAAAGTATAGCTGATCTCAATCAATTTTGACAAAAAATGAGAACATCGATTGTAATCGAAGTTAAAGAACTTTTAAATTTGTCTAAAATCATTTTTTCAGTGCTAAAAGTCGATTCAAAAACTACAGTCGAGCACTAACCAGCCAATATATCTTTAGCAACTTTAGACAAAATTGGATAATTTGGTCCATTTATCTTCCATCAACTCAAAATATCAAAATCAGAATAATTTTTTATTAATTTATTAGTCAAATAAGCATCAAAATCTTCTTGAAATACAACTTGATCTTTATCATCATTTTTCAAAAACCACGCATCAATATAATCATTAATTTCATCAGAATTAGGTGGTGGGGCTACAATTTTGATTAAGAGTGGAGAGAGAAAATGAAAAAAATACAAATGCATAAAGAAGTAAGAAAGATAAGGAGAACACTTACTTAGTCGTTGAGTTCTAGAGAGCAAAGAATTTGAAGGAAGAGAGAAATGAGAGAAAAAAATAAACAAAGTAATCGATAGAAAGGAATAGAGGCGGAGACCGACAGGCTAAAATTTGTAGAGTGAGGGGCAGTAGCGAGAGTTGGAGCAGCCGGGAGAGCGTAGTGAAGGTAGAAAGGATGCAGAAAGGGGGAAAGAGTGAAAGTAGAGAAACCTAAACCTAATTTGTCTATCATCTCAAATAATCCTAAATTCAGTTTTTTGCCATTAGAAAATAATTTATATTTACCATTATTAAAGATGATAGTAAACATAAAATATTTTTTAAATGACTATTAATAAAATAATTTATAAAATGAAGTATTTTATCAGCCAATATTAATTTTTTTTTCTTTTAGTGTTAAAAGAAAGATAGATATTTCAAAAAACATGTTAGAGAACAAAATAAAAATATAACTCTCATTGTAATTTAAGAAATCTTTATGTTTTTTTTATGTATTCCTTAATATTCAAGTTGTTTATCAAACATTTTAAATATGTATTCTAGTCGTTTTATTGGCATATATAATTGAATACTTGAATTCAATTGTTATGATATTAATTGAATTTCATATCCAAAAAAATTATGCATTTAGCATAATATTAAATCACTTCATACATGCATATTTCATACATGCATATAATATGATAAACAATTTTATTTTATTTCATAAATATATAATTAATTTTTTTAATTTGTATATTATTTTACGCCTTGAGCTAAAAATAAATAAATACTATTTGAGTGATACAAAAAAATAAAAAATAAATAAAATCAACTGATAAGATAATTATGTACTCATATAAGTACATTCAATCATTCATGATATAAAAGTAAATAAAGTTAATTGATAAGATAATTACATACTCATATAATTATATTAATTGATAAAATTTTATTATATATAATAATTATATATTGATTTGCAACTCCATTACTAATATAAGTATTACGCGAAAATATATAAATACTAGTTGAATGGCACTAAAAATAAATGACATTAACTGATAAAATGATTACACACATGTATAATACATTAATTGGTAATATTTCATTATATATGATAAATATATTTAATTACATTATTAATTAGGATATTCATATAGATATTGTTCTAAAAATAGATTAGTATTAGTTAATTGATACTCAGAGTAAATGAAATTAATTTATAAAATAATTATGTAATAAATTGCTTAACTTACACATCTATATAGATATTTATAAAGAAAACTAAATAGTAGTTGAGTGATATTAAAGAAATATTAAATTAAATATAAAATATTTTAGTTATATATTCATATTAATATATAGAATAATTATTATAATAATTAAATTTATATTCTTAATAATTAAAAAATTTAGTTTAATTTATTAACTAATAATTATCTTAATTTTGTGTATTAAAATATATAATGTAAATAATTATGAAGTTAAATTTATGCAGTATATATAGAATAAAAATTATAAGTAATATTTATATATAAATTATCTGTATTATATATAATAATTAATAAATATTGGTTCTTTCGGTATAATTCGATACGATTTTAGATTTGGTTCTAGATAAAATATGCAGATCCGTTTCAAATAAAATCAACGGTACAATTTGATTCGGTTCTGGTTAAAAAGTCAACAGTTTAATTCGGCGAACTCCAATTGGGCCCATTTTATTTATTTATTTATTTATTCAATTCATCCTTTAAAGTTCAATTTTGTGCCAAATTATTAAAGTTTGATTGCATTATCTATTATGGTTTTAATAGTGATAAAAGGTAAATTCAGCCTTTATTCGGCAAAAGGAAATATAATTTGTTAAAAAATCAAATTCGAATTATGAGTATTTGCCAAAATTAAAAATTTGAGAGATTAATTTGGCTCAAATTTATTCAACTTTTTGGCCACACATAAAGTTTTAATTTGTATTATGGAATTGTTTAATTGGGGATAAAAGATATTATGCTAATGGAAATATGATTTGTCAAATCATAATTGTTTTCCAAAATTAAGTTTTGAAAGATTAATTTGCCTTACAATTATTCAACCTTTTGGCTACACATAAATCATCCAGGGGAGTTCAAAACCCGACCCGACCTGAATAATTCAACCCATACTAGATATCCGGGTAGGATTATTAGGGTTGGGGGATTTACGATTTTTCGGCTTTGGATCGGGTCAAAACCATTATAAAACCGACCTGTATGAATAACCCACTCCTTTTTTTTTTTTAAATCCACTCCCATCCTTAAAATAACCTGCTTCCATCCTTCAAAAAAATGCACTTATTATTTTAAATTTATCAGATATTAAATTTTAATTTATAAAATTAAAATTTATTATACTTTATCCAGTTTGGATTTAAGCTTATCATTTTTTTTAATTAAAATCTTATATTGTATTTTATTAATTATATTATATCCACTTAAATTTAAATTGACTTTGAATTTTAACTATTCTTATAAATGTTGGCATGATGATTAATGCATTTATAATTAGTCACAAAAGATATTTATAGTAATAATAATAAATTTTCTAACGGAAATTTGAATAATATATAATTAATATATTATTATGTTTAAATTGTCTTTTTTCTATTAAAGCATGATTATTATATTAATATAGACATTCTTATGATTATTATTAATATCTTTAAAATTTTATTGCGGAATTTATCATTTAAAACATGTTTAAATAAAATATATTAATTATTTTTTCAACCTCGGTTTTGCTCCGATTAAACCTTTAACCATTGATGATTTGCTATCTTTAACAATTTAATTTTTTTTCTTTTACACTTTATTTTACAGAAGGAAAAATAGAGAAAAATACCATGTGTTATTGAAGCATATAATAATAATATGGACTCATAATACTATTCACCTCATTGAAAATTATATAAAGAATAAAAGTTTGGTGTATAAATAAACTTGGTGGATAAAAAATAAAAAGTTAAATTGCATAAATGATTTAAAAATAATATGAATACAATGGCAGGAAAAAAATAGTGAAAAGTTGATTGTATTTCACTACTAGTTTACAATGTTTTTATGCATTGAAATTTGAGAATAAAACTATAATAAAAAAAAGAAAAATATTATATTATTTTAATTGTTAGTAGTTAATTATTATATAATAGTGTTTAAAGAAATTTTAAATTTTAAATATTAGATTAAAGAGGTAATGGAGGTAATTTTAATTGTAATTTTCATTTTATATTCGTTAACAATGATATTTTTATTTATTTATTTTGATTTTAATCTAATTTTTATCATGTAAATTGAAAGAGAAAATTTTATTTTTTAATTTAAAATATAATTTCGGGTTATTCAGGTGGGGCCCGAATAATGACGAATTATTCTGGTAGGGATCCGAAATTTTAATAGCGTAGGATAGGGTAGGGTTGGGGTTTAGAGAGAAGATCAGGTTGCGGGTTGTTCGGATCAACACCCCTAAAATCGTTGGTATTGTTGAAATAGAAAAAAAAAAGAAAACTTAATAACATGTGGAAAATTTCGAACTTACATTTTTAATTCATTTTAATATTTAAATTTAAAAAAATTATGAAAATTTATATTTATTATTTGTAAAATTGATAAATAGAGATACTATAAATTAAACTTTAGATGTGTTGAGTGGACTATGAATGGTGTATTAAGCAAAAATACAGATTGTAGGAGTTGATAATCATTGTATACAAAATGGATAGCAATAAGCAGTCCACTATAAACAGAATATGCTTATGTATGCTGTTTCCACTAATTGCACTATACACAACATCAACTCCTTTTGCATTGTTTACTTTCTTTTATCACCACATACTACACCATTTTCCTAAATCCCATTATACATGTTTTTATTTTATTTTATTTTTATGGATTGTATTATTGATAGAATGATTTTTTTAAATAATTGATTTAATAAATAAAGTAATATAATTTAATTTACAACTAATTCAGTGCACTCATAATTCGGTGCACATGTTTAATCGATATAATTTAAATTTTTATTTTTTTTCTATTCAATTAGATATTGCATATAAGAATATATTGAATAACGTGCACTTGCCTTAATACATCCCAATTCAATTCATTTGGAAGTCAAGGGTAAATGTAAAAGAAAAAAAAATATCATATTTCATTTAGATGTTACAACATTTATGGATTGTGTTTTTCTAAGAATTAACACTTTATTAAGTATTATTTGTTAAATCGATTCAAATAAAAAATTTTAAAATAAAATTTAAATATTTTTTGATCAAAATATAAAATAGTTAAAATAAAATTAAAATGTATTTTGATTTTTTTTCAATTATTTGTTAACTTTTTTAAAATTATTTAAAAAAATATATTTTTTATTTTTTAATTACTTTTTATATGATAAATTACATAAATGTACATCTTGACCATGTATCAAGATAAATTATATGAATGTATATCTTGATCATGTATCAAGATATGCATATCTCGATTTTTCAAAATATAGGTTTTTAAATTTTTTTTAATAAACGTTTGAAAAAGTTAGAATAATTTTTTTTTAATTTCAATCTTTTTAAATAAGTAAACTCAGCTACCACATTGATTGAAAAACACATTTTATCAAAGTCTTTGGTAACTAAAAATCTTCATTCAGTCTAAAATTACAAGAATGCCAGTTTTTCAAAACAAATGGGAAATTAGTTGAATATAATAATATAAATTAAAGATAAGCAATTTGTTGTGAGGTGGAAAATAGAATGAAATGTTATTATAGGAATTTACCATTAGCAGAAGACAACACAACCGACAAACAAACTATATTTTTTTTTATTTTATATACAAAAAAACAAAATTTTCTTTAAAAATTAAAATAAAATTATAATTTTTTTTTTAAAATTTTCTCAAAGATTTATTTATTTTTAAAAAAGAAAAATTATAGTAATTAACCATTTAAGAAGCAGTAGCACTATTACCTGCCTACCAGCAGGTTAAGCCCTGCTTTTTCTGCCTCTCTCTTCTTTACAAAACAAACTTATTATTTTCCTTCTTTTTCTTTTTCTTTCTGTCTCTTAGCACTAAAAAGAGAAAATTTAAACAATAACTGCATTTTTTTTATAATCTTTTTTGCGTCTTCCCCATTTTCATTCGTTCTTCATATTTCTTTTTTAATTTTTTTCATTTCATTTCGCTCCTTTAAGACTAGTAATTGAGAGTTCAGATTAAAATTCTTCACTCATTGGTTCCATATTTCTTATCCTCCTTCCGAAATTAGGCTAAAGTCTTTTTCTTTACCCTCCCTTTTCATGTGGGTATTTCATTTTCTTTGCCATCACAAATGGTACTCAAAATTCTTTTGCCAATATGTGGTTTGATTCAGCTATCGTTCTTGGGTTTTGATTAAATTTTTGTTTTTTGGTAACTTGGGGATTTGGGTTTTGTCCAGAATTAAGTTCCGAATTCATGCCTCCATCTGCAATTGAGCAGCCAATGTCTGAATCGGCTTGTTTGGAATCTACTGACGATATTCGTCGTCGTTTTCAAAATCTGAGAGGGGTACAGTGGCGTATAGATCTCGGGATTCTACCATCTCCTTCTTCTTCTTCTTCTATCGATGAGCTTCGCAGACTTACTGCAGATTCTCGTAGGAGGTAGTTTTCTCTTTCCTATCTTTTGTTCTTTGTTATTATTTTACCTTTTCCTTTGTGGTTAGAAATGATATTATTTGTCAGCTTTTATTAAATTATTCTTGGATCATCTCTTAAACGGTTTCCCAATTACGCTTCTTTGCATTGATATTCATTAGTATTTTGCCATAAAAAACGTTTTTTTTTTCTAACATTTCATGGTTCATGATTATCTTGAAGTTCGAGAATTTAACTGCTTTTAACTGACATTAGCTAATTTATTAATTTTTTTTTCTTAAATGGGATCAGGTTATGAATTCATGGTGAAGCTAAAATCCAATAATTGTGGTTTGGGAAAAAAAATTCATCTTTGATTCTTTGTTCTATAAGAATAGAAATTAATGCCTTGAAAAAAAATTATAAAATTGTTTTCTTGATCTTAATGCAGCTTGTTTTATGAATTAGAGATATTTCTTTGCCCTTAAAATCCTGTTTTCTTTTCCATTTTCGTCAGATATGCTGGTTTAAGAAGGCGCCTCCTGGTTGATCCGCATACGCTGAAGGATGGAAGTCATTCTCCCGACCTTGCTATGGACAATCCATTATCCCAAAACCCAGGTAAACATTTTTAAATTATCTGTACAACACTTGACTTTTAATGCATTTGATGTACTGCTTCGGTGGAAAATTTATGCTTGCATTATTGGTCTATGCTCTGGTTTCTTGAAACAGAAATCTGGCTGTTGCTTCCCTGTGGTTTTACTGAAAGCAACATAATCTGTTACTTTTCAAGGAATAAGTCTGCCGGTTACTATTGTCCGTCTGCTGAGAAGTTTGGTCTATTTGTGTATCTTGCACTGGATAATGCAATCTGTGCTTTATGCTAATTACGTCCTGAACCACACATGCAGATAGCTCATGGGGACGTTTCTTTCGGAGTGCTGAACTGGAAAAAACAGTTGACCAGGATTTATCGCGTTTATATCCTGAACATGGGAGCTATTTCCAGACTCCTGGATGCCAGGGAATGTTAAGACGAATTTTGCTGTTGTGGTGCCTTAGACACCCTGATTTTGGTTATAGACAAGGTAAATTTGAGTATATGTGTTAAAAACAATCCATATTACTGTTTTATTTTTATTTTTTTGAGATTTTACCATTAACTTACTATGATTGCCTATTTTCCCATTGGTACACTTCTTTTGCATTGTGTATTCACCGTCCCAGCTGAGAATGCTAAATAAGCCAATCCTGTTAGTTGTGTTCAAAGAATATTGGAAATCTGGTTTTGCTGTTAGGCAAGTGTAAATGGAAATAGCAAATAGACACAAAGTGGATGCACACAAGGCTGGCAATTCTCAATCACTGGTTTCCTTAGCTTACAATTGACACCAAGTAGCCAGAAAATCTGCGGGATTTCATTTTGAGAATCTGTCCTTGAGCATGATTATTTCTTACCTGCCAATTCATTTTCCTTTCCCACCCTTGGCACTTTCTGTTGTAGCAAATGCTTTTCTCTTGTTCAAGTTTTATTTATGTTCATTCTTTTGTATACTCCTTGAAATAATCAAACTGTTAATGAGTGCAGAAGTATTGGTTTTATTTTTTCCTTGCTTGCTTTTGCAAATTGCTTCTGGAAAAGAGAAAAAAAAGCAATTACTATGTTTTTCCTATATTATCATGTTCTATACTATTATGCATGGATGAAAAAATTTATAGCACCTGATAGATATGTAAGCTCATAAAAGTGTTGTAGTATTAGCTGAAAAAGCTTGAATCATTGATTTTATGTACATGAATTAATTTCTGTAGAAAGGCAACAGGTAAATGCAATATCTTCTATCATCCCTCCGATCAGGTAATACTTGGCGTTAAAATAAGTAGAGTTCTAATAAAACCTCACACTTCATTTGTGAATGGCTTCAAAGGGTCAAGTATACCAACATCTTTTCCAATACCCTCACATTCAATTGTTTTTCTCTTACCTATTTCTCCTTTTTCCTATGCAATGTCCAATAAGGAAAATATATTATGATAGTTATATAATGAAAACTTCAATATTTTCATTTCTTTCTGGTTTTCTTACTAGGGATGCATGAGCTTTTGGCCCCTTTACTTTATGTTCTTCACGTTGATGTGGAGCATCTTTCTGAAGTCCGGAAGCAGTATGAAGATCATTTTGTTGACAAATTTGATGACTTATCATTTCATGAGAATGATCTTATGTACAACTTTGATTTCAAAAAGTGTTTGGACTCCATGGAAGATGAGATCAGCTCTCATGGTAATGCTGCCAAATGTAGAAGTCTTGGTGATCTTGATTCCAAGGTACAAACCATTGTATTGCTGAGTGATGCTTATGGGGCTGAAGGTGAACTTGGAATTGTCTTATCTGAGAAATTTATGGAACATGATGCATACTGTATGTTTGACGCTTTGATGAACGGAGTAAATGGTGCAGTTGCCATGGCAGACTTTTTCTCACCATCCGTAGCAGGTGGGTCTCATTCTGGGTTGCCTCCTGTCATTGAAGCTTCTTCTGCATTATACCACTTGCTTTGTGTTGTTGATTCATCCTTACACAGCCACCTTGTTGAACTTGGTGTTGAACCTCAGTATTTTGCGCTCCGCTGGTTGCGTGTTTTGTTTGGACGAGAATTTTCGCTCCAAAACCTCTTAATAATATGGGATGAAATATTTGCAGCAGATAACAGTAAATTAAACGTGGGTATGGAAAATGATTCAGGCTCTAACTTTTATATATTTACTTCAGCTCGGGGAGCACTAACCTCAGCTATTGCAGTTTCTATGATACTATATTTGAGATCTTTACTGCTTGCCACTGAGAATGCTACTACTTGTCTCCAAAGATTGCTCAACTTTCCAGAGAATATAGATCTTAAAAAACTTATTGGTAAGGCGAAGTCTCTACAGGCTCTTGCATTGAGGGCCAATTTCTCATCTTTCTCTTCCCCGTTTTCTGGGGCTTACAACCATAGTAAATCAATGGTAGTGAGAGGTCATACTCTTCCCTACGATTCAATTTCTCCAAAAATTCCTCTAAACTTGGTGCCAGACAGCTATTGGGAAGAGAAGTGGAGAGTTCTACATAAAGAAGAAGAACTCAGGAATGGTAACTTAGAGAAACCAAATCAAACCCTGAAAAAGAGATGGTCAGAAAAAGTAAGATGGACTTTATCTAGAACAGAATCTGATCCATGTCCAGCAAAAGTTGGGTCTCGCAAGGACTACAAGCCATCTATTAGACGCCGTTTACTTGAAGATTTATCCCGTGAACTTGGATTGGAAGAAGACTCCAAGAAAGTTGATTCTGAAGAAGTTTCAGGCCAGAAGGATCATATCTGGGCAGAAGTTGAGGACCAGGACCAAGATGGTGTCAATAAAAACTTTACTTGTGCACCTGAGGATAGATGTCCAAGTGGAAATGCTGGAAGTGAGGAAAACTCATCTGTATTATCAGACCCACCCAGTCCTCTTAGTGGAGCTCAAAACAATGAAAATGACTTGGAGAAAAGTAGTGTTGCCTCAAACTTTTCAGTTGATGAAACCGATGATCATCCTGATGCTATCCAGGATGATGCAACTTTTCCTGTTTCCCATCTTCCTGGTGATACATCTCCAAATTCTGGGATCAATGTTGAGCAACCTGTAAAATCTGCAGCACCCTCAAAGGGGAGGAAACTGCATTCAGGTAAATTCCAATGGTTTTGGAAATTTGGGAGGAGTAACGCTGGTGAGGAGACATCTGGAAGGGGTAATGAGGCACCAGAGGTTGCCAAATCCAATGGTGCTGGCAGTCATAGCAGTGGAATGTGCTCTTCTGATGATGGATCTTGCCATTCTTGTAGTAGTGGGAAAGGAGATGTTCAGGACCAGAATGTGATGGGCACTTTGAGGAACCTTGGCCACGCTATGCTAGAACATATCCAGGTGATGATGATTTTTGTTGTTTTCAAAGTCGTGTTCCTACATGTTACAACTTTACATTGTTTTTGAGAGTCTAGTTCGAGGATATAATTCAACAAAATATGAAAATGAAGGTGAACATATATCGTTTTTTGTGGGGGGAAATCTCATAGGAGACTTGCAAATGGTTTTTCTTTTTGAGCACCGGTATGTTTAATCTGTTCACATTATTAGCAAGAACGCTCATTTGAAGGACTGGAAGGTGTTGGAGATTTAACAGGAGTTAGTGCACGTCTTTATGATATTTATAGATTTTCATTTTCTTTAATCTCTTGCATGCCATTAGCTACTCTGAATCTGGGTGTATCTATTTTATTTTTCTTCATGCAGGTAATAGAGTCTGTGTTCCAGCAAGATAGGGGTCAGGTGGGATCGCTAGAGAATTTCTCCAAAAATGTTTTAGTTGGCAAAGGACAAGTCACAGCTATGACAGCTCTTAAAGAGCTGCGTCAAATCAGCAATCTTCTATCGGAAATGTGAGTTGAGTTATTATTATTATATATATATATACACATACATGTATATAGTTTTTGTAGTTATTACTATTCTTTTAGTGCCAAATAAAGTGAGTTTCTTGCTTTTCTCTATATATTCTCTAAATTATGCACCAAGTTGAGATGCTGGAAAGTATGTTGTCCACAAAAGAAAAAGAAAAAAGAGATATTAGAGGAAAGAAGAACAGAGGCAAAGTTCAGGATTAAGCCTAATTTGGACACTGCTTTCCATCAACAAGTGTGTTGACTGTTCATTCTCTTGCCCCTTGTTCTAGATGATACTTACATAATATTTTGAGAATCAGTGAAGATAGAGGATCAAGGATTAGAACTAGAGGTTCAACTAAGGTTGAATAGTCAATTATCCACCTTAGTTGATCCTCAAGTAAGAAAAATAACATATATAAATATAGTACACTTTTAAATGATTAAAATCAATTCCAAGAACAATTGGGGTGGCTATTAATTAGTGTAAAATAAAACAAAACATATTCAAGAAATGAAAAAAACAATAGTCAAGGGCTAATCGGGTCCAGCTGCATTAAAATGATAAGGGCTACATGGGAAGCAAACACATCTATAGTTTTCATGGATAGATGACCAACTGAATACAAAATAAATCTTAATGTGATGTGTTCATATACGAAATGTGTGGTGATTTCCAATATTCATATGAAAAGATTAGCAATTGTTGAAAATGACCAAAGGACAATTGAAAGATGGCAATGCAATATAGAGTAGTACAATTACATATTTGATATGATGTGGAAGTTCTAAACAAAGATAATAAGATAAGAGTCCAGTATACTGTTGGAGTCATTAAAGTTGCATTTCAAATCATTCTTTACGGATTTAATTCTTTGAATTCTCGATCCATGTCAACTTCATAGACGTTTGATTTGATGATATTTTTAAAGATATTTATTATTTTAAGGAACATGCCTTGGAGCGTTATAATGGCTAATGCTATAATTGTTTTAATTATTCACACTTATCAAGAGTGAAATTATTGTTTAAAAGTATGTTCTTTCGCTTTGAAATTGGATAAAGGCGACTGTGATTAAGCAGGCCATGTTGAGGTCTCAATCTAAAATTAATTACTCTTAATTTTGTGGAATTTTTTTAAATATTTAAATGAGTATACTCTACTTTCTTGTTAGCTATCTGATGCAAATTTAATTTATCAGAAAAGGGGTTTTTGAAAACAGGATAATTAAAAAAATCGCTAAAATAAAACAATAGGAATCTGAACATAAGAATTTCAACAAGGGGCCAAGCTCTCTTTCATTTCTATTCCTTGCAAGCTCAAAAGGGCTTAAAATATAATAAGCAAACCACAATTATACACACAGGTAACATGTGTATCAAAGTTACACTATAGCAACTCAATATTACTCTTTACATATCATTTCCAAAATTAAAAACAATTCTTTTTCCTGCCGAAGAAAATTATGATCTAATCTATGTTGTGAAAGCCTGGGAGAAGAGAAGTGATGAAACCAAAGACTATCATTTGAATCTCCTTCACAATTCCCCACCAGTGATTACCACCATCCCCTCCACCAGGTTCTGGCACATTCTCATTCTCAACCGCCTGATTACCTCCGTCCACAGCACGATTTTCATCGTCTCCCTCAGCTTGTCCCTCTGCAACATGTTTATCAGACCAATCATGAGTTGTTTACTTAATTAACAGTGAAAAGAATTTTACATGATTCAGCAGGTCACCCTCTCAACTCAATCAGCTTTTCCTGAACACAGGATACAGAAGTAAACATATGACTTGATCCAGTGGTATTAGCGAGGAAGAAAAATAAAAACCTACATAACACATGCATGAACATACTTTATGGTGAAGTCTATATTGACAATGCCATGATTGCAAGACTGTACATAATCGACATCTCAGTCTTCAACTACTATTGTTTTTGATAGAACAAAAGAAAAAAAAACTACTACTTTTTCATGTACACTTGAACAGAATGGAATAGCAAGTTTCTTTTTCCCAGTAAAATGACTTCCAATAAATGGTCATGCATGAAGAAGTAAAAACGGCTACTACTATAGCTATTGCACTTGCACCAAAATTTTATTAAATTCTCAAATATGGCCAAATACTGTATGTTGGTCGGAGCTTGTCACTGCAGAAACATCAGTTAACAGATCTCATTGATGGTAAGAGGATAATCCTTCCTCTGCAAGACTACTGAAACTAAATGTGACCTAAACTCAACACTAATCCTTTTCTATTTTGTGATGGCTCCTTCCTGGGCACTAAAGATTCCGCTAATATTTGACCAAGGTACGCTAACACAGATATCCATGGCTCGATCTAGAAGCAAATTATTGCCAGCACAAGTAAACTGTATTTGTACTGCTGTTACCTGAATATCATGACTTATCCTCGTAAATACAGGAAGGTACATGCTGCTATTTTACCATTACACTGCACTAAAACAGCATGTGCATGTAAAGGAATTTGGGTTGATCTGTCACACTTGAATCAGAATCGTCTAGGATTGATGATCACAATTCAAATTTTCTATTTGAGATAAATGGAAAAGAAGATACTTGGAACTTTCAGACAGAAACTTTATTTATTAACTGTACATTCAAATGGCAATATTTCCTCTTAGCAATTTTTTATGTGTCCAAAACATACAAAAAATGTGAATAATTTTCTCAAAATGGAGCTTCACATGCTTTTCTATTTTTTTTTATTTTCTAAAAATTTTAAAACTAATCTTTAATTTTCAGACTCATATTTATGTATAATATATATATATATATATATGTATGTATTTTCTAAATAATTAACAATATCCACTCCTGCCACAATATAATTAGCTTGTGCAATAACTCTGCAAAACAATTAAAAAAAATTTTTTGACCACAGCCCTGGTATACCAAAACCCTCTAGGTTGGTCTTCTGATATGTGTTGTGTCCATTATCATCAGCTGTACATGTATCCTTTTCCCAGTGTCTACGTAATTAATAGTTAGGATTAAATCATAACAGAAATAGATGAGGTGGATTGTGGTGACAGCCAGTAGAACTTTTGCCCTCTTTGTGACATACATCAAATAAAAGGAGTAAAACAGGAGCTCATATAAAATTCTTAATATAAATCCAGGAAACAGAAAGCACCTGCCAAAGCAACATTCTCATTCTGCCTAGCAGCAGCAGGAGCATTTTCGGCTCTGACAGCTGGTCTAGGTTGACGAGGAGGTTGAGCGGCCCTTTGCATGCTTTGTGATAACCATTGTACTAATGGTGTGAGAGCACCTGTTTGATATCTGCAGCAATCAAATCCTGAGAGTTAGCTATCATTCCTGAGAAACTTGTTTTCTTGGTTTCTATTTTAGAAAAAGATTTTCATCCTCCAATATTCTTGCATTTTCCACAGTTCTTGTGAGCAGCTTCCTTCTTATTTTTGATATTTTGGTGGCGCTTATATAAATAATTTTTTGTAGCATGGCTCATTTTTGCGCTTTCTAAAGTACAAAATTTATACACCTCAATAGAAATCCTGTGAAAGTAAGCAAAACTCTTTAACAACAATGGACATGTTCTGCACGAATATTTTCCTCCCACTGAAGTCAAGTTGTAAACTATTCGATTTTTTTATCAGAATATATCTTCATAATCAATAAGAGCAGTTGTTTATAAACAATTCTTGGCCATATATTCAACCGAGTTGTTCCATTGGGAAAATACAAGATTCCTGAAGTTTATGTTTGGCCAAGTGATTATCCAATCTCCCCCCAAACCCCTCCCTCCTCTTCTCTCTCTCTCTCTTTTCAGAAAAGTAGCATTCGATCATATTCCCTGCTGATAAGAAATGAAGTGTCTGAAGCTAAAATTATTTAATCTCCCAAGAATAGACTCTAATCTCAGAAGCTTTCAGATTTTTGCTCTCCATGTTATATGCACATTTGATCATAAAAAGAAATCCCCCAAGAATTAAACACTCATCCATCTCTTTTATGTACATTATTGGTTCCCAAAAAAGATCATGCCAGTTGTCAACTCACTCACACTAGGGGTTTGTTATGCACAAAAGATAGCATCCATTTCTCAAAAAAAATTATTTCAGCCAGTCACTTAAATTTGCCCAAGTATTTTATACATTGCCAAATCTTAGCCAGCTAATTTCCATTACCTCCCTCTGCCTCACCCACCCCCAGGATACTACTCTAGTGTTCATAAAAGCATCACTACCAACTATAGAAGCAGCATCATTTTCAATAATAATATTCCAACCAAATCACATTCTAATTGATGTGAAATCTTAATTTATATTCTGTTGAAAATTTGTTGAATTGCTCATTGACAAACTAATGTATTCACTAGGCAATAAGTAAATCATTCAAAATTTTCAATCAACTGACATCGAATTTTTACAATTTTTTAAACAGCTCTATTAAGATCATTTTTTTTTTTTGAATTTGATGCACTTTTGCTGTATATAAACAGGAAGATGATTTGAACACAAAGTTCAGGGAAGATATCTAAATTATGTCTCTTCTTTGGGAACCTAATCTAAGCAGTTATTCAGTATCCCAACAAACCATTGGTGTTTTTTATCGAACATGTCTCTGATAGATTACAACTGTAAGATACTTACAGATAGACAAGTGAAGCAAAGAACACAAGGACTGCAAGTCTTTGTCTTGATCCATCTTGGTTGAATAAAAAGATTACAGCTGCCAGCTTAATTATAAGTAGTAAATCCAGCTGAAAGGCAATTTGAAATCTCCTCACAACAACTTGTCTTTGAGGTGCAGCTTGTTGCTGCTGCTGCTGCTGCTGCTGTTGCGACTGTTGTCCCCCTTGCCCATTATCACTGCTTGCCCCAGCATCAGAACTTGACCTACTGTAATAGAAATGATTGAAAAAATGGAAACCTGTTAACCTTAGCAGCTAACTACTAAACTCAAATTTGTACGCAGTCATAACAACTTTTAAGCAAGTGCTTTGCTAACTAATGAATAATTGGTCATCAACATATATTTGGTAGTAGCTAGGTTAAGACCAGAACAACTAGTAATAATCTTAAGGCTCCCAACATTTACATATAATACATATACTTACGTAGGGATGTTATAAGTAAGAGGAATAAGGGTATTTGAAGGAAGTCCAGCAATAGGGCCCATAAATGGTGGAACAGGGACAGCATAAATGCCAGCTCCACCTCGATTCATCTGCTCCTGGTTTTGCAAAGAAGTTAACCCCGGAACCAATGCAGGGTACATAATAGGATACATCTGAAAATCACCACTTGGATAAGCTGGGAAACCAGAGAACCCCGGCACCTAAACATACAAGAAAAAGTCTCAAAAAACAATCTTTTATAGCACAAATCAATGTTGGCCTAATTAATAAAGGAAATACCCTAAGGTTTGCTCAACCTTCAAAACACAACCCGCAGTCGGATTTAGACGAAATGAAAAAGAATACATATAAATCTATAACTGGGGGAAAAGAAAAGATCTTTAAAAGTCGATAGAGAACAAAATTTGAGAAATTGAGATTGGAACAGAGAGTAGGGAAGCATACCTGGGGTTGCTTGTTAATGGAATCCTGGGCCGAAGTTTGAGAGGTAGAAGATTGATGGTAGCTTGACGACAATGTATCGGGTGGATCTGCCATCTTTCAAAGAGAGGAATTGGAGAATTGATTTTGAGATGTTTATGCGTTCATCGAAAATTTTAAAATTATATAAGAACTAATCTAAATGCCGAAATTTCTTTTCTTGCCAATAGTTATATGCCACGTGGACAGAATGATGTGTCGGCCGGCCATATAATATGAGTGTCAATAAGGTACATCCCCTTTTTTTTGTCCTTTTAATCTCAGCCGTCGATTAAAAATTTATTTTACTTGAAACCTATCTAATCGGTTGCCTCCCATTCACATCCGCTGCTTAGCCATTTGCATGCATAATTGATATAAGATTTTAAGTCTTTTTTATGGGGTTTTGTTTAAATCATGATCATCATGTTGTATATGATAATCATGGGGACTTTTTTATTAATAAAGTATTTGGAAAAAATATTTTGGAATGTAAAATGTTTTGAAAAATATTAAACTAAATGGGATGAGATGCACATTTCTATAAGAAAATGCTGCGAGAATAGCACTGGACTGACACGAATGCACCTGTACTCTATTTTACCCACCGAGGGGATTACTCATTTATTTTTGCAAGGCAACTAACAAATTGATTTTTTTTTAACGCAAATTAAATTTTTATTAATAATATAAAAAATAATAAATTGATTTTTTAATACAAATTAAATCTTTATTAATAATATAAAAAATATATCTGAAAAGTATAAATAAATTTATAAAATTTAAAAATACATAAAATATACAAAATTAATAAATTTGCTAAAATATATCTTTGAACTTTTTTGACGAAAATAGTAGATAATAGTAACACATCTTTGATAATCTTACTATTAGCGAATAACTCAATCCATCTGCTGTCAATGAAAAAACTCATTACAAAAGAACGAAAACTTTTATAAAGGAAGATAATAACCTTCAAATATGAAGGACAAACTTGCATAATAAAAAAATTTAAATTACATTCAATATTAGCTAAACGAACCAGATCTATAAAAAATAAATAAGATCTGGACAAATACGAAAAATAAATTTAAAATAAAAAATTTCAGATTTAAATTTATTGAAATTAAAACACAAAAAAATCAAATATAAATAAAAAATAACGAATAAAATTAAAATTTTAAATCTAAGCCGATACGAAAGATTTGAAAAAAAATGAAAAAAATACACAAAAATTGAAAAACACAAAATTTAAGAAAAGAGCAAAATGAAAAAAAAAAAGAGGCTGCAGCTTGTAAATGAATTGACAGTAATTTCAAAATTAGATAAAGAAAAGGAAAACTTTTAAATCTAGGAAGAAATGGAGGTTAGGATTTTTTATGGAGGTCATAGAGAAAAGGAGGCTGGAGAGAAAATGAGGACACTAACAAATTGAATTCAACTATATTATTATTGCACCAAGATTCATATGGTCCCAATCCTTTTTCTTTGAAATTTGTATATAACTACAAACCTCGTTAAAAATTCAAATGAGAAGATTAGAAGTGCTAAAACTATGCATTAAAATTCAGAGAGTAATGAGAACATTGAATTCAGCAACAATTTATTTGGTAGAATCATAATTCATATCAACTATTTATTGGTTCGCCAAACCATATTGCAAAATAAAATATCCAAATGAAACCATCCTACTAACTTGCTCATGAAATTGACAGAGAAAATGTTCTAAGTTACTGAGAAAGTTGTCGACTCCGATTAGCAGCAGCAACAACAGCATTCATTAGAATTCCACGGAATCCACCTTTCTCCAATTCATGAACGCCAGATATCGTTGTTCCTCCAGGTGATGTAACATCATCTTTAAGCTGTCCCGGATGCTTCCCAGTTTTTGTAGCCATTGATGCTGCCCCTAAAACCTGAACATGGTAGCCACAATTTTCAGTTACTTTCAGGCTCAATCCACTACTTGCTGGCTTGCCCAAGACAGGCACCAGCTTGTTGACTGTTGAGCAATATAAGGTAATTTGAATACTAAATCCACATAACATCACTAAATTTAACAACTGCTTGAGCCTATATCATCATCATTTTGGTTAACTTACGGTTTGGGAAGCTAGACCAAGGGCAAGCTCCCGCGGTAAGCCTGCAGCCACTCCTCCATCAGCCAAAGCTTCAATTGCTAGATATATATATGCTGGGCCACTGCCACTGTTCATTTTTGAGAAAAATATATTATTATATGGTTACACACAGCATTCATGCCACTCTCCATCAAAACTTAGTATACAAGATAAAAGACATGGACGTGTGCTTTCTTCTTGCCTGTTCAAACCAAATTACTACCGTGCAAGCATTAAAATTCTAAAAAGCATTCCAGCACAGTGCCTGATGTTTCTACTTTCTAGAGAAGAATTGTACCTCAGGCCAGTTACTGCATCAAATATTTTTTCATTAGCTTTCCATATCTTCCCAACTGACCCAAATAAATTAGCTATTAAATCTCCATCTTCTTCAGTCGCAGCCCCACCCAAGCTCCTAACTGTGTTGACAAAATAAAGTAAAATTAGAGGTCGCTGCTTTCACGAAATTTGTGAAAATGCCAATCTCTTGACTGTGTAGAAAAAATAAAGTAAAATTAGAGGTCACTGTTTTCATAAAATTTGTTCACATTGTCACACAAATTATGATTATAAATTTTTATTCACAAATTTAACATAATTAAATTAAAATAATAATAATTACATTAAAGTTAAATAAAAAAATATTCTGTTTACTCGAAAATATATGGGATAGATATAAAATAAAGCATATATAGAAGTATTTGAGATTTCATGTAAAAAACTAATTATATTTCTAATATAATCCATAATTTTTTTGACTCAAAACCAATTCAATCCATCAATGACCACATATGACTTGAATATTGAAAATCTAATCTATATAACCGAATTTCTATTTCAAAACCAAATCAAATATATTAAATTATTTTCAATTCAATTTTTAGTCCTAATTCTGATTCAAGGTCTGACCTTTCGGTTCGTAAATTTTTTATAAACAAAGCTAATTATGACATGGCACCTACATATGCATGAGAACTACCAACCTATTCAATTTTTAACCAACTTATTTTACGCAACAGTTTTTCAATAGGTTGGTTCATGAAATTTCATTGATCCAGTCTAGACAAGACTTATTTTCTATTCAAAATAGGAGGTATAAAAAAATTGCTATGTCTTAGCAAAAGAAAAAAAGGAAAAACTAACGTGATTCAATCTGTTTATAATCTGTAAAATTTTGATATGTTGATTACTCGACCATATTACTACTACTACTACTACCCTTCATGATTTGTCCAACTCATTTGCCACATAATAATGATGATGATGATGGTGATGATGATAATAATGTTGCGAAAAATAAGGCACCGGACAGAGCAAATAAGACCGCAGCTAAAATAAAGATAATAAGGAACAAAGAATTTTAACGAGGTTCGGCCAATTATGCCTACGTCCTCGGATGCTACTAAATATTATTTAACACGAAGTTAAATGATACAAGAGAGAAGAGAGCAAATGAATTGCTTGGGATTATGAAACTAAAACTAAGGGGGGGTATTTATAGTTGTAAAATTTCCCCTTTTTACTAATTGTTGGTTGGTTGCCTAACTTGGTTGGTTGCCTAACTTTGGTTTTGGTTGGTTGCCAAACTTGGTTGGTTGCCAAACTTGCCTAACCTTGATTTTTCAACAATCTCCCACTTGAAGATTTGATTGAGCATCAATCATATCTTCACACTCTTCTTTCTCTCTTCATGTTGCTTATGTCTTCATCAGGCCGCAAGAGGATCGACACCATAAAAACTTGTCAGTATTGATTGCCTTTGTCATGAAATCTGCTAGGTTATCTTTAGTATGAATTTTCTGCATATCTACTGTTCCTTCTTCCACTTTTTCACGAACGAAGTGGTACTGAACCCTTATGTGTTTGGTCTTCGAATGAAATGCTGGATTCCTTGCAAGATGCAAAGCACTCTGACTGTCACAAAACAAAGAAAGTTTCTCTTGTTTGTGCCCGAGTTCCTCCAATAGCATTTTTAACCATACTGCTTCTTTACTAGCTTGTGTAGCTGCTACATATTCTGCTTCTGTTGTTGACGTGGCCACAACTGATTGCAGTTTTGAAACCCAGCTTACAGTTCCGCCAGCAAGTTTAAACACATAACCTGTAGTAGATTTGCTTTTATCAAGATCACCAGCATAATCTGAATCAACGTATCCACTGACAATAAAGTCTGATCCTCCATAACATAATGCAACATCCAAGGTTCCCTTTATGTATCTGAGAATCCTTTTAATAGCATTCCAATGCTCTCTACCAGGATTCGCCATGTATCGACTAACCACTCCCACTGCATGTGCAATGTCTGGTCTTGTACATATCATAGCGAACATTAAACTTCCCACTGCTGATGCATACGGTACTCGAGACATCTCCATCCTCTCTTCTTCATTGCTAGGACTCATCTTTGAGGATAACTTGAAATTAACAGGAAGTGGGGTAGAAATCGTCTTACAATCTTGCATGTTGAAACGTTGCAAGATTTTCTTCAAATAATTCTTTTGAGAAAGCCATATCTTCCTATTATTTCTGTCTCGGTGAATTTGCATCCCTAGAATCTTGTTTGCTGATCCCAAGTCCTTCATATCAAATTCCCTAGCCAATTGAGCCTTTAACTCCTTGATGCGATCTTTGTTGGGGCCTGCTACCAACATATCATCCACATACAGCAGCAAGATAATGAAATCATCTACACCAAACCGCTTGAAATATGCACAAGGGTCTGCATTTAGTCTGCTGTATCCAAGGCTCATGATAAAGGAATCAAATCTCTTGTACCAACACCTTGGCGCCTGTTTTAAATCGTACAGAGATTTGTTCAATCTGCAAATCAAGTTCTCCTTTCCTTTTTCTTCAAATCCTTCTGGTTGGAGCATATAAATTTTTTCTTCAAGATCTCCATGAAGAAATGCAGTTTTCACATCTAACTGCTCAAGATGCAAGTCATAAGTTGCACTCATTGCAAGGACTACTCGAATAGTAGTGAGACGAACCACAGGTGAGAATATTTCATTAAAGTCAACCCCTTCTTTCTGAGCATACCCTTTGACCACCAATCTAGCACGATATCTCTCAACTTGATTATCACCATTCCGCTTGATTTTGTAAACCCATTTATTGCCTATAGGTTTTCTCCCTTGCGGTAGTGACACCAAATCCCATGTCTTATTCTTATGAAGAGCTTCAACTTTCTCTTGCATTGCTGCCATCCACTGAGATACATCTGAACTAGTCATTGCTTCTTGGAGAGTTGATGGCTCTCCATCCTCAGTTAAAAGACAATATGCAACATTACCCTCCATAATGTAATCTGAGTGCCAATTGGGAAACCTTCTTGTTCGAGTTGATCGCCAATTAGTTGGAACTTCAGATTCGACTGGCTCCTGTTCTGGTACAGCTTCAGAAGAATCATTGGTTTCTGATTCTCCTTCTACATATACTTTTGTAGTCTCTAACTTTTCTTCACTTTCTGCTTGCTCTTGCTCTTGATCTTTATCTTCTATAAAGATAACTTCCCTGCTGATAATAACCTTGTGGGTAGTGGGATCCCACAGGCGATACCCCTTGACTCCTTCAGCATATCCCAAGAATATGCATTTTCTGGATTTTGGATCCAGTTTTGTAATTTCTTGGGCATTGTACATCACATAAGCAGGACTTCCAAATACATGGAGGTTTGAATAATCCACCGGTTTTCCAGCCCACATCTCCATTGGTGTTTTACACTCAATTGCAGTTGATGGAGCTCGATTCACCACATAACAGGCAGTGTTGACCGCTTCCGCCCAGAACTTCTTATCTAAGCCTGCAGTTCTCATCATTGCTCTTGTTCTTTCCAACAGAGTTCTGTTCATCCGCTCTGCCACTCCATTTTGTTGAGGAGTGTATGCCGTGGTAAATTGTCTTTTGATGCCTTCTTGTTTACAGAATTCATCAAATTCTCTACTGGTGTATTCTCCTCCATTATCCATCCTCAAACACTTGATCTTTTGGCCAGATTCAAGTTCCACCCGCGCTTTGTAAGATTTGAAGACTGGAAACACATCTGCTTTCTTCTTGATAGGAAACACCCAACATCTCCTGGAGTAATCATCGATAAACGACACAAAGTAGTTTGCTCCTCCTAGGGATGATACTGGTGCTTGCCATACATCAGAATGAACCAATTCTAGAATGACTTTGCTTCTAAAATTTGATGTGTTGAACTTCAATCGATGCTGCTTGCTTACAATACAATGCTCACAAAAGGATAGTGAGACTTTTGTGAGACCTGGAAGTAGATTTCTCTCTGCAAGACTCTTCATTCCTTGTTCGGACATATGCCCAAGTTTCTTGTGCCAAGACATTGCACACTTTTCACTTGGACTGCTTGTGGCAACAAATGCATCTCCTTCTTGCAAAGTCTCTCCCTTTATCATGTATAAATTTGCAGCTATCTTTTCTCCCTTCATAAGGACAAGCGCTCCTCTTGATATCTTCAAGATCCCTTTCTCACCACTGAACTTGCACCCCAAGTCATCCAATTGTCCTAAAGACAACAGGTTCTTCTTTAGGCCCTCCACATGCCGTACATCTTGAATAGTACAAATTGTACCATCATACATCTTCAGCTTAATAGTTCCAATACCAACAATCTTCAAGGCATGATCATTGCAGCTGTATACAGATCCTCCAGAGATAGGTTCATATTGATGGAACCATTCTCTTTGAGGTGTCATGTGAAATGTTGCTCCTGAATCAAGAAGCCATACTTCTGCAAACCTTTTTCTGCCTTCATAAGTTGTTGCTGCTTCACAACATAGAGCATCTCCACCATCGGAACTACTTGCCATATTTCCTTGAGGATTGGAATCCTTTTTGTTTAGATTCCAACAATCCTTCTTCAAATGACCCTTCTTGCCACAGTTGTAGCATTTAATGTTCTTCTTACTCCTTGATTTGGACCTTCCCTGATTGTGGCTCCCACTTGGGCCACGTTCCGTTGATCTTCCTCTCATCACCGTCAAGACTTCTGCATGCTGTGAGCTTGCAAGCCTATCTTCTTTATTTTTGCGCCGACTCTCTTCTTCTAGAATAGATGCTGCAACATTATCGAAGACTAGAGAATCCGTATTATTTGTTAAATTGATGATGAGTTGATCATACGAATCTGGTAAGCTTTGGAGTAGAATCTCAGCACGTTCTTCTAACCCTATTTTGTATCCCAATGATGTGAGTTGGGAAAATAGAGTATTCAAGGTATTTAAGTGCTCCGTCACTGAAGTGGATTCTGCCATACGTAAAGTGTATAGTTTTCTCTTAAGAAAAATCTTGTTGTGGAGTGATTTTGCCTCGTACAATCTGGTGAGATGATCCCATATCTCCTTTGCTGTCTTCTTCTCTTCTATACTGGACAACACTCCATCAGCTAGTGCTAGATGAAGATTAGCAATAGCATTCCGATCCATCTCGTTCCATTTATCATCTGTAATTTCTGCGGGCCTTTGGCTAATTGCCGCTAGACAATTATCCTTCGTCATAACTGCTTTGATCTTCAATTTCCACAGTGAGAAATTTCTCCCGTTGAATTTTTCGATCTCATATTTTGCCGCCATTGCTTCTATCACGAACTTCTCTGCTCAAAAATCAGCTTCCACTATTTCACGTGAATAGTAACCGTATAGATGAACAGTGATCGTATACGTGAACAGTGACCGTATACGTGAACAACCCAAGGAAAAATCTTTTCTGATGTGGAAGATCAGTTTATACTGCAACCACAGAGCATACTAAGATAGAACCTGTCTCTGATACCACTTGTTGCGAAAAATAAGGCACCGGACAGAGCAAATAAGACCGCAGCTAAAATAAAGATAATAAGGAACAAAGAATTTTAACGAGGTTCGGCCAATTATGCCTACGTCCTCGGATGCTACTAAATATTATTTAACACGAAGTTAAATGATACAAGAGAGAAGAGAGCAAATGAATTGCTTGGGATTATGAAACTAAAACTAAGGGGGGGTATTTATAGTTGTAAAATTTCCCCTTTTTACTAATTGTTGGTTGGTTGCCTAACTTAGTTGGTTGCCTAACTTTGGTTTTGGTTGGTTGCCAAACTTGGTTGGTTGCCAAACTTGCCTAACCTTGATTTTTCAACAAATAAGACATACACATTATTTATCTACATCAAATTTGATTGACTTTTAACCATTTTTTACATGTTCATAAAATTATATAAATATTTGAAAAAAATAATATTAGAAATAAAATTAAAGAATAACAATTAGATTAGTTAAAAAAGATTTAATAAAAATTAAAAACACATACTATTTTTTATTTTAATACGTAAACGTAATAAAATATTATATAGATAAAAGGAAAAAAAAAAAGGGTAGCGTTTGAATTGATGAAGATAAAGGTTACTTAAGTCTAATAATAAAACAACATAGGGTTAATTTAGAGTAAAAAGTTTTTGCCCATTTTGTACTTATGTGATCTCATAAATTAAAAGCTATTTATATGGAATTAAGAATGTGTCTACCAGTTGTCTCAAATTTTTATACAAAGCGGGCAAAGCCAAAATATTGCAATTAGACGTCCTCAGCTAAGAAAACAACACATATAATCATAATTTTATTTTGTGCAAAAAATAAAAGATTTAATAGCTCTAAATTTTCCTGTGGGCTTAATCTCACTTCATGCTCTTTATTTTTGCTGTACATTTTAAAATAAATTTGCAGTAATTGCACAAACAAAAAATGCTTTGAATGGTGACATGAAATTATAAATTAATTGAGAAAGAACATGCAACTCTGTTTGATTAAAAAAACTTGATTTAACTAATTTAATTAGCAGTAAGAAGGAAGAAATGTACCTGTTGCAGCTTCGCCCACAGCAGCAGGAGTATTTGGCATCGCCCTAATAAATCGTTTGTGACCAGCCCACTCCTAAACAGGACCAGAAAAACTAGAATTAATTCATGGAAATATAAGAGGTGTAGAAACTTATAAATTAGAAGATATATCAGCATATTTTTGCATGCACCATGTTGGTAGTACAACATGAAACAAGTAAATAACTGCATCTCTAGCAATTAAATTCATAGAGTTTGCAGTGAAACAACCAAGTAGAAGTTGAAATAATTTTGATACTTTCATTCATTATAAGGACTTGGTGGTCTGTTAGAGATTCAATGCCTTGCAAGCAATCAAATATTTAAGGTTTGTTCTTCCCTTGCTCCTTGTCTTTTTTCAAATGCACTTTTTTTAAGGAGGGAAAAAAAAGCAAAAAGCTTTTTAAAATAAATTAATAAATAAACAAATTTGTCAAAGATAACTTCCATTTCACACTACATCAATCTGCCATCTAGATGTATAATACACATAATCTGAAAATTTTAATCTGTTACTCGGAAAAATAAATGCACGTTGTGCATGAATGTTCTTGCCATTCAATTTAAGACAAACTTAGTGCGAGAAGCAAGGGCAACAGAAATAAGAAAAAACAAAACACATGTTTTCTAATGAAAAAAGAGAATTCATCTATACAACAATAAACCAATCAGAAAGCACCAGGTGGCATAACAAAAGGCTTAAGTTGACCACATGTGAAGAACTTTCACCTTCATTGCAAATAAGTTACAATCGAAACCTAACTTGACACCACACAAAGGGTAAACTTTTGTAGCATGCAAATAGAAATCTCAAATCAAATACCCCTCAATGGATAAAAATAAGACAATGGATCACTCAGCTCGACTGATAAGTAAGGAAACACTTCTCCACATTTTTCGCCATTTCAATCTTCTTGCTGCAAACTTCATTTAGTCCTCCAATACAAATAAAGAACGGCAAATCTTTGCTAATGGCAAGCTGCAGAGTTCATAATAGTGGGAGAAAAGGAAATATTTGGAAGCTGGATTAAGAGATCAATTATTGGTTGTCCATACCCACCGCAGACAAGCAAACCTCAACTTCCTCCAGATTTAGCAATATAACATTTAAAACATGGAGCTTACTTAGCTTAACTTCAAAACGTACATAATAGATAAGAAATATGTTATTCTGAACATGGCATGTGGTGGTTTGCTTCAATTACTGGCCTTAATTTGTTCCAAAATATATCATGGAGTTGTTCAATCATTGTTTACCACTTTTCATTGAGGGTAGAAAGGAAGTTCCTTCTCATGTTAGGACCAAGATTGCCAAAATTAGATAAATGCCTTTTATTTTTGGACTACACACTTGCATATTACAGCCAACCAACCACAATGTGCAACATAAAACTTTACACTACAATAGGTAGCAACTATTCTGAGGCTGCTGCAACACTTGGTTATAGATGTTCTAGCACTGAGTTTCTTCCAATTTTTCCATTGTAAAGACCATAAGTGCCACATTGGAGGAACATTCCATATAAATCACAAGAATGTGAAAAGAGGGAAAGGGAATAAACAAGGAAGCAGAGATGCAGAGAGAGTTCAATTACCGAAACTAATACTAGCCAACTCCCTACCCACCAACATGCAGTAAATAATATTGAAATGTGAAAAAATGAGAACAGTAATAATAATAGCATACCTAAAGAAAAGCACAATGGAATTGATGGAGACAACTATGATGATCAAAATGAATATATAAATTACAAACTTTTGGCAACTCATTTCAATTCAGTTGGCTATTAGGTCTAAGATGATGTGGATGAAACTGGAGAAATTCAATAACTAAGTTTAGAAGTACGGATTATAGTGAGCCTACAATCAGATTTATTGGCTGAACTCCAAACAAAAACAGGAAAAAGATTTCTATTATGTTAAGAAGACAGCAAGGCATAAGGAGTATAATCCAAAGAAGATGAAGGAATATAAAGGAAGAACACTAGGCCAAGATCTCCAGCAGCTTATTTTGCCTCACCCCTTCATTCCGATCTCTCTTATCAAACTTTGGCTTTTACAGATATCAAGGTATTTTTTAGTTATTTCTTTTGTCGCTTCTATTTGTTTTATTTCCCAAGTAATTACAACGTATTGGCTAGTCGGGTATGAAGTGTCTTGTCGGTCCACAATGTCGCTACTCAATTTTGTTTTATTTTGAGGGTTTCTTGTTAAATTAAAAAAAAATTACATGTCTATCTTTATATATTTGATGAACAAATCTATTTATTAGAATATACACTAATTGTGTTTATTAAAAAATAATTAAATAAACCTTATTTACTCCATTTTTAAACTTTGAATTTGAAAAATAGGTATGTGAGCATACAAGAAACACATTAGAGTATATTTATAAGTCAAATGCCCCTTATAACAATAAATGAAGTATTCATTAAAAATAGAAAATAGCTGTAACTATTTACGCTGGTGAGTTGTTAATATGATAAATTCAGCTTCTATCTTGTATTTCAATTAAATGAAGTACTTAAAATGAAAAAAAAAATAATTTTATCAATTGCTAAAATTCTTTTATGAAATTAAAGTATTTTAATTATTTATTTAATAATTTAATTAAATATTTAAAATATGACGGAAGGAAGGAGTATGGAATTTTTTTTATCAAAATAAACGAGTAATTGAATAAAACAAAGACAGCCATATGACAAGTGCGAATTTAAGAAGAGAGCTTTTTATATAATAAAATAAAAAGGATATCTTTTTGTTTTTTTATATTATAATTAATTTTTTTGCCGGGTCTATACTAGGGGCATAATGTAAGTAAAATGCTAAAAATATAAAAAAGATAATGAGAAATGACAATAAAAAGTGAAAAAGGACTAAAGTGAAAGAAAATAAAAGTTTAGGGGCAAAATAGTAATTTTTTTCAAAAATATAGAAATTAAGCAAATCAATTAAGAATTGCTTAATTAAGGGTAAAATAGTCAATTAGTGGCTAAATTGCTTAAAAATGAAGTTTTATTGTCGGCAAGGACTAAACTGAAATTTTACATAAAAATGTCAAAATAAGTATTAAATGACTTAATGTATACTAATTGTGAGCTTAAAGACTAAAATTAAGCTAAATTGAATAAGATTGTAAATAAATTAAATTTAGTATTTTCATAAGCAAATAAATGATTTTATGTGATTTTATAAAAAATGGATTGTTTTAAAGTTTTGTATGTAATTGTAGGAAATGTATCGATTATTAGTTACCACTGAGCATATTTAGTGCTCAGCACGTAGTTGTTACTGCGTGCAGGTAATCAGGAGCGGGAGCAAGAATACACCCTACAAGATTTCTTTTAGATGTTTTTGTTATTAATATTTTGGCATGTATATAAAGTTAATATTTTGAATTATATGTATGATATGGAAATGAATGAATGTGATTGGTCTAATAGTGTTGTTGTACCTCTGAGATACTGTGTGAATTACCTGTTTTTCAGGGATTAGTATCATGTACAACCGTTATATTGCAAAAATTTTATTAAATGTATAGTAAATTGGACAGTTATAGGTTATTGACGAACCTTTATTGAATTACTGAACTTAAGTTAAACTTAAGAGTTTAAAGGTAAGAAAAATAAGTTACAAGGAAAAAAATTTTCTAGCCTATGACGTACCAGAACAGTGATATGTATGATAAGAGTATTACGAGGGCATAACCGAAATTTGATTGAAATTGAAGGTTTAAATGGTAATTTAATTACCTATTCTAGGGATTAATATTTGAATTGTTCCTAATAATGTTAATTGAGGACTAAACAGTAATTTGACAGGTGTAAAGGACTAAAAAGTAATTTAAATATAAATAATGTAATAAGTGTAAAAAAGTAATTAAATACTGACTTTATGTAAGTTAAATATAAGTGAATGATGAAATTGTAAATAAACGAAAGTTTAGGGACTAAAGTGCCTAATTTAAGAATTAAATTGTAATTTAAAAATATATATGTAAGTCATTAAAGAAATTATCAGGAGTGAAAAGTAAATGACTAAATAGTAACAAATAGCAAGGTTAAAGATTTATCTAATAATAATGAAGAAAAATTGTAAATTTAGAATAATAATGATAATACTAAATAAACAAAATATTGAGTGTATTGGATGTAAATAAACAATGTGTGTGTGTATGAGAAAATAGTTAAATGAATTTTAAGTTGTATATATATTATTTAAAGTGAATACTATGGAAATGTTAGGGCAAGTGAAAAAAAGAATGATATATTTCAAACTGAAAGGAAATAAGTATTATTGAATGAATGAATGCATAATTGATCGAATGTATAGAAACAGTTTGGCAGTTTTAAATGAGTATTGACTGATTGGAGCCTAATGTGTTGACAATTAAATTAAAAATAAAAAATGATCTGAAAAGTGAATGAAAATTAATTGAATGTTGCCCTTAGTAGTAATCTGGTAGTTAAATCCGGTACAGCATATAGTTGGCTAGCCATACAGATATTAAATGTGTAGCCACGACGCAGGTCATGGCGACTCACTTTAGTAGGCCAATGACAATCTACTGACTAAATGACTATTGAAATGTTGAAATGTGAAATGTGAATGGAATGTAATGTTTGAGTGGTTCTTCGAAATCATTTTAAATGTACTGATCCTGTGTATCCGGTTTGAAGATTCTTACTATATTGATACTAGGGGCAAACCAAAGAAAGAAATTCAACTGAATATTTCATAAAGGAATGAAAAATAATAAAGTGAAAGAAAAATCAATCATAAAGTATAAATGTTATAGTGAAATATTTGATAAAGTACGAAGTGGCTAGTTATCAAAGTGAAAGGAAGTTTAAGTAATTGTTAAATAAAGAATTAATAATACCGAAAGTTAAAGAAAGAGGTAAGCAAAATGTTAAATGAATAAGGTTACAAATGAAAATGTAATGTGTGTGCATGAATGAATCTATTATTGGAAAGTCAATCATTTGTATCCACCATTGGGCATTTTTAATGCTCAGCACGTAGTGTTGCTACTGTATGCAGGTTATGGAAGTAGAAAGTTGAAGTGGCCGTAAGCTGATATTGATCAAGAACAGGGATGCAAAGCAAGAGTGACAGTATAAACATAGTATGTATATATTTAAGCGAAGCAACTAACTTAGGTATAGATAGTTATGAGTTTTATGTGTAAGTATTGATACTTTTCTGTACAGAGTATTGTTATTGTTGTCTGAATGTACTCGTATGATATAGATTAATGTTTTAGAAAAAAAAAATTACTGTATTGTTTGCTATAGCATTTGTAACTATCATAGTGTGTTAACATCCGATCACCGTACGTACAACACGGTGGTATAAGGTTGTTACGCACGTGACGTGCTACTTCAGCATTTTAGTAAGAATTATTATCGAAAATCGATCAAAATAATTTTTGTACAAAATAATGCATAGTTCAATGATAATTTTTTTATAAAAAATAATTTAATTATTTTTAAATTATTAGAAGTAAATTCATTGCGAAAATAAATTAAAATAACTTTTACAAATGAAAATGTAATGTGTGTGCATGAATGAATCTATTATTGGAAAGTCAATCATTTGTATCCACCATTGGGCATTTTTAATGCTCAGCACGTAGTGTTGCTACTGTATGCAGGTTATGGAAGTAGAAAGTTGAAGTGGCCGTAAGCTGATATTGATCAAGAACAGGGATGCAAAGCAAGAGTGACAGTATAAACATAGTATGTATATATTTAAGCGAAGCAACTAACTTAGGTATAGATAGTTATGAGTTTTATGTGTAAGTATTGATACTTTTCTGTACAGAGTATTGTTATTGTTGTCTGAATGTACTCGTATGATATAGATTAATGTTTTAGAAAAAAAAATTTACTGTATTGTTTGCTATAGCATTTGTAACTATCATAGTGTGTTAACATCCGATCACCGTACGTACAACACGGTGGTATAAGGTTGTTACGCACGTGACGTGCTACTTCAGCATTTTAGTAAGAATTATTATCGGAAATCGATCAAAATAATTTTTGTACAAAATAATGCATAGTTCAATGATAATTTTTTTATAAAAAATAATTTAATTATTTTTAAATTATTAGAAGTAAATTCATTGCGAAAATAAATTAAAATAACTTTTACAAATGAAAATGTAATGTGTGTGCATGAATGAATCTATTATTGGAAAGTCAATCATTTGTATCCACCATTGGGCATTTTTAATGCTCAGCACGTAGTGTTGCTACTGTATGCAGGTTATGGAAGTAGAAAGTTGAAGTGGCCGTAAGCTGATATTGATCAAGAACAGGGATGCAAAGCAAGAGTGATAGTATAAACATAGTATGTATATATTTAAGCGAAGCAACTAACTTAGGTATAGATAGTTATGAGTTTTATGTGTAAGTATTGATACTTTTCTGTACAGAGTATTGTTATTGTTGTCTGAATGTACTCGTATGATATAGATTAATGTTTTAGAAAAAAAAATTTACTGTATTGTTTGCTATAGCATTTGTAACTATCATAGTGTGTTAACATCCGATCACCGTACGTACAACACGGTGGTATAAGGTTGTTACGCACGTGACGTGCTACTTCAGCATTTTAGTAAGAATTATTATCGGAAATCGATCAAAATAATTTTTGTACAAAATAATGCATAGTTCAATGATAATTTTTTTATAAAAAATAATTTAATTATTTTTAAATTATTAGAAGTAAATTCATTGCGAAAATAAATTAAAATAACTTTTACAAATGAAAATGTAATGTGTGTGCATGAATGAATCTATTATTGGAAAGTCAATCATTTGTATCCACCATTGGGCATTTTTAATGCTCAGCACGTAGTGTTGCTACTGTATGCAGGTTATGGAAGTAGAAAGTTGAAGTGGCCGTAAGCTGATATTGATCAAGAACAGGGATGCAAAGCAAGAGTGACAGTATAAACATAGTATGTATATATTTAAGCGAAGCAACTAACTTAGGTATAGATAGTTATGAGTTTTATGTGTAAGTATTGATACTTTTCTGTACAGAGTATTGTTATTGTTGTCTGAATGTACTCGTATGATATAGATTAATGTTTTAGAAAAAAAAATTTACTGTATTGTTTGCTATAGCATTTGTAACTATCATAGTGTGTTAACATCCGATCACCGTACGTACAACACGGTGGTATAAGGTTGTTACGCACGTGACGTGCTACTTCAGCATTTTAGTAAGAATTATTATCGGAAATCGATCAAAATAATTTTTGTACAAAATAATACATAGTTCAATGATAATTTTTTTATAAAAAATAATTTAATTATTTTTAAATTATTAGAAGTAAATTCATTGCGAAAATCGATTAAAATAACTTTTACGTAAAATAGTATAAAGTTTAATAATAATTTTATTATAAAAAATAATTTAATTATTTTTTAATTATTAGGTATAAATTTAATGATTATGGATGAAATTATCTCCTTTTATATATTATGTTTGTATTTGAAATTTCGTCATTTATGATATGGTTTGCCTTTATGGTCAGTTTAAATTGGAAAAAAGAAAGAAATAATTCTCCTGTACATGGTTTAGGCACTAATCCATAATGCAGGAATTGTTTGTAACGCCACATCTATCCATCATTCTCTTATAATAGGCCTTACTTTTCAAAGAGTATGAGCCTCTTTTTTATGGATTAGTGTAGTTAATTAACTTTAGTTAATACTACTAGTAAAAGAAAAGAATAAACATGAAATAATTGCATGTCGTGCGATTATGATAGGAAGACAGGCCCCATTTTCGCCGTTTAATGCAATAATGGGGTTTGCTATAATGACTTGAGGGGTCCCCTAGGTCAAAAGGATACTCATAGAAGAAAACAAAATTGGATTGTACTGGAATTATTAGCCAATGAAAAAGATGGCTTAGTTATCAATTGATTGCAATAATAGCTAATAGGAGTAATATATAAGAATGGCGCCACTCATCAAATTAATTCAAAAGATCTTAATAATGGTGTTTTTATTTATTTATTTATTTTTAAATATACACTGGTATTTTTTTAACGAAAAAATTGTTAAAGACACCTTTATGATATCTTAGACTTTTTAGCCGTATATAATCTTTGGTAGTAACTTAGTGCCATATTGCTTTTATTTATAAATGGCTAAAGGTGTAAATTGCGGTTTAAAATTTGATAAAAAATATAATGCAATCTCTAAAATTTAATTTTATGTAATATTATCTTTAATATTTTTAAATTATGATAATTTAATATTTAAAATGACGATTCTATCAGTTTGATCATTTTTCGTTTATTAACTGCTGATGTGACGACATGAATGATATGTAGCATTTAATGATTGAATACGTATTTATCGATGTATTTTTTTTAGTTATTTTATATCCTGTATGTCAAATTTTGAAGTGCCAAATATCATCCATGTCATCACATCAGCAATTAACGAATAGAGGATGATCAAACCAATTGAGCATTCATTTTAAAAGGGTAAATTGCACCAAATTAAATTTTAGATATTGAATTATATTTTTTTGGCCAATTTTAAGGTGCAATTTGCACCTTGGAACTTTATAAGTCTTTGGAGTATCAATTCAGAGAAATACAGTTTGCCACACTCTTCTTCCTTTCCTTTTGCTTCATTATTAACTCATTATGATATTTTTTCTGATAATGAATTACTTATGATTAACAAACTCACAAGGTGTTGTCTTCATTATTAACTCATTAATTATCATAAAATTTTCTTTGATAATGAGTTCATTATGTTATTGTTAAAAATGAATTTGAACCAGCTCAATACAAGGAGTTATTCTAGTTGTGTTTTTAATAACACAAGGCAAGGAATAATACTATCAAACTACTAATTAAGTTGTGGGGAATTAGCTTAGGATAGAATAGAAGAAAATATCATCTCCATTAGCAATTAAATGCTAATCAATCCAACACTCCTTTATTAGCATTTACTGCATGGATTTAGCATTTAATTAATAGGCTCCATATTAGCCTCAAATGAAGAAATTAAAAGGAATTTTATATGCAAGTACCAAGAGAAAGCAAATAAAAAACACATCCTATTCATGAAAATTTGCAGTTTCACAAAAGTACATTTTGATTTTACAGAAATTTCAAAGAAAAAAGGTCAGTCCATAAAAGAAACTTGGATTACCTTGGGAAGAAATGAACCCATATACCCATTCTCCAAAACTATACCATCAAAACAAAGCCTAACTTCCACACCCTCTTTCCCTCCATTTTTAACTGTTTTCAAGCTTGTTTCAAATATATCTTTAACCCATCCCTCTAACTTACTGTTAATAATTGAACCATACCTATCTACTATCTCTTCTATTACCTTTTCCTCAATTCTAAACCCATTCCTATTCCCTCCCCCAATTACTTTCTCAAAACATCTGTACAGCTTCAACTCTATAGCTTCTCTTATCTCCCTCTTCTGCTCACTCTTATTCCTGTCAAAAACAAACTTGTTCTTTATCACATCAACAAACTCATGTGCTGTGATTGTCTCGCCACTCAAATCGCTCGACTTTTCTTCATTTTCATCGTCCGCCTTGGTGTTGAGATCAAGGCTACTGTTCAAGCTTGATTGCCTCGAGAAGCATATCCTCTTCTCCACCTTATTTCCATTTTCAAGATTGTTGTTGCTTGGAATTTTCCACTCAGCTTTTCTCTTGCCAAAACTGTCACCCCTTGTTGTTTCCTTCTTCATCACCTCAAGCTTCATTTGGATCACACAGTCTAATTCATAGCTCATGAAATCCCCTCCCCTCGCCAATATGAATATTCTTTGGCCTGTAAATCCATCACCAACCAATTTCAAGAATTGGGTGTCAGCAAAATCAACATCTTCCAACAAAGCAACAACCTTTTCTTGGTTTCTTGATGCTCTGGTGATAGTGTCCGAATAGGAAGCCAGTTCAGTATGTGTTTTATTCCTGGTATTCAAGTAAAGTAGGAGATCAGCTGAACCCAAAACAGACTCTGCAATTGCAAGTGCCAATCTTCTTTTCCCAATTGTATCATTGCCTTCAATCATCAACCAAATCACACCTTTTGAAGTTGATTTGGAATCAACCAGAATATCCACTATAGAACCAATGGTTTCAGATTGCCAAGGCACATTCTCCTGCAATAACTTGCACAAATCACTGCTCCCATTCTCCCATTTCCCTGTATCAGAGAAGAAGGAATTGCCAAGAGCAAGTGTGACTTTAAGCTCCTTGCCTTGAGTGTTCTTGAGAGAATCCAAGTTGGGTTGGTTCTTGCAAAAGTTGAAGGCAGTCTGTTGAGTTGTAGTTTTGGGGACAAAGTTGGAGGGGTAAGCAGAGTGTGTAAAAGAGATGGAGTTTGATTGGGTTGGCCACCATGGATACGAGGAAACATATGTATTAAAATTGGTCCTCCCAATTAGAGCTGGACCGCTACTGTTGTTGTACAAATTATTCCTTCCTCGATGGTTTAGGCTTTGACATATTCCATTCCATTTTCTTCTCATCTCAATTAATTGATCCTGAAATATTATTCTTCTTGATTAATTTCAAAATATAAGAAAATAAGTATGAAGAGTAGTTGAATAAAATTTACCTTTTGATTGGTGGGTTGTGGGTGAAGCCAAGGAGGCAAATTTTTGTTGTGGGTTGATTTGAAGAGTTGGGCTTCTTTTTGGTAGCTGGATGTGCATTCTGGGCAGCAATTTAACTTATCTTGCTCATCCTTCAAATTGCTAATCAAGGGTTTTGTTTCCACTAATTGAGATGTTATTCTTGTTTCTTGGATACTGCAACAAGTTCACCTCATATTACTACATTATTGTTTCAATAAAACCTTAACTACAGCAAGTTATAAGGTTCCATTACAAACAGTACACGTACTTTTAATGTTGTACAAAATAAATAAATAAATAAATAAAATAGATATATGTATATATATAAGAAAAAACTAAATTAATATTTGTCAAGTTTGGGTGAAATGAAAGAAGTTGAAAAAGTAAAACTCTTTTCTAAAAAAAAATAGATAGCAAAACCTTCTCTTTCCATTTCCACTAGTTTTATTCTCTTCTTTTAACAATGTATATGTAATTTTGCAGACAAAAAAGTGTGAAATATGCATGCAATTGGTAAATGAGGACAAAACGAAAGCAAAAGCATTCCGTGTCTTGTTTTTCAGAGTTGTTTTGGACTGATTGAGACCATAAAGAGTTAAGGGACCATAAAGAGTTAAGGACACACAAACCACATAACATATCATAAAGGTACAAAACTAAAGCAAAAAAAAACACTTGACCATCAATGAGCCTGTCATTCTATTACATAATATATTACCAAAAAAATATATATATATTATGTTGTTCAGTTGAGAAGATAATAACCTGGAAGCATGAAGACTCAAAGCAAGGCCTCCTGAAGGAACAGAAACAGCTTGAAGTTCCCATTCAATCTCAAGAGGAGGCTGTCTCATTTGGCATCTCATATACGTCTGATAAGTTGCTGTTCCCATTAACCATACTTTCTTTGTGTAGTTTGAGTTACTGTAATCACCCACCATTCTTCCTATTTCTCTTACAACATGTTCTACTGCATTATATTCTCCTTCTCTGACCGCACTCTCTTCCACTGTCCATCTCAAGTCTCCTGCGTATATTATGGCTCCTCCCTCTCCACTAATCGAATCCACTTTCTGTTTCAGCTGTTTTATTTTCATTTCCACATCTTCTTTCTTCATCAACCTTAAACAAACCGATGCAATTTCAAACTTAACAAACTGCATCTTCTTCAATTCTAGTGGAACTTCTCCTGTCTCTACCCTTCCTATAACCTCAAAAGCAACCGCTTCAGTTATGGAAACGCAGTCGCCAACTATCACTGTATTCTTTCTCTTCTTGCTTAACAACACCTGGAGAACCAGCTTCATATCATCCTTAACAGAAACCCAAGAATCTGTGGAAACTTTCTTCTGGGGAGAAAAAAGAAGTGGAGGTTTCTCAGAAGGGTAAGATAAGAAACGATTTTCAGCATGAGAATTAGGAGAACAAGGAGAAGAGAAGACGCCAGCAGAAGAAGTGTAACAGTTGAAAACAGAAGAAGCTGAAGAGTCTTCAATGTTGTTCTTAACACAAGTACTAGAGAAACCAGCTTCTCTCATAACCCGACTAACACTGGGATCATCAAGAATAGACAGAACAAGCTGCTCTAACTCAACCTTGATAGTCAAGAGAGGCTGTTGGTGCTGTTGCTCGATGCAGCCTCTTCTTTGGTGAGCTTGAGCTCTTTTGAGTGCAGCAATCAAAGCATTAGACAGAGAAGGCTGAGCATGAAGCAAAGGGCCAGGAGTTGTAGGTAACCTGTTAAGTGCAACATTGAAGCAAAGCTCAAGAGCTCTGCACTGAAGAGGATGAGAAGAATGAAGATGAGAATTAGGAGGTTGAGAATTGAGACAAGCCCTTCTTAAAAGACTAGATCTTGACGTAAGTAAAGTAGCAGCAACATGAAGAGGAGTGATCTGAGCATGGCCTCTCCTCCTGGCTAAGCTAAGAGAATGCTTCAAAACTGAAGCAGCCTCCGCTGTGAGGGTCTGCTGGACCGTACAGTTTCCTGGTCGCATTACTTGGCTAGAACCCACCCCCCCACACCCCCACCCCCACAAACTTCCTTGGTCTCTTTCTTTCTCAGATCAACAAAGCTACTCTCTTTCTTTGATTTCTTATAGGTTTCTCTCACCCCCACCTCACGATCTCTCTCTAAAAGTTGAAGCTTCAGATGTGTAGGTTGGTATTCTTACTAGTTACTACTCTCTCTTGTGGCTTAGAACAAAGCTCAAGTTTTGTTTTCGTTGGAGAAAGAAAAAGAGTGGATGATTTTGGTGGAGTTTTAGAAGAATTGGAGTAGACCATGCCACCTTTTTTATACTTGTTCTTGTTTGTTGGTATTATTTTATAAAAAAGAAATCGATATTCATAACTTTTGGTTTTAACTTTGATGAGTTTCCTGTTAGACTGCACCATCTTTTTATATCTCTAATATTCGACTTGATTTTTGTTTGGGTTATAATAATTGGTGTTATTTATTATAAATCAAAGCTGCTTTTAATTCATAATCATTTTTTTCTTTTTGTTGGCACAATCACCGATGTCAAAGTTGAACGCCATCATTCACCTTTCATCTTACTAATATTTGTCCCAATACAGATATACACACACACAATATATATATATATATATATATATATATATATATATATATATATATATGCAATTGTTTTATATATAAATATCATATATATCTGCCTTAACCTACCAACTTCAGCTCGTTTTCTTACTTAGCAGATAATTAATTAAGATGATAGGATGGTTAAACGAGAAGATAGTGAAAATGAGAATGGGGACCGCAATTCAAAAAATGGGTAGAGAGGTGCTTTAATTTCCACGTCAGTATGTTTGAATAGACAGACAAAGGCAGCAGAAATTCAAGAAAAGTAATAAAGAGAAAAAGGTAAGAAAGAAAACAGTGTGTGATGACTGATGAGAGATAAAAAAGGGAATTGCAAAATTCTTTTTTTTTTAATTTTAATTCTTGTTTCACTTTCAAAATACTAATATAGTTAATTATTTGTAGTATATAATTATGTAAATAATAATAATAATAATAATAATACTAAAGGTGGGGTGTCTTCACTTCACGCCAATCCTCGTAGAGAGACAGCATTTTATTCCCAAAAAAAGCAACGCTGTCTCATTTCCTTCATTTTCCTTTACTATACTTCCTTTCACCTTTTGTCTTTCTTCTCTATTTTCATAAAGAACTCAAAATTCCCATTTCGGATCAGTATTTACTGTTAAAATATTATCGAGTATACTTCTTTCTTTTATTCTTTTTATAATTATATACATACACGATTCATGCTCGTGCTTAATTCTATCCCGTAAAAATAATACTTGAAATTTATCCATCCGATTAATTTAAAATCGAGTAAGAAATATTCATATTCAAAACATTATGGTTATACTTGCCAACAGTGGCATTACGTGTTCTAACTATTTCCTTGGTCGGCCATGCTTTATACAGGATTCCATATTTAGCTTTCAGTAATTTGGTTGTTGCTTTCCTCTTATTTGTATTCTGTATTAGTTTACTCAAATTCATAAAAACATTTTTCATATCTCTGCTCATGAACTTGCTACTGATGGCTATACATTTACTTTTTCGGTCACCAAGTTTCCTTCTCCTTGTATTGTGTGTTTGACCCTAAGTTTTTACTATTTAAAACATTAAATTAACATCAACATAAAAAGAAAATAAAAGTTGATTAGACCTATCAAAGGAATCGGGTCAATTTCAGATTATTAATATAATATACCAGTATATAATATTATAGTAAAAAATTCGCATATACCATAGTTTTAATTTTAATTTGATTTTTAATTTTCAAATTGAATTTAAATCGGATCACTTGTTATTTTTTTTATATTGAATTCGAATTCGAATCAATTTTTGAATATGCAGTAAAAGTTCACTTGTTTTCTGTTAATGAGTGCTTGTTAATCGAAGAATGAGCTAGAATGGGGTATTGTCATAGATGACTATTACTCCCTCCTTATTATTTTAAAAAACATTTTTTTTATTTTAATTTATCTCATTTTAAATATTATTTTCAAAATTTGAGAGATAAATTTATATGTATATCCTTATTTATTATACAACTTATTAAATATTTTTTTTTATCATTCTTTATTTTTAACTAAAATTAAATAAAATTTTTAAAAATATAAAAAGATATTTTTGTCAATAATTTTAATTTTTTTATGAAATTAATAAATTTTATTTATTTTTTTAATTTTCGTAAAAAATATAAAACTATTAAAATGGGACGAACTTTGGGAGGAGTTTCACTATTTCTCTTGTATCAATTAATGCTAAGAAAATAGTACATGGTTCTTGTACTATATATACTAAATAAATTAAGTGTATGGCATTTGACTACTGTAACTTCACCGATAGCTTTCTCGTGAAATACAATTAGTACCATGTCTTGTCCAACAATTTACCTAATCATTAAAAAATTAAAGTTAAAAAAAGAATATTGAAGTGTGAAGTCATCCCATATAAAAATAAATAAATAGTAAGCATTTGTTCAATCAAATTTCATTATCCAAAGATTCGACCTTATTGCCACCTTAATTATTCTCCGGATTGATAATATGGGACCTCTCCTTACCAACCATTGTGTGCTGAAATTTTGTACTAAATTAATTTGAAAAGAAAGTAGAAAAATACTTTCATACTTACAAATTAATATAGTTTCATAAAAATGTATAAAATAAAAAGAATTGTAATATATATATATATATATATTATTCGCGTGGGTTCCAAGGAAGCCATATATAAGGACTACAAAAAAGAATGAAGCAAGGGTAATTTTCCCAACTTGTTTTATTGCATTAAAAGGAGCTAAAAGAATTTTACTAAAGCCACAACCAAAGGTATGCTTTGATTAAAGCACTTCAAAAGCAATTATATATATATATATATATGAACTCATGTTCTTCACATCATGATTGCAACCTTAATAGAATATTAATTAACCCACTCTTAATGCAAAGAGAAACTGAAAAGTAAAATAAAATAATTTCCTTTTATAATCACTTTTTATTTAATGATGAAACTCAAATTATGATTAATGGAAATAGTAGCTAATTAGACTCTCAATCAATTGATCATCATCTCCAAATTCCATTTTATAGTTGCTCATGATCATTATCAAATTAATTATGTCTTAATTTAAGAAACCTCAATTTTTTTTACAAGAAATAATGTTCTTCCATTAATAGAAATCAGCAACCAAAACAGAATACAAAAAAAAAAAAAAAAGATATGGATAATCCATGCAAACATGAAAACCAAACATGGAAATTGAAATTCTTGTTAATGCATGAGCTACAAAATTCGCTGAACTTTTAGCGAAAATAAACCTAACATTTGTTAAAAACGGATACAAACAAATACAATTTTTTACAATTAGACCCAAAAAAAGAACTATCTCGTCTCTAATGATGAAGCCAAACCCAGATTTATTTTAATTTTAAAATAAAACAGCATCAACATTCAATTTCAACCACCCATTAGGAGGTTTAATCCAGCCATGAGAAGCTGAAACCTCACATTTATAGTAATAAACATGCAGGACCCCATGTTGTATAATTAATGATAAGATTCATTAATTGTTGATGAGGGGTAATCAATTGCACCTTTCACCCAAGAAATAATGAGAACATAAATCATTGAAAAATAATTGAGTATATGTTTGAAAGTGAATAGTTTAGTTTTCTGGTTTGAGAAGAAAAGTATCCCTTTCTAATGGATGAGATGATGAGTCAATTTTGTTTGTGAAATAAGTCTTTGGGAGTTCAATGATTTGGTTTGCAAATTTCCATACATATTTTCAACAAAAGAATATATAGAAAAAGGAATGATTCTCAAACTAAGTTAAAAGGGGACATAATTAAGCCCTACTCTCATACTTCCATCCCCACTCTATTAATTCTAAGTATTTATTTCACAGTGAATATATCTAATAACCATGCATGAACTCTTGGAGATTAATTTTCTTGATTCTTGAAATCATTGGTGAAAGTGGTCCTATATATAGCTCCAACCTTGAAAAATAATTAAGGCCATAATATATACATATATAAGGAAGGAACATCTGGGTAGGGTTTTGCAATAACTTCAACCTTTTCCTTCTCCATATATATAAGAATATACACTTTTTGTTTTCACATGAAAATTTAAGGTGTAATTATGATGATATACTGCTATTTATGGCAAAAGTATGTACAGTGACCTCCATCTCATCAAATCAATTTCACATGAAATTAATTAATATAATTAAGCATAGTCAGAGATTAGAATTAATGTAATTAATGTGCATATTAAAAAGAAAAGAAAGAAGCTTTTGATACTGAAATCAAAGAGGAGTGAGTGAGTGGGTAAGTGAGCAGAAAGCAAAAAGAAAACATAAAAAGAAAAAGTGTTTGTTATATAATAATAATAATAATAATAATAATAATATAACTTTCTTTATTCTCTCTTTTTACGCTAATCCCCATGAATCTATTTTATCTATTGTTTGTTTTTAATTATATATATATATATATATATATATATATATATATATATATATATATATATATATATATATATATATATATATATATATATATATATATATATATATATATATATATATATATATGCAAATAATAATAAATGGAGGAAAAGCTTAAAGTCAGTAGAGAATAATACATCAACAAAAGCCTTCTCTACCTATCAAAACATCTCACACACATATATATACGTGAGATTTTAATTTAAAGGAAAAAGGAAAAATCCAACGGTTTAGAATATTATTATTAGAACATACATACATATATATGGAAAAACTCATAATTTAATCGTTTAACTCTAACGTTTTTATATATTGAATTTTTATACTTTCAAAACTACATATTGAATTTTTCAAATTTTATCTATTTACACATTAAATTTGTATACTTTTAAAACTATACATTTGGTCTTTGAATTTATTTATTAAAATATATTAAATTTTAACGGACGATAAAAATAATAATGTTTCATTAAAATACATACGACTTTAACAGATGGTATATTACACTGTCATTTGTGCCGTCCATTAAACTTAATGTATTTTTTTCGAAAAATTCAAAAATTCAATATATAATTTTGAAAGAATAGAAACTTAATCTGTAAAAATATTAAAATTCAACGACTAAATTATAGGGTTTGCCAATATATATACAGAGAGAGATTGATGATGTACTTTGAATCCACATCATCGCATTGCTCTTCTACGATCTATATGTCTATATGCATGTTTCTTTATGCACATGCATGTCCCTTATGTTATTCTCTACCAAAACTAGTTTCTTACATCATAATTTATTGTTCTTTTTTTTAGTCGACAACTCCAATATCACATACATCAAACTTACTTGATAATCGGACCGTATACCGAGACTCTCTTGATCAAATTATGCATTTTTCTTAGTGGGAGTCCTATAAATATCAGAAATCCTAACTAAAACATGACTCTTATCCCCACAAATAAACATGTTATCAAGTATTTTTCTCTCTTATTAAAGTAGTTTAAAGTTTTATACTAACTTAACTTTTAGAAAATTTTTTCATCGAAAATTCTGTCGGAATTTTTTATTTTCAGATATCTCTAAAACTGCAAAGAGTATTGTAATTCAAGTTGGACTCAGGTGGCAGTCCAATAAAACCGAACTGTTATTATTACTCAACGATACCAAACTCAAAATCAGGAGTTTAATAGCTTTATGTTGAGTGGTTCAAGAGCTGAAAGCAGTATTTTTGGAATACTGATGTGGAAAATAACTGATTGTAGTGGAGTCCTATTCTTTAGGAAGTTTAATTTATTTTCTGTCATGGAAGTAGTGGTTTAGAGTAGTTTTTATTTTTTCAGTTGTGTTAGCAGATTTTTAGCAAAATCTGTTATGGAGTTCATGTATTTAAATTTGAAGTTGAAGTTCAATAAATTGCAGACTTTCCAACTAAGAATTTCTTTCTTCTTGCTTCTAATATTTATTATAATTAACACTGGTATCAGAGCCCCTTTCTCTTAAGGGACCTGCGAGAGACTTGTGAGTCTATTTTTTTGAGTGTTCACTGAAACAGCAACCAAACTCACTCTACGATGGATGGTGAGAATTCCTTCTCAGCCATGGCTCCACCAATGTTTGATGGAGAAAACTACCAAGTATGGGCAGTAAAAATGGAAGCTTACTTGGATGCATGTGATCTGTGGGAAGCTGTTGAGGAAGATTATGAAGTACCTCCTCTACCGGGAAATCCAACAATGGCTCAAATCAAAACTCACAAGGAAAAGAAGACAAGAAAATCTAAAGCTAAGGCCTGCCTTTTTGCTGCTATTTGTCCAACTATTTTTAGCAGAATTATGACATGTAATTCAGCTAAAGATATTTGGGACTTTCTAAAGAAGGAGTATCAAGGGGATGAAAGGTTAAAAGGAATGAAGGCTATGAATTTAATCAGAGAATTTGAGATGCAGCAAATGAAGGAATCTGAAACTATCAAGGATTATTCAGATAGGCTTATTGACATTGCAAATAAGGTACGAATGCTTGGAACTGAGCTTGCTGATAGCAGAATTGTTCAAAAAATTTTGGTAACCGTACCTGAAAAATTTGATGCAACTATTGCTTCATTGGAAAATGTTAAAGATCCTTCACAAATAGGTTTGGCAGAATTATTAAGTGCATTGCAGGCACAAGAACAAAGAAGAAAGATGAGACATGAGGGATCTATTGAAGGAGCTTTACAAGCTAAGTTGCAGCTGAATTCTGAAGGAAGAGGCAAGAAGTGGAAAGGAAAAAAAGGGAGTGCAAGCAACTCTGAAATAACAACAAATGAGAGCAGAACCGGCAACAAGAGCAACAACAAATGGGGAAAACATCCTCCTTGTCAGCATTGTGGCAAGAGGAATCATCCTCACTATAAGTGTTGGAGAAAGCCAGATATGAGATGCAGAAAATGTCAGAAACTTGGGCATGCAGAGATAATTTGCAAAGAAAGTGAAACACAACAGCAGGGAGAAGCTCAAGTTGCAAATCAAGAAGAAGGAGAACATCTTTTTATTGCATCAAACGCTGCTGGGACTTCAAGTGATGGCTGGCTTATCGATAGTGGCTGTACAAATCACATGACAAGTAATGAAGAACTCTTTAGAGAGTTAGACAGATCTGTAACCTCAAGAGTTAGAATTGCAGATGGGAGAAACATTTCAATCAAAGGAAAGGGAACTGTAGCAATTGAGAGTCTTGAAGGTACAAAACTTATTTCTGATGTTTTGTATGTTCCTGAAATAGATCGAAATCTATTAAGTGTGATACAGCTGCTAGAAAAAGGATTCAAAGTATTTTTTGAAGGGAAATATTGTTTTATCCTTGATCCTAGTGGTCAGGAATTGTTCAAAATTAAAGTGCAGGGCAAAAGTTTTTCTTTGAACCTTTTAGAAGAGGAGCAGGTGGCTTTTTCAAGTCAAATTACCACTGCAGACACTTGGCATAAAAGATTGGGACACTTTCATCACAAAGCACTCTTACAAACAAATGCAATGGTGCACGGTTTGCCAAACTTGGAGGAGCATCTTTCGAGCTGCAAAGCATGTGTTTTAGGCAAGCAACGTAGACTTCCATTCACAAAGTCTACATGGAGAGCCATACGGAAATTGCAATTGATTCATACTGATCTTTGTGGTCCTCAAAGCACTCCATCACTAAATGGCAGCAGGTATTATGTCATTTTCATTGATGATTTAACAAGGATGTGCTGGATTTATTTTATAAAGCTTAAGTCAGAAGTTGCTGGAATCTTTTTCAAGTTCAAAACTTGGATTGAAAATCAAAGTGGCTGCAAGATTCAGGTCATCAGATCTGATAATGGAACCGAATACACCTCAAATCAATTTAATTCTTTTTGTGAAGAGGCTGGAATTGAGCACCAATTGACTGTCCCATACTCTCCGCAGCAAAATGGGGTCAGTGAGAGGAAAAATAGGACAATAATGGAGATGGCTAGATGTTTATTGTATGAGAAAAATCTTCCAAAGAAGTTTTGGGCAGAAGCAGCAAGCACAGCTATTTTCTTACTCAATAGGCTGTCTACAAGGGCAGTGGAAGGGAAAACTCCATATGAGGCCTGGTATGGTGTTAAACCAACTTTAAAAAATCTCAAAATATTTGGATGTCTGTGTTTTTCTCATATTCCACAGGTTAAGAGAAATAAGCTTGATGAGAAGGCAGAAATGGGGATCTTCATTGGCTATAGTTCTGTTTCTAAAGCATACAGAATCTTTCAACCTCAAACAGGTAGAGTTGTGATAAGCCGGGATGTTCAGTTCTTTGAATATGAGCAATGGAACTGGAATGATGATTCTCAACCTCAAGTTCAACATTTGCCATTCAATCCTAATGAAATGGAGGATGAGAAACCTGTTAGAGGAACAAGATTGCTGTCGGATATCTATCAAAGTTGTAATGTTGCCTTTTTCGAACCTGCTGGATATGAAGAAGCAAAAGCAGACCAAAGATGGAGAAATGCAATGGAGGAGGAGTTAGCAATGATCGAAAGGAATCAGACCTGGAAACTAGTAGAGAGGCCACCAGACAGAAAAGTCATTGGAGTTAAATGGGTTTTCAGGACAAAGTTAAATCCTGATGGCTCAGTGAACAAGTATAAAGCTAGGCTGGTGGTGAAAGGTTATGCTCAAGTATGGGGAGTAGATTTTTCAGAAACGTTTGCTCCAGTGGCTAGATTGGACACAATCAGGATGCTTTTGGCGTTAGCAGCACAGAAAGGTTGGAAGATTTTTCAGTTGGATGTGAAATCTGCTTTCTTAAATGGCACTCTAAAGGAAGAAATCTACGTTGAGCAACCAGAAGGTTTCAGTATACCAGAACATGAAGAGAAGGTGTATTTACTACAAAAGGCTCTTTATGGGTTGAAGCAAGCTCCTAGAGCCTGGTACAGCAGGATGGATGAGCATCTATTGAGCTTAGGCTTTGAAAAAAGCTTGAGTGAATCTACTCTTTATGTAAAAAAATTTGGATCTGATATTGTAATTATTTCTTTGTATGTGGATGATTTACTTGTAACAGGAAATAATGCAGTTCAGATTGAAGACTTTAAGAGGGAGATGATGAAGGTCTTTGAAATGACAGACCTTGGTGAAATGATGTATTTTCTGGGAATGGAGATCAAGCAAACTCAAAATGAAGTCTTCATTTGCCAAAAGAAATACTTGAAGGAAATTCTAAAAAGATTCAAGATGGAAGATTGTAAAAGCATGAACACTCCCATGAATCAAAAGGAAAAACTACAAAAGGAAGATGGAGCTGAACTAGTTGATGAAGGAATCTACAGAAGCTTAGTTGGATGCTTGATGTATCTTACATCAACAAGGCCTGACATTTTATACGCTGTAAGTGTTTTATCCAGATTTCTAAATTGTGCTAGTGAATTGCATATGATGGCTGCAAAAAGGGTTGTAAGATATCTCAAAGGAACTCCAAATTTTGGCATCAAGTTTAGAAAGAGTCAGAATTTCAAACTTTGTGGATATTCTGACAGTGACTGGGCAGGATCTGTTGATGACATGAAAAGTACGTCTGGTTATTGCTTTACTTTTGGCTCAGGATGTTTTTCATGGTGTTCAAAGAAACAGGAAGTAGTAGCACAGTCAACTGCTGAAGCCGAATTTATAGCAGCAACAGCTGCTGTTAATCAAGCATTATGGCTTAGGAAAATCATGATAGATTTGCAGCTGGAACAAAAGGAAAGCACTGAGATATTTGTGGATAATCAAGCTGCCATAGCTATATCAAAAAATCCAGTCTTTCACGGAAGAACAAAGCATTTCAGTATCAAGTATTATTTTTTAAGAGAAGTGCAGAAAAATGGTGAGGTCGTTTTGGTTTACTGCAAAACAGAAGATCAGGCGGCGGATATTTTCACCAAGTCATTTCATGTTAGCAGATTTGAATTTCTCAGAGATAAGTTGGGAATCTGCAGCTCCTGATCCAGGAGGAGATGTTGAGTGGTTCAAGAGCTGAAAGCAGTATTTTTGGAATACTGATGTGGAAAATAACTGATTGTAGTGGAGTCCTATTCTTTAGGAAGTTTAATTTATTTTCTGTCATGGAAGTAGTGGTTTAGAGTAGTTTTTATTTTTTCAGTTGTGTTAGCAGATTTTTAGCAAAATCTGTTATGGAGTTCATGTATTTAAATTTGAAGTTGAAGTTCAATAAATTGCAGACTTTCCAACTAAGAATTTCTTTCTTCTTGCTTCTAATATTTATTATAATTAACACTTTAGCTTTTACAAAACGTTTCCCATACTAAAAAGGAGATGCTTACTGTTTCCTTGGCTTTTTATCTTTCTCTTTCGGTATATAATCTACAAGAAAAGCCAAGTAAGTACCTAAAAATTCATTTTATTTACTTTTTAATCCTACATATTCTTACAGCTAGCTACATGAATCTTTTTAGTTAGGGCAGTTTGGTATGCAACGAGACATACTATAAAGGAATGTTTTTACAGAGTAATATTTAGGTTATGATACTGTTTGATATTCCATCGGCAACAACTTTGAGGTCAAAGAAAGCCATTTATATAATAAATATGAGGTCACAGCTTAAATAGCTAATAGAAAATTCAAAGAAAAGTAGAAAAAAGGTATATAATGTAAGCATAGAAATGATCACTATTCTAGTCAAAAGTTTACAGCTTTTGTTGATATATACTTTTATCCAGTGAAGAATTCATTAATCCAAAAATCATTCGAATAAATAAAAGTTATTTTCGTATCTCTCAGTGTATTCCTTTCATGCTTAGTACTACAACTACTGTGTCACATACATTTTTATTTTTTTTCATGGATTTGAGAGCTTATTAACAAAGTAATTAAGGGTCTTTATCAGCAAGTTTAGAGTGTTAATGGGGTTAGAAGAAGGAATGTAGGAAAACGACATGATATATAATAACATAAGAAAGAGCAACGCATGCCCTATGAAGCTGACACACAAACACATATATTTATCTTTAATAACATATAACACTAACAGGCTCACCTTTTCAAGGTCCCAACATGGATTCTCTTTGCCACTGCAAAACCCATCACTTCTCTCAAGAGATAGTACTAGATTCTATTTCAACACTTTTTCTTATTCTTTCTTTTCTTTCTTTATATTAATATTATATATACAAACCCTAGCCTGGACATAAAAAAAGAGAATGTTTTGTGTTGGATTGGATTTTAATATATGCATGGGAATATAAGGATTTATAATGCATACATACCCCACTCCCACTCTTACTGTAATGATTGCAGCTGAGGTGGTGATTAATACTTTTTTTGGTAGGGTTGAAGGAATGTCTCTTTGCTGCAGATTTGTAATTTTCCTCAATCTTTGTGCCTTCCCACTAGCATTAATGGCACTCTTTCTTCTTTAATCAAAATGAGTGTGAAATGAAACAACACAAACCAAACATTTAGCAGCTTAGCTTAGCTAGTGATCCATCCAACTTTTGTAATTTCCAGCAAAACAATGAAACAGAATGTTCAGATGTTCCTCTACTTTTTCGTATTCACAAAACCTTTTATCCAACAACCACTTTCTCCTCTTCACACTAGCATCGGACTAATTATTTTCCACCAACACTAAAACTTTGACTGCATGTCTGCATTCTTCATTTTCACCTCCACGTATAGTTTGCATCCCATTCCTTGCCCAGATATCTCTTTAATTTCTTAAAGCAATCAACTAGTCAATTTCTGAGAAGCATTTAGAGCCAGCAATTGATTAGAAAACCTCAACTCTGTACCACTGAATTCGTAGAATCCGATCGATCCGTTATTCAAGTGGCATAAAGATTGGCTCAACAATTAATTAAACTGTCATACATATTCGGTTTGTATGGCCTAAAATGGTTGTGTGAGTTAATTAGACATTGAATGTAAAAAGTATCAGCATCTGCTCTTGAATTACAAGATATTGCATCAGTACAAAGTTGATACAGAAAAGGCAGTACCACCACCTTGTTTATATTATGGAGTCGACGCCAATCCTCTTTCTGGATGCAGAAAAGGCATTAACTTTGATCACCTCGGAGACTAAATTATGAATTTGAGCCTTTCGTGAAAACAGTTAAGGAATGGACCTTAGCACAATCTTTTGCCCAGATGTATACTATTTTTATCCCAATCGGCCCTCCTTCCTACCACGGGATCGAGTAGGCAAATCGTGTCGCCAATCAACCTGAACATTCTCATCACGACTGACAATTCTCAAAGGATGAGCTTCTGTATTAAATACCCACTCATCTAGAGAGATGACAGACGGAGGCGAAAACAGGAGGTAGAGATACTTAAGTGTCTCTGCAAGGAAGAAGCTCTGCATCATGTTGTCTTTGACACCTGAATTCACCTGAGCAAAAGGGCAAAGTGTAATATAAAGCAAAATTTTAGAATGCTAACTTGGATCCATTTCAGAATCCACCATACATATCTGATAGCACCAACATCTTTTGTGTTGTCAAAAAAATGAGAATATCTTCCAAACATTAGACTTGGAGCATCTATTAGTACGTACACATCATTGCGTGCTGTCATTATTAACATTATAGCCTAAAAGTATGAAAATGCTTACATCCTTGAGTCCAACGTATCCAGTCTCTATGCGAGAGTTCCTTTCAAATGCTTGGAAAATATCCCAACCCCATTCTCGGTATGTCTTGTTCCCAGTCAAACGCCAAAGGTAAAAGAGGGACTCAACTGTCTCAGGCCTCAAAATGTTCCATGAAGTACCAACAATCATGTCCTACAATTTTTGAAATACCTTAACGCTAAGTATATAATAAACTCACTTTCAATGTCCAGCATCAGTAACGAGTATCAAACCTGATCAGGATGAAAGAAATAGTTCTCTCCAGCCAATTTTGTAGGAGTTGATTGATAGAAGTTGTAACAAGTCCATGCAAGCTACATGACAACCAGAAGGCATCAAGTCAAAGGGGAAAACAGATGTAGCCATCGGAGGAAAAAGATAATCTTCTAATTGAAAACAGGCACGCACACAGAAATAAAATGCAAACAACTTTCCATTTGGATTAGGAAGCCATCAATTCAACAAGTTCAGAACCACAAATAGTATACTGTATACTACTGCTTCAACAGCTTAGTTATGCAATATTTAGGGCAATACAGATACCAGAGCATTGCTCAAAAAGGTGACCAAGATGAAAAGAAACTTGGCAGACAGAAATTGTATCGAAATAAAGATACAAAAAATGACATGATTAAGCACCAAGTTCATTGGCAGCAACAAGTGATGTATCATTAAAACTGGAAGTTCCAGATCAAAGAAGAATTGATTTATATACTTTAAGGTTAGTTTGTTGTCAACATTCTGCACTACTAATTGACAAAGAAATTGACTAGAAAGAAATGACAATAATTCAGCATTATCACTATCAATACCTCCTCTGCAAGTGATAATATTTTCTCAGCCTCTCCATTTTTGTAACCAAAAGATCCTAATGCCAACATGCCAGGAGCGAAACAGGCCAATTCATCCATCTGCATGCATAAGGACACGTTGAACTATAACATCTCAGCCAACAAATACTCCAGGGATACCGTCCAAATAGACTACCTTGTCAGACATCATATTTCCAGTCTTCTCACATATGTATGTATAGGATGATGGTGTTGTTCTTCGAACCAGGCTTTGCAGCCCTTTCATTGATGTCTCCCACATTTCTCTGTTCACAGCATTCACCAACATAAGGTTTACATCATAAAGATCCCCTAAAGACTTCTCAAAATACTGTTCCAGTATGAAAAAGAAAACTGCTATGGGGTTCTCTTGGTATCATATGCTTAATTAATGAAACAAACATGCATCATCCTGATGCTTTGAACCAATGAACTGCAGAGCTGTACCCAACAGTGATGCAGTTAACCCCAACCACCTAATATGCACGGCGGCATGCATAATGAAGCCCCTTTCAATAAATACACACTTATTACAATGATTGTAGCCTCCTCATGCTTGTGATGTAATTCAAACGGATACCTGTAATGGTTTACAGCTTTTGTTTTGTTCCCTTGTAGCCACACTTTAAGTAAATATTCATAAAAGCTGCAAGAAGAAAAAACAATATGTTTATTTATCAACAGAGAAGATTTTTCAATCATTTATTTTGGAACTGGAACAATTAAAAAAATCTTCTTTTTCAAAATTTCAAGCTATTAGAGAATTGTGGTCACAGGAAATCAAATACCTGAATTAGGGCTTGGTCAAGTTTCTTGTATTTATCTTTTGTCATGTGTGTTTTGATACAGTTATGCAAGTATATTTGTCATATAAACATGGAGACGGACTATTAAAGATGGAAACAGAGAGGGCAGAAAGTAGGCAGCTTTTGCCAAAAATTCTCTTATATTTGGTCAAACCAACTCCAGTACCATGTTAAACACAATGATGTTTAATTAACAAACAGAGAGGTGAGCGGAGCACATATTTGTTTTATAAAGCATTTTATCATTTGGCAATATGCATTTGCATAAAGCGTGGCACATAAATAAATTTTGTTTAGAACAGAAGTAAATAGATTTAAAAAATCTAATGAATTCAAGTATGGTTTTAGATTTGTGAAGTTGTGTTGTGAATGTAATGATATCATTTTGCTTATACATTATGGATTTTGTATAATGGTCATGGCACTAATAAAATGAGAACTTTTAAGTACCCAAGTAGCATCTAAGGTAAACATTTGCAGGAAATTGATAAAATGACATTCAGAAAGCTCCTAAAAACTTTAGTTATTTAGTTTCAACTATTATTTGAAGTGTTCAAATAAAATTTAGTAAAATGCAAAAGACCTATTGACAGGTATGAAAGTAGATCATGTCTTGAGAAAAGAATTTGTAATGTAAAACCACCAGAAAATGACGAGCAGACCATAATATTATGTGAAACACCTCATAGATATGGTTTGTTTAACGAGCCTAGCACAAGGCCCTTAAAATAAAATGCTTTTGCATAAAGCCATAACTTAATGGTCAGTACTTAAAGCCCTCCAACAAGAATTTAGATGTTCAATTCCCTGCATATATTTTGGACTACGCTCCACTAGCATACCTTCCGTGCAATTCATAAATTTCTGGCTACAATAAGTTTTGAAAGTTTTCCATACCTATCACCCATGGCACCAAATGTAATCACGGAGTACGAAGGCATTCCGGTGTGAGGATTAATATATATGGGAAGCAAACCATCAGCAGGAAAGGTTTTATTGAGTTCTTTGATTACATTCTCCACCTGAAATCAATGCAAATACAACTTACAGAATGCATGTGAAACCCACAGAGAAGCACGTGATAAAAACTCAGGTTGAAGATCTTTAATCACTGTGCTTTTTAGGGGAGTCATGTATAGCACATGAATGAATTGCAAATTGATCAAGAACTGCTGGGTGACATTCACATATAACCATGATAAAATAATACCTTCTGCTGATACTTGGGGTCTTTTGTCCGTTGAGATAAAGCAATAAACTCTAGTTGCTCTGTTCCAGAATCTGCCAGGATACTGCTTCCCTGAAAAGTACAGAGATTCTGGAAGTTAACAAAACATTAACAAGAACAACACAATAGTCCTAACTAGAGGAATGGAAATGGGCAGGAAATTTTAGGATATCCAACCCCAACAAATTTGTTTATTTAGGGTTTAGGCACTTATTTTTTGGACAGTACTGCCTCAAAAACAATACAAACATTTAGTAGATTACAGGTTTAATACATAAGCTCCTCATTATCTATGGGTGGGACAAGGGATGCGTTTGGGTAGCCATGAGTTGTGTCTATATGCTTTGGGTTGAATATCACCTATATACCCATTTACTGTCCATTTAAAATTGATATGGGTACATATGGCCACCCAACTTTTATCAACCCTAATTCACCTATTTGCCCAATTAACATATGTAAATAGTGACTTCAGACACATAAGAAATAGGTATTGTTATTTCATTCTAAATTCACACATGATTTTTTATTGAAGTGATCATTTGATGAGAAATAATGACATTTGACATTCTATTTGTGATATCGTTTCATATTCTACAAAAATCAATTTATGAAATTCACAAGGCATGAGACAATGAAATTAGAATCAACTTCCTATATAATAATTGAACAAAGAAATAAACAAATACAACTTTTAAGAATGCAACTATTGCAAATATTTTCAATTCCCATAGCTTATTACATGTAATTGTTTTTTTTTTCCTTATTCTTTCTACGTTTCCCTTGTTTCAGTATTCATAGCTTATTACATGTAATTTTTTTTCCTTAATTCTTTCTACGTTTCCCTTGTTTCGGTATCTGTTCAAAATACCTGCAAATTCTATGTACATGATCTTATTTTAGCATAACTAAACTTAGTATACAACAAGAAATTCCTTTATCCCAAACTACAATTTTGACTTCCTTTTGGGCAGCATCATTGAACTCCAAAGTCTCAATAAAATGCCTGTTCCATATGGAAGGAATAATTTTAAATCTTGAACCATTTTGCTATCCCCAAAATTATGCTGGGCAGCAAGCAACTGCAATAAGCTACATATAGATATCACAATCACTTTAATAGAACTTGAGTATCTTTTCAACCAAGAAAAAGATAGAATAGCCAAATTGCATAATAAGAATAATCAATGCCACAAAGAACTTAAATCCAAAAATGAATTAGCAATCAAAGTACAGAACTCACCCCTGTCCACCGGGGGGTTGTGTGGATTCCCATGTGCTAAATTAATTGTGTTGTAGGGAATTCCTGAAGGTGTATTCCATGCAGGCAGCAGTCTGTCTGCAATATCTCTAGCCTTGTCTACAAACATTTTGTCACCAGAGAGATCATAAGCACTAAGAAGACCTCCAACAACTCTGCATTCAAATAGAGAAATGGCTCATGAAACAGACCCCACGACATGTTATCCTCTTGTAACAATCTAACATCAGAAACAGATAACTAAAAAAGCATTAAAACCTTCTGATGCAACCTTATGGTGGTCTCAAAGACACTAGCCTCATAATTCTTGTTGAAATCCAATGAATTTGCAACCCATCTGCAAGTGACATTATAGCTAGTTTATCAGTTCTGAAGGACAGAACAAAAATAGAAGAGAAAATAATGACTAAAAAGCTGTATAATTGATGCTAGAGAACACATGGTTCAGAAACCATCACAAATCGGATTTTACATATAGCTTAAAATAAATGTAAAGAGTAAATGGGGAAATGTCAATGATATTGTAGAGGAGAGAAACTCACTCTCTAGCTTTTCGAAATTGTTCATCAAGACCCATAATAAATAATGTATCAAGGGAATCTATCAAAGTCGCACCAAGTCCACCAAAGCTATCAATACCACTCCGTGTTTGTGGCTGTCATATAATCAGAGTTGACTCAGTCACAGATTTCAAATCTGTATGGGCAAAGCATGTAAAGCACATGATAGTTTAAAAATATTAATAACTAAATATCATTGAATATTAATGAGATTATTTGGAAGAGACCAACCGAATACACAGAGAGAAGTGAAACTCATATCATGACATAATTCCCTTTCAGCTGGGTGGGAAATTTCAATGCAAATAAAATGGAATGGTACTTTACAACTTTTGAAGCTAATAAGAAAGTATGTGCAATTGTGAAAATTAAAGCAACTTTAGCATCGTACTTTTGACATGATAGCCATTCAAGAATTGTAAGATTAGGACTTCGGATTAGGCTCTTCCCATTATTATCCTATTAATTAATATCATATTATCTAACTGTTTATTTTTAGACTTGAGTCTTCATCTAGATCACAACAAGGACAGAGTGGCAACCATGTTGGACCACGTTAATGTTTAATTTTTATCTTATTTCATGGATAAAAAGCATGAAATGAAGAACCCAAAATCATGAAGTTCTAACAGGAATTCCTCTTTTTTCAATGTTGAATTTCAACCTTAAACCAAAAGGACTTGAATCATTCTTTAGGGGATCTATCATTTTTCTTCATGTTATGTACACTGAAGCATTTTTTTCTCATATTACATTCACAGTATATATCTCTTCTTTCAATTTGCTGATAAACTAGTCCAAAACTAACAAAGGAGCAAAATTAGCAGGTCAACAACCGCATTTTGTATCTACCGAAGTGGACATCGTAAAGCAAATTTGTGTTGATGCTCCCATTGATATTTCAAAAAGTTATGTCCTATGACTCGTCTAGTTTGCCATTCTGGCCATCTTGGGTTATTGACAGAAGAAAGTTAGAAAATCACCAATCGACGGAAAATCAAGTTTAGAGAATAAAGGTTCAATTTTAGCATCAGTATTTTTCCCATTATTTTCAGCAAATTTAATTTACTTGATTTAGAACTTCACCATAACTATCTTTGTGCAACAATAGGACTGAACACCATTTATCATGACTAGAAAATCTTACAGTGGATTAAAAATGAAACTTTCATCTAGAGAAACGGTCCCTTTCTTAAGAAAGGATCTTCAAGCTTAAAATTTTGGATACTAAAAGTCGATAATTTGAGCAGATGATAATGGAAGATAGACAAGCTTCGAAAAAACAGAGTTAAAGTGAAAAGGTTGGGAATAAACCTGGAGTTCATCGTGACCCCATGCGTACTTCTCATAACAAGTCCAAGCATGGAGCATAGCTTCTTTCACTTTCTGTCTTCTTTCAACAGTAATTGGATCATCTAGCTCCTCTTTCTTGAGAGTAATGTCTATCCCTGAGCCCTTCGGTCGGTTCTTCAAATTCTCAAGCTGAAATGCAGAAAGTTTAATATATAAATCAAAATGAGAAATTCTTTTTATCCATTTCTTTTCTCTGAAAAAAGAAAGAAAAGAACAAACTTGCCTGACTGTTTAACTGTACCAATTCACCATTCAACTTTGAAACCTCCAACTGAAATTTCGAGAATTTTAAAGAAGACGAAGTGAGAAGAAATTCAACTCGAGAAAACGAACAAAAAACTAAGAAGATGAGAGAGAAAGAAGTAGAAGAAGTGGAACCTGAACCTGGTGTTCACGAGAAAGAGATTGGCGGTCAATGAAGAGGCAAGTGAAGAAGACAAATAGAAAGAGGAGAAAGACAAGGCGATTAAGGGTGAAAAAACCATTCTTTTTCCTAGCATTTGAAAGTACTAATGATGAAGATGGTTTCTTTCCCATAGGATTATGATCTTTTTAGTATGAACGTAGCGTTTGAAGAGAGAAAGGAACTCAGATCGCCAAAACTTGAAAATGGAAGAAGAAGAAGAAGAAGAAGAAGAAGAAGAAAGATGATAACTTGATAGGCCAAGGTGAAGAGGAGAAGGAAGGCGGAGACCGGCAAAAGTCTACGCAAAGTCAACTCAGATCGTCAAGCTTAAGGCTGCTGCCGTAGAGGCTACTTCACAAATTTCTATTCTTGAGTGGTCAAATTTAATTTATGAAAGTTTGAGAATTTAAGTTGAAGCCCTTTCTTTCTTCAAACGGATACTTCAATAATTTCTTATATCAAATTAGAACTTGTCACTGTGTTAATACATTGTTTCCAATTATTCTTTTGCTTGTTTCTTAAAGGATCTTGTCAAATAAATTTAAAGACTTGCATTATTATTTATTTCTTGTACTTTTTTAGGCTGCCAAAATAATTAAATTATTATAGAAAATGAATGTTAAATCCCTATTCCATCCTTCAATGCTACAAAACAGAACTGCCGTCTTGGCTAGTTGCATTGATTTCGTAGCCAATACTGCTATATACAAACACTAACAATATCCAATCAAATCTAAAATACTTTGAGATTACGTTTCTTGCCTAAAACAAGACAACTCTTAAAATACAGTAGCTCAATCAGGTAAAGCAAGAGGGCATGCCTCGCTTATCATTACAAGTAAAATGATCACAAGAAGCATACAACTTATGTTTTTACAATTCCCACAAGACCTGCTCATCAATCTTGCTTAGCTTCTCATCGTCAAGCCGCTTCCAGGTCCTAATTCTGGTCGTTCCTATCCATGAATTCTCATCCTTCCCAAGTTCTGCTAGTATGACCCTCGCTCTTCGTGGCCACCCGGCTCTCGCATAAGCATGATATCCAAACCCTCCACCATAACAAAACCATATACCATCTAACCTCCCACAAAAGTCATTCTTGTGATCATGCCCCAGAAACACCGCTTTCACATCTCCCATCGATACAAATGTCTGTAGGACTCCTGAGTGCACTACTGAACAGGCCACATTTTCATCAAAATGGCCAATAACCTTTTGGTTGTATAGCTGTCGAATTTCTGGAATTGGGATGTGGAAAAAGACCAATGAAGGAGGAGCAGATGAGATTGATGCCTCAGCAAAGTGACTTAGACCTCGTTTTTGTCCCTGTTAGTTTGTGTCCTGCAACATGTTAATGAAATCTAAATCTAGGAGACACCCCTATAGGGATTTAGGACAACATGAGAATAGAAGTGAAGACTGCAACTGAATAACTTATTTCATTAATATATTCTGGTTTTGAAATTATAGATATTTGTACTAAAATTTCAAGCATCTACGCTTTGATGTAAAAATAACTTTGGCACCACAAAAATACATGGTCCCATGGTGAGAAACTACATCTTATCCATTAATAACACGTCATGTTTCATTCATCGAATATAAATAAACATGAATTTATGATAAACCATTTTTTTATTTGCTTTACAATAGTGAGTTTTTCATTATGCACTAAGTTCCTACACATATATTTGAATTCAGGCATTCCAATTAAGGAAATATAACCAGCTACCAAGCACGTTAAAAAGACACTGCAATGCATCGGCTTCATAATAAACTGCCCCTAAGATTTCTTCAAAAATAAAGTTGTTTCCATTTTTTTAAACACAATATGGTAAGACTAGTAGGCAAACATGAGATACACAAAAAGTGTAAGCAAAGAGCTGAAGAAATAAAAGAAAGACATATCAATTTTACCAGGATTTTTCAGTTTTTAATACCTGATATACCTTAGAGATGCCATGAAGCCAACGAAGTTGAGATTCCTTAATCCATCCATATGATCTAACTCCTTGAATAACCTCCCTGGCTCCACTGTCAAGAAAGAAAAGATTTAGGATACTATGGTTTGCCAAAACAGAACCTGGAGCTCCATAAACTTTCAGATCATAATTCCCAAAGCCATCAATGTCTCTTATCATTTTTCCTTTGCCAGTATCAGAGTGCTCTTCAGCAGACGGATTGATTTGTGATACTGAATAATCCATCAAGGAGATGAATGACATCAACTCTTCTCGATTCATTGTAGACTCGTGGTCATGGTTTCCTAAGACTGCTGCCCATGGAATTCCAGATTCCATGGCAGGAGCAAAGGCACGAAGTAGAGACTCAGCAGCATCATTAGTGCTTCTTCCAAATATATTATCTCCTAGTTTCAGGAAATAAAAATGTTAATCAATAACTTGGATGGAGAAGTAAAAGTGAAAGCAAGAGAACCATATAACGAAATAAACAGGATCAATATGATATTATGATTGATGAAGAGAGAGAGAGAGACAGAGAGAGAGAGAGAGAGCATATTGAATAAGTCCATACATATCAATAAGACCGGCTATTCTCTAAGGAATAAACATGGCACCAGATTTATGCAAACAGTTCTTCAACTTCCACTACTGTGCTACAGAGTGTTATAACTAAACCAAGCCTTGAAATTAAAAATGAAGAATCTTTAAGTTTGCAATCTCAGCAACATAGGAGCCTAACTGTAGAGCACATGCACATATAGCACCAAAATCAGACTAAGTATTAAGAGAAAGGGAAAAGAAAATATTTACACAAATCTGCTGTCCTCTGCATTAATCTAGCATTCTTAACTGAATCATTAGCACTCGTATCCACTCACAAGTTCCATTTAATGACTTTCCATGATTGTATTAACCATGAATACTTATAATTCTTTCTAACATTTCTAAACACAAAGTCTTTTGACTTGGATTTGGAATGCTACCCAAAAACTCCAATGAACAGATAATTAAATTCGTTTAGTAGATAACAAATTAATATCCAGCCAACATAGCATTCACTGTTGCGTTACTACTATGCACTTCAAAAAAAAAATGGCAGGGTACCAGTGAAAGCAATGAAATCAGGTTTCTCGGATTGAATCATCCTCTGAAGAAAGTGAGTGGTATTGAGATCGGAACAGAAGTCAAATTGAGAGGGCAAAACATCTCGGCAGCGAGTCACAGACCCAGTCCCGTAATGCATATCAGCCACCTGGATTCACAGAGATAATATTCAATCAAACATCTAATAAGAAACAAGAAAAAGAGTGAATAGAGGGGAACCTGAAGGATTTTGAAAGTGCCATCGGAGCGGAAGCGGAGAGGGCCATTAGCAGATCTCTTGAGATGAGGTTTGTGGTAACCTATTATCAATTTAGTGGCGATTTGAGTGTGGAGACCGAAGAGAATTCCTATAATGATGGTGAGATAAAGAAGAGAGAGTCTCCATTTCACTACTACTGATTCCATTAATTGACCATAAAGACAAAGCGTCGTATGCACCAGCCAGACAAACAAACGTTCCACATTTAAATCAATTTAAATAATACCCTCCATTTTCAAGCATCAAAAGGCCCTTAGAAAAACCAAACTACTGACTGAATGATAGATGAAATTCGACTTTTCCAAGGCAGTGGGCTGAGTTAGACAGGTATCCAATTGAATGGCCTAGTCTTATCATAGGAACATAAGCCCATTGGGCTGCTTCTTCTTTGCCTCAGATGCTTCTGGGTGTATATATTGTTCCATTTCCCTTGCTCTACGGATCTTTCGATCAAATTCCTCTCTTTTCTTAGGCTAGGAGATTCTGCTGATTACTCTCAAAGGTACATCTTTTTCACACGACGATGCTATTTATTTTTTTTTTCATAGCTTATTAGGCTGTAATCTGATAAAAAGATTTTTCCTGTTTGAATGAACTTGCTGAGATTTTTGGGGTTCCGTTTTAGTGAAAAATCAAATATTTTGCTGCTTCCTAATCATCTCCTATAGCACTCTTTTTAGTTGCTTCGCTGTTTCTCTCCCAAAAAGCCTACCTTTTCACTAATCCATTGCTCTCACAAACAAGCTTTATTAGGTGATTTGAGCTTCGGACTCAAGCTTAGATTTAACAATCGTCCTACACCGCACAGCCCTTACGTTACTGCGCCTGGCAAACCTGGTTGGCTCTAGTTTTTTTTCCAGCCTCTAAATTATACAAATGTATAGATTCACTGCTCTAGTTCGTAGCTGTTCCAGATAAATGGTGTCTACACTTTGTATTTAATAAGTTACAATTTTCCCTTATCAATAATGCCCAAAATAAAGAATTGAAGTTCAAGATTAGTTGCATTAAGGGTTACTGACTTGTATTACAACGTTTCCAGGTTCATTTTCCACTGCTTGTTCCTCCCATGTTTTGTTTTTAGTTTCTAGATATCACGATCGACTTGATTCCGGTGTAGTGACAATCTGTAATTGTTTGTGAATCATCTTTATGTTGTTCTATTTCCATTTCTCGCTTTCTTTTTCTGCCTTGTTTAATACATCAGTAAGTATCCTCACATTTCTGTTGCACTGAGAAACTTTAAGGAGAATCATTTGAATCAAAAGTCCACATACAGCCTGACATCTTCTTCTTCGTCTTCTTAAAACATTTATCTGATGTAGAATTTTGTGTCTTTGATTCAGTAATCAAGTTTATTTGATGTGGCTGTAACCTATCTGATTGAAAATTTTGCTTCATTCAATTTGGTAACTAGGAGAAATAGAGCTGAAGTTGCAAGCTGAGAAGATGATATACCGAAAGTGGAGTCTATTAACTGGCCCGACAACAATCTTGGGTGGAATTGTGGGCATGTTGCTTGTTGCCAACTTTATTTTTGTCAAAGATGTAAAGTCTTATTTTTTTTTTCATCTTTTGACTTCTAAACTATTAACATCCACATAAATTTAGGAATTAGAGTTTTTCATTTTCTAGTGAGTCAAAAATAGAATTTTATTGATGATAGAAACTGCTTCCTTTTCAGTTTTTGCTCTTAGAATGCCTTGTGTTCTGAGTCACAATGTTTAGATCTGATTCAACAATATGTATTTCCTGTTAAATTTTTCCTTGTTGCTTTGTATCTTTATTTGTAAATGTGAATGTTTTTCTTTTATTCTTTTCTCATGGAACTATGAATTAGCTGAGAGATTTTCCAAGGAATTATCATTGAGCCTCATTTAAGCAATTTAGACTTTATACAGTTTCATTGTTAGATTTTTCTTCAGATATGGAGCACTTGAGTATTGAAATTTCATTGGATTGAGGCATGATAAGTTGTTTTATAGGATATTTCTTATGTGTTGGGATGAGATGCTTTTACTTGCAATCATCACATGAACACGATATGGTGATTGGTTTGGCCTGCTATTGAATGGTCTTTGGGATGAATGAGCATACTTGATATGCTAGCATGTCAAAATTTCACTCCCCTTTATCAGCTGTTAAGCGCAGAGAGGGCTTCACATATCATGTCCTTCATATTTTCTTCTCAGTTCTCATCATCTTTATTTCATTCAGAATGTAATTTATCATGTTTTTTAGCATGCCACTCAGGCTGACCCGCTCTTATGCTTGGTTAAACCAAGACAGATTGGCCAAGTAGTTGCTTTGAGATATTTGTAATCTAAGTGCAATCATCATGTAGTCTCTCATCCTCTTATCAAGTAGTTCTCTCCAATGTTTAGCTTGCAGAAAAAAATAAGTGTTATGTACTGGTGGAAACATTTGACATTGTGACATGAAGTTGTTAGATCATTGACTTCAAGGTTTAGCTATTAATTTTCAATTCCTTCTAGTGCACAACGTTTTCAAGTATTTGGGAGATTAATTGGTTATCATGGTTGCTTATTTGGAAGTCATGGTCTAGCATATTCCCTTTATTGTTGAATTTTTTTGTAGAATTTGTTTTTGCGGGATTCCCTGATGGTTTTGATACTAAGCAACCATTCTTATTCTAAGAATTTTCTTTATTTGGAATTTGCAGAATCCATTCCTTAATTCAGAGAAAAAGGAACTGCCACCAACCAAAGAATTGAAGCAGTGAACAATGTGCTGTAATGTCATGTGAGATTTTCTGGTCTTTTGTTGTTGTTGAATATGTTTTGGTGAAAAATATGTTTAAGCCGCAGTTTGGAATGAGTTGTTAGTCCAATAATATGCAGATCATTGATTAAGATTTTAAAAATTGTTCTGTCTTTTTATAATAATTCGATGGCCTTTCATTTTTCTGCCATTAAGTGCTCAGGTGCTGTTTCATCTGAGGTAATTACCCAATTAAAACACCATCCAACGAATCAGCTTCAGCTAATGACTCTAGGTTGCTGCATAGTTCTTAGTTTATTAATAAGAAGCAAAGGTTATAGTTATGGCAGCTTAATGTTTTTTGTGGTTTTGCCCCTTTTAGGTCTATGATTTCTCCTTACCCCCTTTGAGCTACTTTAGATCCATTAATAAGAGTGCATTTTTTTGCTAAAATTTTCTTGCTGCCAATGTATGAAATAAGTAGGCAGGCCTTACAACTGGCAGCCAGTTGCTTGGCATATGCCTTGTAACTACCAAGAAAAGTCATTGCTTTCCAGTCCTACATTTGAAATTTCATAGAAAGTTAACTTTGTGAATGATTGCAATGGAGCTATTCAATGTCCTGCAACGGGATTCATTCTGTTAAATCAATTTAATATCAATATACTAAATTTTTTTATATGATTTAATGATTTTTCAATCTTTTTTTGTGGAGAGCTACTTGTAATGCTACTTTATCTAAAATTCTGTATTCGATTTAATTGAATTATACTATACATGTGTATGCATGTTAGAACGGTCAAAAAGCTGAATGAAACCTGTTTAAAGAAAGGAAACATTGATCACTTTTGTAAGAAGAAAGTTCTCATTAAATTTCTGCCACCTTGGTAGTTCCCATTAAGCATTAAACAGAGTCTGAAACAAAGAAAGAATCTTCAAATTCTAAACAACTTTAGTTTATATATAAAAGAAGAGGGGACAATGGAAGTGAAACGCAAGGAGAAGACTCAGCATGTTAAGTATGTGGCTGTGGTACAGAGAGTCAATTCATGTACAGATGAAATTGACTTCAAAGTCTTTTAAGTCTTTGGGAAACGGTGTCTGCTCAAGTTAACGCTAAGCAGCTGTAGACGAGTAGACCCAAACGAACGCTGAACAGATTCACACCAAGGGTCATTTCTAGGAACTTCGGACTTTAATTGTCTATTCGCCAGGATATCCGATGAAAATGTGACAACCCCAATTGTTTGTTTCTCGAGTTAAAGGAAACTAATGACTCGTCAAAATAAACTATCAACTACCATGAACTCCTAACTAATGCACTATTCAAAGAGAAGTTTATAAATTAAGCCTGTGAAAGTTTTTAATTTTTCGTACATACTTAGATTTTGGGTCTTCTCAATCAACCATCGCCTCAACGTATGTATGTACGTAGCTTTCTTTCTCGAGTGAGACACTCAAAAGAATTGCTACCAAAATTCCTAAGCTTTATTCAAACCCTTGATGACTTATCCAATACGGCTCATGAGTTTTACACCAAATGTGCAATGCATCACTCAATTTCAGAATCATGTTTGGGTACTGCTGAAGTTTGGAATATTAGTAATTCAAATTTACGACCAGTTTTTTTTTTTTTTGTCGGGATCAAACCAATAAGAAGATAACACAAACGTTTTACATTGAATACCTATATTTAATTTACATGACAGTTTGCTACTGGCTTGATTTAAAAGTAAACCAAATACGAAATCTCTTGCAATTTTAATGGAGTGATAGTCATTTATTCAACTCTTAGTTGCTAATTAAGATTTGAGATATATATACTCGCAAGAAAGAGAAAGACCCCTAAAAGGGAGTTGATTCATCCTACAGAATACACATGGTAAATTACCGTCAAGTCACACCTGCTATCCTTCCGTCATTTCTACTCGAGTATCTCTACTTAGTAGGCTTAATCATTTATAAATAGGCCAACTTTTAAGGGCTTCCGAAATGGCATTCTTAAAATTCTCTTTCTATTTTTTCTTTCTAAGTTTGTCACTGACTTGAGCTTAAAAATGCTAACGTCCAAACTGATCGGACTAGCCTTTTTGCAAGTTTCAAATTGTTCATAATCCGATCGGCTCACACGTGTTTCCTTATTTCAACAATCTCGGATTTATTTTAAACTAATGAAAAGATATTGTATAAACATTTTGCATTAAATACCCATATTTAATTTCTTGCAATTTTAATGGAGTGCTAGTCATTTACTCAACTCCTGGTTGCTAATTAAGATTTGAGATATATATACTCGCAAGAAAGAGAAGGACCCCTAAAAGGGAGTTGATTCATTCTACAGGATACGCACAGTTAAATTAATGTTAAGTCACACCTGCTACCCTTTCGCTATTTTTACTCGAGTATCTCTATTTAGTAGGCTTAATTCTTCACAAATAGCCCAACTTTTAAGGGCTTCTGGAATGACATTCTTAAATTTCTCTTTCTATGTTTTCTTTTCAAGTCTGTTACTAACTTGAGCTTATAAATGCTAATGTCCGAACTGATCGGACTAGCCTTTTTGCAGGTTCCAAATTGTTCATAACCCGATCGGCTCACACTTGTTCCCTCATTTCGACAATCTCAAATTTATCACAAACTAATGAAAATATAACGTATAAACATTTTGCATTAAATACCCATATTTGATATCTTGCAATTTTAATGGAGTGCTAATCATTTACTCAAATCCTAGTTGCTAATTAAGATTTGAGATATATATATATATCCTCACAGGAAAGAGAAGGGCCCCTACAAGGGAGTTGCTTAAAAATCATCGACTCTGCTAAGTCCTGTAAACATCAAATATACATACTGTATTGCCCCCTACCTATAGAAGATTGCAACGCACGTAACGTAAGCATAGATATGTAATAAATAATATAAAGGGAAAATAGAAAAGGCAGGTAGAAAATCGAAGGGCAAGGATTTGGCAGAATTGCGGCTTTGAAAAAGTGTAAAACATAAACGTAATCCTATTAAATTCCTTACTTCTCCATTACTAATATGGCGTCTTCTAAGAGTGTGTTTCTCCTTTTCTTCCCCTTCTTGTTATTATTGCCTTTTTTTCAAATTCAGCTTTTGTCTTACTATCAACCCTCATATAATTGGATTTCTATCCTTTTCTTTATTACTTGCAGTTTTCTAGTTTCCTTATGTTTTTGCCATATTTGAAAATTTTCTTCTAAAATACGAAATTTTATATGGGATAATTAATTGATGTCATATTTAACACATGTTTTTATACTAAGAAATTTTAATACATATAAAAATTTGAGTTATGATATTTGCAAAACTTAATATATACGGATTGTCCAATATTACAAAATTACTAATTTTGATTTGGGTTAATTTCACTTATAGTCACTGTACTTAGATTAAACTATACAAAAGTAACTAAAGAATTTTTCGTCACATAACAATCATTGAATTTAACAATATTATACACAAAAATAATCATAATCGATTTTCAATGAAAATCAATGTCGAAAAATATAGATGGCACACTATGTCAACACCTTATACACACGTGAAAATATTGTTTATATCACATCATCTTATATATTGTAACGTCATCATGGCACATGATAAAACCCCCTAAGAACTAGTATATTGCAATATTGATATATTGTCCAATGACATGGCATAAACAGTATTTTTTATGTGCATATAAGATGCTGATATAGCTTGCTATCTATATTTTTCAATGTTAGTTTTTTTTAATATATAATATTTCTAAGTTCAATGATTATTGCGTAACAAAAAATTATTTAGTTACTTGTATGTAGTTAGACCTAAGTACAATGAGTATAAGTGAAATAAATCCTTCTGAATTGATTTGAGAAAATAAATTTTGGAGTAACTTAATTATAAAAATTAACTGTAAAATAAAAATTATCATATTATTATAAAAAAAGTAATAATATATTTTCAAAACCGTATGGTAACGCGTAGGTTGCATTAATCGGAGTTTTAAACTTGAAAAATGACTAAATGAGTGTGAAAGAAAGGTAGTAAGAGTGGACGGTGGAGATCTTTCTACGAAGTAGCACCAAACAAAAGAGCTACAGTGAAAAAATGCCCCACGTGGGTAATACCAAACTTTGAAAATGGATTGGGTCATGGGTGCCCCACACGCCCTCTTCCCGTCTTCCTATAAAACGGAGCCCCACCATCATGAACTTTGGTTCCATTTTAAATTACAATAACTCTCTCTATATCCCATTCCTATCATATGATATCCCACCATTTGAAGCAAGCATCATCTTCTCTCCTCTCTCCTCTCTCTCACCTCCATGGAACCTGCTCTTGATCAGATTGGCGATGAATATCATAAGTACTGGGAAACTAAAATGTTTTATCAGAACATGGAAGAGATAGACAGGTACTTGCTCTCTTCTTTATTCCTTCTCGGATTATCAATTATATATCATTTCTGTGATTAATTTTGGTTTTATTCATGCATAATCGCTGATTTTTGAACAGTTGGGGTATGGAAGCTATGGAGGAGGCTTTTTGTTACTACGACTCCAGTTCGCCGGACGGAGCTGCTTCGTCGGCGGCCTCTAAGAATATTGTTTCAGAGAGGAATAGAAGGAAGAAACTCAACGAAAGGCTCTTCGCACTTAGAGCTGTGGTCCCAAACATTAGCAAGGTCATCGTTGTTAGTGTTTGGTTTTATTTTATAAACACTAATTAATTAAAGTATTGGTAAGTATTCATATTTTAATTTTATAATGGTGTTGTAGATGGACAAGGCTTCCATCATCAAAGACGCGATCGATTACATCCAAGAATTGCACGAACAAGAGAAAAGAATTCATGCAGAGATCCTGGAGCTTGAATCTGGGAAACTGAAGAACAGTCCTGCAGGTTTTGATTTTGATCAGGATCTCCCTGTGCTGTTGAGTTCCAAGAAGAAAAGAATGGATCAAATTTATGATTCTTTCGCCTCTAAAACTTATCCGATCGAAGTTCTTGAGGTAAGCAATCGTTCTTTTAACTTAATCATTAAATTTGAAAGGAAATCAAGCAATTAATTAATGTATGGATTTGAATTGCAGCTAACAGTAGATTACATGAGAGAAAAAATAGTGCTGGTGCGTTTGATATGCAGCAAAAGGACCGACACAATGGTTAAACTTTGCGAAGTGTTCGAATCTTTGAAGCTGAAAATAATCACCGCCAATATTTCTACTGTCTCAGGCAGGCTTTTAAAGACCGTCTTCATCGAGGTTAGTTACTGCTAATTTTCTTTTCACCGGTATTTGCCACAAATGATTATATTTTGACTTCACTCGCATATCACATATGCATCTACAGTTTTAGTAATCAGAGTTAAATTATTAAATTGCAGAGGTTCACCAAAATTTAAAAAAAAAATTATATATATATATATAAGAATAGTGAACCCTTTGGACCCCATCCACGAGAGAAGACATCCCCTGCTTTAGTTTTCTCATTCTCATTCCAAGTGTCACCAATTCAGCAGCCAGTCATATCTTACCACTCCTTGACCTTGGTGGGGGCTAACCTAGAATTTCAAATTAAAAATCAGGAGATTTTTTTTTTTAGATAAACGGGCAACTTTATCTTTCATGCCCAGTAGAGCTAAATATTCGATAAATTTGATCTGAAAATCGAACAAATAAATAAATTAAAGTTGTTAATAAAAAAATTAAATCGATTGAATATGCAAAAAAAAAATCAAGTAGGTTGAAATTTAATTTAAAAATTAAACCGAATATATTGAAAACTGATCAAACCAAAGTGCATGGGTAAGGGGTGTAACCAAAGTATGTATGAGGAGTCTGAACGTCCCTTGGATTTTTTGAATTTTCACAAATTTCATAAGAATTCTTTGAAATGTTTTTAAATTTATGATTCGGTTTCTCTCAAATTCTTTTTAGTTCTACATATATTATATTTCAACTCGTTTTTCTTTTTCATTCTGTATCCATCCCTGGTGAAAACCCCTAATATTCTATTCAATTTTTAGTTTTGGTTTGGTTTTGCACACTCTTCCCTCCAATTCTTTAACTCCAAAACACTTTTACCTCAATTATGGAAAATAATGGTAGAAGAGAAAAAATAAATAAATAAAATTATTGACAATTTCTCGAACCATTTGTTGTGTTAATACTTTAAGGTCTTCCATAGTAGGTTTTCCATGGTCCGAATTAATTATACACGAAACAATTCTTTATTAAACAACTTAAAGAAACAACGTAGAGGAAAAGTTGGATAAAGTATGGGAATTTAATAATTTATGATATCCTTGAGTGAATGAATATAATATTTGAGCAGTTTAGATTATTTTCACACTTAGTATACTTTTTTTATTCTATTAAAATATTTAAACCTTTGATGGTTGATCCATAGCTAACTGTTCATATAGTACCCAAGAAGTAAAGCCCATAAAATATTGGCGCATTTTCATTAAGGGGGGAAATTATTTATGCAAACTCCTTGTCTATATTCAGACTTCTCAATAAATAAGTCTACCTATTAATTTTAAATTGATAAACAAATATAACCTCAAAATCCAAACTAATTTTTGCCATGAAATGTTTAATAAATTCCTTTGTATGGAAATATATGTTTATTTAATAATAAGACCAACATGGAAATCAGCTTTCAAATGATTAGTGAGCAAACATAAGTGTAGGGTAGGGGTGTGCAAAAACTGACCCGACCAATCCGATCTGAACTGACATATTTGGATGTAGTTAATCGGGTTGTTAGGTTCAGTTATTATAATGGGTGTTAATCGGGTTTTGGATCGGGTAAACCCAACTAATTCTGACAACCCAAATTTTTAATATATAAATAAAAAATTATAATTTCTCTACGATATTAATTAATATATAATATATATTTAATGTAATTTTGAAATTGTGAGTTTATTGTATTTTTAAAATATTTTTATGGTATTTAATATTATTTATTTTTATTAATTTAGGATTTTAATTTAAATATGTAAATTAAAAAAATTAATTTCGGGTTGTTTGGGTCGGGGTTCGAAAAAATGAGTTATTCGGATAGAAATTTAATATTTATGTAGGGTAGGGTCGAATGAAAAAAAATATATAAAATTTGAATTAATCGGATCTGGGTGCAGATCCCTAGGGTACTGAATTAATGGAGTGCATAATAGAGAAGAGTGTGAAATTAAGGGCAAAGGGGTCAAACTTGGATAGACAAATGGAATCCATAACATGGAAAAATCAAGTAATCAACAAATATGTGGAAGACCACTTTTTTAAAAGTGGATCAATTTGAATAAACGAAAATTAAATAATTATGAACAATGACTGGTGAGGAGAAATGAGTAGCTAGCAGTGTAATACTGAGTGTCGATCGGGGAACAAAGGGAACCATGACAAGGACCGTCACTATAACTTCTAATTTTAATTTATTATTATTATTATTATTATTATTATTATTATTATTATTACTGTACATTTACACTTTTACAAATGTGTTATATATTTAATCAAACCCCAGTCAACTGACGAGTCCATTTTTTATTCACATTTTAAGAAAATTAAAGTATATGTTGGGCATACCTCTTTAACAGCATACAGTTTGGTCTGCCATCAAAATCAATTTAAATTTTAAAGGGTTGAGGTTTTTTTGTATTGAATTATTAGAAATTGGGTGATTTAAATTTTTTTAATCTATTTTATCCTTTAACTCAATAAAAATAGTGTGTTTATGCTCCTCAAATGGACATAATATATATGTAACAAATAAGACTAACGGCCAATCAAAACGTAACATCTTATCTGTTACGTGTGCTTCTCTTTCCTAATCAGTATAATTTTTAAATTTAAAAATTAATGAGGTAGCATCTCATTTGGCACATATAATAAAAAAATCTAAAAAAAATATTTGGTTTTTGAGAAAATAAAATCAAAAGAGATTAACAAATCTGTTTGTTTTCTTAAAAAAAAATATTCTAAATTTTCCATGAAACAGACAAAAACTTTTTCTTCTGCAACCATATCTAAATTAAAAAAAAAAAAAAACGTTGATAATTCAACAACAAGCAACAAACAACTTTGAATTTCTTTTTCTATTTTTATTTAGAATTAAAACAAATTCTATTTCTATTTTTACAAAAACAAAACACCAATAAAAAATTCAGAATTACAATTTTTGCACTAAAAAAGAAAAGTAGGGTAGTTGTTAGATCTAAATGAATTGTGCTCAAAAGAAATCTAGATCAGCTGAAATCTATATTTGAAAGTTTAGATCACGTTACCGTCAATCTACCTTCAGACGTGAAGGAGATTGGAAGAAATTTTAAACATGTCAACAAGAGTGTTGATATTCAGATAATTTCTGAATTTAAAAATATTAAATTATATATATGTATTATGTATATATATTATGCTCTAAAATCAAAGTTATTTTTGCACGAAATAAAAAATATAATAACTTTCAAACAAATGAAAAAATAACAGCTCAAGAATCCAAATAAATAGTTTCAAAAAAAAAAAAAAGACGAACCCAGATAAATGATAATGAAGCGTACAAAGGAAAATGGGGTGGACCAATGTACTTTGTGCAGGGGTAATTAAGTTTGACCATGTGAACAAAAGAACATTTATTTTTCTCTAGTCTCTACCAAAATTAGTAAAAAAACATGTTTCCCATATATTATTTGTTCCCTTCCAAATTCCACCCAAGGCACCCATTATTCGCATATCACTTCATTTCTACTTTGAATATTGGAAAATTATTTTCATTACAAACGTGTTTTTATTTCTTTTCCTCTTTCTTGATTTATTTAATTAATCTTCAATTCCTCATTATTTCCATGAGGTTCCCAATCATCTCTTTCCATTATTAGGTTAATAGAAAAGCCAAGAACTCTCTGGGTCCACATTTGTTTTTAATCGCAACTCCATATTTCAAATTGGTAGTGACTTTTTTTATTTATTAGGATTTTTTTCCCATTCACGGGTCTTAAATTGAAAGGCTGACTGATAATAATTATTTTCGAGTTGCGATGAGGTGTTTCGTGCGTAGTGCATTCGTATGTGCACACTATCTGATTAGGCGTGAAAATAATGTGCTTTGATTGGATACTGCATATACGTGCACGAAGGCACTAGATGACTACGATGCATAATTTTGGACCAACAAATTTTCTTTCTTTATTTAAGAATAGTGAAATTCTTCGCGTTTGGATCACTAATTATTTCTTAACCAAGAGAACATGAGGTCGTTTGATTAATTAAGGCAAAATGTTGTTTAAAATATACAAAGTATCGTTTTGTGGTTTTATCTAGGGGTGTTCAAAATCTGAACAATTCAATCTGAACAAGAAATTCATGTAAAATTATTAGGATTGTTAGGGTCGAGGATTTTGAGTTTTTCATATCGGGTTAAACCATCATAAACCCGACCCTCCCGAACAACAAACTTTTTTTCTTCAAAACGCATTGTTTTATTTATCAGATGAGTTGATCCGATCCGAACCGAATTCTTTTTTTTTTTCTAATTTAAATTAAAAGAAAAAATTATTTTTAAATTAAAAAAAAAATAAATTTCGTTTATTCAGGTTATTTGGGCGGAGTCTGAAATTTTGCAAATTATTTGGATAGAAATTCGAATTATTCGTAGGGTAGGATTGTAACATATGAAAAAATTCGGGGTTTGAATTATTCGAATTCAGGTCGGGTTGATGTGAACCCGTTCAATGAACACTTCTAGTTTTATCTAATTATATAAGTACCTTAATTTGCTTTTTGGTGAGAAATCCTTATCAATTGGGATCGCAGTATCTTCTTCTTCCAATTTTGTTTTATTTTATTCATAAAACAAATAATATATGATTAGCTCAACTTGAGTTGATTGCATCTAAAATATTAAGATTTAAGATCAACGTCAACATAAAAGGTTTAAAGACATCATTATTGGCTATAATTAAATTGATGGCGCCCAAACCCTCAAATAGAGCTCTCAATCAAACCTTTGATGATTGTATTGAGTTAAATATACTATTCAAAAAATCAAATTTAATTTAATCATCTAATCCGTTTAATCGACAAAATACTTTAATGGTTAAATTTATGATAAATAGAGATGTCGATTAAAAGAAAAATATTGCAATATAAATATGGTAATATGGCAGAAAAAAAATAAAAAGAAAAACAAAGTAAAGCATGCACCTTAATTCGAGTTTATTTATCTTAATTTCGATTATTTAATTAAAAATTCATTTGCCCTGAGTTTAATCCTTGAAATGTGAAATTAGTTTAATCAAATTATGAAGGTTTAATTAATAATGAAAACAAACTCGAAAATTGAAAGTTCCACCTAATATTTTGTCCTAAATTGATTGCTAACCGCCAAAATTTCCAACATTAGTACAGTAGTTAAAAACTTTAATTATATTAAACTATTAATCCAACTCTAACAATCGTTGGATGTGGGGTGGAGGTTCCTTTTATATTTGGAAATCTTGTCAAAATCATGTTGGATGCCACAACTTTCACTTGCTATAATACTTTATTGCCCATCAACTTCCTTTTTCTTACTATCTATATCTTTATTAGTATATATACTCTCCAACATTCATGGTGGTGGATTAGACTTTTTTATTCTTAATTTATATCATTTCTTAAATTATATAATATACATCGTTTCTCCTTAATTTTAAAAAAGATTTTTGTTTATTTGGCAATAGATTCTTTTGGGAAAATCATTTTATATCTTCTTTCTTTTGTAATAGTTCTTTTTAGGTAGAAACATTGTCAAAATATATTCTTCTTGGCTTCTAGCGAATCTATATAACTTCAATATTCAGAAAAAAAATAGGAAAGAAAGAAATTCATACGTGTGCAATTTGGTGTGTGTGTGTGTGTATATATATATATCTTTTACTAATTCAATTTGATTAATGTGTTTAATTACAAAAATAATAATAATAAATAACAACAGGTGATTCATGCGTTGATTATTAGAATGTTTTTTCTTAATGAGACTAAAAGGGTTAGAATTGCAAGATATAACAAAATTAGTTCCAACAATATTATTAGTCAAATTAAAGTAAACAATTTTGAGCCACTTAATTGTTTTATAATATTATAACTCAAAAAATTTTAGATTCAAACTGTCCTTAACTAAATAAAGCCTTGTGAGTAACCAACTAAAAACATAGTTTTATTTAAATGAATGTTTGAAGAAAGTAAAATTGTACATATGCATGCCTCTAACAAGCAAATATGGTGGGTACAGGCAGATGAAGAAGAGAAAGATGATTTGAAGATAAAAATAGAAACAGCAATTGCAGCACTTAATGATCCACAAAGTCCTATGAGCATGTAATGTAACTCTCTTGTTTTGTCATCACAAGCCTGTCTTTTTCTCTTTTATGGGTGTTTTTTTCCCTATGTGTATTTTTAATTGCGTGATGGAGAGTATGTGGCTCTCTTTCCTTTCTTGCTTATCTCTCTAATTTTCAAAGAAATAAAATATCATAAATCGGTCTCTAAAATTGAGTGCAAGAAGAAGGGAGTTGATCCCAATTTGCAGAATTAAGCAGACCATAAGAGGCTCTTAACAATTTGATTAGCTGTCCTCTTGACAAAAGAAGATGAAACACCATTTGAGATTCTTACAAAACTTAATGATGCCAAGGAGATTCAATGATAATTTGTGCATCCCCTTTTACACGAGGAATCTTTAAATCCTTGAGCCAGCTTAGAACTATCAAAGGGTCTGTGATGCCAGCAAGATAAACGAAGGCAGCTGCAGCAAAGTTTCCAATATCATCTCTGAGAATAAAATCAGTACCAGATCCATATATGTACAATGGACATTATTTGCGCCGGTCCAAAAGTCAGGTCCAGGAGAACTCAAGAGTCTAAGTCCAATTAGACAAAAAGTAATTAGTGATTAGTAGTCTAATTAGACAAAAGTTAGCTAATTAAGGAAACATCTATTGGGGAAGATCATGAAAATAATTAATTGCCTGATATTCTACTTAAATATGAAAATTAATTATTATATTAATTAAGATTTGAATTCACACATATTATATATTGTAATAAAAGTGTAATTCATCACTTGTAACACGTGCACAAAATAAATTTCTTGAGTGTCACCACAACACAACCAAATGTGAATTTGCTATTGTTATTTTATTTTTTTTTATAATTACATATTTGAGGTGAAAATAGTTGGTTTATTTAATTGAAATATTTTTTAAACTTTCAATCATTTGAATTACATATTATTCCTATTTTTTAAAAAATAAATATGTGTAAGATATGTAATGGTTAAAAGCCAATTCGGTTGCAAGAATTAAAGAAAACAGTGATGCAGCCACATAAAAAGGAAGGGGAAAATTGCCCCTTATATATATATATATATATATATATATATATATAATCTCCTTGACACACTGCGTGCCAATTTTTTTTTATTTAACAATTTATTTATACTAACATTTATATTATATTTTTGCCTGGTTTCGTCGCGAAAAGTAAAGCCAATTGGGTTGCAAGAATTAAAGTGAAGCTTTCTTTCTATCACTAAATTGTATAAATTCAATGAAAATGTTTGCAACAGTAAATATATATACTAAAGATAAAGCATTGGCTTATGTGGGTGGTGTTTTCTAAAGTTATCAAGGGCAGTCGATTGATGGTTTTTCTACTAAGTTAGATTGCCACAGTTCCTTTCATGCTGAGCTCTGGGGAGTGTTGATAGGACCCAAAGAAGACTGAGCGAGGGATTGGAAGCTGATTGATATGCAAATTGATAACCGAAGTGTGATTGAAGTCATTACAGCTTATTCTCCTACACAACCGGCATGAAACAATACAAGAAGGGGAATAAAATTCCTAAAGACAAGATCTGGCATAGAATTAGTTGTTAGAGCAAGATAATGAGCAGCTAAATTCGCATATTTTTTCACTAATTCAAACCAGATATTAGAGAGATTGGCATAAATAGCCTTGCAATCACTAATGGCATTGTCAACATCAGACCGAATACAAAAATTGAATAAAATAGCATTGTAAATCAACTGAGAATCCATTTCTAAGATCATAAAAGAAAAATTAGACTTCTTCAGCTAACTCAAGGTCTCAGCAACCATAGGATCAAAAACTCCATGGAAAACGTTGCAAGTTGCAACTATCTTCAAGGAAAGAACCCTGATGATCATGCACCACAAAAGCAAAACCCGTTTGATTACTCCTAGAGAAATAGGTACATCCATGTTAACTTTCAAGAAATCCATCAGAGGAGGCCTCCACAAAAACCACAGCAACTGTTCTCATTTTTTTCTTTATGATAATGCAGCATGATCCTGTGTCTTTAGGCAGCTCAAGCCACGTCAAATAGCGCAGCGTTAACCCGCATTTTCAGAGCGCGTCAGATAGAATTCCGTCTCTGTAGAGTGACGTCAAATAACATAGTAAAATGATACGTTTTTGTAAAATATACTATTTTTTCAAATACTTTCTGACATACCATAAACAATTTTTTTTAAATATTATTTAAAAAAAAATTCCTTTGTTTGTTGGCCTGTAGTTCTTTTCTTTCCCTTTTTTTTTTTCTAGTAAAAATTAAATTCTTGATTTAGTTTAGGTGAATTAAAAAAAAACTTAGGAAGAAGAAGGGATGATGTGAGGAAGAAGAAGAAGAGGTGACCGGATATTTTACATGGCACGGTGGATTTCATTATGCATTCTAATTAGCATAATATGTTAGTTTAAACGAATTATTTGATGGAGTTATTTAATTAAAAAGAGACTCTAAATTGAAGATTAACATTATAATATTTAATTAATTGAATCTGATATTGAATAGTCCACTCAAATTGTGGCCTTATTTTGTAATTAACGAAAAAAAAAAAAAGGAAATGGAGGTGAATTGAAGGGCAGGCTTGGTTTTTTAGAGGCTTAGAGCAGAGTATGTTAAAGTTTAAAATGTTTTTGGTTTCCGTTAGGTCATCAGACAAAAATTTGTTTTGAAGGAACCCTAATTGCTTAGTGAACCCACTAAATTTTACAACTTTGCAATAGCGAATAGCTAAAGTTGCTGCCTTGGGCGAGATTGTTGGCTGTGTGTGTGTTATGGATTCCCTGTTAGCCAATTACGCCTCTTCCGATGAGGAAGAAGAAAACCCCCGTCAGACCTCTCTCTCTTCATCTAAAACAATTTCATCTTCTTCTTCTTCTTCTCCTTTCTCTTCCATTCGACCCCACAAATCTTCTAATCCCCAATTCAATCACCAATCTGGGGGTGCTCAAAATCCTCCAAAAGCCGCCTCCAAATCCTCCCTTTTCTCTTCCCTCCCTCTACCTAAAACCCAAGTTCCCAATATTGCCTTGGACTCTAATCCCAAAAAGGTTGTCCAATTCAAGCCCCCAGTTCACCCAACACATGTGCATCCCGCTGATTTTGACGATGATGACGATGAGGATGAAGGAGAAAAGGAGAGAAAACGGCGCAAGCAATCTGAATCTTTGTCGCAATCTTCGAATGTCAAGTCATTCTTGTCCAGCATTCCTGCCCCCAGGAACTCCTCTACTTTGGGTGCTCTTCCATCGGCTTCAGGGTCTGGTAGGAGATCCATTATTGACACCGAATCACCTGCTCCTAATTCAGGTGGCTTTGGTGTAGAAAATGATCAAGATAAACGGAACCATGGGAGTGAGACTGGTGTCTCTGCAAGCTATGAACAGAGTTCGAATCAAAATGGGGGAAATTATGTGCATTATGGAGGTTATAGTAGTTATGGATCAGAAACTGGTCAAGACATTGGTCAGCATACTGGCAGTGGGGATTATGATTCAAGTTATGGGGATTATGAGAATTATGGCAGCTATGGGAACTATGGTGATTATGCGCAATATGGCAATGTTTGGGAAAGCCAGTTACCCACAGCTGTGCCTGAGAGTACTGGGCCAAGTGAAAGTGCTTTTAGGATACATGGAAAGAGAGGGAGGAATGATATCCCAACAGAAGTTATTGAGGTGAAGCAGGATGAGTTGACGAAGAATAGGCCTCGGGAGGACCAGGTCAAGTTAACTGGGATCGCTTTTGGGCCATCCTATCAGGTAACTTATTCATTGCTTCTTATATAATCCTGTGATTAATTTTATTGCAGTTTAGTTGGTCCTCACATTGTCATTTACTGATATGTGTTTCCTTAATTAATATCAAGTTCATCATGCAATAGATTCTGTGTAAAATGTAGATTTCCTCAATTTATATATTTATTTATATCAAGTTATATTCATCAAAGCCTTTTTGATAATAGTGTATGTAAACTCCTGGTAGACATTTGTCACATAATTTTGTTGATCTAGTCATCGGGAGCAATTTTATTTATAAAGGGTGGAAATTACATATTTCTCAAGAGTTTGAAGGAGAGTGCAGCTTTGCTGTACTTTGACAGGTGTGGGAAGTTAGATACAGTATATTGCGCGGAAAATAGCAAGGCAGGACAGTACTTGTTCATTCATATATAAACAATTAAATTAAATGGCTGAAAGTGCAATTTGATCCCTAATGTTTGGTAAAAAGGACAATGCAGATTTTAAAGTAACATTTGGTGCAATATCATTCCTGAAGTTTGAAAATTGGACTAATTTGGCCTCTAAAAAAAATTGGTTCAATCTTTGAGTAAAACGTGTCAAATTGTTGAGCAAAACGTATTGAATTCTTGAGCGTCAGCCATCATTTCAGGAGATAAATTGTTTCAATTTTGAAATATTCGGGGTGATAGTGTACTAAATGGAACTTTAGGGTTTAAATTGCATTTTTTGTCAAATTTTAGAAACCAATCTGTACTTTTAGCCAAATTAAATTATGTAGGAAAAACAATTTTCATAGCGTTGTTTGTGAAGTTAAAAATATGATTTAGCTGGCCTTTGCTAAGTCTTGTTTACATTTGTGTGGTGAATCGTTTATTGGTTATTTTCTGCTATTTGATTTGTTGATGTTAATATATATATATATATAATTGTGTAGCCTGTTTCTACTACAAAGGGGAAGCCTTCAAAGCTTCACAAGAGGAAGCATCAGATAGGTACATTATTCTATGATATGAAGCAAAAGGAGCAAGAATTGGCCGAGAGGCGTGCCAAAGGGTTTCTCACCAAAGCTCAAACACATGCCAAGTATGGATGGTGATATAAAATTTCTGTATTTGTTGTATAGAACAGCTTATCGTCTTAATGCAAGGATATTGAAATTTTTTTGTTCCGTTAGAACGTGCCCTTAGTTTGTAGAGTAGACGATAAATGGCAACTCATCAACATGACCTTCAAACGATGCAAGCCATTCAACAAATCTAACCACACAAATCCTAATGTCAATTGGCAGATATACGGAGCGCCCGGAGCTTCTCCTGTTGGTGAATTTGCGCACTTCAAATCAATGAAATGTATGTTCCATTAATTCCTCAAAATTTTTTCACTTAAAAAACCCTCAGAACCTCCGAGGAGTATCAAAGTTTTGTTATTTAATTCCAATACCAAACCTATTCCCGCGTCACAAGATGCACTGACCATGAATAATCACTATTATCCAAATCAGGAGTCGTTTTGATCCCGCTGATTTGAATGGGCATAGTGGAGCAAGATATAAAGCAAAGCACTTAACTAGGAGTAGAAAATCGTCCTAAGAGTTATAAAACTAGGAATTTTTCACTACAATGTAAACACGTTTGATGCTATTTACGAACTATTGGCGTATTAAAGCCAAAATTGCTGGCCAAAACTTTGATTATATCTAATTAAAATATTAACAAAACACAGCCTAGATAAATTCTAACTCCTTAATCCTGTAGCATTTGACGTGCAATATCCTTGTAGCTCACCTTTTTTTTCTTCACAGGCTGTGCAGGTGGCCTTTCAAGCTCCAGAACTGGGTTCTTAGTGTCGACTTCCTCCATTGCACAGCTAGGCTTTTCAAGATCCTCTTTCGACTTCCTCCGTTCCACAGCTAGGCTTTTCAAGATCCTGAACTGTGTTCATAGTTTCGAGACCCTTCATTCCTAGGGTAGGAATCATGTCTATCAACATGGCACTAACTGGATCAACCAAAACCTCTAATTTCTCAGGGTTATATTTCTCCTGCTTATGATATGACCCACAGCCCCCACCTATTTCAGCACTAGAAGATATATCAGACGCATATTGACTTCCACCAATTAAAACATCAGAAGCTTTATGCTTTATATGACCTTCAGCAACCTCTTTCTCAGCATCTGACCAATCCATATCTTGTATTACAGTTGGTTTAATCTCCAAAACTTCCTTGCTTCCTTCTGAATGGATTTCATTATTTCCCCCCGTCATTTGAACCCCTTCCTCATTTGTCTCGTTGTCAAGTGAAATGCTTTCATCTGATCCATTGCAACATATTTTAGCAGGCTTTCTAGAGCGCAACTGCTTCCTTCGAGCTTGGTTAACCCCAGTTTTTCCTTTCCTCACACTCGCACCACCACCTCTTCCCCTTTTCCTTTTGGCATCCCTCTTAGGTGCAGCTGATCCACTGACATGCTCCAAACTAGATTTGCCTAATTTTGTTTTGCTTGGAGATAGCAACTGGAGTTTCTGCTTTCCTTCACCAATGAGATCACAAGAGGCTTCTTCCATATCTAGGTCAACGTTACTAGCCAAGTGGGGGGAAAAAATAGTGTTACCAAGCAGAAGAAATGTAAGCATAAATGCATAGACACCAACAAAGTTTGACAATAAGCAGAAAATATTCTACAAACTCCAGTAAAGGAAGAGGTGCAAAACCAAATCGAACTGTGAGAAGCTTGGTTATTATGGTATAAAAAGTTATAGCATAATAGTGGTTCATTGGGTCGATTCATTATTATGTTATAAAAAGTTCGATTCACTCAGTCAATTCAGCTTTTTATGTTGAAACTAGACAGACACCTGTAATATATATTCTTATATATACTTTTTTTTAATTATTATTATAAAATTATACACTTGTGAAAAGTTAACTAATCAGTTAAAAAATAAAGGTTATAATATATAATTTACTTCATTATAAGTATTTAATATTCAAAATGTAATTTATTAATATATAATATTTAAAAGTGTAATGTTTAAATTTGTTATAAATTGGATATTTTTTAATTTTACTACAGTTTTAGTTGTTAATAGTATTGAATTTATTATTTGATATGTTTAAAATTATGAGTTTTATTATAACTCTGTTGTTAAAAATGCATATTGAAGTATACAAATTAAAAGCCCAAAATAAAGGGCATTATTAGCCCAAAACTTAAAAAAACCGAACCAACCAAAATAATTTCAATTATTAATTAGAAATTCAGTCAGTTCATTTATACAAAGTTCAGTCTATTCGGTTTTGATAGTTTTCAAACTGAACAGACTGAACCCGCCGAATGCTCACTCCAAATGGTAACTATAATTTGAAAGAGAATTCATACCTTCCATTCATAATGATAATACCACAAACAAAAGCTCACATAAACGCACACACAGTGACAGACAAATATACACATATATATTTAAACCATACGCTACCCAAACACTAAAATAGAAAATGAATAAAAGTCCCTAGAATTTTGCTAATTTGTCAATATATCTACACACATGCTTCCTCCTCTATAACACTCCCCCTCGAGAGAGTATAAATGCTAATCATGCTCAGCCTATGAAAAGTTGATCAACTTGAGCTTGATTTAAAGCTTTTGTGAAGATATCTCCCAGTTGATTATCAGTTATAACATATTTCATGGACATGGATGCTCAATTTTTGGACAAATCACAAACGAAGTAGGATTATGCCATTAGACTACTAATTAAACACTAAGTGGTCATAACTACTCTTCTTCATCCCAAACTGCCACACTAAATTTGCGCTCACACCCACGCACGCACACCCTATGATGCTTCTGCAACTAACAACATTATAGAAGACTGTCATAAGTCCTACATCATGGGTACCAGGTATCAGCAAAAATGCAAAACTATAGGCACTAAATTATTTGATAATAATGGAGATTAGTTTATATATTTGCAATCTCAACACAAACAAGATGCAAGATTGGCAGCTTCCATGCTCTGATGGGTGATGCACATGCATGATTCTTTGAAACTAAAAGCACATTTAGACTAACCATTCTTCAATGCCGAACTCTTGCAACCTGGGGGGCTTCAAGCTATAGCTGTCCTCTTGCAATCTTTTCTGTGCCTCCAAGGAGTCCAACAACCATTGGCATTCAATTATATGCAACCTCTTATTGCACAGTAGAAACTTCTCTGTATCTTTAAAACTGCATGAGATGGAATAGAAGAGATTCAAACTTATAAATACTTCATAGCAATAATCACTAAATTATCCAGTAACACAGCCAAAGTTATTTCATTCATGAAGAAATATGAGATAGAGAAATTGATGAATAACATGCTCTCCATTCATCAATAACAACAAAAGAGAGGGGAAAAAGAAATAAAAAGAAAACACAAAACAAAACAAAATCACTGATTAAGTAACAAATTCAAAAGATGTCAAAATTGGCTAAAAATCCATATAGGAATGAGTTGACACACACCTAAGATAAGGAAAACTTTACAGATATAGACTGAAACAACCCAAAACCACGTGTACCGAAGATTGTAGTAGGATAAAAAGAAAAGTACAAAGGCAAACTTAATTGTCCAAAGTTCAGTTCAAGAGGTAACAATCATTCTGTTACTTATTCCAATTTAACATGTCCAATTGCCACAGGCATAATTTCTCATGCCATTATGAAGGGTGAAGTTTACATATAGATGCAGAAGCTCGTAAATAATCATTCTTACACGTTCAGTTCGATAAAGTTTTCAGTTTCCCCCTACAAGTATCAAGACATATTTTGTCATACTAAGAATTTTGCTAACAAATTCCCCTTGGACGTATTGATCAACAAATGACCACCCAACTATCTTTGGAAGGTGCAGCACTCTCCAGTGATAATGGTACAGTGATGGAAAAACAAAACGCATAGCCAAGAAAACTAGATAAAACCAGAATTATTGTTTCTTATTTCATATTTTATACACAATGATAAGATACAAAACAGGAAACTAAATAACAAATAACTACAAATCAGAACTAAAAATAAGGAAACTTCCGAGATTAAATATAGGAAAATGATGACAGATTTATAACCTAATATATATATAGCCGTATAACCCAATAGGCTGCAAGCTACACTAACTGCAAGAAAAAATAAATTAAAAAAAAAAAAAACATATTTCGTGTACCAGCTAGTTTTCCATGTTTTAGGCAGCTTAAAATGATGCCTAGCTAGACATATAAAGTATATCACTCCCCCAAATGTGGAAATAATATTGAAAATAGTTTGGCATGATGAATGTAAAATTCAATTATGGTATTTTCTGCTACAGAATTACTTCCAAAAGTTACTATAAACAAATGCATGCACAAAACCAGTAAGTAATTCACATTTAGGCAGCAGAACGTGAAGTGTTCATTGGATTACCTCTTCACAAGAAAATCAAAATCCATGCCAGATCCTGGAACAATCAGAACCACCATATGTGTAGCATTAGCAACTGTATTGCTGACTTGACCACCAGCCATGACAACTTCAAGCTTCAACCTCCTCAGTTTAAGTCCCAACAAGGATTCCCAATCAGATCTTAGAAAAATGTGAATTGACAAGAGAGTAAGCAAACGACACTTCGGATAAAGTTGATCCATAAAAATCACATGAAATTAGCTTATCCAAAGGATAATAGGTATAAAAAGTTACGATAGTCAAAGATCTTACAGGGACTCTGTTGAAAGGTAGAAATAAATCGTGCAGCCATGAAAGAGTGACCACTTATCCTTGGGACTGTACTTTCTCTTATAATATTCAATTCTGTTGGAATCTTCTGATAAATTTATGCTGTCTAAAAGCTGGAAAGAATACATTGGGAAAATTTAGTTTACATTTTCACCTAAAAATTACTGAGTCTATCATCGAAAGCGTCATTACCAAATGCATAAAGGTACATGAAAGATATAGCCCCTGAACTTTTCAAGAATATACAGAAATTCATCATGTTGGACCCTTTAACCCCCAATTTTGTCATAATTTAACCTCTTTATTGAAAATATGTTCAGTTAGACTCTTTATATGAGGTTACAGTCTGATAGTTACATACACTCAAATAGCATTGATGGGCTAAATGTGCTCACTATATTTACTTAAATGTCAGTAACTCTATAAACTTAATACAATCAAAGAAATTTAGAGCTAAGGGGCTAAATTATAAACAAATTGAAAGATAGAGGGTCTAATTGAACAAATTCTAAGTTGAGGAGCTTAATCAGGGGCTAAAATATGCACTGTGCTATACATATATGATTCCAAATAATTCTTCTGTTGCTTGGATTCTCCTGCATTACTGCCACTTTCCTCCTTGTTAGTAAGAATGGTTACTCTCTCATGTTTAATCAAATAGACAAAACAAGTCAGGAGCAGGTAAATGTCCCAGTATTATGCCAATTTTGGTCAAATAAAAGAAAAAGAATAAGATAAAGAGACCTTGGAGACACATCATTTATAATTAATGTTGGAAGCTAGCCTGTGAATTTGATAGAGGTCATGATTAACCTACCGCAAAAGAATGGACCTCTCCTCCACGAAAGAAGAATTTTTCCAAACTTTAGGAAGGAAGCATACCACTTTCCTGTGTAGATTAGTCATTAAACTAAAACTGGATAAACAGACTTTGAGGAATTTTTTCTTAGTTTTGGAGATCAGAAGTAACCCACTTCTTCGGTTTAGCACAGTAGACTTGTGCATGATCAGCAATTTGGATCACCCAACAACCTTTCTATTCATAGCTATTAATTTTTCGCACCATGATTTTGATATATCAAATACCGACACCAAATACTAAGATGCATGCATATGTGGCAATGTGAACATACCTGTTTGAGATCAGCAAGGTCAACATCCCAGTAGTAAGAATCAGAAAATTCATCAATTTCTTCATGTAACTTCTTTCTCGAAGATTCAGAAAGGAAGAGGAAGTGCCTTCAAAGTTACATGCTTCATCAATATCTAATATCATACCTATTCATTAAGCAAGTGTATGTGTGTTTGTGCAAGTGTTTCAAAAAAAACAATTAAGTCAAGGCAGAACTGACTTCGGCTTTAAAGGCAGGAGATTCTTCTGTGCACAACAATCCAAAAACCAAGAGCAGTTTATTATATCCCCATGAAGCTTTGCAGCCTGATATTTAATGCCTGCAGAAAGAATATTCTTTTTAACCAAATTGTACCAACAACAAAAGTTTTTGACTGTGAACAACCATGAGGCACATGCATGAGGGAGAGACCTTTGCTTTCAGCAGCTACACAATGAGTTACGGATTTATTCAAATTCATTGAGAAAGTTCCCCCATTCTCAACAACCATTTTGTGCAAGGACTCGAGGGAGTGGATTGGAGGCACATTAATAAAGTCTATGCTTGTTAAGGAAATTGATGATAAAACCGAAAAATAAAATAACAACAGCCAAAAAAATAAAATAACAACAGCCAGATCTAATATCAGAGCCAAAAATCTTAAATTGAATGCATTGATTTAATCAACAGCATCTTCCATTATCTGAAGCAGGAAAAACTTTTCTTACCTCAAAATAAAGACAGTATAGCTTCTATTCAAGATACTATGCAATTCCTAAGAGAAATGTAAGAGAGACAGAAAACAAGGAGAAGAAATATCTTGTACTTTATTCATCTTAGAACAGGGATTTATATACATATTACGTAGGCTACAATTAAGGTAATAAAACTAAATACAGCTCTACAAATCTCTACAAATTAGCTAAAACTAAATACCTGATTAGATGAAGCCACAAGAACTGTCAGAAGCCATACAGAAAACACTCGTAGAATTTTAGTATGCAACATAAAGTGAAAAGCTTTTTTAGCTTGTCAGTCCGAACAGCCCATACAATAATTAATCAACTTATCTAATTAGGTTAAAAGGATACAGAATATCATCTTTGAAAATATTAAAGTTTTCCCCTTCACGTCAGAGACATTAGTCTCAATAAAATGAGATGGAACAACAGACAATTCCTTTTTTCCTCCCTTTTTGGAGAATTTCTTGACCCTTTGTTTGCTTTCTTGCAAGCCTCCATGTTCTTTTGCTTTCTGTGTGGTACCGTTACTTGAATGTACTACTTCTACAAATGCTGCATGAAGGGATGGGAATAAAAGCAATTAAAGCAAGATCATCATAACCCATAAAAATACCTACAGATAAATAATGCAACATAATCATACACCATGAATTAAGCAATGAATACATTCTAAACCCTTACACTGCACATCAAGACATTCATGCCAAGGCTTGTCGTATCTCACTCTGTCAATACGTGGAAATCTTAAGCTATACGGTGCAGCAAATACCTGTGATAAAAAGAAGAGAGAGATTATCTCAGGCCAAATTAAAAAGGCTATATAAAAGAAAGAACAAAGATTATTCAAAAACACACTTGCACACAAAACCAAAGTGCAAGAAAGAAATTACTCCATTACGTGCTGAAAGACATTGATTCAGATCGTCGAAGAGTTAACTTTAAAATGAATGGAAGGGATGCACAAATCTTATATATGATTTGTCCAAAGACAAAATAAAAGAAAATTAAAAGACCATAAAGCTACAGCAGCCCACCTCTGAACTTATAGTCCGAATATCACTAGTAATAGAGAGTATGATTGACCTGCATCAGGGGAGAAGAAAGCAAAAGAACAAGTCAGATAATTAATGTCAATGTATTTCTCCATAAATAATGAAACAAAAACAATGATAAAAAATTTTACTTCTCAGGGCTCTCAATCCACACATCTGGCCTCTCTTTCGAATTATTTGTCACTCGATAAAAACTCGGAGCTGCCTTCTTCGGGTATTCATATTTCCTGACAGAAAAGAACAGGAAGTGTACTTAGATATCCTAGGAGCAGACAAATTCTCAGGCATGAAAAAAAAAAAAAAAGGAGAAAATCTTTAATGTTGATTTACAAAATCTGAAATGTCTTGAGTTCCAAGGCTTTAACTACCAAGTGCCTCTCTTTTATTATTTTTCCTTCTCTGCACCTAATAATATGTGTTGATCCTCTCTCACGCATAATAGCAATTTTTTGGTCAAAACAATGTAGTCAACACCTATAAATTCGAGGATTTTTCATCATGGCTTTATTTTTGATATCATCCCTTCTCTTTCTCTTACAAAATATTATTCCATACATATAAAAATAAAAAGAGAGAGAACTGAATATGGGGACCACAGCTTTATAGTCTTCTAGACTGAAAGAGGTTATAACTAAAAAATGTGCAGACAACAACAGAAACAATAAAACAAAAAATAAATAAATAAATATAAATTGAAATATTAGTTCACATGAGGTTACTGATTTTTTCATTATCTGAAAACAAACCTTTTTTGAATTCAACAACGAATAAAAAATAAAAAGGAAAAGAAACTCGAAAAGTAAAAACAAGTTCCTACAACCAAACATGACCCAACATTTTATAAAATCGGTTATTCAAAAGTTCTATTAATGCCTTTATGTGAAAATAGGTAATGCAAGAATAAGTATTTTTCTGCAAAATCCTATGGTTCAAACAAGAAGTGTTTGTTTTATCATACTATCTATTTCTGAAATTGTTAAAATAAGAAGTTGTACATCAAAAAAAAAAATAGCTACAAGCGTCTGTCCAACTTTACAATTGCTGTATACTTCTTTAGAAAACACATTATATGACCAATTCATTATTTTTCCATCCCAATCATTGCTAAAGTCTAATAATTTCTCCAAGGCAATAAGGTGACCAATAAATAATATAATGTATGAAGTGACACAGTTCTCTTTTATTCAAACCTAATAGACATGGTTCCAGATTGAGCCTTCATGAGTAAAATTCCATTAGAACATAATCATTGTGTTGAAGTCGCATTACTTTGGCCATAAATGTACGAGGTATAAAGTATATGGATTAATGATGAATTTTTTAATGCACAATTATGATAATAAACTTGTGCGAAGTTGGAGAATTGTTCTGGTCCAAAACCTACCAGTCTAACATACCATACCTAAAATAAGGCTTCAATTTGGTCACAACAGCAGCTAGCTCATCATCAGATAGTCCAGTACCTAATCTGCAAAAAGAGATGAATCTGCAAGAAGATGGCTGCATTAGTCCGCCAACTCAAACATATAATATCACCTAATCGTTTTCATCTTTCAACCTACTTCATTGTCCAAATTAAAGTATCACAAAACAAGTATGCCGTAAAAATTAAAATATTGATTTATCTGAAAACTCGGGGACTGTTGTTAATAAGCATGAATTTAGAAAACCAAGCGAATAAAATATAGCAACTATCACAAAGTTCAGAGCATTTCGTTCACTTTTATATTGTCAACTGGTTTTTTATAACTTAACCAATTTCCTTTTTTTCTTTTCTATCTTTTTATCATAAGCAACATGGTCAAATAAAGCTAATCTTTACTTGCAATTAATTCTTAATCCATGAGTGTTCAGAAAAGGAAAAGAAAAATAAAACTAGAACTATATCATGGGATATCACTATATGATAACCAAAGATTGCAAAATTAACAATAAATGGTCTAAAATTCCTCGGTCATTACCCACCTCCTGGGGTATGTATTTGGGGCAGGACATTCTGCAAGACCAACCAGGAACTGAGCCACCTGCAATGTGTAAAAGACATTTGTTTACATTTTCAACAAGGGCAGAGAAATAAAGACAAACTTAATCAGACCTCCAAAACAAGTCCAAGGAAACAAAGTGTAAAAAGGACCATTGATTCACATCTTAACATTTGTGCTTTTACTATATCACTCAATTCCCTAGGGAAAAGCAATAACAAAGGAGAAAATATTATAACGAGGATGAAACCAAACCTCTCCTCCACGACGTCCAGAGCCATAGTATCCTCCTAAAGGCAACCATGAAATTTTGAACAAGTTTTTTTGAGAATAGATTACTCTTGAAGAAACCAAAATTTAAGAGCAAGAAGTATGAACCTATGATAAGCACATCCAAGTCAGAAGCAGCATGTATGTAATCAGGCTTCAATTTCAACCACTTTCCACTGCGATCACCTGGTTCCCATTTTGAGCCAAAGTCTTTTAATATGATCCCTTCATCTCTAAAAGAGAGTTATGAGTTTCAAATCAGACTATGGGTTAGAAAGTTCAAAAAGAATGAAGAAAAATAACAAGAAGCTTACAAAAGCCTTATGCTAAGAGATTTCATGTAACAATTTCAAAGAGTTTTGCCACACCAATCCATCAAGTGACTGTGATTACATACATAAGTACATAAATATCATACATAAGTATGTAATCATTAACTTGGTGTTAATATTACATACATAATGCATGACAAATGTGGGATTATGGGTGCTAAAATATACTTATATTGTGGCATTTTTACCGCACACTGTGCCTCAACCCCAAACAATATGTAAGCAAAGATTCATGCAAGTCAGAACTAGAATCACAAAGCCACGTGTCATATCAAAAGGCAAATTTGAAGAGAAAATAAATGCATAACAAAAAAGATTGCAGACACTACAATCTCTGGAAGGACAGTATCGCAGAAACATAAGGTACAAAAGATTTCACATTATTAATTTACTACAACTAGAAGTTCAGATTGAACAAGATAATGATAACAAAAGTTTACGCGGACATCACCAATTAAAAGCAAGAAAGGATCCGAGATAAATGTAGCCAATTACACTCTGAAAGTCCAGTGCTACACAAAAATAAGACATAAAACTATCCAACGGAGACAACATTTTGCTTTTCCACTGATTTTGGCGATAAATCAAATGACAAAGAATACCAACCTGTTTTTAACAGTTTGCTCAAAAAATCTCTCGACATCATTCACATTACGAGCAATAAGCGAACAAGGTGGTTCCCCTGGAAGATTAGACACAAATCATTGTGAATTTCCAGAGGAATAAATATTACTTATATAACCCCAGGGAAATTAAATAAATTAATTAATATAATGCAGCGAAAAGTAGTTGAATTATCTAAAACAGAATTACATGCAATATTTCGAACTTCCTCAAAGTTCTCAATTTCAAACTTCCTCAAAGTTCTCAATTTCAAACACGTACAACCACTATGAAGCTGAAACATACATCGACTACTGTACATGAGGAGTTCAAATCTGTAAACAAAGAAAGATACTTCTAAATCCGTAAAATTCTTAACTTACTCAAATGCCTGTTCCCAATTTCAAATAAACACAACCAATATGGGGGGAAAGTCATGTTCAACTTGCATATCATGCAGTTACAAGGTAAAAATTGATTGCTGCACAACTATCGTGCATATTGTGCAATCAAAACACAATAAAACTATACCAAATACAACAATAAATTACTATACTTATACATCTTACCAGGCACACGATGGTCATTGAGACCACCATCAGGTACAAGAATCTCTAAACGACCCTTCAAAGGCCTCAAATATTTTTTAAGAAGATCATGCCTTTCCCTTAAGCTTTGGTGAATGACACTGGTATCTCCAACATAGAGGATATCAAAAGCAACATCTATGAACTCATGTCAAGGTGAACTGAATCCAGCACTAGTAGATACTGAGGATTGATTGAATATTTAATTCTACAACTTCCCAACTGAAAGTACTTATCAAGTTAGGACATAGCTTTAAATTGATTCAGGCACAAAGGATACAACACAACTGCACAAGAAGAGCATATAAATTAAATTTCAAACTGGTGGTTTTTGATATAGTGACAAAGACATTAAAGTAATCAGTAAAAGAAACCTGTCTATCACAGTCCAGTCCATCTCTTGCTGCCTTCGCTGCAAATAAGTACCATGGGGCAAAAGAGTGATTATATAAACAGATTTTAAAACATAAAATAAAATGGAAACAAGAGAGGAAGAGAAAACCATAAAATCAAAATATTGAACAACCTATTTCTTGATTTGAACCAAATTCAGCAAATCGGTTCAAAGAAGAATCCCATACCAACATTTCACCATCAAGTATACACCTACACCAATCAAAGAAAATTTAGTACGCCAAAGATATAGATTCAGAAATTCTTAAAAGCACAGCAATTCATACATACAATTCCTTTACAAAATCAGAAATTAAAAATTCTTCTGAGGTTTTCTAGCCATGTCACCATTGCTATGCTTTTAAATAAAGGTCTTTCCATATAGTCACAGCCATTATTCAGCAGATTTTTAACTCAAAATACTGTTATTTTACTCTTACCCTTATAAGCAACAGTCATACCAACCATCTTTAATAAACAATAGATATACGAAAGCGGGTTCAGCAGATCATTCTCTGTAGCTTCATACCTTTTTGCTTTCTTACATTCTTAATTGTTGGTTAATGTATTTTGTTAGGTTGTAATTAAGGGTAGAATAGTATTTTTTCTTTTACTACTTGTATACCTATAAATATTCCTTGTATCATTATTTTAGTGAAATTCGAGATAATAGAAAATCTTGAGTTCTCAAAATCTTCATGGTATCAAAGCCACTGCCGTTTCGAAGGTCGAGTTAACTCCTTTCCGCAGTCGGTTAGTTTTCGATAACTCCTATTTTTCCGGCGAGTCTAGAAGGTCGTGTTCCAGACCTCCTATTTCGACACCGCCCCCATAGGAAGGTAGATCAGGTGAAGATCGGACGGTGTCCCAGTATCCGGCGCCGTCAGAAGCCGCGCGTGAGCTCACGCGCCGATCAAAGGATTCGGCTCCTTCCCCACGCGCCGGCGCGTGTGGCGCGTGACACCACTTCCGGCCACCTTTTGCTGCCGTTTTTTCTGCCGACCATCTCGCCGCCCTTTTCCGCCTCCAACCCACTGATCTCCGGTAACTTCTGACCACCTCGATTTCTGGGTCACGCGTGAACAGGTTCTGTTTTCCTGGGTTAACTTTTTCCTGCTGGTTTTTTATCCTTTTTTTTTGGCTTTTTCGTTATGTCAAATATTAAGGATGATCATAAGGAGGTTGAGAGACATCATTCCATGAATGACAGTCCTTATTCTCAAATTAGCCCAGTTAAACTTGAGGGGAGCAGTACTTATTTAGCTTGGTCTAGATCGTGTTTATTGTCGATCAAGGCTAGAAGGTTGCAGGCTTATATCGATGGAAGTAAAAAACCACCATCTGTCACCGATCCTAACTTTAATCAATGGGACTCAGATAATTCACTGGTTATGTCTTGGCTCCTAAATTCAATGCATCCTAAGATCTCTAGACAGTATTTATTGCTTGACACTGCAGAGAAGATATGGAAAGCTGCAAAAATCACCTACTCTCGAATGGAAAATGATGCTCGTATCTTTGAACTCAGGAACAAAGTTCATAGTACAAAACAAGGTGAGCTTACTGTTTCAGATTATTTCTCTGAATTGGGTAGTTTATGGCAGGAACTGGATTATTATCAGGACTTTCAAGCAAAATGTGTTGATGATGCGGTGCTGATTCAAAAGATGATTGAAAAGGAGAGGGTTTATGATTTTCTGGCTATTTCGACACCGCCCCCATAGGAAGGTAGATCGGGTGAAGATCGGCCAGTGTCCCAGTATCCGGCGCCGTCAGAAGCCGCGCGTGAGCTCACGCGCCGATCAAAGGATTCGGCTCCTTCCCCACGCGCCGGCGCGTGACACCACTTCCGGCCACCTTTTGCTGCCGTTTTTTCTGCCGACCATCTCGCCGCCCTTTTCCGCCTCCAACCCACTGATCTCCGGTAACTTCTGACCACCTCGATTTCTGGGTCACGCGTGAACAGGTTCTGTTTTCCTGGGTTAACTTTTTCCTGCTGGTTTTTTATCCTTTTTTTTTGGCTTTTTCGTTATGTCAAATATTAAGGATGATCATAAGGAGGTTGAGAGACATCATTCCATGAATGACAGTCCTTATTCTCAAATTAGCCCAGTTAAACTTGAGGGGAGCAGTACTTATTTAGCTTGGTCTAGATCGTGTTTATTGTCGATCAAGGCTAGAAGGTTGCAGGCTTATATCGATGGAAGTAAAAAACCACCATCTGTCACCGATCCTAACTTTAATCAATGGGACTCAGATAATTCACTGGTTATGTCTTGGCTCCTAAATTCAATGCATCCTAAGATCTCTAGACAGTATTTATTGCTTGACACTGCAGAGAAGATATGGAAAGCTGCAAAAATCACCTACTCTCGAATGGAAAATGATGCTCGTATCTTTGAACTCAGGAACAAAGTTCATAGTACAAAACAAGGTGAGCTTACTGTTTCAGATTATTTCTCTGAATTGGGTAGTTTATGGCAGGAACTGGATTATTATCAGGACTTTCAAGCAAAATGTGTTGATGATGCGGTGCTGATTCAAAAGATGATTGAAAAGGAGAGGGTTTATGATTTTCTGGCTGGTTTAAATCCTGAATTTGATCAAGTGCGAGTTCAAGTTATTGGCAGAACTCCTTTCCCTTCACTTGAGGAGGCACATTCTTTAATTCAGCAGGAAGAGACCAGGAGAGGGGCTATGCTTTATACTGCACTTATTGACAAGTCGGGTTTGACTGCCCATACCTCTCTTGAGCAACCAAAAGGGATTCTTTTTGATAAAGATCATTTGCTCTGTGATTACTGTGGTAAGCCAAGGCATACTAAAGAGACTTGCTGGAAGTTGCATGGGAGACCAAGTAGGGGCCGTGGGGGAAAACGAGTTAATCCAACAAGGGCTCAAGCACGTGTTAGAAACAGTGGAATCATCTAAGGAGTCGGCTTCAGTTGAGAGTCTTTCCTCTGATGAGATTTTGCATTTCAGGCGTCTCCTGTCTCAGCTTACTCCTTCCTCCAGTGGTACCTCTAATTTGGTCAAGTCAGGTACAACTTTCTCTCACCATAACTCATGGATTATTGATTCTAGTGCGAATAGACATATGACAGGCACTTCAAAATGCTTTCTTAACTACTCTCCTTGTTTAAAAAGGGATAGTGTCAGGGTGGCTGATGGGTCATTAACTCCTATTTCTGGGACAGGTTCTGTTGTTTGTACTCCTAATATTAAATTGTCTTCTGTTCTTCATGTTCCTCAATTTCCTGTCAATCTTTTATCTGTCAGTGCTATCACTAAAACTCTTAACTGTAAAGTTAAATTTTTCCTTGATTTTTGTATTCTTCAGGATCTTCAAACAAGGAAGAGGATTGGCAGTGGTAGAGAGCATGATGGCTTATATATCCTGGAAGACAGTCAAGAGTTGGCTCTTTTTGGGGGGTATCAGGATGTCAACCAGGAGATCATTCAGTGGCATAGGCGATTAGGACACCCGTCATTTTTTGTTTTAGAAAAACTATATCCTAGTTTATTTGCTAGAACTCGGTTTGATTGTTTATCTTGTGATGCTTGTGAGTATGCTAAACATACTAAAAACTCGTATCCTTTGAGTGATAATAAAGCCAGTGAGCCATTTATGATTGTTCATTCTAATGTTTGGGGACCTACACAAACTGTCTCTTTGTCTGGAAATCGATGGTTTGTTACTTTCATTGATTGTTGCACTAGAATGACTTGGGTGTATTTGATTAAAGCAAAGAGTGATGTTTTCTCCTGTTTTCAATTTTTCCATAAAATGATTGCCACTTAATTTGATGCTAAAATAAAAATTTTGCGGTCTGATAATGAAACAGAATATATGGATAAGAGGTTGGGTACTTATTTGGAGTCTCATGGGATTATTCACCAAACTAGTTGTCCTTATACTAGTGCTCAAAATGGTGTAGCTGAAAGGAAAAATAGGCATTTGTTAGAAGTTGCTAGATCTCTTATGTTTACCATGCATGTTCCAAAGTCATATTGGGGAGATGCTGTATTAGCGGCGGCCTATCTTATTAATCGAATGCCTCTCAAAGCTCTTAACTTTAGAACTCCTGTAGAAGTCTTAACCGGGAAAACTGGCTATACTGTTCCACCAAAGATTTTTGGATGTGTTTGCTTTGTTCATACTAGGAATGTTGGAAAATTAGATCCGAGAGCACTGAGATGTGTGTTCGTTGGATATTCTCCAACTCAAAAGGGATATAAGTGCTATCATCCTCCATCTAGAAAATTCTATGTGAGTATGGATGTTACCTTTCGGGAGTCTGAACCTTATTTTGGCAGTATCCAGTCACCTCTTCAGGGGGAGAATAGTGAAGAAGTGGTGATGAATGTACCTGTGTTACCTCATGATCTAGTTCAAAGGAAAAACGAAGGGATTGTTATTCAGGAGCAGAATGTTGATGTTCAGGGGGAGGAGAATGTTGTTGGTGTTGGTGGTCGTTTAGATAGACCTGACTTGTTGAGATACTCGAGGAAGAATAGGTCTGAAGAAGCCATCATGCATTCTACACTGCCAGAATCCTCGGGTGAGTCACTTCTTGATTCTGATTTATCTCTTGATTCTGATTTAAATTTGCCCATTGCTCAAAGGAAAGGAGTCAGGTCGTGTACAAAACATTCCATCTCTAACTTTATCTCTTATGATTCCTTGTCTCCTTCCTATAGAGCCTTTGCCTTGTCTCTTTCCTCTATGTCTATTCCACAGGATTGGAGAGAAGCTATCAAGGATCCAAAGTGGAGAGAAGCTATGGTTGAAGAAATGAAAGCCCTCTCTAAAAATGAAACCTGGGAACTAGTTGCATCTTCAGACAAAAAGTTAGTTGGTTGTAAGTGGGTGTTCACAATAAAACACAAAGCTGATGGTTCAATTGAAAGATTTAAAGCTAGATTAGAGGCAAAGGGATTCACTCAGACTTATGGAGTTGACTATCAGGAGACATTTGCACCAGTTGCTAAAATGAATACCATTAGAATCTTGCTATCTTGTGCAGCTAACTTGGATTGGGATTTGCTGCAATTTGATGTGAAGAATGCATTTATTCATGGGGACCTGGAAGAAGAGGTTTATATGGAGATTCCTCCTGGTTTTGATGATGAGAGAACACAAGGAAAGGTGTGCAGACTGAAGAAAGCCTTGTATGGGTTGAAACAATCTCCGAGAGCTTGGTTTGACAGATTCAGCAAAGCTATGATACCCTTTGGTTATCAGCAAAGTAATGCTGATCATACCCTCTTTATGAGACACTCCAAGGGTAAGATCACTCTTCTCATTGTTTATGTTGATGACATAGTGATGACAGGGGATGATAAAGAAGAAATGGTTCGACTGAAGAAGCTCTTAACTCAGGAGTTTGAAATCAAGGATCTTGGAAAGCTACAATATTTCTTGGGAATTGAAGTTGCCAGATCAACCAAAAGGATCTTCATTTCTCAAAGAAAATATGTTCTGGATCTTTTGGATGAAACTGGTATGTTGGGATGCAAACCAGTAGATACACTCATTGAAAGTAACTATAAGTTACAAACAGGGACTGAAGGTGCAGTTGATAAGGGCAGATATCAAAGATTGGTTGGTAGACTTATCTATCTATCCCACACTAGACCAGATATTGCTTATGCAGTTAGCTTGGTGAGTCAGTTCATGCATGATCCAAGAGAATCTCATCAACAGGCTGTTTTTCGCATTTTGAGGTATTTAAAATCAGCTCCAGGAAGAGGTATTCTTTTTTCAAAAAATGGTCATCTAAGAGTTGAAGCTTTCACAGATGCAGATTGGGCTGGATCTTTAGATGATAGAAGATCAACCTTTGGTTATTGTACATTTGTGGGAGGTAACTTAGTCACTTGGAGAAGCAAAAAACAGAGTGTAGTTGCAAGATCAAGTGCAGAAGCAGAATATAGAGCTATGGCTCAAGGTGTTTGTGAGTTGTTATGGTTGCAGAAGTTAGTAGCAGAGTTGAATTTGGCTAAAAGGGACCAACTATTTTTGTATTGTGACAACAAAGCTGCAATCAGTATTCTCATAATCCAGTTCAACATGATAGGACAAAACATATTGAAATTGATCGACACTTCATCAAAGAAAAATTATCTGATGGTGTTTTAAGCTTATTTCATGTAACGTCGGACAGACAATTAGCTGATATTTTTACAAAAGGACTCAGTAGTCGAGCTTTCCACGCCATAGTTTGCAAGTTGGTCATGTGTAATATCTTTGCACCAACTTGAGGGGGAGTGTTGGTTAATGTATTTTGTTAGGTTGTAATTAAGGGTAGAATAGTATTTTTTCTTTTACTACTTGTATACCTATAAATATTCCTTGTATCATTATTTTAATGAAATTTGAGATAATAGAAAATCTTGAGTTCTCAAAATCTTCATTAATAATTTCTTCACATCAAAACCCTCAAAAACTATCCCATTTCAAATTAATATATGATTTTGCTTCTAACAAACGAATATTAAGTAAAAAAACACTTTTTACATAATTCCTCGTCTATGAGGAACCAAATTCATTAACTCAAAGCCTATAGAATCAAGATGAAAAATTCTTGACAAGTACCTGTCAGCCAGAACATTCTGTATAATAATGTCTGACATCCCATGTTCATACTCAGAGTGATCAAGAAAGTTCCTGCAGATGTGATAATATACATTAATTAAGCTCATCAAGCTGAAGCACCAGCACTTCAAAAGTCCTCAGAGTAATTGAGCTCTTTAATTTTGGACAGAAGAAAAAACTTAATTTTGGGCGGGCAATGCTGTCATACTAAAGACAGTCACAGTTTTCTGTAAAAAATAAATAAATATATAACTCTATTCAAAGTTTGAAAATTAAAAGGATACTGAGAAAAAAAGAATTAAAGAGGGGTCCATGCTGTCCACACATGCAAATTTGCTTTCACCACAACCTATTTAATACTAAAAGTTTTATTTTATGGGTTGCTTTCATATGCATTTTCCCGCTCTCTACTTCACAGCAAAAAATCTTTTTTCTGATAATTCAATCTCATACCATTCTACAATTCATAGTAATCACCATACACCTCCACTGCCTTGCAATGATCCATAAACGAAGCATGGATTTCTTTCCCTAAACTAGAAATCATGTTAAAGGCCCTGGCCATTTAACAGAATCTCCATATCAACAGCAAACAAGCTCTCCCAAGTCCATCTCCTTTCTTCCAACCACCTCAACCAATGCCTAATCCCAGTTGGTCAATCGCCAGAAAATCCAACAATTACAGTTACCTTTTCACAGATATGGCAGCTTTGGATAGGTTCTGGTGAGTTGCTACCTATTTTGTCTCATACTCATTCAATAAGGTGCTAATCAAAATATTTTTCCTTTCCTTAATCAAATAGTTTTTATTTTCTTGATTGAAATTTTGCTTCACATTTTCTTCGGCTGAAGCAAATTGACAGAAACAAAAGGCAGAAAAGAGAAAGCATCTTTAATTATACTGTTTTCAAAATGTTGTGCTCTCTAGTGCTTGACTTATTGACAATTATATGAAGTACTTGGTTGATTGGATTTGGAAGACATCAAAACATTAATTGTAAGAGCAGAAAAGAATTTTCTTTCCACATCCTTATGGAAAAAACAAGGACAAGGGCATTTCAGGAAAGAAGATTTGACTTATTAGCGAGGCTGGACTGAAGCAGATTCAAATAGATACATTTAGAATAAATCTCTAGGATTACTTGACCAATTAAGAATGCGAGAGAGAAGGAAATTAAAAATGAGGAAAATAAACAATTTTTAAACACTTGACTGCAAAAACATTAAGAGGAAAAAAAAAAAAGAAAAGAAAAAGCAATGAAATAAAAATTTTGACAGCAGAAGTTGAACCTACCTTGAAAAGTAGTGTATCTCAGTCCCATTCTTATGTATTTGGATTCGATCACCATCAAACTTACATTCCACAACCACTTCCTTCCCATGAAGCTACATGAAAAAGGAAAAGCATAGAGATCTTTTGGTACTGATATATTGAAGAAAAATGATGATACAAGGCACCACAAATACATACATATAGACACCATGTGTACATATGAAAATGGAAAAGCATAGAGATCTTTTGGTGTTGGATATATTGAAGAAGAAATGATGATATAAGGCACCATAAACACATGTATATAGACACCATCTGTACATAAGTTTGTATGTGTCTCCACATAAAGGCTCAGGTAGTTTCACAATGCATACATATTTTTGTGCTACGGGGTGTGTGCATGTTTGTGTGTTCATACATCTAAAATCTATATGCAACCTCAAAAAAATAAATATGCAATAAAAATAAAGCTCTCATTTATATATGCATGCTCACATAAACACATACATGTCTAAATGTGTGTATGAGCAATGTGTTTGATGTGGGCATGTCCTAAGGTAACTAGTCATTCCATTTGCTTTGTGATTTCTTCAGAGAATGACACCATTGTGATGACGGCTTACAAATGCCTAAGCAATGGATGTGTTTCATATATGGTCAATGAGAGTGAGGAAATAAAAATTTGTCCATATTCAACCACAATTACTATGCTTTAATTTGCATCAATAATGTACATAACGCTTAATACCAGTGTCAAACTAAAGAGCATGTGCTAAAACTCATCACAAGTATAAAATCCTTGCAATAAATAGGTTTGCAAACATCATTATATTTCCATTAAACAATTATATCTTTCTGCTAGTTATAATCAATAATGACAGCTAACATTACAGTTACTTTAACAGCAACTGATTTTATTAAAATCCTAACTAGTTAAACTGAAACAACTTTTTCAATGATAATGAAAGGAAAAAAACCAAACCAAAACCTTTTTCCATGCAGAATGTGCATCTCTGTCTCTCATAGCTAGTTGGGGTCGCACAGCCTTCCCAACCTCAATATCCTGAAAAATGATGAAGATACTTTAAAACTTACTGTTACTATATACTAACCATATGCGGATCAACAACAAAAGAATAATTAGATGGTCACAAATTGACAACCAACTTGCTCATCAGCTGGTTCAGCTTTTGATTTTTCCAAAAAGTCCCAGCAAATGTAATAAACTTAAAGCTCACTAGTAAATATATGAATTCCACATACTTCAGAGAAGCCGGTAGTGATTCAAAAATCAAAGAGTCTTCCATGTCATAAGTAGTATTTTTCCACTCCTAAGGAATGATAATTCTTATTTGATGAACTATTGCCTTAGTTACTAAAATGGCAGAAAGCACAAAAAACAATTTTAGGAACCTAACCAAGCCAGATAAATGCCCCAGCAGAAATGGTTACTCTCATTCAGTAAAAATTCTCAAGCTATTCTGATTGTTCTTGAAATACAAATTCTTAACTAAGATGCCTATGCAAGGAACTTCTTATTATTAAATTGCACAAGTTATCATAAATTTGAAAATTATGAGCTATGTAAAGAAAAAAAGGAGCTTCTATCTGATGCTGTAGACAGCAATTAGAAAGCCAAAACTTTTAGATGTTACTTGCATCAATATAGGAATTTCACTCAACAAATTCCACATTGGTATAAAAAGAACTCAAAGCCAAAAAACAAATTTAAAAACATAAGAGAAAAGCTCTGAAAACATGATGACATTCCATAACATAAAATATAACTCCATACATGTGACACACCTGGCGCTTATGCCTTTGGTTTCGATCCTTCAACTTTTCACAAACCAATTTTAAGTCACATGTGACATTGAAAAGGTCTTCTGCATCAGGGTGAAATTCATGAAATATGCTTTTTTCACTAATTCCCAATTTCAAGTCTGGAAAACAGTCATAAATCACCTATAAGTCTTCAACAACAACAATAATACATAAGAAAGATTTTATTAATCTTAGATGCTACTATAAGAAACCTTTAAGGATTATCATGATAATCCACTTCATTTCCTGAGCATTCGTCTTGTTAATCAGAGTGGAAAGAACTGTTGTTTTCTCTGCCCTGTTCTCCCAAAAACCCAAAAGAATGCTGTCATACTTCCCAATATATCACATCCAACATCAAAGAGAAAATAAGAGAATTATCTTCATCTCTTTACAATTAAGTCAAGAAATTTATAAGCCTATCAAAACGATAATGCACTTCTGCAGGCTTCATGAGAGACATTTAACTTCCAAATTCTGCCATAGCATCCCAGCCATTATACAAAAGACAATTCATACTCCCAATCATATAATACCAAAGTGAGTTCAGCTCTAAATGAAGTAAACACAACCACCTGCACACAAGTAACACTACCAGATACTAAATTACCAATGCGCAAACCACCAATAAAGCACTCTTATAAACTATCAACCAAAAAGCAGTTATTTAAGAAAAGTTTGAAAGAAAAAAAAAATGTCCCTCTCAAAAATCCAAGGGATTCATCTTGTCAGAACCCAAAACACATAAAAACCCGCTCAAAATGGCTACTCGCCCTAGCCTACCCACAAGTCCATCAAAAATTCTTATGAATTATAAGGGAAGCAGAAAAGGAAACAATGGCCAAAGAGATTGAATAACCAACCAAGGCAAAAAGAAACAATGTCTAACATATCAGACATTCCAAATGAAAAGCTAAACAGAACCAGCTAGACATGGCAACCTATTCACATCATCATATTGTAATTGATCCTACCCAACAATCAAATGCTGTACCTGATTTCACTTTGAGCCAGGCTACCAAGCAAGTCATTTAGTTCCTTGATTGTTAGCCCACCTGATGACATTCCTTGCCTGAGCTGAAGAACCTAATTCCCAAGCACATTGGAACAAGATTAAAAATCAGCATGCCCAAAAAGAGAAAAAAGAGTTAGGTTCTGAATGTACTATGAGAAAGCAGTTAATATTCACGTGAATTTTCAAACACATTCATGTTAGAACTCAACACATATATGAACGACGATGTGAAAAGTTTCACAACCTCTTAAATCGTTACTTTAGCCCTTCAATTTAAAGAACTTTTGAAACACCTCACGTTGAACACCCCTCCCCCCCTCCTTTTTTTACAATAAAATGTTGACCTTTGGTATGATATTAACAATCTTTAATTGTATTCCTAGGTTTCACTAGATCTATAAGATGACTGAAAACAAATCAGTGCTAGTGATTGATGTGATTTTACTGAGGACAACTATCACTGAACACAAACTTAATAGACCAGGAAAATTTGGGTCTATTTAATCACATGGATAAGGATGATAAGGATGCTCATGGAAATATACAACAAGAATTCATCCACACACAATATTCAAAGTTGGAGATCGACAGGGAGGTACCTTAATAAAAGCTCTTAATGAAACTTAAGTTGATATATTTGTAAAAAGCTGCACGATTAATATATATGCTCCAATTAGAGGGGACTCTTAGAGAATAGCAAATTAGCATGTATAATAGTCTGTATTAAACTATATAATTATACAAATTTCATTCTTTCCTATCTTATCAATCTTTGTTGTATATACAGATATAGCCTGTGCTATGACTGATAATTGGTGAGTTTCAATCTTAAATTTACAATTCCGAAAACTGTCCAAAAGAAACTGCAATGTTTGAACTCTTCAGTCTTCAGCAAAGGAGCCACATATGAAAAGCATGAGCTAGGTGCAACATCTCTCTTTTTTTTAAGTGATTAATCAAGTTCAAATTATCAGAAGCACGAAACTTATAAACCCAATATCCAATCTCTAAATATATCTCCTATGAATCTCTATCCCCTTCCTGTAGCCTTTTTGCTGTCCTTGCATTGTGTTTCTATTTCACAGGGATGTAAGGAAGCACTTGATGATCCTAAAAGGAAAGAAGGACGTTTGAGGAGATGAAAACCTTATACCAAAAAGGTCATGGTAGCTTGCTACTCTTTCACCGGATATGAAACTTGTAAAGTATAAATGGATGTTCACTATTAAACAATAGGCATATGGAAAAATTTACCCGAAGGCTTGATTGGTAGGAATAGGATTCACTCAAACTTATGGAAAAGATTACCAAAACATTTTGGCACCAATTACAGAGATGAAGCCTAGTAGAACTCTATTAAAACCACCAGTTTATTTTGTAAAATTCTAAAAAAATTAAGTTTTATTAGAGGAATTCCTATTGAAACAATATTTTTCCATATTTCATAGGAGAGAACCACAATACAGATTATTTACAAGGAACCTATTTTAAAAAAGTACCTCGAAGGCGACGAGGGGGAAACTGCCAGCATTGGCGCCGGTGCTGGCACCACCTTTACGCCAATTGAAGAGACGAAGAGCGTCAGGAGACTCCCTGGACATGCCGAGAGCGTCGACAAGAGAGGTGGCAAGAACAGACTCCTTGAGTCCATAAGAACCTCTCTCTCGGTCAAGACTTGGTAGGATGAGGCGAATTGCGGAGAAGTAATCATGGGAGTTGCAGAAAGTGTCGAGAAACTTGCGAAACTTGGAGCGCTTCTTGGCGCTGTGTTTGGTCTTCTGTATCCACTCGAAAAGACTCACCATCACGCTAAACTTTAATTCCCCCGTCATTTCTAACCCAACTCTAAGCTTTTGATTCTGCCGATAGATTCAACTTCCTCTCCGCCACTTGAAAAAATGCCATTCACCGATCACAGACACCTTATATGTTGGCTTCAGGCTTCCACTGGAAGACTCTGTTCCCGCTTTAAATGGCCTTTTTTTTTTCTTCCAATTTTCTTTTTTTTTTTAATAAACTTTCTTCTTTTCTATAAAAATAAAATATATTTTTTTCTGAAGTAAATATTATTAGCACGATCACGGATTTAACCTGAATCAATAGATTTTTTTATATTTAACCTAAATCAATAGATTTTTTTTCTTACATCCAAATTAGCATTTTTATTGTCATTGAGATACTTGTGGTAGTACTACAAATAAATACTTCCACCTTTTATGCTAATAGGAAATTTGTGAACGTTTTCAAGAGTTTGTTTTTGGCAATATTATGTGGAAACTAACCTTCTTGAAAGTTAAACTAAATGGTTTTGTGGACTCAAATTGAAGTTTACTGACAGTTGAAATCAGTTGTAGGTCCTATTGTCATGGGTGAATATATGTACTGCTTCAAGTTTTCAGCTTCAAGTCCTTTAACACACTTTTCTTAACTAAAATTTCATGTTTTTCTTATCCGGCGCTCCTTCTTTGGTTTTAATGGCTCAATTTTCTGACCAGCATCGATTTTAAGGTAATATATCCCCATTAAAAATGTACATCATCAAAAATATTGCAGATTGAAGCCATGGTGTTGTGAAGTAGGTGGTTGTTACATAGCTTTGCCTTGGTGGTAGTTTGGAGTTTGGCTTCTTTCATTTCATATTGTTCCATTGAGTTCTAGTTTATCTTGGAATGCCTAATATAAGTGCTGAATGTGTTGAATGATATTGGACCATTTATTTCTAGACTCGCTGCATTTTCTTTTTATGCATGCTTTTATAAGAGCCTGCTGTTACAAGGTCGCTGCAAATTTCCGGTAAGGTCACAAAATTAATGAATGGCTACACATTGCTCTCTTTTCCTTGCTAGAAAAGATAAGGGAAAATATCCATTGTTCATATCAAATTAAGAACAGAGGCACAAGAGAAAAATGTCTTTGCAAATTGAGAATATAATGGTTATTCAACTTTTCAAGTTCTCTTCATTTATTATTGTCAAAAAGCACGTTTTTTGGTATCTTAACTAATTGGGTTTTTGGTAGAGTACCTATACGGTTATTTGATAGAATGGGGTCCCATAACTTTTTTTCTTTCTCACAATGAGTTTATTTGATACAATTGGGTTGTTGAACCACCAGGAGCCCAAAAGATTGGGTTCGCCTGATCTTGCTTTATCAAGAGCTATGAAGCGAGAGGGCTCAGGACTTGTCCGAATCTCGACCTTGGATGCCAAGGATATTATGTGACGTGGGCATCCACTTTAATGCATTTCTGAATTAAGAGAAAGCCTAAGGTTTTTTCTTGTATTTTTCACTTTTTTACCATCAGATCAACCAACAGTACACCGCAATCACATTGTTAAAAAGTAAAAAGCACTATATACAGGTGAGTACACTTGATTCAAATTAAATTAGAATACCCATGATGGGTATACTTGGGAATGATATAGTACAATTGAAATAATATATGGATGCATTTGCTTGGTTATATATATCATTAGGAGATGCCTGGACTAGGGACTGACATAACGGTTCACAAATTGCAATTGAAATCCAAATTTTAGCCAACCAATGCAAGCAAAAATCTCCCCACTGAAGAGAAAAGTAATTTTGGGAAATTGACAATGTGTATGGATTATCCTGATTTGAATTGAGCTGGTCCAAGGATGATTTTTCATGGCTGCACATTGATGTCTTTATCGACAATATATCTAGGCATTACGTGTTGCTATAAATGAATGGTTTTTTTGGATACAACTAGATATAGTTGTTGGGATTCGACATAATAAATAAAATAAAAATTGCATCAGGATCTATGCGATCCAATTAATTCAAAAAGGAGGAAGATATATAATTATCAATCTCTTGAAGCACAGAAAAATCAATTTGTCAGGTGTTTTTTCAACCGAAATGAACACTCTTCACCGGTATCCACACTCGAACGAGATTATCGAAATCGCCAGGAGTGCTAGCTCCCTTCCTTTGCTGGCTAGGATTTTTGTTTCTGTTATCTTTCTCAAAGTACAAAAATGAAATCTCTCTGCCGCCTTTTTTAATTCAGTATGCTTAGAGTTTAAATACACACACACACACACACACATATAGGTGATCTAACCATAATATTGGAGAGAGAAAAATTCGGATACATATTCTTTTCACAAATACACATAATAATTCTTTTCTACTTATCAAATTTCAAAGGCCATCACATTTCCAAGTCACCTTTCTATAGATAAGGCCACAATTTGTCATTTCTTTTTAACGACTATAATTTGAGGATATATTTCTTGCCTTACAAGTAAAAGGATAACTTATCAAAATGGTAAGAATTTTTTTTTAATTAATGTTGAGGGCAATTTAGTAAATTCATCAGTTTGCTGATTTTTCTCAAATTTTCTTCAACACGAAACAAAAATGCGTTATCTTCAAAGAGATATTAATTGTGTAACACATTGTACTGTTTGATAGAGAAATTTGAAAATTAAACACTATTTGGATAGCCAAATCAAAACTATGGCAAAGAAAATGGGAGGGAGGTATGGGTATTCGCAATTTGAAAGACTTTAATTTTGTTCTATTAGCTAAACAGTGCTGATGTATTTTTCGATTCGCTCATTCTCTTTTGGCACATGTTCTGAATGGGAAATATTTTTCAAGAACAAGTTGTTCCTACCTCTAATGCTTATTGGGAGTGGCAAAGCATTCTTCAAGTTTTGATGGTGTTAAAAAAAGGGTCGCGTTGGCAGATTTTCAATGGCAATAATGTTAACATCTCTGATACTTGAATTCCTGATTCTTTTCCTTTCACACCGAAATTTAATCCAGGAATTCCACCATTATCTGGTCACGTCTCTTCCTTGATTGACACTCATTTCCATTTTTGGAATGTTCAACTTATCAATAATACTTTTATTCCATGACATGTGCAACTTATCCTAAATCTGCCTTTAGCCCTTTATTTGCGTGAGGATTCTTTAATCTGGCATCATACCACGTTTGAAAAATTTTCGGTTAAATTCGGCTATCGTGTGATACTTCAGCACTTTGATCTAGCTTATGACTTAAAGCCTTTTTTTAAATTCCGATCCATTGAAAAAACTTTTGAACATCATTGCTCCCCCACAAACTAAAGGTATTTTTCTGAAAAATACGTTTCAATGGCTTATCAGTGCGAATGAATTAAAAGTCAATGGTAATCTACTTTTTCTGATGTATGCCTAGCTTGTGGTATGTCAAAATCATTGGTGCACCTCTTTTTTCATAGCCCTATTGCACAACAAGTTTGGAACATGTCTACATTTGACAAATTTTATGATAGTTATGCTCTCTCTTTTTGAGAGGTTTGGATTTTGATCCCCACCTCTTCACGAAAATCTATTTCTGATCATATTCCTTCCCTATTAATACACATTCTTTGGGGTATCTGTAATGTTTGAAATAATTTGATCTTTCAACGTAACACTCCTAAGCCTAAGATCATTTGGAATAATAGTTTGCGCTTTTTCAATGCTTTCAACGAAACAAATAAGCTTAAGAATTCTAAATTAAGCCTGTCTACCTTTATTTCTATCTGAGAGCCAGTCCCTCTTTTAACTTTCAAAATAAATATTGATATTACTCTTTTTTTAGAGAAAAATATTAGCAGCATTGATCTCATTGTATGTAATCATCTTGGTCAGCCTATTCCTTGGAAGGTGAAACCTTTTTATTCACCTTTCGATCCTTTTTTATTCAAAGGAATGGCGTTTAGAGAATATTTAATTTTGGCAAAATTGCATGCAAATATGATTTTCCATATTGAAACAGATTTTTTGAGCCTGATCCAAGCTATTACATGGAAGTTTTTTGATCGGAACTGGTTAAAGCCAATTTTAACTGAAATCTTTTATCTTCTACTGTTTTGTAATGTTACATACAAATATATTCCTCGTATGTCCTATATAGCTGCTCATTCATTAGCAAGAAAAAAGTCTTGATATTGGTTTTACTTATAATGTGGCAGCACAATTCAATTATATTTGTTATAATTTTCGTCATTTTTAATATATAATTCTATTTTATGAAAAAAAATAAATATCTGTCCGAACTATAGCATCCAAATTTTGTCCAAACCACATAAAATGACTTTAATGTCCTCTTAGTAATTTCTCTCCAAGTTTTTCCATTTAATATTTTCTCTGTCATTAACTTTCTTTTTTAATTAAATATGCGACCCACATCTAATGCTTTGTTAATTTATATGCCACTAATATTTCTTATTTTTTAAAATATTATAAAAAATATAATTCAATATTTATCAAATGTCTATAACACCCTTTATATTTCAATTATTTTTATTGTACTTCTAAAATTAAGTATTTAGAGTTTAATTTTTTGGGTTTAGCATTTAGGGTTTATCAATTAAAAATTATAGTTTAGGATTTAGAATTTTAGTCTCTAGGATCTATGATTTAGAGTTTAATTTTTGGGGTTTATTAGAATCTTAGAATTTAAAATTTAGAATTTAGGGTTATGGGTTAGGAATTTAGGGTTTAGAATTTAGTGAAAAAATTAAATCTAAAGGTATTTTAGTTATAAAATATTGATAAAGTATCAATTGATGAAATTTTTGTTGAATTTAAAATGAAGTGATAAATATTTTTATTGAGTGGGTAATTTTTTAAAGTCATTAATTGCTCTTAATAGGACCCAAAATGAATTTAAAATTTTATAAAAAAGGGCATTTGAGAATTTTTGCATTGGTTTGGACACTTTGGATGCATTTAGTTTGGGCAAATAACATTACTTTTAAATATTATGCTTCTCTTATAAAAAAAATTGGAAAATTATTTGATTTATAGATTAAATAAGAATTTTTACAAATTAGTAATGAATAAATATTCTTATGCTGATAAAATAAAATTGTAAAATTTTATCTTTAATTAAATATTAATTACACTATCATGACATAGGTATTAATTCTTAGGCTTAATCTACTAATACATGGAAGATCACATTACATGTGGTTGGTTTAGAAATCGTTCCATTTAATAGCCATAAACGGCATTTTCTAATATTACGAATATAATTAGTGAAATTAATAAATATAAAAAAATCTGTGGTAAAACAAAAGTCAAAATGATTAGAAATAGACCATACAATAACAAATTTCCAGGTGGACGGTGCTCTTTTTTTTTACTAATTTCCATCTCAAGCAAATGTTATTTAAAGAAAATCCTCTTGTACATGCAAATTACTAAATTAAATTAAATATCTACGTTAGAAATGTATGGGATATTTTTCTTTTTTTTTTAGATATTTTTAGGGAGCATTCTTCGAGAAGTTGTTATTAATTAAATATATTAAATTTAGTTTTAAATGCAAACCCGACAAGTAAACAGTAATAAGGGTAATACGACATTTATATATTTTTTAATAAATACTTATATAATATTTTAATTGTATAGAAGTATTAAATACCTTTTATATATTATTTTATTATTATGTAGAGTAACAATAAAAAGAAAAATCCATACTTTGCTTCCTCCGCTTTAACTATTTTATAAATTTAATTCATATAATTTTAAAATTATACATTAAATTTTTGAGGTTTTTAAAAAAAATATATTAAATTCAAAATGAATGACATAAATAGCTGTATAGTACAAACGTAGTTAAAGTTACGCGTATTTTAACGAAATATTATTATTTTTATTATATTTTTGAACTTAATATATTTTAATAGATAAATTTAAAAATTTAATATATAAATACGTAAAAATTAAAGGTTTTAATATTTAATTTTTATAAAAATTAAATATATAAAAATATTAAAATTTAGGTATTAAATTATCGATTTTGCCTAAAATAAAAAAAAAGAAAAGAATTTATGAAGTGGTTTGATATTTATAATCAGAAGCGATTGAATGTAATGAAGCCAACGTATGAGTGCCATAAGCCACAGACGAATGCCAAAAGACACCAAAAAGCTCCAAATCATTACTCTTTCTCTCTCTCTCTCGTTCGATCCAAAATTCCTTCATAGATACACGTGATCATCAGGAAATTGCCACGTAAGCCCTAGGAAATCCAAGGCAGCCAATGGAGTATTGCCAAGTCAGCAGATAAGAAGCCTTTTTCCTACAAAATCTAAAAGATAGTTGCAGGTGGTATGTATGGGATATAATCCCAATCAGGACATCCATGCTTGCCCATCATTAGGATTACATTTTCTTCTGACCATTCTGCCCCTCCTATATCCTCTTTTCTTTTCTTTTTTACTGATGTTAGAATTATTTTTTAATATATTTTATTTAATAATACATATTTAGTATTGGATGATCTATTTATTTTTCAAATTTCTAAAAAATATTTAAAATAAGATAAAATAAAATAACGAAAATAATTTTTTAAAATAAAACGGAAAGAGTAATTAAAACCGAATTCATATTCCTTGTTTATATCTTTATAGCATGGAAACAAATGGCAATAGCTCATAGATTTTATCTACGCCCTTTAAATCCATGACTGTCTCGATGTGCTCGTAAATAAAATATGATATTTTTGAAATTTTATTGTTGGAAGTTAGCCAATATAAAAAATATTTTGTACACACTATTATATGATTCAAACAATTTTAATTAACATGTTTCTTACCGTAACATCCTTAAAGATTCTTAAACTAAACCATTTTTTAACGTAATCTAAATGCATTTTACGATGTAATCTCCAATAAAATTGGAGCCATTTTTATATGCATATAATTTTAATCCGCAAACTCCATCTCCCTCAAGTATGTTTAGAGGAGAGCAATGATTGGTTTGGTTCAATAACCAAATCGAATTGAAATGGTCGAAAATTGAAATTTCATTATTTTTATCAACCGAATCAAATTAAAGTTTTAGAATAATCAAATTTAAATCGAACCAAAATTTTCGATAGATTTGATTCAATTAACCAAAAAACTAAAATTTATAATTATTTAAAAAAAATAAAAAATATTGTCTAAAAATTATAAATCATAATATACTAAAGTAAAAATATTTAAATTGTATAAATAAAAGTTCAAATTAAAAAAATAATCCCAAAATATATAATAAATAATATAATAAAACCGTTAAATAAATTTTTTATTTAATTGATTTTTAATTTAATCGTCAAAATTTTAAATTATCGCCTAAAAAATAGATATTAATAATTGATAAATATACTCATATAATTTACAACTAAAAATAAAATAATTTATATGTATAAAATAATTATTCAATAAAAAAATAAAAAAATTATATAATTATATAAATTTTGGTTCGGTTCGATTTTTATGCGATTTTCTTATTTAAAAACCGAATCAAACCAAAAAATTGAATTTTTTTAAAATTAAAAATTGAACCAAATTAAAAAAAAAAATAATTCGGTTCAATTTTTGCTCACTCCTATGCAAGCTCAGCATATTTATAAAAATTTAAGAGAATTGTTATTAATAATGAATCTCTATAAGATTAAATTTAAATTAATCGGATCAATCGAATTAATTGACACCCCGGATTAAATTAAACAGAGAATGATTAAAAGAAGAGGGACAGGCAAGCAAAATAATTGAACAGGCAAAACACAGTGGAGCCCACACCGAAGAAACCACTTGTCTCTTCCTCCGTTCTTCTTTCAATCTCGCCTATTTCACTCTCACTCCCTCCCATTTACTCCTCCTCTCAAAGCTTCTTTCAATCTTTCTCCTGCAAATTCTCACTTCTTCATTGGGTAACTTTCTTTTTTAGCCTTCTGGGTTTTGCGATTCCCTTTCTATTTTCATGGTAGATAGATAAGCACAAGACCCTGTTTGCTGGATTTTTTTGGGGTAGAAATAGATATGCTTCTCATCATCTCTTCATAAATATCTTTTCTCCCTTCTTTATCAAACCACAGTGTAGAATTTGTACCCTCTTCAGGGTTTAGGGTTTTTCCACTTTCCACACATCTCAAATACATCAAGTTTTCGTCTTTTGTTTCTTTACTGAAATTCCCATCTCTGTTCTCAAATTTTAGTTCAGATTCAGAAATGGGGTTTCTCCAAATTCAGAATTAACAGAATTCCGAGAGGAAAAATAAAAAATGTCTTCACCTTGTTTAAGTGGAGGTGGTAGAATTTCAAAGATGTCTTATCCATGTATAAGTGGAGGTGGGAGTAGAACTTATGGGTTCGATTTAGAAATAGTGAAATCCCCTGCATCTACCTCCACCATAGCTTCTTCTCCATCTTCTACTCTCTCCGAATCCAGCAATTCACCATTAGCAATCTCCACGAGAAAACCGCGTACTCCTCGTAAACGCCCCAACCAAACTTACAATGAAGCAGCTGCTCTTCTTTCCACTGCTTACCCAAACATCTTCTCCCCCAACCATCTTTCAAATCCTCGCAAATTCACCAAACCTCTTCTCCATGCCTCGTCCTCTGACGATTTGCTCTGGCCTTTCCGGGTCTTCGACGACTCTGGATTTCTAATCCATCACCCCACCGAATCTGAGAAACCCAGTTTCGGTAGTTTCTTGAACGAGGCAAAAGTGTCCAACTTGATGAACTCCGGCAAGAAATTTTCTCCCCAGAGTGAGAATTCAATGGAATTGGGCGATGAGGATTTCGATGCAGAGTCGATTCTGGATGAGGAAATCGAAGAAGGCATAATCGACAGCATAATGGGAAATTTAAGTGTGAGCAAAGCAGATGAGAAGAACAATAATTGGCATGGGAATCAAATGGGCGTTAGTTTTGGCGGGAATTATGGGATGAGAAGAGGAGTGAGAGCATTGAGGCATAGAAATGAAGGGAATTGGTGGAGTTTTCCGATCGTAGATATGCTCCAAATCTCACCGAGACTCACTACTACCAATACAGCTAAGGTTTCAGGTTCTAATTCAAACACCAAAATCAAGCTGAAAACCTCCAACAAGCACACCACCGGCGACAAAAAGAAGAACAAGAAGGTGGAGAAACCGGCTACGGCGGAATTGAGGAATTCGGAGGAGAATTCAGCTCCGGTAGAGAAATCGGGTTTGCAGTTGAAACTAAACTACGACGACGTTTTGAACGCATGGTCGGACCGGGGATCTCCGTTTACCGAAGAATTATCAGGATCCGAAGGAGGAAATGACGTTTCTGTATGTTTCTTCTTTTCTTCTGCCCGGAAATGACTTCTAAACTATTCTCTCTCTGGGACTTCGAATATTCCCATGTTTCTGTTGTTTTTTTTAATAAAAATTAATAAATTATTTTGAAATTTAATTTGGAGAATGAAAATTTTCAGAATAAAAAAAAAAGAAGTTTATTTGATTAAGATATATTAATAAATGTGGGCAGGCCAGATTGGCACAGATAGATTTATTTTCAGAAAATGGAGTAAGAGAGGCTAGTGTCTTGCGGTACAAAGAAAAACGACGTAGCCGTCTCTTCTCCAAGAAAATCCGATACGAGGTTCGCAAAGTCAATGTGGACCAACGCCCCAGAATGAAGGTATTTTTCTCTTTATTTTTATCTGAATTGATTTAACAAACGCTAACGTGATTTACGAAGCATGTGTTTCAATTATATTATTTAATGGTATGATTTATAATATATGCATTTGCAGGGGCGATTCATGAGAAAGGCCAAATTCAAGTGCGAGTAGCCAAAGAAGAGAAGAATAGAACAATTTTCTCCTTTCTTTTTTTCCATTTTTGGAATGTTGGTAATTTTGGCATATGTATTCATTTTGAGGATTTGGAAACTAGTCGAGGAGAGAGATGAACAATTTTTTTTTTTTAAATACTCTTCTTGGTTTTATTTTTTGAAAATAAAGATATAAACATGTGGAATATTTCAAAATTAATTCGACTTACTTGCGAAGTATTTTATTTATGTCAATTTGGATAGGGCAAAAAATTTTAAAAGTGCGGTAGGTTTGATCCAAATTTCCAATTCTAATTATATACTAATTAATTAACGTAATTAAATCGGTTAAAAAAGATACTAAAATATCAATATTCGTTGGCTCACGTGTTTTTCACTGTTTTTAAATTTTTAATTTGAATTTTATAAATAAAAAAATTAATATTGAAAAATATTTATTTATATAGTAATCAATTCGATTTGAATTGTATAATATCAATAATTATAAAAAATATTAAATTAGTAATCAAAGCGCAGTGGGCTTTGAATGAACGGTCCATTGTGGGCCGGAGGTACGTCAAAGTTTGAGTCCTCGCTTATATATATACATATATACATGTATAAACAGAATCTAAATACATGAACACTCCAGCAATGGCACCACTTTTCTCAAAAATCTGGCACTGTTCCTCTGCATTTTCCATAATAGTATCTCCATTCCTCAATTTCCACCCTCGTTATCTCTCATCCAAGCCTCAACTCACTGAAGTTTATTATCTAGCTTCACGCTCATCCTCCTCCAAAGATTCCTTCTCTTCATCTTCCCAAATTGACTCAGATGGGTTTCTTACTATGGATGATTTCATTCACCGTCTTATGATTCAAAACTCCACTCCTGACTGGCTTCCTTTCCGCCCTGGCTCTTCTTTTTATGTTCCACCTCATAACCGTCCCTTGAAAGCCGCTGATTTTTTTCAAAATTTGGTTAATCAGCTCTCAGATGAAGAGTCCCTCGATCTTGTTACTTCCCGGGGCTGGCCCTCCTCGAAGTTTTTCTTTCCGGGTACTCTGTCAATTTTACTCCTATTCTCTCCATTACACCTGCATCTGTATTGTATATTTTGAATTTTGAAACTACTACCTTGATTGAGTAAAGCTCGATGCTTTTTACTGAGCTGCTGAGCCATGTGAGAGGAGAACTTTTGATGGGTTTCAAAGAAAAAGTCCTATTAAAATTCGCCTTTGAAACTGATTGGATATAGAACCATACAAATGCTGCGGAAGATTGCAATTGTATTTAACCTGTCGCATTGCTTTTGGCCTTAAAATATGGTGACTTATATGAGTGTGCAAAAGTGGTCATTTTAAGATCTATGTATAGTGGAACTGTATTGCACATTTCGTAGCCTTGCTGATGAAATGATTTTCTGATAGTTTTGTTTGGAAGTTGTTTAAGGTGAAATTAAGCGCCAAGTACAGATAGTTTTTATGCTTATTAGCTGGTCAGTTACACAAAAATAGTAATTTGATAATATTTTTGACTGCGAATAAGTTCGATGGAGGAATTGCTCTAGATTATGCATATAGTGCATGCAACATAGTACTCTAATTTTCCAATCATGACAAAACTGAAGCAGAGTTTTTCATCAATGAGCTCATCTAAGTTCCTTTCATTATATGGGTATTCCCATGAAATTATCAGCTTTCTTGAACTACTGCCGAATTCATGGACCTTCCTTGGACACTGTCCAATGTTAAGGCAATCAACTCACATTCATCATTGCATCAGAAGAAAAGCATTCAGATTGGAACATTTTGTCTTTCTGGTTCATTGTTTATACTTTGTGGTCCATTAATGGTGGTGGGGCTACCAGTTTGGATGTCTGTTTTGTAAGAAAACAGATCATGCATATGCAGTAAAGAAGTAAAAAGTTGAAAATCTAATCAGGTGGCAGTTAGGGCCATATTTTAAATGTGCGAATATGAAAAATGGTACGGGACCATATCTAGTTACTCAATGCCTCGTCAAAGGATGGAAATTCTGTTCTGATTGACTGGGATTTTAACGTAAAATTCACATCCCTGGTCATTTTCTCTTCTATATGTGTGTTTGTGCATGCTTATGCACTTAAAGTAGGATGCTTTCTGAAGTGAGATTTTATGTTATTGATTGAAGATATTGCTTGTGGTAATGCCAATGTGGATATGTTTTAAATATCTTTTGGGTGCAGGGCATGCGTCTAAAAAGGCCAATTTTGAGTTCAAGTTTTTAGCAGGAGAGATGGAGATGAAGGTGAAGATAATACAAGAGGGGGGCAATACTGAGCTCAAGTTTTTGGCTGGAGAGATGGAGATGATGATTCAAGAGGGGGATGATGTAGACTGTGCGGAATATTCAGATTCCGAGGACCTGGGACTGGGAGGATGAAAATAAATTCTTGCGGAGCAACTGGTTTGTCTGGTTAGTAATTCCCATGCCTTGCTTCACTCAATTTGGTTTTACCATTATGCTCATGGTTGTCGGTGATGGTTTGTCCTTTCGTTGTGCATGTAGCTATTACTTGAATGATTACTTTTTTGGTATTTATGGTGGCCATATGATTTGATTACAGTTTCTAACACGCATCTCTATGACTATAACATGATTATTTGATGAAAAATGTTACCACATGAAGGATCTTGAGCTAAAACGATTTATTGTAGGAAAACATGTCAATTCAATTGGAATCCTTCAAATCTAAGATCGTTTCATGCATGTTCATAATTCATAATCCAGTCACATTGTTGTAGAATATTGAATTGTATAATAAAGCCACTGGCTAACTTCCTGTTGTGAAGATCTGAGTTTTACATAAATGATGAACAAGGATCACAAAGATTCTTCATCTTCCTTAAAGTGTCTTAGAATATATATTTTGGAATTTGCGGAAAGAGATAGAGAAATACTGAGAGTTGTAGCATTATTGTTTATTTTTTCCCTCCTGGTCTCCCACTTTAAATATGAGTTGGTTGCCGTTGTTATCACAATCCTTTTTTTTTTTTATATATTGTTTTTATTTTAGGTCAGATGGGTTGGGTCCCATTATGGTGACCTGTCCATTTGTGAACATTTACTGAACCAACTAAATTTTCAAATATTAAAAAAAAAAACAAAAAGGTGAAATCATTTTTCTTCCTTAATTCGGATTTTGCAGGATGTTCCTTATGAGCAAATAAAAAGAAAGCGTCTAAAGGAAGAAAAAGGCATGAGCTGAAATAGGGATGCAAATAAGAGAATGTTGAAAACGGGACTGGGAGTAAGACTAGAATGTTGTATAGGTGGGAGATCTTGGGTTCGCTTTCATGGTTATCAAATCACTCTTCTCTACTAAATGCAAGCTAATTCAATTCACTAGGAACCCTTCTAAAATATTTTAGTTTAGCATATCTTGTTGTAAAATAGAAGTGCTTGATCACTCTCTTTTGAATAGACTCGCAGTAAATTAGCTATAGTTGCTAGGTATCCAAAAGTTGTCAGTATGAATTACAATTTTATCCTGACTTTGAATTCAAAATTGTGACAACTTTCTGCATTTTCTATTGTGAAATTAGATTACGTAAATTTGCAAGTGTTTGTGATGTTTTTGATGGTGTAGAGATATGGTTTGTGAATCAGTTGGAGTAAGTTGGCAATTAGATTTTTCTAGTATTTTTGTCAGACTTACCCTTCTTAAATAGGATTGTTGTGCTTTCACTGCCACCTTTGCTTATAATAAAAGTTCCGGTGAAAAATCATCAAGCATTAAGGCATGGACTGAAGTATGCAATCCACATGAATTTCTATAATGAACATCAACAATTGTCCTCCAATACAAAAGAGAGAAATTTCCTTAAATGTGAACCATTAGAGCAGCAGTTTAACTTGATGAAACAACAACATGGTTCCCCTATTTGAGAGAATTAAAGAATTAAGAGTTCTAAAATCAAGAATTACTAAATTAGCATATGGTTTCCGTGATGGGGTAGAGGATTTTGTGGAAGACTTGAAAAAGGATCGGCAAAAGGATTAGCAGAAGGTTGAGAAGGATATTGAGGTTGTTGTTGATAACCATAAGGTACCATCATTGTGGATTGCTGCTGCTGCTGCTGCAGCATCATTTGCTGTTGACCAATCACTGCCATTTGCACATTTGTTGGTGGTGCTATGTTGTTTGACATTATAAATGGGTCATGCCGCATTTGCTGCTGCTGTTGCTCAAATGGATTTTGCATTCCCATACTTCCATATCCATAACCTGCATTCTGCATTTGTATTTGTCTTCTTGCTGTATCATCTTCATACAAGCTATTGAGTAGTAACTGATCAAACCCCCCAGCCTAATGAAGGAAAGTTAAACAAAAAAATCAGGTTTATTATTTATAATTAAGTTAAAGCATTAGCATAATACATAATTTGATAAAAAAAAAAAGGAATGTTACTAACCAATTTGGTATCTACTGGCCGACTAGTATTGTTGCTTGGTGCAGTAACAAGTGCTAGTTCCCATCCTGTTGCATTTGGCTGTCCAAGTTCACTCAAAGCATTTGATGAAGATGAAGGACCATCGCCAGGTTGAACAATTGCAAGAGCCAAAGCGTTGCTTTCCTCAATTTGTAGAGCTTTTGGATTGATTTCATTCAAACCCTACAATCATATATATATATTGTTAATATATGAATGCCAATAATGACTTTAAAAAAAAAAAAAAAAAGAAAACATACAAGAAGATCAGTAGGTTCGTCAGTAGAAATCAATGGTGGGGCTTCAGGCACAGGTTCTTCTGGAGGTTGAGCTTCTTCTGGGGCCTCTTCTGTTTCATTTTCTTCGACTTTTTCAACCATTTCAGGTTCTGAAGGTTCTTCTGCCTTTTCTGGTAATGCTAATGGTTCTTCTACTTCTTTATATTCCTATAATTTAAGTCAAATTCACAATTATAATACCATCCTTTAAAACATAACTTTTATATAACTTAGTAAGTTTTGTTTTATGTTACTTACCAATCTTTTATTAAAAGAACCTGCCTGAGGTGCTTCTTTTATATATTCTTCCATTGTTGCTAGGAAGGATGGAGGAGGCTGTTAATTATTTTCACAATAACTTTCAGAATTAATTTATTATGTCCTTTCCCAAATATTTAATTTTTTTTCCAAAAAAAAAAGAAAAAACCTGTCTCAATGTTGGAAATTGGAAGTTTCTAGCCAGATCCAAACCCTTGCAATATTCATAAAATTCAGCAAGATTTTCAGCCTGAACACAAATATTTTAACAAATAAGCATACATACAAATTAAATGGAATTTAAAATTAAATACCATGGAAGCTTTAAAAATATTTGTACTTTATAGTTCAAATTAATTAAATTAACCTGTTGTCCAGCTCTTTTGTATACATTCAGTGCTTTGACTGCATCACGTCTTGACATATCAAAAAACTGAAAAAAAAAAAAAGAAGCAGCAATATTTGGAATATAATAATTTAATTTATATAATAAATAAAAAGAAATTCTTAAAAGTATGGCTAATTAATTAATTACCATGTCCACAAGATTGATGATTCCATCATTAATTGCACAATATATCTTGAAGCTCTCTTTTAAGATCTTCTCGCGGATAGTAATAATAATAATTTATTAAATAAGTCAAATTCATATTAAGGCAGAAAAAAAAAAAGAAAAGAAAAACGATTATAATACCAGGGCTAAGGCATATTGTACGAGATAATTACTGTAGGATAATCCTTCAGGCTGCAAATTTTAAAAAATAAAAATGTGATGTAAATAAATAAATAATTAATTTGAAAAATGGAATTGGAAACTAATTACCTGACAACCAATTAGACGATAAAGAAGTTGCTGTAATGCAGGTAATTGGTCCAATAGTTCATCTCTATTCAACATCCTTGTTCTACTATGCACCTAATTTATTAAAATTAAAATTAATTTAATTTGATATTGTTTATATATTATGATTAATTAACATAAAAAGAAAAAAGAAACCTTGGTGGCAACTGGCGATGCTGTGGTCAAACGTTCAGCCTCAATATCATACTTTAAAACCCTAAAACATTCAAGTCTTTCCTCTAGAAACAGTGCGTACGTCCGAACCCATGCAGAGCAATCCCATGCTGCATGCATAATTATATTACATAAATAAATTCGTATAATTTTAAAAAATAATAATAAAAAATACCCATTGGGGTAGAGTCGTCTTTGAAATTGGAAATTTGGAGAATATTTCCTCTGTGTACGTAATTTAGAAGCTCCTCTCGAAAGGTGGGGTCTCCTTCTCTTAATGTTCTATGAATCACTATCAATGTCTTTATTGCAACCTATATATATATATACATATAAATCAATTTATTATATATTAATGCTGATTAATATTATTAATTAGTGAAGAAAAGGATTAATTAAAGGTAAATTACGATCCAATTCTTGGTCTTAGATAATCTCTTGGCAAGTGCATGAATGCAATATGCAACGTCTGCTCGCGGACGTATCACTGAAGTTGCTGAAAATATCCCTGCATCATGCATAATTAAATAAACATAAATTATTAAATTAAAAAAAAAAGCTAATTTCTAAGAAAATAATTAGAGAAAATTAACTTACTTCTAACGTGACGTTCTTTGGGAGGACATTCCACATGATTTGTGGCTTTTACGATGGCAATATCCAAATCCTTTGAAATCAAAAAAATCAAATTTTGACTTTTGAATTCAGAAAAAAAAATGCAAAAATATATATATTTATATATATATTGTTAATGAGAAGAAATTAATTACCTTAAACTCGCTATTAACCTTGGCAAGTCCGACCTTGGTTGTGTCTTTAAGTGCCCCATATGCTTTTCTGAAACTGGTAAAGGTTCCCATTTTGTTGGGAATTATTTATCAGAAAAGCAAATAGAGCACAAAAAGGGAGATTAAAGACATTTAGAGATATGTTTTTGATTTTGGAACTGAAAAATGTTATTCTGTGGTTGTTTACTTTGCCTCCAAAATCTGCGGAACTAAATATGTAACTAATTTTAAGAAATGGACAATTTTGTTATTATCACTCCCTAACTACTACTACTTATTATTATTATTATTATACCAAAAATACAGGCTTTATTATTTATTATAATCTTCATCATTTCTTCCATTGCTGTTACCAACAAAATTGGAATTCTCCTATTTTCTATTAAATTCAAGAATTTTATAAAATAATATATTCATTTTTTTTAAATCTAACCAGAGGATTTTAAGTTCGAATTTTGAATACAAATCATCTTTAAAAACTTGTAATGGAACAATTCATCCTTTATAGACCTGCCCCAGCATAAATCTAAAATAGTTACAAGTACAGCAACAATAAAACAAACAAGTGAAGATTTTTGCCTATTTATATCATGGTATTGCTTAATAAGCATCTTCATGCGAGTGTGTAAACATGCTACAAAACAGAGAGGCTCGAATGACTGTTGTATAACATTAAACCTCACTCAAAATAGTCTCTTGTAGCTCGGTTCTTGATACAGCAAAAAAACAACCAAGAATGAAGCTCAAAGTTACCTTGCAACTCACGGAGCTTTAAGTATGTACATCATATCATTTATTACACTACACAAAAAGATGCAGCTCCATACATTTCATTCACTTTGTCTGGTGGCTCCTCCCTTGCTCGCTCGAATATAGAATCCCAGATTTAGCTGCCCCATAAGTTCTCCTCAGTCGTCTTTTCCCTGCTTGCTTTACTGATCATTCAAAGACTTTTCCCTTCTTGGATATGGACTTCAGCTCTTTATTGCCTATTTTTCTGCCTGTACAATAAGCAAGCACAAAAAAATACTAAAATCCATAATATTCATTGCCACTTCACGAGAAACAAAATAAAAGGAAAAACTATCAACACCAAGTGTAGTAAAACCCAGCAGTGAGCCTCATCAATATCTCAGAGTGCAAAAATATTTGTCAGTTAACATTTCAATATATATATATATATATATATATATATATTATGAAAATCCCTATTCGCTAGCGATATGGGAAAAGCATGAGCTTTATCCAGCCCAAGAAACAATGACATTGGATAAGACTGATATTCAGTTAAAATTCAATGTTTAACTTTCCAATGAATAATTACTGCAACAAGATTTTGGACCGAAAAAAGAAGTTACAACAACAAGATTTAGGGACCCCAGTCATGCAACTAAGATTTCAAAAGAAGTGGTGATACTTTTCAAATTGGTGCAGAAGCAAACATGTTGCAACAGGTAAAAAAAAAAACAAATCGAATATTTCTCCTGTGTATTCCTGGCCCTAGGCTAAGAAAAAAGATTGAAGATAAAATTACCTACCACCAACAGAGTTCTATATGTGTACTTCCAGGTGCTCTTGCCTCATTTTTGCTACAACTGGCCAACATAAGCACAGGCCAACTACATGATTTCATATTTAGTCATCCCATAACTTGTCCTGCTCAGCTTATCCAAAACTTAGTTCAAGGCACAGTTTCTTCATTCACTGAATTTGATCATTTGAGTCTAACCTGGAGGATCAGGTGCACTTCCCTCTTGAATATGGACCTCAGCTCTTCATTAGCTTCAATACCTATCCTTCTGCAAGTGGAATAAGACAATACATAAATGATGTAAAGCAAGGAATAAAGATTATATTACCATTACTTGGTAACAAAAAACAGAAAGAAGACATGGAAGCAGGAACACCAACTCTATCTGCAGAAAATATGTCCGAATAGTAAATCAAGCTTACAAGGAAATAGTTGTTAAGAAAACAAATATCAATATATGAATTACAGATGATTTCACATCGTTACTTATGTTCCTCCAAACATGCTCACAATGATTTATTTGTTAGCATATCTTTCTTATTCCCTCCTATTTCCCTTTGTAAGCCAAATGTAGATCTGAGTTCAATAGAATGGAAATACTAAGATTGTAAGGCATAAAATGAACAAAGTTTTCTATGTTGGCATTTTTTTAATGAATAACAAGCAGGAAGACTAAAAGCATGCGTGACGAGCTTGTAGAATGAAAAGAAATTTTTCTCGAGGTGGTGCACTTCCAATCTCTTAACAAAAAAAAAAAAAAAAACCTCTTTTAATTTGCAAGATTGGTCATAGTGGCTAAGCAAATACCCACACAAACTTCATGCAAACGGGTTATGAAGACATCCTAAGAAGGATTCAGAAGATCCTTTTGCTAATTTCTTTTTCGACGTTAATCACGGTTTTCTTTGAATTTTGGTAGAAGTTTTACAGTTGGAACCCCGAAAAAGCTAATTAATGACCTTTGAACCATACTGGCTTTTAGAAGGTATCTTCACAACTCAAAAGGACAATATCACATGAAGAGTGCAAATAATTTTCCCCCACCAAATATGCATGAAGGTAACAAATAATCACACCATATTTTTTCAGAATTACTCAGCTGAAACTACAGAATAGTAATCCTCAGGAATTAGTAAAATACCCTATTTTTGAGCCCCTCTTTCCCACAAGAATCATTCTTTGGCTTAGTTTGTGAGTGATGAAGTGCTGTTCAATCCTGAGAGAACCATCCCGTAACTCCTTCCAATCAATCAACCTATGTTCGATGCCATATGGGACTTCCTGAAACGTGAACATTTTCAAATCCTCATTCATATACTCTAAATATATAATCTCTCTTCAAACTCCAATTTCTCTTTCATGAGATTGTTAGAATCATACAATGTCACAAAAGAATCCAGAAGGCACAATCTGAAAAGGAAGAAAAAGAAAAAGCTTCCTTTTTTTTACCTGATGGACATGATCTAGTAACTTTTCTCGGACGACCTCTAATGAAATATTCTTCATAACTTCTTCACTCATAGACTGTGGATCCTCATCCCATGGTCTTTGAACTGCCTGAGCAAACAAAGCCATTGAAGAAGCAGAGTCAACAGGAAGTCTCATTAAAAAGTACACAGGAACCAGATGATTTTGAAACAGCTTATAAAACCTACATTATTTCAATAATGTATGTGACTGCATATGGATGCAAATAAATATTTCTAGGCTGCTGTTATCTGAAAAAATCAGGACATTCTAACAAAAGCTGACTGGAAGTATAAATGAATTATGAGAGGTTGCATCTGATCCGTTTTCAATGATAAAAAGCGCTTTTTTGAAAGTAAAAAATTGAAGCAGCAAGTCCACTTTTGCAAACCAGTGACAAAAGCAATAGCACATTCAAGAATACTGATGGAATCTAAACAAGAAAAATCAATTTCTAAACAAGAACAACTTCACATTTAGAGGCACTAGTAATCCTGCCAGCCATGTGAAAAAAAAGTTAAAATAATGTCAGCATAAGGGTTTGGGGAGATGAAAAATTTGAACTTGCATGAAAAAACAATAATAAATGCACTTCCAGCTTCAGACGTAACAGTAAAGAGTTCATATCATTTCAGGAACTAAAATAGAGAAGATGCCCTCAATTGCTAAATAGTTATATTAATTCACGATCCAGAAAACCCCAATGCTTTTTAAAACTTAAAAAATAAAAAATAAAAATAAAAGCATACCTGCTCCATTAAGTATTGCGTAAGATTTTTTACACCGGCACCCTTGAGCGCTGAGATCATGAAGCACCTATATGATAAGATCAAATGCTATTTTAATCATCCCCAATCAATTACCACAATGAGCAACAATAGATTTTCATTTACTAACAAGTGCTCACCTATCATATCCAGGAAGATCTTTAAATTGCTCAGCAACCTTGGCTAAGTCTTTCTTTTTGTCAACAAGGTCAATCTTATTCATACATAATATCCTCTTCTGTTTTGAGTTTGTTTGTGTTCCCACACGTTCAATCAATCTCAACACTCTTGAATCCGGCCTGTTACATGACAATACATATACATTTGAGGACTAAGTTATGAGTGACTAGCCCATAACAGGAAATCAAAGCTAAAGATAAGATGCACACCGTCATAACACAAGTCAGATGTTTGTCATTTCATCCATTAAAACTAATCAATCAAATAATATGGCAAAGAGGATTATTTCATTATTATTTCTTTCTAACCCTAAAGAACAGAGTTCAAAGTTAGGAATAATCTGTCAATAGAAGATCAAATAATCAGAAATTAATGACACTCTTCCTCAAGCAGATGAATGATTGACATGAGTTGGTAGTTTGGAAATACATGACCTATGCTCATATAACAAATATAAACGTGTAACATATAATGAAAATATGTGAGCTCAAAACTAAGAGGATACTTATGAAAAATGCAACTTGTTATAACAATGGGACCTCATTAAGTCTCTAATGCCAAAAAAGGGGTGGGAATTACCCATTCCCACACGGATCTACCCTATGATGCAGAGACACAGATCTTACAGTCACTGCCCAAGCCCTGGTCAGGCATAATACATTTATACACTTAAAAGCATATAGAATTGTATTTGAGGTCAAAATGTCTGAAAATAGTTAGTCATTTTGTTAAATAATACTTCCTCTGTTCCGTATTTACTGGAAACTTTTTTCTTGTTCTGCTTTAATCATATTTTTATTAAATTAGGGAACATAATTATCTACTCCAATTTTATTATTATTTACTGGTCCTTCCATGCATTTATTTCTGATTGCCTTTCTTTATCTCAATTTACGAAAAGACCAGCAAAAGGATAATTTAGTCAATTTACAGCTAATTTTTTAAAGAAATGATTGTTTAATTCTTTAATCAATTACACTAGAAACAGAAAGAATTATAACAATTGCCACAGCAACAATACAAATAAACTACTTTCAACAAATCTTTAATGAATTTACAAGGACACCACAAAGTAAAATGCTCAGATATGCTAATAGAAGAAGAATAAATATTGAAGGTTAAAAGCATATTCAGATCAACAACCTGGTAATATGCCTGTGAACATCAAAAACAACCACGAGGATGTCATATAAATCAACTACACTCCAAGCATTTTCCACGCGAGCCTTCATATCTTTGTAAGGATATCCACTGCTCTTTAACATAAGTCCAGGAGTATCAAAGAAGCACTGCACAATGAGATGAATGAAATTCTTTTATATTCTTAGAGAGCTTAACAAAAGAACTGTAATACTGCAAACAAGGTGGGGCTTCTTCCCAAGTAGGGGGAATTTCAAAAACTAAATCAAGCTTGAAAACAGACGAAGCCAAATTTGAATTACCTAAATCAAAATATGTAATTTGTTTTGATCAATTCATTCACTTTTGTGCATTTAACCATTATGATTGGCCTCAAAAGGAGAAAATTTTCATTAGAAATTTTTCTCCTTTGGTTTTGATGACTCGATAACTGCACCAAATCAACCAACTGATTTTAATAAATTATCAAATTGAATTAACTGAAAGTTATCAACTTTGATTCAAAAATTCAATTTAAACACAATAAAGCTCACCTATTTAGATGTTACTTGATAATAACTATGTGCACACAGGGAAGAGGAAAATAAAAATTTACAGAATTGTTACCTAAAGGAAACAGCTGTCCAATACTAATAAAACAATGAAAGCAACTTAAATAGGATGACATTATAAAGAGAGCATTTCAATAAAGCTTCTTGTTGGCAACATTGCCCTCCTCAAAAGAGTAGCTCTATAACTTTCATTCAATATGAGAACTACTACCAACTGAGCAATCAAATCTTTAACCAAAATCCACATGATCTAGTATAATAAGCAAATAAAATTATTAAGTTTGACCAGTCCAGCCAGTCAAACTAAGAAGAACAAGGACGAGAGATTAAAACTTGCAAACAAGTACTTCTGATTCAGATACAGAATAATAGATATAGAAAAAGATTTAACATGAAAATAATTAAATTCTTCCCTTCTGGTCCTGATACTTTCATTGCAATGGTGTGATCAGGACATGATGTTGCTTCAGGTTTTAATGTTTTGATACTATACACGGTCATACATAAAGTTAATTTATCCAAATTAACAATGAGGAAAAATGAATTAATTTAAATTCAAAACAACAGACATACAATTTGGATGTCCCCTTTAGTCATTACTCCTAATACTTCATGAGTAGTTGTATTTGACTTCCGTGACACAGCAGACACCTTTGTCCCAACCTGATAAATTCCATTATAGTTGAAAATCAGTACTAGTTGTCAGGAGACAACTCAGAAGAAGACAAGAATATATCAGCACCAGCACTCAACAAATCAGCTATTGTTCAAATTTCATTATTACTTCAAACTGGCAACTTCAAAGGATTCAAAATTTGTTAAAGAAATCAAATAAAGCAAAGACTCACAAACGAAAAATATCAAAGGGGAAAAAAAGCATATTCTAAAGAACTGAAAGAAACAAACCATGTAATTAGTCAAGGCTGATTTTCCAGCATTAGGAGCACCAACTATTCCTACAGAGAGCGATTTCTGGTCCTCCTCCCTTACTACTTGATCTTCATCCTGATCATCTGGCCCCTCCAATGCAGCCTGAAGCAATGCTTTAGCAAGCATTCTCCTTTTCTCCTCCTGCTCCTGCTCCTCCAATATTTTGAGGTTCGACTTCTGGGTTTCATGGCCAAGGACTAATCTATCTGCTCTGTGCCTATATTTCTCATCCCAAGTGGGCTCCTGAGAGGTTGCATTAGAATCGACATTTGGGATGGTGTAATGGCTGCTGTCAAATACTGAGTCGTTATCACTGTCGTTTTGTTCGGTTTGGGCTGAGAAAAAATGAGAGAGAGGAATTGAATTGCGGGGTTTCAATGTAAGATTTCTTAGAGCTTTAAAGGATCTCAAAGCTTTCATTTTTATGTTACTCTGATGATTGCAGAACACGCAGAGGCAGAAAGCTACGATTTTGGAGGTGTTTTCCAAGAAAAGTTTTTAGGGTTTTGAGGGGTTTTTTAGCGGAGACGGATACAGCGAAACACCCACGCTCCCAAATTACCAATAACTTATTCGTCACTTGAAACTAACAATATTCACACATAATTCCTTATTATTGACAAAGTATATAATTATTATTCATAAATTCTTTTGCATGTGTATTTTTTTTTATTATATTTACGTGCTTTCAATAAAAGTACATATTATGCATTAAATATAATAATAAAATGTACCTATAAAAAGAGTCTAGAGAATTAAAAGGTACAATTTTAATAATACTAGAGATGTGTAAAATATTTTTTTTACTAATTTTAAAGGAGAAAATATTATTAAGCCTAAAAAAAGTTTCACAAAATCATAAACAAATTTCCATCTATATTGTTGCTTTATTAGTCAAGGATTTAACGTTGTCAAAACTAAAAAAAAATCAATGTAAAAACATTTTACTCGAAGGATTAAATATAAAACAAATTGAAAAGTTGAGGGATTTAAAAAAATGTTTTTTCAAAAGAAAATCTAATTTAGTTGGATCAAACGTTGTCGTTTCGAAAGACAGAAAATTCTTCTCCTTTTCTCTGGTCTTCAGGCTCTTGACTTCTTTTCAACTCCAACAAGGTACCCCATTTTCTGTCTGATTCCCCTGATTCAGCTTTGCGGGCAAAAAAGCTTCACCATTTCTATGCTGGCGGGCTTCGCATATGAGCCCGCAAACGTAAATGGCCATTCGCACTTGTCTTTGACCAGCAACAAATTTGTTGCATCCTAGAAGGTAATCACTTAAATCCCTAAGTTTCTTTTGTTCGTAGTACTTGATTTTCTTTCTTGTTTAATTTATAAATGGGGCTTATTTGGAAAACCTCTCTCTTTGCCTTTTCCCATGTCCCTTATTGTAAAGAATTTCAATGATCCACTTTATACTAATATTCATCTCATTTTCTATGATGATTGTCCGACTTCTTGCATAGTGTTTAGTTTTAGATTACCTTTTCAGAATATGAAATGTATAAAGTATAGGTTTTTGGATCCTAAGTCGGTTTGCAGTTTTGTTGTATGGTTTCTCTTTGCTTTTTTTATTTTTATTTTTATTTTATAATTTTTTTCCATATGATTGAAGGCTTATGATAGATTTGACTGTTTTCAGCTTTTGTACGATCGAATTGAATTTATGATGACTCGGCTTTGCTAGCTTCCAGAGAGAACGTGGAAGTTCCAAACTGAAGAATCCCATTTTTTTTATCGATAAGAATTCAATTAATGATACAAGGATCCTGAGAAGGATGGTTTTTTCAAGTGTCGGAAAGAGCATATGAATGCCTAGGGAGGAGGCAACAAAATATTTTTCAGTTTTCTGGGTTGAGTCTATTTGAATTAAAAGCCTTCAAAAATTCTCCAACTGAAACCCCACGAACTCAAAGCTGTCAAAATGAAGAGAAAGAAATGGTCTGAACTTGAAGAGCAAACTCTTTTAACCAAATACGCGGATCTCCTTGCAACAGGCACTCTATCCAAGCTTAAAACCAGAGAGAAAAAGTTTAGGCCAATTGCCGACCATGTCAACTCTGTGCACCATCTGCAGGATCCTGTCAACTTCCCATTCAAGTGGTCATGGCGTGATGTGTCTATTAAAGTGCAGAATATGAGGCATCAGTACTTGGGTGTGAAGCAGAAGATTAGGATCTCTAACGATGAGTTCAACTGGAAGGATGGGGAGAACCACTGGGAGAACTTTTTGAGGTACAAAGAGGTTTTTGGGGATGTGGAGCTTGAAGTTAAGAGCAAAAAATTGAGCGATAGTTGTGGTGGTGATTTGTTTAAGGACTGTGGGGATCTGGGTTTTGGAATTGATAGTGAGGATTTAGATGAAGAAGAAGAGGAAGATGGAGAAGAAGAAGGGGATAATGGGGATGATGATAGTGTTGATGTTGCTGGCGATGAAGAGGGTGAATTTGGGGGGGAGAAAGGAAATGGAGAGATGGGTACTGCTAGAAAGGCTAAAGTGAAGAAGAGCTTTGGAGGAAATCGAAGGTTGGGGTTGCTTGGTGCTCAAGTTGTAGATTTGAGGGATGTGATGGTTAGGAGGGAGGAAAAAAGAAGAGAAAGGGAGTTCAATCGAGAAAAGTGTGTGCTTGAGAGTGAAGAAAAGAGGGGAGTGCTAGAGCTTAAAAGTGAAACACAACGAAATGATAGAGAGGAGAGGCTGGAGAATTGGGAAATAGAGTTGGAAGAGAGGGAATTGATGTGGGCTCGAAAGGAGTTTGAGAGACAAGCAAGGGTGCAGAGGGATTTGGAAGAGGAGAGGAAAAGGAGAAGGATAATGGAGGAGAAGAGGGAGGAGGAAGAGATGGAATGGAGGGAGAGAATGGTGGTAATGCAGATGGAACATGAAAAAGCAATGATGCAAATACATGTCGACGCATGCCAGAATCAAATGCAGATTCTTGGACTCATGGCTCGGCTTATTTGCCAGTTTTTTGGTGCAAATGATGGAATAGGTGGTGGATTAGGGGGTCTGCCTCCTCAAGTATTGCAAAATTTGCAGCACCCTGGAGGCTTAGGTGATAATGGGAAGCCTGATGCCAATTCGCCTTCTGAGTTCCTTTAGGGTGCGTAGTTTTGTCTCTCTTTTGCATATATGTATTTTATGAAATACTTTGATTGTTGGCATGTTATATGTGTGTACTATTATCTTGGATATTGGAAATAATACAATTTTGGTAATATTATTTGGTTGTGCCCATTCTTTTCCTTTTATGATCTTTGTGCACTTTCAAGCTTTCTAGACTTCTAATTTTTATTGTTCTTTGATCACTCTGGTTTGGTCAATTATCATATAAATACCGAAATATTCTTGTGATAATTTATATCTTTATCTAGGGGTTTTCAGCTAACTATGTTGACTGCGCTCTACTATATTTTCTCTCAAGTAGGAAATATAAAATGCTTTTGTGGCAGATGAATTATGTTCAAAACTAACCAGAGATGAACAATGCAAGTACCTACAAGAATTTGGACCATCTGTGAAGGGATGAAAATCCAGTTGCTATAGGTATACTCATAGTGGCCAGATTTTTATCCATCAAATAAGTGTAATTTTCTTTATGTCATCTGTGAAGGGTGCTGATCTGATCCCTAAAAATTAACAAATGTGATCACTATTTTATGCGGGACATCACAGGCAGATTATTTTTGTGGATATTTTGAAGCATTGTCCATTAACAAATGATAAATATTTTGGTGGAATGAAAGAACAAAAAAGGAAAGAACACCCAAAAAAAAAAAAGAGGCCGTGGTGTGATCTGGATGGAGACTAGAGTTTTGTTAGTGTTTCATTGAGTAATCTCTCTGATTGGCCAGCTAGAGAAGAAGGGAACCAATTCTGGAAATTCTCTTTCTCCATCTAAGTCTACTTAAATTTGCGTTTTTTTTTTTCAAATTTTTACCCTTCTAATCAAAATAGGATTTGGTTGTTGAGATACCTTTCAAGCCTCTCCCTTTCAAATCACAACTCACTTGAGCCATTAGCTATCTTTTTGCAGATCGTAGTGCACATCTGAAGGAGCTATGTGCCCCACTCTGAGTGAAAGCAGCTCCCAGAAGTATGCCACCATTTAGGTCCCATCTGTAAGATTTATCACTCTTTCTGCAACTTGTAACAAATTTAAAGATGATTGAGGAGAGAGGTCAAGCATAATGGTCAGGGTGATGGAAAACATAGCCAAAGAGGCATGCTCATCCACACAGTTCTGGAGGGGAATATGTGAAAAATCAGTAAATTCTCCATAAATTTACTAACATAATATTTCTTTTGATTTATTCTTGCATTAAACTTAAGAGTTTGAATTGAAATTTTAAAATCTAAAATCTGCTTAATTTCATTTGCTTTCTCTTATTTGTGATTTTGTATCTTCTGAGTTCATGAATTGCATGTTGAATCTCTCATGTGAATGTTGGTTCAGATGCTTTTTTAGGTTACAATTAAGCTCACTTTAAGTTTTTATGACAATTAGTATTTGTTAAATAAGTTTCAGCTTTAAGTCTCAGCAATTAGTTGGCATTATTGCTGACTTGATAATGTTTTCACAATTTGTTGCAAATGCTCTCACACTTCTGCTGCTAGAAAGCCATCTCTTTTTAATGAGAAAAAAGTGATAATAATATGCAATCATGATAACAATCTGGTTTGCTTATAATTTTTGGATTTTAACCCAAAAGCGAGCGCTTAAATTGAAAGATTTAGCTAGGCAGAAGCAATTTGAAGGTCAATCTGATGTAAAAGCCTTTGACCCTGGAAAAAGTGATATTTTCAATACACTAATAGGTATATTATGTTTGATAAATTAATATTATAGAAGGTTTGCAATCAATTGAGTTTGTTTTTCTAACATGCAGGTTAGGATAGCTGCTTTTGACTTTATGGTTTGCTTTTTTGCTGCATCTAACTCAGTATGTTGAAACTAGCAGTTCCTGTAAAAATACAAGTGCGCTATCACAATTTTTATGGTACCATAATGGTCATCGTTCCTCCAAACAAACTAGCACCTGGAGGAATGGTTGGAGTTTCAGAACTAGTTGATCAACTTTATGGTTTTGTAAAGAAGGAAAACTAGAAATCTGTTATGTGTATGCCTCTGCCTCTATATGTGCCCGTGCTTGTGCCTATACCTACGTGTTCATGCATGGATCGTGCATTCACTAAACTTTGGTAGGTTGTTGCAATTGGTGGTTGCTTTGATGCCACCATGGTTCATACCAAAAACTTATCCTTCTTGCTGTTTTCTTCATTTCATGGTGCTAAGTTTTATATTATTTGCTGGTGATGCCTTCTCGCTTCTGGTTTCAGGGTGCAGTACTGATTAAAAATTTAGCAGCCAGGGAACCTTCAGCACCTGGTCTGAATAATTACTACAGGCTAGCTGCCTGGCGCTACTATAAAATGGTAACCTCAGATTATTTGCTCTCGGCTATTTGAGAGGAAGTATTTTGATTTTGAATGTAGTTCATCAGTATGTCCATCATCATTTTGTTCCCTCCAATCTTGAAAAAATTGCATTTTGAGTTTAGATGCACAGCTTAATTGGTCATAAATTGTTCAAATTGGGATCTTTTTAAGTCTTCTAGTTAATTTGTTAGAATAGCTTTTGGAGTTTATTATGTCGGAGAAAAATGTTTCTCATTCAGAAGCTTACATCGGAAAATTTAAAAAATGATAGCAGATCATATGTCTTACGCTGGTGATGTTATTTATCCATGCAACTGCATTTTGGCTCTTTGATGTATGCTGCCTCCTCTTAAAGGATGCATTTTTATGCCTGAAAAAAGAAAATTTCATTACCTAAAACCTAATTTCTGCTAGAAAACAGAGACTACTCTTTGAAAAATACAAAAGAAGGGACAAATGAACCATTAGTGTTTGCATAATGAGGGGGTTGAACTTATTTATTGCAGACAAAATGCTTTCAAAAGAAGTTGAGAGCCTTCCACATCTTCAAGAACAATTAAAATGGAGAGGCATTGGTGGTGTGGAGGTGAATGCAGGTGGGCATTTATGATGAATGTGGCTGGACAATAATCTTTGGATGAAGATAGAAGTGGTAGCTGCGGTAGGAATGGAGGAGAATTAAGCTTGAATAGAGCAGTTGTCAATTGCTTGGTTTCTAATTATGTTGATATGTAACTAATAATATATTTTGGCAGCTGGATTACTCTGTTTTTTCAGCTTCACTTACCAATTAATCAAGTAATTGTGATTCAAAGTATTGATGTGTAGTATATTCTGTTGGTTTTCTCCACCCAATATCTCTGTGAATGGTTTCTCTTTGTGAAGCTGAGGCTGCAAAAAGAGACCCACAAACCAAATTGTGTAGACAAGAGCACTATGATGCCAAAAAGAAAAATCCAACAAAAAACAAAATTGATATCTGATACTTCACTTCTATTCAGGCCCAATTCAAGAATATGCAGCATAGAAAAATCTACCAATTCAAAAAGCTATTTACATCTTCTTAATCTTTTGTACAAAAATTAATGAAATTATCTTTTTAATGTTAAATCAGAATTTATTTAACAATAAGTCATTGCTTAGTTATAAAAAGAAAAAAGAAGAAAAAAAAAAATCCTTGAATTTTTGTGAAGTTTTACAGTTAAAAGAGTTTTAAAAGAATCATATGGTAAAAGACAATAAGAAGAGCAAAGCTTTCTTCTTCCTCTCAGAGGCAACTCCGTCCCCTCTCTTCGTCTTCGTATCCTTTGTTTAGGGTTTTGAAGGGAGAAGGCGAAATAGCAGATTCTTCTTTATCCAGGTTTGCCTTCTCTTTACATTTTCTTCTTCTTTGATCGTCCCACAAACAATGTTCAATTTGACTTCACCGGCAATTGTTTGACTCGAAAACCCCGCAATTCACCCTATATTTTGAATCTCCTTTTGTTTAATAGCGTAATTTATTAGGGTTTTGAGGAGGAGGATAGATTCATTATAAGGCTATGATATGCATCTTTCTTGATCAATCAAAAATTTCAATTATAAGTTTCGAAATATTTCACCTAATGAAGTTGAATATATGATTAGTATTATATTGTTTTTGGCATGCATTGGATCCTTTTGCACTTTATATAGTTGATGGTTAAGAGGTTAACTTCAGACATATAGAAAATGAAAATGCCTTGTACCAATGAAAATTCCTTTCTTTTTTTTTTTTTTTTCTGTTTTCACAAAATTATTGGCATCTTCATGCTGCGCGCAGTTGCCAGACTGGATCTTTTCATGTTCAACTGAATTGGGTTCTTTGATCATAGAGGAATTTCTGAGGCTGGGAAAAAAAACGCTTCACATACAACTGCAGACTCTTTCAGGTGAAAATGTTGTTGCAAAGTTCTCATTCTGTTGCAATCTGCTGCTCTATTTATGTCTCTTTGTTGCAAAAAGTGCTATTTGAGAATGAATGTCTCGTTACTAATTTTGCAGATGTGTCTAAAATGTGTCATGAATGTTCTGGCATTGGCTTCATAGAATGTGCATCAGAAGGAAAAGAGAATTCTGATTATTCATGCCAGTTAAGTCATCAGCCATCAACTGTTAGTATGTCTGAAAGTTCCGAACCTAATTTTGTATATTTGCGAAGGAGGCAACCAAGAAAAGCTGTTGCTGTTTTCTCAGCAGAGGCCCCTGCAAGCACAAAGAGATGCGGGGAGGATTGTCTGTCTGTTACTAGTTCTGATGCTCCTTCAGTTGCAGCTAATGAGGTGCATGTGGCTTCTCGAAGTGAGCGCACTATTGGAGATCCTGTCATGCCTTCTACAGTTTGTGACACAGAACCTGGTGCTTTGAAATCAGAATCTGTCAATGGATTTTCACTGGTAAAGGAACGATGGTCTAAAAGGACTTTCAGCAATAGTGGGTATAACTTTGTGTATAGGCGAAAGAAGCTAAAAGGAAACCCTGTTTCTGTTTTCTCAACAGAGGTTCCTTGTCCTTCTGTTGCCAGTTCTGATTCTCCTTCAGTTGCAGTTAAGGACCTGAATGTGGCCTCTCAAAGCGGGCACACTAATAGAGATACTTTCATTCCTTCTACAGTATGCAGAGGGGGGCATTCTTTTTTGAAATCGGAATCCATGAATGGATGTTTTTGGGTAGAAGAAAATGGTTTTGATGAAGCTTCCAAACGTATGAGGCAGAAACTTATTGAGGCTGACAGTATAAATGATAGCTGTTCATCATCGATGTCAGACACCGAACTTGTTTCAGCTTCTATGCAGACTGAAGTGGATGATTCTGTTGAGTTCTCTTCATCTAGTGTTATGGCTGCAGAGGTCTTGGAGGAGGATATGTCAGGAAAGGACCTCTGTGTTTCCATAATTAGAAGCCAGGGAGTGCTTGAAGGACTTTTGTCTAATAGTGCTCCTGCATCTGATGAAGGAGTTGGTGATAGCAGTGCGAGCAGTTCTCGGTCATGCAAAATTTGTTCTCATCTAGACTCTACTCTTAAAATGCTTATCTGTGACAACTGTGAAGAGGCATTTCATTTATTTTGCTGCAATCCTCGCATAAAAAGGATACCGATTGATGAGTGGTTTTGTCATTCATGTGCAAAGAAGCGTCGTAAAATTCTTAAGGAGTCAATTTCAAAATCTCCTTATATGATTAGTGAAAGGGGCAGATGCATAAATTCTGAGGGGGAAAAGAATCCGATATCATTGATGCTAAGAGATACTGGGCCATATAGAAGCGGTGTACGCTGTGGTAAAGGTTTTCAAGCAGAAGTTCCAGAGTGGTCAGGTCCAATCATTGAGTAGGTGCATTTGGTACTCCCATTTGGTTGCTTTGCAGAAAGAAAACTAATAAGTCACAGATAACTTTAATTTACAAAGGAAGCTATCTGAAAATCATTCAGGAGGCTTGGGCTGATATATTTGGTTATCTGTTGCTCCTTGTTTTCCCTTTTTTGCTTAAAGGCTTGTTTGTCTTGTTGACAATTTTCATGAGACTGCTGTGCAATTACTGTACCTCACATTACATGGTTGCTACAGTCATCTTAGGTGGAGAGGACATTTAGTCTGTGTAGGTGGTGATAATCGGTGGATCATGTAGTCTAGGAATGGCATGTTTCTGGATCCTTCTACCCCTTTGTCCACTTAAGCATCAAATGAAAATGGTAGCTTGCTATTAATTGTAACAAAAAATGCCACTGTGCATGACTGCTACAGTCTGTTCAGCATTGTTATTGCAGCCTCTATTGCGAAAAAAAAAGGCAGAGCTTAGGTTTGGATGATCAATTGATTTTAAAGTAGGAAAGTGGAAATTTAGATTTCTGGAGAACCCTTGAATCATAAGTACCTTTACAGCTGTAGATGCTCGATAAATAGGTGTATAGTGATGGTTTGGGATTATCCATTAATATACAACAGCGGTTGGTAAGTATATATTGACTAATGTATGATGGTAAATAGGTATAGTTCTCTATTTTTGTTGTTGTTTAAAATAAATAGTTTTGCTAATAGCTGAAAATAGGAGTAAAAGATTTTGGCTATATCATGACTTGTTTTAAATTTTAATGCAGTGATACTGATATAGATTCAATAGCTCAGCCTTTGGAAATGAATCCATCAGATTTTATTGGTTCAACTGTAAGGCTGCAATTTGTGTTTTACCTAAAAACTGTGTTCCATTCATTGGTTTACTTGTATTTGTATTTTTGGGGGAGACTGAGGCATTCTTTATACATAGGAGTTGAATCCCGAGAAGCCATCTAAGCTCAGCTTCATCAGTAACTGGCTTCAATGTAGGGAGTTCGTAGATGGTGCAGGGGAAAGTTCTAATGGAACCATATGTGGAAAGTGGCGCAGGTAACTTGGTAATGGTGCTCTGCTAAGTAATTGTGCTTCTGGTTTTATGTTAAGCAGGCATCTAATAAGAAACTATTATCTATGCTTTCTTAGAATGTCCAACCCAAAAACTTAAGCCTTTTCTTGTATGACATCTTGCCTATAAAAAACCCGTGCTGGACTCTTTCCCAACTCACTAAAACATAGCTCAACCATCCCAATTTATATAAAATTATGGTGCTTGTGAGTTTAAATTCATGCTGATTTGCCATTGTATCAGGTGTAACTTGAGAAAGAGAGTTTTAAGCCCTGTTCAGGGCATTTTCTCAACTGACTTCTAAAATATATTTCAACAATCCCACTTAATATAATATTTTGGAACTTGCGAGTTTGAATTACGCTGATACACTGTTATTTCAGATGCAAGCAAGATAGAGACAGAGAGAGTTCAGGCCCATATTATAGATATATGTTTAGTTTGTCATATTTGGCCCTATATATGCTAAACATTACAAGGTCTTAAACCTTATTTGAGTACCAAAGGCTGGTTACTTACTTTTTTTAGTCCATGACCTTGGACTATATTTACATATGCTGAGTACTGACTATTACCATTAAACGTGAGCTGCCCCATGAAGAAGGTTCAGTAACAGAATTTTCTGGATCCTGAGGTGTTACACCGTACTGATGTCATCTTTCATTACATTAGAATAGATATAAAGGTATCCCTGGAATTTAGAGCTTATATTGAGCCCGTATTCTGACTTTTTGGAAGTTAATTATCAATTTTTTTTTTCAGTTGGATTGAGATCTCAGCTTCTGTCAATCCATTCAATTCTAGACAGAATAAACAGTTGCTTCCATCACCATAAAGTGAAAATTTATACATTAATGACAAAAGATATTCTGCTAGCATTAGGCATATACCCCTTTAGTTTCTGGGAACTGAATCTTCCCTTGGAATATTGTTATGGCTGACTTTTTATATATTTCTAAATTAGTTTAACATTTTGAGCCAGTTTAGTATACAGCAATAGAATTCAAGATGCTGGCCTATGGTGTTGTATCTCCTTCATTATATCCTTCTTTGTTAATTAATTATATATTCCCTTTTCCTACTTAGAGCTTAGTTATCATCTTCATCTTATTCTTTATAGCATGATAATTATATCCTCTGTTCCTTGTAAGTGTTTAGTAGTTACATTTATAGTTTTTTTTTTAACTAGAATGATCCCTACTTTTGGCCTTAGCCTTTGCAAGAGGAGAATCATTTTCCACTGCTAAATAGCATCATTGAAGGTTTGTTGACGGCTTAGGTAGTCAGCCAACATCTCTGCCAGGGAGTACTTTAGAGAAGTGGATCAATTCTCAGTAGGGATACTAGCTAAAATGGATTCCCTTGAATTGGTTACTTGCTCATCTTGTCACTGTAATGCTCCTAATCCCTCTGACTTGGGTCCCTGAAATTGCATAGCTACTTATCTGCTCAATGTAATTCTCCCGGTTCCAAAAGTTACAAATTCATTAAATGTTAGTTGATTTTAACTTGGAATACCCCGTAAATTGGTGTGTGACCAACCAGATTAGGAGGAGTGGTGTATTACTGTTGGCATTATAGTATTTATTAAGCATTCAACTGTATATTTCTAACAGGACATTTTAGAATTTCTCAATGTGGGATTATAGTATGATAAATATTATAATTTATTCTGAATTGAGGCATAAGTTTCTCTTGAAAGTGAGCAGAAATCATAATTTAAACTTCTCATTTTTAGAAACCCAAAAGATGAGCCTTTTTCGTTGTTGTTAATAAAAGCCTAGATTTCTGCATCTGGTCTTTTCTTTTACTTTATTTTATTTATAAAATTCAGCTTTAACATTACAAACATGTGGGATTCTTTTCCTCTCCTTGCTTTCCCCTTGTTTCCACATTTATGGCATTCTGCGTGCCCTTTGCTGCTCTAGGTGCTTGCTTTTGTGCGTGCACATGTGAAGACTAATGTTGCAGAACTTATTATGGTCAGCTATTAATTGTGTACTAGACAATAACTTGTGTTTTTACATGACAGGGCTCCTTTGTTTGAAGTCCAAACTGATAACTGGGAGTGCTTCTGCTCTATCCTTTGGGACCCGGTTCATGCTGATTGTGCTGTACCTCAGGTAAATTAAGCTTTACGATCTTGATGTTTTTCCCACTTGTGTCTTTTCAGACTTTTTGGGCTACTAGATACTGAAAATCCATTTGGCAGATGTTTTTTAGAAGTGCATAAGCACAAGTCTTAGTGCTTCACTTGTTATGGGAACTGCATGCATAGGCTTGCATTTAAATCATTGCCTTGAGCAGCAGTCAAAATTGTTTTGTATTCATGACCTTGAACCATGTCAGTTATGAATATTTTTGATCTTCCGATCCAACATGCTTACCTTTTCAGTTACTGAAAATGAAAATGTGAAGATGATTCCGAAACCGCAATTGTTGGATTCTTACTGTCACTCTTTCATGGTAAACTAATGGGCATTATCCACTTGATGAATCTTAGTTTACTTTTACCATTCATCACTGCTTATAAAATGTGATTGTAGTAACAACTGAATCAATTATATTGAAACTATCAAACATTGATAATCATCAAAAAAAAAATTCCTTAATAAAATTAATTGTCAAGTACAGCAATAACTTCAGTGAAATATAGATGTAATGATTTTGTTTTTGCTGACAAATGCAGCAAAATGGTGTTTCCGAAATAAAATTGAAGTTGAGCAACTTTGCTGATACAAGTTAATAAGTTTAGCTTTTCTGTTACAAACTGAAATTTAGCAAAAATGTTGGAATTAAGGATGAATTTAAAGATCATGAATGATATTCATTCATGAATCCTAAATCATCAAGCAATTTTAATTATTATTTTTAATTTAGAAATGCAGTTACATTCATATTACTTGCTTTGTTCATCCAAATTAAACTGACTTGGTTTATAGGAGTTCCCTGCATTCTTTTAATTATAGTAAATATAAATTATTTCACAAATATGTCTTTGTTTAGAAGTTTTGTCTGCTGGTGCCCTCTGCTACATGTAGAATTCTTATCGCCATTGAATTGTAATTCTACCTTATGGCTAAATGTTTTCTCCGAACAAACCAATATACATACCTTCTTCTAGCTAGAGTTATCTGTCAAACTGTCACCTTATGGTTTGGAGACTATGCAATAATATACATCTTTAGATTTAATTTTCTCTGTGAATGTTTACGTGGATATTGTTATTAATGTATGTTTCTGTTGACTATTGTATATTGTTGTTGTTGCTTGTGCTTTTTGTTCTTATGTCCAAATTTCTTTTTGCGCATCTTCTGCAGGAGCTTGACACAGATGAAATTCTTAAGCATCTAAAGTATATTCAGATGGTATGTTTCGGACTCTTGTTCCATGATTTTACATTCTGGAACTCTTGTTCACAAAATTACTTTCTAGCACTCTCAATCTTTGTTCTAATGACAAACATGTTAGTTCATTTGCTTGCTCATCTGGGATGATGTATGGATATGTCGGACTCGTATATTTCATTTGGAGTCAAAGTATGAATCTACTCTAATTTTAATTGTTGTGGTTTTTATGGGAAATAAATGGTTGGACCCTTAATATTGGTAGAGAAGATCTCAAATTTCATTGTTAGTCCCATCGATCTGAATAAAAGAACAGTAGAATGAAATTATGATTGTAATGTGGAGCAAGTGGTTGATTTTTTTTTTTTGAATTATATCTACAGGGTGTTAGGTGACAGTAGAGTGACTGATGTTAGATCTGCAAGTGGTAGATTTTATTTGATTTCATGGTTTTGTTTTTGGGTTATAGATGTGCTTTTGTAATATGTTTCATTTCTTTGGTTGACTAATTTCGCTGTGCAGCTGAGACCACAATTAGATGCGAAACGGCAAAAATTGGAGCGCATGAAGAATGATAATGATTCAATGGATGTTGTAAAGCAGGAGCAGCGAAAGTCACATCAGCAAGATCCAAGTGGAACTATAATGTACAGGCGACACACTCATGGTTGCAAGAACCGCAACTACCAGAAATAGGACTTCTTTCATTGCTTCAGTTTATTTGGTATTTCTGTCATGTTTCCGTTGTTTTAGTCTACCACGTGGTAGTTTACAAACATGTGGGAGCAATTGTAATTACTGAGAAATTTTGGAGCAAGTTGATGAGAAGGAAAAGGCAGAGTTTATGTCAAGAACTCGAGGTCTGAGAATGGAGAGGCATTGATCATTCTTTTACAGTTGGTCATTTGAATTTGACAATACAAGCCACTGGCACTGGCTTAAACTATCAATGACCGTATAAATTTTGCAGTTATAATGAGATTGACGATGGCAGAATCATTTGAGTATGTGATAATACGTGCAACTGGCTTATGGCTTCTTTGCGTGCTTCATTTGCTTCCATTATGTATTCTTTCTGTTGCTAGCTTGTTACTCCCATCTGCAGGTTAATTGTTAAATGTGAATTCTAGCCAGAGTTCTATTTGAAAATATTGGAAATTAGCTATATACAGTGATTAATCTAACTTCGTTTCTCCTTTTCACAACAGGAAAAGAACATTCTGCATACGGAGAGGTGGAATCTGAGCTTTGTAAAAAAATCGTCTTGATTAACAATTAGGAAATTTGTAATGAAAAATGGTTGTAGATTTACGAACACAATGAAAGGACTTTGTTAAGCGTAGATTCAATATATTTGTTAAAGAAGCCATTCAATGTATCTCCACTTTCGGATTTAGTTGAACAAAGATGACTTAAATTTTATGCAAGCCAACTTATATTAATGTGTAAATGGATGAGAGTGATTTTTTTGACTTTTATAACTATTTTATTAATTCAATAGATAAGAAGTACCTAGAAAACAAAGGGTGCATCTTAATTTCAAAATGGCCACATCTTATATCACCCAGAGACCACAAGAGTAATAGAAATTTCATTTGATTGATTATAGTAAAATTTTTGCATCTCTCTAACCTTCAGACAAGTATGCCCACATTGCAACCCTAATGGGAACAGATTTTTTTTCTTTTTTTTCCCCTTTTTACATCTCCCCTAAAAAGAATGTTTCCATTGATGATGATCAGCAGTGACTTGCATCAGATATTAGTAACAAAATATATACAGGCAAGCAACACATGCCATAACTTCATAACAATGTTGCCAAAAGATCAAAATTTTTCCCTTAGCTCTGCAGTAGGAACAAAAACAACAGATTCTTTATGTAAATGTTTCTTGTCAGATTTCTTAGCTTTGTGATATTGTAGTTCCACCAATGTCTGCTTCATATTCTCTAGCCTGAATTTGGCTCTACAAAGTCTCTCCATCTCAGCCTCAGCCACTTCAGATGCCCTTGTCGAAATGCAGTTGGCGCTCTTCTTCCCTCTCTTTGTTTTTGATTTTAACTGCTTCTTCAAGCTCACATCATCGCTATGCTCAACATTTATCTGAATATGACAAATGTAAGTACGAAAATAGTTTTGTCGAGTTCAGAATCACAACACATGCAAGCACAAAGCACCTCAAGTTTTTTCACTTCCTTGCTCATTTTACTCATTCATGGACACAACCTTCTTGAATCTAATCAACTGAAGAAAACCTATGTATTATCATGTGAAAGTGTCAAATGCCATATCCTTCTTGAATTATTTCAAAAATGTGGTTTCTCCCTATGTGTACATTATACTTCTACCTCTCACTGGGGATATTTACTTTATTGAGTTGATTCCAACCAGTAAATCACCATGAAATCAACTAGAGAACTAGTTGAAATGAAAATATTACTAATAAAAACAACAGAGAAAGACCGGAAGGTAGATTTTTTGTTCAAAATAAAGAGTGAACGCAAAACAAAGCTGAAAAAAAAAGAGTTATATAAAGAACTGTAGTATAAAAGGAAGCAATGCTTGAGAGAGTAAATACCTTAATGCTTCCAGAAGGATATTCAATGGAATCTTGTCTATGTTCAGTTTTCTTCGAACTGCTGCTAGTTAACTTTGGGTTCTTTGTATCAAGCAACTGTTTTAAATTCTTTGGAGTACAAACCTTGTTTTCCCTTGATGTAGTCTTTCGAGAAGCAGGTTCAGCAGCTCTATTCTTCATTGCTTCTAATCTAGGTTCCTTGGGAATTTTAGGACTCAAGTATTGAAGCAATTTACCTCCCTCTGCCTGTCATTGATGCAAAAGAGGTATATCAAAACTTAGATGCTCGTAAAATGAAGGATACCTGATGCTTGTCACATTCAGAGATATTAGTCATTATCCTCATAGAAGCAACTTAAAATAACCATGCAAAAAGAAATTATTATCAAAAGTCAAACAGAAATATCTTGCTAAAAATGAGTAATAAGAGAAATGCATTGATAAATGTTAAGTTTTAGGCAAACTCACCTTCCTGGATTTTAGAGCCAAGTATCTCGCATTCTTGAACCATTTGCTAACCTGAAATTATGTCTTTGTGTCAAAGAAGGAATGACATTTAAAGTAAAATCAAAGAAATGAAATGGATCATCCATTTGCATAATTAAATGATGTGCCCAACTCAGAACCAATTTCACAGTTATAGACTCCCTCCATTTCCTACACTTCTAACCAATTAGCAAGTTTGACTCCATTACTTCAAACAACTGGTCAATGGAGTCAACATATTGAAAAGTTAATTTTGCACCAGTTTTAACTTCATTTGTATTGCCATTATGTTTGGGGGGAGGTTAACATTTTCCTTTATGACTAATTTATCACCAGCATTTTTTCTGAGTTAAATGCAACAAATTAAGGCATGGAATTTATGGATTCAGGTACCGCATCATGGAATTTATAGTATGCAGAAGGGCAACTTATTACCTTTCCAGGTTCAAGGGCAAATTATTACCTTTCCAGGTTCAAGACCCAATTCTTTTGAAAGGTTTTCCTTGACAGTTCTTGAGGGAAGTTCATTCTCTGCAAACACTTGACGAAGTTTCTAGCACAGCACCAACAAAAAAGGGCACAAAAAAAATGTACCAAACATTTTAGTTCTCAAAGATTATCATATGAAAAAAAAAAAAAAAAAACTCTATGACAAGGGACTTTAATTAGCACGGAAATATTTCTACCTCAACTGCAGAGGGAGGGATTCTGAAAAATGGCCTTTTAACATGTATATCTTGAGAAAGTTCCGTCTTCACTTCAATAATTGTAACAGTTTTACTTTTCTTCTCACTTTCATACAATGTCATCAGGGTGCTGGCTGCATCCGATTCCTTTTCTCTCCGATTTCTTTTGCTAGGACCCCAGTCTTCATCTTCACTAAATTGCTCATAAGCTGCAGCATCCTTTCCAAACATCTCCTAAAAGAGGAAGATACCAGTCAACTAATAGATTACTACATAAACAGGACAAAAAATCCATCATTAGTTTACATGATGACCTGCAAGACATCTAACATTTACGCTAGTTCTACACTGTTTCTTTGACTCATATTTTGTGGTTTATAAGAAAATATTCAAATAAAAATTTACTTTCAGGAATCTTGAGTGCTCACTTCATATAACTTTTGATAGTCAACGGCTCTCCGGTGTCTGCGGCCACACTTAACTGCATCACAGCTTCCATCAGAATCCAAACTGCTATAAAGATTCTGCTTCCCAAAATCTATGTTCTCAATGACCCACTCGCTAGAGCCTGAAAAAATATCACCATCTGAAGAGCAACCAATGCTGTTTGCACTGTCTGCATCGTCGGAGGCATCAGCACCAGTGCCTGCCCCACTGATGCTGTTCTCTTTCCTTTGTGGATCATAGTCATCATCTTCTGAATCTTCAGAGGGCCACTCTTCTTCTGGATTTAACAATATACTACCACCATCAGGAACAGTTGCTTCTTCAAAAATATCCTAATTCAAGAGAAAGGGAAAAATGTATCATTTTGGTAACAGTTTTCTTTTAAGAAAGATAGGCTCTAGAAGTAAAAAGATAACCTGCCAACAGCTATTGATTGAGAACTGGGTTCCAAGATGTGCATTCATGGCATCTATAATTTCCATCCTACATTCACAAAATTTGCAATACCAACCCTGATCTCCTGGTGGTACTGCAAATTGTCAAAAGAATCAATGGTCTTAGGCAGGGCCATTTGTTTCACAACCTAGTTTGAAAATCCACAATAGAAAGAGTGAAACTTACTATTCTCAGTGTCCAGTGGAGGATCAAGGCACTGTTGGTGGAAGGCACAGTTGCATGTCCCATCACAGAGTATAATATCATTATCTGTGGAAACTTCATTGGATTTGCACTTTGCACAAAATATCTGTATACATAAATGAAAATGGAAAAAATGAAGCAAAGATGAACCTCCTATAGTATAATTTTGCTTCTTTTGGCCTTATGCATAAATCTATGTGCTGTTTGAAAATCCAAAATGCAACAAAGCATTGAGAAGCATACTTGCTACTTGATAAAACAAACTAGAACTTTGCTATGAAAATAATATTGATGTCAACTTATTGTGCCCCTGTCCTCAGATAGAGGTCTAGGTTTTGAATAACATGTTCATATCAAGCTTCTAAAAATTGAAAAGAAAACAGTTGGTGCAGGGAGGCCCAGTTAGCCATCCCTCTTTGAAAGGATTGATCAAAAGTTTGAATTCCATAAGTATATATATTTTCAACATTGTACTGAAGAGAAGAAATACCGGTTAAGAAGCTCACATGTTCATGGGAAACAGACCCATCAGGAGCAATAACCGAGTCCTCAATACACCCCTCAGTACTCAGTGAATCCAGCTGGTGAATCACATCCCTAATGCCAAGTTTACATTTCAAAATCTGCTTTTTGGCTCTTAGCAATTCCTTTTCTGGCTTAATCTTCTCTCGGCTGTAAAAAAATATGTAAAAATAATAAGAACAGATGAAGGATTTTAACATCAAAGTTTGTATCATTATATTAATATTTTTTATTCCTAGTATGTAGTATAAAGCCACGCTTACATTCTTGAAAGAAGTGCAATAACAACAAATTATGTTTCTAAGTCAAAAAAAGAGAGGAAATAAAAGTGCATACTTGATAAGAAATTGAATCAAATGTCAACATTTCCAAAGTATTTACAACATTTGCTGATAATTCTTTTTGAACGTAGCCTAACTTTGATCCCTTCAAAATATTTCAAATAGCTACATGGTCAAAGCATATTTCCTTTAAGAACAGAGTAAGACAGTTGAGAAGGTAAATACTCCAAGTTTGTCACAATTTGAGCCTGCCTTATTCCATATTCCTCTTTCCCTTCTGCATAAATATATGATAAACAGGCTCCTTATTCAAATGTTCATCAAGAAATTACTAATTTTGAGAAAATCATTTCAGAGACTTTTGAGAGATTAATGGCTAAAATTGGCAAAGTGATCTTCCCTTTTGTTGAAATGGCTGTGTTTAAAGCAAAATTTCTACCTTTGACCTTTCCAGCCTTCCCCAGAGTAAGCGTCTATAAGGTTCTGCTCCAGCTTCATCTTAATCAGCAGGTACCTTGTTCTCTTCTGCAAGCGTGATGGCTCATCAAGCTCCACCTTCCTTTCTCTTGTCTTATTCTTCCTCTTCTTATGCTTGCCTTGTGGCTCCGGAGAAACCAGCTTCTTTGGGGCCTTCTTGTCATGAGCTTTTTGCAGAATTTTTCTACTAATCGTTCTTCTGCTCTTAAAGCCCTTCCTGACTCCCTTCCTTGAAGAGTCAGAAACAGTCCTCTTCAGATTGTTTGCACCAATTGCTTTTACCTGAGGATTTGATTTTTGTCTCTGCTTCTTGAAATGTGACAGTGCACGATCCTTTTTTACCTTTAATGATGCAATTAACACAGATCCCATCTCTGTCTTTGAGAAAGAAGATTTATGAGCCTCCTGACTTGCTGTTTTCTTTCCGGTACATCGCATATTGATCTGTAGGTATAGATGAATTTGTTATGCCAATCGACAATCAAACTATATTTATCTAGAAATCCTTGTCACAGGCAATAAACAGAATCAAGATATAGGCATGATTATTCGGTAATTTTGGCAGTTTTTAGTTCTGTTGTAACCACAAACGTCATAAAATTCAATCATTTGTTCCACATTGCACTAGAAAATCTAAATACATACGTTTCTTAAGGCACAAACAAAGAATGTATAGAGCAGAACGTTCGCTAAAATGCAAATGCTGAAAAACAAAGAATTCATATCAAAATTAAATAACTAACCCATAATTTGTTTAGAAAGATTGCATCATACTTAATAATGCATAAAATATCGGTACAAACGAGTAAGTTAGAAACAAGGAAGAAAAGGGCAAATTTTGATTCAAGAATCATAACAAGATATGATCACCCATAGAACTACTAAGAAGTTTATAACCCATAAAAAATAAACGAGAAATATCAACATTTCATCAATGAAAAGGACAACCCAAAAGCAGATAAACGAAAATAGTCGAAGTAATAAAGGCATCAAGACTCCACATTTAGAACCAAAAGTGAAGGGAGCACAAAAGAGAGACTTGACCACAAGATCGAGCTCAAATCTAACAACGTCAAACAAAAGGCTACCTGAGAAATGAGAGTAACAGAAAAGAGAGATCTTGAAATTGAAGAGCTGAATAGCTTCACTACTGAAGATACTATACGATTCTGTAAGGAATATATTTGCGTGTGTGTGTGTGTGTGTATAGTACTGATTTGTTGTTAAATAAATGGCTCCAGATTTTGAAATTGAACTTGGAAATACGAGCGACAATTAAAGAAGAAGAAGAAGATAGAAAATTGATTGATTGATTGTTTGATTCCGACGGAGGTCTGGCCGTTCCCGAAGCGCCACCCAACGGTTTGCTGCTCGAACACCGTAATTGGTAATTAATCCTTGTTTTACTTTCCGCATTGTATTATTCTCCACAGTTTAATTTTTATTTTAATTCTACAAAGTACATGTTTTTATTTGTAGTAAAATTAATTAATTTTCAACGTAATTTGAATCAAAAGGATTTTAATGATGAGTAGAATTCAAAATATTAGTGATCTCATAGTGATGATTAATAATAGTAATTCCACTAATGAGATGATTAAAATGGAACAGAAAGAATGGAACATATATTATATTCTTTTTAAAAAAAAAAAATTTAATCCGTCACTAATATTATATTCTTAGTTTCATTGAAGAATAATACTAATTTCCATAATTATCACTCCAATATGGGATGATAATGAATTGATGAAATTATGCAATGACGCTTTGTAAGTTCAATGACTTAAATAGATAACTATAATCATAATTACATAGCTATAATCTTCAAAGAAAATTATATACGAAACAATAATTTACAATTATATTTGAATTAAGCATAATTATGAAATAATAATCAGCATAAGTATAGAGATTTGACGATTAATTATAAGCTTTCAAAAACCAATTATAATTTTCAAAGATTATTATAACATAGTAATTTACAAGTATAATTAGATAATCATGGTCTTAAAAGGTAATTATGAAATAATAATTAATATAATTATATAAGCTTAATAATTATAACTTCTAAGATAATTTATAAAATTTTCTCTAAAAATAATAATTAATATAATTCCTGTTAAATAATTTTTGGGTTTTGAGACATTTCAAGGTTCCCTCATTTTTTAATTATATCATTGATCATATCTATCTTAATTCTCCAAATAAATAATTCGCTATCATCTTCATCTTGTTCCAATAATAATAATAATTATACCTGATAATATTGACCCAAATCCATGGGTCGATCCAAATTTATCCAAATTCAATCCAATCTAAATGAATACTCATTTGATCAATCCAAAATTGATTCATTTTATTTTTCAACCCAATCCAACCCAACCTAATATTCATTAGGTCAATTCAAAATTAATCCATTATATTTTTCAACCCATTGGGTCATTACACCAAATGACTAAGAATCTCTGAGCCATTGGCCACTGTAATATTTCACTCACCAGTTTTGGGGAACGCAGATGTTAATTTTGTTACATGGAGAAGTACGCATTTTAGATTTGAAAATTCCTGGTTACTGGAACTTGGTGTTGGTGATATTATATCAATGGGGCTGGAATACGGTGACTGCAGATGGGGTTATTGAAAAAATAAGCGGCGTAGCGGAGAGTTAGAATTTTGAACAATGGTTATCGAAAACAAATTAAAATGACGGAAGAAAATCTGCTGAAGTTAAATGCCTTGAGAAATAAGCTTCCTAGACTGATGGAGCAAGACAATTTAAACTGGCAGCAACGCTCGAAGATTCTATGGCGATACAAATTCTAGATTTTTTTCACTTGTTTGCTTCAGTTCGAAAGAGGAATAATCATATCGATGCCTTGAAAGGCGACAACTGTGTTTGGGTGCGAGATGCAAATGGGGTGGGGGGTTTGGTTGAAGGCTATTTTGAAGGGCTGTTTGCGAGGAGTTCTTCTAGAAACATTGAACCTGTTTTGAGCAAGAAAATGCTTAAAGAAATGGCAGTTTTATGTATATTTATATAACAGCATATCCTTTTTAAACAAACACCACCAAGTAGTAGTAAAACATTTTAGAAACAAAAAGGAAAAAAGAAGAAACAGTACCGGAGAAAGAAGCAGAAGCTTTGAAGCTTTGCATAAGAAAGTTTTGTTTTAAATTAGCCTGTAAAGGGTTTTTGTGGGTCTAAGGAAGCAAAAGCCAAAAAGGATTATAAATGGGAAAGTGTGACGTTGAAGAAGGAAGAGAAAATCTTATTGTAATCTTAATGAAGGGGATAGCATATCAGGACATTCATAGCTACAAATATATATAAAAATATAGGAAAATAGAAGTAATATTATTATTATTTATTATATTTTCAAAAGTAATATTATTATTTATATTATATTTTCAATTGAATCTTATTATTATCGAATTCATTAATTAATTAATAAAAATTTCATACTAATTTATATTAAATCCATGGATCGATTCAAATCAATCTAACCCATTTAGATATTGACTCATTTATGACCTATATTTTTTGACTAATTTATGATCCAATTCATTTGTAATCCATCCATTAATGATCAAACCCAAACCCGTCCAACCCGTCCATTTGCCACCTCTAATTAATAATAATAATAATAATAATAATTTGACTATCTTCTCAACATTCTGATAATCACATTACTTACTTAAGTTATCATCTAATCACAGTATTTTCTTTTCTATCATAGTATTTTCTTATAGGCAAAATCCACTTTTTGATTTCCAAATTTTTAAAATTTTATACATCTAAATTCCTTTTTTTTTTTATTATCAATTAAGTCCTATATTTTAATATAAAATAACCTCTCATCCTTCCCATATAGCATGTAAATTTTTTTATCAATTAAGTCCTATATTTTAATATAAAATAACCTCTCATCCTTCCTATATAGCATATAAATGAGTATTTTTCAATCGCTTTTAAGTGGCTCGTTCAATTTTGGAAACTTCGAACTTTTAAATTTTCTTTACCGAGTTCCTTTTTGAACTCAAAAGAGGGAAAACAACCTAAAATGATTTCCTCATTAATATTTCATTCAAATTTGTTAAAAAATAATAAAAAACAAAAGTTCATTTTACTAAAATTCCTAATAGTCCCATCTGTAGTTTTCTTGTAAAGGTAGCTAGTCAACCTGGCAATGGGGCTCAGGTAGGTTGCAATAAGAATGGCTGCTAGCGTTAAACAGATATATTCAAAATCAAATTAAGGAATTATAATTACACATTTACACATTGCAAGTCTTAATTTCAACATATGATGCCATGATATCGTGCAAAATTCCATATGGGCCTTCTATAGCTAAAATTGAAACTCAAGAAAAATTCAGTCCATAAAAGATTGTTGTGATTGCTTGGCACCCGAATACAACAGGAGGCATTCTTTAATGTTTACCCATATTAACATAAAAATTACTATAGAAAAAGCAATTGTGCCCAATAGTCACCGTCAAATGTATTTTATTTCATTGATTAAAGTTGTCACGCATTAAAAGGACAGTATCTTCCTGCCTACAATATCCAGAAAGGCCAAATTAAACATCAAGAAAAACAATGACTCTTAAATCAACACCCAGGAAGTTCGCCAAACCCTGAAAAAAAAGTAAGGCAATGATTTCAGTTTCTCACAAAGGATTCGAGCAATACACATACAAACACGCATTATAACTTCAATCGTCCTCGTATGAATATTTTTCAGGTGAGCATACGTAACTATGGACACTCCAATGGTGTTGTAAGCATTCATATCAACGATGTTGACATGCAGGACTGGGAAATATGGAAAAAGTAAAGGAAACAATAGATTCAATGAGCACATTAGAGGGCACCATAGCTGTCTGGAAAGCATATGGTCCGAGCTAGTAAGCAAAGATCAAATTCGATATGCAGTTACATCTCATGAATGATTTAAAATAGAATTGAAAATATCCTAATCAATGACCTCGATAGATTATGCTCATTCATAAAACATGGGAATGAAGAATGCAACAAAAAAGAAAAATAAAGGCACTTAATTAAGCAAATCAAAGTCCATTTTAAAGTATTCATGTAACCAAATAGTTTCTACTGTATCAGCTTTACCAAAGATTTGTTAAATGAGCATGAGGCGGAGAGACAGTACAAATACTTGCTTGCTTGCAAGGATGTGCTTCTTGACTTTGAACCAGTTAACTAATTAACAAAACAATAGTTATGTTCTCAGTGATCAATTCTGAACATCCAAATGACATAGAAAGAGTACCGCCTAAATAACACAGTAGATAAAACAGAATAAAATGAATTTAAAAAAAGGAATTTTGGGTTTGGGTTAAGGATGTAGCTGGCTTGTTCAGCATTCACCACTAAGTTGATCACCAACTTGCACATCTTAAGTCATACTAGGGTTATCCAGGCTGCTGCAGTGCCTTGGCATATTCAAGCCTAATATCAGAAAGCAGGAAAAGCAACCCCCTATAGTGATTACTTGGTTTAGTTTGAATCAGTTTACTTAAGTATGAGCTAGGAATGGGGTTTCAAAGACTTAAAGATCAGAGCCATAACTTTTCAAGTGGATCCAACATAAATAACTTGTTTTAATGGTTTCAAAGACTTAAAGACCATAGCCATAACTTTTCAAGTAGATCCAACATAAATAACTTGTTTTAATGGTGCTACAGTTCCTTAGCACGAGCAAAAATAAAAACTCTAAATATTGATCCCATCAAGCAGCTAAATCCTTTATGTGGCACAGTTCTTCCAACCTTGAGAACTTAACTCGCAAAATGGAAGGAAAGTAGGAATTCAGAAGGAAATTGAGAAGACATAAACAGCCAGCTTAAGGAAACAACATTTACAAATTTATAATGAGAAATGCAGGAAACTGAAAATCAGAAACAAGCAAACATAGAAAATAAGAAATTCACAAAAATATTATATATATATATATATATATATATATATATATATATATATATATATATATATATATATATATATATATATATATATATATATATTTTTAATATCAAATCTTTCTATATATTTACAAAGAGCATTCAATCAAATAAGAATATGTATACAAAGTCAAGTAATCCAAAGAAATAAAAAATCAATGCACAATTATTCACCCATGTCTCCAACAATGAAACTTAATAAACACAAGACCCAATCTACTAGGAATTCTTCATTTCTCTACTGAGCCATAAATGGGCATATACTTCCACATGTATCTGCCATTGAAATTCTACAATGATAATTGTATATTCTGCATTTCTCTGCCAATCATGGAAGTCTTACATCTCCAGCACAATGGACACAAGCTGTGTGTTGTGCTTGTATATATTGTGTAAGATACGGCCACGTGAACCAGATTAGCAAACATCCACCATTCAGATCCTATTTAACTATTGTTAAGCTCTCAGCAGTTCTTTCTCCAGACCTACTGTACAACCAGTCCATCTGAAAAACTGAGAATTACTAAGGGTACGTAAAATAGTTTTCTATTTTCTTAGAAAATTGGAGTATTTATATTCTATACAAAATTTAGAAAAAATATTTATTTATCAACAAATAGAAAATTGGAGTATTTATTTTTTGTATATATGTACATATATACATGCATATGTATGTGCATACATATTTATGTGAAAATATGCACATACATACACATATATTTATACATACATACATATATATATGTATTACATATGTACATGTATATGTATGTGAATGTATGTACATATATAATATATATACATATACATGTCCATATGTATATATATTATATATGCATATGTATGTGTATGTATGTACATATATAATATATATACATATATATGTGTGTATGCACATATATATACATACATATATATATGTATGTGTGTATATACATATATGTACATACATATTCATATGTACGTATGTATGCATGTACATGCAAAAACATACTTATGCATATATATATGTGTGTGTGTATTAATATTATTCAGAAAATTTGAAAAATATTTTTTATTAGTTTTTCAATCTTTTCTTTATTTTGAAAAAATGAAAAATTCATTTTATGTTTTTTATTTTAGAAAATTGATAAAAAAAATATGATTTCTATTTTTTATTTTATGTGAAAAATTTTTCTAAAAAATTGGAGCAATTTTCTGTAAATAAACAAATCCTAAGCAATTTTCTTCTTCTATTATTTCATTTCCTTTTCCTTTTGGGAGGAGATTTACTTGATTCCATCCATCAACTAGGTCCACAACCACTGAAATAGTCTTCACTCCATATTATACAAAATAAGAAAAACTAACTGTTGATCACAATTACATAGTCATCACTCTTGCCTAAGTTTCACAGGCAATACACAGTTTAAAAGTAATAAATGCTAACACCCTCTCTCCATCTAGTCAAACTCCAAGTCTGAAGTTTGAGCAAATGAAACGTATCAACCAAAACACTAAAGAATTTTAGCACTTGGAAACTCAGGTTAATCCCATGTTTGGAGTAAAATAATCCTATTGATAGATAAGTAGGAATTTGAACATTCTTCGGGCAAATCTTTAAGCCACGCATAGAAGAAAATTGACTAATAAGATAAGTAAATATAAAAAAACCATTTAAAATCTCGCATCACTCAAATACCAAAAAGTACTACAATTCATTACAATCCTAGATATCCGAATCCCATTAGTCAATCCAAATGAAAAGAAATAAGAAATATAAAGCAAATAAAATTAAATTAAAAAAACCCAAAAAAGTAATCCCTTGCTTGCAACAGATACATTATTACCAATACACATCTTCACAAATAGAAGCACTAATTAAAATCATTAAATAATCTCCAATTTATTCAAAAAAAGAAAAACAAATAACAAAATCATAAAACACAAACAAGAAAAGCCCAGAATAGAAGAATACCTGAATTGAGAAAGCGACAGATCGATCAAGCAGTGAATCAGTGACCATGTTGCTGCTGGTGCTCGAGGTGGCGACGTTCCTCGGGGAGAGCAAGAAGATAAGAAAGAATCATGCCGCCAAAGCAGACATGGTAGAGGGGGTCAACGGAATCGGTCTCAATGTATTTGGCATGGTAGTTATCCAAAGCTTTCTGTACAGATTTCTTGGCGAAATCCACCGAAAGCATCGGCTTCACGTAGTTGGGGACCTCTTTCACTTTCAAACCCTTAATCTCACTGTAGAATTTCCTGAGTGCCATTGTGGATGTGTGGATTGTTTGATTTGATGAGAGACTCAAACCCTAACCCAATTATGTGAAATGGGAGATCTAATACTGGATGATGGGCGCAAAGGGGAGGAAACAGTAGTCTTAAATTAGCGAAATCTTAAGAGGAGATATCTGCTGCGTCGCACTCCCTTTGACGCCCTCGTGCAATAACCCTGAAAATACAAAATTTAAAATAATATTATAATATATTTTAAATTAAAATATAAAATATTTAAGATAAAATTAAAAAATATTTAAAATTTTTTTAATCGTTTATTAAATTTTTAGAATGAATTAAAAATATGCTTTTTAATTTTTTTATCTAACAAAATATAAAAATACATATTTTGTTTAAATTATAGATAGTTAATAAATTATGTAATTTTTTTTATAAATCTAATTTTTTAACAAATGATTAAAAAAGTTATAAAGATTGTAATAGCTTTATTTTCTTTTTCATTCCATTCTTTTTAAGTTTATCAAAAGCTACCTAATTAGTGATGGGTGATACTTGATATATAGATACACCATGCCACTAGATATTAACTATTGGATCAAAAATAAAATTTAATGTGATGGCTAAAATTTACTAATAAAATCTTCTCATGGTACTTCTGGCATACTCAGATGATATGGTACATCAACCAATAGCAAGTCATACTGAATTAAAACCATTTGAAAACGATTCACCTTTAAGAAGAAGAAAAAAAGTTACTCCTAGAAAATTATTGTGAGAAAAATTTAGAGTAATGGTAAATGGATACCTTTATGAGTTTTGGAAAAAATCTAGATATAAAGCAAAAAAGTACACTTCAAAGTTTTGAGGAAAAAATATAGACAAAAACTCAAAGAAATAACCTTTAGATTTTAAAGAAAAAAAATTTGATAAAAAACAAAATAATATCTCTTAGAGCTTGTGGAAAAAATTTAGACAAAAATTCAAAATGATACTCCTTTGAATTTTGAACAAAAATTTAGGCAAAAAATAAACGAGTACCTTTTAAAGTTTTAGGGAAAAAATGTAAACAAAAACTCAAAGGGTTATCCTTTTGAGATTTGAAAAAAAAAATTAGAGATATTATTTAGAGTTTTGGAGTAAAATTTTAGACAAAAATTCAAAGGGGTGCCATTGAGAATTTTAGGGAAAAAATTCAAACAAAAATTCAAAGGGGTAACGCTTTAAATTTCGAGTGAAAAATGTAGATAAAAGGACAAGAAATATCATTTGAAGTTTTGGAGGAAAAATTTGGACAAAAATTCAAAAGGACGCCCATTTGGATTTTAGAAGAAAAATTTAAACAAAAAGCAAATATGCATTATTTGAAATTTTGGTGAAAAAATTTAGACAAAAACTAAAATTGGTACACCTTTAAGTTTTGAAAGAAAAATTTAGATAAAATACAAAATGATACCCTTGACATTTTGGAAAAAAAAATTTGGATAAAAAACAAAAAGATACTCTTTGGAGTTTTAAGGGATAAATTTAGACAAAAATTCATAGGGTACATCTTGGAGTTTGGGAAAAATTTAGATAAAATTCAAAGGGGTACCACATGGAGTGTTGGGAAAATATTTAGATAAAACGTTCAAAGGAATATCCCTTTGAGTTTGGGAAAAATAATTTAGATAAAAAATAAAACAGCAACCCTTGGAGTTTTAGAGAGAAAATTCAGATCAAAAAGTAAAAAGCTACCCTTTAGAGTTTTGGAAGAAAATTTTAGACAAAAAAAATGGATAATTCTTTAATTTTCGAGTTTCGAGGGGAAAACATAAGCAAAAAGTAATGGTTACCCTTGGAGTTTTTGAAAAAAAAGTTTTAAACAAAAAGAAAAAAATGTACCCATTTGAGTTATCGGAGAAAATTTTAGGCAAAAAGTTAAGAGCAACCCTTGAAGTTTTGGAGAAAAGTTTATATAAACATATAAAGGGAAATTCATATGGGTTTTGGGAAAAATTTTTAAATAAAAAGTAAACGAATACCCCCATAAATGTTTAGAGGAAAGTTTTATGCAAAAAGTAAAGGGTTAATCGCTTTGAATTTTGGAAGAAAAATTTAGACGAGACACTATAGAATAGCCCTTATAGTTTTGGAGAAAAAATTTAGATAAAAAAGGGTATCTTTTGAAATTTTGGAGAAAATATTTAGATAAGAATAAAATAGTACCTTGTGCAGTTTTAGACAAAAAGTTTATACAAAAACTCAAATGGATATCCTTTAGAGTTTTGGAAACAAATTTAAAAAAAAAAAATCAAAAGGTTACCAATTGGAGTTTTGATGGAAAAATTTAAAGGGGCATCTTTTGAAGTTTTGGGAAAAACTTTTAGACAAAAAAGGGTACCCCTTGGAGTATTGAGAGAAAAATTTAGACAAAAACTAATCGGGGTATCCCTTTGAGTTTCAAGGAAAATTTAAGGAAAAAGTTATGGGATGGCCTTATAAACTTTGGTGGAATAATTTAGATAAAAACTTGAAAGGATACCTCTTTGAGTTTAGAAGAAAAACATAAATAAAAAGCAAAATGGTTCAGGCAAAAATCATAGGTGTACACTTTTGTGTTTTTGGTTGAAAAATTTAGGTAAAAATCAAAAGGGCACTCATTTGAGTTTTGATTGAAAAATTTAGATAAAATGATACTCCTTTGAATTTTGAAAAAAAATTTAGGCAAAAAATAAACGAGTACCTTTTAAAGTTTTAGGAAAAAATTTTAAACAAAAACTCAAAGGGTTATCCTTTTGAGATTTGAAAAAAAAAATAGAGGTATTATTTAGAGTTTTGGAGTAAAATTTTAGATAAAAATTCAAAGGGGTACCATTGAGAATTTTAGGGAAAAAATTCAAACAAAAATTCAAAGGGGTAACACTTTAAATTTCAAGTGAAAAATATAGATAAAAGGACAAGAAATATCATTTGAAGTTTTGGAGGAAAAATTTGGACAAAAACTCAAAGGGACGTCTATTTGTGTTTTAGAAGAAAAATTTAAACAAAAAACAAATAGGCATCACTTGAAATTTTGGTGAAAAAATTTAGATAAAAACAAAAATTGGTACACCTTTAAGTTTTGAAAGAAAAATTTAGATAAAATACAAAATGATACCCTTGAAATTAGAGATGAGCATGGACCGGTTAACCGGTCCATTAACAATTTTCTTAAATCAGTCCATTAACTCAATTTTTCTGATCGGTTTATCGGTTAACCATTAAAAAATTTTAATATATAAATTTAATAAATTATACAATTTATAATATTATTTTTAATAGTTAAAAATGCTTTAAAAATAAAAAATACTAATTAAATAAAATATTCATTAAAATAATCAAAATAAAAATAAAATTTACATAATTAATTATAAAAATTAAAAATATTCAATATAAAACTAACAATAGAATGCTAATTATGCACATAATTTTAATATTTATTTACTAAAAAAATATATTTTACAAAATTATATATCATAATATTTATAAATTACACAAAAATTAAAAAATAGAAGTGTAAAATTTAAAATATAATTCATAAAATATATACATATTCGGTTTCAGTTTCGGATCGGTTAACCACCGATTTTTAAAGTAAAAATCATAAACCTAAAATTTTGGTTCGGTTAACCTAAAAATCAGTTTGATTTCGGACCAATTTTTCGGTTAACCATGCTCACCCCTACTTGAAATTTTGGAAAAAAAAATTTAGATAAAAAACAAAAAGATACTCTTTGGAGTCTTAAGGGATAAATTTAGAAAAAAATTCATAGGGTACATCTTGGAGTTTGGGAAAAATTTAGATAAAATTCAAAGGGGTACCACATGGAGTGTTGCGAAAATATTTAGATAAAACATTCAAAGGGATACCCCTTTGAGTTTGGAAAAAATAATTTAGATAAAAAATAAAATGGTAACCCTTAGAGTTTTAGGGAGAAAATTCAGATCAAAAAGTAAAAAGCTATCCTTTAGAGTTTTGGAAGAAAATTTTAGACAAAAAAATGGATAATTCTTTAGTTTTCGAGTTTCAAGGGGAAAAACATAAGCAAAAAGTAATGGTTACCCTTAGAGTTTTGGAAAAATATTTTTAAACAAAAAGAAAAAAATGTACCCATTTGAGTTATCGGAGAAAATTTTAGGCAAAAAGTAAAGGGCAACCCTTGAAGTTTTGGAGAAAAGTTTATATAAACATATAAAGGGAAATCCATATGGGTTTTGGGAAAAAATTTTAAATAAAAAGTAAACGAATACCCCCATAAATGTTTAGAGGAAAGTTTTATGCAAAAAGTAAAGGGTTAATCGCTTTGAATTTTGGGAGAAAAATTTAGACAAGACACTATAGAATAGCCCTTATAGTTTTGGAGAAAAAATTTAGACAAAAAAGGGTGACTTTTGAAATTTTCGAGAAAATATTTAGATAAGAATAAAATAGTACCTTGTGCAATTTTAGACAAAAAGTTTATACAAAAACTCAAATGGATATCCCTTAGAGTTTTGAAAAAAAATTAAAAAAAAAATCAAAAGGTTACCAATTGGAGTTTTGAGGAAAAAATTTAGACAGAAATTTAAAAGGGCATCCTTTGAAGTTTTAGGAAAAAATTTTAGACAAAAAAGGGTACCCCTTGAAGTATTGGGGGAAAAATTTAGACAAAAACTAATCGGGGTACCCCTTTGAGTTTCAAGGAAAATTTAAGGAAAAAGTTAAGGGTTGACCTTATAAACTTTGGTGGAATAATTTAGACAAAAACTCGAAGGGATACCTTTTTGAGTTTAGAAAGAAAAAATAAATAAAAAGCAAAATGGTTCAGGCAAAAACCATAGGTGTACATTTTTGTATTTTTGGTTGAAAAATTTAGGTAAAAACCAAAATGGCACCCATTTGAGTTTTGGTTGAAAAATTTAGATAAAATACAAAAAGGTACCCCTTTGAGTTTTCGTTGAAAAATTCAGGCAAAAACTAAAGGGGTACCCCATTGAATTTGATTAATAAATTCAGGTAAAAAACAAAATGATACATTTTTGAGATTTGGTTAAAAAATTCAAACAGAAATCAAAGGGATACCGCTGTGAGTTTTGGTTGAAAAAATCAGACAAAATGTAAAAGGGTACCTTTTTTAGTTTTGGTTTAAAAATTTAGGCAAAAACTAAAGAGGTACCCCTATGAGTTTTGGTGAAAAAACTCAAATGCAAATGGGTACCTATTTGTGTTTTGGTTGAAAAATTTAGACAAAAATTAAATGGATACTCCTTTGAGTTTTGTTTAAAAAATTCAGGTAAAATTCAAAAGGGTACCCTTTTGTATTTTAGTTTAAAAATTCTTGTAAAAATAAAAGGGGTACCACATTGCGTTTTGGTTGAAAAATTCTAGCAAAAATCAAAGGAGTATTCCTTTGAGTTTTGATCAAAAAATTCAGGAAAAATGCAAATAGGTATCATTTTGAGTTTTGGTTGAAAAATTCAGGCAAAAAAAGGAGTATCCTTTTGAGTTTTTTTTTTTAAATTCAGGCAAAAATTAAAAGGGTACTCTTTTGAGTTTGGGTTAAAAAATTTATACAAAATGCAAATGGGTACCCCATTGAGTTTTGGTTTAAAAATTCAAGAAAAAATCAAAGGGGTACTCCTTTGAATTTTGGCTAAGAAATTAACGTAAAAAGCAAAAGGGTACCCCTTTGCATTTTTGTTGAAAAATTCAGACAAAAATAAGAAGGGTACCTCTTTGTATTTTGGTTGAAAAATTCTGGCAAAAACCAAATGGGTACCCCTTTGAATTTTTGTTGAAAAATTCAAGCCAAATGCAAATGTGACCTTTTGGATGGGGAGGGTGAAACAAGCGACAATAACAGCAGAAAGTAAAAGGAAAAGAAGAGTAATCCTAAGAGCAGAGCCCTAATTAAAAGATGCCATAGAGGAAGGAATTCTTCGATGCCAAGGCCTGCACTCTTCTTCGTCATTTTCATACTCCGATACTGCTTACTTCAATGACATTTGTGGCCTTAATCCTACAAGATCTGCCAGATTTTTGGCCTAGTTACCAAAAGTTGTACGAATCCCCCACTCAAAAACAACAGCCAAACAACACATAATAGAATTAACCTAAAGCAGAGCAACATTAAACTAACAAAGAAGAGTTGAATAACTTACTGCCATTTCTTTCGAAGCATTGTTGGAGATGCACCGCCCCTGCCGTTGTCGATGAATGGGGAAGAACAACATCGGTTCATAGGCGAGTGGGGAGGAACAGCATTGAATCGCTGGCATTGGTGAGCTATTCTACCTTCTCCGGTCTCCCTCTCTTCATCTGTGTTCTATTTTCCTCCCCCTCCTTCGATCTTCTCTCTCTACCTACCTCCTCTCTCTTATTATTGGTTTCATAAGAAAATGAGGCAAAGAGAGAAAGGGCAATTAGGGTTTTTTAAAAGTCAAAAATACCCTTATTTTCATATGTACAATATTTATTAAATGGACGATAATTTCATAAATGAATTTATATAGAGTTTTTTATTTGTATCCATAGATATAATATGTACGCATTATTATAATTATAAAATTATATACTTGTATATAATTAATTAATAGTTACAAATAATTTACTTTATTATAATTAATGTAATATTCTAAAATTTAATTTGTCTACATATACTGTTTAGAAGTGTGTATATATATATATATATATATATATATGGAAAGAGAGAATGTGTCTAACTCATAATTGAGATACCTCAACTATATTAGGTGCAATTTGTCATTAAAAATGAAACATTTAGAAATATATTTAATGTTTGAATTTGTTATAAATTGGATGTTATTGTCTTAAAATGGTTAAAAGTGGATATTTTATTGTAATATATATATATATATATATATATATATATATATATATATATATATATATATATATATATATATATATATATATATATAAGTCCAAAACAAAGAAAATCGAGAAATCAATTTGATTATGCATCGGAAGTTTGATTGACAATTTTCAAATTGAATGTTCACCATTTTTCCATAAAAAATAAATATCCCAATAACCACTGCATAAAAGTGGACGTAGATTTATATTTATTATGATAAGTTCAGATTTATTTATTTTCTATAATAAGTTAAAATTTATTGAACAACCAGTTCTATTGAGATGCTAATTTTCATTTGATTATAGATAATTATGTGATTACACATAATAAATACATAATTAATTAAGATATATGAAGAAAAATGTTAATTTCACTAGTTTTAGAAGTAAATTATATTTAGTTAAATATATGGTATAATAAGATTACACGTAAAAAAATAATTATAATATAATATGATTGCAAGCAAAAAAATAAAATTAAAAAATTATAATGTCCCTTTCGTAAATATATATAATTAGAATTTCTAATAATTTAATATTTGATCGAAATTTTACAAAATATAAATAAATTACAAAATTTTTCATAATTATTCCAAATGTGATAATAATTTTTATATTACTATTTTACAAATATTTATTTTTATTAATCTTCATAATGTAATTATATAATAATTGTAATAAATAGTTTATTATTCTTATTAAAAATATAAATTTTATAAATAAATAACTTTATATTTTGGGATAATCGCTAAACAAAATTATCAAATCATAATATAATTTACAAATTTTTGTTCCAAAATAGAATATCCATTTTATATGGTCTATATTAAAATTATTTAAAATCGTACATAAGTCATGTGATGGGAAAAAAATATTTTTCATTCTATTTGTGACGGGTTAGCGACTACATGGCTTCGTCGCTAATTTGGACTGAAATCTAACACTATTAGCTACAAGACAATATTTGTCGCTAAACTGTCGCAAATGGAGGCGCTATCATTTCCTACCAAAATTAGCGACTAAAACTTTCGTCGCTAGATTTTCTGAAACTAATTTTATGAATAAAAAATTTAAAAAATTAACATCTGTAATGTTGTTGCTAATTCCATTGCAAAACATGGCATGATATTTTCGGCCAATAATTAACGACTATTTTTTTTATATTTTCGTCGCTATTTCGTCACAACAAATTGAAAAATAACCTTCCCCCGATGTAATTGTAAAATAGTTGTGAAATCATCGCAAAGTTGCAACAGAAATTAAACCATCGCTAATTTTATTCATGAATTTACAGTTTTTTTGTAGTGTTTGCTTTTCACCTTAATTTTTGCATCAAAAGTCAAAGGAATATACCTTTACTTTTTGTCGTAATTTTTCAACAAAAATTTAATGGGGTACCAATTTTTTTTTTATCTGAATTTCTCCCTCAAATCTCAAAGGGTTATCCATTTTTTTGTTTTAACATTTTCGTCAAAACTTAAACTGGTTCCCCTTTGCTTTTGCCTTATTTTTTCAACAAAAATTCAAATATGTACACTTTTGGCTTTTATTTGAATTTTTTCCTCAAAACTCAATGGATTATCCTTTAGTCTTTTCTCTTAATTTTTCAATAAAAACTCAAAGTGGTGCCCCATTATTTTTTTTTTCTGAATTATTCCCTTATAACTCAAAGGGGTATACTTTTACTTTGGTCTGAATTTTTCACTCAAATTTCCAAGTCGTACCCCTTTCATTTTATTCAGTATTTTTTCCCAATACTCAAAAGTGATACCGCATTAGCATTTTGTTTAAATTTTTTTCTCAAAACTAAAAGGGGTACCACTTTTACTTTCAATTGTAATTGTTCTCTCAAAACTAAAAGGGGTATCATTTTTGCTTTTTGTCTGAATTTTTCTTTAATAACTCAAAAAGGTACTCCTTTAATTTTTGTCTGACTTTTTCCCTCAAAACTTGAAAGAGTATCCCTTTTGCGTTTTGTCTTAATATTTCCCTCAAAACTCAAAGGGGTACCCTTTTTATTTTTTTTCTGAATTTTTTCTCAAAAACTCAAAGGGCAGCCCTTTGCATTTTGATTGAATTTTTCCGTTAAAACTTAACGTGGTATCCCTTTACTTTTTGTCATAATTTTTTAACAAAAATTATTAGGGGCACCCAATTATCTAATTTTTTCCCTAAAACACAAAGTTGTACCATTTTTCTTTTTGCATAAATATTTTTCCTCAAAACTCTAAAAGGTACCCCATTTGCTTTTTACAATAATTTATCCCTAAAAAGTTAAAGGATATTACTTTATTTTTTATCTAAATTTCTCCCTAAAAGCTCAAAATAGTACTTCTTTTGCTTTTTGTCTAAATTCAATTATTCCCTTAAAAATCAAAGGAGTATATCTTTTCTTTTTCTCTGACATTTTCCTTCAAATTTCAAAAGGGTATCCCTTTTGCTTTTTGTCTTAAAGTTTTCTTCAAAACTCAAATGGGTGACTCTTTATTTTTTGTCTAAATTTTTTTCTCAAAACTCAATGGGGTACCCCTTTCTTTTTTGTCGTAATTTTTCAACAAAAGTTTTAAGAGGTGCCACTTTAATTTTATCTATATTTTTTCCCCGAAAATCAAAATGGTACCTCTTTTGCTTTTTGTCAATTTTTTTTTTCCAGAAAACTCAAAAGGATATCCCTTTACTTAAAAAAAAAATTCTCCCTCAAAACTCAAAATGGTGCCCTTTTACTTTTTGTCACAATTTGTCCCCCAAAATTAATAGTGGCACCTCTTTGCATTTTGTCTTAATTTTTCAACCAAAACTTTAAGGCGTACCCTTTACTTTTTATTCAAATTTATCCCTCAAAACTCAAACGGGTATCTATTTGCTTTTTGCTTGAATTTTTTCCTCAAATCTCAAATGGATATTTCTTTACTTTTTGTCTTAATATTTCCTTCAAAACTTAAAGGGGTATTCCTTTAAGTTTTGTGTGAATTTTTCCTTTAAAACTAAAGGGATACATTTTTACTTTTTATTTTAATTTGTCCATCAAAACCCCAAGGGCTACTCATTTACTTTTTTTCTGAATTTTTTCCTCAAAATTCAAAGAGATATCCCTTTGTTTTTTACCGTAATTTTTGCATCAAAACTCAAAGGGGTATACCTTTATTTTTTATCATAATTTTTCAACAAAAACTCAAATGGGTACTATTTTTCTTTTTTATCTAAATTTTTTTCTGAAAACTCAAAGAAATATCTATTTACTTTTTATTTGAATTTTTCAATCAATATACCGAGAGGTACCCTTTTTTTTATCTGAATTTCTCCCTCAAATCTCAAAGGTTACTCATTTGCTTTTTGTTTTAACATTTCCATCAAAACTCAAAGTGGTTCCTTTTTAGTTTTGCTTTATTGTTTCAACAAAAAATCAAAGATGTACACTTTTTGTTTTGTTCTTAATTTTTTCCTCAAAGCTCAATGGGTTATCCTTTTGTTTTTTCTCCTAATTTTTCAACAAAAATTCAAAATTGTGCCCCATTGCTTTTTTTTTTTTTATGAATTATTCCCTTATGATGGGGATTTAATTTGAACCCTTAGTCTCACTAGACTGCGTATAGGATGAGTAGGGTATCGTTCCAAAGGGAACGGGATAAATTTTGTATTGAAATCACAAAGAGTAGATGGATAGGTAGCAAATAAAATGTAGATTATGTATTTAAATAAATATCTAAACTACTTTACATATATTAAATTAATTTGGATTAAAGATAACTTAAATGATGGTATGAACATACATTAAAAATTATGAAATAGTAATTCATCTAAGAACAAGTTCTAGTAATTGTATAAATAAAGTGACTGGAGAATTTAGCCAAGATTCTTTAAAGCAACTCTCGTTGTCAATAAAGAATGTTCTTATTTAGAGTCTATAAGTATTCTCATGTTATTATAGAGATAAATAAGAATTATGAAGCTCTATGCCAATTCTTTAACCCCTCAAAGTGAATTCCTTAAGTCACATGAAAGAAATTCAATGCTTCAAGTACATTCATTTGTTTTTCCATCAAAGAATTCCAACTCTCGTTGCGAACAAATTGACTAACATGCTAAATATGGTGGCCAATCATACAAAGCAAATCAAAGCACACAAATGGATGTAAATCATAATTCATGCATAATAAGAATAAACATGTCTTAAACAAATACTAGTGCATAGTTATAATGTACAAAGGAAACTAGCCAAATACATATTTGAATTAAAGACAAACAAGAGAAAGAAAACTATCTCATGTTCCTTTGGCTTGTCCCTTTGTAAACATCTAATAAGAACTAAGTAAAAATATGTATCCAAAATAATAACTAGAAACTAAACATTCATTGATCTCTTCCTCTCCCCTTCTTTAATTAATGTCATCCATATTTATAGAGAGAAAACTCTACAAACATGTCTCTTCATAATGGTTGTGAATGTGAAAAGTTGCCATGGAGGGTCATGATGGTTGGCTGAAAAATCATGTCGCTTGAGAACAGTTGCCATTGAGGGTTATGATGCTTGGCTGAAAAATCATGTCGCTTGAGAACAACGTTTGGGAGCACAGGTGTCTTGTCCGACTCGTGAGCCTCCTCACGACTAGTGAAGCCATTCACGACTCGTGAGTTCCCTCACGACTAGTAAAGCCATTCACTACTCGTGATCTTGGTGCCGATTCGTAAGCCCTTCTACACTACCCTCATTCGTGAATGCTTGCTCGACTCGTGATTTCTTGTCCGAGTCGTGATACCTTTCACGACTCGTGATCTTCTTCTTCTAAACTTCACCAGCTTCTTCATTTTCTTCACACTTCACCAATTTTAACCTAAAAACAAACATAAACACATAAATGGACATAAACACATAAAAATACATATAATATTAAATACTTAACTACATAAATAAGAGAAAAACACACACTAAAAGGTAGACATTTTTCATGATATCACCTTACAATTCAAAAGGGCATCCTTTTGCTTTTTGTCTTAATTTTTCAGTCAAATCTCCAACGGATACCCCTTTCATTTTTGTCTATATTTTTTTTTCAAAACTCAAAATGATATCCCTTTATATTTTGTTTAATTTTTTTTCAAAACTCAAAAGGGTACACCTTTTAATTTCGGTCATAATTGTTCTTTCAAAACTCAAAAGGGTATCCATTTCCTTGTTATATGAATTTTTTTTCCAAAAATTAAAAGGGACACCCCTTTGTATTTTTTTTTTTTAATTTTTCAACAAAAACTCAAAAGCATACACCTTTTATTTTTTGTCTGAATTTTTTTGAAAACTCTAAGGAATACCATTTTGTTTTTTTTTCTAAATATTTTTCTCAAAACTCAAAAGGGCATCGCTTTTACTTTTTGTCTGAATTTTTCCTTTCAAACTCAAAATGGTGCCTCTTTACTTTTTGTCTAAATTTTTTCTCAATTCGCAAAAACATACCTCTTTACTTTTTATCTGATTTTTTTCTCAAATCTCAAAGTGATACCCGTTTCATTTTTGTATGTATTTTTTCCCTAAAAACTCAAAGTAGTACCCATTTTCTTTTTCTCTAAAATTTTCCCTCAAAACTTAAAAGAGCACCCTTTTACTTTCGTGTTAATTTTTCACCTAAAACTCAAAGGGACATCCATTTTCTTTTTATCTGAATTTTTCTCTTAAAACTTAAAAGGGTACCCTTTACTTTTTGTAATAATTTTTAAATAAAAACTCTAATGGGTACGTACCCAATCATTTTTATTTAATTTTTTCCCCAAAACTCAAAGTGGTACTACTTTACTTTTTGTATAAATTTTTCTCTTAAAACTCTAAGGAGTACCCGTTTGTTTTTTGCCAGAATTTATTCCTAAAAATTCAAAGGGTATCCCTTTATCTTTTTGTTTGAATCTCTCTTTAAAAGCTCAAAATAGTATCCATTTCACTTTTTGTTTGAATTTTTTTTCGAAAACTCAAAGTAGCATCCCGATGCATTTTGTCTTAAAACTCAAATAGGTACAACGTTACTTTTTATCTGATATTTTTCCTCAAAATTCAAAAGGCTACCCTTTTGCTTTTTATGTTAAATTTTTTCTCAAAATTCAAAGAGGTATCTATTTGTTTTTTGTTTGAATTTTTTCCTTAAAGCTCAATGAGGTATCCCTTTCCTTTTTGTCATAATTTTTCAACAAAAATTTTAACAGGTATCATTTTAATTTTTATCTATCTTTTTCACCCCAAAACTAAAAATAATACCCTTTTTGCTTTTTATCTGAATTTTTTCATAAAACTAAAAATGGTACCCTTTACTTTTTTTTTTCCTCAAAATTCAAATAGATACCCCTTTACTTTTATCATAATTTTTCAAAAAAAACTCTAAAGGATACCTCTTTTATTTTTACAATAATTTTTTGTATAAAACTCAAACTGATACCACTTTGATTTTTATATAAATTTTTTTCTTCAAAACTCTAAGGGGTAACCCATTTTATTTTTGCATGAATTTTTTTGGTAAACTCAAAGGTGTAACCCTTAGTTTTTTGTTTAATTTTTTTTTATCTCAAAACTCAAAGTGATACTCATTTACTTTTTGTCTAAATTTTTCATTCAAAACTCAAAAAAGTATCCCTTTAATTTTTATCATCAGTACTCATTTAGTTTTTACTTGAACTTTTTCCTCAAAACTCAAAGCGGTACACTTTTATTTTTTATCTATTTTTTTTCAAAACTCTTTTGAGTTAAAAATTCAAACAAAAATTAAATAGCTACAACTTTGCATTTTAGTGGAAATATTCAGACAAAAAGTAAAATGTGTACACCTTTTAATTTTGAGAAAAAAATTAAGATAAATTTAATGGGGTACTTCTTTGCTTTTTTATCTGAATTTTTCTTTCAAAACTCAAATGGATACCCCGTTAGTTTTTATCACAATTTCTCCCTCAAAATCAATAGTGATACCTCTTTGCATTTTATCTTAATTTTTCAGCCAAAAATAAAAAACGTACTATTTACTTTTTATTTGAATTTTTTTCTCAAAACTCAAAAGAGTACCCTTTGTTTTTATTTAAATTTTTCTTTAATTTTCAAATTGGTATTTGTTTGCTTTTTTTCTTAATATTTTCTTCAAAACTTAAAAGGATAGCTTTTTGTTTTTTGTGTGTGAATTTTTATCTCACCTTATAAGTATTTAATAAGTATTTTATCTTGATAGCATTTGTTAAATCTGTTGGAAATTCTAAAATTCATCTAAGCGGTAAAAATCATGTTAAATCATCAAGAATATAAAATCTATAGCGAAAGCGTACCTGAATTCATGATTACAATTGAATTACCAAAATCTTGTGGTTATGATCTTCCAAATTGATAGTAAGGAAAAATATGTCTACTATAGATGGCAATAGAAAGACAATTTCCTATTCTATAATTTGAGGACTATAACCCTTTTATATAAAAAAGGTTTTCTTTATTTCTAATTTAGCCCATCATAAAATTAGAAATTATAAAAGAGTATCTATATATTTAACCCATACTTATAATAATATTATTATTATGGCCCACTTTACTTTCTATTAAATTAGATCACTTTAATATTTAGGCCAAGTCTTTTAAATGATAGTTATAACATATAATTATTATAATCCTAATATATATATAGTGTATTTATCCATAAATCCTAACAATCTCCCACTTGGACTATACATTTATATATATATTCATTTTGCTTTATAATTATATGTCAACTTTATGAGCTCAAAACTTTACTATCATAAATAAAGACATTTCTGAACAATCTCGTCCATCAATCATGCTTACATAGAACCAAGGCGACTTTTGTTACTTATATGTCGTAACTAAATCCATTCCTGATCACATATATAAACACAACCAAATGACACAGATCCAGTATGGATGCATAGCATGAAAGTTACATGTAATGTGATCTAAACATGCCTATTTTCAACTGGTCCATTCTATAAACTTAGTGAGATCAATCTATAGCTAAATCAAAGTGTGAATAACTCAACTTCATTTCTGCAGAAAATGTAGATAAACCCAAAAATAAAAATGTGTCTATAATAAGAAAGCAAGATTACAAACTCCCACTAAAATTAAATATCCTCAAAAGATACTACACCCATATGAGCAGTATGCTCATTAAAGACCGTGGGTGGTAATCCTTTAGTAAGCGGATCCGCAACCATGGAGTTTGTACCAATATGCTCAATAGACACCTGTCCACTTTGAACTCTTTCTTTAACAACCAAGAATTTAATGTCTATATGCTTTGACTTACTCGAACTCTTGTTGTTATTGGAATACAAGACTGCTGACTTATTGTCACAAAAGATCTTAAGTGGTCTTTCAATTCCATTAACAATTCGCAGTCCAGTAATAAAATTACGCAGCCATATTGCTTGATTTGATGCCTCATAGCATGATATAAACTCTGCTGCCATGGTAGAAGAGGTTATAAGAGATTGCTTAGCACTCTTCCAAGAGATAGCCTCTCCAGCAAGCAAAAAAAATATAGCCTGATGTAGATTTCATGCTATCTTGGCACCCAGCAAAATCAGAATCTGAATACCCAATGATCTCTAGCTTATCCGATCTCTTGTAAGTGAGTATGAAATGTTTTATTATTTGAAGATATCGCATGACTCTTTTGGCTGCTTTCCAATGATCCATTCCTGAATTGCTTAAGTATCTTCCTAACACTCCAACTATGTACGCAATATCCGGGCGTGTACAAACTTGAGCATACATTAGACTTCCTATTGCTGATACATTTTCATAATGTATTCCCTTATATTTTCTTTACTTGTATACCTCATAGAGATGAATTTTGCTAAGATTGTACTTGTTTCAGCCTTTTCATTCTTAGCAAATCTCTTCTCAAGGTCCTCAAGGAAAACCTTAGTTGTATCCACCTGATCGGACATTGTGTCCCTAAAAGCTTCAGGAATAGCACGCTTAATGACCATAAGACTTATGCGATTAGACCTTTTTTTTTTTTTTACTTTTCCATCTCCCTCTTTTGTTCAGAGGTACTCTCATCAGTAAGTTCAGCAGGTCTAGGTTCCCTTAGTGCAAGGTCTAGGTCCCCTTAGTGCAAGGTCTAGGTCCATGACTCCGAGAGTGATTAATATACTCTCTTGCCATGCCTTAAAATTCGTGCCAGTCAACATAGGAATGGAGTTGATACTAGCAGTAATATTAGCACCAAGAGCAGAAACTGAATTCAAAACAAAACATATAAAACATACTCACATAAGTACCAAAACAATACCAAAATTGAATAACAAATTTAAATACAGCTAAACCCCATCTCAAGACATCTGACACTCCATTAATATTTTATCTTTGGACAAAACATTAACTTGTAAGTGATATCTTGATGTAGCAATTAAACACAAATAATAAAATAACATGTCAAATAATAATTTTTCCTTTGGGCCGCTTTATTATTCACATGTAAGACCAAATAATTATAACGTGTTAATTGTCATAAATGTATATGTACTTATATTAAACATTAACTTTCCTTTTGGCCAATTAATATTCATATAATTACATACACACAACTAATTATATATTTTGAAATAAATTAATTGATTTCCATAGAGGTTACTTTGGCAACATATTGGTTCAATTAACCATCTCAATATATATATATATATATACATACTGTAATTTAAATTAAAATTCCATAAATACCATCTTAATACCAAATTATTTATTTACTGATAAAAACTTAATATATATATATATATATATATATATATATATATATATATATATATATATACACACACACACGCTGCAAGTGAAAACATGGCCAACAAATGGCTGCAAGTGAAAACAAGGCCAATCTCATCAATATATATATATATATATATAACCAAATGTGAAACGGCAATATGGTTCCCAAACGGCACAATTAATGGCCGAAATTATGAATTCACAAACCAAATGTGAATCGGCAACATGTGAATTCCCAAACGGCACAATTAATGGCAGTTACTTTTTTTTTTTTTTTATATATCCTCATTGCAACCGTCAAAAACAACAATGTTCCATGATCCATGAACACAAGAATTCATGGTAACCACAAAACTCAAAATTGCCGTGTCCCACAAAATGCCAAAACCAGAAAGCAAAAGTCACAAAGCAATAGTCACTGGCCAAAGAAAATTTTATCTTGCTAATCATGAATTCACAAAAGGACAAAAAAAAAACTAAATCCAAAAGCCAATTAATTTTAATAGTCAATGAGAAACCAGAGGTTGCATAATTAATTCAAAAAACAACTATTGCTACGAAACCAACAACTCTGCAACCTTAACCAAACTATATATATTATATATATAGAATAGAATAAAAAACGCAGAGCCCCAAAATGCCAATAACGACAAAATGATAAAGCCAGACAAATAATTGCTGATAAACTATTTCGCCACAACTATATAAAAGGAATAACATAATGCAAATCAAGTAAACTTGATGGCACATGGAGACAAAACCGAGAAAAACAACAGTAAACAAATAGGCCAAACCCACAACATCATTACAAATAACAAAAGAATTATGAATGCTAGGGTTTATATGCCATTAACCATTCTAAAAAGAATAAACAACGTCACACATGCTAAACGGCGGCCACGATAATACACGCCTCATTCCAATCGGCAAAATCAAACAAATAGCAGTACAATTTTGCCACAATTCTCCATGCTATCGGGCGACGAAAAATAAGAAATATATTCATAATAATAACTTTAATCCATTCTCAATGAATTAACATAAAATCTGGCTCTGATATCAATTGTTGAAAATTCTAAAATTCATATAGGCGGTAAAAATCATGTTAAATCATCAAGAATATAAAATCTATAACGAAAGCTTACCTGAATTCATGATTACAATTGAATTATCAAAATCTTGTGGTTATAATCTTCCAAATTGATAGTAAGGAAAAATATGTATACTATAGATGGAAATAGAAAGACAATTTCCTATTCTATAATTTGGAGACCATAACCCTTTTATATAAAAAAGGTTTTCTTTATTTCTAATTTAGTCCATCATAAAATTAGAAATTATAAAAACGTATCTATACATTTAACCCATACTTATAATAATATTATTATTATGACCCACTTTACTTTCTATTAAATTAGATCACTTTAATATTTAGGCCAAGTCTTTTAAATGATAGTTATGACATATAATTATTATAATCCTAATATATATATAGTGTATTTGTCCATAAATCCTAACAAAATCGATTAAGATAACAAGTTTTAAGATAAAACTGTAATACTTTTTAAACTAAAATATCAAACAGTCAAGATAAGATTGAAAAATATTTAAAATTTTTTTTCAATTATTTGTTAAAAATTTTAAGATGAATTAAAAATATATATTTTTAATTTTTTAGTTATTTTTTATCTGATAAAATATAATAATTCATATCATGACGAAATATGTATATTTTGATTTTTCAAAATATAGATATTTAAATTTTTTTATGATATTAATTTTTTTAATAAATGGTTAAAAAATTAAAAATATTGAAATAATTCTTTTTCTTTTTTCGTTACAACATTTTTAAAGTTAACAAGAGATAAATTTTCACTTTGCATTTTCGTTCGGCTGTCGAATTATGAACTAGTCTTTGCGGTGTTTTCAGATATTTGAGAAATTATCCGGCACTTGGATGCCCCATGGGGCATAACCTGAACCCGCTTCCGAGTTCTGCCATTCATGAATTCTTTGAGGCATAAAATTGCTTTCTTTTTCTTTTTTTTATAATCAAAGATTAAACTTTTCGTCTTATGATAGAAGAAATTAGAAGTCCAAAAGAAACTATGTATTGCCCCCAAAATCAAAAAAATCGAATCGATTACACCCATAAAATTTCGGTTATTTTGATTTATATTTATTGCTTCGGTTAATCGTTTTGGCGTCTTGCCGCCTACATCTTGTCCTTACCTTCATCTACTTTATATCTCTTTGCACTTGCAAGCCGAAAGTCAACAGCCTTCCTTTATTATATTTCTGTTGCTTTTGCTGATTTATGACGAAGTAGGAGATGAGAAGCAGATTCGAGAGTGATTGTCGTTAAGAGTACTGGGCGTTCTGCAATCTCAATCATCCGATTTGTTTTTTTTTTTGTAAGTAAAATCATAATACACCAATACTCTTCTCAATTTTTTCACCTTTTGTTTGCTAGTATTACTTCACATGTGAAGCTGTGATGTTTAGCAACATGTTAAAACCTGAATCAATTAAAAGCTTGGCTGGTAGCCGATTTGATAGTGATCTGATTTTATATTTTGTATCGACATTTAAATTATTAAGAGATAATGAACATTTAATAAGAATACTATATCAGCAATTTATAAATCTTAATTTTAATTTTAAATTGAATTATTTCATATAGCGTAAATTTAGCTGATTTTCCGCTGTAGTGCAGATAAGAAAAGCTTTAGAAGAAGAATTTATCTTAGCAACTGTTACCTAGAGGTGTATAATGTTGAGGAGTCTGTGTTTGCCTAGTAGCCGCATCATGCTCTAGAGTTTTGTTGAGTTTGTACTCTTGTTCTTTCTTTCATTTTTCCGGTGCTGTCTGATGATGTATGTGTTATCTTTGCATTCCATTATATTTAATTGTTTATTTTAAATTTAAACAAAAGAGGAACAGATAAGATCCCCTAATTTCTACAGATTACTTCAAACTTCTTTTTTTTTTTTTTTTTTTTCACATCTTAATTTTTGGATAACAATGCTGTAGTCCTTATCTTATCCATTAAAGTTCGAGTTTAAGGTACCAGGTTTACTTGAATTTTCTTTTTCTTTCTTTTTTTTTTTTTCCAATTCATCCATCTCTTGATTTCTTTAGACTTCGTCCTATATGCTTTCTTTATTGTGCAGGTATAAACAAAACGAAGATACCTTAGAATCTTCCAATAAAATATGGATAGAGAAGATATGAATCATGGGAATGGGAAAAATAATGCTGAGAATGAAGGAGAACGAGACATTGAAAATGAGGGCAAGGATATGTTTACAGAAGCTTATGACAGTAATAGTTATAGCCAACCTCTCTTGGTCAAGAGGACCAATACAACCTCTCAGATTGCCATTGTTGGTGCCAATGTTTGCCCTATTGAGAGTCTCGACTATGAGTAAGTATTCACTCTTTTTTGTGGTTTCATTGTCAATTAAATACCAGAGTAGATTCATGAAATTTCGTTATCCTCACTTTTTGATTATCAAATAGGTGTTTTCTAACTTGCTTTCCTTTTTAGGATCATTGAAAATGAATTACTTAAGCAGGATTGGAGATCAAGGAAGAAAATTCAGATATTTCAGTACGTCCTTCTAAAGTGGGGATTTGCACTCATAATCGGGCTATTTACTGGACTAGTTGGTTTTTTCAACAACATTGCTGTTGAGAACATTGCTGGTTATAAGTTACTGCTTACCACCAATCTGATGGAAAAGCACCAGTAATCCCACTCTCCTAACACCCCAACCTATATATTAGAACTTTTATTTTCTAGCTGCATATTTTTCGTTGTAAGTTCTATTTATAATCTTTGGCATCCACATGCATGCTGATTTCTGAGTTTAGACCTTTTATTTCGTATCTGCATTTCATTCAAAATAGGTTCTATTTGTATTCTGTGGCATTCATATGATATTGATCCCTGAGTTCATTGTATCCTAGCTGCTAGTAACATGATTATAGAAATGGACTGCAAAAAAAAAGGTTGCATATTAAGGCACCAATGGGAAATTTCAAGTTGTAAAGTTCCAAACCCAGTTATTTGTATTGCTAAAACACTCAATTAAAAGTTGCCCATGTGCCTATTCCTTTGCCCATTTCTTACTCTTTCTCTTTTCCCATCTTATATCTCTTGCACTTCCCCTGAATACTCTCCGAAACTGAAAAGCTGTTGAGATCCTTCATATAGGTTATAGAAATAAAAAATGGCTTTTGGTTTTCTAGCAATTGATGATCTTCATGGTTTTAGCTTATAGATGTATGATTTGTAATCAAATTGTGTTACTCATCCAATGTGCACCATCTATCTTATGAGAAGGTTCACATTAGTTTTCTTGATTTTCGATTGGAATCTGACATGACCTTCACCAAATTACCATTATTTTTCTTTTGTTCTTCTCCTTCACTAGCCTTGGATAGCATCTTCTTTGAGAATAATTAATTTAGACAGTGATATTACATTCTAGATCCTCAATATGTTTGCTTGTAAGTTCTCTGTGATAACTATGACATGCTAATGGTTCCAGTGCAGATATTACAAGGCGTTTGCTGCATATGCTGGCTGCAACATAACACTAGCAGTTGCTGCTGCAGCTCTATGTGCTTTCATTGCTCCAGCAGCAGCTGGGTCTGGTATCCCTGAGGTGAAAGCCTATCTCAATGGCATCGATGCTCATTCAATACTGGCTCCAAGTACCCTCTTTGTAAAGGTAAATCAGTATATTATATCTTTGTTTACTTTCTTTCATTATGGTGCCGAAATGTGGATAAGAACACTAGGCAATTAATCAAGCTTGTCAAAGGGAGCTTGTACCTTCTAACTATTTAAAGGGATCTATTGGATTTCCTAGTTAGAATTGGAATATTTTGCATTTTCTAGTTAGATTATGATTCTCTTTTACATTTCTAGTTAGATTTTATCTTTTAATTTTTTTTATCTTTCCTTATTAAAATAGAATTAGGACTCTCTTTGTTTTCTCTCTATATTTAGCTTGTACATTCTTATAATTTTTAAGATGAGAGAATTAGTAAAACTTTTGTTCTTAAAAATCTTCATGGTATCAGAGCATTGCGCTTTGTAAAAGTTGAGTTTTCTTCCTTGCAGCAATAGGAAAATTATCTGTTTCAGGAAAGCGTCAAGAAGTGGAGTTTTCTCTCTCTTGTTACACCATAGCCATAAACTTGCTTTTTATTTAAAAATTTTTAATTTTTTGGTGTGGTTTGAGAACTATAGAATATCAATATTTGGTTAAAAATCTATAATTTTTTTGGCCTGGTTTGAAAATCCTAGAACACTAGAATTTGGTTAAAAATTCCTAATTTTTTTCGGTGTGGTTTAAAAACTTTGGAACAACAAATTTTGGTTAAAAATTCCCTAATTTTTCTAGTGTGGTTTGAGAATCCTAAAATACCAAATTGAGGTTTTTCTATTTTGCGTTAGAGATGGCTTACACCACCACTCCTAAAGGGTAGGTGTGCCACCTGTAGATCGACCTACCCACCAAATTCGGTCACGGGAGGAGTTACAATTGTACATGTGTATTACTGTTCACATGTCAGAATGTGTTAGAGCGTGAAGCCCTCTCCAGTTGCTGCCTATTGTTTGTTCTTCTTTGGACAGTCTTGTTAGTTTTTTCAATCATTGTTGGACTTCTTGAGTGTTAAGCCTTTTCCATTATAGGCTAATGTTTACTCTCAGTTCAATGTTTTGATGCAAGACTTTTCCAGTGCCTAGCACATAATGGCAGGAGCCTCAAAAAACTTCAAGAGCTGCTGACATTCAGTTTTGTACTACAAGGATATGTTTACTACAGCACTTAGCAATATGACTTATCACATCTTAGTTGCAAGTTAGGCATCTGTGATATCCATGCATCAACTTGAGGGAGAGTGTTGGATTTCCTAGTTAGGATTGGAATCTTTTGTATTTTCTAGTTAGATTAGGATTTTCTTTTATATTTCTAGTTAAAAATTATCTTTTAGTTTTTTTTTTGTTTTTTGTTTTATCTTTTCTTATTAAAATAGATGAGGTCTCTTTTTGTTTTCTCTAGAATTAGCTTGTACATTCTTAGAATTTTTAAAATAATAGAATTAATAAAAATTTTATTCTAAAAAGTTTTCAGCAGCAAAGCCTTTCAAATTCATTAGAGAGAATCGCTTATCTCTTTGTACTTTTGCATAGGAAATTCTGACTTAGTTTTATTGATTAAATTTGTTTCTTTAGATAAAGGTTACAAAATTAGGAACATCTAATAAAATAGAAATTGTATTCTAACTTTGAAATTATGGATTCATTCTAATTAGGAAATATTAAAATAGGAAAACATAGAAATAAATCACTAATACAGGAATCCTACCATAACAAAATATTGCCTAAACCTAACTCTAATTTATAACAATAACATTACTTTCCTCTTGAAAAAAATCCTCAAGCGATTGTTACAGTTTCGAATAGGTAGCAACCATGGTGTCTTTTGAAATACATCACTAAATTCAAGTAATGGTTGGGCCAACTTGTTGTCTCGTTCTGCTGGTTTCAAGGTTGAAATTTCTTTGTTGAACAACTATTTTTCGGTCGTAACTGATGTAACCAAATAAGCAGGAGATTGTAATTGGAAAACTGTAGAACTAATGAATTTATGGGTAATTCTTAAACCCAGCAGATTCTCAAATCCATAGAAAGTCGGTGTCAAGCTTTATTTCTTGCAGCACCAACCCATTCCCTTCCAACTGGTCAAGTAGATTGTCTGCTCTATGGGATTTGTTTCTGTAAGCATTATTAATGCTCATTCTTCCATCTGATTCTCTCCTATGATTTCTCGGGCAACCAATGAGAATTTCCTTCAATTTGAGTGCATATTGTTGAATCTCAACTGTCATTCTCAACTCAAATTATGCAACTGCTTCTGTATTAGCCTGCAGAAGGGCCTTCACCTCATCATTTTTGTCTCCACTGCTCATGGTGTTTGGCTCCTATACCAATTGTTATGGTCCAGAATTGTAGATTGGAACACCTCGCAATTAATCAAGCTCATCAAAGGGAGCTTGTATCTTCAAGCTCTATAAAGGGAGCAAGGACCTTGCAACTCATTAGAAAGAATATCCCATCTCCTTGTACTTTTGTACTGAAAATTCTGACTTAATTTTATTGATTAAATTTTCCTTTTCTAAATAGAGGTTACAAGAGTAGGAATATCTAATAACGTATGAATAAAATTCTAACTAGGAAATTATGGATTCATTCTAATTAGGAAATATTAAGGTAGGAAAATATAGAAATAAATCACTATTATAGGAATCCTACAACAATAAAATATTGCCTAAACCTAACTATAATTTAGAACAATAAAATCTTTCTAGAGGACGAGCCTGGATTTTATATTAAAGAAGGCAAAATTTTTATATAATTTCATACACATAACTTAAGTGGGGCAATTGCAAAACTTAGGGAAGATCTTTAAACTTTTTGAAAACTTCTGGCAAAAAATAATTTTCTTTTTTGTGAAAGTGAGAAATAATTCTTGTATCTTCCATTGAAAATATACAGGTATTTATATTGTTTACAAGAGTTGAATTAGGAAACAAATCCCTAATAATTTTCCTATAATTAAGCTAACAATCAATCCCTATAATTAAGCTAACAGCTGTACAAATCATAACACTCCCCCTCAAGCTGGAGCATAGATATTGATCATGCCCAGCTTGTTACAAATATAGTTGATCCGATTCCCAGGTAACGCTTTAGTGAATACATCAGCTAATTAACTTCCTGTTTTGACATGTGAAGTTGAGATTGATCCATCTTCTAGTTTCTCTCAAGTAAAATGACAGTCAACTTCTATATGTTTCGTTCTCTCATGAAACACATGATTATTTGCAATATAGATAGCTGCTTGATTGTCACACCATAAGTTCATTGGTTTAGACTGAACAAACCCAATTTCTCCAAGCAAATGACGTAGCCATATAAGTTCACAGGTAGTCTGTGCCATAGCTCTATATTCGGATTCTGCACTCGATCGGGACACCACATTCTGTTTCTTACTCTTCCAAGAAACAAGATTACTCCCAACAAAGACACAATAACCAGTGGTAGAACGCCTGTCTGAAAGATCTCCTGCATAGTCTGCATCCGTGAAACCTTCTATAGTATGGTGACCATGATTTCGATATAAGATGCCACATCCTGGTGCACCTTTTAAATATCTCAGAATATGTACAACAGCATCCCAGTGTGAGGTTCTAGGAGATGACATGAACTGACTAACAACACTTACTGGAAAAGCAATGTCAGGATGAGTGATAGTAAGGTAGTTCAATTTTCCCACAACCTTCCTATATTTTTCAGGATTCCCAAACAAGTCTCCATCTTCAGCTTTCAGCTTTACATTTGGTATCATAGGCACATCATATGCTTTTGCCTCAATAAAACCAACACCATCTAATAAATCCAGACAATATTTTCTTTGAGATAGATAGATCCCTTTCTGACTGCGAGAAACATCAATTCCTAAGAAATATTTCAATGATCCTAAATCCTTGGTTTGAAAGTGAGTCCCAAGGAATGCTTTCAACCTCGTAATTCCAGCTTCATCACTTCCAGTTATCACTATATCATCCACATATACAATCAACAAAATGCACCCAGAAGTAGATGTAAAGAACACTGAGTGATCATATGCACTTCTCCGTAGGCCGAACTCAATCACAACTGTACTAAATCTCCCAAACCAGGCACGAGGAGACTGTTTTAACCCGTACAAAGACTTTCTTAATTTGCACACCTTTCCTGACTTCCCCTGAGCAACAAAACCAGGTGGTTGCTCCATGTAAACCTCTTCACTCAAATCCCTATGCAAGAAGGCATTCTTCACATCAAGTTGATGAAGTGGCCAACTGTAATTAGCAGCTAAGGAAATAAACAATCGAACAGCTGAAAGTTTTGCAATTGGAGAAAAGGTCTCCGAATAATCCACTTCATATGTTTGTGCATATCCTTTAGCAACCAATCGAGCTTTCAATCTAGCAACAGAACCATCAGGATTCATCTTAACAGTAAACACCCACTTACAACCAATAGCCTTTTTCTGAGAGGGCAAAGGTAGAAGATTCCAAGTATGATTCTGCTCTAAGGCCATCATTTCTTCTTTCATTGCAGCTCGCTTACCATCATGAGCTAATGCTTCAGTAAGGGACGTTGGAACAGTAATAGAGTCTAAGGAGGCTACAAAAGACTTGGAGGAAGGTGATAAAGCATGATAAGACACAAAAGAAGAAACAGGGTAAGTACATGTGCGTTTACCTTTGCGAAGAGCAATAGGAAGGTCAAGGCTAGGATCTGGTGGTGGTGGAGGATCTGAAGAAGAAGCAGAAGCAGGAGCAGGAGGTGTCTCGATAGAATGATGCACACGTCGAGAATAAACTTGATGAATAATAGGTTGAGAAGGAGGAGATACTACCTGTTCACTAACAGTATAAACAAGAAAATCATCTCCTGAATCACTAGAGGGCGAAGAAGAGGACACAGAGAAACCAAAGAAAGGTGTATGTTCAAAACTTGTAACATCAGCAGATACTAAATAACGACCCAAAGAAGGTGAGTAACAAAGATACCCCTTTTGTTCACGCGAGTATCCCAGGAAGACACACTTAAGAGATTTAGGATCAAGTTTTGAAAGCTGAGGTTGCATGTTTTGAACAAAGCAAGTACATCCAAAAATTCGAGGAGAAAGATGAAAAAGAGTAGATGAGGGAAAAAGAAGATAATATGGAATCTGACCGTCAAGAACAGAAGAGGGCATTCTTGTTGATTAGAAAACAGGCAGTAGAAACAGCATCTACCCAAAATATTTTAGGAACCTGCATATGAAACATTAGTGCCCGAGCAACCTCTAATAAATGACGGTTCTTCCGCTCAGCTACACCATTTTGCTGAGGGGTAACAATATAAGAAGACTGATGAATAATACCATGCTCCGAAAGATAAGATTTAAAAGAATGAGAAACATATTTTTTAGCATTATCACTTCTCAAAATACAGATGGATTTGTTGAATTGAGTTTTAATTTCAGCATGAAAAGCACAAAATATAGTAAACAACTCTGATCGAGATTTCATAGGATAAAGCCAAGTAACCCGAGAATAATCATCAATAAATGTCACAAAATAACGAAAACCAAGTTTGGATGTAACAGGACATGGACCCCATACATCAGTATGAACTAAGTAAAAAGAAGACTCAACACGTTTATTTAATCTAGGAGAATAAGATACTTTATGGTGTTTAGCAAATTGACAAGCTTCACACTCTAAAGTAGATTCCCTTTTAAGACTAGGATACAGTTTTTGTAAAGTTGAAAGAGGAGGATGACCAAAACGACAATGAAGTTGCAAAAGAGAAGATGAACTTGTGCAAGCAATGGATCAAGACACTGGTTGAGAAGTTGATTCAAGAGCATACAAGCCATTCACCAGACACCCTCTACCAAGAATTTGCTTCGTCCCAAGATCTTGAAAAAAACAATAATTGGGATAGAAAATAACACAACAGTTAAGATTTTGGGTAATTTGGCTAATGGATAACAAGTGAAAAGGAAAAGATGATAAACATAAAACAGATGACAATGGAAGAGAATTTTTGGGTTTGCTGTTCTACGCCCAATTACAGAAGCAGTAGATCCATTGGCTAACGTAACACAAGGTAAATTAGCAGTAGATTGGAAAGAAGAGAGAATACCTGTGTTGCCAGTCATATGATCAGTAGCACCTGAGTCAATAACCCAACTACGAGATGAGGTGGAAAGACATGCGGCAGGGTTACCTGTATTAGCCAGAGCTGAAGTCCCAGAAGATAACTGCTGTGAATCAAAAGTGATAGTTAAATGAGCATACTCATCCGCTGAAATGGTGACAGATGGTGAGGATGATTGTGGAAGCGGTAGGATGCCATCCTGAGTAGCTACATTTGCAAACCTTTTATTATTCATCTGACTTGAGTTCTTGGAGGGTTTCCCATGTAATTTCCAACAATTCTTTTTAATGTGCCCCTCAACTCCACAATAATGACATGTACGGGAATTGCTACTACTCCCAACAACAGAACTACCATTTCCACCTTTACCTCTGCGATTACTATTCGAAGCATTACCAACCAATGCCACCGTATCATTGGGTATCATACCGGAAGGCAAATCACCGTCTTTACCAACAAATATAAATCTTTAGCAACAAATCATGGACACGGGACATATCTTGTTTGCAGGCATACAAAAATTCTAGATATTCCCATAATTCTTTTACACTGTCACAATGATTCACAACATCATCAACAACAGGATCTAAAGTATTCTGAATTTGATTAAACAACTTATAATCTTCCATTAACCATTTCTTCCGACTAACAGCATCATCTTTAGACGGTAGATTACTAGTTAAATGGTCCTCCAAGTCTACACTTGTCACAAATCTACGGATTGTTCTTTTCCATTGTGCATAATTGTTACTTCCAGTCAGTTTTCTATCCGTAATTTTAGACGAACCAAACATAATTTCAGTAACAGTCTTCTTATCACTATTCTCAGCCATTAAAACCCGTCACAAATAACTTTAGACAATAGAACCAATGCAGCAAAGAGATCAGTATATCTCACCAAGAAACAGCAGCAGCAAAAGACTTGAAGAACAGATCTAAGAGAGAGCGCCCTTTAGAAGAGACCAGACGAGAAAACCAACCCTGCGAACTGGTCGGACACACTCAGGCGACACTGGATCTGGAACCGGAGGGCCGTCGGATAATCCACGCGCCTGAGAAAGGCGTCAAACTTCGATCGGCGTGTGAGGTTCACGCGCAGCTCCGATGGTCACCGGAAAATGGTGAAATGGCCGGACTGACGGAGGCGCTCCTTCCTGTGGTGGCTGTGAGAAAAAACGGTCACCGAAAAATGACCCTAAGAATCAGATCTCAAAACCGAAAACCCAAAGGAGAAAGAAACCCGAAACCGACAAGAGGGAATCGCAACCTTCAGAAAAAATACCCAGAAACTTGACTAGGCTCTGATACCATGTGAAAGTGAGAAATAATTCTTATATCTTCCATTGAAAATATACAGGTATTTATATTGTTTACAAGAGTTAAATTAGGAAACAAATCCCTAATAATTTTCCTATAATTAAGCTAACAGCTGTACAAATCATAACATTTTTGAATATAGGTTTATTTCTATGCACACATATAACTCTAGAAATGACTCAAAGTTCTAGCTGTTCTGTGTTTAAAATGCATTTGCATCTTTTGCAATTGTGAATTACAATTTCTCTGTGTAGCAATAAATTGCAATTTCCTTCATTGTGAATTCACTACCTTGCTCTAAAGACATCCAAAGAAACAAATTAATCATCAATCTTTTAGAATAAGTAGAAATAACTTGAAATATTTGTTGTCCACTTCATAAGGTTTTGTATTGATGAAAATGCACCCACTTTATTTATAATTTGCTAATTTTTATATGGAAAGGTTGTGAGCACTTTAACATAGAACATATAGAGGTATAACTGTTTATATTCAAAATATTGCAGATTTTTGGTTCCATTTTGGGCGTTTCTGCTGGATTTGTTGTGGGTAAAGAAGGGCCAATGGTTCATACAGGTGCATGCATAGCCTCTTTGTTAGGGCAGGGTGGTTCTCGCAAATATCATTTGACATGGAAATGGCTAAGATTTTTCAAAAATGATCGTGACAGACGAGATTTGATCACTGCTGGAGCAGCAGCTGGTGTAGCTGCTGCTTTTCGTGCTCCAGTTGGTGGTGTTCTCTTTGCTCTTGAAGAAGTAGCTTCCTGGTAACCTCTATATGTCTTATTTACATCTTACTTAAATTTAGGTGTTTCTAAAACCTTAGTAAAATTCCAATTTTTAAATTCTTCATATCATCGATGTGCAATGTATGGTGGAGTTGCCTACATCTGTTCATTTTAACCACAGCACTTGTTTACATTGGATAAGTTATTAGGAATGTAGAAGAAATGCTTGAATAAAAGGATAGATTGTTTTGTCAGAATGCACGTTAGTTTGAAAAAAACTCGATCCATTTGACCTGAGAATTTGTTAAAGATGGATATTTTTCTGTTCCAAAGAAAAGGAAAGAAATGTGGGATGGATTAGTTTGACTGTAAGTTGAAGTACTTGGCGTCTATTATTATGTTATGGCTCCTTGATCTAGATCTTGTTATATAGCCACTTGCAGAAAAATCTGCTACATCTGCTACCTTGCTTATTTTACCTATTTTTGTTAGGTTAGTCTTCAGGCTTGTTAGGATATTTTTCTCTTTGCTGTCTTGGGGCTTGTTAGGATATTTTACCTATATAGAGGCTTTCTTCATTGTCAATAACTGAACACGACTTTCTTATGAAGATTTTGAGAACTCAAGATTTTCTATTATCTCGAATTACACTAAAATAATGATACAAGGTATATTTATAGGTATACAAGTAGTAAAAGAAAAAATACTATTCTACCCTTAATTACAACCTAACAAAATACATTAACCAACACTCCTCCTCAAGTTGGTACAAAGATATTACACATGCCCAACTTGCAAACTATGGCGTGGAAAGCTCGACTACTGAATCCTTTTGTAAAAATATCAGCTAATTGTCTGTCCGACGTTACATGAAATAAGCTTAAAACACCATCAGATAATTTTTCTTTGATGAAGTGTCGATCAATTTCAATATGTTTTGTCATGTCATGTTGAACTGGATTATGAGCAATACTGATTGCAGCTTTGTTGTCACAATACAAAAATAGTCGGTCCCTTTTAGCCAAATTCAACTCTGCTACTAACTTCTGCAACCATAACAACTCACAAACACCTTGAGCCATAGCTCTATATTCTGCTTCTGCACTTGATCTTGCAACTACACTCTGTTTCTTGCTTCTCCAAGTGACTAAGTTACCTCCCACAAATGTACAATAACCAGAGGTTGATCTTCTATTATCTAAAGATCCAGCCCAATCTGCATCTGTGAAAGCTTCAATTCTTAGATGACCATTTTTTGAAAAAAGAATACCTCTTCCTAGAGTTGATTTTAAATACCTCAAAATGCGAAAAACAGCCTGTTGATGAGATTCTTTTGGATCATGCATGAACTGACTCACCAAGCTAACTGCATAAGCAATATCTGGTCTAGTGTGGGATAGATAGATAAGTCTACCAACCAATCTTTGATATTTGCCCTTATCAACTGCACCTTCAGTCCCTGTTTGTAACTTATGGTTACTTTCAATGGGTGTATCTACTGGTTTGCATCCCAACATACCGGTTTCATCCAAAAGATCCAGAACATATTTTCTTTGAGAAATGAAGATCCCTTTGGTTGATCTGGCAACTTCAATTCCCAAGAAATATTTTAGCTTTCCAAGATCCTTGATTTCAAACTCCTGAGTTAAGAGCTTCTTCAGTCGAACCATTTCTTCTTTATCATCCCCTGTCATCACTATGTCATCAACATAAACAATGAGAAGAGTGATCTTACCCTTGGAGTGCCTCATAAAGAGGGTATGATCAGCATTACTTTGCTGATAACCAAAGGATATCATAGCTTTGCTGAATCTGTCAAACCAAGCTCTCGGAGATTGTTTCAACCCATACAAGGCTTTCTTCAGTCTGCACACCTTTCCTTGTGTTCTCTCATCATCAAAACCAGGAGGAATCTCCATATAAACCTCTTCTTCCAGGTCCCCATGAAGAAATTCATTCTTCACATCAAATTGCAGCAAATCCCAATCCAAGTTAGCTGCACAAGATAGCAAGATTCTAATGGTATTCATTTTAGCAACTGGTGCAAATGTCTCCTGATAGTCAACTCTATAAGTCTGAGTGAATCCTTTTGTCACTAATCTAGCTTTAAATCTTTCAATTGAACCATCAGCTTTGTGTTTTATTGTGAACACCCACTTACAACCAACTAACTTTTTGTCTGAAGATGCAACTAGTTCCCAGGTTTCATTTTTAGAGAGGGCTTTCATTTCTTCAACCATAGCTTCTCTCCACTTTGGATCCTTGATAGCTTCTCTCCAATCCTGTGGAATAGACATAGAGGAAGGAGACAAGGCAAAGGCTCTATAGGAAGGAGACAAGGAATCATAAGAGACAAAGTTAGAGATGGAATGTTTTGTACACGACCTGACTCCTTTCCTTTGAGCAATGGGCAAATTTAAATCAGAATCAAGAAGTGACTCACCCGAGGATTCTGGCAGTGTAGAATGCATGATGGCTTCTTCAGACCTATTCTTCCTCGAGTATCTCAACAAGTCAGGTCTATCTAAACGACCACCAACACCAACAACATTCTCCTCCCCCTGAACATCAACATTCTGCTCCTGAATAACAATCCCTTCGTTTTTCCTTTGAACTAGATCATGAGGTAACACAGGTACATTCATCACCACTTCTTCACTATTCTCCCCCTGAAGAGGTGACTGGATACTGCCAAAATAAGGTTCAGACTCCCGAAAGGTAACATCCATACTCACATAGAATTTCCTAGATGGAGGATGATAACACTTATATCCCTTTTGAGTTGGAGAATATCCAACGAACACACATTTCAGTGCTCTCGGATCTAATTTCCCAACATTCCTAATATGAACAAAGCAAACACATCCAAAAATCTTTGGTGGGACAGTATAGCCAGTTTTTCCGGTTAAGACTTCTACAGGAGTTCTAAAGTTAAGAGCTTTGAGAGGCATTCGATTAATAAGATAGGCCGCCGCTAATACAGCATCTCCCCAATATGACTTTGGAACATGCATGGTAAACATAAGAGATCTAGCAATTTCTAACAAATGCCTATTTTTTCTTTCAGCTACACCATTTTGAGCACTAGTATAAGGACAACTAGTTTGGTGAATAATCCCATGAGACTCCAAATAAGTACCCAACCTACTATCCATATATTCTGTTCCATTATCAGACCGCAAAACTTTTATTTTAGCATCAAATTGAGTGTCAATCATTTTATGGAAAAATTGAAAACAGGAGAAAACATCACTCTTTGCTTTAATCAAATACACCCAAGTCATTCTAGTGCAACAATCAATGAAAGTAACAAACCATCGATTTCCAGACAAAGAGACAGTTTGTGTAGGTCCCCAAACATCAGAATGAACAATCATAAATGGCTCACTGGCTTTATTATCACTCAAAGGATACGAGTTTTTAGTATGTTTAGCATACTCATACGCATCACAAGATAAACAATCAAACCGAGTTCTAGCAAATAAACTAGGATATAGTTTTTCTAAAACAAAAAATGACGGGTGTCCTAATCGCCTATGCCACTGAATGATCTCCTGGTTGACATCCTGATACCCCCCAAAAAGAGCCAACTCTTGACTGTCTTCCAGCATATATAAGCCATCATGCTCTCTACCACTGCCAATCCTCTTCCCTGTTTGAAGATCCTGAAAAATACAAAAATCAGGAAAAAATTCAACTTTACAGTTAAGAGTTTTAGTGATAGCACTGACAGATAAAAGATTGACAGGAAATTGAGGAACATGAAGAACAGAAGACAATTTAATATTAGGAGTACAAACAACAGAACCTGTCCCAGAAATAGGGGTTAATGACCCATCAGCCACCCTGACACTATCCCTTTTTAAACAAGGAGAGTAGTTAAGAAAGCCTTTTGAAGTGCCTGTCATATGTCTATTCGCACCAGAATCAATAATCCATGAGTTATGGTGAGAGAAAGTAGTACCTGACTTGACCAAATTAGAGGTAGCACTGGAGGAAGGAGTAAGCTGAGACAGGAGACGCCTGAAATGCAAAATCTCATCAGAGGAAAGACTCTCAACTGAAGCCGACTCCTTAGATGATTCTACTGTTTCTAACACATGTGCTTGAGCCTTTGTTGGATTAACTCGTTTTCCCCCACGGCCCCTACTAGGTCTCCCATGCAACTTCCAGCAAGTCTCTTTAGTGTGCCTTGGCTTACCACAGTAATCACAGAGCAAATGATCTTTATCAAAAAGAATCCCTTTTGGTTGCTCAAGAGAGGTATGGGCAGTCAAACCCGACTTGTCAATAGGTGCAGTATAAAGCATAGCCCCTCTCCTGGTCTCTTCCTGCTGAATTAAAGAATGTGCCTCCTCAAGTGAAGGGAAAGGAGTTCTGCCAATAACTTGAACTCGCACTTGATCAAATTCAGGATTTAAACCAGCCAGAAAATCATAAACCCTCTCCTTTTCAATCATCTTTTGAATCAGCACCGCATCATCAACACATTTTGCTTGAAAGTCCTGATAATAATCCAGTTCCTGCCATAAACTACCCAATTCAGAGAAATAATCTGAAACAGTAAGCTCACCTTGTTTTGTACCATGAACTTTGTTCCTGAGTTCAAAAATACGAGCATCATTTCCCATTCGAGAGTAGGTGGTTTTTGCAGCTTTCCATATCTTCTCTGCAGTGTCAAGCAATAAATACTGTTTAGAGATCTTAGGATGCATTGAATTTAGGAGCCAAGACATAACCAGTGAATTATCTGAGTTCCATTGATTAAAATTAGGATCGGTGACAGATGGTGGTTTTTTACTTCCATCGATATAAGCCTGCAACCTTCTAGCCTTGATCGACAATAAACACGATCTAGACCAAGCTAAATAAGTACTGCTCCCCTCAAGTTTAACTGGGCTAATTTGAGAATAAGGACTGTCATTCATGGAATGATGTCTCTCAACCTCCTTATGATCATCCTTAATATTTGACATAACGAAAAAGCAAAAAAAAAAGGATAAAAAATCAGCAGGAAAAAGTTAACCCAGGAAAACAGAACCTGTTCACGCGTGACCCAGAAATCGAGGTGGTCGGAAGTCACCGGAGATCAGTGGGTTGGAGGCGGAAAAGGGCGGCGAGATGGTCGGCAGAAAAAACGGCAGCAAAAGGTGGCCGGAGGTGGTGTCACGCGCCACACGCGCCGGCGCGTGGGGAAGGAGCCGAATCCTTTGATCGGCGCGTGAGCTCACGCGCGGCTTCTGACGGCGCCGGATACTGGGACACCGGCCGATCTTCACCCGATCTACCTTCCTATGGGGGCGGTGTCGAAATAGGAGGTCTGGAACACGACCTTCTAGACTCGCCGGAAAAATAGGAGTTATCGAAAACTAACCGACTGCGGAAGGGAGTTAACTCGACCTTCGAAACGGCAGTGGCTCTGATATCATGAAGATTTTGAGAACTCAAGATTTTCTATTATCTCGAATTACACTAAAATAATGATACAAGGTATATTTATAGGTATACAAGTAGTAAAAGAAAAAATACTATTCTACCCTTAATTACAACCTAACAAAATACATTAACCAACATCTTATAACCTAGAAATGCTTGCCACTCTTATAGCACACATGGATAATGGTTACAACTGACAGCTAACAACTAAAGAAAGAAATATAAAAAGAATAAATAAAACCTGAACGAAACAACTGATCCAACAAATTTATATTACTTGCCTTAAATCTTTGGCTTGGATCTTATGAGCTTTAAAATAGAGGTGTACCTTTATAAATCAAACCAGGGCTGTAACTTGGAACCACACCGTAGTCTGGAACATAATTTCAATTCTGGCCCTGTACTTGTGCGGTATCTCTAACCATGACATTACTTCCCCTTGTAAGATGATAGCAATAAGGTGTCATAACAACTGGATCTCGTCCTCTTTCCAGAGTGATTTGATGACTGAAAGTATATGATGTATTTGAAGTTGAATTTCTTCCTGTATGATGATCAATATGATCCAATGATTGAGCCAATGAGACTCTCTTTTCTGGCACCAGCATGATGCACCTGAAGGGGATAAAGTGAGATTAGCTTAAATCCACTTGTAATGTAATGGCCAGTTGTGGTTCCTTAAGTTGAATGGTTACCCACAATAATTACATTGGCAGGAATTTAATAGTCAGGATGATGACCTTTTCTAGGTGTTTTAGGCAGCTCCAATTGTACTCGTACTCACCTTTTTTTTTACTAGTTATTACTTATGAGCTCCTTGAACTACCTCACCATGTACAGTCTCTCCTTCAGACTAGATGGGTAGTGTGGATACCTTATAGCTATGCCTGCTACGCTATGCTTGACAAAAGCAAAGCCGTTTAGAGCTATCTTCTCTGTTCTACCTAATCTAATTGAGGCAAGCTAAGATCAGGGCTTACTCCAGATCCAGAGAACAGAGCAGCTGCAAGACCAGCAGATTCAAGGTTCAGTCTAGTTTGCGAATGCGCCAAAGTGGAATTGTGAAGGGTATCAATGGTGCTTTTAGCAATTAGTTGTAAAAGTTAGTTGAATATCACTGCATTGGTGACTTACATGAACTTATCACAGTGGACTTTTGAAATCCAAGACCCATAGCAAGGGGCTTACTGAAGCATTCGATTATTGTATCTGTTATATCTCCAGAATTGTGGTGTTCTCAATGTCAATTTGTTTTTTTATTTTCACATATAATTATAATTTTCTTTGGGCTTGCTTCAGGTGGCGGAGTGCTCTTCTTTGGAGGATTTTCTTCACAACAGCAGTAGTTGCTATAGTGTTGAGAGCTTTTATAGAATATTGCTCCACTGGAGAGTGTGGACTGTTTGGTGAAGGAGGTCTGATAATGTATGATGTCAGTTCTTCTAAAGTAACATATAGTGGGGCAGATATACTAGCAGTGATACTCCTTGGAGTTATTGGGGGCATATTTGGAAGTTTATATAACTATCTTGTGGACAAGGTCCTCCATACTTACAGCATCATAAATGAGTATGTTTTCTATTTCACTATTTCACACAAGTTTGTTTGTTCCTCCTTCCTCTCTCCCTGTCTGTCCTGGAAAATGAAACTGCTTAGATAGAGCTTGTTATGATACTAGCCAGAGTTTACCGGATTTAGCTGCATTGATGTCATACAGTTTGCATTCATATATTTTTCATGTTTAAGACCAACTTATGGAATATATACTGATTGTTAATTACTAGCCAAATTGTGTAACATTACATCCTCGTAATTTGATGCCTTCATCACTCTGCTTCTAAAAAAAGAAAAACAAAAAGTAAAAGATAAAAAAGTCATTTCATAAATCAGAGAAAGGAAAGCAAAGAAAGTTAATTAAGCATTTTACTGAACTGGAGGATGTTATGTGCTTAGATTGCATAATGCATAGTTGTATCTGAATGATGTATTGACAAGACATCTTTAGTGAAAATTATGGGTGCCTTATGTCGAAATGCTAAATCATTTTATTTACTGCTACAGAAAAGGTGCCAAGTTCAAAATATTGCTTGTTATTGCCATAGCCTTCTTGACAGCATGTTGTTCTTATGGACTGCCATGGTTTGCGAAGTGCATTCCTTGCCCTACTGATATAACAGTGAGTTGCCCCAGCAATTCTACATCTGGAAACTACAAAAGCTTCCAATGCCCATCAGGCTACTACAATGACTTTGCCTCCCTATTTCTAAATACCAACGATGATGCTATTCGCAACCTGTTTAATTCCAGCTCAGAGAAACAGTTTCACATTTCCACCCTGGTTGTCTTCTTTGCTGTTATATATTTTCTTGGCATTATCACATATGGGATTGCTATCCCCGCTGGGCTCTTTATCCCTGTCATTCTAGCTGGAGCATGCTATGGCCGTCTTGTTGGGAGATTATTTGAACCCATCTCAAAACTTGACACTGGTCTCTTTGCTTTGCTTGGATCTGCTTCCTTTCTTGGCGGTACCATGAGGATGACTGTTTCCTTGTGTGTCATACTGCTTGAACTCACTAATGATTTATTATTGCTTCCCCTTGTAATGTTAGTTCTCCTTATCTCAAAAACTGTGGCCGACAACTTCAACAAGGGTGTCTATGACCAGATAGTAAAATTAAAAGGATTACCTTATATGGAAGCTCATGCAGAACCATACATGAGGCATTTGGCTGCACGTGATGTTGTTTCTGGTCCATTGGTAACTTTTTTTGGCGTGGAAAAAGTGGGAAATATAGTGCATGCTTTGACAACTACTGGACACAATGGGTTTCCTGTGATTGATGAACCACCTTTCTCAGATGCACCTGAGCTATGTGGGCTTGTTTTGAGGTCCCATTTGCTTGTTTTGCTTAAAGGCAAGGTTTTTTCAAGGGAAAGGATACTTGCAGGTGAAGAGATATTAAGTAGAGTCGCCACATTTGATTTCGCCAAGGCCGGATCTGGGAAGGGTATCAAAATTGAGGATTTGTTTATCACGGAGGAAGAGATGGAAATGTACGTTGACCTGCACCCAATTACTAATGCATCCCCATACACAGTTGTTGAAACTATGTCACTTGCCAAGGCTTCAATTCTTTTTCGACAACTTGGTCTCAGGCATATGTGTGTGGTGCCAAAGAGTCAAGGGGTAACTCTCTTGCTTTTTCTAAGTTTTTTTAATTCTTATTTTTTTTTGGGGGTGGGGTTTCACTTCTGCTCTATGAATCACTTCTCTTAGGTGACATGACATGATATCATTTTAATACGAAAATGTTTTAGGGACTGTAGAAACTGATGGTTTTTCTTCTCTCTTAATTTTGTTTGATCTTGAAGTTTATTATTAGGTATCTTTGGCAGATGTTTTGGTATTTTGTTAACGCACATGTGCTGTGAGCCTTAATAACATTTTCATTACCGCAGAGGGATCCTATTGTTGGCATTCTGACCCGACATGACTTCATGCCAGAGCATGTTTTGGGACTTAACCCTCATACAGCCAAAAGTGATTAAAGTCTGCCTTGCAAATGGATGGACCTTTTTACGTAGGAGCCGCCGCATGTTAGGAGAGCAAGGCTCATACGCTGGTCTGGTTCTATCCAATAAATTTGCCTCCAAGTTATTGCCCTCCTATTAAGCTTGAAGATATAAGTGGTGTGCTCGAGGATTTCACCTGGGTTTGAAGCATATGTTTTTCTTCATCTTATTCTTTTTATTGTTATTATTATTTTAAAAAAATAATAAAAGATGATGCATAGAAAGAAAATGACAGAGAAACAGGATCCATGGAAGAAACTCATAAATGGATTGTGTATTTTTAAAAGAGCAGAATCATTCTTGAGCGAAGTGTGAGGATTTTTGCTCGTTTTGTATAGCTATTGTTTTTACATTTCTGTAAGGCGAGAAAATATGTATTCCATAAACAACTCACACTGGGAGAGCAAATACAGTTGAAATAGGAATTCTAGACTTACAGGACAAGTCAAGCAATTAATTAATATACGAAATAATAGCCATACACATGATCATTATTTCGCACAAAATCTATTTGATAGTGTAATTATCCTCTAGTTTGATACCTATTAATGAAACTAGATTTGATTCAATAATTTGCAATATTGCCTCTCTCTCTCTCTCTCACACACAATTATGTTGCTCTCTCTCTCTAGTTTTATTTATTAATTATTATTTGTTTATTAAAACCATTCTCTCTCTCTCATACAAACACACAATGTCACGGATCATTACTCTCTTCCCAAAAGAACATCTCAATAAAGTATGCAATGTCTAGACTTATAAGCCCAGAATCCTTCCTTTACCTTTCCGATGAGGGATATTTATCCCATGATAACAAGCGCACGCGCGCACACCCACCCACACTATTGCGCCCTTAATGTTTGAAGGCAATGCTCAGTATCTGAGAACTTCTAAGTGACAATAGCACCAAAGTGACATTAGAATTTAAACATTGCCTGAATAACGAAATTTATTCGAGATTCAGGCGGATGTAGCATCAGATAATGTAATATATAAAGAGAGAATTTACATAGCCAATATCATCTTCACTTAATTCTTGTTGACAATGGAATTGAAACATTCATTATGGGAGCAATAGCCCACAGAAAAATTTAAAGCATTACCAGGCAACTTAAAAGGGCCAAACAAATGCATTTAATATACAAAAGACCTCCTTTTGTTTTTTAAAAAAACCAACAACAACAAACAAACTCCCTCAAATAAATTACAAGCACGGGTTAAGCTTGTGTTGGGCAATAGAACACTCAAATAAACTAACATAGCCAACTTTACTCAGGATGCTAGGAGGTAACCGGCCATTTACCTATGGTGGAATTTGGGACAGACAGTAACTACACCTGGCCTTGTCTCGTCAAAATTATAGCTGTAAAATTTGAAACTGATCAGAGAAATGCTGCAATGTAATTTTTATTTCCTTTTATCCCAAAAGAAACATTAACAAGTGTGACATTTGCTAATGAGTTAATAAATGGACCCAAAAGAAGGAACAAATGTGGGAAAAGGAAATACTTCACCTGTTTTCAACTAGGAAATTGCTCACAGCAGCTGGAAGAGCAGCTTGACCCTGGCTATGATTGCCAACACCTAAGCAGAAAAAGTAGCAAATGAATGCTGCAGTTTTACCAAACTTCTAAAATGGGAACAATCACCAAAGTAAAACAAAAAGGACAATCCATTACGATTGATATAAGCTCAGACATCATTTTGTACTGTGTGATTTGACGAATGTTTTATAAAACAAATGCACCGTTTAGCGCTTGATGGCATAAGAGAACAACTGAGAATGGTGTAGCAACCATGACTTTATTTATCTTGCCAAAAAGAAAATCACAAGGTTCACCATTTCACGTCATAGTGCTAAACAGTATCTTTCGCACCATTTCACATCATAAGTGAATCATCTTGTCCAGGGTATAAAAAGCCACTAGGCCAGATCTTTAGGTTCTTATGAATACTATCAACCCCAACTACTACGTAAATGAATACCACATGAAGCAAATAAAACAGTAAATTTATTTTGTCAGAAGAAGCAAAGTACCAGTTATGACTTGTAATGATGCTGTTCTCTGACGAAATCCTGTACAGTTTATATTCTTGTTATCTGTATCCACGCTAGCAAAGGGTGCATTTGATAAACATACAGCTCGATTATTTATCTTGGCTGTACTTGAAGATGATTGTCGGTTCATTGGAAGCTGGGTCTCAATTTTTTTCAGATGTCCTTCCAAGGCTTGAACCGCCTCTGCAGCATGAAGACCGTGTAAGTCCAATTTCCATGGATTCTCTTCACTGTTTCTTAAACTTAAAATTTCCTTGGCGGCCTTGGCATTAAACTTTTCAGCATCCAGCCATTCTTTTCGAGCCTTCAATGACAGCTGTTGGGCAGAAAAATGGTCTCCTCTGATAAACGCATTAGTGGCTGCCCTGGAATGCCGAGATGCCAACCTGTAGGATACAGAGTACAGGAATTCTTTAGACATTCATGTTTGGTTGTTGGTAACAAAAATGCCATTCTGAAATTAACTTCAGAAGCAATTCTAAACCTTGTGTGCATAAAGAGTAGCCTTAGAAGTAGTTGGGAATGCTCTTTCTTTTCCTCAAACCGATACTAGTGCCAGCAATTTATATAACAACACACCTACTATGTAGTTTTACCGGAAAAGTTAAGGTGCATTAGACCTTGCAGCTGCTGTATCAAGTAGTCAGCAAAAAAGGCGTAACTTCAAAAAATTATCATAATGAAAGAATTTCCTGCTCAACCACAGCACTTCTGAATAAGGATTGTTGATATGATGAAGAAATGATGGTCATGATTACTACAGTACATATTTCATGAAAGAGGCTTCCTAGTGCTGGAGGCTATGACCCAATACTGGGTTTGAGAAGGACTTTCTCCGCTTTGCAGAGAAGTAACCCTTGACCTCTATCTCAAACGTATCAGTGTACAAATGCTCACGCCATGAAGCGCACCTTCCGTTAAAAGGGAAATAATCATATATGAGAAAAATTTACCACAAAGTCGTGCTCCTATGAATGCGAGTTTACTTCAGTTGAGGCTATGATGCTTCAACTAAAAGAAGCACGTGCATGATGTCATATAATAATCACAAAAAGTGTGCGCACGTTGCAAACTTTAGAGACGTGAGCATACCAACGGATTAACACATTCAATTGATTTTTCTAGTGCATACAGGAGATTAAAGCTGTTTTGTCATACATATTTATCTTCCAAATAATCAGTGACGTGTTCAGATAAACATAGATACAGACCTCATCATCTTTAGCGCATCTCTCCGATGGCTCAAGTAAACATCATCCTCTTCCCATTCGGGTTCAACAGGTAAAGACTTCAAGTGCCCCAGAATTAGACTCATGTTCTCAGAAGCAGCTTCAGTTAGCCGATGTCCTTGAGCAGTATGCAAGTTCTTCAATTCTTTGTGAGTATCTCTAAGAGCATCCTCAAGAGTAGAGCTTAGATCAGCTATGTCTGAAGCAAGGTCAGATGTTTTCTCCAAGAAAGACATATCATCTTCCCCTTTGTTGCATTGAAAATCACTGCGATCAGAGATGTCCTCCTTTTCCCAGTTTACCTTGGAGCCATCACATGAAACTATCTCTTTTAACAAAGTTGTGGCCTTATCAACATCATTGTCAAAAGTGGCCATTACATTCTCAAGCAAACCTTTGTCAGCCCAGACGTGAAGTCGTTGGAATTTGTCCAAGGCAAAATCACAATTGTCCCCCTCAGAAACCTCAATTAGACTGGAATCACTAAAAGTAGGCCTCGTTTTATTACTGTAATCGGCATTCTCTACTATGGGAGGAAAATCTGCGGAAGGTAGGACTACAGATGAGAAAGACCTTTCAGACAAAACATTATTGACAGGTAAGTTTTGAGAGGTGGTGCTCTTAATTGGGAGTGGAGGGAAAGGATCAGAGCCAACAGCTGGAGGTTGTTTCTGACGCTGCTTAAGGTCAAAGGCAGCCCAACCCTGGGACTTACCTCTCGCCGGGGAAGTTTTGCCACTGGAGGAGCTCCCAAAAGTGTTCATTAGTCTCGTCTTATGAAGAAAAAAGAAAAAAGCTTTGGGGTCGCGATGAGCATAGAAAATTTGCAAACTTCGCTGTGTTTGTGTTTAGATAAACCAAAATAGACAAGAAGTAATACCTCAATCCTAATTGGAAAACTGGGAGGTGTTACCTGGGGAGACCAGCGCGGGACCAAGGAGTCAATCGATCGGAAGGCTGAGAAAGGAAGCGAAATACAAATTCAGTATAAAAATCATAAATTGATTCAAACGAATACTTGGATGTTAACGAGGATAAGGCGACTCCGCATTTCATATCCATAAATCCTGGAGAGCCGACAGACAGAGGAGAAACTAAAATTAGAACAGGCCAAGTCTGAGAAAGAATGAATACGAGGTAGGGGAAATCAAACATCAGCTGCAGGTCAAAAAAAGGCCATTTATTTCGAAACACAAAGGATGGTCCGTACCAGCAATGTTATTTAAACGGACCGGATAAGGAACCGGGAGGTAAAGATTTTTTGGTTTGACTGGTTTGATAGATTCAACCCGATTTTTTTCCTTTTTTCTTTCTAAATAATATTATTTTAAAATTTTCTATAAATATTATAAAAATATAATTATATAAAAAAATAAAAAATATTTAAAAAATATATTATAAATATTAATCATAAAGTAATATTTTTAAATTATTTAATATTTATAATAAATATTTAAGATAAATATAATAAAAAATTGTAAATATTCAAATTATTTTATTTTATTCATAAAAATTCATTAAAACTGTCTAAATTTTAATTATTTTGTATTTATATTTTATTTTTTTTAATAAAAAATAATGTTATATGAATATTTTAGATAAAAATTATTTTTTTAATTTAAATCAATTTTTTTATTTTATTCGGTTTTAGATTGATTTTATCGATTTAACCGCCGGTTCATATCGATCCTTTACAGTGTTGTCAGTTCAGTTGCAGGCAAATTATTTTTTTCATATTTATACGTTTTGAGAAATAAGGTGGTTCAGTTAGCCCATTGGAATTGGCAACCCAAGTTGACCAGCGAAAAGTAATACGCCGACTGGAGGAAAGTGACTCCAAGGAAGTTTTATAGCCGAACCAGAGATAAGATAAGATAAGATAACCTTGCAAAATAGCAGCGGAGAGGGAAGAAAGGTATTTGCCTATTCATTTATGCGTATAATAATTGTTCTTGTGTTTATAGTCCGTGGAAATTTCTATCCAATTCTGAAATGTGATAGCATCTAAAATTGCAGACTTGATGCATCTATATTCTGATCAACCCTCTTTTCCAGATTAACATCGATTTTAATTGCCTTTTCTTGGTCATCTGGCACTTGAAACGTTCAAATTTCAAGCCTTTCAACATTTAAACAAAATTTTACTCTCTCCGGCTTTCTCTATATTCCTCTACATAGCTCAGCTATTTTGTTTCCTTTTCTTTTTCTTCGTCCTTTTGGCAAATTTTCTACTACTTATTTATTTATTCATGTGTCTCTTGGAGCAAAGAATATTTGTTCTGTTTTGTGTAAATTGACCAAAATAGAATTAAATCACACATGATGTGCACAATTTGCTTTCTCGCTTCTTATCCCTGGTGAATATTGGTTGATTTGCTTCTGTCGTTCAACAGGAGAATCACATTTCAGTTAGTATTCAAATTGAGTATCCTTTGGTTGCATGAGTGAATGCCTCAATTCTGTGTGTACTCTGGGTTCTGATTTATTGAAGTAGCGATGGAGTCGGCTGTTTTTTCACACATTGTAAATAGTGCTTTAAAGTGGGTGACAGTGGCTTTGGATGCCTCATCTGCCGGCGCTGTTGTTTTCGGATTTCATATTGGAGGTGGTACTTCTTTTTAGTCTGTTGCAACTTGTCATACTATGATATGCTTCATTAAGCTGTTTATTGATATTTCTTGAGCTAAATGGTAATTTCTTTTCCTGTGTTTTGTTAAAGGACATCTTTTCGTTGAAGGTCTTCTTCTGGTGGTCATTCTTTTCCTGCTCTCCCAGAAAAGCTACAAACCCCCTAAACGGCCACTAACGAAGAAGGTCATTTTCTAAATAGCATAACTTTGGCTTTGAATAAGCATGCAGTTTCCGTATGCACCTGTATCATTCTTCTTCTTCTTTTTTGTTTTTTTTCCCCTTTTTAGTAGCCATGTTAGATTTTTAGCAGGTATGATGTTTCTTGTTTTTGCCCATTAAAATTGAATGGAGTAGTTTTGTCATTGATGAAGTGATCAAATATAGTCAATACAAAATCTTCATAACAAGTTTCTTATTTTTATAAATTTATGTGGGGAGAGTTCTCTCAGATCATTTCTCAAATATTTTATTTAAATGTGATAATTGCATGATTGTTTTTGTCAACAAGTGGTCATTCTTCGTATATTTATGCTATTAATGCTTGTGTAAGTATCGGCCTAATGCTTGTGTGATATTCTTATATGCTCTCTGTGTTCATTGTTCCATGTTAAGCTTGGTATATTTATATTCTTCTTGAGCTTAATCTTGAGGTGTAGTTCTGCACTATATTCTATCTGATTTAGTTCAGTGCTGTTACTTTAACTTCTTGTTCCATTGTAACTTTTGCACCGTCATTCTTGTGTTTATCATACTGTGCCAACATAAAATTGCAAAAAATATGTGTTTGTTATCTGTAGGAAATAGATGATCTATGTGAAGAATGGGTTCCAGAACCTCTTATTCCTCCTATTACAGAAGAGATGCAATATGAGCCACCGATACTGGAAAGGTAAACATATTTCCCCTCTCCAGGGGCAGACCTAGGATTTTAGACTAAGAGCCGTAAATTTGGTTAAAATCGATATTAAGAGAGCTAAATTTAGTTGAAATCAATATTAAGGGGGGAAAATAGTCAAAATTAAAAGGGTAACTTTGAAATTTAAAAAAATTAAGGGAGAAAAAGTTAATTTTGCAATTGCCCCCCTAATCTTCCATATGGGTCCACCCCTGCCCCTCTCTATTTGTACTGACTGATTCTTCTACTAATTGTTCACTTGCTTGCCAGTACAACATTCATATTTTTTAGCTGCTAGCCCTCGAATACCAAATTGGTTTCTCAACCGGTACCCTCTAGTAATTGCAAATGGTGGTAATGGGTCATTATCCGGAGCCTTCTTACATATTTTTGGCAAATAATAATAAAGAGGAAATTTTAGGCCATTTCTGTTTTTCCAGTTAATTGTGCCATTTCTGTTACCCTAAAATGGCTTTGACATAGGCAAGTATTGTGATACTGAAGTGGTTCTATTAGTTAGGAAAGTTCATAATAGTAGCTTAAACATTCCTTTGCAACCGTAGGTTTCTTATTTCACTGTTTTATGCAGTGCTGCAGGACCACATACAATAATCAATGGCAAAGAAGTTCTGAACTTTGCTTCAGCTAATTATCTTGGAATAATAGGGCATGAGAAATTACTTGTGAGAAATTCATTCCCAGATAATCCTTTTCCCTCGAGGTTTGGTTTTCTTCCTTGAATGTATCATTCATAACAAAGTTCTATCTCAGGAATCATGCACCTCTGCATTGGAAAAGTATGGTGTGGGTTCATGTGGTCCTCGCCAATTCTATGGAACAATTGGTAAGAACATCTTTGAAATTGGCAACCTTGAAGTATGATGAATGTGTATGATACTTTGCATGTAAACCAGTTGACCTTAAACATGTTTGTTTTCCGTAGATGTCCACCTTGACTGTGAGGCCAGAGTAGCAAAGTTTTTGGGGACACCTGATTCAATTCTCTATTCATATGGACTTTCCACCATGTTCAGTGCAATACCTTGTTTCTGCAAAAAGGGAGACATTATAGTTGTGTGAGTATATGTCATTTTGACTGTTTCATTATCAGCTTGGAAAAAAGAAATGCCATGCTAGTGGGACAGTGCTAAAGAACTCTCTTAACAACAATTTATACTTTATGTACCTTTTGTTAGAAAAAGTTGAGAATTTTGATTGATGGAAAATGTTTCACACTTCTTGCTGATTCATGTGATATGTTCTCCCCTTGAAATATTAGGGATATTGGGTTCTTCTGCATTGCAAATGGTTGTGAAAGTTCCGACAAGAACTTTTTTGTATGATAGATGCTGGAGCTTTCTTTCTATTAGATAACTGAATATTTTCTTATTTGCCATCTTTGTAAGTGAAGCCCACTAGCATTACAAATGTTCTTGGTTGTCTCATCTTTGATTCTGCAAATTTTTTATTTGTTTTTCTGGATGGAATTATTTGTCCTTGTAGTTGTTCATTCCATTAGTCATATGCATACCTAAAAGGGTTCCAGCTTCATTTTCTTTTTCTTTTTTTTTTTCTTTTTTTTTCAATTTAGCTTCTGACATTGTTTCAATGGTATTGAAGTATGTATCTCTTTATAACTTCTTTTTCTCCTTCCAGGGATGAGGGAGTCCATTGGGGAATACAAAATGGCCTGTATCTTTCTAGAAGCACCATTGTATATTTTAAGCATAATGACATGGAATCTCTACAGAATACGTTGGAGAAACTTACTGCAGAGAATAAGCGTGCTAAGCAACTGCGTCGCTACATCATAGTTGAAGCAGTATACCAGGTCTTCTTCTGTCCCCGGTCTAGCATAATTATTTCCTTTTATTTCAGGAAAAGCACATCTGGAGGCTCTTGCCTTTTTAGAGTTTTGCCGATTTATTGCTTCTCAAACTGTTATTTCTCTAAACATTAAGCACTTCTTTTATTGATTCTAAATGTGCAGAGCAAACGTGCTCATAAAAATCACTGAGGCTTCAAACTTAAAATAGAAAACAGAGAAGGATTGTCCTTTGTTGGAAATTTTGTCGTTAAATGTGCATAGTAACCATTTTGTTATGTATTTACAAATCTCAAACAGGTGAGCTATCTAAGAATATATTTATTTTCTTTATGGCTGCATCTCAATGCAATAGTCTTGTCCTTTAAAGATAATCACTACTGCTAAGCTTATCTATTTTATGAATGAATTGACTCCTGCATATACATGAGGAAACTGGAGTTCACTAATGAGAAACTTCTGGGGGAAGCTTGAATATAGTTCCTAGAATGACGGCTTATGTTTCATGACCCTTCTCAGCTAATGAGTCAACAATCTGCCTACCAGTGCTGTTATTGTGGCAAACTCTAAAGTCATTAATAAATTTGAGGATTTTAAGGTTTAAAGGGAGTTTAAGGGTTGAACTATAGATGATTAAGGCTAAGAAAGAGTGAGTTTGGTGGCTTTTTTTTGTAGTTGAGATGTAGCTTGAGCCCAGTTAACAGTAATTCTTGCAAAATGAGTAAAGGTCCAGAGAAAGTAATGAGAAAACAACATTAGCACATAGGTTCTCTAATCAAATAAAAACACTTGTTCCATTATAAAAGAAAAGCAAACAAATTATGAAAAGCTGCATATGCATTTGGTAAGGCACACAATCCAAATTAGGATTAGGAATGTGAATCCAGAGAAATTTAAACCTGTACTAAGTAGGAAACAAACTATTTTTCTAAAGAACTCTTAAAATTCACGACTCGTTTATTGTGCTTTTGGTTTATCTTATATCCTTGGGTAGATGTGCTTCATCTGATTGAATGTATTGACTTGTTCTGATATTTGATCTTTTTACTGAACATGGGTGTGGATTTGAGGAGTCTAATTTCTTTCTTTTATCCTGGCTGCCTTTTCAGTTTGCTTCATTACTGATGCATTATATTTTCTTCAGAAATGCTTCTCTAGACATGCTGCTTTAGTAATTGCAATTTTTTTTGGGTGCACTTTAGACATGTTTGCAATACACCACCATGCCATTTCCATTTCTATAGTGCCACAATATACCCCTTTATTTTAGAAAGTAAGGAAGAAAAAATCCTTCTTTTATTCATGCATGCTTGGTAAGATATTTATTTTTTTTGTTTACTTCGATATCCTTAGAATTCTGGCCAAATAGCTCCATTGGATGAGATCATCAGATTGAAGGAAAAATATCGCTTCCGTGTTTTGTTGGATGAGAGCAATTCATTCGGGGTGCTTGGCAGGTCCGGGAAAGGTCTAACTGAGTATTATGGGGTTCCGGTACGTATAGAAACACTGCTCTCTTCCTGCTGTTAGTATGAACTCTGTAATTTATGAAGGTGAGGCTTGCAGGTTGAGAAGATAGATATTATTACTGCAGCTATGGGACATGCCCTGGCTACTGAAGGAGGATTCTGCACTGGAAGTTCAAGAGTCATTGATCACCAAGTAAGTTCATACGTGTATTGAGACTGTTATGTATGTTAGTGAAAGGAAGTGGAATGGCAATTCTTATTATTTTGCTGTTCTAAAAGCTTATGCATAGTCTTTGCTTATTATTGCAGCGGTTAAGCAGCTCTGGATATGTGTTTTCTGCTTCTTTGCCTCCATATCTTGCAAGTGCTGCTATCACTGCTATTGGCATCTTGGAGGAAAATCCTGCTCTAATAACCAAGCTTAAAGAAAACATTGCTGTATTGTGGAAAGGTTGGTTATATTTTCATTACCATATATTTTGGGGTTTGTGAATATTGTGATGTGATTATATTTCTATGTTTTTGGATCCCAAAGTTTTCTTCTCCTTGGTACGATAAGCACGCTACATGTTCTAGTCTTTCGTTGCTTCAACTGCATCTGTGGAATCAGCAGCTGCTTGAGTGCCTAAGCGCTACTGGTTCCAAGCATTTTTCATGAAGAATTTCCAATAAAACTGTGTGCGTTGACATTTTATGAAGAACATTTAATCTATATGGGTTGATGATGGTACAGAATTTAGTGATCTCAAATTACTTTGGTTTATCTTTATATGCATCTTTATAGTTAATTATAGTTACCTTAAATCAAATTAATATTTAACAGTTTGTTTTGGTCTTTGTAATTGTTATGCAATTTAACTACTATTGATATTAGTATTTGCACGGGAAACTTTAACTCCTGGCTTCAAAATTTACTTGGCTGTACAACATGCAGCGCTGTACAACATACAGGGCCTCTCTTTAGCAAGCAATCCAGAATCACCTATTGTTTTTCTCAAACTACAGAAATCAACAGGTTCTGTCAAAAATGACCTAAAACTACTTGAAGATATTGCTGATAGTGTAAGTAACCTTTTTTATTTATTTATATATTTTTATTTTTTTGTGATTATATATATGGTGCTTAATCCTGCACTTATTTGCAGGCGCTGAAGGAAGACTCTGTATTTGTAGTAGTTTCTAAAAGGTCAACACTGGATAAATGCCGTTTGCCTGTAGGAATCAAATTATTTGTTTCAGCTGCACATTCTGAATCTGATATACTCAGGGCATCTGAATCATTGAAGAGAGCTTCTGCATTGGTGCTGACCAATGATAACTGATTGTTGCTCATCAAAGATTCTCTGTGTTTCTGCATCTTTTTGAGTGCTTTCATCACTGGATCGCATCCATGAACAGTTGTCGGAAAGAGTTTAAGTAGGAGAGGCATGCTGATGTTGAGAGTTTAAGGAATTTTCTCAGAATTAATTGAAGACATTTTGTTTTCTTTTTAGATTGAATTGTCACATTACATATATTTATTACTCACAATTGACAATAACATAGTTCTGTATAACGAAATCGACATAGAATTCACTATACATGTTGCAGAAGAGGTAAATTAATTATACTTCATCAGTTTGGATCCTCTGTTGAGCCGAGATTATTGACAACAAAATCCTTGACCTGAGAGATCAAGTGGGAGGACTCTGGCAATTCCGGGAAGATGTAGAAGGCATGAAACATGGTGGGATACTCAATCAGTGTAACCTCTTTCCCCGATTTCTTTAGCCATTCGAAGTACCTCCTCTGCCAATCCTGTAAAGGGTAGGGTCAAACCCACTCACGAACACCACTGTTCTCGGATAATTCACACCCAAAATGTCCTCTGCGTTTGGCCCACTCACATTCGCTGCATAATGGTCCCGATTCGATCCCTCCGGTACAAACACCTTCCAACACCAATCGCTTCGAGGTACCGACACAAAAAAGGAATCAGTCAGTCGGATCTCCGATTCCGTTCTTTCCTCGCCTCCAAAAAAAGTCTATAGATATTAACCCAACTATGTATAGATATTAAGCCAAGTATCTTAACTGCCCTGAACTGGCTCCTGCTCGCTCTAATGGCTACATGATGAGCCAAGTTTGCGCCAGCACCGTCTCCGGCAAGGAAACATCTAGACAGATCGGCATTGGGTGGGAGAACGTCGGGTGATGCTGGGCGAGAAATTTGAGAACGTCAAATCCGTCATCGTATTGAGAAGGGAAGCGATGTTCAGGGGTGAAGCGATAGTTGACGGACACTACCAGTGCAGGAAGTCTGCGTGCGAATCGGCGACAGACGATATCGTATGAATAGCTAGCAGCGCTAAGAAAGGAAAACCCTCCTCCATGGAAGAAAATCATCAGGGGAAGAAGGTCATTATTATTATGATTGGTGGTTTGGTTGTGATGGTCCGGCGAAGGGCGGGCAGGAGCAGTAGCACAGCAACCAAATGATGAGGTTGTGGCAAGTTGAGCATGGGTGGGAATATAGAGGTGGAACCATAAGTTGCGGGAGGTGTCAATGAAGGTATCGGAGGAGAGAACAGAACGGATAGGTTTGGTAGGGGAAGGGGAAGACTTAAGATCGAGTAATGAGATGAAGCGGCGGTTGATGGTGCCGTCGGGACGCCGGGCTACGTCCGACAAGGTTGATACTAATGAAATAGCAACACGCGTCCTCAATGGAACAACTGGCTTTGCATTTGCGCTTGTTCTTGGCATGTTCGTCTTCTTTCTTCCTAAATTATTACTATTTTTTTTCCGAAGGCGGAAATAGATACAAAGAATGGCAGACTGTTATTATTATTAATAAAAGCTACGTACTGCAAGTGGTTTTATGATTGGTTTTTGTTTCAACTCTGTGGTGTGGACCCTCACATCATTATGTGGCCGTTTTTAAGTCACCTACCTTGCCAACAGTTGTCAAACAGAGTCCATGCAATCATTTCTGCAACAACTTTTTTTTTTTTTGACATAAGTAACCTCAGCAACTTAATTTAGGAAAACTCATAATTTAATATTTTTACGTATTAAATTCTTATACCCTTAAAATTACATATCAAATTTTTAAATTTTTTAAAAATAATATATTAACTTCAAAATGTAATATTTTATTTTTTATCTAATTTTTTTAATCCAAAATTTCAAATGATATCTTTTACATACGCCATATTTTTTATCCAAAAGTTACAGGGGTATATCATTTTTTATCAATCAAAATATTTTTGTTCAAAATTTCAAAGGGTAATATTTTGCTTTTTTATCGAAATTTTTTTCAGCTTTTGAATTTTAAAATGTATCAATTTCCTATTTATTTAAATACATTTGCCCAAAATTACAAGTACTAACTATTTGCTTCTTTTCTAATATTTCCTTCCTAATACATCAAAAATTACCTTTTTATTTAAATTTTCTTTCAAAATATTCAAGTGTTACCGATTTGTTTTATGTTTAAATTCTTCATCTAAAATTTCAAAAAATACCCTTACTTTTTGTTTAAATATTTTTGCCCAAAAAATTAAATACCATTTGATATTTATCAAAATATTTTTTTTTTCAAAACTCCACATTGTACCCCTTTATTTTATCAAAATTTTTTTATCCAAACCTCAATAAAATGCCCATTTACTTGTTTAAACTTTTTCACATAACTCCAAAAAATATCCTTTACTTATTGCCTAAATTTTTTTGTTCAAAATTCAAAAAGATACCCTTTTTGTTTTTTCTAATTTTTTTAGTTCAAAACTCAAAAAAAAAAATTTCTATTTCTTTAAATATTTTTATCCAAAATTCCAAGAATTATTCATTTACTTTTTATCTAATTTTTTACTTAAAACTCAAAGGAAAATCTATTTTATTTTTAAAAAGATTTTTGCCCAAAACACAAAATTTCTATTTCTTTTAATCAAAATATTTTTCTCAAAGCTGTAAAATATATCCTTCTGTTTTTTATTTAAATTTTTTCATCAAAAATTTAAAAGATACCTTATTTTTCCTAAAAACTTAAAAAAATACCCTTTCATTTTTTTACCTAAATTTTTTTGATCCAAAACTTTAAAAGATACCTCTTTACTATAAAGTTATAATTTTTTCAATCACTTTCTTAATTTCCTGGTTGAAAGAGAGACAATCGTTCAATGATTTTGTTGCGTGTCAAGCCAACGTTTTATACCAGCTCAAATAAAATTTTAAGTTGCAAGATTTTACAGAACGTGGAAAACTTAAATGGGTGCAGGTTTGATGGTCTATAAACTTTATATTCACATAGAGGAGCACCAATGCATTGGCATAACTTCCCATTTTGCTTGTAAATCAGAAAAGAAAAGGCTTTGTGATCTAAAGTTCGCCTATATAAGTTCCACTTCAGGCACTATAGCATGGTCGAACTGCTAGATTTTAATAATTTACCCCCACAATCTTACATATCACACAATCTGATTTTGTACAGTGAGTTTCTACTTCAAGAACTGGCAAAAAAATATCACGCACTTCTCTTTTTGCCGAAGCTCACAAATGATACATTCAAGTCTAAACATAAAGTAGGTATTCTATACCTCTGTTTGTGATGAAACGATGGAATCCCTGCAAAAATATAAAATCGTCAGTCTCCCATCCCATATGCGCAAACCCTGTAAACCTCCATTAACAGAAAGAATAGATCCGAGGATACCTTGGTCTCTCAGACTTGGCAAGATGTTTAGACATTATGCATGCCTGAAAATTGAATAAATAAATAACTCAGTCATACAGTTAATTTTCTCTAGCCAAGAAATGAATAATAATGAAAAATAATTAACGGCAAGGAGGGTGATACTCTTTTAGTTATTCTGCTCTAAATTTTGAGCTTATGCAGTTGTCGTTATTATTATTAATTAGAAAGATGCACACATAACAGTAATTCCATGCATAAGACTACTCACGAAACGACATTCTCCAAAATTTTGAGGCAGTGCAAATGCTGATCACAGAATTCTGAAAGATTCACCAATAGAAGAATAGTGGAAAAATGAAAATACATCTACTCATGGATAGCCTAGAAGAGGAGCAAAGCATCCCTGACATATAATAATGCTTTTATGCCCAGTAACTGCTAGGAAATATAGCAAAAATTCACATCAAAGTAGGCTTAAATCCATCCATATTTACTAAGAGTCTAATAAATTTCATCAATATTACTAATTTTTCAATTCGTATCTATAAAGTCATGAAATTTATGTACAACAATGTTGCTAGTGCACATTTTCTTCTAAATAGCAAAATTTACAGTGATAACAATTTAAGTCTCATAGCAAGATTTGATTTTTAAGATACTAATACAAAACGTATTTTCTTATAAATAGCAAAATTTACAATGATGACAATTTAAGTCATATAGCAAGATTTGATTTTTAAGATACTAATACAAAAATTGTTTGCACAATTAAAACATGAAATTAGCATAAACACAAAATGAAATAATTCATTTAATCTATGAAACAAATTAGAAGGCTTAAGTTCTGGTTCATCTAATCTAACAATACCTGCTCCTGGATTATACTCTGCGCCTCAACAAGTTGAGCTTCAAGTTCAAGCTCTCTCTCCGTTGCTTCAGATGTGACTTCTGCTCCTTTCTGTGCATCTTGTAATTGAACCATACGTTCCTTCCAATTGAAAAGCACAAACACGTATATAACTTCTTGTCTCTAGGATGCTTCCCTTGCAAAGATGACAAAATTAAAACAAAAGTACCTTTATGGAAGCCATCTTAGTTCGGAGACTTTCCTCAATTTGATATCGAGCCATGTGAAAGGGCAGATCAAATAGATCCTGTAAATTACCAAGTATTCATTGGTTACAAATAGCAGCAAAACCATTGACCCATTAAGATTAAATAAGGAGCAGCATACCGTCCTTCCACCTAATGGAGACTGTGAACAGTCAGTTTCTGGTCTTTCATTGAGAGCTAACGGCTGTTTGGCTGAGCCATTTGGAGCATTTATAAAATCTCACATATCAACCTGTGAGCCAAACAACCAAACAGAGATTGAATTTATTGTCATTGCATTCATGGAAGCTTCATGACACAGTCCATTGTCTAGATATTGCTGGTGATTAGACATGGAAAAGCCACTTAAACACAGAAAACAATACAAAGAGCCAATTTATAAGAAAAAAGGCTCAATAAACTGTCATACAAGCCCATAAGTTGCAGAAAAAAGATAAAGATTGTTAGATGCAAATGTACAAACACAGCACTTACGAGACCATATATTTTCAGGATGCATCAGCACATGACCATATATTTTCAGGATGCATCAGCACACATATGTGAACATGGAGCGCTTTTCCTTCTCTTTTTCTGTTATCTTGTTTTTTTATTGTTTGAAAGTTTGTAATATTATGCATTTAGCCTAACAAACAGAAGACATTTTGCACCGAAAATAGCATAACAAACATGATTAATGATTATGAAATGCTAAAACCTGTTACTTGCACAGCAGCTGCCAAACAAGAACTTTAATAGGGGCACAGTTTTGCTTATTTTGTGACAAGTGAAGTTTAAATGTCAAAGACTAAAGAAACATCTAAAATCTGCATATGACACCAAAGATTAGTCCCATTACAACTGGTTTTATTTTATTTTTTTTTACTTTTTCTCTATTAATCTTGAAATATCTAACATTGACCGCTCTTTCAGGTTTTCTTAGAAGTGATTTAGTTAACCTAGAAACCAAAAATATCACTGATGCAGTTCTTTCCTGTTTGTTTTGCATATTACTCCCATCAAATATGTTGTAAGAAATCACAAACAAGGTGCCTGTAACTCAAGTGAAAACATGGCCCTCTTAAACTTAATGCTAGACAAATGCTGTCCAAGCAACTGCCACTAGAATTGTTCTAGAGAAATTATATGCCAAATGACATCTGATTTGAATGAGGTAAAGTAGATCATCAAGCAATATATACAGTGCAAAGTTTTTAATCATGGAGTTAGTTAACATCATAAAAATCCACAATAGCATCATCAACAGAGAAGATGATAATATCACACACATACAACAAATAGTATTTTCTCCTTTATGATTTAATATGCAATTCAGTGGAAGTTACCCTAGATGAACTCTTTCATAAATTTGATGGCTCATCATTGCAGCAACATCAATAGGACAATACATTTAAATCTGCCAATGATATACCATTTGTCTGCTCTTGAAGTGCAAAGCCACAATATCCCAAAATTTCAATTTAAATAAGATCTCCCTCTGATTAAAAAGATATTTAAATGCTGACGATGAAAAACTATTTCTCATTTATTAATTGAAAACTGAGGCAATTAAAATTGCATATAAAACTTCATACATATTGGAAAAAAGCAACACAAGCCTGTTTTAGTTGACTTTCATTTTGCTTTTTCCTTTTCTTTTTCTTTTCCTGAGAAGCAATATGCTTCCTGCATCTTTGTTTACCTCTAAGAGAGTGAGAAAAGCTCTAAAGTTAAGTTGATTTATTTACCAGAGTAAAGTTCACCATGTACCTCTTTTATACTAGTACATTTAAATTTGCATCTCCCAGCAGGAAAGTAATGATCCATAGTTCAAAGACCGTCAATTTTTAGCCTCGGTTACACTAGAAACACAAACTGTTATCTTTAGATTGTTGATACAAACTAATAAAACCTCAACACCCAATTTGATGCGGACTAAATAAACTACAACGGACCAATTATGCAAATATGATTCACTATTTTCATTTGGCAAAGAATCGCCAAAGAGGAATAGTGCACAAGACAACACCTTGGATATGGGAAGAAATAGACGTGCCTAGCCTTTCCACCTATGCCAGATTGTAATTAAGTAACCTTAACTGTCAGGGACCATAGCCAATAGATCTATTAAAAAAAAAAAAATACAAACATAAACACCATAGCTAAGGAAGATTTCGTACACAACAACACAATCATATTTTTCGCAATAACAGTTGAGAAACCAATAGCAATTGAAATTTTTTTATTATATTAAAAAAAACCTGCATGGATCGCAATGATGCCCTTAAATCAGCATTCTCAGCCATCAATTCTTGATTCTTAGCCTCGTAGGCATCTACCTGTAGAGTATCACAATCATAACTAACCCATGCCTATAGCATTACAAGTCAACCAGGATACATACTATTTTTTTATAGAAATCGTTATCAGCCTTCTTGCCATTCCATGTTCCACGCTGCCTGCCTTCTTTCTGTAAATGTCATAAAAGGAGTAGAATTATTAATTTATAACAACAAAGAAATTACCTGTTTATTCAACTAATACCTGAAGCAAATTCATTATCTCCATGCCCGATCTTGATTCCTTCTTCTTCTCCATCAATACTTGATTTAGCTTCTCCTGCAAATTAAATAAGATAAAACTTTTCTTCCCCACTACCCTAATTACTCTACTTTAGAGCTAGCCAAGACAAGCTTTAGCAAGCTTAACCTCAGCTCCCGAGTTTTAAATTAACACGCGAACTTGACAAATATATCAAACCGTAAAGCCAAGGAGAGCACATCTATGTACATAAGCCCTTCATTTGATAAACAAGCAAAATTATTCAACAAAAGACTGCAACTGCACAAATTTATGCCAACAAAATTAAAACATCTATTATAAATTTGTTTTAAGAATTAGACAAATGTTATAACCATTGTCTGATGCATTACCAGTGGTTAAGGCATATATGCAAGTGTATACCATAAAACCACATAACACCTCCCATTCTATTTGATAACTCTAAATAAAATTCTCTATGCATAATGTGAAAACATTTCTTTTAGGCAATTGTTCCTAATTTTTATGTCAGGGATCTAACTGAAGCCTAGATGAAGACTGGGAGGATTTTGGTAATTAACCCTGAAAAAAAAAATCTTAGTTTCCTGTAGTGGCCATCCTCTCATCCCAATTATACAACATAGTCATCTTAAACAAAATTGGAAATCTAGTTCAAGCCCAAGTGCATTTTTACCCAAGTCAAAATGTCCACTTAAACTAACCCATATTGCCTCTTAATTTCTAACCTTCATGTCATATGTTGTCCCCATGATTAAAAATAATATTTTTGATCTAGTTGAATGCCACATAAAACCAGTCACATGTCCTTCAGTCTTCATTTGAGGCATTTTATAAAATAACCATGAAATGATCAACTAAGGCCAAAATTGACAACCTAAAGATTTTTGTAAAACATGGAAAAGCCAGTAAAGATTCAGATTTTTTTGTTCATTGGGTCTTTATTTAAAAATTTCTTGGACAATCAAACTTAGTTTGTTTCTTCATATAGTTCCCGAAATAAGTTCTAGACATCTAAGCGTAAGTCAGAATCAAATTGAATTTGTGTACAAGCTAACTTTTGAGCTAGCTCACAACCTTAAGAATAACAATCCATACCTAACTCAAACTTAGCTCATTTCTCAGATATGTTAGAATCAAATCGAATTTGTGTACAAGCTAACTTCTGAGCTAGCTTACAACCTTAAGAATAACAACCCAACCTAACTCAAACTTAGCTGATTTATCAGACAAGTTAGAAAAGTGAGCTCAAGTTTGCACGCTAATGTTTAAGAAGCTGAAGTGGGTTCTATTTAGCAAACTATTTATTAACTCATGAGCAGCTAAGCCTATTTGCATCCTTCTGCTGATTATGAAATCATTGGCATGAACATATAGATTCATTATCTCACGATGATTAGAATAGATTGATTGTCCAACCATGATTAAGATCATATGAAAATAACCTACCTGCAGCTTTATGTACTCCTTTTCCCTTTTCTTCATCTCATGTATCTGTTGAGTCCTTACTTGCTTTAGCATGTTGATGCATCAATGAGTACTTGTTAGGATCTGTACACTCTACCCAACAGCCACCAAAAATACAGCGAAGAAATACAAATTCAAGAGTGTCCCAACCTGATTACCAATAACCATCCTTTGAAATTCATCCCTTTCCTGTTGAAGCTTTTCAATTTGCGCCTTAAAGGCTGCTGTAGCTTTGGCTTCCTACTCATATGAAAGCTCCATGAATATTAACAAACAGGTGGAATATAAAGCTAAAAACCATTTCACTTCTTAAATTATAAGCATCTAACTGTTCGGGTAATTGTTGCTATTTCCCTATCTTTGGCTTGTAACTGAGATTCAAGCCTCTCCGCTTTGGCCTCCAATCTTGATATATCTGACAGTAGTCTGCAATATAGAAATAGTGCAAATTAAGCCGTACTGAAAACTAAAAACCTAGGTCCCAACACAATCTTGTATTTGTTACATTTAGTAAATATTCATATTAATAATAATAATAATAATAAGTGTTTTACATCTCCGACCAACACGCATAAGAAGCTACATTGTCAAAAACTTACCTCTGTCTCTGATCATTAGAAGACTCTCTAAACTCAACGTCACGCTGTCTCTGTTGAAGCAAAGAATACAAGCAGTTGCAGGTCCGCGCAATTGAAACCTAATGAAGCAGAAAAAAATTCCTCAAAAAAATAAAATAAAATCAAGCCAAAAAGAAAAAGAAATGCAATTCAAGGAAAACACACTGGATCGTTAGAAAAAAGGTCGAGGGAGGCAGGGAAACCGAAGGTAACAAGCGTCTGGTTCAAGTACTTGGCACAGTGTTCAAGGTTGCTCGCATCAGCAAATGTATAATCTCTACATCACAAAATCAAAACCCTAATCCATATGAAGTCGATAAAAAAAAAACAACACAAAAAAATGCAATGTTGTATGCATTTCTAATTAACAAATAATTAAAATCCGCAAGATCAATGCACAAATATTAAAAAAGAAAATTAATAAGCAGAAAAACCATACTGAAGGAGCACTGACCCGATCGAGAAGGAGGAGGATGTGGACGACTGTGCGGACAACACGAGAGAGTTAGGGAGCTAGTATCGAGAGTTAACTGAAAGAGAGAAGGATACGAAAAAGGAATGGACAAGAAGCGAGAGAAATCGTACTCTGAGATCCAAGTCTGCGTCAGGAGCTGGCATTGTGGAAGAGATTAAAAGACAAAGATTAGTTATGGATTTTTTGTTATTTGGAGAGGAAGTGAGTGAGTGTCTTCTCCGAGCCTCTGCTTGGACGGGAGTAGAAAAAGTAGATGAAAATAGGATAAATTAAAGTAAATAAGAGTAAAATAGATGGAGAAGTAGAGTAAATAAAAGTTTTTTATAGTAAAATAGATGGAAGTAACTAGGATTTACTCTCTTTTATTTGATAAATCTAAAATAAATATAGAGTAGATGGGAGTAATTCTTTAAAATTTTAGAATAAATATGGAGTTAGTCTCGTCTATTTTCAAATTGAAACTAACTTTTTTTTAAGGATATAGAGTAACTAGTTACTTTCATCTGCTCTCATCTCTACTCCTATCTACTCTGCAATTTTTACAAAGCAAATAAAGTAATTGAGTTACTCCAATCTACTCTACTTCTATCTATTCTCATTTATCTCCATCCAAACAGAGGCTAAAATATTGCTAAGAACTAAGAAAGGGGTGGATTTTGAAAACTTAAATTCAAAACCTACACTTTCTTGCCTTTTGGGTTCACCAAGGGTCGGTTTGGTTCAATAATCGAACCGAATCTATAAAGCTTAACATCGAAATTTTAGAATTTTAACCAATCAAACTGAAATTATAAAACAACTGAACTCAAATTTAACCGAAATTTTCAGTCAATTCGATTCGGTTAACCATATAATCGAAATTAAAAATTATCAATTAAAAAATAAAACGACGTCATTTTATATAAATATACGGTATGTTTTGAACAAATATACAAAACACTGTGACTTAAAACGGTGTATTTTAAACAAATATATAAAATTATATCGTTTTATATAAATATCGGTTGATTTAGTTATTTTTCGGTTTTTGATTTTCAAAATCGAACCGAATTATATTAACCGAATATATTGTAATTTTAAAACCGAAAATATAAGCAAATTAAAAAATCGACCGGTTTGATTTGGCTTTCGATTTTAGTCAAAGTTTTGCCTTCACCCAACCTGTTTGAATATAATGTGGTCCGCTTTTATTCATCTTTGTTAAATTTCTTTTTCTTTTATGAGGTATAAAAATTGAATTTGATACAATTTTGTCCAAAAGAAATTAATGCAAATTCGATTGGTTATGTAATAATGCTTTGGTCCCTTTGACAGCAAAAATTTTGATGGATTTGAATTTACCGCCAAAAATATTATATGAATTGAGTATCCATTTGATCCATTTATATATTTACCTTAAAAAAATTAAATTTCAAACTTAATTTTTGCTAAAAAAATTACTATGAATTTATAATAATAATTATTTTTTAAAATTTTATTCCAAAATTGACTCGTAAAATTAAATATCCACTAAAACCCGTTTAATTCGATTGACTCATAAAGTTAATTTTTTACTTTAAAAAGTCACTATGGATTTTATCTTCTGAGATCAATATGAGTAAACTTGAAGCATTATTGACCAATTGGCAGAAAAAAAAACGGAAAAATAACTCCTAAAGAGAAGATATTTTTATGACACATTTAGATTAGTCCACCTATCAAGATCCCGTAGATTTCAAGCTAGTTTCAAAATTCCACTCGTTAAGTCATAGATATGACTATCCATCAGAATTACAAAGCAAGGAAGAAAAATGAATTCTGATGACGAAGATCAAAAATTAATAGATAATAATAATATATTTAGTTATAATAAATTATGAAAAAAAATTTAGTCAATTAAATAATTATAAATTTAATATAAAAATAAAAAATATATTTAAAAGATAATTGCTTACTAGATTTTATAAAATAATATATATAGCTAAACATTATGAGTCATCTATTCCTTTCATCATTCCATTTAGGAACCATACTTATGGTTCTTATATATATCTTAGCTATCTTAGTAATTCCATTGGAAGTCTCAATTTCAGATTTGATTATTTTCAGTAGGTATTTCATTTCTTTCAAATTTTCTCTAGGGTATATATTATGAATTAATCCAAAATGATACAATTTATGTACCATTCCTCTGTAGACTCTTGACTCGCTTCGTTCCCTGTTTTCCCTTTGCCGAGTTGTCTTTTTTGTTTCATTCCTTTCTCTGTCTGTCTCCTTGCATGTGTTGCGTCGCAGTCTGTGAGCTTCATCCATCCTGATATACTTGTGAGCTTGGGAAATGAGTTGGGTAAAATCATTGGGTGGTTTCTTTCTTAGAGAATCGCTGAAGTCCTAGCATCTCGTGTTCTATATCAATGCATTGATTGCTGCCTCAAGATTTAATTTTTGTATATCCATCGCCATCATATTGAATCTCTACACATAAGCCCGTAAGGGTTCGCCTCTCTCCTGCAGTACCTGATGAAGATCGGCTGAAACATTAGTAGGTCAAATGGCAGCTATGAATTTGGCAATGAACATATCACTAAACTGATCGAAATTCCAAATAAAGTGCTAGGAAAGATTTTTGAACCAATTTTAAGCTGAGTCAATTAGTGTCTGCACAAATATTTTACACAGTGCAGCATCATATGTGGTTAGCACTAGCATTGTGTGATGAAACTGGTCTAGGTGGGCTTGAGGGTCGATGTTTCTGTTGTATTTTGGTAAGTTGGGGAGTCAAATTTTAGGGAAGGGAATGGATAAGGGAGATTGGAAACTGCCATAGTATTGCAATGTCTTTCGATTCCAGTATTTCTACATTCATTCTTCGAAAAGTTGTTTAAATTATTCGGTTGTGAGGGTAATAATGGACCTGAGGATAGGAGAAATCATTGAGAAAAGTGGTTTTGCATATCAATGCATTGATTGCTATATTGAGATTGAGGTTTTGTATATCCATCGGCACCATATTGAATCTCTACACATAAGCCCATAAGGATTCGTCTCTCTCCTGCAGTACCTGATTAAGATCGGCTGAAACCTTAGTAGGTCAGATGGCGGTTATGAACTTGGCAATGAACATGTCATTAAACTGCTTGAAATTCGAAATGGAGTGCTAGGAAATATTTTTGAACCAATTTTAAGCTAAGTCAATCAGTGTTTGCGCAAATATTTTACACAGTGCAGTATCATATAGGGTTAGCACTAGCATTGTGTAATGAAACTGGTCTAGGTGAGCTTGAGGGTCGATGTTTCTGTTGTATTTTGGTAAGTTGGGGAGTTAAATTTTAGGGAAGGAAATGGATAAGGGAGATCGAAAACTGCCATAGTATTGCAATGTGTTTCGATTCCGGTATTTCTACATTTATTCTTTGAAAAGTTGTTCGAATTATTCGACTGTGAAGGTAATAATGGACCCGAGGGTAGGAAAAAACATTGAGAAAAGTGGGTCTCTAGTAGGTGGTTAATAAGATTGTGGAGGTATGGGTTGAGGTGTTTGGGAAGCTATGGCAAAGAATGTTGCAAAGAGGGTTTGTGCTATTTGCGAGGTAAGGCCAGGGATGTTGGAAATGGCTATTGCAGGGGATGTCGAGTTTGGAGTATTGGCTGGTGGTAAGAGTTGTTGTATGGGAGGAGGTGTTGGTTGGTCTAAGAAAGGGGTGGATTTTGAAAACTTAAATTCGAAACCTACGCTTTCTTGCATTTGGGGGTCAGCAATGGTCGGTTTGGTTTAATAACCGAATCGAATCTATAAAACTTAACAGCAAAATTTTAGAATTTTAACTAATTAAATTGAAATTATAAAATAACCGAACTCAAATTTAATCAGAATTTTTGGTCAATTCGATTCAATTAATCATATGATCGAAATTTAAAAATTATTAATTAAAAAATAAAATGACGTCGTTTTGTACAAATTGTACGGTGTGTTTTGAACAAATAAAATGGCATTGTTTTGTTCAAAACAGTGTGTTTTGAACAAATATACAAAATGGTAGGACTTTAAAATAGTGTATTTTAAACAAATATATAAAACAATATCATTTTATATAAATATCAATGGATTTAGTTATTTTTTGGTTTTTGCTTTACAAAATCAAACCGAATCATATTAACCGAATATATTGGAATTTTAAAACCAAAATCAAACCGAAAAATATAAGCAAATTAAAAAATTAATCGGTTTGGTTCAACTTTCAATTTTAACCAAGATTTGGCTTCACCCAACCTGTTTGGATATAATGTGGTCTGCTTTTATTCATCTTTGTTAATCTACACTCAAATTTCTTTTTCTTTTATGAGGTATCAAAATTGAATTTGATACAATTTTGTCCAAAAGAAATTAATCCAAATTCGATTGGTTATGCAATAATGCTTTGGTCCCTTTGACAGCAAAACTTTTGATGGATTTGAATTGATTGCCAAAAATATTATATATGAATTGAGTATCCATTTGATCCATTTATATTTTACCTTAAAAAAATTAAATTTCAAACTTAATTTTAGCTACAAAATTATTATGAATTTTTAATTATTATTATTATTTGATAAATTTTTATTCCAAAATTGACTCGTAAAATTAAATATCTACTTAAACCCGTTTAATTCGATTGACTCATAAAGTTAATTTTTTACTTTAAAAAGTCACTGTGGATTTTATCTTCTGAGATCAATATGAGTAAACTTGAAGCATTATTGAGCAAAATATAGCTCTTACTAAAGCGATTAAAGAGCGTGAAATATTGGCAGAAAAAACCGGAAAAATGACTACTAAAGAGAAGATATTTTTATGACACATTTAGATTAGTCCACCTTTCAAGATCCCATAGATTTCAAGCTAGTTTCAAAACTCGACTCGTTAAGTCATAGATATGACTATCTATCAGAATTACAAAGCAAGGAAGAAAAATGAATTCTGATGACGAAGATCAAAAATTAATAGATAATAATAATATATTTAGTTATAATAAATCATGAAGAAAAATTTAGTCAATTAAATTATTATAAACTTAATATAAAAATAGAAAATATATTTAAAAGATAATTGCTTACTAGATTTTATAAAACAATATATATAGCTAAACATTACGAGTCATCTATTCCTTTCATCATCCCATTTAGGAATGATACTTATAGTTCTTATATATATCTTATCTATCTTAGTAATTCCATTGGAAATCTCAATTTGAGATTTGATTATTTTTGGTAGATATTTAATTTCTTTTAAATTTTCTCCAGGGTATATATTATGGATTAATCCAAAACGATACAATTTATGCACTAGTCCTCTGAGACTCTGGACTTGCTTCATCCCTTGTTTTTTTTGTTTCATTCCTTTCTCCATCTATCTCCTTGCATGTCTTGCATCGCAATCTGTAAGCTTCATCCATCCTGATGTACTTGTGAGCTTGGGACATGAGTTAGGTAAAATCATTGGGTGGTTTCTTGCTTAACGAATCGCTGAAGTCCTAGCATCTCGTGTTTCATATCAATGCGTTGATTGCTACCTCGACATTGAGGTTTTGTATATCCATCGCCACTATATCGAATCTCTACACATAAGCCCATAAAGGTTCGCCTCTCTCCTACAGTACCTGATTAAAATCGGCTGAAACCTTAGTAGGTCAGATGACAGCTATGAACATGTCACTAAATTGCTCGAAATTTCTAATGGAGTGCTCGGTAAGATTTTTGAACCAATTCTAAGCTGATTCAGTGAGTGTCTGCACCAATATTTTACACAGTGCAACGTCATATGTGGTTAGCACTAACATTGTGTGATGAAACTGGTCTAGATGGGCTTGAGGGTCGATGTTTCTGTTGTATTTTGGTAAGTTAGGGAGTTAAATTTTAGGGAAGGAAATGGATAAGGGAGATCAAAAACTGTCCTAATATTGCAATGTGTTTCGATTCCAGTATTTCTACATTCATTCTTCGAAAAGTTATTCAAATTGTTCGGCTATGAGGGTAATAATGGACCTGAGGGTAGGAGAAACCATTGAGAAAAATGGATCTCTAGCAGGTGGTTAATAAGATTGTTGAGGTATTGGTTGAGGTGCTTGGGCAGCTATGGCGAAGAATGTTGCAAAAAGGGTTTGTGTTGTTTGCGGGGTAAGGCCAGGGATGTTGGAAATGGCTATTTTAGAGGATGTCAAGTTTGGAGTATTGGTTAGTGGTAGGCTAGGGATGCTGGAACTCTCAGATAGGAGAAGGGTTGAATGCCCTGGCTAAAGCTATTGACGATCGAGGAGAAATTTCAGCTTCTGAATCTCGATTAATTGAATCCCCCGCTCCCGCTATTATTTCGAGACGTTCCGTATACAAGCCTCTTCAAAGAGGACTTATTGCTATTGATTCGATGATCCCTATAGGGCGTGGTCAACGAGAATTAATTATTGTGGACAGACAAACCAGTAAAAGAGCAGTAGCCATAGATAACATTCTTAATCAATAGTTGTTGTATGGGATGAGGTGCTGGTTGTTCTGTCTGATCAGGATAGTTTTTGGATAAGGCGATGATAAGGCTTAGATTTGGGAAAAAGTCAATGTCCACACTCATCGCACCAAATGATGACTGGATAAGAAAAGTGGATCCTCTGATATAGAGAGTCACTAAAAAATACAAAAAACTGACCGGGGTTTTCTGACAATAAAGAATTTGATGATTAAGTCAGTAATTATGATGATATAGAGAATAACTAGAAAAAAGCATAGTTCTCATACCCGATCCTGGCTCTATTTATAGGCCCAGGGTCCTTTTCTATTCAGGAAGCTGGAAGTAGAGTCCCTCTTTGTGAAAAATTCCTACCTTCCTTGAATAGGACAACCCTATCTCTTCCTAATATGGAGGAGAAGATAAGAAAATAGTTATCTTCTCCTGATAATTCATAATTACTCCAGATTTTAGATGATGCTGGATGAACTATTTAGTGTTCGATGTGCCCGAACACTTTTCTAGGGTGATCCTAACCAAGCTAATGAGCGGGGCTAATCTGGCTATCTAAATGATCAAGACTATTAGCTAAGCCTTGTTATCAGAAATAAAGAAATTAATATGCCCAAAATATAAAATATATGCATAAATCAAGCTCTCATAGCAACAAATACAAGCGATGAAGTCAAATTCTAAGGACTGCAACCATAAATTCCATGTATTGAATCCCTAGGAGCACTCTCTAATCTCAAAAACTGCCTTGAATTGACATTATTAGAGGATGATTGCGAAGTGGAGGAAGACAAAAAGCTTGAGTTACATGGGGATGCTATAAATTCACCATCAGAACTGCATAACTCAACCCTTTCAAACATATCTAAGCCTGTATTTTTTAGTATTATTATTAATGTTATTACTTTCTTTGTATGAGTCGTTATAGGCCAGCTTCTTGATTCCTCGAATTTTCATTTTAGTATTTACATGTGATTTTTTCCTTAAAAATAATGCACTATCAAGTTGACAAATGTATAAATAATAAAATTAAAGTTCTCAAACGGATGGAGAAAGCAGTTTATCATTGGTAAAATTAAAAGTTCTCGAACTAAAAAGCAGTAAATCATGAGTAAAACTAGAAATACTTCTTTATAGATGGGGCTGATAACTCCAATTTATACCTTTATTAGTGGGTGTTTTAAGTCTATTTTTGAGTTCAATTAGTGTTTATTTTGTGTTTAAATTGTTTGTGCATTGAAATTCTATATTTTAGTGTTGATTTTTAGGTTTTGCCTATCAACCCTGCTGAGATGAAGGCTGACTCAGTCGGGTTGGCATGAAATGCTACGTTTTAAAGAAAAGAGATGAACCCAGCTGAGATGAAGGTTGACTCGATCGGGTTATTAGCATATTGTTGAATGTAGTCTAGAAGCATATGCACCCGACTAAGATGCATTATTACTCAGCCGCCCGATTACTTGGAACTTTCAGAGGCAGAATAATACTAATCCGGCTGAGTTGGTAATCATCTCGGCTGGGTTGAATTGAAATTTTTGACGATTTTGGGAAGTTTTTTAATTATTGGGAAACTGAGAGTTTTAGTGGTGGTTGAACTTTACTATTTTTAGGGTTTTTAGTTTTCATTCAATTATTATTCTGTTACTGCAAGTTTTAACTTAGATTTATTCAAGCAAAGGTTTAAAGTCTCATAAATTGATACTTAGGGTTAATTTTTAAGCTTTCTTCTTCTGGTTCAAGAGTTGGAGATTGAAGAAGCCAAATTTTATTCATAACTATAGTATACAGTTTTGTTATTTTTTATTCGATTTTCATAATGAACAGTGAACAGTTTTATTATTTTGTTGACGGATCATTGAATTCTTTTTTCCCGCTGTCATGACTCTTTAACCGTGCTTAATTCAATACAAATTCAGTTATTTCATTATTCTTGTACTTATTTGTATTTTTGATTATGTTTAGATTTAAGTTTGATGTATCGAATATATTGTTGAACTTGAATCTAAATGTTGATTATTAATATATATGTCTTTTTCTAATATTATTGTGTTCAATAATTTCTTATGTTCTGAAATTGAGATAGAAGATTATGATCGCAAGTGTTATTAGGTTTAATAAATCTGGATTTTGAATAGATTGAGATTGAGTGTTCCGAAAGGAGATTCAATCAAAGTCTAGGAATTAAAAACCGGGATTGATGCTAGTTATTAGACTATTTCCAACCGAAGAGTTTAATTATCTAGAATGCTTTCTGAGTAAGGGGCCTAAATTTAATTGGGTTTTTTCATAACAAATTTATATCATCTTTGAGTGGAGTCCATTTTAGTTGGAAGAGAGGAGGATATATCCGCTAGCAAAAGACTTTGGTAATTAATTTTATAGTTAAATTTATAAATTTCTGTTCTAATTAATTTTAGATTTTTAATTTCTATTATTATATTATTTAGCTATTTAATTAATTTAGTTTAGATAAAAATCCCAATCAAATTTGAAAATTCTTTAGCATAATTTTTTATTTCAAAATTTAAGGGCCTATTCATTTACAGAAAACTACTTCAGTTTTCAAGAAAAAATTTTCACAGAAAACAGAGATCATATTTATCTTTGGCAGTTTTCCAAAGTAGAAAATAAAAAATTAATTTTTTAATTTTCCAAAATAAAAAATAAACTAGAAAACTAATAATTTTTTTTTCAAAATTTTTAAATAATCTTAATAAACACACAGACACACATATATATATTTATACATATGTACATACATACATATATATTCATATACATGTATATGTATGTGTTTGTATGTGCATACATATATAAGTATATGCATGTGTATGTATATGTAGTACATGCATACATACGTACATATGAATATGTATATATGTATTTACACACATACACATACATATACATATATATGTATGCAAATACATATACACATACATATGGATATGTATATATGTATGTACATACATACACATATATATGTATGCATATACATATACACTAGGGGTGTGCAAAAATCGAACCGATCCGATCAACCCGAACCGATTAATTTGGGTGGGGTTAATTGGGTCGGTTCGATTTTGGATATTAGGGATATTTCGGGTTTGGGTCGGGTCGGGTGAAACCTGACTAACCCGACCGAACAACCCAATTTTTAAGAAATATAAATAAAAAAAAACTAATTTTTCTACAATATTAATTAATATATAATATATATTTGATGTAATTTTGAAATTATTAGTTTGTTGTATTTTTAAAATGTTTTTATGGTATTTAATATTATTTATTTGTATTAATTTAGGATTTTAATATAAATATGTAAATTAAAAAAATAAAATTTCGGGTTAATCGGGTTATTCGGGTAGGGGCCCGAAATTTATGTAGGGTAGGGTCGGGTGAGGAAAATAGGTTAATTTCAGGTCTTGGTTTAATCGGGTCGGGTTCACCCGAATCCAACCGATGCACACCCCTAATATATACATACATATGCACACACACACACACATATATACATATACATATACATATACATATATATATACATATAAGTGTATGTATGTATATATATACACATACATACCCACACATATATATATGTTCTAATTTTCTATTTGTTGATAAATGAACGTATTTTTAAAACTTTTTACAGAAAATAAATATTTAAATTTTCTAAGAAAATAAAAAATTATTTTATATAAGTAAATGTATCCTAAATTTCTCAATCCCTTAATACGATATATATATATATATATATATATATATATATATATATATATATATATATATATATATATATATATATATATATATATATATATATATATATATATATATATATATATGTGTGTGTGTGTGTGAATTTTAAATTTACTTTTTTATATTATTAAACCGATTTTCCTCCAAAGGTCATTGATGCTACGAGCAAGATGCTTTTTAAAGATTTTCCTCCAAAGGTCATTGATTGCATGCACATGGGCCATTTGTCTTCAACTGATAACAATTAAAATATAGTCTTAAAAAAAATAACAATTAAACTATACCCAATAGGTGTCTTCTATCTTCCCAAAATAACAACAAAACAAAGCCATAATGCTTAATTTATTTAATATTTTTTACAAAATTCATGTGGCACCCTTGTAATATATATATATATATATATATATATATATATACACACACGATTTCTTGTATTAAAATCAAAATGGCAGAATATCATTGTCTAGGAACAACCACAATACTCATTACTTCCAAGCTTTCTTCTTCTTCTTCTTCTTCTTCTTCTTCTTCTTCTCATAGTGAATCTCTGAAACCCAGTTCGACTGTTAGATTTCCAGCTACAAATTTTGAATCCTTTAAAGGGTTTGGGTCCAACTTAGCATTTTCAAAAATTGATACTAAGTCGGTTAAAACGGCTGCGTTCAGGAATGACGGCAGTAGGGAAAGTATAAGAAAATTGTTTACGAATGATGCTTTTGTTGAAGACTCATCTACTACGTTTCATTCTGATTTCATGGCTCATCAATTTCAAGCTGGTCTCAATAGTCTGGTACCTTTAATTTCCTCTCCTTTTCTTCTTCTATATTTTCATAATTTTCTGCTTATTCTAATTAAACAATTTAACCATTATTTATTTATTCAAAGTATCAACATTTAATTAAGCTTTTGATTTGAGTGCAGAGCAAGTGGGTTATAAGTGGAATTTTCATGGTGGTTCTTGCATGGAAGAGTGATGCTGAATCATTATGGGGTGCAATGGGATGTGTTATCAATTTTACGATCTGTGCAACACTGAAAAGGCTATTGAAGCAAGAGCGACCTCTTTCTACTTTGAAATCTGGTCCTGGGATGCCATCTTCACATGCTCAATCCATTTTCTATATTATTGTTTTCTCCATTTGCTCAAGTAATTCTTCTTCTCTTATGTCTATTAATTAATTTGATGCCACTCAAATACTTTTAATTTACCATTTTCTTTATTTCATTGCAGTTATACGAAAGCTTGGAGTCAACCAATTCACATTAACCACAACGGCACTTGCCTTGGCATGTGGCACATATTTCGTGAGTATCTTGTATAGTTAAATTAATAATACGTTGATCATGTGCTAAGTCGACTTAATCAATTTTTTCTAACTGATAAATATGATTTTTAGTCATGGCTACGTGTTTGGCAACAATTTCACACAAGGAGCCAAGTGATGGTTGGTGGGGGAGTAGGTTCAATTTTTGGAACAATATGGGTTTGGTCCTGGCAATCTTTCGTGCACGAAGCTTTCATATCCGTTTGGTGGGTTCGCGCAGTTGTTGTTTGTGGAGCTGCTGCTTTTTTATTTTGCTTTCTATCATATCTTTTCCGCTATTGCTTCACCAACCGATCATAAGATATAAATCAATATATTTATTTTCTTTATATTTGAATTGTCATTGGTGAAAAAACTTCAATTACTGTAATTAATTTATGGTTAAATTTAACGATTCAAATCAGTAATAAATAAAACCTATTAATCACAAATCATATATATGGATACATAATAATATTGGTACTTGAATCTATATGGTACTGTCGTTGTTCTGGTACCTACATTCATATATTAAAATAGAATATTACCATTTTTCTGAGTAATTACCAAGCCAACTCACTAGCACAACTTGTTTGAAAAAAATAATAAAAAAAAGTAGTCCAAAAAACTTTTCCTATTCAACCTTCGACCAATATTTCAACCTTAAGTGATTGAATTAACAAAAATTTTCCTTAATATGTGACATTATGTTTGAATGAAATAGTTAATGAGGTGATATGGTATGGTGTACTTGAAAAAATAGTGTGGTATGATATGATTTAAATATATTTTTGATATTCAAAAAAATACAAAAATAAAAATAATTTTAATAAAAAAGATAAAAATTTAGAGTTATATTAAAATATAAATGGAGTTATCAAAATGAAGAAATTAATATGACCCAAATATAAAACAGATGCATAATTATCAAGCTCTCCTAGCAACAGATACAAGAGATGAAGTCCCTAATCTTGAAAGCTGCCTCGAATGGACATTATTAGAGGATGATTGCGAAGCGGAAGAGGACGAAAAGCTTGAGCTACGTGGGGATGCTATAAACTCACCATCAGAACTGCAGAACTCAACCCGTTCAAACTTATCTGAGCCCGCAGCGTTTTCATGAGTATTGTTATTGATGTTTTTGCTCCCTTTGTATGGGCCGCTATAGGCCAGCAGCTTCTTGATTCCTCGAATTTTCATTTTCATGATGTATTTCCAAAGCTTAAGCCTTGACTTTATGGAAATAACCTTGTTAGGCTCTTCGATATGCATGCATGGCTTTGGTAAGCCTAAGCTAAGTAGAGCAGGAGGAGGGGTAATCGGTGGAAGAAAGTCTTGTTTCGGTGGATCTTTAGGTGTACCTGGCTGCATTTCCCATTGAAATGGCACACCTTCAGCGCTGCGATAGTAAAACACGCGAGACGAACATCCCAATGAAGAATTCCTTGCAATGACTCTACCGCTGAAAAACAATTCATCCCCTTCAAGAATACAAACTTTTGGGTTTGTAATATTATTATTAGCATGCTCGGAATGCATTTGATGGTTGTATTTTTGGTAATATATATATATTAATTTCTCGTAAGAAGAGACTAATGATAATGAAATTTTTGTTGGGAGTGTGTCCTAATAATATGTTCGATCTCGAGAGTTTAATTTATATACATAAAGAGAGAAGAATGAATTGCGGTTTCTCTGGGGAATGATGGAGTTTTAGGGTGCATGATCCTGTTGTTTTGACGTATTTAATTAATTTATTTACTTAATTATACACAATAATTACGTTTCTTCTGCTTTGAAATGGGAAAAAAAAAGAGAGAATTAGTCTTTGTTCCTAAGGTTTTAGTATTTGTGGGCCGGCTGGTGATGCACGTGCTATCACTAAAGCCTTAAGCCATGCCTTACCTTTTCTTGTTATTTACATTTCCATTATTCTTCATTTTTACTTTTTTTTTTTCTTTTCTTTTGTGAACTTGGAAATACATTACTTACACAATTATTTTAGCGGAAAAAGGAAAAGAAGAAAAGAAATAAATCCTTAATTATTAAATGGCTTAATGTGCAATTTTGCCTCTAAAATTTTTTAAAAAGTGTAATATTACTCCTAAAATTTATTTACATGCAATATTTTTTCAAATATTTCAAAAATATACAATGTACCCCTGCCCTAACATTTTCATCAGTTTGACCAAATATCATCAGTCGACCGCTTACGTGGAATGATATGTAGATATCAAATAACACGTTCATGTAAATGGTCGACTGGCGATATTCGATTAAACTGATAAAAATGTTAGGACAGGGGTTACGTTGCATATTTTTTAAAATATTTAGAAAAATATTGCATTCAAGTAAATTTTAGGGATAATATTATTATTTTTAAAAAATTTCAAAGGTAAAATTGTACTTTAAGTCTTATTTAATTTTACTCGTACAGTTCTCAGGTATAAAATAAATATAGGCGCTTTCCCATATGAAAGCAAGAGGTCGGTTCTCACTTTGGGAGTTATATATATTCGATTCATTGAATCTTTATCTTTGGAGGATTTTATCTCATTTCTTCAATTTTAGGTTTCACAAAGCAAGTGGAGATATTTACATTACACTGTGAAGGGAAGTAACAAAAAATCCATTCACCCAATTATTGAATGATTAAAAAATATATAAAATAAATGAAGTTATTCATGTTATAAACAAAAAGTTCTTTCCCTTATTATTATTATTATATATATTTTTTTATAATTTTGCAGATATTTAAAGAGAAACGGAATATTTGACTTTTATGTCCTGCGACCCAACTATAATATAAATTAGATTAATTTGGAAAAGTCTACGATTTTAGAATTGGAACAGCCGCACGTCGGTTCAAGAGAGAAGTAAACAAATTTAGGAGAAGAAATGAAAATGGAAACGTGCGTGCATGATGGAATTAAGTATTTAATCGCTTTAGCAACTTTTCTTTAGTTTATTTAATTTTAATTGAAAAAAGTACTGAAATGTATACCTCTAATATTAAAAAATCGATACTAAAATGTCCATATGGTGCTTCCGTAATATTAACATATAGCAAAAGTGTCATGTGTATTTTTTTATCAAAATATAATAAGAGATATTTTAGATTCGTTTGAATAATTTTAGGGGTATTTTAGTATTTTGAGAAAAATATTAAGAGTATTACAGTATTCTAATGAAAAACACTTCTATACTCAATAGAAAACATTAAAAATCAATATTTATTTTATTAGATATTAATCAATATTTATTACATTAATTAATAAATATTCTTTACAAAAATGTACAAACAACAAAAAAAATTGTAAATAAATTATATAGTTAAAGAATATTTATTAATTAATTTTTTAATGAATATAATATTAAATAAAAACGTTTTTTTTTTTTGTAATTTTATGATGGGTCCAGTTCAGAAAAACAAAAATAAGATGGGAAAGATTTTGCATAATGTTTGACTTATCCTGTCTGATGATTACATTATTTACCTTATAATAATAATAATAATAATAATAATAATAATAATAATAATAATAATAATAATAATAATAATAATTATTATTATTATTATTATTATTATTATTATTATTATTATAGGCATATGATATGTTACAACTGAAATTGTAAAAACTGGCAGTCCAAGACTCGAGTTGCGGGTTTGCATTTCTTGAACCGCTAGGCTTATCGCACTTTTGGAGAGTTGAAAGAAGATGATGAATGAGTGGAAGGCCATGGTGCGAAATCATCCAAATCAAATTCGTACCCATCTCTATCACTCACCTTCTCTCTACCTTTCTTCTTCTTTCCCAACCAAATATTCTTGATTTTCTCCACTTTCGAAAAATAGACCTTGGCTTTCTTCATTACAACAAAATTAGGCAATGGTGGCCCAATTTTCTTGACTTTCTTCAGGTTCTTGAAGAAGAATGCCTTTGGGCCAGTGGGAGCAATGCTGGGCCTTGGCATGCTCAAGCTATAAATAGCCGGAGGGAACCTAATCGGCTGCACATTCTCAACATTGGATACATCTCTGGGCTTTCCAGGTTGAATTTCCCAGATGAAAGGAACCTCTCCGCAGCATCTCTTTAGTGAATTTTGATGCCCAAAACGCAGAGACGAACTCCTAGATATTATTTTCTTGTAAAATGATGGATCTAGTTGATATATATCAAAAATACTTCTTTCCTCTCTCTCGGATTTAACATGTTTAGTTGCCATTTCTGTGTAAACATATTGCATTATGCTACCACTGCCCAAGTTTATATATATATATATACTAATCAAATTCTACTTTATGTGGAAAGTAAATTAAAACCATATCAATTTAGATATGAGCATAAATGCACCATATCTTGTTTCCTTATTTAACAGAAACTAGGAAACAAGTTTCCTATAAGGCAGATATGCTCTTCAAATTCAATCCTATGGTCTTCCATTAGCTACCATTTGGCCATTGGGCTTTGAAATGTGTAATTTTAATCTTTTAATTATTTATGTTCATATAAAATAATAATCGAAGTTGATCAATGTACACAAGTAGTGATTTTTCTTTTAACACCAATTAATTTATTTGAAATATGCAATTGATGATGCACTGTGAGTAATTAATTAATACTTAGAATGGATAACGTACACATGCAGAAAAAAAAGGCCCATTAGTAATGATGAATTACAATATGTGCGTAGAGAAAAGGTAATATAATAATGAAGTTAATTCCTAGTGGAGAAGAGACGACGAGGTGAGAACATCCCGATATGCCTAGGAGAAGCAAGAGCATCCACGGGTCGATAATAAGGCATAATGAAGCCTTGTCTCTCTTCGTTATTATTACTATTATTATGTCTTATGGTACCATTGAAGGTCCCATACCTAACCAACTTACCTACCCATGATGATGATGACGACGGCTTTTTCTTCGGTGGGCTTCTATGACCTGCAGTCATCTTCTCGCTCAAGTACTCCTTAACTGCATGCAATCCATGTTCTAACACCTCCACTGGAGGTGAAACCAGTGGATTCCCTTCCACACTCAGCTTTTGAAGCTTTCTTAGGCATCCAATCGAATCCGGCAGTGATTTTATTTTATTGTAACTTATGTCCAGTTCCACCAGTGACATTAGTAGGCCTATGGAGTAGGGTAGGGTTTCAAGGTATTGAAAATTTTGGCTTACATTAAGAATCTGCAGGTTTATCAGATTCTCCATATCTTCAGGCAACGATCTTAGGTTGTTAAGACGTGCGTCTAATGTTCTCAAACATGTTAGGTGAGTAAGAGAGTTTGGTAAGATCATTAGCTTGTTTGAATTGACTGCTAGCTTTTTTAAGTTGTTTAGCTCAAACCCAATGCTTTCTGGCAGCTTGATTAGCTTGTTGAAGTTGGCGTTCAATTCTTCTAAACATCTGCATGTACATCATTGTTCATTGCAACACATGCATGCTTAGATCCAATTACAACCTCTTCTTGCTAACTTGTTGATTAATTAACAATGCAGTACAAATTAAACTTAATGATTCTTTCATTTCTGCACACACACACACACATATATAAGAATATTCCTCGAGCATATCTCCCCAGAAAAACAATTAATGATTGTAGAAAAGGTCAACACCTTCTTGTTCTTGGCTGTTATCTCTCTCTCTCTCTCTCTCTTTCTTCTTTTTTAGGAAAATTGTTCTTATACATGATATATGTTTAATTAGCAGGAAGCAGTAGCAATTCTATAGCATCTCTGAATAGTTATTTTTTTCGAATAATAATCCAGAGAGAGAAGTATTAATTCAAGGAAGGTACAAGTAAAGTAAGTAAATCTGTTAGTTTGAAGAAAGTAAAGAAACCTGCAATTCTGAATGGTCTTAGGAAGAAACTCAATAAAGTTGCCAGCAACATTAAGAAGCTTGAGTTTTGATAGGCATCCAATTGAGTTAGGAAGAGATCTTAGCTGATTGGAGTGCACATCAAACACCACCACATTCAGCAATCTTGCTGTTAAGGATTCTGGTATGCACTGATTCATCCATGATGATTTGAAACGATATTAATCAATATAATTGAAGTAATAAAATGAATTAATCATATATAATTATAGCTATATATATACCTGAAGATTGTTGTTGGAGAGATCTAATTTGCAAATAATGGCCAAGTTGAGAGTAGGATTAGGAAGAGAGTTTAAAGACATGCCACTCAAATCAATAATTTCAAGCTGTGGAGGTTCCTCTCTGATAATCTGATGATGATGATGATCTGCTGATGATCCATTGGGCTGCTTAGTAATGTTCCTGCCGGATTCCATCTTCATCATCATTTGATGCTGTTCGTACATCATCTTTGTTTACACACAAATAAACAACCCAACTTAAAAGAGTTATAAATTATAAGGAAGTACGGAAATTAAGAGGATGAAGATGACTGCAGAAAATAAAAAAACAAATATGTGGGCATGACGATGGTTGAAAGTAAGTACAAGACCGTAGAGCCGAGGGTTTGCGTGGCCATGTTTCCCACTTGATAAAGTCAACTTATTCCCTTGCAGTTTTTTATGTAAGGCCATGGCTGCCCGCCACTCCCGCTCTCTGTTAATTGCTTCATTTGACTTAATCCTTCTTATTTATCTATCTCTATTCCCTGCCCAATTACCTATTATATATGTTATTGACTTTTTTCCCATTGCAACACAAAGGTCAAATGATGTTATGTCAAATGCTTTGCTATGGTACGGCGACTGTCCTTTTTTATTTTTTGTCTTCGATCGGTTCGGTTGCTCAACTCTTTGCAATAAAATCTAAATGTTGATCTCTTTAATTGGGTACAATGCATGCCTTTCTCATATTACGTAATTCAATGTAAGAATTTCTGTCTTGATTCAAAAAGGATTACAAATAATTAAATAACCATTAATAAAATCAACTTGTGTTTTACAACTAATTAAACATTAAGACTTAAATCTCCACAGAAAATAATAAAAAAAGTTTCCTTGGAGTTTAATATGATTAAGACAAAAAGGATAATCTATTCTACCAAAAAAAAAAAACAAAAAAAAATCTATGGACGGTTACTGGCCATCATTTATCTCTTAATTTCTTAGATATAATAATAACAAATTAATAATAATAATAATGAGCTTCTGAATATGAAAGACCATACTTAAAACAAGAAGATTAGTATCTTCAAATTCAAAGAAATACTTGTACAATCCATAAGGAGCATACTTTAGGGAGTTAATATCGTACATGATTACTGAACTTATATCTGAAAACCTAAAGTAATTGAATTATTTTTTTCACAAAAGTCATCAAAATATGCTCCATGAGCCTTACTGTTCCTTCAAATTTTTAGTATCTTATATAATTATGGTTATATATGGTTTTGGATAATAAATACATCTACACTTGGGAGAATCGCCTAGTCGTAATATTGAGAAGTTTTGCTAGAGTTTGGTATACAAAGTGTGAAAATCAGAGTGAGAGTCATGAGGCTGAGACCAGGAGTCTTCTCTCTCGGTATTTTCCAAGGATAATGTGACTTCTCCCTTTTGCAACCTCTCTACACAAATTAGAAGACCCTGTGATCAGTATAGGCCTGCGGGCCAACAAGCTTCTTAGCCTGCCCCGAATTAGTTTTCTTTTATCAAACTTAAGTTTTAATGAAACCATATCAGGAAATTAAATTCAAAGCTACATTATCAGTTAGCAACGGTTGTTTGATTTGAATGGTTTTGCGGTAAAATTTTGAAATCGAATTTTATGAATAAAAAAATCAATATTGCAAGAGCTTTATCTCTTATAATGTGATGACTCAACTGGAACTGAATTGGGTAAAAATAACACAATGAAAAGTGGAGAAAACAAAATGTGAAAGAATGTTTTGTATCTATTAATGAATTGAATAATTCAATATTACATAATGCATAATTGTTCAAAGAATGAACGAACAAAAAAATGATATGGTTTTGCCCCCCCAAAATTAACAACCAAGTTGAACTCTGTAATGTGCAGTCCTGGTTTTAGGCAATAGCATTTGGGCAACTCCTTCTGCCTTCATTATTGGAAATATTATAGTTGATGCACCCTACAAAACAAAATGCAAACATTTGAATTATAGAAATTTGTTGTCTTCCATATAATGTGGAAATGTACTATGAAAGATGCATATACCAAGATCAATTTAGCTCCAGCCCAAATGCCTTTAGGTGAAGGAAATGGTAGCATTAAGCGGCCAACTCCATAGATAGCTACAGCAAAGAAATGCAGCACTAGATTTACAGGAGATGGATTTAGCCCTGACTGTAGAGAAATTGGCCCATTTGAAAATACACCCCCCAGGCTCAGATACTCGAAACATGCTTCCCTCATTTCATTTCTTGCTTCATCATTTGATGCTGAAAAAACCTTGTAAAGGGCGCCTGCTAATGTGTTTATGGTGGATGCCACTGGCTGCAGAAGAACAATAAATCACTCTGCTTGTTACAGATTTATAACTAATGCTTACACAAACCACAAGTAAGTGGAACTGTGACTAACCTTTCGAAGAGTATAAAAGGATTGGAGGGATTTGCAAAGCTTGGATTCATCATTTAGATTGTGGAAAGGCCTTAGAAGGTCACGTAGCAGAACGATATCAGAGAGTGCAACAGTCATTCCTCCACCTGTTAATGGATGTCTCATGTTGAATGCATCTCCTAACAACAATGCACCTGGTCTTGCACTTGGAGAAGCTGCCATACTTCTGTTTGTCATTGATCTTATGTTTCCTTTCTCAATCGCACCCATAAAAGCATTGTATAGCTCAGCTGGAATCTGAAACATGTGCAGACCATATTTCAATTGGAAATTTTTGCTTTTATAATGTTCTTGTAATATAATATTCTCAAATTCTAAGAAGTCATCATATGAAAGAATTTGAAAAAATATATACCTGGTGAGCAACCCTGGTTTTCAAGTATTGAGCCAATTTGCCATTAGAAATGGAAGGTACTTTCTGGCCTGGTATATCAACTAAACAACGAACCTCGGTGCTGCTAATAGGATAAAACAATATGGGTGATGGATCAGCCAGAACAACATGGCCATGATTTGCATAGGGAAGATCACAGTTCTCCAGCACCAATGCAACGAAACAAGAGGGTATATCGACCTGCAGAATTTTGTTAGCACTTTTATTAATCTCAATTTGCTATTATACAATCTTTACTGAGCAACATTGCATCCTAAATTACCTTAGGGTTGCAGAGAGAGTGGCGCAGGTTTGGGAAACAACCATCACATACTATTGTAAGAGGAGCATGTGCAGTCATCTCTTGACCCTTTCTGGTTCTGTAATTCACTCCTTTAACCGTTCCCTTTTTCTCAACTAATGATGTCACAGTTCCTTGTTCCAATCTTACACTACATAGAAGATGAAGAAAGGATATGATTTTATATGAGTAATAGTTGTACCAAATATAAAACAAGTTAAAAGATTTTTAAGTGCTTGCCGAAGATTACTTGGGAAGAGAAGCAGCTTTTTGGCGCATTCTTTGAATGAAATGACCATTATGAAAGCTTCTTCCAGATAAATTGGCCTCATATTCTTCTAAAGGATAGGAAAGTTTGGTGCTTTTGCCATCCTTGAAAATTGCATATCCAAACACATGCTGAGCATCAATCTCTTCAACACAATCTATATAACATAGCTTGAATTACAAAATTTGAAGGTGGGATGTGATATTTCTTCTTTGTTAATATTCTGAATTCTTGCATACCTTCAAGACCCAACTCAACGAGTTTGAGATAGCCACCAGGCTGCAGGAGTTCACCAACAATTCTATCAGGCTCATTCAAGTCTCTTTCTATTACTTGAACTCTGCGTCCATCCTGCAATATGTAACATTTTCAAGTCATGCTCAAGAAAAGAACAAGGCCACATAATTGTGTAGTGATCACATATATACTTACCTTTCCAAGAGCATAAGCAAGAGCTGAACCAGCAACACCAGCCCCAACTATGATTATTTCAGGATATGATTCTATCTTGGACTGCCCAATTTCTTTGGTACAGCTACTCAAGAAAGATTCACATTTGAATTTCTTCATTGAACCTCTGCAATTCTTCTTTCTTCTTAAGGTGTATAAGAGAACCAATGCCCATATTGAAGCTAGAATTCCTTGCAAAATAAGCATATAATCCATCTCCCGAGATTGATTGGGCTAAAAGGAAAAGTTTTTCTGCTGATTGATTGATAGTTCTTTTCAAGCAAGAGATATCTTTCTTGCTTTTTTTCTAACAAAAGTTATGTTATTTTTATAGGCTGTATAGATAGTTCAAGTTATTGTTAGTCAATGAATTGCAAAAGTAGCAATTTTGTTGGTTATGTGACTGAATAAGTCTAATATTTTCTTCTGCTATGACTGACTGAGTTTATCAAGCTAGTACTTTTGACTGAATTAATCAAATCACAGAAGTGGATTCATCAAAGCTTAAAAAACATATTTCAAAGGAATTTAAAACAATGGGAGCCAAATCAGACAAGACAAACAGAAACAGGTCATAATTTAATACAGAAGTTAATAAAAAATGAGAAAATAAAAGCAAAATATAGGATAAAATTAGCATGCTGCTTTGATCACCGTTCTTCTTTTCTTTTGGAATGTGGTTTTGAAATCTACTTTGGAAGACGACAATGAATCATGAAGATAGATCAGTCAAACTTATATTTTTGATATCAGCGGGAGAAACATGGTAACTATCAAGAAACAATAATTCATAAGTCCTATAATGTCCATTCTGTAAAATCTTGCAAATCTGGAAGTTTAGAGTCAATTTTATTTTTTTCTTTATCAAGAACATCATAGTTTCTATACTTGTGTTCGAGATCCGTAATCTGCTGCTGTTAGAGTCAATTATTCTTTAGTTCTTCTAAAGCATCCCTTAGTTGATGAAAATTAAGTTCATGCATTGGATTTTCCCACCAGCATAGCTTTTGGCTAGATTTTGTTATAACTTTTAAGAGCTTCTGCTAGTTTTAAAAGTACTCATAAAAAGACAAAATTAATTTTACTTGACCCAACTCAAACCTCTGTCCGTTATAATGGGTACTTCCCTCAACTGAACCCCTTTCAATATATATAATTAAACAAGTATTTAATATTTGATCTCTTATGAAATTTTGCACAAGGCTTCTCAAAATTACTGGTCCACCCTGTTACATGGCACCCTTCCCTAAAGACCAAAAAGCAATGAAGGAAAGGAAGATAGACCCGCAAGAATTTGACCATATAAACCTGTAAACTTTTCATTCTATGGGATTTACATTAGCGGATAGTTCAGATCCGTATCAAATATCAGTAACAGAGAATCCAACTTCATAATGTGTAAATCAAAAAAGAACGGTTCAGAGCATGAAAAATTTCAACACCAGAACTTATATTTTGAGATTATTGTAAAGCAATAGGTGAAAATGATGCATTGCTTTCTCAACTGTAGGAACATATCTACCACGGCAATATGCTGGCGATTCAAGGCCCTTCTGTACACCTTCGCATAGGGTGATATCTTCCATCTGCAAATCGCATATGAAACCTGCAATGTAAATATTTGCAATAGAGCCACTAATTTTACAGGACTGGAGACAATCTGTACCTGCACCCTTTCGCTATCAGCTATACTTCTCTCAATAAAAGCTTTGTCATCCTGAGGGCAAATATCAAAAACATTTTCATTCTACGAGATTGCTTTTTTATGAAATTCAGAAAACAATTATCAATGATCTCCTTAAATGAAGTTCCATGCTGATCATCAGCATGTACAAAGAACTAAAAGCCAAGAGCACTGCAAATGTTCTTGCACGTACTCCACGCTAAACATATTTACCCACTGACTATACCAGCCTCAGGCATTCCCCTGATTTTTTTTTTTTTTATTTTTTTCATGATTTAAGATGCTGAAAATGGCACAAACTAGGAATAATCATATCCTCTGGTTCTGATAGGAGCACAAAATGAGCAAATATAAAATTAATGTACCAGTAATATGCAATTTTCTCTCCCTTTTCCTTCTCAACAGTCAATAGTAGCCTGCTGGGCTATGCAATCAGTAGCAGGAACTTTGTCTTCTCACAGATAAGAAACTAGAGGTTCAAGTGCACCGACAATAAAAATTGCAGATCGTGCATTTGATTTTGAACCAAGTTTTTTATGGCTTGGCATGAATTATAAGTTTTTAGCATTTGTAACATCCAACAACAATTATCTATTAGCAATTCCAAATTCTTTTTTCATTTTTTTTTACATGGAGAGGGATTGAACCCTTGGCCTTCCACACTTTGAGGCAGGTACTCGATCACCATTCTATCAGCCTAATGGTTAATAATTCCATCTTAACAAATTATGTTTAATATATTTATATTCCAGTTCAACAGGAGAAAGTACCTTATAACGAGCTTCAATGAAGTAATCAAATATGACTTGGCATTTGCTGGGTCCTAGTGGTACCACCAGATTTGTGTCCATCCAAGGTCCATACCTAGAAGACCCAGAAACAGCTTAACAAACAATAGAGACGAAATAACAAATAAATCATCATTATATCCAGCACCTAGACACATACCTATTAATCATGAAATTCGGATAAACAAAAGCATATAAAGCTTTTGATCCAAGCCGACCAAAATCATCTAAACTTCCCTTTGAGTGACCTTCACATCTTTGGACACTAACCTTTTCATATATCTATCTCAAAAATGGAAAGAATTCAGGATAGGTAACAATACTTACAGTGAAATGCCAGATTGATCAAACTTGAACTAACAAATGCAGGTATAAAGGTGAGTTACATAGTAAGTCATTCCAGGTTTGCAAATCTACTAAGGCCAATATTCAATAAACTTGTAATCCTAAAATACAATCCAAGAAGGAAATGAAGCACTAGAGTTGCATACTGTAGTAGAGTAGGAATCAAGATCGAGACCAGATGCCAGGGCCTTATGTGCATATGGCACATGGTAGCCACCATCCAAGTAGTTGTCACAAAACACCTGAAAGGATGATTAAGAAAAAAAATATCAGCAGTTCATGAAATCAAGCAAACATGGGTACTAATTTCAAGAAGTCATAAATCCATTGCAGAGAACATGAACTTTTTGCAAACTACAATGAGTAGATGAATTAATTCTCAAATTTTCACTGCAAAAAGATAAAGAGGGGTTTGAAAAGTGTCACCTTCAACTTGGAAAAAAGTCCACAATTATTAGAATTAGTTAAAAGGCCAAAATTTGGGGAAAACTCAAACGGCTCATACCTTCCAGTTACACTCAATACTGTACACACGCCTGCAAACAAAATGCAGTGAAAGATCAACTCCATTGCTTTTCAGCATTTCTGAAGAGCTACCAAGCCATTCATTTTCCACATTACCGCTATCAACTTGCTGCAGAGATGATTTGTCGGTATTCACGTTGAGAAGAACAAATGGGCCCCAAGAAGCTACATTTAGTGGCAAGAGTCCGAACTCCTATAATCCATGTTCAGAAAAAGAACCAAATTCTCCATCATTTATAAAAATTATGTAGGAAAATAGAAAATGAGACTATAGATCTAGTGTTTCAGCATACATTTAAATTGAAATTTTGCATCCCTGTAACTTTTGTTGCTTTAAGAAGTGCTCCATCTAACCCATATGTCCATGCCTGCACAAAAAGATTGGGCCTACAAGTTATGGAATAGCTAAGTTATAAAACAAGAAATATTAAAACTTATGTCTCTATGTCACATTGAACTCAATAGCTTCAGCAATGGATTTCATTTATTAGTTTATGAGTGAGGATCAGACAATGACACAAGATGTCATCTAACCAAATCTGCAGGTCTTTGTCAGGGCTGTGTTGAGATGATAATGGTCAAGCTTATAAGAGATACCTCTCCCTAACAACTCTATTGGGTTCAAGCCTCCTAAAATTAGAGTTGGTCTTGCTTGTTAGACATAGGTGGAACTTTTGGAAGATCCAACTTAGCTTTAACTCTGATCCCAATTCATAAACAATTTTGGTTCCTTTAACTCATAAGTTGTTTCCTTAACTATATCTCATACCAATTATTGCAAAACATTGTGCCCACCATGCAAATCTTTACAGCTCAAATAGACAACTACAATTGTAACATCAGTTAGTATGTTTCAATAGAATATTTGAATTCTTGGGGAAATCATATGCTAACTCATGATGATACCCAAGATTAAAAAAAAAAAATTAGAAAAAAGTGTCCTGACGACCTACTTTGAACAAGTAAATTGCATCAATGAAACCAACAGAAGCTCGAGCATTGAAGCACAAATTGGGTGTAAAGGTGGAATTGCTTCATTTCTCCGTCTACAATCAAGACTAAAGAAATGCAGAAAGGAAACTCAGACTAGATGACCATACTGTTGGCGTGAAGCAGCGAAGACAAACTCACATGATAAGGGCATACAAAGCAAGACTTTTGGCCACTGCCTGAGGCAAGAAGAGAGCCATGATGGCGACAAACATTGTGAAACGCGCGAAGCTTGCCACCGTCGTCGCGGCACACAACAAACTGTACATGGCCCAATCTGCCAGAATCGATCCTCTATCAACTTTATTTAAGAAAAAACAGGGTTCAAATGCATAAAAGAAAGGGAACCAGATTCAAGCATAATCTATATATGTATTGGTACGAGAAGATAAATGGTAATTGTAATACCTTCCAGTGAAAAAGTCACGAGGGTTCTTTATCTGTTCAATATATCCTGAAAATGGATCATGCAATTACAATACTTTAGCTTTTGTAGTAGATAAAAGAAATAAACTTTCCATAGAAGAAACAATGGAGCTTAAAAGAAAGAACGAACCAACGGCCTGCCAGCCTCCATAGAAGACGCGATGGAGCTCAAAATCGAAAAAGGAGGGGTCAGTGTACCAAGAGCTGGGTGGTGTGGAGGCTGTGTGGAGGGCAATAAGAGGATCAAATTCATCCACCAGTTTCCTAAACTGAGTTTGAAGAGAGTGTGAATTGTGGAGAAGAGAGCAGGAAACCCTCAAAGACCCATGATGATGACCAATATTTTTTGGAATTCGGTCATGGATTTGAAAGCTCCCACTCAGACTTATTCTGCCACTTGCGCTGCTTATGATCATCTCTACCAAAGCTGCTTTCTCTCACTCTCCACCCTTCCTGAGCACCAACCTCTTTCATTTGACGTTTAATTCAAAGTTGGAGACTTTTTATTTTTCTTTGTTAAAACGAACTTATGAATATTCGGTTAAAATAATGTGATTATTTTTCTCAAGTAGTTAAAATAATGTGATTTTTTTTTAATCCAAACGAGGATATGAATTTTTTTAATATTACTAATTGAAATATAGTGACCAAAATGTTAACGATAAGAAAGTTGAGTGACTGATAAAATTATTTCAGGAAACCATGGACTCAAGCAAAAAAAATAATAAGTCGTTTTTTGCATATTAATTTTATTCATTATTCTTATTTTTGTGATAAACTTATCATAGTCACCAAATTTTAATTAAATTTATTTTATTTTAACTAAGAATAAGCATAAATCGGTTAAATGGTTCATTGGTAATTTTATTAATTAATTTATTAATTTCGATTAACCGTTATATTAATTTTTATTTTTAATTATTTTTTTGGATCATTTTATTGGTTAACTATTAAAAATTTTTAACATATAAATTTAATAAATTATACAATTTATAATATTATTTTTAATAATTAAAAAAGCTTTCAGGAAAAAATACAAATTAAATATAATATTCATTAAAAAATAAAAAAAATAAAATTTTTATAATTAATTATAAAAATTAAATATATTCAATACAAAATTAATAATAAAATGGTATTTACCTACATATAATGAATAAATAATACTAATAAGAAGATAATTTAATATTTATTTATTAAAAATTATATATTATTATATTTATAAATTATAAAAAAATTAAACAATTTAAATATGAAATTTAAAATATAATATATAAAAATATATATATAGGTTAAAATTAATCAACTGTTAACTGTAAATTAAAAAAAATTATAAATTTAAATTTTTGATTTAATTAATTTAATTTTAGATCAATTTTTTCTATTAACAAAGCCTTAATTTTGACCAAAGTCACCAAACCAAAAGTTTGGTAAAATTTCTAAAATTCTGAAAATGAATTTATAATATATAAGATTATCATAATCCTGGAAAATTTTAGTCAAAAAGGATAGAATAGAAAAGAAAATTATGGTAAGGAGTTGGAGGAGCCCTAGCTCTACTCCACTTGTGTGCCATATATATACTGCAGCCTTCAAATCTTGGCCGCCTGTTCTTATAGTTCTTCTTCTCCTTCAAGCAGGTAAACCTCTGCAATTTTTCTTCTTCATTTTTCCTATCGGTTGACGGATATATTGTTTGTATATACATAATACTAGTTTTTTTTTTTTTTTTGGCAAAGTTAGGAACTTTATTTGATGCAAATTTTTCATTCCCATTTTTTAGGGATTTCAGTTCAGATTCTCTCTATCAGCTTGCAGAGGGACAGAAAATACAATAATAGCAAAGGGTTTGCGAAGAAACGTTTATGCCCATTAATCAAATCACAAAGGCATTAGACGTAAACCCGAGTCTTTTAGCATTTAAACCTCGCCAAGTCGTTTTGCTCTCTGAGCCTCAAATTATGAAGCTTGACGACGCCAATGGCACCAAAAAAACCCTTAGTCTTAACCCTGAGCAGCAAAACCTTCTCTTTCACTCAATAGCTCAGTATCTTCAAAGCCGTGGCTTCTCCAAGACTCTGAAGAAGTTTCTATCAGAAGCCAAATTTCAGGTCTCTTGCCTTCTCCATCTCTCTGCTGCTTTATGTCATTTTTCTTATGTTGTCTTCAATTTCCCATTTCCTTTGCTACATTTTTGGTGCAGAAGGATGACGTGGGGGATTCATCTTTTGACTTGGAAGAGGTGTTCTGCAAGTTTTTGGACATGTGGTATGGTTGTTCTTTCTATTTGCAGTCCCCATTTCCTTAGCCTAATTGATTTTTTCATTTTGAGTGTATATTGACAAACATGGATCTGTGTTAGGATTTAAGCATGGATTTTTTGCGTTTGTATACAATTAACCTGTTAAGGTCGTTTTGTTCGTCGAATTATTTTGATTTTCTCTTGGCTGCTTGAATATGTAAAATCTGGTAACGGAATGTAGTTTATCCATATATAGATAAACTCGTGTTTTATGTGGCTGCCACGTCTTAGCCTGTACATGGATGAGCATTCAAATATTTCATCTCTCTCCCACCCTCAAAGTATGTGTTTTCTGGGTGCATTTCATATAAGATCCAGGTTACTTATGATTAATGGCTTGGAGTTGCTTTGTCAAATGGTGTCAAGGTCTTTGATGATATTGGTGCTGGTCTCATAGTTGCCATATGAACATAATGATGAGTCTTTCTTCCATACAGTGCCAAAATATGTTTGCAAATGTTTGGCATTAACGAATATCCTGTATTTAAAGTTTGGCTATGGAGTCTTGTGGCTCATGAGTTTCTACATTTTGCAGCAGTCATGTTAGCAAAAACTCCAAAAGCCACAAGGCAGAAGGTATGCTTTAATTTCTAAGGGAAATTACTTTTCTGGTTCTGGACAAACACTTTACTATTCGCATCCTGCCTGCCTTTTCTCCTCAATTTTCTGTTACGGAGAGTAAACATAACTTCAGTGACAATGTTGATAATACTAAATATCATAGTTCTATTAACATGCAGAGTTAAAAAATGATGGCTGGCCTGGGAGTAATGAAGGGGGTGATGTTACTTCTGCTGTTGGATTGCTTGGAGAGGGAAAGAAGAAGAAGATGAGTGATACAAGAGTTGGTGACAAAGCTTCCAATTTCAAGAATTCTGCAGAAGTGATAACAGATGATGCGGTGCCTGGTGGTGTAAAATCCAAAGAAAAAATGAGAAACAAAAATGACTCATATTCTCTTGACCAAGAAAAACAAGTCATTGCAAAAGTTTTGGAGGAATTTGACCATGAGACAAGTAATAAATCCAAGGATAAGAAGAGGAAGAAAAACAAGCAGTCTTCTGATCCTGCTGGAGTTAAACAAGAACCAAATAAAAGTGATTCTAAGAAAGATGATTTTCATAGTTTGAAGGATGAGGTGAGGGAAAAAGAGAATAAAAGTTCCAAGAAGAGGAAAAGAGTGGCTTCCCAAGAAGATTCTGTTGAGCCTGCTGCCGAAACACTAGTTGAAGAATCCAAGGGAAAGAAAGAAAAGTCCAAACGTAGAAAGACAGAAGGTTCTGAAGAACCAAGGATAGCAGATGAGCCTGCCAAGTTAAGTTCACAAACCAGAACTGAAGAAAAAGTTAATAAAGAAGGAAGCAGCCAAGTAGGGTCTATTGAGTCTCAGAAAACATCTGCTAAACAAGTTGATGGACTGTCAAATGGGAGCCTTGAAGAAAATGGAGAGAAATGTGCCAGTCAAAAAACCATGAAGAAGCAGCAAAATGGTTCAGCTGAGGTATAGTTTGAACAATCTAATTTTAGATAATATTGTTACATTAGCAGCTCCAATTTCTGAATCTGAAGCCCCTAAAATCTGAGGTGCCCTTGCATGTATGAACTATTAGTAGTTTACGATTGTGTCAGATTCATTATGTAGTATATCCACATGTATGACATGTCTAGTATTATGCTTATACCATTCTTGTATTGTAGTTATTGAAGGCATGCTCAGCCTTCAATTGCAGACTCATCAAGCTCCAGCTTCATTGCATCAAGTTACGAGAGTAGGTTGCACAACTAGGCACTAAGACATGCTTCTTAAGGAGCAAAGATAAAAATGGCACCCTTGTAGCTATATTATAATTGTTCTTATTTTTAAATTTATCCAGTAAGGTAACCTATACCATTAAGTCAAACCAGAAAGAAGCATCATATCCAATCAAATGAGCAAAACAATAGGAAGAAAAAAGGATGAACTAGTGAGATTATTATTTGGCAGAAGATGGGATTTATCATAGGAAATAAAACAAAAAGTCATATCTCTCCATCATTGTGCCTTGCACCTAGGCCTCTTGATTAGTTAGTGGCTTTATGCACCCTGTGCTTATAATGACTATGGCTCCTATAATCCACCTGTCTTTTCATTATTATTGGAATTAATCAAATGATTTTCTTTTTGACACATCCCTTATTCCCTCTAATTTTTTGTAATAGTGATATAAGAGTAGGATGAGTAATATTTGTAGAGACCATCTTTTCATTTAGAAATATCATTATAACATTTGTTTGTTATGATGTATGTGGTAGACACAATCGTGTTAAAGATGTAAAGAAAACCAGGCAAATTAATGATTGTATTTTTGGGAGATTTTATAAGTTTAACAAATATTTGTTATTATGGTATGAGCACTTGATTTTAGTCTTTAATTTTAGGATTTTCTATTTTCTTATTCAGTCATTTATGTTTGCTTTCCTATTTCGACAACATGTAAGCTCTATTTAATGAGCAACGAGTGGAGAAATAAAAGAAGTCAGAAAGTACCAGTATAAAAGTACAAAAGATAGCCTACTGTTTTGAACGAGTTTCAAGATCTTTGCTTCCTTGAACAAGCTCCCTTTAATGAGCTTGATTAATTGCCTGGTGTTCCGATCCATAATTTGGGACCGCAACACTGCTCTTTCCTTATTTTTGATTATCTTTCTCCCGATGGCCCAAGTTTTGGATACTAGATTGGGGGACCATGCTAGCTTCAGTTAGATGATCCTTGATTTCTTGCCTATTTGTTTAATTGGTGTCTTTCAATAATATAATTCCTTAAAAATAAAATAAAAATAAAATAAGAAAATATTAATGCTAAGTTCTTTGATATTTATGTTGCCCCTGTAGCAATCTTATCATATAAATTATTTGTCTTATGTGGTAAAATATGTTCTTTTCTTATTTTCTCTGGCTCCCTTCTATAAATCTTGTTCCTTGCACATTGGACCTAGGCCTTGGAACCCCTTAATGCTTTCACACACCTTATACCTTTGTACTTAATATGGTCAAGCAGCTCTCTAAATCAATTAAAGACTCATATATGCATTTTAGATAATAGGAAAAAGTAACAATTAATTTTATTTTGGCAAAAAGGATTCTAGTTTTGCATGCTCATGTATTAAGCTGCTTTCCTTGATGTATGAATAACATGCACAACATGTTTTTATATGTTGTCTAATATTTTGTTGAAATCTAGCATTTTGTATATGCTAATTGATTAACAGATCAACTTAATGGGGATAATATATGTGTGTATATGCATGTGTACGTATAATAAAAACATGTATGTATGTGAGCGAGTGTGTCTGTGTCTATACATACATACATACATACATACATACATATATATGGATGGATGGAGATGATAATCAATGCTGTACTCTTTAACTGGAATTACTTCATTGCAGCCGAAGACAGTAAAGCATTTTCAAAGAGTAAAATCAGATGAAGTGGTTTTTTCTGATGAGAGGCTAAAAGACAATTCATATTGGGCAAAGGTTTATTACTATATGTAATTTTTTTATTTAAATCTTGCCCTAGTTTTCTGTATGTCAATTATTTCCATAAAAGCTTAATTTTATTTTATATCCATGTAGGATGGTGCTGAGAATGGTTATGGTGCAAAAGCACAGGAAGTACTTGGACAAGTTAGAGGAAGGTACACTTTTCGCTTTTGGCTTTTGTGCTTCTACATTGTTGTTACTTGAAGATGTATGCAACAAATTCAAAGAATAAAAAAGCAGTATTCATTGCTTGTTTAGTATGCACATACAAGTGTGATGATGAACATATATATGCACTCCTTACTAGTTTTGGTCATGTGACTGTATCGGTATTCTGAGATCATTTCAACTTGACAGGCTGAATAATGTGCAATCTTTAATTCGTTTCTCATTGTCATTTTCTTTCCTGATTTTCTATCTTCTCCAGGGGTTTTAGGCATGAAAAGACAAAGAAGAAGCGTGGGTCATACAGAGGAGGGCCAATTGATTTGCAATCCCACTCTGTTAAGTTCAATTATTCTGATGATGATTGAGCGAAGCTCTTTCCTCTCCCCAGATTTTTGGTATGGTCATTGTAGTAAATTTTATTAGAATTGTGGTCTTATTACATTTTGATTTATGTACTGACACTTACCATCATTGAAAAACATCGTCAAGTAAAGGATTTACTACATTGGCCAAGCTTTTCAAGTTTTGTGGGTTGCTCCCCTTCCCTCCTTAATTGTCAGTCAAAATGTATGAAATTGTTTTCGTTTTTTCTATATATCTTGAACAACAGGAATGGTAATGGATTGGTAGGTTTTGATTTGCAATATGTCGAGAATGACCATTTTATTCTGATTAGTTGCTGATTATGCATCAAGTTGATCATATATGAAGATTGGAGTTCTACAAATTCTAGTTAAGCTGGTTATAGATTTCAATCAAGTTGAGAAGTTCACTTTGGCCCACACTTAGTATCAAAATAAAGAATTAAGAAAAATAATTGCGAAGGGTATCTTCTGCTGTAGAACTAGTCTGTGGGCAGGATCATACTCTTCTTTTGTATATATATGGTGGGAAATGCTGTTAAAGAAAGATCAACACTGTTTGACCAATGGGCGTAGGATCTGCATTAACTTTTTCCACACGAAGGGATCTGATTGGCTATCTGAGCAAAGGCCAGATTGGCGGAGGCATAACTCGATAAATGTATTGTAATTTTTTCATGTTTACCTGAAGTGGAGTAGCTGGTGTAACTGCAGGAGCAGTAAAGGTGTTGCTTATCATTTTGATGGTCAAGACACTGTGGGAGATTGTTTAAACTTTGAAATATGGCCTGGAATTTATAATTAAAGCACCCTTTTCTGACAACAATGCTTCCACTCGCTGTTTAAAGCTGCGATATGGACATCATAAGATGCTTAGTCTTGTATGCTTAGCACGATCAATATTGCATCTGTGGTTTCCCCCCAGCCCTTGGTGGAGATTCTTGAGAAAATAGTCGTATTGCATGCATAAAAACACAATTAAATTCAAATTTTTAAAGTTTGGATGATAGGATTGATAGAAAATAAGGAATACGGTTGTATATGGGTAGATGTTATAGTGTATAACAGCTGTATAATAGGTGTAAACTTACCCTTTTTTATCCTTTCTCTTTGTATAAATAGGTAGTCTAGCCTAAAATATAATTCAATTGAATACAAAAAAATTCAATTTTCATTGTGTTTTTCACATGGTATCGGAGCCATTGACTCTCTTGGGTCTTTTCTTGTTTGAGGGTTGAGTTTTTCTTGTTTCTTATTGGTTTTCTGGATTTGGAATTCGGGTTTTTGTTCGTGGGGATTACTCCTTTTTGGGTCACCAGTTCCAGTGATCGGTTTGTCTCATCGTCGCCAAGGGAAGGACCGCCTCCTCTATTCCGGCCTGCTCACGTTTCTTGGTAGCCATTCGGCCGGCGAGTGTTCCTCATGCGTCAATTGAAGATTTCGCTGGTTTCTCATGCGCCTGTGCGTGGGAGCGCATGCCTTGTCCTCCAGTCTTTTGATCTTGTTTTCGGCGTCGATTTGTTGTTTTCGGCATAGATGTAGTGTCAGTTTTGTCCCTTGCCTCTGTTCTAAAGATCTCTGTCTGTGCTTCTTCTTCGGTGTGGTTGCTGGTTCTTTGTATTTCTTCTTTTATTTTGGAAGACGTGTTGACTTATATTGCTGAGGGGGAGATTGTTGGTTGTAGCAGCAATTGTCCCACGGCGGAGGCCTGATGAGTGGTCAAGTCCCAGTTAATTTGGGTTCACGTTGCTGCCTTATTGATGCTTTTGTTATTTATGGATATTGGTGTTAAATTTGTTTTTTTTTTTTTTGAAGCCTGGGTTTATGTCATGGAATAAATTTGTAACAAGCTGAAACATAATTTATGCTTCAGCTTGAAGGAGAGTATTATAAAAAAAGGAATAAAACGGTATACAGTTAGATGTTATAGTGTATAATAGCTGTATAATAGGTGTAAACTTACCCTTTCTTACCCTTTTTTTTTGTATAAATAGGTAATCTAACCTAAAATATAAAATATAATTCAATTGAATACAAACAAATTCAATTCTCATTGTGTTTTTCATGAGGATAAACAAATTATTAAAAAGTATTTTTTTTCTCCTAGAAATAATTCACTGAAGAGCAATAGAAAAGGTTTCCGAATCTTAAATTACGTTTACATGGTTGAGCTTTTAATGTTGAAAAGAAAGAAGGCAAGAGTGAAATCAAGAAATATAAGAAGTTGGAACTTATTCTGTGATTTGGTGAAGAAATTAAACCGCGTGTAAAGAGGTTAGAATAGTGAAAGTGTGATGACTCATGAGAAGCATACATGTATTTGATCATATAACCTGCCCCTCACGTATCTATTTATTCTTGGGTGGGTAAGGTCAACTAAGCAGAGTCAGAAAGGAAATTTGATATGATGCTGCAGTAGCATCATTGCCTCCTTCCTCGAAGTTTCTTTGGGGCCATGCAGCTGCTCTGTCATTAGTCTTTTCCTATTTTAGCTCCCACCCTCTCACATGCTAATGTGACGTTTCTTCCGCAAAAAAGGGATAAGTTATCACGGTCATCATTAATATAAAAGTGGTGGATTATTTAAATAAAAAGATATATACCAAGGATATAGCATATTATTCGGATTGTATACAAAGTTACAATTAATTAATGTTTGGGAGGTGAGATATTAATCTCTGATGCTTTGCATGCCTTGTTGTTTATGTTTCAAATAATTCTGATTCCCTCGCCTTTGTATGATTTTCTTTGTGTAAATAGTCCGTAAGAGGAAGAAAAGGAGGAGCTAAAGCATCGGTGAAGTTTCCTCTTTGTATCCAGGTATCTTTCATATTCTTATTATCACATCAGAATATAAGAATCTAAACAAATTGCATTTACCTTCTTCTTCTTTTCGTACATGGTGTTCCGCCTATCGTATTTTGATTCTTGGCACTACAAAGAATCTATGGAGTTGACGAGGGCAGTGACGTCAACTGAAAACTGAAAAGCATGAAAAATAAGCACAAGTTAATCAAATATGTTATGGGTCGGTTACTTTTGCCCATTTATAACGGTAGGTGTGTCCCTTAATCAATTTTTATCTTTCACGTGTTTGCATGTTGCGAGTGCCCGCTGGGGTTACGTACTTCGATAGGGCATCGCCCGAGCTCTGCGCATCATGTTATAACAATACAGTAGCATCCATCGCATTTAATCAATGTATAGTTTATGGGGGGTCTGTGGGATAAGGAAAGATGAGATGTCGGTAGAAAAAGATTATAGTAATAGTAAAACTTTATTGAAAGTGTTGGAAAAACCAGTTTCATTCGACATGGAACTCGATTCCGTTTTGATTAGACATAAATAAAATTCAAAAAAAATAAAATAAATTATTATTATTATTATTTGATTGGTATTTTTTTTGTCAATTATTCAAATAGTCACGAGTCAATTTCATCCATAATTACTGAACTTACACCTAATCGTTCAAAAATAATTGATTTATTTTTCGTGATTTAAATATCACTGAACTTATTATATTTTTGCAAAAAAATCATATTGATCGATTTTCGACGATAATTTTTGCCGAAATGCTGACGTGATATGCTACATCATATGTCTGGATACACGTAATATGATACGTCAGAAGCCATATTACCGGAAGAGATTATATCATACGATATATCAACATGCCACAAGTCATATACCTGAACACATGTGACCTTTTTTCGGTGATGTGGCTGCTGACGTGTCATGCCACGTGTATTCAAATATATGACGTGATGTGCCATATCAGCATTTCGATAAGAATTGTCTTCGAAAATTGATCAAGATAACTTTTTTCTGCAAAAATATGTTAAGTTCAGTGATATTTAAGTCACGAAAAATAAATCAGTTATTTTTGAATGATTAGACGTAAATCCAATGACCATGGATGAAAGTGATCCTCACTTAGATACCAAGATAACAAAAATGTTGAAAGAAAAATACACAGGACCAAAAAAGAGGAAACCATTTTTTCTTTTTTTATGAAAAATGTCTTCTTGAAATAAAAAAAAAAAGATTGATTTTTCAATTTGCTTGGATTTCTACATAAGATATTTATTAGTTCGTCATTTGTTGAAACGATTATAAATGTTGCTATGCATTATGATCTCAGATAATTAATTTTGTATTTCGTTATCAGATACATGTGAATGATATAATTTTATGAATAGAAATAAAAAAATGAAAATTCATGTTTAGATGCAATACATGAATTTTTTATGGACACCTGTAAAGATTAGAAATAAAAGAAGAAAAGTTAAAGAAAAGTAATTGTAAGCTTGCATACAAAAATGATGAGTACCGTATGTTATATACAAAGAGCTAAAACTACTGGAAATAAAAAAAAAAAGAAAAAAACATCATTTCGTCCTTGAATTTTAATAATTATCCATATTAGATCTCTGAACTTTAAAAATTACATATTAGATCCTTCAATTTTTTACGTGAAATACATTGAGTTTTTATACTATATATTGGGTTCCTGAACTTATCTATTAGAACACATTAAGTATAAATGGACATTAAATACATGCAATTTTAACTGAGCGTATGTTACACTGTCATTTGTTCCCGTTTATTTTCAACTTAATGTGTACTTTTAGAAAAGTTCAAGGACTAAATATATAATTTTGAAAATATAGGAACTCAATGAAAAAAAAAATGTTAAAGTTTAGGGACTAAATTGTAAATTTTTCCTAAGAAAAACACATGAGCTAGTATTGATAGGTTATCATGACAGTTATTAAAAAAATTAAGGACAAATCCATACTTTGGTACTTGTATTTTAACGATTTTAAGCTTTGGATCTCTATACTTTTAAAATTATATATTGAATTCTCAAGCTTTTCGAAGAGAATATATTAAGATCAAAATGAACGGCACAAATAACAGTTTAATATAAACGCGGTTAAAATGGCATATATGTTAACGGAATGCTTTTTTTTACATCGTTTGAATTTAATATATTCTAATAAATAAATTGAAGAATTCAATATGTAATTTTGAAAATATAGGAATTCAATGTGTCAATATATAAAAGTTAAAGGACCTAATATGTAATTAGAGATCCAATGTGTAAAAATATTAAAGTTCGGGGACTAAATTATGGGTTTTATCAAAAACTAACTACAAGAACATATACACTTTAGAAATATCAATAGTTTGATTTATATTTTTCATCTCCTCCTTAAGTTGAGCCTTGGTGAAAATTAGCAAAACCTGGAAATAAGCTTCGAAAATTGAGTGAGAGAGCATTTGTGAACAAAAAAGCTTATTATGAAGATGAAGCAAGATACTAAGTGGTAATGAATCCTTCTATCAGTTTGTCCCTCATCACGTAACAATCAATATCCATGTGTTTTGAGCATTCATGAGACATCAAATTTGATGCAATGTGATGTGCTATCTTATTGTCACACCATAAGAGGATTAAAAGTTTCAAAGTAACATTGAAATCTTATAAGCAATTGATTAGAGTTCACATACCGTGGATGCCATTGCTTTATACTCAACTTCGGCTGAGGATCTTGATAGTATTAATTGCTTTTTAATCTTTTAAAATACTAAAGATTTAAGATACACAAAAAAAATCAATAAGAGACCATCTTAAAAATCAAGGCATAAAGCCTAATTCGCATCACAAAAGGCCTGCAACTCTAAGGAATTTAAATATGGAAAAAATAAACCAAGGGAAGGGCATCCCATTAAATATTTCAGAACATAAATAACAACTACATATTTAATGAGATTTCTCAAGTTTATGAACATATTGACTTAATTGTTGTACTAAATATGTCATACTTGGTCTTGTAAAACTTATATATAATAGCCTACCTGCTAAATATCTATATCTTTGTGGATCTTTTAACAAAACACCATTATCTTTTTATAGCTTAAGTCCTTTTGGAAAAGGTTGTATTAATTAGTTTTGCACCTATTAAACCAGCATCCTTGACTAAGTTAAGTATATATTTTTTATAGTTTATATACAAAACATCAGTGGACCTAGCTATCTCCAATCCCAAAAAATATTTTGCAAAAACAAGCAATGATCATTAGTGGCTTATGTCTTTAATGGTGAATTAATCATGAAGATAAGTCTTGATTTTATGAATTCGACATCTGATCCACTAATGAACAAATCATTAACATAAATTAGCAATGCAAGAAGGACACCATTATTTTGAAGAAAAAACAAGCAATGATCATGCTTAGATTATTGAAAACCATACTTTTCTAAGTGAGAAGTAAGTTCATGGTTCCATTGGTAAGAAGCCAAATTCAAACAATAAAAAGACTTGACCAATTTGCAAACTTTTCTTGATTTAGCTATTGTATATCCTTCAGGGGGTAGCATATATATCTCTTCATCAATGAATCTATGTTGGAAAAAAATTGTTAATATCATGTTGATAAATTGGCCAATGCATGGCTGCTAAAACAGTAAGAAAAATTCTCACAGTTACCATATTGCAATAGAGGAAAACATTCAGTATAAGTCACTCTAGGTATTTGCTTATCCCATTTGGCTATAGCCTTCCCTTGTACTTATCTATACGTCCATTAAGCTTCAAACTTATCTTATAAACCTATTTACTGCCAATTGGTTTCTTGTTATTGGGAAAACTGTGAAGATTTAAGTATAGTTCTTCTTAAATATATATAACTGATATCCTTTTTGGATAGTCTTTGGCTTCATGATACGCATTAAGTTCCTTAAAAACAATAATGTTGGACAAAAAAGTCATATAATTAGAAGAAAATGTTGGTCTCATTGACACACAATAGATGATGAATTGAGTGTTCTAAAATATTTCGGTTCAATCCTGTTAAATAAGAATAGAAATTTTCTATTGGTGTTTTGTTGTAACAAAATGTATGTGATATGCAATATTCAAGTGCATAACATATGCAAATATACTTTTAATTAAGTAACTTTTTCAAATTCAATTTTCTCTTTTAAAAATACTATTTAATCTTTTGAAGTAGGTCTTTTTGAAATATTTTTATAGAACATTAATTGTTATTAAAAATCAAACTTGAAATTTGATTTAGAAATAGAATAGATAGAGAGGAAATGGAGTAGAAAAAATCAATATTATTCAATTTATAGTGTTTCGACCTTATTGTCTACCTCTATTCTCCAATATATCATCTTGAGAATTTCTTTCTGCTAATAACTCTTTTAATAGCCAAGAGTCAAAACCAATCTACAAGTGTAAGTATATTCTACTCACAATATTTTTTTCACGTAAAAATGTAAAACATTTATAAGCATTTTATTTCTTAAGGTTCTAGCTAACCTTTCCCGTACAATCTTTTACATTTTTTCTTAAGATTTTAGCCAATTCTTCCCACACTATCTTTTACAGAAGATTTGTCACAAAAGAATTACAAAATAAAGCTATAATCAATTTGAGGAAAATGATAAAGTATGAAGTGCAAAGATATGGAAATTTGTTATAACAGAGTGTGAACTTGTATCCCAAGATATGTAAAGGTTTCCCAACTTCTCTAATCCTTTAAGGAAAAAAAAGGCTGAAGGTGCAACTTGATCATTGGTATTTTGCAAAATGTGCAATGTAGGGTCTAAAGTTTCGTTTGGTGCAATGTTGTACCTAAAGTTTAGAAATCGGTGCAACGTCACCCCTACTGTAATGGAGCCGTTTGTTTGACCAGTTGACATTAGTTGACTACTGACATGGCAGGTTAAGTGACTCGTGGCACTCTAACTAGTGACATGTGGGTGATGATGCGGCAGTTGAGGGACATATTAGCTAACATGTGTCCCTCCATGTGTCCTGATCGGTGTATAGCAAGTATACTAAATCGGCTAAGTAATATAGAAAAATATAATTATGACCCAAAATATCAAACCCAAGAAAAACTTGTGTTTGTATGTGCTATTTTAATTTCAAAACCAATTTTATGTGTAAAAGAAAGAAGAGAAATCCCAAAGTTGTGATGATTGAAGATTAAAACAAAAAGCAATATTTCAAAACTAAAATAAAACAATTGAAAGAGTTGAAATAAATAAAAATCTAATGAAAACAAGTAAATTGAATGAGGGAAAAATCAATATTAAAAGTAACTTTCACTAAAAGACTATCCACCTTAACCAATATTACTATGACTTAATCAAAAGAAAACACGCAAGTGATTATGGAGAATTCAGATTAATAAACCCAGATAACTTTATTCAAGATTATCATTTCAAGCATCAGAATTTTCTTATTCAGATAAACTCAACACTTAGCATAAATACCTGAATTAATTCTCCTAGATGTCTATTAAAGCCTTTTTCAAGAGATTTAACTTCCACCTATTCTTAGTTACACTTTTTTCAATCTCAATTTACTTAAATCAACACAAAATTATAGCTTATTCAGATTATAATCATGCATTAACCTAAATAAATCAACTCAAGAACATGCATATCAATAATCAACTTAAACCAATTACTTAACCAATGTTAATTAAGTTAATAATCAATTTAAAATTGAGTAAAGACAAGACTATGTTTAAGAACTAAGAAATAATCAACTTGCATTAAATTAAAGATCAAACTCAAGTCATAACAATACAAGTTAAGGATTCAAGTATCCTTTAGCAAAAGTTAAAGAAACTACTCACAAGACATACTAAAAATCAAAACAAAACTTTGAAGAAAAACAATGAAAACAAAAGCAACGTAAAATAAACTAAGCTTAATTCTAAGATTGGATGCTTTTTCTGGTGTTTCAGACTCCTTTTTATAGGTCAAAGACGTGGTAGAACCCTTCTTAAACTCTAGAAATTAAATAGGAAGCGAACTCTGCTAAAATAGGAAGCTCAGAGAAAATCCTTTGTGGAATGGGAGACTGAGCACATGGCCACGTGTGTCCCAATGTAATTCTACACGTGGTCACGTGTATGCCTAGTTGATCATTACACATGGTCACGTGTGTTTCTTCTTTGCTTCACACGTGGTCACGTGTACACCAATTGCTCTTCTTTTTTCCTTCTCACGTGGCCATGCATGTCTTCTTCAATGCTCTTCACGTGGCCATGGCTTCCCAAGTGCAACCCTTCACGTGGCCACGGGTAGATTTCTTCATTGATTTCACGTGGTCACGTGAAAACCTTTTGGACTGGATGCTCACTTTCTCGCATCAATTTCTTATTTTTGCAGTTTTGGCCTAAATCTTTGCCTTTTTTCCAATTTCAGCCCTTTTTCAGCAAATTAAACCTGAAAAACAACCAAAGCTATGAATTAACCTTAAAAACACCCAAATTAACAATATATCTCTAATTTAACCTAAATAACACCAAATTAACTAAATAACAATGCTTAAAATATATTAAAAACTATATATAATTCACACTTATCATGCCCTTCATGTGATCTTAAAAAAAACAAAATTTATTCTTTCCTTGGTTGTTATGGCTACATTTCTTCCCTAACTTCGATGCTAGTAAAGCTATGTAGTCTAAGCTAATTATAGTTGAAGAAAAATAGCAAATCCAGATAAAACAGAGCATAAAAAGTCACTCTTTCATTCTCATATTCCCATTAATTTTATAAATTTGTATAAACAATTTTTTATTTCTTCCTCCATTGATCTCGCCCATTTTGTTACTCTTTCCATTTAATTATATCACACAATTTTTGTAGAAAAAACTATGCCAGAGATAGAGATAGAAATGGTGAGCAGCAGAAACTGATAGAAAACATTCCTTCATTAGAGGATTGTGTTTATATAAATACCCCATTTTTCTAATTTCTTTTTTCTATCCCTCTAGATTTGCCCCTTTACCTACCCGTTTTCTCATGGGTTGTGTTAGCTCTAAATAATGTTTCCGTCATTTGAAGGGTATAAAGTAAAAACAAAAGCAACCACATAATGCGTTGGTAAGCACTTCAAAATTCACTTCCCACATTTATCAACAGCTGATCTTAAGAACTTCTTACAAAAACTACAAACAAAAATAACTTCTTTAATCTCCTTATCAAATCAAAATATTAAGCATCAAGGTAGAAAATTTGGTGTACTTGTGTCCACAAGAAGTGGTACTTGGTTCAAAACAAATCTCTAAGCAAATTTACCAAAGTATCAAGAACATTAATTTGATTCTTATTTTGTTTAAATCAATTAATAGTAACACATAAATCAAACAACTCTTACTGCACATGAGAACCCTTCTCATAGTTTATCCATGTAAGGAATAAATGAATTTGAACAAGAAATATTAGAATTTTCTTTCTGCAATTCCTTCCCCTCTGCTTTACCTTCTTATTTCACTATAATTTTTGCTTCTGTCTTCCCTTTCTGATTATCAACCCATCAAAGGTCAATTGTAGGAAAAACCATCAATTTTCCCTATTTTTAAAGGCCAATTCCCTTAAAATTAAGCGTACAAAAGAACCAACAAAGACCTCATTTTCAGGTTCTTCTTCATCAAGACTGATGGCAGGAATCAAAATCAGACTCTTTCTCTAAACCCTGCATTTTCTGATATACAAAGAAAATGACCTAACTAAAATATCATTTTAATTTCCAAGAAAATAATATTATGATTAATCAAACATAGTTAGGGAAAATGGGTATACAAATACCTTTCTGAACTATTGGAAGGTGGAGTCTTGAAGCACCTCTATCTCGATATAGAGGCAGAAGCATACGTCGGAGTTTCTCTACCGGCCGACACAACTACACTTACATCATCAACATTAATAACCATTGCAGGATCCACACTCTGGCACTCATCATTGTAGCCTTATCAGAAAGGGAGTTGGAAGCCTAACGGCTCTCATGCGTAGGTAATCCCTTCATTAATCTAGTAAAAATTAGAAAATACAGGATGGGATCCGTGTTTGTGTTGATTGCTTTTAATTACTTTTGATTCCATGGTTAGGGTTTATGACCTAGGTTTCTTTAAGTGCTCAAAGGTGGTCGTGTTTCATGGTGAACGTAAGGTTTCTCTTGAGTAGGTTTTTTGTGGTCGTTGTGGGAGAGATGAAGGTTAAAATTTTGTTTCTTTTTTTTAAGATCATGTAAGGAGCACATGGAGGGACATATGTTAGCTGATGTGTCCTTTAATCACCATGTCATGGCCCATATGTCACTAGCTGGCATGCCACGTGTCACTTAACCTGCCATATTAGTGGTTAACTGACATCAACTGGTCAAATAAATTGCTTCATTATGGTACGTGTGATATTGCACTAATTTCCAAATTTCGGGCCTAACATTACGCCAAATGGAATTTTAGGCCATACATTGCACATTTTGAAAAATATCAGGGACCTAATTGCACCTTTAGCAAAAAAAAAAAACTCATATTTACGACCAAAGATTCATTATAGCCATTTGAGATTGAAAACTAGTCGTTACAAATAAGACATTAAAAAAAAAGCAAAACTAACTGCTATTTTATCTTATAGTGAAAAGCAAATTAGATTGTTTTGTTAACTCTTATGTTACCTTTAATGTTAACCTTTTTTTAAGCTTTTTTCTAAAACCCTTTCTAAAGCATTTTCTAACAACTATTTTGGTAAAATTTTGGAAAAAAAAATATTTTAGTTTCTATACTTTAATGATTTTATATATTGGATCCATATATTTTTAAAACTATATATTGAATCTCTGAACTTTTCAAGAAAAACACAATAAGTTCAAAATGGACAACACAAATGACAGTGTAACGTACGCTCGATTAAAGTCTCATGTATTTTAACAGAACAATGTTATTTTTAATGTCCATTTGAGCTTGATGTGTTCTAATAGATAAGTTCAAGGATCCATTGTGTAGTTTTGAAAGTATAGAAACTCAATATGTAAATACATAAAATTTGAGGGATCCAATGTGTAGTTTTGAAAGTATAGGTATCTAATTTGTAAAAACGTTAAAGTTTGAAAATTAAATTATGAGTTTTTCCTAAAATTTGTAACACCTTTTTTGTTTCATCTTATATATTTGAAAACCATTTTCCAAACATATTTTAATGCATTAATATATAGGCAAAACCCATTCTTGGGTTTTCGAACTTTTAAAATTTTCTACGTTGAATCCCTTTTAACAAATAAAATGCTTGATTAGATCCTTATACTTCAATATGAGGTAATAGGTAGTCCCTTATAAATGACACATTAGCACATATATTTCAATTACTGTTAATGACATGTCATACTAATGAAATATATTCTCGATTGGTTTTTAGAACTTTTAAAATTTTCTACATTGCTTTTTGTCCTTTTAAAAAGATGACATGTTTTTCAACGGTGATTAAAATACATATGCGATAGTTTTGTTAATGAGGGACTAAGTGTTACCTCATATTAAAGTATATGGATCTAATCAAGAAATTTTTTTAAGGGATCTAATATAGAAAATTTTAAAAGTTAAGATACTTGAAAATGTGTTTTACCTAAAATTTATTTTGTGCTATCTAAGAAAATTATGATGTACAAACAACTCCTTAAAAAGATTTTATAGAATGGTACCCTAATTTTTTGAAACTTCAAAGTTCACACTTTTCATGCATTATGCTTTCTTTCCTTACTTAAATCTAGCACACTTTAATAGAGTTAAGTTGTAATATAAACACTTAGAATATAATGATTACAAAGTTTATTCAAGGTTTAATTATCATTAAAATCTAGATAAGGTCTTGAGCCAACGGAAAACAATGTTGAATAATGATATATGGATAAGTTTTGGGGGTATATAATGAGGGTTTTTTTTTTTTTTGAAAATGGGACGTTTTGTTAAAAAATTTAGAAAATAACGACTATAGTAAACATAATTTTAAATTTGAGTTGCTAGAAATAGGTAATGAGGGGTGTCGATATTTGACTTGGTGGACTTTGCACTTTTGACGAGTTCGGATGCTGAAAACTGGCACTATTACATATCGGTATTTGACTTGGTGGGCCCTATTTGTGTTGGTGAGTGTAAAAAATTGGCAAGAAATAGTGTCAATTTTTGGCATTAATTTCCCTACAGACCTTGTTTTTTCAACCAAATGAAAAAAATGTCTAAAGAGAGAGAGTGTGTGAGAGAGATGGAGGGGTATAGTGATTGAATAGAATAAATAATTAAAATAATTTTTTTTACAGCACTCAAAGAGAAAAACAAAAATAAAGAATTTGTTAAAAGTAAATTGAAAATAAAGAAAAGAAGAGATTTTTCTTGGTTTTGAGGAAGACAACGAAAATAAAACAGATAGAAAGTGCAATCCTTTGTTAGGCATATCTCTCCCAATTTCTACTTCTTTCTTTATATTTTTATTTTAATTTTAGTTTTTCTTATTTTGTTTTGGTATTGTAATAGTTGGATTTTCTTGGTGTTAAGCTAGTTTTAATTGAAAAGTGATGGTTTAAGGGTCTGGGTTTAGTTTAAGCTCTCAATTTCTTCTTTCTTTCTTTCATTTTTTCTTTTTATTTGTTTTGAGCTATATCAAAACACCTAAATTCTCTCTTGTTGAAGGCAAACCAAGAAGAAAATATTAAGGTAATATTGATAAGAGTAATGGGTTTTATCATATTCACCACTCAATTCTGACTTTAATATATTGATTTTAGACATATTCTTGGCTACGATAAGCATGTCATCAGCATAAAGCAACTAGTACACAAATGAGCTATCTTTAGGTTTTCTGAAATATACACAACTATCATACTAGCTCCTGGAATAGTGGTGACTAACCATAAAGGAATCAAACTGCTTGTACCACTGTCGAGGAGACTGTTTCAAGCCATACAATAATTTCTTTAATAAACAAACATGGTCTTCCTTGCCTTCAATTTAGAAACCCTCAAGTTGTTGCATGTAAATTGTCTCCTGAAGTTCTCTATGCAAGAAAATAGTCTTAACATCTAGTTGTTTCAACTCCAAATTATGCATAGCAATCAAAGCAAATAAGATACAAATAGAGCTATATTTAACAACAGATGAAAACACATCATTGAAGTCAACTCCATATACTTGACTATAGCTTTAAGCAGTTAATCGTGCCTTGTACTTTGCATCCTCAACACCTAGAATGCCATTTTTTTTCTTAAAGATCCATTTGTAATCAACTATCTTTTTATCTTTTAGTCGCTTGATTAAATCCTAAATTTTGTTCTTATGGAGAGACTTCACCTCTTCCTGCATAGTGATTATCCATTTAGCTAAATCATCACAAAAAATAGTTTCTGAATACGAGATAGTAGAGGTGTGCATCGATCGGGTTCGGGTGAACCCGACCTAAACCCGATTAGCCCGAAATCCAAAATTTACATATTTCCCTCACTCAAACCTACCCTATATAAATATAAGGCCCTTACTTGAGCAACCCGATTTTTTTGGGCCAGATTCGAACAACCCGATTTACCCAAAATTTAATTTTTTAATTTATATATTTAAATTAAAATCCTAAATTAATACAAATAAATAATATTAAATACCATAAAAAATAGTTTAAAAATACAACAAACTAATAATTTTAAAATTATATTAAATATATATTATATATTAATTAATATTGTAGAGAAATTATAATTTTTTATTTATATATTAAAAATTTCGGGTTTTTCGGATTCACCCGACCCGACCGCAATTAATATCCAATATCAATAACCGAACCGACCCTACCAACCTGATTAATCCCACCCAAATGTGTCGATTTGGTTCAGGTTAATTGGGTTGGTCGGGTGGGTTTTTGCACACCCCTACAAGATAGGTTCACCAACATCATCAATTTCTTATGCCATTGCCAGAGTATATGCAACATAATCTATATCAATCAATCTTGAGGTACTTTTCTCTCATTTCTTGGCCTATATGTAGCAATAGAATGCTTCTTTTGTAGGATCAGACAACTGAACTTGGTCGTGCTATAAAGCACCTTCAAAGGCAAATTCTCTAGCTCAAGTTCTATAGGTTTTTTAGAATTCTTCACACTAGTGTCAGAAAAGCTAGGCTTATCATCTCTTAGGTAAAGCATAACATACTTATCAAATACAACATCCTTACTAATTACAGCTTTGGATGTCTTGGGATCAGAAAGCCAAACTTTATATCTTTTTACACAATGAAGATAGCCAATGAAAATTCCCTTTTTATACTTAGGCTCCAATTTAGCATCATTAACATAAACATAGACTGGACAACCATTCAAATCAGAGTAGTCAGTTGATTTTCCAAACCACAAATCTTTAGAAGTCTTACAATCAATAGCTATAGATGGAGAACAGTTCACCAAGTAGCAGGTTGTAGAAGCTTCTTTTGCCCAAAAAACTTTTAATTGTGTTCATGTTGTGCTAAATTTTTCTAAGAATTATGAAGATTTAGTCAACAATATGTGGTGCTTATCAATTTGTAGCCTCTATTTTCAATAAATATCAACACCGGGTTTTATAATAAGGTGTAAATATGAAATTGGAAGTGTAGAAGAAGAGGGAGTGGAATTAGATGTAATGACAGAAGTAGAGGTAGGGCTAGGTGAAGTTTGGTGTTTGAATTGAAATGGAACTAAAAAGAGGAATTAAATAGTTAGCTTATATAGGTATAACTTAAGTCATGCACAATTGTCTCTAAATCTGTATTTGCCTTTGATTGGAAAGGATAATAATCTTTATAAAACTTAATATCTCCAAAAATGATACGTTCTTTTGCATCCAAGTCATAAATCTTGCAAGCTTTTCCGATCTAGTGGAAACCTAGAAAACACCTTTGACTGCCCCAAAAGAAAATTTGTCTATCTTAGGCTTTATTATAGTTGCAAAGCACAAGCAACCAAAAGTCTTAAGAGTATTATAATCTAGTTACTTTTACATATTCACACATATTGGATGTTTATACTTTCAAAACTATATATTCGATCTCTGACCTTATCTATTAACACATTAAATACAAACAGACATAAAAAATAACAACATTTTGTTATAATACGCGCGACTTTAACCGTGTTTGTATTATATTTTTGTTTATGCTGTACATTTTAGACTTAATATGTTCTTTTTGAAAAATTCGAGAACTTAATATATAGTTTTAAAAGCATAGGAATTTAATATGTAAAATCGTTAAAGTACATGGATCAAAATACGAGTTTTTCCTAAAATTAGCTACTATTTCAGTATTGTAGCTAGTATTGAGATGAAAAAAAATTTGCTACGCACAGTAAATATTTATTGTAACATAATCCAATTTTCTACATATTTCATTGAACTATCATATAGACTTGGGTAAAAGATTGTTTATTGCCATAATATCGAGATATCAAAGCAAAATCGAAATATTAGCTACGATTGAAAAATCAAATTTTATATAACTAAGAAACATTAATTTTCATAGGTATGATTTTATATAGCTACAATATGATTTTTTTTAAGCTATGGAAATGGAACAATATATAGTTGAAGGTATAAAATGTTTTAGTGTTGGTGATTAATGCGGTAACCAATTTTAAAGCCCCAAGTTACTGTATATATTACAGACTGTCATCCAACAGTCTGTCAATGTTCAACAATTATGGCTAATGTGATTAAAACAGTGATTATAGGAGTAGATGTAGGAGCTGATTTAGTTGACTTTCTAACAAGATCTTGTGTATAAATATAATGTAATTGCTGAGAAATGAAGATAGAAAAACACTGTGTTCTATTGCATGGTATCAGAGCCTTAGGCTTGTTTAGAAAATCTGGAATTTCTAGATTTTTTTGGGTTTTTCTGGGATTTTCTTCAAGAGGGTGAAGCTGCCTCCTTTGGGTCACCAAGCTCCAGTGACTGTTTTTCCTCACCGCCAACCTCAGACAGAGCACCGGTGGATTTTTGGCCTTTGCCCAGAATTCGATGACCAGAAGACCATCGAGTGACTTTCAGACGCCTCCATAAGATTTACCTCCGATCTCACGTGCCGGCACGTGGGAGAGCGTGCGGCGTTCGATTGGCCTCGGATTCCATCTCCGGCATCGCCTGAGTGTCTCCGACCAGATCGTGGTGTCTGTTTTCCCATCTGGTCTCTCCAAAAGGTCTCTCTCTCTTCCTGTCCGTCGGTGCCTTGGTCTGCATCTGCTTGTGTCGTTTGAGCTGTGTGGAGATCAGGTTTTCTAATTCTAACATTAAGTTTTTTGTCACTGTTGGGTGTTGGATATTTGTGGTGTGTATTTGCTGCTGGTGGGACTTGTTTATTATTGAGTACTTTTCTTAGAATTTATTCTTGATTAGTAATTAAATGATAGAAACGGGTAAGTTGGTTGTTGAAGATAATAAATCCAGCTTTACTGAAATTATGTCAATGCCCACTAAAATTACCAAGCATAAATTAAATGGATCTAATTTTCTAGAATGGAGTACGAGAATAACAATTTATTTAAGAAGTGTCGAGAAAGATGATCATTTAATCAAGGAACCGTCCAATGATAAAGCTTAGCTTAGAGATGATGCTCGGTTGCTTTTACAAATTATTAATTCTATTGAGAGTGATGTGGTAGGATTAGTAGGTCACTGTGAGTATGTTAAGGAGTTAATGGATTATTTAGCTTTCTTGTATTCGGGTAAAGGAAATGTTACTCACGTCTACGATGTATGTAAAGCATTCTACTGTGCTGAAAAAGATGAGACCAAATCTCTCACTGCTCATTTTATGGAGTTCAACAAAGTATATGCAGAGTTGAATGTCTTATTGCCTCTTAGTACAGACATCAAGATGCTACAAACTCAACGGGAACAAATGGCTATTATGAGTTTTTTGGCCAGTCTTCCTTCAGAATTTGAGACCACCAAATCTCAAATTCTATCTAGCACTGAACTCACCACACTTCAAGATGTTTTTAGTAGACTGTTACGAATAGAGAAGAATGTTCAATCATCTTAATAGCTCAATGTACTAGTTGTTAAAGGAAGAGAGGGAAATAAAGTTGGAAGGAACCGTAATAGAGGAGGGAATGCTATAAAAAATAATGACTTCAGCAATGTTACTTGCTACTTTTGCAAAGGACCTGGACACACAAAATGATACTATAGAAAAATGCATCGCAATCAGAGAACTTAAGCTGCTAATGTTGTTGCATCTAGTTTATCTTTTGAAAAGTCTGTCACTATTTCAGCCGAAGAATATGCTCATCTTTTGAAGGAATTCACTCCAAGTGATCATTCAGTGTTTTACAGACAATCAACAGTCGGTATTATTCTTCTTGTTGTATATGTTGATGATATTGTAATTACATGAAGTGATCATGAAGGAATCTCTTCTCTTAAGTCTTTCTTGCATGACAAATTTCACACGAAAGACTTGGGCTAGCTGAAATACTTTCTGGGATTAGAAGTTTCAAGAAATAAGAAAGGGAATTCTTTTGTCTCAAAGAAAGTATGTTCTTTATTTACTTGCAGAAAATGAAAAATTAGGGGCTAAGCCATGCAGTACTCCTATGGTCCCAAATGTACAACTCACAAAAGATGATGTCGATCCATTTGATGACCAAGAAAGATACAGGCGGTTTGTTGGAAAATTGAACTATCTTACAGTTACTCATCCAGATATTGCATTTGCAGTAAGTGTTGTTAGCCAGTTTATGACGACCCCAACAGTCAAGCATTGGGAGGCTTTAGAATATATCCTGTGCTATTTGAAAGGTGCTCCTGGATTAGGTATACTTTACAGTGATCATGGACATAACCGCATTGAGTGCTTTACTGATGCAGATTGGGCAGGATTCAAGACCGATAGAAGATCAACTACAGGCTATTGTATTTTTGTCCGAGAAAACTTAGTGTCTTGGAGAAGCAAGAAACAAACTGTAGTATCCAGGTCAAGTGCAGAATCTGAATATAGAGCAATGTCATAGGCTGCATGTGAAATCTTATGGATTCGTCATTTGCTTGTCGAAATTGGTATGAATTTCTCATCTCTAGCAAAACTTTGGTGTGATAATCAAGCCGCTATCCATATTGCCTCCAATCCAGTATATCATGAGCGGACCAAATATATTGAAGTCGACTGTCACTTCATTCATGAAAAAATTCAAGATAATGTAATTTCAACTGGGCAAGTAAAGACAACAGAACAATTAGGTGATTTATTTACAAAAACTTTAAATGGGTCACGAGTCGAATATTTATGTAACAAGCTGGGCATGATCAATATTTATGCTTCAGCTTGAAGGAGAGTGTTACAGACTGTCATCAAATAGTCTGTCAATGTTCAACAATTGTGGCTAATGTGATTAGAGCAGTGATTGTAGAAGTAGATGTAGGAGCTGATTTAGTTGACTTTCTAACAAGATCTTGTGTATAAATACAATGTAATTGCTGAGAAATGAAGATAGAAAAATACTGTGTTCTATTACAGTATATATATTTATATCTATCTAAAAGAAAGAAAGAAAGTGAAAGCCATGTTATCTTAATAAACACGTCAGTATTTTTTTGGATAGACTTGCAAAACAAGCAAACAGATTCACATATATACACACAGATTTACAAAATAAAGGACTTTATGGTCATATGCCCTTTGCAAATAAAGGTTGTCTGACATATATAGAAGACTTCATCTACATAACTGCTAACTGCCCTGGGTGAGGATTAGTGCCGATTAGTCCCCAATATCTGGAAAATCCTTGCTACATAGTATATATTTTCCAATTGAGGAACTGCTGTTTGATGCATGCATGTATGCTGTCTTTTTTTCTTTTCTTAAGGTACGTATCTTCTAACATTGAGTTAAAGCAAGCATGCATATGTTGGATTTGGCATCTAATTAACTATTGCTATTGAAACAGAAGGTAAGAGAAAGTCATCATCCTGTTCTCGCTTCTGCAAAGAGGAAACAAACCATAACTTTTTCTAGAGTTTCAATTCCAAGACATATATGGTTCTGGTATGTTTATTATAACAACTTCTTCTTCTTCTTATTATTATTATTATTATGTAAAAAAGCTTAAGCACCGTCCAATCATTTTATTTCTTCTTAATATCAAAGGAAACGCAAAACACATTTGAGAAAGGATGTTATCACTTTATCATTTTAAGGGTCAACAAGTCTCCGTAACCAACAAATGAAACAACGACAAACCTAGGTAGCCCCTTCCTTTCCACGTCAACTATATATTGTGGAGTCAAATATAAGTATCTTATAAGTTAATCCACACCAAAAAAAAAAAAAGGCAAAATTTATAATTTATTTCCTAAATTTTAATATTTTTACTTATTAAATTTAAAATACACATAATTTTAATTGCATTTATATTATACCTTTATTTTTTATTTGATGTGTTATTTTTAAAAAATTTAAGAATTTAATGCATAATTTTAAAAATATAAAAATGTAACGTGCACTATCGTTGAAGTAGAATGATTAAATTATGTGTTTTTCCACCAAAAAAATAAGTTAAACTTATGTATTTCTGTCACATCCACAAGATTCCTATGTTAATTAATGACTAATAAGAAATTCACTCGGTAATTGAAGCGTTGTCTGCTGTAATATTATGGTCAGTTTTAGTAAGCTATAGCCTACAAAAATAATAATAAATTCTTGGATTGTATCGAAAATAAAAACTGCAGGAAACGTAAATGTAAATGAAGTTTAAGATGGAGGAAAAGCGGTTGTCCAGATGGCAACATTGCACCTGCAACGTGCTACCAAATACAGCCCCCTTCTTCTTTCAATTTTTCTGATTTCTCAGTATCGCTTTCTGCTTATCCTCATCTCTTCATTTTCTTATTTCTTGAGCCAAATCATTGGCCTTTTTTGCTGTTTTGCTGGTGACTTAGTTCACACATTATTATTTATTTATTTATTTATTTTAATCAATGCTGCTGAGACATTATTATTTCTATTATTTGCCAAAAAGTAAAGGCATTATTTCACTCCTCCCTAAAATATTTTATTTCATATCTTAATATACATACATATATATAATAATAATTTTAATTTGTTGCTCAAAATGGAATATGATTTTATTTTACTTTTGATTTTAATACTTCTTTTTTAGTATTACTACACAAGAGCAAAAGGAACAGTTCCAGTTTAAGAAAAAAACAGGGGGTTGCAAAAATCAAAAGTGAGGTAAAAGTAAAAGTAAAACCTCATGGACGAAGTAGGAAATAAAAGAAAATTTAATGCAAACACCAAGAATCTTGCCACTCCATATAATAATAATAATAGCAGCATATTCGGTGTCTAATGACTAAGGAGAGAAGAAATATCCTTTAAAGGAATTAATTTTTTTCCACTTTCTTTTCTTTTTTTCCCCCTGATTGAAGGGAAAAGGATACTGATACATTCATAGCCATAACCAGAACTTCACCAAGCAAGCTATCAGAACAGAAACGCAAGAGTTTCTTTGGTTTTTCTGATATACAGATTTTCAGTTTCAGGTATTTTTAATATTATGTTTATAATATTTATTTATTTATTACTGTTCCGTTTGTTTGTAAATGTTCAAAATTAAAACTGAAAAAAAAAAAGAGGTGAGACAAACAAAACGGCACCCCTCGAAACTTATGTTACTGTGAATTGTTTGTCGTTTCTGCCTTCCTGGTGAAAAGATTGCCCTTAACCCTAAGAACGGCCAGTCTGTTTTTCTTATTTTCACACTCTTCTGTAATCCCCTTAATCGTTGTGTTTTTTATTCAGATTACTGAACATTCCCTTTGCTTCTTTTTTTTTTTTTTTCCCTTCTTAAACGAAAATATATAAGAAAAAAATTGGCGAGCTTTTAAATTTTGTTTCGAATGGGGAAACTTGTTTTTGAGTAAACAAACACACACTGAAAATCTGCCAACTTAGTTCGAGTTTTGATGCTCAAACCAAAGTGGTGGAAAGAGAGGGAAATCTAAGAGGCTAACGGTGCCATCTCTCCTGCGACAGTAAATACAATGAGTCTATTTAAGGAATCGCCTTACAGAAGGCGACGGGATCTAGAGGCTGGAGCTAGTAATGATACTGACGACGACTCCGCCGGTCCCTTTGATATATTAAGCACTAAAAATGCTCCTGTTGATCGTTTGCGCCGCTGGAGGGTATGTATTTCATCCCTACCTCTCTCTCTCTGAAATTTCATCTATATGTTGTATGTGTATATGTTCGAATTGTCGGTTGGCAGGACTAGCTCCACCTAGCGAATGCTTTTAATTTATTTATTTTCATTTTTTCTATTTTAATTAGAACTCTCTATAGTTTTGATTTTTTTCTTTTCGATTAATACTTTTATTCATTTTTGTTGCAAAAGGAATGTTCTAATGGGTTTATTTTCTGGGTGTTTAATGTTTTGATGTATGGAATGTATTGCTCTAGTTTTTGTGCTAATCGGATTGCGTTTCTCTGTAGCAAGCTGCTCTTGTGCTTAATGCTTCTCGTAGATTCCGTTATACATTGGACTTGAAAAAGGAAGAAGAAAAGCAGCAAATATTAAGAAAGATAAGAGCGCATGCACAAGTCATTCGAGTACATCATTCTCAAACTTGCTCATTCTTTATGTAATTGGCTTTACATGAACTTGCATATAATTTATGTTTTCTTCTGCATTAGGCTGCATATCGTTTCAAAGCAGCTGGGGAGCAAGCAAATGGTACTCACTTTTAATTTGATTTTATTTCTTTAAAACTATGTGTTAACCATTGTAGACTAAGTGGGGAAAACAGTATGATGTGGTTTTTCTTAGGCTTTAACTTTTATGGCTTCTATTTGATCAATAATTCATCCTTTGTGCTGTTGTTATGTGGTATGAAAAAGAAAAAGGGAACTATTTCTACCAAGTTCACTTTATTTTTTGCCATTAAGTCTCATCCTTTTACCAATCTCAATTGCTTTCATAACTTCAGCTACTTAGTTAAGATACTTCCCTTTTGGGATTATGCAATTTACTGCATCACTTGTTATGTACTCTTATTCCAATGGACAACGTTATCCTCTAGTATGTGTATCCATTATTTGTTTTATTTTCTTGTTGCCTATGTTCATCTCTTTTCCCCATAATTGTGTGATATGATGCTAGAAATTTGTATCATAGGCCGTCATCTTTTTCTTGGCAACCCATCCATGCAGCTTTAGATCCCCCTCTCTCTCTTTTATTTATTTTTATTGAAATTATGACTTGTATATGCACCTCTGATATTCTATCAGGCACTTGTTAACTTTCATCCACTTTTCATTTGTTATGTTGCACTGGTTACAGCAAGATTATTTTTCTACGAGGGTTCAAAAGATTATTAGGCAGATTGGTGGTGGACTTGAAAGTTGGGTTTATGAGGTGTCATTGATTTTTATTTCCTTTGCAGGAACCACAGAATTACAGCCAACTCCTATAGGTGAATTTGGAATTGGACAAGACCAACTTTCTACACTGACTAGGGATCACAAGTTGAATGAGCTAGAGGAAATTGGAGGGGTAACTCTACACAGCGTATTCTTTTTAATTGATAAGTATACTATTCAAATTTATTTTACGTTCTCTTTTCTTGTTGAATGTTTGTGATAGGTAAAAGGTCTTGCTGATCTCTTAAAAACAAGCACAAATAAGGG